>OX465190.1:21716915-23123706 GCA_949987655.1 Polymixis flavicincta | reverse complement strand
ATTACAGAAAATTACGTGACAAAAAAAGATTAGACGTAGAAATACCGTATGGGAAAACGGTACTACTCAATAAAAGTATTATTTGCATGGTATCACTGGTTTATAACAAATTGCCAGATGACATTAAGATGTTACCTACACATCTGTAAACTATACACATTCCTAATTAAAAAGTGTTATTATAATGTTAAAGACTACTTCGAGGATAAAGATATTGTATTTTAACTAGTTATACATCAACTCAATACAATAATATTTACAATTACTGTGACATTATTAATTGCTTGACATTACTGTTATAATTTATTTGTTCAGATTTAATTTAATTGACTATTTATGTATGTTTTCAGTGACAATGTAATTTAATAAGAAAACTGATTATGAATAATATTTGTCTTATATAAAATAAATGTGATAATGTTTCCTAATACCTATATTTGCACACCTCATATTATGGTTATAATACAGTGTACCCTATGAACATTTACAACATCCTCTGAACCTGTAATATGCAAATAAATGATTTGATTTGATTTGATTTGATATGTTTAAAAAATCTAATAAATTCTTCTAAGAACGAAATACGTTACATAGCGACAAACATGTTTAAGAATGTAGAAAATACCAGTGGTCTCTCAGAATCCCATCATCCTAGCGACTACCGAATTTTTAGAGCAAACTTTAACCATAAGAATTCTAGAGTTAACTATAACACACAACCTCAGAAAAACATTAATGTAGAAAAATTGATGTCCAAGTTCTCAAAATTTTATAATAAAATGAAATGATCCCAAATTATCAGTGCAAGCCTAATACGATGCTCTAGAAAAAATATGATTCCGGGTTCTAATGTCTCTGGACTATCAAAGAACAAATTACGTCACCAACATGTCTATTAGTGAGTATAAGATGAAATCGACAAAAAATTTACATGTTAAACTTGTTGTATAATTTTTTTTGGCATACGTATTTAAACATATTTTATATGACCATAATAGTTGTGTTTAATAATGAATGTAAAACGAGGTTTAATAAAACAATAAATGCAATAAAGATAAAGATGCATCCACCAACAATTAAAACTGTAATTGTATTATTAATAATAATTATTTTTAACTTAGACAATAATAGTGACATACACAAATACATACATATTCTGAAATTAAATATTTGCACACCACATGTAATGGTAGAATGTAAATGGGCCACATTAATAATAACAACATACTACTTTGTACACCCACATTTTGGCAAATAAACCATTACTTACTTACTTACATATTGTACATGCGATGGGTATGTTACAGTAATACAATAATAGTTAATTATAAGAACTGTCTTTTACCTGTGACAAATAATAAATAAATGAATATATGTTAACACCCAAGAAATAATCGAATTAAAAAAAAAAACAAATGGCACATATTAATTACTAAAGAAAACAAAATTATAGAAGAAAGGGCCACTCTTTGTAAAATATATAAAATGAAAATTTTATTATGCCATGGGAAAGTACTATAAGGATAAAAGTATACTACTTATGTGGTAATCCAAGTTATAATCTGTGTGTCAAATTTATCTAAATCTATTCAGCCGTTGTTACGTGATTGAGCAATAAACTTCCAAACTTTCACATCTATATCTATCTATATAAATAAAAAGAAAAGTCCTGACTGACTGACTCACAACGCCCAGCCCAAACCCTTGGACCTAGAAAGCTGAAATTTTGCACAGAGGTTCCCTTTATAATGTAGACAAGGAATAAGGAAGGATTTTTCGAAATTCAACCCCTACCGACCATCTTCCGGGCTCAGGCATTATTCTGATAGCCGTAGAATACATCTCCACTACTCAAGCACCCATGTTGACAGACACAAAGACATGTTGGCCCCTTGTCGCTACGCCACTATATGTTAGCGACCGTTTCCGGTCCATCTTAGCTACTCAAATTGATCCTACTAATATTATAAATGTAAAAGTTTGTAAACTGGATATATCAGTCACCAGAACAAGCCGGGTTTCGCCCTAGCTTCTCTCCTATCACCTACATACCATACCTTGAACCAGTTACCCGAGGCTGGACCGCCGGCCCAAGAAAAGGTGGCATGACGACCTAGACGCGTATTGCAAGGGCTGGATCGAGGAGGCCCTGGAAAAGGATGCCTGGAAGAATTTGGGGGAGGCCTTTGCTCAGCAGTGGGACAGTGTACGGTAATTGAAAAAAAAAGTTTGTATGTTCAGATGTTTGTTACTCAATCACGAAAAACGGCTAAACGGATTTGGATGAAATTTGGCGAACTGATAGTTTATAATCTGGATTAACGTATATAATATTTTTATATCCCGAAAGTATACGTTCCCGTGGGATTATTTCCTATCTCCACGCGGCTGAAGCCGTGAAAAGCTTAGTTCAATAAATATTTTGTTTCATATCCTGCAACAGCCATACACCACCAGGGGTTGTCCTTGGGTGTACTTTCACAGTACAAACAGCGATAAGCGTCGGTTGGTGCCACATTTCATTTAAAATTGTCTAAGAGGCAGAGTTGGCTTCGGCCCATCATACGCCTTCCAGAGGACCGGGACTCCGTGGTCCCGAGTCATGTAAACAAATAAAATATATAATTATATATGTTATTAATACGTGAAACAAAAATGTTGTACCCCTTTTTACGAAAATTACGCAGGCGCAGAGATAAGCAATCTACCTGAGAAGCGCGGCGAACATGAGTCGATCCTTGAAAGTTTAATGCGACAAGATATAAACATAAAACCTTCAATGTTTATGCATTTCACAGTACATACGTACATTGCAGTAAGCTACAAGATGAGTCGGATGCGCAAAAGTGAAATAAAAGGTATCGCTTGTGGAGCGCTGCCCCGCCGCGTGCTCACGTCACGAGCTGTCCCTCTAACAACAGTGATGTGCGGGAGTTCTCACGCTAGCCGTTCACTGTGACGTGACGTGACGAGACGTGACTAGGAGTCAGTCACGGCGCCTCACAAAGCGCGTCACTCTGCTGTCACGCAGATGAAAGTGATATGAGCCGACAGACGTGTGACGTGTACCGGGTGGCGAGTGTTTCCCGACTCTTTGACGGCAGCTCACGGTCGCGGTCGATTCGTTATATCTTTGTGGTCGAAGCAAGCGAAGCACGTCCTTGCTTTGCGTTCACGGTCACGGTTTAACGTTTATCGTTGTAAGTGACGGGCGGCTCTACACTGACTGACACACGCGAGAGCGCTGAGCGGACAGTCAACAACACAAACACATAATAATACAATGCAAAACACACAACAATCACAACACAAAATACAAGTTTTGTTTACTAGCTTTTGTCAGCGGCTTCGCCCGCACAGAGTTCGAAAATTATTACAGGGAATCCACTATCGGGATAAAAAGCATCCTAGGTATTATTGCAGGTTAAAAGCCACCTGTGGGCCAAATTTCCTCTAAATCCGTTTAGCCGTTTTTGCGTTATTCAGTAACAAACATCCAAATATTTAAATATCCAGACACCTAAACATGCATTTTTAAACAATATAATATTAGTAGGAAGTAGGATAGAAAATGAACAAGCGCCCCACGACTACATCAGCGCACCGAAAAGTTTATAACATATTGAATAACAGTGATTTCAAAGTCAATGTTCAAGTAACCATAAATATGCATTGACGTTTATTAGACACCCCCCCGTGTGGGTTCCCGCATTGTCGTTGCGGGGGGCTTAGTAGCCGTGGTCTCCCAGCCACGGTGAAGCGAAGAGGAACCCAGAGGTGGGGCCGCTCGTCAGGGCTTTTGCCGTCAAGCCGCTGACGTAGCGGCCAAAAAGTAGGTTGCGGTGAGGTGCACCGCAACTGAGGTGGGCCGCGATTTCAAATAGAAGGCATCGCGGCTGAGGGTTACGGGCTGCGGCAGAGGAGGAGTGCCGGTGCTTCTGAGCAGCGCTCGTCCCTTCCGTGGCCTGGACGGGGCCGCCACCGTTTGATGGCGGACGCGGTGGGGCCGCAGGGGAAGAGGAATGTCGGTAAAGCGTACCACTCTCCCTATCCCCTGCGGCCGAAAAGTGGTAGGCGGGACGGCGCGTTGTGTTTCAAGCGCGCCGTCAGAGATGTCAGCAAAAACTGGTGGGGTCCGTAAGGGCCGGTGCCTGCCAGGGGTGCGCCTCTGGCACACAGGCAAAAGTCTGACACGCCCTCCTGCTCCACCCAGAGCGGGAGAAGTTATTTGATGATTTCCCACCAAAAAAAAAAAAGAACACAGCTGTGCTGCTGGGTAGTTTGTTGCGCCACTTCTTCTTTCCAACTAAAGCACTAGGAAGTGGTGATGGGTGGGTGTTTTGAGGGGACTGTCTTTTGTAAATTTGACGTTCGAATACTGCTGATTCTCAGCCTAATTTGAACAAATGACTTTTGATTTTGATTAGTGCACTCAAAAATAGCGTAAGCCATGAATGTAGCTACGTACTAGTTCATACAATACAGCGCGAAGAACTCCTGTTCCAACAAGAATCGGTATGGGATTATCCTTAATCCCATACCGATTCTTGTTGTTAGAAAGAGGTGAACATTTATATTTAGTTACGTTACTAGCTGCTGCATGTTCATTCAATTTAAACATGGAGTTTTGAATCAATAAGGTAGGTATGTTCCCGTGGGTAATTTTTCGCCATCACGAGGGCGAAGCCGCTGATTAATGACGATACATCTTCTATATCTATACTAATAATAAAGAGGAAAGATTTGATTGTTTGTTTGAATGTTTGCATTGAATAGGCTCCGAAACTACTGAACCGATTTAAAAAATTATTTCACTGTTGGGAAGCTACACTATCCCCGGGTGACAGGCTATATTTTATCACCGTATTCCCACGGGAACGGAAACTACGCCGGTGAAACCACGGAGCGCTGCTACGTACAGCAATAATGGTTTATCATACAGAATCAAATTAAATTAGTCAGCGAAACTCCGCATCGATATCTAAGCACCATCAACCATCCATCGTGCGACTGGTGCAACAGCACTCTTTGGGCAGCCCAAGATTACTTCACGCTTTTTATTCGTACTAAGCTCAGACTATCTTTTAACCTAAAACTATTGTGTTGGATCATTAAGTTCCCTTCAAAATGGTTGAGCTGAATGGTGCTGATGCATACGTCATGTCCGTGAACGGGCGCCGCCAGTAGGGACTGGTCATCTCTTAGCTCCCACGGCTTATTTTAATTGTTATTTTATTTTAATTACGGACGCTTTTAATGTGCACTTTTTACATCGTTCTCACATTGATAATTTCAACATAATGATGTAACCAACTTTTTGTAACAAAATCTTGATTTTAAAAGAGTGTCCATGGAGTTTCTTGCCCGTTCTACTCCATAGGTACCTACGCTTTGGAATGGGCAACTAGCTTCATCTTTCTAACTCACCGACCTTGACAATTCAAAAGTGCCTGTAATTGGTTTATTTGAAATAAATGCTTTGAGTTTGAGTTTGAGTTTGAAATTATAAAAGAGAAATCAACGAGAGATTCTGCAGAGCGATTAAGGGGAATAAGAAGTAAGAATAGAACTGTTAGCTACGATATGTTTGCACTAAGCTCAGAGTGCGCAGCGCTGCTGTACGCCGCTGTGCACATGAGGGGCCTAAACGATGGTTAAAGTTGAATAATGTTTAAACGTCAAAAATGTATGGTTAAACAGACGCGAATCATTATTTAACTTTAAGCAACGTTTATGAATAAGGGGGTTGGTCATTGATGCTGCCAGTTAGACTCTAAGCGAGCGACGACGCGACGCTCGCCTGGTTTTTAATGATTTACTGCACTAAACGCCAATTACAATCCGTGGCCAAGCTGACTGACTGGAAAATAAGTGACTTATAGTCTGTCATTTTTATTAACTCATTGACATAATCCAGTCATTGCTATGTCTTTTGTCGGGTCGGATAAACCTCTTTTATCTGTTCTGTGTGATAAACTAGCAACCACGAAATTGATCAAATTATTATTGACAGAGCAACCGGCAGCAAGTTCGCTGTGCCCTTGCAGTAAGACGTCAGAGAGTAGTACTTACAATAGTAGGGAAGCCCTCACGAATCACGACGATGTGTAGGCCACACAACAGCCGGTGAATTCTCGGCTCTAGATTGTCACTCCTGACGAGCGATCGGTGGTCCGCGGTATGGGAACCGGTGTCAGTTTCGTGTGCACTCCACAGTCACCACAGATATGTACAATCGTACATTGCGCTCACCGAAATCCCATTCAAACTCAACAACGTGATTTTTGTTTGGAGTTTTCTCGCCTATGACTGCTTCTTTGGTGTAGTAGTCACAAGCACTACTGCTGAGTATGAGGGCCTGGGTACGATTCCCATTTCGGGCAAAGTCTTATTGCGGTTTTCTATCTGGAATTTCTCAGGTTGATGGCTCACCCCTATTACAGGGAACTTATACATAGCTGGCGAAATGTGGATTGTACTATAAATAGCCCTCTGCCCAACTCTTTGGGGAAACAAGGCGTAATGTTGTGTTATGTTAAATTTTTTGTGTGTAATGTTGCCATTAGGCAATGGAACCGAAATAACGTCGTTTAAGCTCGGCGTGCAAATGCGAGGGGCTTGTGGCTATATAACAATAGCTGCATGGGTCGATCGGCCAGGTTAAGCTACGCTTGCCGCGGTTGGTCCGTGCCTCGGAAAGCACGTTAAGCCGTTGTTCCCGGCTGTCATTTGTGGATCTTTGACAGTAGTTACGGGTCGTCAGAAGCCCGAAAGTCTGACAACCAGTCTTACCAAGGGGTATCGTATTACCCAGTAACTGGGTTGTGGAGGTCAGATAGGCAGTCGCTCCATGTAAAATACTAGTATTCAGCTGCATCCGGTTAAACTGGAAGCCGACCCCAAGATAGTTGGGAAAAGGCTAGGCAGATGATGAAGCTCGGCGTGCAAATGAATTGTAAATGTTTAGAAAGACGTAGTTTATGGCAATAGCGACGCTTTCAGCTGCACTGCATCCTCTGTTAGGAATGTTTCGCTTTTAGTACCCGACGTGGAGTAACCGAGTGAATGCGCTGACAAACGGAGGCGTATATCTGAGCTCCGCACCGGCTGAACTCAATACACAACCGTCTGTGCCGTGTGCAATCACAACGATAGCAGGTCAAGGTCAGTTTGAACTGGTTCCAACTCACTGTGTCTAAACGGATCGGATGGAAACTGACTTGTTAAAAACTACGAAGCTCTTAGAGGAGCTTCGTAGTTGTAGAGTACGTGCCAAAAAAGAATTACGTGTCTACATCTACTCGAAAAACATTACTCTCCTTCTGGAACAATCAGTTAAATGACCACAGTCAAAATGTTCTTTTCGCAAATACAGAATATTTTGAAGCCAAAATAGTAAGGAAAGGATTAGTCGACATAATAATATATACATAGTTATATTATATGGATAAAAGAATATGTGGAATTGTGGATGGAACTTGAGTATTTTAATATGACGTCCAAAGTTTTCCAATATTAAATAACTTGGACCCCGGAGGCAGCTCGGAAAAGGTTGCGCGTATTACCAGCATAAATATTTAATCAAAGTCACAAAACTTAGTTCTGCTTCGCAAAAAAGTACAGAAATGTAATGTTTACCTCCACGGCGCGGCGGCGTCACTACCTGCTATGCATCAAATGTCACTACTGTGCCAGTCAATGTTTCGGGAGGCGATCTTACGTGTTCGTTCCAGTTTTCTTGTACGATGTTTATTGTGACGAAAAAACAAAATTGCTAAATTGTACAAGAACTCGAACGAAAACTATGCACCGTCTGTAGTCTCACTCGACGTCCAACGTAGATACTCGTACAGGTATAAGATCGGGACATATGAGTTTATTAAGCAGACTATTTTCTGCTCGCGATCTTGTTCGCATGTAAGTCATATTTCATTAAAATACATACAAATTATTAAAATAACAGCCACGGATTTACAAAACTCTCCTATATACTGTTTATAATTTTGGTTTCAGCAGCCAAAATAGGAAGAGAGCAAAGGCTGCTGAATCAGAATTCAATTATTTATCTAGTTTTAATAAAGTCTAATTTGAAAAAAGGTCAACAAAACAGGGGCCTAAGTCTACTAATTTATAAACGTTACAATGGTCTCTCAATGGTGTGTTTTTGACAGTTTTTGTATGGCAAATCTGTCAAAAACTTACCATTGAGAGACCATTGTGACGTTTATAAATTAGTAGACTTAGGCCCCAGGTTTGATGTCAAGCTTCACTTTGTGCGCAGAGTGAGTATCTTGGTGTTTGCCTCGTAAGATTCATCATCATCATCATTTCAGCCGAAAGACGTCCACTGCTGGACATAGGCCTTCGCCAAGCTCCACCACTTTGACCGGTTCTGTACTTCCCGCATCCAGCGGACTCCTGCGGCCATCACAAGATCATCGGATACTCGTAAAATTACTCGTGTTTATATAAATCTAGGTGACGATAACGATGAAGCAATGGGGATTAGACCCAGCAGCTAGCGACTTATAACTCAGTTAGTAACCCTCCGGTCTTAGACGACGCTGTTGGAAGGGCGCCAGTAGATTGAAGAGTGGCTTATATCTTAAAAAAAAAATGTATTATTCTCCTAAACTAGTAGCGAAAAGAAAAGAACTGTGTTGCCCGTAATACGTGTACGCCAGGCCTTATTCTTGTAGCCCTTCGATCGATTTGAGACGTTCTATCATGACGCCGTGTAAATCGTGCACACGGATGTGCTACGGGACTTGTTGAATCATTTCCCAAAGTAAATTGTAGTTGGTGCTTCTAGGTAACTGTGCGGCACTCTTCTATGCCATTTCATACTGTCTATCAAGCTAGAGCAGGTTTTTTTTGCTGTACCTCGTGAAGGCCGCGTCACAATTCCGGCGACACCATCAATTAGGTGAAGAATTCCATCTGGCGGCGCGGCACGTCTGCTAGGCATGTCAGCGTGCAGCCCGCTACTTGCGGGATATTCATCGCACGCGTCACGTATGGTAGCGGGAGCGTGTCATTATACATTCACGTGTCTCGTCTTCATGGGCGTAGCTAGGAATTTTGTCCAGGGGGGCAGCCATCCAGCCGAATGAACCACAGTCATTTAATGAGAGATTATAAATAACCCATAAAATAATCACAACAAAAATATTTCACGTACAGTGACAACCAGCCACCTTATTAACGCTTTCACTGTTAAAAAGTTATCATATCTAATGTGGATCGATTAAATGGTGGGGCCCGCAAGGGCCGATGCCTGCCAGGGGTGCGGGTTTGTTCGAAAGAGATACCACAGCCCCTGGCATACGGGCTACTAAAGGAACACGGGTGGGTTTTAGTCAGTAAAAGTCTGACACGCCCTCCTGCTCCACCCAGAGCAGGAGAAGTTATTTGACGATTTCCCACCAAAAAAAAAAAAGCCTCTTACTTTACAAACCTTAGTCAAAATGTACAGCTTGACCGTTTTGCGGCCTTCAAGGCTATTAACTCCACAACCCTTACAACTGGACAGTTTGTCCTAGGTAAATATTTTGTCCACAAATTCGAGTGTAGCGTCTCCGATCTTCATGACAGTAGGTGTTACATGGGCATTTGACATGACCTACGTCTTTTCCATGTTCATTTAAAGACCTACTTCCATAGCCCCCATAGTCTCCGACATTACAACTATATCATAGGTAAATCGAAGGTGAGTGATGTTACACAACATTAATATTGATGCCACTAAAACTACCAAAACTTTGATGACATCGTTCATTGCTGCGGTGAACAGTTTCGCGAAGAAAAAACGACTCCCTGTCTCACACCTCGCTACAGGAGGATAGGTTTCGAAGTCCGGTCCTGGGGTCGGACTGACATAGTGGCGTTTTCGTACAAACACTTCAGTACCTCGATGTATCGATAGTTGACCTGGCACCTTTGAAGAGACTGCAGTACAACCCATGCTTCGATCGAATCGAAGGCTTTTCCGTATTCCACAAACGGTCTAGAAAATCTGCCGTAGCGTAAGTATGTGGTCTACGGTGCTAAAGCCTTTACGGAATTCGACTCGGGTTTAAGTCGTCAAAAATGCACGCGAGACGGCAGAAAACAGCTTGTAGACATGGCTCAGAACTGCCAGGGGTGCGGGTTTGTTCGAAAGAGATACCGCAGCCCCTGGCATACAGGGTACTGTAGGTTTTAGTCAGTAAAAGTCTGACACGCCCTCCTGCTCCACCCAGAGCGGGAGAAGTTATTTGAAGATTTCACAACCAAAAAAAAAATACAGGGCTCAGAAGTGAGATGGTCCTATAATGTTGTGTTGTGTTGTTGTTGTTATAATGTTTTGTTTGTTTGTTTCATTATTTAGGAGGAGGTTCTTAATATTCGTCTAAGTTTTTTTTTGCCACACGATTTCTCCGAAAATTGTGGATGGATTTCTAAAATTGTATTATATTATGTTTTATTTTGAAGCTAGTTAATTAGCGTCATTCCTCTTTATTACTCCATCACCACTAATACCAAATTAGGATTCACGACTACGGCTTCATCAATTAGAAAATAGCTGATAATCTTCAAACAGCTGAACAGAACGTCAGGTCATAGCTAAGGACACTCTCAAATCACCATTCAAAGAACAAAAAATCTAAATTGCTATTATTACGAACGTAATAACTTAACATAATAAACACTTAGACGACAATATCAAGGATCAAGGATAGGTGCTGCGCTCACTCACATACTTCATGAAGAAGTTCTACCATGGTGCCTGTACAAAAGTACACTCGGCCCAGTCCCCGGCAGCGACTACAGTTTCTACGAAGTGGAGTGCTTCTGCTGACATTATGTAGACTTAGTACTTAGATACTGGGGAAGTCGGAAACGTCCAGCCCGTACACGGCTAAATAGAAAGTGCCAGATCATCTCTGTGTAGGTATTTACATTTGAAACGAGCTTTAATGAAAGAATCAAAACTGAGGTCAATAGGACACCCTCACAAAAACGCTTATTCTGCACATTCGAACGACCATAACGTACCTAAACAACATTTACTGGGGAACTGTGTTTAGAAAACCACAATATGCGCAAAACTTTTGCTAAAAAAATCGCATCTCGCAGAAAATATTGGGAAGATTTTTGTGATAATGGGACTTTAAAGGGTGGAAATATCACGTGGCGAGTTGGAAATTGCTTACAAGCAAAAAAAATCGACGTAGTCTATGGAGCCCCCATCGCGGGGCTCTGTCTCCTGAATGATAAAAAAAATAACCACGAATTCGAACCTAATCTGTCAGAGTCGGAGTTTCACAAGTCCCGAAAAGCTTCGCTCGCTTTTGCATTCAAAGTGTTCATCTGGTCACATTGCTGTTTTACTAAGACGAAATTTGCAATTTTTGTATATTATGTTGGTTTGGTGCATAGTGTAATAGGTTCGGGGATTTCGGGGATGCCAGCGTGTCAATCAACCGTTGTTGCTAACAGGAGTACGAAAGACACTCTCGACTGTGAGCACATACGAGTTCCATGAATGACGATTATTAAAAATGGCAAGTAGTGTCTCGTCAGTGAAACGCTAGCATCCTGTACATTCGATCACGTTTCAATACCAACGATCTTTTAAGAGTAGGGTAAAATGAAATTTTATTATTTTTGACTGAATTAATATTATAGATTCATAATTGAGTTGGCAAATCGCCCCCGTTTGGGGGAGGCCCATGTCCAGCAGTGGACGTCGTTCGGCTGATATGATGATAAAGAAGACAGTCATGCACTGTACCTTATGTGGCGTCTGTCCTTGCGGGGCATGGGAACATGGCGACGGCGAGAAAATTTTCCCCTGGGTACCGCCAAGGTTCCATCTAATGTAATGGTATATTTTTTTTATTTTGTTTTAAAGAACCAGCGCACCCTCTAATCCCCAAATTACAAAAAAATATTGCGCCCGGCTTCAACATTGCCCGCCACAGAACTAACATTTGCAACCAATTGAACGACCACAACGAGTTCAATCAAACCCAAAAATTAACGAGTCTCGTGAATATTATAACTTGCCTTCGTTCAACACTGTAGTGGTGAGTTATTGCGACATACCCACTTTATTTAAGCAATAATAACACTGAATAAATAATGTTTCAATTAGTACTATGAACGTCCCATGAATCAAATGGAATAATCAGCGCCGACCAACCGAACCGTGCGAACAGCACAACCGATTGTCGAGGGTTCACGAAGTGCAGTAGAGACTCACATGCGAGGGTCGCGGAATGTCCACTGCACTGTGTACTGCCGGCCGGCCGCTAGCCGGCTTTCCTGGCAGACATCCCACTGATCACTGCTGCCACTGCACTGCACACCCACAATCACACTCGGCACTCTCGCGGTAGTTGTGGTGCTAGCACAACGGTTATTCCACTGCCGCGCACCGGGCCACTACTCCGAGAATTTATAAAAAAGTTGTGTTGTACGAAGTTGAGTGTCGTACGACGAAGCGTGTGTTCGCGATGTAGCGGAGCTCGCCGGCTTGCGTGCGAGCGGCGCGGCGGCGCGGGCTCACTGGCGGACCGCCCGCCGCCGCCGCCGCCACCGGCCGCCTGTCTGCGCGCGCATTACCACTACATCACAGAAACTATCATGATGCCAGTGCAGCTCACTGCAAGAAATGCCGGTTCGAGCTGGTGTCTGCACGCTACCTCCACTTCGTCCATAGCTCTGGTAGCGATTCTCTATGCTGAGGTTGTTCATCTAACCGATGTACCGAGGTCCAGCCACAGCACTATAAAGTTGCGGTCTCTAAAAAAATGGTATTTCATTAACTAACTGTTAGTGAACTATCATTTTTTTAAAGAAGGGAGCATGCGTTTGTAATCGTACGCTCAGCAACGGCGTTACTTCCATTTCCCTTTCCATTCCATTCTCTTTTAGGGTCCCGAACCTCAGTCAGCAAAAACGAAACCCACGCATCACTTTGTTGTCCGTCTGTCTGTCTGTCCGTCTATCAAGGACCTTTTTTGTGTGGAGCTACCAAGGTGAAATTAATATCAAATACTGCTGATCTGCTACCCCTTAGAGCAGTGAAAAAATGAAACTTCTAAGACAACACAATCTGAAGATAAGGCTGTTTATGCTCTGTTTTGGCGCATATTTTGACGCTCACAAGGCAATCAAAATCTGTATGGGACTTCTCGCTGACCTAGAATCATGAAATTTGACAAGAAGCAATGCCATGTCGCACAAGTGACGGAAAAAATCTGAAAAACGTAGTTACATCACAAAATAATTCCTTTTTTTCGACTATGAACTTATTTGTAGTTGGTAACCTAACCAACCGCGACCTATGTCGATGTTTTGGGACAACAGTTGTCCAAAGTTTGTTCAGTACTTTCAGTGGTTACCTAATTATTATAACTATTTACATAAGTAAGTTTGTACGGAACCGTCGGTCATCATCAACATCATAATTTCAGCCGAAAGACGTCCACTACTGAACCCTTGGTACGCGAGTCCAACTCTCCCTGGACCGGTTTTTTTAATTCTCTGAATATGTTTGGTATGGTTTAGGCTAAATACATTTTGAATATTACCAATTGTTATGTCGAATAAGAAATTAAACGAGCTACCGGATAATGTTTAAAGATAACACAGTATGTATAACTGCAAACCAGCGCCAAATAAATGTGAGGATAGGTTCACGAGAATTCAGATGAGTGGCGGGTCAACAGTCAGGTGATGATGTGAGAAGGCAGTAATGCGAGTGGTGGCGGGCGGTGTCAGCAGCGCAAGTAAACTGTGTCACCGCCTGTGTGCCGTCTGCTGGGTCACATCGCGTTCTAAACACGTGATGAATTAGTAAACGCCGCTAACATGTCGCGGCATGCGGGTCACCGCCCGCCGCGCCGAACGTCGCGAGCCCTATGTTTAAATAACCTTCTTGTTGCTACAGTATAAAAGAATAAGCAGTATTATATCTCGGCAGTTTCTTTGAGATAATTACATATGGCGGCTCGGTAGATGAACCCGCATTACGGTTGTCCACCATAACAGTGATTGTTGGCTGTCTCTTGGGCTGTCAGAGCCATTTACAACCTCCGCAGACGCGAATCTCTAAGGCAACTGTTCAAACCAAATAACATCATGACGGTACCTTCTCAATATATTTATGAGAACATTATGTATGTTCGGAAAAATGGCTTATTCCACAAATCCCCCCTGAAAATCCCCCTTAGGGGGAAAAGTGGAATTTATAAAAAGAAAGTGTCGAATTCCTCTTAGGGGGGGAAACTGGAATCGAAAAAAATACTTATTCCACAAATCCCCCCTGAAAGTGCCATTGAGGAGGAAAACTGGAATCTAAAAAAATAAAGTCTCGAATTCCCCCCTGATAATCCCCCTTAGGGGGGAAAACTGGACTCTGAAAAAATCAACGTCCAGAAATCCCGCTGACGTCCTTACAATTTAAGGACGCTTAAGGAGTGCTACTGCTACTACCAGCGCTGGGCACCGTTTTGTTCGCCGGTGCTGGTTGCTAAAATATTTACCGCTGGCGCCGGCAGATATTTAACTTAGAATGCAGGAGCGAGCGTAGCGAGCTTGAAAATGATTTTTAAAACATTAGCAAGGATTCTCTACAACTTATATTATAAAGGCGAAAGTGCGTTTGTTTGTTTATTTGATTTGATTTCTCTTCACGCTGCCGCAACAATGGCCCAATCGGTTGTTCTGAAACTTTTTGTAGATTCGAAAACACATAGGATACTTTTTGTTTCGAAATTTTTAAGTACATGGAAACTTTAAAATTCCCTAGGGAATAGTCCGTAGGCAACGCAATATAACAGAAATGACCAGCAACAACATTAATTACTTTATGAAAATCACTAATTTAACATACCATATTATTTTAAATTACAAATAGTAGGTACACATATTGTACTTTTGGTATTATTTCTCACGGACCTTTTCCTATGGATGGTATTATGTAGCCAGCCAGAGCCCAGACGATGATAACAGCAAAAAATTTCGCCAATATATGTTACAAGTTACAACAATGGCTAAATTATGAGAACTTCATCAAAATCTGGTGCGTCTTTGGCGATCGTCACAGGACTACCAACCACTTAGAAGCGTGGCATAAAAAAATTAATGCAATTGTATCGAAAAAGAAGCCCAATCTATTACAGCTTTTGAATGTTCTGTTTGAAGATGCATCAGTTAATGTAGTTCGTGCCAACAAAGTGTCGCAAAATGTTCACGTGAAGAATAGAACGAAAGCAAGTATCGAACCAAATGACCTTATTCACGAGACACAAATGGAATTAATTAGCGAGCGCATAACAATTGGACATTTCCTTGAAAAATTAAAATAATTTGCATTTTATTATTTTAAAAGGAAGATAATCTTGATTGATTTAGGTGATTTACATTTTCTAGATAATTTTAATTGTTAGTATTTTTTATTGTTATTACCATTATCTACATAGTTCTTTTTATTGTTGTACGTTTGGGATTGTTTTACTCTCTGTGCCTTACCTACATGATTTATTATTACTTTGAATTGTTAGTATTTTTGGTTGTTATTAGTGTTACTTACATCGTCTATTTTTATTTTTTTACTGATAAATAATGTTTTTTTTTAAAGTAGTCGTAAACTGTCTAATTACTAGTCAACCGTGTTGTCATCTACAAGTGATTGTTTTAGTTTATTTTTCTCTTGATCGTTGTACTTCATTTTTACTTTCTGAAAATTGCCAAAAAACTTGATCATTATTTTATGTTTAAGTAAGTGATGTTATTAAGGAAAACTTTCAGGGGGATATGATAAATATTTTAGTTTTTCTATGTAGGTTGTGTGTTCTTTTTTTAAACTGTTTTAATTATTATTTTTACGAAAATGAACCGATTTCCCTCATCCCTGTATGTTTGTGATTGTTTTTACTCTTCATAACATTTTACTGTAACAAATTCTGTGAAAAAAAAGACTGATTAATGCATATATGTATATTACATTTTCGTTTTTTTGTTAATATCATTTACCTATCTGATCACGAATTTTTTTTACGAGCGTAGATATTAAAACAAAATTCTGTGAAAAAAGACTGATTAATGATTACATATTATAATTTCGTTTTTTGTTTAATTACATTGTTTCTGATCACTTTTATTTTTTATTTACTTTACGAGCGTATAAATTAAAACAAAATTTTGTGAAAAAAAAAGACTGATTACTCTGTGAGGGAAAAATGAGGGGGAAAAGTGGAATGATCCAAAATGAAAAGGGGGATTTCTGGACTTTTTTTACATTTGGGTTCAGTTTTCCCCCTTGAGAGAGATTCCCTCAGGGGGGAAAAGTGGAATAACTTAAAATGATAAGGGGGATTTCTGGATTGATTTTATATTAGAGTGCAGTTTTCCCCCCTGAGGGGGATTCTCTCAGGGGGGAAAAGTGGAATAAGCCGGAAAAATCTACATCTTTTTAGTAAGATAAGTGACAGGCATAATTTTAACACTAGAAATAGGAATATAATAAAACAACCACGTTTCAGATTGTCTAAAGTACATACATCTTTTATGGGGTACTGTGTAAAATGTTACAATAAACTACCAGTCGATATTCTTGAACTAAGTGACAATAAATTTAAGTCATGCATTAAACGCACACTATGTAGACAAGCGTATTATAAGTTAGATGATTATATCTTAGATAAAAATGCCTGGCTTAATGCTGGTCCTGCTCCACAGCCACCTGGGCTTACTAATTAACATTTCAATATTTGGAAGAGATGCTTCCACTTTTTTTTATGTTTTCTGACATTACGAACACTTCTGTTCCTATTATTATTATTTTTCTGACATTGCGAACATTTCTGTTCCTATTTTTATTAATTTTGTGATATTACGAATTTGTTTTTGATTTTACTGAACCAAGTATTATTTATTAAAATTTCAATAGATACTTATTATATATTTTTCTTTCTTTTTGGAAGTCAAATTTTATGAATTTCTCAAATAGGATTGAAACTATAGTTTTGTATAATTTAGAAGCATTTTGTCAAATTTTTGTAAATGTGAGTACCATGCATCCTTATAATATGTTGTTTTGATGTACGTCGACTTGAAAAAACGTGGTAGTTGAGAGTATGTCATGCTAACTTAAATGTCTCACTGATGGTGGCGTGTGTGTTGGATCATTCGGTTCCCTAGAAAATGGTTGAGCTGGATGGTGCTGATCCATGCGTCAAGTTCGTGAACGGGCGCCTTAGACTGAGACTGGTCATCTCTTATCTGCCATGGCTTATTTTGAATTTTAATTTTTTTAATTTATTTTTTACATTGTTCTCACATATAGAAGCACCAAGAATAATGTTCCCAAAATTTTGTAATACCCACGATTTAAAAGAGTGTCCTTGGAGTTTCTTGCCCGTTCTTCTCCATAGAGATCTACGTTTTTGGAATGGGCACCTAGCTTCAACTTCGATTTTTGTTTGACAATTCAAAAGTGCCTGTGAAAGGTTTAATTGAAATAAATGCTTTGAGTTTGAACTGCAGTTTTTAAGAACGGCAAAGGAGATGGACAAAACGTGTCCCACGGAGTCATCATCATTTCAGCCGAAAGACATCTACTGCTGGACATAGGCCTCCCCCAAACTCCGCCACTTCGACCGGTTCTGTGCTTCCTGCATTCAGCGGACTCCTGCGGCCCTCACAAGCTCATCTGTCCACCTTGTGTGGGAGCTAGGCCATCCAACTTTATTTTCCACGGAGTACAAACAAATTTATTGCAGTTAATTTGAATAAAAAATACAGAATTTTGAATAACTTTTTATGCCTATAGCAGAAGTGGAGAAATAATCATCATTAAAAGTTTTCTGTTTGATTATGCTCTAAAATACCTTTTAATGGAACCATATAAAATTAACAAAAAAATAAATTTTAAAAACCCGCGACCCCAACAAAAACGCAAAAAGTAAAAAAAAATTTATCTGAATGTAATATTTTAATCAAGGCATTGTCAAGTCGGGGGACGGCTAATGAAAATCAACACCTCTGTTTGGCGTTGTCATTGACCTCATATTTTTTTGTTTTTACTTTTTAGATTTTTGCTAGGGTCAGGGTTTTTAAATTTAATTTTAATTTCCTCCTTTTCAAACCTAATGTCTCGCTTAAATCTGCGCAGCGTTGCGTTTTTTTCTCACAGTCAATTTTGTTACTAATTTATCCTCATTCCTCGTCCTGATCACCATTTATCTATAACCTAATCATTGAGACCTTTTCAATGAGCCCAAACACGATACTTCTGCTGTTTGTTGGTGAGTAACGTGGGTATCCTGGAAATTCCAGGTGTTGCTTCAGCAACAGTTAAAGGTTACTTTGTTCGTCTATCATTTAAGTAATAGAATACTAAATTCCGAGTAGATCAGACCTGAGGAATAGAATAAATAGATTATTTATTTGCGTAAAACATGGTATACAATGGTGTTAAATACAAATTGAGGCACAAGCATGTTTAGCCAGGATAAAACATAGCATGCAAAATTTAAAAAACAAGTTTAGCAACAACAATTGTCTTTTTTTTAACCTCAATTTTTTATCTTTAAATTCTTTTAAACTATAAAACTACACTCGAGTAACCACTTATGAATTTTAATTTTACAATAATTTTGTATTTAAAGCTTTGAAATGCCTTGGTATATTATTATAAATGCACACACACACTGCCAAGCAGTTACTCAAGATGCTCAAATCCCTTCATCAACCAGAAAAGAGCTGATAATCTTCAAACGGCTGAACCGATTTTGATTAAACATTTCTAAGAACACTCCCGACTACTTCACCTTTCAAACAAAATCAAAATCGCTGCATCAGTTCGGGAGCTGCGTTGCCTCAGACAGACACATTTTGCGTCGGAGGTTAAAAATCAGAAAGAAGCAAAAAAAATACGCATAGCAGGTCTAAAATATAACCTAAACTAATAACATAATTTTGGTATGTTTCCTTATAATTTTATTAATTGAACTATGTATCTATGATTTATTTAATCTATCTTAGTGCAGATACGGATAGGATATTTTCGATTTACTACTGGCAGCACCGCCAACAAATGTTAATTGTTACAATAATCGCAATTTGTTATTACCCTCATCAATGTTTGGGCCGCTTTGCTTTCGATCATCCGACATTCGTTTTAATTGTGTTTATGTTTTCGCTTAAACAGGATGGGTTAGTTGAAGTCGTGGGCATTATTTAAAACGAAGACTCTATTCATGATACTATTTGCATTAAGGCTACTCTTACGTAAATACAAAATGACGTCTCCACCCAGACCACCGGTGGCCGCAGTTCATCAGCCCCGCGAACGTACGGCCCGCGCTGGGCGCGTAAGCGCATCGACAGGGAGGTTCTAGAGGAGGCCGCTGTTGTCCAGGCCTGGATCCGGGAATCGGCAACTCACATCTTTACAACTAAAGACTATTGTATGATTTACATTGGCGAAGAAGGCTTACGGAAAACTCAAAAATATATAGAACTAATCATGTTTATTCGAGAAAAAATAACAACACTAACTCACTCTAATACGAGTATTATTATTTGTCTGCCGACATATCAATTTAAACTTCAACATAATAAATAATACTTATTATGTAAAACGACTAAATTATAGCAATACAATAGTAGAATAGAAGTTTTTAATTCTATTTATGGATACTCAGGCATATAACTACGCGTATCTACTGGACTCCAACCTTAATCATTCTTATAACTATGACAGACATAATCATCGCTCAGGCACACTGAATGGTTATGACACGAAAGTTGTAGAATCAGATTTACAAGATCTTCATCATTTCAGCCAAAGACGTCCACTGTTGGACATAGGCCTCCTCCAAACGGGGAGGGGATTGCCATAATCGCCACGCTTGGCAGGCGGATTGGCGATCGCAGTATGGTGGTAAAATGCATAGAGAACGCTGCTGCCCATTCTCTAGTAAACCCCCTTAGTCGCCTTCTACGACACCCATGGGAAAAAATGGGATGGGGCTAGGTATTCTTTTACGTCCGGCACCACATTGAATACAAGATCTGGACAATATACTGCCCAAAGAATGTCAATTTTGAGGCAAAGTATGAAAAAACAAATACCCACAGACTCATAATCACCAAACTTGCAACCCATACTAAATCAAGATAGTAACACACATTTTTTTGTGTAAAACCATATAATGCACCAAAATGTTAATGGCCTAATTAATAAGTTGGATCTATTTAGTATTCATCTGAATGAACTCGCAATAAAAGAAAACGTTTTATTTTTCACTTTTTATTTAAGATATATGATTTTATTTCTGTAAGTTTCAGTTTGCACAAACACTTTTTGTTTTTTTAAACTAGATGAGGTCCGCGTTGAATTTAATAATATGTTTATTAAGGTTCATAAAAGTTTTACATTTAGGTACATAAAGTGCACGAGGGACTTACAAAGTATGCGTAATCATTTACATGGTATACGTACAACTAATTGTAGGGTGAATCACTGCTCTCCTAGCTACATCACTGAGTAATCTATATTTAGGAGAGACAGTTTCAACTCCATATTTGACTATCACATAATAATCATGTTAATATATGCTTTTGGAGTTTATAATATAACACAAAACACAATAGCAAAAATCGAACTGTTAAAATTCAATAAAAGAAATTAGAAAGAGGAAATTTGGTGTGTCCAGTTGAGTGTACGTGTGTATGAGTGTGTGTGTGGTTTTTCGATTAAACTGCGCATCGATAATTGGGTTTGTGTATCTTTGAACATTTCAATATTTTTTTGAATTCGCAAAGTATCTCCTATATAAGTCAGGTCGTCAGAGCAATTCGTGTCGTCATTTGGGTTAATTACTATTTTTCTCGTGGTACTAATGTTTCCTTCTATTGTGTGGTTGGGTACTGGGAACATTCTAGGTCCGTAGTAGAGCGAATTGGTGTGTTAGGCAAGTCTGGCATTTCCAAGACTTTCTATGTCCTAAGGGCATCGTTTTAGTATAGTAATCATTAGAGACACCAGCGCATTCTAAATCATATCTTCATTTGCAAAGCGAACAAGTTAGATTTTCTCTAATCGGTACTTTTTGTTGACATTGACATCCTAAGCAAAGCGTAGCAGGCAGCATCTCGTAAGACGTTTAGTTACTTTTAATTGACTACTGGTCACAGCCTCTAGTGTGAAATAGCGAGAAGTTTTAGATTTGTTGCTGCTGTCGGTTTGTTGTCAATAGATGGCGTTGAATGATGGTAATCAATCGAGATGTACCTATGATTTGTACTGTTCCACAAACTCAGTTTAAGAGATTTTTCTACTAATTTGGCCCTTGCTTATACAACACAATTATCGCGTCCATAAATAATAATATCTATAATTTACCACACAGCAAATGCAAATTCACCTTCCGTACATTTCTCCTAGAATGAAACGTATGACGAGACTGAAAAGTACATAATGACACTTAAATGAAATTTACCATATTCCCTATTATTTATATGTACTCAATCTCACAAACTTACTTACCCACACACACTCACACACGTACACACAACTGGACACACCAAATTTCCTCTTTCTAATTTCTTTTATTGAATTTTAACAGTTCGATTTTTGCTATTGTGTTTTGTGTTATATTATAAACTCCAAAAGCATATATTAACATGATTATTATGTGATAGTCAAATATGGAGTTGAAACTGTCTCTCCTAAATATAGATTACTCAGTGATGTAGCTAGGAGAGCAGTGATTCACCCTACAATTAGTTGTACGTATACCATGTAAATAATTACGCATACTTTGTAAGTCCCTCGTGCACTTTATGTACCTAAATGTAAAACTTTTATGAACCTAAATAAACATATTATTAAATTCAACGCGGACCTCATCTAGTTTAAAAAAACAAAAAGTGTTTGTGCAAACTGAAACTTACAGAAATAAAATCATATATCTTAAATAAAAAGTGAAAAATAAAACGTTTTCTTTTATTGCGAGTTCATTCAGATGAATACTAAATAGATCCAACTTATTTAGGCCATTAACATTTTGGTGCATTATATGGTTTTACACAAAAAAATGTGTGTTACTATCTTGATTTAGTATGGGTTGCAAGTTTGGTGATTATGAGTCTGTGGGTATTTGTTTTTTCATACTTTGCCTCAAAATTGACATTCTTTGGGCAGTATATTGTCTTAATAAGATCTTGTATTCAATGTGGTGCCGGACGTAAAAGAATACCTAGCACCATCCCATTTTTTCCTACTTCCCTAGAGAATGGGCAGCAGCGTTCTCTATGCATTTTACCACCATACTGCGATCGCCAATCCGCCTGCCAAGCGTGGCGATTATGGCAATCCCCTCCCCGTTTGGAGGACGCCTATGTCCAACAGTGGACGTCTTTGGCTGAAATGGTGATGAAATGATGAAGATCTTGTAAATCTGATTCTACAACTTTCGTGCCATAACCATTCAGTGTGCCTGAGCGATGATAATGTCTGTCATAGTTATAAGAATGATTTAGGTTGGAGTCCAGTAGATACGCGTAGTTATATGCCTGAGTATCCATAAATAGAAGATAATTTAAAGCTTCTATTCTACTATTGTATTGCTATAATTTAGTAGTTTTACATAATAAGTATTATTTATTATGTTGAAGTTTAAATTGATATGTCGGCAGACAAATAATAATACTCGTATTAGAGTGAGTTAGTGTTGTTATTTTTTCTCGAATAAACATGATTAGTTCTATATATTTTTGAGTTTTCTGTAAGCCTTCTTCGCCAATGTAAATCATACAATAGTCTTTAGTTGTAAAGATTTGAGTTGCCGATTCCCGGATCCAGGCCTGGACAACAGCGGCCTCCTCTAGAACCTCCCTGTCGATGCGCTTACGCGCCCAGCGCGGGCCGTACGTTCGCGGGGCTGATGAACTGCGGCCACCGGTGGTCTGGGTGGAGACGTCATTTTGGATTTACGTAAGAGTAGCCTTAATGCAAATAGTATCATGAATAGAGTCTTCATTTTAAATAATGCCCACGAATGTCGGATGAACGAAAGCAAACCGGCCCAAACATTGATGAGGGTAATAAAAAAATGCGATTATTGTAACAATTAAGGTGTCCGACGTAGCCCGAAGAATTGCAAAACTTAAGTGGCAGCGTGCAGGGCACATTGCTCGCAGAACAGTTGACCGTTGGGGCAGAGAGTTTCTGGAATTGCGACCGGGTACTGTAAGATGTATCGTAGGATGGCCTACCACAAGATGGACCGATGAGGTGAAAGCCGCAGGAATCTGCTGGATGCGAGAATCACAATACCGGTTGAGGTGGCGGTGCTTGGGGGAGGCATAAGTCTAGTAGTGGACGTCTTACGACTGAAATGACGATGATGAAAAGAAATTCTAGTAATCATATCTAACCTTTTCGATAGAGTTTGGCAAGAAAATATAATACGGGTGTTTGGCAGAACGTTGAACACTCGAAAATGGTGGATAGGTCGTCTGCTACTTACTCAGCCCTCATTTATTTGGCCCTGGAACCCTGGATATTTAAAAAAAACTGTTTTTGCCTTCTTCTAGTTTCCCCACTTTCTTAAATTTAAAGTGTATTTTTTATAAAAAATGGGTAAAACAGGCAATTTTTTTAATCTTTCAACGTTGGCAGATTCTTATAAAATTATTGATTTATTCAGATGTTAGCTAGAAAAAAGTTATGAGTCCTCAAACTTACAGAAAGATGTAAAAATACTTAAATCTTAATTTCAACTTGCATTAAAACAAAATATCTAGGGGGCCAGGGCCAAATAAATAGGGCTGAGTAAGTAGCAGATGACCCCCACCTATCCACCATTTTCGTATGTTCAACGTTCTGCCAAACAACCTGTATATTATGTAATTGGGGACGGTACTTTTTACCTCGGGAAAATATGTTTCCCAGGGCGGATAATGAAGTTTCCATGACCATGATGTGCAGAAAGTGTTCCATTTCACACATCGTGAAGAGGGAGGACATTTTTAATTAAAAAAGCGAATTTATTTAAGTGAATTTTGTCCAACACCAAGTCTGCGAAGTGTAACAATTTCTGTTTTACGTAAAAACCAGCACCATAATTGCATACTCGTATCACATTAGAATCTGAATAATTTTTAAAACTTTTTTTCATAGGTTCGCAAAAATTGTCTGCTTAGCAACGTAAACAACGCCATGAATGTTGTTGAAGTGTCAAAATGAAAGCGATTCCTACTGATACGCAATCACTCCTCAGGCTCGGGCTAACTTACTAGCAAAATTTTTAATGCTAAATAAAGATGTTGGAAGAAAATGACAGCCCACGTCAATCACTCACTTCACAAATTAATTTTGAAATTTATAATATACATGAGAGTGGGTGTGACATGGGCATTCGACATGAACTTTGTCTTGTCCATGTTCATTTTAAGACCCACTCTTTCGGAAGCTCTAGTGAGGTCATCGAGCATTGCACTGAGGTCCTCCATGGTCTCAGCCACGACAGCTATATCAACCCATGTGCAGCCCTTAATAACTTTTTTATTTTTTTTTGACTATATTTTGATACTGACCTACATTGATAATGACTTGTTTTTTTTTTTTTTGTTTCCTGTGCAATCTTTCCATGTGTTTAATAACTCTGTGACCGTTCAATTTTATATTTTATTGAAAATTCAATTTTGTGAGATTTTATTGAAAATTAAATTTTGTGACAAATGTTATTTTATTCCAATTCTGTGACTTTATCTTAAACTTTTACTCTCATAATGAAATGTTATTATTTTCTGTGGGAGTATTGTGAAATTTTGTTTTATTTTATTTTAATTGTATTATGGGATTTCCCTGAAATAAATGAATTTTAATTTAATTTAATTTTGTTTTCAACTTTGTACTTTTTATGATCCATTGTGGATCTATTTTGCTTTTATTGTGTGTCACATATTAGGTACAAATTAAAAAAGCGCTTCGAGGATTGAAAAAAATTATTCTCTTTTTTGGAATTGGACATTCGGAAATAACGAGATGTTTTTAATCAATCAGACATTTCAGAAATTATAAATTTTGAAAGCATTGAAGGTTTAGGGAAATTGAACAACCTGAACTTTAACGGCTCAAAGCCTTGATAATATGTAAAAATTAAAATAAAAGGCGTAAGTGATGACTGGTGCAACTATTTATTTGTGAGTAATGTTAGCCGAAGTCGTCGAAGTGTTGGCCGCGATGTTGTTTAGCCGGTCGCGTCTGAAAATAATATTAATAGTAAGTAATGGACGAGATAAATGGTAAATGATTTTATTTCTGTAAGTAGGTTTGTACAAATACTTTTACACGTCAATCATATTTTTTTAAACTAGGTGAGGTCGGCGTTTATCTGACTACTCTGAGAAGAAAGGCCGAAACAAACTCATAGGTCACAGTCTCTTTTAAAGTCTAGACATAATCTTGGTCAGATCATGTGAAGACCACATGGTCTTCACATGATCCCAATCCCAATCCCATTGGTGATGATACCAATCCACATGGATTGGTGTCTGAAATGGTCTTTTGAGGAATGAACCACACAGATTGAGTGGACCTGTCCATTCAGTGCACGCATGTATCAGTAATCATACGGCTCAACTCAGAACTTGAGGAGAAAAAAACGTCCCCAGTTTACGTATATAGGTAGAGGTGGTTCCCTAAATAATATTCTACTTATTATCAAATACTCTGCGAGGAGCCAGAGGGCGTTGTTGGTAAAATGAAAAAATAACAAGTGAAAATATAGTATGATGCGTAATATTAAGCAGCTACATAGACCTATCGTGTTATCTATCATCGATTTACATCGTGCATTATCGTATTGCGCTTGTACAATTGCACATGAAAATAACAATGTTGTTATGTATGCGATGTGGCGTGACTACTGACTTTTCCTACATGGCATAATTTTTTTCTGTTTTAGCGGAATCCTATCGACTACAATCCAACTATCCAAGGGTCCTCTTGTTACCATGAGTAGACGGTCAGGTTGCGCACATGCTCCGCACCCCCTCACATTAACACAATTACTTTTCTATTGTTATCAGACCCATTGAGTTTGCCTAACAGACAAGGGGTTAACAGTTCTTACAGAACGTATATAAGCACCCATTCCGCAAAGTGCCTCGATGGTCTAGTAGTTTCCAGGTTCGACAAAATGATATAGAGTATTCTGGCAGTAATTTATCTTTTAGTAGCGATCCAGAATTAGGTTTTGAGCCCCTAGATAGCAATAGTATCCCACTAGACCATTTATTACATGGGTCTTTAACAGTATCAAAATTAATGTTTACAGCTCTTCTCTAACCCTTCGGAGAAAAAAGCGTGATATTGTTGTTGCAAATCACCCTCGAACTCAGATAAATTCTCGTGCTCAATGGCCAACGATAGGTATCCGCTATAAAGGACGTAAGCACTTACTGGTTGGTGGTGGAGGTGGTGGTCCTCCGGGGCCCCCATTGCAGCCAGCCTTGGGAACGGCGCTCATCCCGCTCTGGAACACATTACCATCATTAGCTAGTACAGTGAAGTCTTTTTATATATTCTTCTAATTATTTCTTTTACCAAGTGAGGGAACATTAAACCCTTTGAATATACAGGAAAAGTTTTTATCCAGTGCGCAATTTTTAACCATGAATTCAGCGTTATCATTCTAGACCCCCTACCGCAGAAATCTTTCGCCGGTTATACAAAAAAAAAAACAGCTGTTCCATACATTTTGACCGCGTAGGTATTGCACTTTTCTATGAAACAGCTGTTTTCCATCATTGTATTTTTTATTTAATAAGCACTCTAATTGGGGTCTATGGCAAAACGCATACACTTTTGGCCAATGTCGAGTTGACATCAACCTAAAACCTTTTTAGTAGTATAGACTCGCCTCTTCTTCACAGTCAATTTAAAATTGATCATACTCGTAGGTGCTATTGAATCTTACTAAGGGACATCGTGTTACCCAGTTAGGTTGTGGAGGTCAGATAAGCAGTCGTTCTATGTAAAACACTTTTTGGTTTACAGCTGAATCTGGCTAGATTGGAAACTGGCCACAATATTGATGAAAAAGGCTAGGCAGATGATGAGGTGAGAAACGGTCGCGTTTCATACGAAGCTATCTTTTGGAAGGAGCAACTAGAATCAATTCATTTTTTGTAAAAATAAATTGTTTGACTTTGACTTTGGTAGTATTGGTGACTCTTTGGTTTACCAAAGAGGGGAAATATACGCATATTTCCCCTATGCTTTTCACAGGTTATGTTAACGGAATTGCTGTCACATTATTTGCTTACGATAACCCAATTTCTGGGCAAAGGCAATGTTAAAAGTAATCAGATTAGGTAAACCGACTTTCCCGAAAACTGAGAACATGCATTTCAATAGTTTTCCCTTCATAATATTCATAAATCCTACACGTTTATTGGGATATAAATCAAGTGTACTCACCACCGCAGCGAAGGCAATAGCCATAATGGCCAAGAGTACTCCAAAAAACTTCATGTTTCAGCGATTGATCACGAACTGACGAACTACCGTGTACCCCAGTTTATATACCAGAGCAAAACTAGGAAATTGAGCACTTGTGACAATTGTGCATCCGGTGAGCGAAATAATAACAATTATTATAAATATAACCTTCCGCTAAGTGTTATTCTGTGATTTGTACGCGACGATGCGACAAAATTATAGCTTAGCTAATTATATAGATAGTGTTCATAAAACTGAGGTGTAGTTTTGGTGTAGGTTTGTCTGTTAATGACAGACAGAATTTAAAGAAGGGATAACAATCCGGAATGAAACGGTTCACGAAATATTTAGCTTCTTCTTAGCAAAACATTTATCCAAACTTTTAGAGCCAAGACCACATATTTTATTACTTTTAAATATATTTTTTGTAACCAGACTGCAAACAACATGCTCGAGACCTTGTAATGCTTTAGGGAAAGGAATAATAATCCCATATATTAAATAAAGAAATATCAATCAAGCAAAATGATTAATTTTACATATTTCATCGTCCAGCAGGCAGCAGTGGATGTATTTCAACTTAAATCATGATAATGGTGAATCGTTTACAATCCCCTCAGCAATTTTGGCCGTTAATTTAATATCTTCTTCTTTAATTACAGTTATCTAATTATTACTTTTTGACCGGGGTAGGCCAATTTACATAGAACATGTGATACCTCTATGTACAATTGTACATTTACCTACCTCTAACGGAATGTAGGAACCCTCAATATACACTGCTCTCAAAACGGTGAAAGAAAACATCGTGAGGAAACCGGCATGTCCTAGAACCAAAAATTCGAAGACATGGATGACATCTACCAACCCGCACTGGGCCCGTGTGGTAGATTACGGCCCACTGGGATCTCACAGAGAGGAGGTCTGTGTCCCAACAACATTACAGGCTGATTATGCTAAACTAGAAAAATAAGTCTGAACTCCGATTCATTTGAACTAGAAGTTGTCCATAGTAATGATCCGAGAGTTTGGAAATTGAAGTAAATTAAATAGTTTCTACCATACTCGCAGTAAATAACCAACTCATCGACACTTTAGTTATTCAAATTCTACAGGGTGTAGTGTATATATAGAGTTCCCAATATTCAGTAGGTTTTTTTGTCCTAGAAGCGTTCTATGAGACTCGCCTTACAGTTTTGCCAACATTAATAATATTTGATAAGACATGCTAGCAGTTAATAAGGTGATGCATGTGTTTCAACTAGCTTGGAGTTATTAAATCTGTCTAGTGGGTTCTTGAAGCAGTTTAGTGTGTGAGCAGTCACAACATTTCCAGGAGCCTATTTTATGCTGTTGACAACTCAGTTAGGCAAGAATAAATCTTTCTTAAAAAAGTTAGCAGTCATTTTGTCTTTAGTTTCTTCCGTTACTGCGTCGATTGTGCAACACGTGTTGGTGTCATTACTACTGTGCTGCAAGCATCATGGACATTTATTATCAATAAAGGGAAACTATTCCATCAAGCAAAATAGTAATCTAAAAGCTTGTTTTTTTTTTTAATACAGTTTGTCAGGGACACACAATCTGCTATGCGATTCAGTATAATTATGATTCTGAACCATTAAAAAAAAAAACGGTCAAGTGCGAGTTGGACTCGCGCACCGAGGGTTCCGTACAAACCTGTGGGTATATAAGTAAAGTTCAAAATTGTCAAAAAAAAAAATTTTATATGACGAAACTAAAAATTTTCGGTTTTCGTAATTTTTCCTATATCTGTACTATAAGACGTGACTTCGTACAAAATTTCAAGATTCTAAGTTCACGGGAAGTACCCTGTAGGTTTTGATTCCCGTGCGAGTTTCGAAAATTTGCGGAATTTTGCGGCCTAAATGGCTGTATCTTTTGATTGCGTTGACTTAGAAGGTTGATTTTTCTACAGCTTCCAGGGACAGTAGAACTAAGTATCATATAGAAATTTCAGTTTGATACCTCCACGCGTTCCTGAGAAAAACGGTCTTGACAGACGGACGGACGGACGGACGGACGGACGGACAACAAAGTGATCTTATAAGGGTTCCGTTTTTCCCTTTAGAGGTACGGAACCCTAAAAATTAGCTCTGCCATACATTATGACCGCGTAGGTATTGTACTTTTCTCTGAAACACCAGATATTTTTTCTAGCCGACGAAAAATGTCTGCCCTAGAGGTCTAGAATCAAGTGCTGAATGTTCCAGTACCTGCGACCCTGTATTAGACTATCAAAAATGGTGGCCATGAGATAACCAATTTCATTCGATCATGCGTTATGCGACTGTTGTGTTATAGTAATAAATTTTAACAAAACATTTGTTTCGTTTAACATGGACCCATTGCGTTCGTTACAATTAACTTTAAAACTAAGTTAGTAGTATTTACATAACATTATGACTGAAACAACACACTTGTGAGTACCTACACATGTAGCTGGCCTAAATAGTGCAAGAAAGGACTGTCCACTTTGTTAGCAATGACAGCCAGGAGACTATTGGAGCTGTCACTCACTCAGCAAGGATGCTGCACGTTTGCGTCTGATTGCAGTGAAGCCGACAGTTTGCGCGTCCGCAAATGTACCCGAGGTACTACTGATGCGTGGCCGTATCAAAAATATCCTTGATGCATTGTTGTACTGAACGCGAAGAGTATTAGCAGCCTTAAAGATAAGAAAAATACTTTAATTCGTGATATATCTCAATCCGTGTTCCTCCACGTAACACTCACATACCAATACGCGTTACACTCAAGCCAAACATAAAAGAGAGCAGTGCCTGCACAAATCGCTGTAGCCATCCATCATTTCAAGTGTGAACCGATTTTTGCAAACACAGTGAATGCAGAGTGCCCTTAAGGTGAATCTAGTCGACATATTTTCCATACAAAAACTTCGGGAGTGTACCTATTACTCCACTGTTCGACAATGTGTACATCAAAAATTTTACGGTACGGTTTTGTCTCATTATTAATATTGTCTTTACGGAAACAGAATACTAAAATAGAAAGTTGAAAAGTTATGAGCCAACAAAGATTAGTTTTTCTTGCTAATTTAACCTAAATTTGGCCGTGTTTAAATAATAAAAGAACTGAAATATCTCCAAAACCAAGTCGGTACCAACAAAGCTTAAATATCGGAAAGATCAATAAACTTTATTGGTCATTGATTTATGCAATGGTTTTTTTCATAAAACCCGATCTGTAAGACTTTCCTTAATTTTTTACGCGCCTGTTTTACTGTAAATGATCCTGCATCTCACTCAATAACGTTGTGCGTGTAGACAAGCGTCTAACTGCTCATCACTGATACTACCTGCATCGGACACGATGCCTGGTGAGACATCATACTTTTTAGCGAGGCCTATCAGCGAGTTCGAGCCCGCGACTAGATTCTCCTTATCAGAATAATGTCGCATCTTCTGACTAGGCCAATTATTGGATTAGACCCAAATATTTCAAACGCATTGTATTAGTTCTTTTTTTTTTTTTTTTTTTGCTTTTAGTGTGGCATCAAAATATAGTGTATTCGGCCCTGACTCTTTTCCGACCTTGTCGTCTACGTCACCAGCTATTTCACTAAATTCGCGTTGACAAGAGATCAAGAATACCGAAGTGCAATAAAACAAAACTTGGAATTAAGGTCTTTATTAGTGAATAACTTGTAATATTATGGTATTAGTATATTTTTCCATTGTTCGTTATACTTCTTATGCCGTGTTCCGTAATGTTGTGGTTTATCCGCTACTGGTTGCATCTGGAACAAAAAGGGGCAATATTGGTGATACAGTCAGAATTACGATATAATCCTAGTTTGTATAAAACAGTAGCCTGTATTGTTTTGTAGTTCCGGTCGCATGAATTATGAAACTGTCTACTGAAAATCTTGTGAGAAATACAGCCTCTCTATTTGACTTTATGCAATCATCATCTTTTTGCCGATATCCCATATTACATGGGTTTGGTGGAACATGTGTTCTTCTTCTTTTCTCCCCGTCCACCATTGATAAATCATTCACTCCTTTTTCTTTCATTTTATCCCTCCCTCATTACAAACATCTTTTATTTGGTCTTGCGCTCTCTCTCCATCCATCAAAATTCAGATTCATCACTCTTTCAGTCAAATGCAGTTCATCTGTCCTCATATATACTCTCCATCTCTCTTCCTAATTCATGGGTGACCACTAAAATCAGCACTCGTCGCCAATACTTCAGCATCATGCTGAGTGGAAGCCTTCTTGTCTCACTCACAATGTGCAGCTGACAATTTTTGTTTTTTGTTTTACTAAGTAGGTATTTGAGTTAATTGCCTTTTTATATTTACGTTTTCTTAATGCAATAGTCTATCGAAAGTATACTCACTAGTAGTTGCTGGAGCTGCAGTAGTGGCTGCAGTGGTAGCCGCAGTTGGTGGTGGTCGAGGTGGTCTACCACCATAGCCACCACCGCCGCCGTGACAGCCAGCAGACTGTTCAGCTGTGGACATGCCACTCTGGAAATATGTCAATCTTAGATGATAATATCATTTAGTGGACACTGATAGATTCCCCTTCTCCTATGCCAGTTCCTCAGATGTTTTGGAAAACGTTGGTCCATATTCGATTATAATAATTTTCCTAGGTTCTATCATTTGCGTTAACAATCTTGCTAACTTTATATCAATTCAATTTCTCACTTTATTCATAGAATTACTATTTGAACATGCCAAAGTGTTGGGCACGCCACGATTGCGGCGGTAAGTCCCCTCTTTGAGGAGTGGCTTGAGAGGCGGCATGGCGTCCTCACCTTCCGCCTGACGCAGGTCCTCACCGGACACGGTTGTTTCGGGAGGTTCCTGTTTCGGATAGGGCGGGAGGAAACGCCCGGGTGTTTCCACTGCGAAGATCGCCCTGAGGACACGGTGGAGCACACGGTGGCGGTCTGCCCGGCTTGGGCGGAGCACCACCGTGTCCTCGTGGAGGCGATCGGCGGCGGCGATCTCTCGCGTCCGGCCCTGGTCCACGCCATTATACGGAGCGAGAGGGCATGGGTAGCCGTCACCTCCTTCAGCGAAGCAGTAATGCTCGCGAAGAGGGAGGCGGCGCACGTGAGGGAGAGGCAGCATATGCGCCCTCGCGACCCTAGCCGCCACAGGATACGGAGACGCCCTGGGCGTCGGGAATCCCAGGCCGATTTCCGGCCACCGTAGGCATGAGCTTACGGACGGCGAGTAATGGGTAGCTCGCTGTCCGGTAAGGACCAAGCCCAAGTCGACGGCGCGTTGTGTTCCACGCGCGCCTTAAAGAGATGTCAGCACAAAAAAATGATGGGGCCCGCAAGGGTCGATGCCTGCCAGGGGTGCGGGTTTGTTCGAAAGAGACACCACAGCCCCTGGCATACGGGCTACTGAAGGAACACGGGTGGGTTTTAGTCAGTAAAAGTCTGACACGCCCTCCTGCTCCACCCAGAGCGGGAGAAGTTAATTGATGATTTCCCAACCAAACAAAAAAAACAAAAAAAAAAACATGCCAAAGTGAACATCTCTGCCCTCTGTAATCTTGCCGAGTCTTTCAAAGGTACTGGCTTACGAAAATGCCTTATTTCAAATGCTCGAGAGAGAGTATTACGTTGCTAAGATATTTTTGAGATAGTTGGAATGGTAGTTCATTTTCGAAAGAGGTGTATCGTCACGTCACCCTATGGTTTGCCCCTTTATTCCTACGAGTGATGGAATCATCGTCGAAATGTGATAACATCTAAGTTACTTGTCTTATGGATTTAATGACATTTCTTTACAAGTTGTGTTTATGTGAGTAACTCACCACAAGACCTAATGCCAAAGCCATTATAACCACGAATATTCCGATGAACTTCATCGTGAAACCTTGGCGTTGCTCCAAGGACTGGCCACTGCCACTGTCAACTCATTTTATATAAAATACATTATAGGAAAAAATATGTTAAAACCACCGGAAAAACACATTTTCATCTTTGTATTGAACAACTGTGATAATGTGTTCTTCCGGTGGACTTTGTATGCATAATCACGATAATAATGGTCCTATAAAGTGAACATTTCAATAATAACGCTGAAGTGAATTTTTAGAGTCCGTTGAGACTACGTCACTATTAAAGATGGCTGCGACATTGCGGCACATCATAAAGGAAATCTCACAAAAAATGTATCCATCTTTAAATAGTCTGGAAATAGGGTAGCTATTTCCGGATTGTTAAAGCTAACTCAAAGCTTTCCAACCAGGGGTAAATTACTAAGCGATTGCACGCTAAGGGCACCCCCTAAGGGATACGGACCTTGGCTCAAAGCGTCACTGAGGGGGGAGACAGCAATAGAGACAGGCTGGATCAGATTAGGATTATGATATTATTAATCGAGAATGTTAAGGTACAGGCTCAGCCACGGCGCAGACTGGCACTTCATCGAGCATTGGTCATCACTGATGACCCTGATTGAATAATCCACTCCGACCCGTGATGACTCATCACGGGCGCGGCGACCTCGGCAGCGAGGTCGGAATTACGGTCAATTGTGCTTGTGTATAGTACAGAAGCCCTAGTGTGAGTTTCATTTTACCATCTCGATTAAACGCATCGAGCACGTTTGGCGCTCCGATTGGCCCTGGATTGTTTTTTTTTTTTTTTGTGGGAAATCATCAAATAACTTCTCCCGCTCTGGGTGGAGCAGAAGGGCGTGTCAGACTTTTACTGACTAAAGCCCACCCGTATTCCTTCAGTAGCCCGAATGCCAGGGGCTGCGGTATCTCTTTCGAATGAACCCGCACCCCTGGCAGGCATCGGCCCATGCGGGCCCCTTCGGTTTGTGCTGACATCTCTTTGAGGCGCGCGTGGAACACAACGCGCCGCCGACTTGGGCTTGGTCCTTACCGGACAGCGAGCTGCCCATTACTCGCCGTCCGCAAGCTCATGCCTACGCTTCCCGGAAATCGGCCTGGGAGTCCTGGATTTGTGACAGATCAATCGGAGCGCCGAACGCGCTGTTGCGTTTGATCGAGATGGTTAAATGAAACTCACACTAGAGCCACTGGTGGCTCTAGTGTGAGCCACTGGTGGCTCTAGTGCTTTCTTGGACGAGGGTAATGGGGTCATCAGGGTCGGTAAGTTATAACACAATCTTATGCATAACTATTTATTATAATTGTACACGGTGTTCTTGCCCTCTGTGGGACACTATTATAACCATTTGCATGCATCAGTCAGTGGCTATTGATTTTTTAAGATTCACGCCATCTATTGGCCAGGTTGTAGGATAAAACTAATTACGATGTCTTAGTCAAAACTATAGTCATAATTATCATTTGTTTATGATACATCGCTAGCAGGGTTGCCACTTGTACTATAATATATAGCTTTTGCCAGCGGCTTCGCCCGCGTAGAACTTTCGTCCTCAATTTAACTCCAGTTGGGGTTGAATTTTAAAAAATAAATATTATTCCTTGTCTACATTATAAAGGAAACCCCTGTGCAACATTTCAGCTTTCTAGGTCCAAGGGTTTGGGCTGGGCGTTGATGAGTTAGTAAGTCAGGACTTTTCTTTTAATATAAATAGATAGTATCGTACTATATTTCCGTGAATTGTATCTAAGTAGGTACTATAAATACATTTACAGCACGGTTGGCGCAGTGGTTAAGCGATTGACTGCTGCGCTTAGGGTTACCATATGTAAATAGAGGGATGCCTGTCTATGGTACCTAAAATGCCTGAATTTTCAGAAAAATGCCTGTCTAAAGCAAAACGCTGTAGGTAATAAGTAAAAGCCAACAGATAATAATAAAGAGGGATATTTGTTACTGATATTTGTCAGAGGACATTTTTTTTTATAGTTCTTTTTTTTCTAAAACAAACGTAAACATCTTCACAAGATACAGTTTTGTATTTTTTTTTAATCATTTATGCAACCGCGATGCGCGCGCGGGCGCGAAATTTAAAAATGCCTGTCTCAGACCAATGCCGGCCGCACGCTTGTCTAAACCTTAAAATGCCTGTCAAATGCGGCGAATGCCTGTCAAATGGTAACCCTAGCTACGCTGCGTGTCGCGGGTTCGATTCCCACACGGAACAAATATTTCTATGACCTACAAGTAGTTGTTCCGGGTCTGGGTGTTTGTGAATTTGACTTTAAATGTTTGTAAACGAACCCGCAATACAGGAGAAATTCCTAGTGTGGGGCAAACTTTTTTAAAAAAAGAAAGAAATAATTATCATGGAAAAATAATATAGTATAGTAATAATATAAAGTAGTATAGTAATTTGGAACCGTGCACCTAGCTTCTGACGTTTCATAAGTGCCCATGCAGGTTTATATGAAATAAAAATATTTTGATTTGATTTGATTTGAGTACGAAAAATACCATACAGGTTGTTTGGCAGAACGTTGAACATACGAAAATGGTGGATAGGTGAGGTCATCTGCTCAGCCCTAGGTAATAGGTAAAACGGGCTGTTGTCCGCAACTCCACGTCAAAGCGCGTATTTTGCGTACGGGTGGGAGAATGGGTCATTCGATCCACCCCAGGTCCTCGAGAAAGGCCAGCAACGCCTTGGTGTTGCTGACAATCTCACGTAGGGTACCTGGGTTACCAAAGTATTTTGCCCTGTAATTAGCAACCGCCGGGCAGTTTAACAGCACATGAGGCGCTGTCTCATCGTCCTCCATGCAGGCCCTGCACAGCGGACTGTCTGTTACTCCTATGACAAAGAGATGTTTTTAAATGACCCATGGCCAGTTACGGCTGCTGTAACTGTACGCAGCTGTGGTTTTGTTAAACGGAGAACCTGTTTCGTGAGGCGGACATCGAACGCAGGAATCGCTTCCTTAGCCTGCCTGCACTCACTTAGGTCCATCCATATTTAGTGATGATGATCCCTGGTTCGTTTCCTTACCAGAGAGCGTAGATACCCGAAGGGAAGTGGCGCAATGGGTTCTGGTCCCACTGGTGTCATGCTCGACCCCCTCCTGGCAAGTTCATCGGCTGCATCGTTGCCTAGCGAACCGCTGTGTCCTTTGATCCACTGAATGGTAATATTGTTGAGGGTACCTACCTCGTTGAGGCGCTGGTGGCACTCGTATATCAGCCCAGAGTCAACCGTGTGACTGTTCAGCGCTTGTAGAACAGCCATGCTGTCTTACTCAGCCCTAATTTATTTGCGTTATATTAACGTTTCTTCCTTGGGAAAAATACTATTTTTTTTAGAAAAGCAGGTGGTAATCCTAATCGCTACCAAATGTGCCGAAAATGGCGTGGATTGCGATTTTTATGATCATTGTTACCTTAGTACTAGAACTATATCAGTTTTATTCAATAATTTACAATCTATAAAGTAACAAGATTATTTTACAAACATTTATTTATGAATGAATACCTGCTGTTTGATAAAATTCCTTGAACCACCAGAAATGTTTTAAAGTGAAAAAAATGAGCAAATGAAAAAGTGTTTATTCACAAAAAAGAGTTCGTATAAGTAACATTTACCTCCGCCAAACTGCGTATCAGTTTGTTGGCAGACGTAGCTCCACTTTTGTAAATGTCTAATTTATTAACATAGTTTTTTTTGTGTTGTAAAACAGTAATGACGGTACTAATTAAACTTTCGTCTTAAAATGCCATTGAATTTGTGAATATTAGCATTGTTTAAATAAAAAATAATTAACTGATAAGCATTTCATCATTATTAATAAATTTTGTAAAATTTACTAAGTAATAAGATCAGTACTTTTTTCTGTGCGATACGCAGTACCTACCTCCGCCCAATTTTTCGAGAAGGTTAATAATGACGGACGCCGGAAGGTATCGCGATGAAAGTGTGTAAAAAGTACTATAATTATATTTGTCGAACAAGAAACCTCTGTAACATAATGTTTTGATTTAGAAGAGTGTCCGTGGAGTTTCTTGCCCGTTCTTCTCCATACGGGACCTACTTTAGTTTTGGAATGAGAAACCATTAAATGTGAGCGAGTCCAGCAGCGACAAAGATATAAATTTAATACCTGCAGAGTTAACGCAAACTGTACCTACAAAATGCCGAATTTAGTTTTAAAAGAAAATTACATAAAAGCGTATAATTTGTTCAATGCATGGAGATATTCTAAAGGCGCCGCCAGAACGTTTTCGGAGACTACAATGCTATAAACTAATTTTATATAATATTTCAGCTGTTTTTCATACACCTAGCATTTTCCTCGCTGTAGTGAGGTGAAAGTTTTTGTTCCGCTCGGTAGCAAAGTTATTCTACGTCTCGTACCTTTGAAACCGTCGCTACGCTCAGGATTCTATATTTGAATTAGGGTGATGGTGGGTGCACTAACTAAGCATCTTCTAAACATAATATCAATGACTACAATAGTGTAGGCACGGCTACACATCAAGCTCTACATTTCCAGTTTACGCTGATCTCCCACTGTACGGAAATCCTATACAATGCGAGATCAGCCTATACTGGAAATGTATAGCTTGATGTGTTATCAATTCAAATCAAATCAATAGTACATTACGGTACTAGTGTGTAATGTTGGTTACGACGTTTTTCAACTCACTTGTGAAGAAAGTAATACTAAAAAATCATTTGTCCTTGGGGTTTTTAGTCAGTAAACTTTCCATAATGTTAAGGGCTTCACATCATATCGGGCGGTGTACAACATAAATCATTTTTTTCATCACTGGTACTTAACCATAATTTCAACAGTGAAAACGAGTTGTGATTTTTTTTCATAATGGCGGGAAACATTAATCAGTTTTCCTATGTTCGCGGATAGCGTTTTAGCCACGTACTAAATGGGGAATTCAAAGTTTTCTTTATTACAGAGAAAACAAAAGTTATATTTGAGTGAAAGTTTTATTTGTTAAAAACGTACAAGTTGAAATTATCTATTTAAATACGAAGTTGCATGAAATGAGCAAGCAATAGGTACATTAGAGAAAGTGTGTTGAAAAATATTTTTTCAACACACTTGCTCATAAAATGGCTCTAATTTCACCGCAATTAGGCACATAATGACATCTATAATCAAACTGCGACTTTTTCATTACTATTATTCACAAGTGAGTTATAGGTATTTTTAATTGGTTGAGTTGCTTTGTTCTTAAAAAGTTTCACGATCACGACCGTTCCGTATTGATGACAAAAATGACGGTTCTTAGCTGTCAGGATCGTGATATCTAACTCGGAACGCAAAATATCAATGTGAGCGCTCACAGCGCTATTTTATAATTCGGAATGCGGCCTTGGTCTGGCACTTATGAAACGTCAGAAGCTAGGTGCACGGTTCCAAATTGTAGCCGTGTGTACAAGATTTGGTAAAGGAATCTTCTTTTGTAAATTCAAAATGAAACATCCACAATATAAATAAAATATTTATTCCTACATCCATCCCTAAACCAACTTAATCTAATTCTAATTTCTTGAAGCTGCCTTGAAGACCGAACTCCTTCTCTGCCGGGGAGGGCTTGCCTGCAGGTCGGAGGGACTCGTTCACTCGGCGCTTGTTCTCATCTCGAAAGAAGACGGTATTCGCTTTCAAGCGCGTGATTATCTCATCTGGGAACAAAGATAATGTAGGATCAGATGTAGCAGGTTTGCAAACAGTGACGGCACTCTTAATATATCGGAACTATCAATCGTGAGAGCGTTTTTTTTTTTTTTTTGGGTGGGAAATCATCAAATGACCTCTCCCGCTGAGTAGAGCAGGAGGGCGTGTCAGACTTTTACTGACTAAAACCCACCCGTGTTCCCTCAGTAGCCCGTATGCCAGGGGCCGTGGTATCTCTTTCGAACAAACCCGCACCCCTGGCAGGCATCGGCTCTTGCGGACCCCACCAGTGGTTGCTGACATCTTTGACGGCGCGCGTGAGGAACACAACGCGCCGTCCCGTCTACCACTTTTCGGCCGCAGAGAATAGGGAGAGCGGCTGACGCTATACCGACACTCCTCTTCCCCTGCGGCCCCACCGCGTCCGCCATCAAACGGTGGCGGCCCCGTCCAGGCCACGGAAGGGAAGAGCGCTGCTCAGAAGCACCGGCACTCCTCCTCTACCGCAGCCTGTAATCCTCAGCCGCGATGCCTCCCATTCGACATCGCGGCCCACCTCAGTTGCGGTGCACCTCACCGCAACCTACTTTTTGGCCGCTACGTCAATGGCTTGAAGGCAAAAGCCCTGACGAGCGGCCCCACCGTTGGGTTCCTCTTGGCTTCACCGTGGATGGGAGACCACGGTTACTAAGCCCCCCCGCAACGACAATGCGGGAACCCACTCGGGGGGGATCGTGAGAGCGTTATAATACAAAATATGGCTCAATAGGAACAATTGAACATCATTAAGATCAATATAGGCATCAATGAATTTCGATCAAAATCAAATCAAAATATTTTATTTCATATAAACCTACATGGGCACTTATGAAACGTCAGAAGCTAGGTGCACGGTTCCAAATTGTTGTTTCCTATGGAGAAACTCCACGGTTACTCTTAAAAAAAAAATTGGATTTAACAATGTTTCCAAATTACAGAGATTAAATGTATGGGAGGACAGTGCAGGCCAGATCAAAAATATTAATAACTAGCTTCTATCAGAGGCTTTGCCCGCTTGGAGTTTTAAAATTATCCCACAGGCACATACGGGATACAAAGTATCCTTTGTGTTTTCCTTTCACATTTATAATATTAGTAGTATAGTAGGATTACATGAGGGGCTCGTGGCTAAGTAATAACAGCCGCACGGGTCGATCGATCAGGTTAAGCTACGCTTGCCGCGGTTGGTCCGTGGATGGGTGACCATATTTACATACCAAGACTCCGCTGTGCCTCGAAAAACACGTCCCGGCTGTCATTTGTGGATCTTTGACAGTCGTTACGGGTCGTCAGAAGCCCGAAAGTTTGACAACCAGTCTTACCAAGGGGCATCGTGTTACCCAGTAACTGGGTTTTGGAGGTCAGACAAGCAGTCGCTCCATGTAAAATATTGGTATTCAGTTGCATCCGGTTAGACTGGAACCCGCCCTCAATATAGTTGGGAAAAGGCTAGACAGATGAGTAGGATTACATGAGACATACATAACAGGCGAAATATTGATGTTATAGGTACTACTCGTATGTTGAATTAACCGTATAGTTCGGAGGCGCCCCCGAAAGGACCCGAACACAAGAACCTCCGCCGGCTCGGTAGCGGGTCCCAAAGGACCAAGGAATCATGACGTACGACACCGTCAATTGATCATGTGAATATACAGGGAAAGTTTTTATCCAGTACGTAAATTGCAACAATGAATTCAGCATATAATTCTAGAACCACAGAAATGTTTCGCCGGTTATACAAAAAAATCTGCTGTTTAGAAAAATGCAATACCTACGCGATCAAAATGTATGGAACAGCTGATTTATTTTTTTGTATAACCGGCGAATTTTTTTTGCGCTAGTCTAGAATGCTATGCTGAATTCATGGTTAAAATTTGCGCACTGGATAAAACTTTTCCTGTATTTAATGCTACCCATCAAATCTTAGAAAAATGGGGTTAATGAAGAGAGTAGAGGATAAAAAAACTCATAAGTTATCGCCATTAGATCTTTATTTAGCGCTCAAGTTTATTAATTTACCTTTTTAAATCCAAGTCTGTAAATTCGATGATCGCCATTTGATGACAATGGTGTTCGAGTCTAAAAACATAATGATATCCGAAAGAGATTATGCCAGAAGTTTTTTTTTTTTATATTTCGATCGACTCGGTTCATTAATATGACGAACTAGCTGTGCCCGCGACTTCGTCCGCGTGGAATAGGGTATTTTCCAATTTCATACAAAACTATTTGAATTTGAAGATTGGAACGATATTTATATCAGAATAATAAAAATAAATTTATTTAAATACATTTTCTCAACTAAAAACGATTAAAATCAAATTTCGTTTTCGTTGTTTTGACTTTACCGCCAAAACGCTCCTTACGATGACTTTTATCACGTGACATCGTGACGCCAGCTTTGTGTAAACGGCACCGATACAAATACTTAGTTTGGCGAAGTTTTAGCAGTTTTTGTGCACAGAGGTACCGCCAGTAATTCCACTTTCTAAACATTAAACATCTTGTTTCCTTAGCTTGAAACGTAGTATATTGAGCATGGGATCAGAATGTACGGTTACCATAGAGAACTAAATAGTCGATTTTTGTAACAAGTTAAAATAAATGCGTCACTCCGCAACATTGCACGCGCGGTACACAGGCTGTCCCGTGGCTGCTCAACGAATATTAAAAAATAGATTTTTGGGACACGCTATGTCCCGATGCATTTAGTAAAAAGCGGTTATTTTATTTTAATAAAAAGACACTCCAATTTTATTTCTCTATGTTTTATTTGTATGTGTGTAGAAAGAAGATGTCAGAAATCGATACCTACTTGGAAGTTAAAATTCAATTGGTTTTAAGCATTAAATACAATAAACATTGTTTATGTTAATGTTTTTACTTTTATTAACGTACCTAATTTTAGTCCCGTATGTGTCGCCGGGCGTAAAGTCCCGTATGTGTCGCCGGGCGTAAAAGAATAGCACCATCCCATTTCTTCCAGTGGGTGTCGTAGAAGGCGACTAAGGGATAAGTCCCTTAGTCGCCTTAGTCGGTAAAATGCATAGAGAACGCTGCTGCCCATTCTCTACTAAGGTAGAGAATGGGCAGCAGCGTTCTCTATGCATTTTACCACCATACTGCGATCGCCAACCCGCCTGCCAAGCGTGGCGATTATGGCAAAACCCCCCCATTCTGGGGGAGGCCTATGTCCAGCAGTTGACGTCTTTCGGCTGAAATGAAGATGATGATGACCTAATTTTAATATTTTTCGGATATTTTTGAAACTTAGTCAAAAGTTACTTAAGACAGATTAAGTAGACCTATGACCATAGGTACCTACCTCAATTTCGCCATGTGATTTCGCGCAGAATTGTTTCTATATGAATTTAAATTCGGAATCCGCTCGCTGATTAAATTATTTTAATTTATAGGTCAAAATATTGTGGTTTTTATTTTTGATGCTTTCTGAAAGTTTGCTACAGAATGCCCAGCATACATTTTAGGTAGGTTTAGTAAAATTTTGGTTTGGGAATGACAATAAATTAATTCTAAAACAATGAGCCTGGGGGAGGCCTATGTCAAGCAGTGGACGTCTTTCGGCTGAAATGATGATGATTATGATAAAAAAAAAAAAAAAAAAAACTGCGGTGTCCTTTTCCATATCCCAGGCTATATATCTGCCTAATTTCATGACGATCTGTTCAGCGGTTTAGGCGTAAAGCTTAACAGGCAGACAGAGTTACTTTCGCATTTATAATATTACTAGATTTTACCCGTAGCTCCGCCCGCGTGGATGTCGGTTATCGCGTAAAAAAGTAGCCTATGTTCTTCTCCATATCCCAGGCTATATCTCTGCCAAATTTCATGACGATCGGTTTGCGGTTTAGGCGTGAAAGCGTAACAGACAGACAGCATTTATAATTTTATTAAGGATTTACAATAGTCTTTTATTTAATACTGTGCACACGTTTTTTGAGGACTATAAAACTACCTACTAACCTCTTAAAGTATTAAAATCCTTATACTCCCCGCCCGCCTCTTTAGGCAAGGCTTTCTTGGAGATCAGCTTGTCCATCGACTCAGCCCCGGCCTGGTGCGTATGGATCATTTCCATCAATTCCTTCTTGAGGTAGGGTCTGATGATCATCAGCACCTTGTCCATGAAGTACGGCGCGTTCATGAAGTGCACGCCTTTTAGCTTGCAGAACATGCATTCCTAGAATTCAGTTAGGTTTTATTATTATTTATCAACATTACATTTACACATAAGTAGAGGCTTCTCATTGACGACCACCAAGAATGGTCCAAAGACAAATTGTCAACAGCATCGCTGAACAGACATATTGTTTATGGCGCTGCCCAAACGAAAAATACCGTAAAACTGTCAGTTTTTTGCCACATAGTTAGGTGTACTGGTACTTAAAGAAGCCAGAAAAAGATTAGTGTATTGTGAAATGTTCAAAGAAAATACTTATTCAAAACTATTTTAAAGATAAAACAATCGTAAAACATAGGCCAAAATAATATTTTTCGTCACATAATTCTAAGTTCACACAATCCTTACTTTTTCATGAAATACTCGTAGTCATTCGATGGGACCAGATTCTGATGTTTTATTACCTTTCATTGTCACTCGCATCACTTCTGTGGTAGCTTAAGTCGTAATTCTTTTACAGAGAAACTAATTCACATATAATGTACTAACCTGTAGGAAATATAAGACTTTCTTCACGACCATGAGCTCCAATCTCGCGACGTGAGATAGAGTTGCTGTCTCCATGTCGACCAGAATTACGAACCTGTCAACAAATGAACAATTTATTCTTATAGAAAGCGTACAGACTACCTATTAACAAACTAAAAATCATTTGTAGGCAAGAATAGTTTGCTAAATTACAAGCTTCCACATATTATATAGAAACAATAAATTGATGATGTACTGGCTGTTCCTATGCACATGATATATTTGAAGATGGCCAGACCATTAAGTACTTTGTAGGAATTTTATGTCCACGTAGTAACAATCTGTATTTTTTTTTATTTCGCTAAAGAAAGCCGTCAACGTGTAGGTTAGAAAAGATCTGGAAGTCAAGACAATCGCGCAATTTACTTGAGTATTTTACAGACTTCAAATGAGGAGAAGGTTATACGAGTAAATGTTCGTCTGTATTACTTTTTTATGTGTGTTCATCGATATTTTCGTCAATACTGGATTGATTTTGAAATTTCTCTTTTCATTTCGTAGAAGCTTGCGTGGTATAAATTCAATTAACTTTTTTTGGGTGGTTTTTGAGTTAGTTTCGAAATTATGTATTTGATCCACTTGACTTCACTTCACTTTGTTGATGATGTATATTTATTACACGCTTCGTGTCACTGTTTTTTGACGAATTGCGCCCGTGTAATTACATTCACATGGGTATTTATGGCCTCTAGTATTGCGGATATCCATAGGCGGCGGTGGCCACTTAACATCAGGTGGGTTTTTGTAAACTTACCCAGGCCAGGTCCCTTCTTCATACTGCCACAAATCGAAGACCATCATAACAGCTCTGATGCCTTCCATCAGGTTGAAGTTGCGAGCATCTGGGTCTATAAGGCGAAGGTACAACACCCGATAGCCTTCCGCTGTGGGGATGGGCAGTGGAGCAAATAATCTGGAAATATAAAACAAAGATTTTGTGTTATTTGTCATTAGAAAATCAGACAACGGGTATCGTATTAACCAATAAATGGACTGTAGAGGTCAGATAGACAGTCGCTTCATGTAAATTGCATCAAATGCATCCGGTTAGACTGGAAGCAGACCCCAACATAGTTGGGAAAAGGCTAGGCAGATGATGATGATGTTATTGGGGAACAAGGTTATACAAAAAAAAAATTGTATGGGAAGTTACCTGAAAAGGATTTTTTTTTAATTTATCCTTGTTTAATTGTTACGAACTGTATGGGAAACTGCCCTTTAAAACGGCGAAGGAAATTATTGTGAAAAAACCGGTATGTCTAAGAACCTGGACTGGGCCCGCGTGGTAGAATAAAGCCCACTTTCTCTTGAACAGAGGAGGCCTGTGTGCCAGCAGTGGGAACATATGCCAGTACTCTAAGGTCAAGAGCTTAGACTCTTGACCAACTCTTCATACGAAACTAAACCAATTGGCATCATCGAAATAAAACGTTTTTCTAACTGATTGTAGCATTTGACCCAAAATTGTAAATACAGTTAGGGCGGATTTGGTCAAAGAGTTAAGGACTGTCTCCTTAGAACGTTTTCCTTTAGCTGAAGCTCCAGGGTACCCCGCGTATGTATGTTGAACAAAGGGCTCTTGCTCAAAACTCCATTGGCACGGACGTAAATATATCTCGCACTGTATTTTCAACTCTCGGTGTTGAACGCAGCATATAAAATCCAACAGAGTGCATTCCAGCGCGTAGATTAAACACACTGGTTGATTGTCAACCCTCGGCGCTAAGGTGCGTTGAAGATCCAGGGTGCCAAAAATTCTCGCCGCGATATTTATACGTCCATGCGAAAGTGGACTTACTACCAAGCCCTGTAGTTATATTATCATTTGAAGCAGCAGAGCCAACGTATAACCACCTACCAAGCTTGATAATTCCGGCAGTTTCCCAGTAACCATCCATTAAACCTATTATTCAGAACGTCTGAAAGGCATTTATAGTGTAACTTACACTGTATTACTGATGAACTCGGCTTTCTTATCGAAGGCTCGATTGATGAAAAAGGGTTGGAAGAGTGTCCTCAGAGTAAAGTGCAGATCCAGGACTTGCTTTGATACCTCGATGCTCTTCTTACAGCAGTGGTACACGATCACCAGGTCCACGTCTGAAACATTGTTTATTTATTTAGGCAAATAGATAAGTAACACAGTATTTACCAACTATCACAGTATTGTATGGGTTCATAATAAGTTAAGTTTACAATATCATTATCATCATCATTTCAGCCAAAAGACGTCCACTGCTGGACATAGATCTCGCCCAAACTCCGCCACTTCGTCCGGTTCTGTGCTCCCCGCATCCAGCGGATTTCTGCGGCCTTCACAAGGTCATCGGTCCACCTTGTGGGAGGCTTTCCAACTCTACGTCTTCCGGTACGCGGTCGCCATTTCAGAACCTTTCGGCCCCATCGGCCATCTGTTCTGCGAGCAATGTGCCCTGCCAACTACCACTTAAGTCTGGCAATTGTTCGGGCTATGTTGTTTACTTTGGTTCTCCTAAGGATCTCTATTGCGTAGGCTTCTGAACGCTGCCCAGAGTCGGAATCGACGATTGACCTCTTTCAGCATCCAACATAATATACATAAAAGTTTCTTGACACTATACAACATGCTATAATCAATTAGCATTGAGTCAAGGGGCCATCATTTGTTGTTTTTTGTTTGTTGTTTTTGCAGTGGTTTAGTAGTCATCTCAGCCATGATGACTATATCATCGGCAAACCGAAGGTGAGTGATGTACTCGCCATTGATATTGATGCCAGCCCCTTTCCAGTCCAGAACAGCGGTGAACAGTTTCGGAGAGATAACATCTCCCTGTCTCACACCTCGCTGCAGAAGGATAGGTTTCGAAGTCCGGTCCTGGAGTCGGACTGACATAATAGTGGCGTTTTCATACAGACCTTCAGCACCTCGATGTACCGATAGTCGATCTGGCACCGTTGAAGAGACTGCAGTACAGCCCATGTCGAATCGAAGGCTTTTTCGTAGTCCACAAACGCTAAGCAGAGAGGCAGGTTATACTCTTCGGTCTTATGTACAACCTGCCGCAGCGTATGTATGTGATCTACGGTGCTAAAGACTTTACGGAATCCTGCTTATTCGGGAGGCTGGAAGTCGTCAAACCTGTGCGCGAGACGGTTCGTGATGACTCTCGAAAACAGCTTGTAGACATGGCTCAGAAGTGTGATGGGCCTATAATTCTTAAGAAGGACATTGTCACCCTTCTTAAAGAAAAGTACCAGCACACCTTTGTTCCATGCCTGTGGCGTTTTGCCCTCGAGTATGACGGAATCAAACAGCTTCTGGAGGGCCGAAGAACGGGTTTCCCGCCGGCCTTTAGGAGTTCAGCCGTGGTTCCGTCATCGACTGGCGCCTTGTTGTTTTTGAGCTGCTTCGGAGCCATCCTAATCTCGTACAAGCTGACGTCCGGGATGTCTTCAGTATAGTATAGTGTCCAGTATAGTATCGTATAGTGTCATAAACTATGAAATAATTTATTTTCGGCTTCATAGTCGATTGGAATGAATTTACTCGCCCGGTTGTTCAAGAAAAATGTATGAGGCAATTGGCACATTTTATATATTATGTCTTTACTTAATAAAGTTAGTGTCCTTTTTCCTTACTTTTCCTTGTTTCCGTATACGTATTTCTGGAATTATCGATTCGCCCTCATATAAATTAACTAGTGCGAGTCGCCTATAGAAAATATTATACTATTTAAAAGTAATGATTCGCCCGATTAAGGCGAGTAAATTCGTGTGAATCAACCAGTAAACCTTATTTTCATGTCCCTTACAATACGTTTATGTAAGTACATAATTGTGTGTGTGTGTGTGTGTCTGTGTTTACTCATTGTAATTGTTTCCACAACATGTTCAATTCCATCTAAATGAACTTCAAACAATACAATATATACACTGCATTAGATAACTACCCATTTCTAGCCTTTATCCATTAGACATTGTAAAAACAGCCTGAAGAATCTATAGATCATCATTGATCACCCAATCATCGCAATTAAACGATTCTTAAGAAGCAATTATTGTTAGGTACGGACATATCTGATAATTGCACTTACGCACGGATTCTCAGCTTATCAACAACAGATGCTCATCAATCTTTTTTTTATTGTTTTACTAGCGTCCCTGCTGAGCACAAGGCATCGAGATTTCTGTGCTATATATCTAACTTAAATCGTCATCATCTTGGTGCTTCCTTACCAAACCCATTCGTTCCACCTGCTCAAAATTTCGCACCTGGACATGAGTTGCCTTGGCTGCCATGGAAACCTTTAAATAGACTTAGAACTCAGATAGACGGAAGTAAAGAGAACCTGCTAAGGTTGCGATTCACAAATGACTCCACCCTGCAGTGTAAATGTGGTGCTGTCCCTCAAACAATGGGGCACTTGATATCTTGTCCAGCGTGTCCTGTTGTCTGCATGCTACGGGAGTTGATGGACGCTGCTGAAAGTGCCAAGCTCGTAACCAATGTCTGGGCTGACTGTATTTAGATTGCTATTGACACGTTAAGCAGAAGATCACCTTTTTCTGCCCTGTCCCATGTTACTCGGGGTCGGCGCAACACGTTTTTGTCCATTCTCTTCCGTCAACCGTCACGCTATCATTCTTCCAAGGGTGCGGGTTGTTCGAAAGAGATACCGTGGCCCCTGGCACACAGGGAACTGAGGGAGAACGGGTGGGTTTTAGTCATTCAAAGTCCGACACGCCCTCCTGCTCCACCCAGAGCAGAAGAAGTTATTTGATGATTAACCAACCTCAAAAAAAAAAAAAAATCATTCTTCAAATAACTTTAAATTGATGAACAAACAGTACCTTTGTAGTCAATTGTTAGATTATGCCGTAGGTATCTCCTTTTTAGTATACTGTATCATAAAAAATAAAATAAATAATGAATAATACAAATAAACCTTCCGGTATAACTGCTCTATATTATGGTGAAAATCACAAATAAAATCTATTGTTTAGTTTAAAAGATCATAGCGGTCACACAGACATTCACGACCAGCGATTTGGTTTCATACTAATTATGGACCACGTCATCAGCCTGCCTTGTCCCAAACACGTTGGGTCGGCTTCCAGTCAAACCGGATGCAGCTGAATACCACTATTTTACATAGCGCTATTGCCTATCTGACCTTCACAGCCCAGTTACTGAGTAACACAATACCCCTTGGTAAGTCTAGTTGCCGGGCGTCTGATGATCGGTAACGAGTATCAAAGATCCACGAATGACAGTCGGAAGCAACCGTAGGCACGGAAGGGCCTTGGTATGTACAGAGAGCAACCAACACTGGCAACTGTAGCTACACGATCGACGACCCGTGTAGCTATAATTACTAAGCCACAAGCCCCAGGACCTTTACGTCCATATTATCAAACCAATCGACTTAAGTTCTCGGGTCACATACATTTGTTAATAACAATATTTTATATGTAAAACTCGAATTTAAATTTTCTGACTTTTGTTTAGTTTTCGAATTATTTTTATTAATTTTCGAATTCGTGTTGTTTCAAATGCAACGGTAATGTCACAGATTACAACAAAACTTTTCGATGATAATACGAAATTGGTAACTATAGTGACATAGGTACATAAAGTCACGAAGGGTTTTTTTTGAGGTTGGGTTACCATAAAATAACTTTTCCCGCTCTGGGTGGAGCAGGAGGGCGTGCCAGACTTTTACTGAATTAAACCCACCCGTGTTTCTTCAGTTGCCTGTGTGGCAGAGGCCACGGTATCTCTTTCGAACAACCCGCAACCCCTGGCAGGCATCGACCCTTGCGCGCCCCACCAGTTGATGCTGACATCTCTCTAAGGCGCGCATGGAACACGACGCGCCATCGACCGGGCTTGGTCCTTACCGGACAGTGAGCTACCCATTACTTGCCATCCGCAAGCCCACGCCTACGGTGGCAGGGAATCAACCTGGGATTCCCGACGCCCAAGGCGTCTCCTGCGGCGACTAGGGCCGTGAGGGCGCATATAATAATAATATGTCATTGGTATATACTGCCTCTCCCTCACGTGCACCGCCTCCCTCTTCGCGAACATCACTGCTTCGCAGAAGGAGATGACGGGTACCCATGCACTCTCGCTCTGTACCACGACCTGGACCAGGGCCGGACGCGTAAGATCGCCGACGCCGATCGCCTCCACAAGGACGCGGCGGTGCTCCGCCCAAGCCGGGCAGAGCTCCACTGTATGCTCCACCGTGACCCTCGAAGGGGGCCGTTAGTACACCCACATTTCGCTAGTTATTTTTAAATCCCACATAATAAGAAAATGACATAATTACATTTTGCCATAAATAAGATAACAAGTAAATGCTTAGGTTACAGTTGTATCCGTTGTAGACCTTTAACGACATTTCAAGCATTTATGTAAATTATACAGTGAGCAGCTATTACTCACATCATATACAATAGAATAAGATGCTGCGAAGGATTACTATCAGGCTGTAAAGGTTAGTAAAATAAAACCTGTGAACTGAACGTGGTGGAAAATATCTAGCCAAGATACAATGGGCTATTTATAAATAACTTCATGTGAAAAAACTAATTAAAAAATGTAAAATAACTATTCATCTAAACATTACTTTGGACTTAAATAGGTACTTAAGCGATAAGGTTCCGCAGACCGATGCGACTAGACTGAGCTGAAAGACGTCGGCTGATATGATGATGATGATGATGATTCAAAATGTGCCAAATTCATGGTTTCAGTTTGCGCTTCGATATTCCTGCCAGCCTGTATTTAGTCATTTTAAAGATAATTGGCAGCACAAAAAAAATCTTATACAGCAGGCGTTCCATCCGAGCCTCTTCATCTCAAGACCCAAGCACAACCAGCACCACAAAGGAGAAAGACATACCACCGACACCACCAGCAACATTCACCATAGAGGATGATGACAACAGCTGTCCTCCTACATGGCAAAGAATACCCACCCAACGCAACCCAAAAAGAAAAAAGCTATCTCATAGCCCTCCTTCTACGGAAAGACACAAGAACCCATCACAGAATTCGCAGAGCTCTAGCAATACTTCCAACAGATACAGTGGACTTCCAGTAGACATACCTGATGTCTCCGCTGAACCAATGGAACGTCAAGACCATCCTAAAAAAGTTACCAAACCACCACCAATAATCTTATATGGTATTACGGACTTATCAAAACTGACAGAACTCCTGAACAGCTCCGTTCCAAGCGACACTTACACCTATAAAATAGTTAATAGAAATCAGTTGAGAGTAATGGCGCAGACAAGCGAAGCATACAAAAGCATCATAAACCTAATTCGAAAGAATGGACTCATAGGCCATACGTTCACTCAGAAAGACAAGAGGAGCTGCAGAATCGTCATTAAGAACCTGCACCACACTACGCCAAAAGAAGCCATTATTGAGGAAATAGAAAAAAGTGGTAATGAAGTCAGAGGGGAAATCATATGTGCAGTCTCAAGAAGAAACAAGAAGCCACTGAACATGTTTTTCGTGAATGTTGAATCTGGCCCAAATAACCACGAACTTAAACGTATAGAATATATATTCCATACCAAAGTTACAATAGTAGATCCACGAAAAACCAATAAAATTCCTCAATGCGCTAGATGTCAGCAATACGGGCACACTAAAAATAATTGCATGCGTCCCTATCGTTGCGTCAAATGTGCAGAAGGTCATAGAACCATAGACTTCCTTAAAAAAGACAGGAATACACCAGCCACATGTTCGTTGTGCCTTGGAGACCATCCCGCCAACTACAAGGTGTGCCAAGTATACAAGGAGATTCGTGCAAGGAAAAATTCACAGCTTCCTCACAAAAAAGCTCCATTGCCTTTGAAGACACCATCAAATAACACTGTCCCCTTTAAAACAGATGACTTTCCACACTTACGGCCAAACAACAACCACCCAATCAGCGTATACAAGACGCCAAAAACTCTGCATACTGGAACAGGAAACAAGAGAACATAGAATCTCAGCCAACGGAAACACTAGAACAAATCATCACCAAACAATCAGAGAAAATTGATATTCTCATACAACAAATAGGCACCCTTATGGGACTCCTTACGACTATAGTTGCCCAATGTAATAAATGAAATTTTTACGCATTGCAGCATGGAATGTAAATGGCCTGCCTCCTAATACACAGGAAGTAGAACTATTCATGAAATACAACAAAATAGATATTCTTTTAATCTCAGAGTCACACATGACTGAGGAAAAAGCCATCCTTATCAGAGGGTAAAATATATATTATTCCAATCATCCCGATGGAACATCTCACGCTGGGACTGCAATTATAATAAAAGATAGTATAAAACAACATCCTCTCCCAAACTTTAAGCAAGCATACTTACAGGCTACTGTAGTATCGATAGATGACTGGCAGGGCCCACTTAGCATCGCTGCAGTGTACTCCCCACCTCGGCATCGGGTCGACGAACAAATGTTCACCGAATTTTTCAACACTCTTGGTGGCAGATATATCGCAGGTGGGGATTGGAACGCCAAAAACACCTATTGGGGCTCCAGGCTAACCACAACCAGAGGCAGAGAGCTAAAGAAGGTAGTCGATTCAAAATCACTCAGTGTATTGACTACAGGAGAGCCAACTCACTGGCCATCTGATCCCAACAAAACACCTGACCTCATCGATTTCTTTGTTACTAAAGGAATGTAAGGACTATACACAAAAGTTGAATCATGCCTGGACGGTAACTCCGATCATACACCAGTAATATGCACGCTGAGCACCACAATTATTTGGAAAGAGCCACGTGAGACGCTATACAATCGTAAAACTGACTGGGACTCATTCGAGAACTTTATAGAGGAAAACACCAATTTACAAATACCCCTTAAAACAGAAGAAGACATAGACAATGCAGCCTGGTATACAACTAACCTGATCCAAACAGCAGCTTGGATGTCTAATCCAAAACACAGTCCTCAAAAACAGGACTATACACTTAAAATAAGGGAGGCGATAGCTGTAAAACGCAAACTGAGGCGGCAATGGGACACAAGCAGGAACGCACATGATAAAAGAGCCCTCAATAAAGCACAAAAGGAACTTAAGGAAATGCTTGGTGAACACGATGACGCCACTCTGCAAGATAAACTAAAGACCTTATCACCCAACAAAGCAGACGACTATTCCCTATGGAAAATAACGAAGTCACTAAAACGGCCACAAGAACACATGCCTCCATTAAGACAGCCAAATGGTGAATGGGCGAGGAATCCTGCGGATAAAGCCGAGTTGTTTGCAGAATTCTTAAAGGACGTCAAACCAAATGAACCCGTCATCATGTATCCAGAAGAAGAAATTGACGAAATTCTCGACAGTGATCAGCAAATGTCTCTACCGCTGCGTCTATGTACACCAAAGGAAACTTGGAAAGCTATTAATAATCTGAAGAAGAAAAAGGCACCAGGTTTCGATCTGATCACATCAGAAGTCCTTAACCATCTCCCGAGAAAAGGAATTGTCTTGCTAACCATTTTATTCAAAGCAGTGCTGAGACTGCAATATTTTCCCCTCGTCTGGAAAGTCTCAACCATAAATATGGTGGTTAAACCTGGAAAGCCTCCTACCGAAGTTTCCTTGTATAGACCAATAAGTCTTCTTCCTATATTATCTAAACTGTTACTGTTACCTATACTTGAGGAACAAAGAACAATCCCAGAGCATCAATTTGGTTTCCGAGCACACCATGGAACAACAGAACAAATACACAGAGTGGTTCACACAATCCGGCAATCCTTGGAATGAAAGGAATACTGTTCAGCTGCTTTTCTTGACATACAGCAAGCATTCGACCGAGTATGGCATAGGGGCCTCCTGTGTAAATTAAAAATTTGCTTACCACACACCGCATACGTGCTTCTCAAGTCATACTTGGAGGACCGAGTGTTTCAAGTTATGTATGGAGACTGCCTATCTTCATTCTATCCCATAGAAGCTGGGGTACCTCAAGGTTCTATGCTAGGCCCAGTTTTGTACACAGTTTACACGGCTGATCTACCCACCTCAGAGATAATTGTTACTGCAACATATGCTGATGACACCGCAGTCCTGTCCTGCGATAAACACCAGCCTAATTGCGTAACTCACGATTCATCATAATCTGTATCGTTTTGAAACGGATTGTTAAACCATTGCTTCATATGTTCGAAAAATGTGTCTGTTCGACAACATAAATCACACAATGAATATTGTTTAACTGTGAAGACGAAACCAATTATTATCAATCGTAAGCTACGCAATTAGGGTGCAGGTTAGAGCATCCACGAAACTTCAAGAACACCTGGACAAGGTTGGATCATGGCTGAAAAAGTGGAGAATCAAGGAAAGTGCTGCTAAGTCTGTTCACATTACTTTCGCGCTAAAAAGAGGGGACTGCCCACAAGTGAAACTCGGTGTAGACGTTCTGCCACAGAAAAGTACTGCCAAATACCTAGGTATGCACATCGACAGAAGACTTACCTGGCGTGAACACATAAAAACCAAAAGGGATCAAGCCAACTTAAAACTCAGAGAATTTCACTGGCTCAGAGGTAGACACTCATCTCTAAGCTTAGAAAATAAACTCCTAATCTATAAATGCATCCTTAAACCTGTATGGACATATGGTATAGAGCTCCGGGGATCGGCAAGCCACTCAAATATTGAGATCATGCAGCGCTTCCAAAATAAAGCATTAAAAACCCTCAGCAGTGTACCCTGGTTTACAAAAAATATTGAAGTACATGAGTACCTACAAATTCCAACTGTAAAGGAGGTTGTAGAAAAGTCCTACAAGAACTATAAAGAAAGACTCCAATGACATAAAAATGAACTCGCTGTAACACTTCTAAAGTCTTCAGACTATACCTACAGGCTCAAAAGAGAACGAATAGCGTCAATCTAACCAACACCAAGAATTATAATTATAAGATGACGCATCGCAGGATGCGAACAATCTTTAACTGTCAGAGATGAAAGAACTAATCTGATTAAAGCTCAAGGGCTGATTGCAGATGGAAAAAATAAAAAAAGATAATTTGTCTGTCGCTATAGGTTTTGGTTTGAAGGCAATAGGCTCGCTAGTTATTACATAAGATGGCGAATGTGGTTGGGTGTACCTTCCCCTCCTGGAATCCAAGTGCGATGTATGTATGTGTAGGTATTCTGTTCTGTTATCTGTATGTTTTCTAACCTGTGAGATGTTTCTCAGGCAGATGTGGTTGCGTCTTCAGCCATTCGCGTAACTTCTTGATCTCCTCAGGCGAGATGTCCGGGTTCTTCTCATACTCCTTCTCTATCGTTACCGGCTTCACTACACCCGTCATTTTGTTTCTGAAATATAGCAAAGTCGACACTTAATTATTTGTGTTCAAACATACCCAATTACCGGAAAAGTTTTAATTCAGTGCGCAAACTGTAACCTTGAGTTTGGCATGTTATTCTAGATCCCCCCTAGTGCAGAAATTTTTCGCCAGTTATACAAAAAAAAATCAGCTGTTCAGCTTAAATTTTGACCGCGTAGGTATTGCACTTTTTTTTTGAAACAGCTGATGTTTTTGTGTATAACCGGCGAAAAATCTCTGCGGTAGGGGTCTATCATGCGTCCGTTTCATTTATTTATTTACCGGCCTATTTGTTTTGTTTTGTTTATTTTGCTATTTATTAAATAATATCACACTCTAATATTTATTTTATGATATTTTACAATATTTGACACAAATTGGTATTTTTAAACTAGTTACTAAACTCAATTACTAGCTAACAAGCTATTTATAAGAATATCCATTCACAATATATATATATATATTAGGTCTTTACCTATGAAATTGCCGTTCTGCAGTACTGGCCATTTCAAATCCATATAATTTTTGTTTGGCTAAGAATTCTAATTTCAAATTAATTTTATTTTAAAAACATGGATTTTTTTTTCTAAAAGTAGTCATTTCTTTATTGATTAGTGTTACATTTTCATCGCATTTCAATCTTTTTCGTCATCATGGATACGTTAAAAATTCGAGTAATTATGGAATATGAGTACCGTCGTGGCAGCAACGCGGCACGCAACATCAACGACGTTTACGGAGCTAACACTACAAACCAACGCACCACCTGTTATTGGTTTGCTCGCTTCCGTTCTGGAAATTTCGACCTGAAAAATGAACCTCGCGGTCGTCCGAAGACTTTGGTCGACAATGACGAATTAAAGGCGATTGTGGAAGCTGATGATACACAATCTACGGCTGAATTAGCAGCAGCTTTCGACATTAGCGTCAAAACAATATTGGTCCATTTGCGTCAAATTGGCAAGGTAAAAAAGCTTGACAAATGGGTGCCCCACGAACTCAATGATCGCCAGCGCGAAGTACGCGTCGAGACGTGCCTTGCACTGCTCAACAGACACACAAATGAAGGAATTTTGAACCGCATTGTTACCTGCGATGAAAAATGGATTCTGTTTGATAACCGTAAGCGCTCAGCAAGTTGGTTGGATCCTGGTTCAGCACCTAAACAATGCCCTAAACGAAAACTTACCCCTAGAAAAGTGATGGTCACTGTTTGGTGGTCTAGCGCCGGTGTGATTCATCACAGCTTCTTACCAAACGGGGTGAGCATTACTGCAGATGTGTACTGTGAAGAACTGAACACAATTATGGAGAAGCTGGCGCATCTCCAACCAGCATTGGTCAATCGCTCGTCTCCGCTGCTCCTGCACGACAACGCGCGACCTCATACTGCACAGCAGACGGTCTCCAAGTTGCAAGAACTGGGGTTGGAAGCTCTCCGTCATGCGCCCTACTCACCAGACCTTGCGCCTACAGACTACTACTTTTTCCAGAATTTGGATAACTTCTTGGCGGGAAAAAAATTTAATACCCGAGAGGCAGTACAAAATGCCTTTGAAGAATTTGTTGCCTCCCGTCCAGCTGATTTCTTTAAGAAGGGCATCAATAAACTGCCACTGCGATGGCAAAGATGCATTGATTGCATGGGTGATTACTTCGATTAATACAAATAAAAAATTCATGAAAAAAATTCGTTTAAATTTTTTCATACAAAACGGCAATTTCATAGGTAAAGACCTATTATAAGTACTACTCGTTACTATTTTTATTTATTTTATCTGACACAAAACCTTTTCGGTCCAAAAAAAATCATCGTCATTCAATAATTTAATCGATACGTTTTTTAGCAAAATTAATAGGTACGTTTTTTGGAACCAAAGAGCATAATATTATTTATAGTATATGTAGTATTTGATTTCTTACTTATCGTGATCGTAAACACAAAACTTACGTATAACCTAAAGTTTTAGTAAAGGTCCAACAATAATCAAAATGATATAAAACGTTGAAATAGGTAACTGTTCCATTATTATTTAAAGTTCATTCAAATTATGGATTTTATCATTTTCCATGGACGTACCTACTATTACTGATCATATCTCAACAAATATCCGGTACTAGTTTACTAAGTTACTGTATCGGAAAATTACAAAATATTTACATAAAAGAGCTACAAAAAAATTAGGCACAATTTTGATGATAGGTATACCTGCTGACCTTGCTGATGACAGTCATGTTAAGAATTATTTAAAAAACTGGTTCGAGCTTTGATTAAGCATAAATTATCCCACTAATATTACAAATATGAAAGTCTGTATGGACATATCTATTACACAATCACGCAGAAATGGCTGAACGATGAGGATGAAACTTGACACACAGATATTTTTTATCCCGGGATTACGATCTCGTGGGATAATTTCCGACCTCTACACGAGCGAAGACAATGGCAAAAGCTAGTAAAAAACAAAATTCACCATTTGAAGACCGCGAAGTTACCTCGAAATGATTTCCTTAAGATGCCTGCAGCTTTGCTCGATTTTTAACGATGGACACATGTTACGACAATACCGAGTTGACGTTACAAACAGACGCTTCAATTTTATTTATTAGTATTTCATGTTTATTGTATAGATTATTATTCGTCGTTAACGAACAATAGAACCGAGCAAATCTGTAATAAGAAGTTGATCTTATTCATCGTAAATCTCAGTATATCGAGCTACAATAACCCCTGTAAAAAATAGAGCAAATCGTTCCAGTAAAAAAAAAACAAACGTGCGTGCGAGTAAAAATAAACTTGCTTTTATAAAATGTCACATACATTTCAGGTTTTTAAAACCAGAACCTCATACTTAAAAAGTCGTTCTTCTACTTATCAAAACTGTTTTTAAACATATGAGTCTGGTTCGAAGATACAATTATATCTATTCAGATTTAAATATTACAAATAGCAGTTATAGATATTTTCCTTCACCGTTTTGAGATCACTGATGATGAAATTATTTACAAAAAACCTTTTTCCAAAAAAAAAAAAACAACCAACTTCCGGAAAAACACTACAAAGTGAAAAATAACATTAATCTCGGAAGTTGGTGACTTTGGATACGTATTTTATTAATTTCTTGTCACCACCTTCCGAAATTGAAGGTACGAGTATGTTTCACTTTGTGGCGTTTTCCGGAAGTCGGTGTTTCTTTTTTTTTTTGGAATAAGGTTCTATTTTTCACTTTTTAGCTGTAGTACCCCACCCCATACCAATTAGACATTTTATCATTCTTGAGATCAAAACAATGCATATTTATGCGATAGCAGCAATTGTGGTTGATGTGCTGTCATTTTTTGAAGAGCACCGTTGTCTGTCTCTGAAACGCATCATCAAATCTATATTAAAATTAAACGGGACCATTTCGGAATAAAACCCTTTCGAACAAAAAAGAATTTTGCTAATCGGTCTACATATGACGGAGTTATCCAGGGAAGAGTTATTCCTCTCACCGAGAGGAGGCCTATGTCCCAGCAGTGGGAACATTATAGGCTAATGATGATGATGACGGAGTTATGCCCGAACCTCCACCTACCTTCCTTCATCAGCTCAGCGTCATGAGATGATGATGACCAAACGCAACATGTCTCAATAGCTTTACAAATTATATGAAAAACATTGTTAATACCTATAACATTTGTAGGTTGCCCTCGATTTCCCTGGGTTTCCATCATCAGATCCTGACTTGGTGCCAATCGGACCACCTCAGGAGTATACTGTTTCAAATAAAAAAAGAATTTCGAGAATCGGTGAACATACACTAAAAAAAATACATGTGGTTGAACATATAACCTCCTCCTTTTTTTGAAGTCCGTTAAAAAGTAAACCACCTGCCTGGGTTCGAACCCACGACCTCGTTAGTCGGGGCTGTTACTGTTCTCCAACCAAAGGTTATAATTTTGTTTATATTATATTTCAGATTTAATACTTCAACACTTCCGTTCCGTGTGGTGCGTTAAGTAAAACAATAGTACCATCCCATTTCTTCCCGTGGGTGTCGTAGAAGGCGACTAAGGGGTTTACTAGAGAATGGGCAGCAGCGTTCTCTATACATTTTACCACCATTTGCGATCGCCAACCCGCCTGCCAAATATGGCGATTATGGCAAAACTACCCTTTTGGGGGAGGCTTATGTCCAGCAGTGGACATCTTTCGGCTGAAATTATGACGATGATGAATGATTCGACGGGTTATCTGTGTAATAGGTCTTCCTAAGTTCTTAGTGCAGATACCAGTCTTGCATAAGGGATTTATTCAGATCTTCATTTGTTTAAGACGCCTTTGTGGAAGAGAAATAAAAAGTTTATTTATTTATTTAATACACACATTGTGTGTTCAACAATTTGAAATAATTATGATGTAGATAATGTACTAAGAGCTAGGAAATAATTAGCAAGGTTCTAGGTATGTACCAGAGCGCGTGAAATTTCTATCAACAATCTCTCAGTTTATGAAATATGCTCTAAGACCTTCAAAATCAGAATGTATTTATTGTTCTTGTTCAAAACGCCCCATACACCGCTGCAATAAGATTTCATTGAAAAAAGATTATAGTTGTAGTACTTACTTCCATAATGAGTATTTTTATAAATAACCATACTTTATAGAAAATTAATAGTTGGCATAAGGTAACAGATTAAAAGCCTCAAAAGAGCCGAAAAGGGAGAAACTATCCCTATTAAAAAATACATCAATTAAATATCGGGCCCTAAAATCGTGTAATGTAATAGGGGTTTTACTCAGAACTAGGAAACCAAAAGAATATGCGTGTTTCGCAACAATTTATCCTCACACGTTTATTAATCGTGAAATTAATCACTAGTAATTCAAAATTAAATTACTTAGATATATTTTTTCGGATAATATTCTACAATTTAAATTAAATATTTTCGTCTTAACTTCTAGCTACTATTATTTGAATAATTTATTACAATTATCTTATAAGACATTACAATTAAATCACGAAGCTATTTATATGTCAAATTACTTTAACTTGAATGTTCTTGTGTTAAAAGAACAGCAACGCAAAATTAAAAGACGTTAATAAGCATGGGCTAAAAATAGAACCTCGAAGGAGTATCAAAAGTACAATAAGGATACAAGAACGTAACTGCCACGTTGGCATACTATCTTATTTGATGTATGTTTTAGTGTCTGATATTATCTACTATAGTGTGCAAATTACTCTTGTCGCAATTCTTAAGGTTTTATTTCTATATTTGTAGGACAACAATATCAAAGGCCAAGGTCCAATCTGCCGTTTCCCATTTAGGACATTATGATTAATTAGCATAATTAGAATAATTAATGTTTTATAATATGTCAATACATACATACTTAATGTGAGAAATGGTATAAATATATTATGTACCTACAACAAATGCAGAAAAAATCGACGAAAAGAATAATTATGTAGGTAGGTAGGTATAGATTAAAATATGAAGGTGTCTAAAACAATGTTTTAAATTATATAATTTTCGAAAAACAAAGCATCATTAATCAAAAAATTGAATTTCAATTGCAAGTAAAGGTATGTCGTAGTAAATGGCGACTTACTTACGATAACAATGGGTTTTTAAAACTACCCATACCCACCACTCGTTAAAACAATGTAGGTACATCATGTTAAAAGAAAAAGCAAAATACGTAACTGTGTAACAAGTGAACTTAAAAAAAATGCAAACAAAAAAATTTATTGAAATAAAAAAAAACATGGCGTCTGGTTGTCGCCATTTTGAATTTTTATTACTGTAATTGCTTGAGTGGCACTCGCAAGATAAATGCAAATCGACTGACGTAAGAATTATCGAAATCGGTCAACGCGTTTCGTCTCTAGAGTGCCACAAAGGAACAAACACACATACATAGGCTAACAATAGACACATGGGTCCTCCTTTTGCGTCGCGCAGTCGGGTAAAAAAGAATTAAAAGCTCCCGTACCTTACTCGAATGGTGCATTCATATTATCCGTAGGTAATTGTTCCCTTTGCCAAAGAAAAACTGTACTCGAGATGACAAAAGAAATACTCAAAAAATCCAAGTTATAGGCTACAAAACCAACGAGCGTTAAAAAATCCAAGTAATAACGACAAGAAACGGAGACTTCCTTAGGACTAAATTTTTTTCCCGGGATTCGGGAAAAATCTTCAGTAAGTTGAAAATAAGCTTTATTTAAGATGTTTAAAAGCTATTTTTAACTAAACTTGCAACTACCAAATTTCCCGGGAACACCGGGAAAAAAAATGTTGTCATAAGGAAGTCTCCGTTTCTTGTCTCTGTTCTTCGAAGTTAGGCACTAACTATTCCTATCACTGCTTAAGCTACAAAAACGAGAGTGCTACCTAAGTGTTTATATTTTGTTGGTTTGTATATTTACCCGTTTTCAAGTCAAGGTAAAATAATAAGTACCCTCAAGTTTAAATGCGGCTATTACAAGAAGGCACTTGATAATTTGCCAGCACAATTCACATGGATTATTTTGTAAATAATAAACGTGTTTAAGTCAACTTCTTATAAAAATACACTGTGTGTGAAGCACTTGTGACCTAACAAGTTTTTAATATAAAATAACGATTTCATTTACATTGTGATTGAGTGGGAATTTAAAAAAGTTCACATGTATTTTATACGTCATTCAATGACAAGGATTTTTTTTTTTGCATAGAAACGTAACGATTTTATAAAATAACTAGCTTCTTCATCTGAAAAAAGATATCCTATAGCATTGCATCGCGCCGATATTACTTTGTTTACTCTTAGGCCTCAATCATAGTAAAGCGGGCGCGGGCGCGGGTGCAGGTATGAGTAGATTAAATGTATCTAGACGCCTCTCGTTTTCACAGTGGCCGCGTGTATACGCATCTGCATATGCGCGGGGGCGGCCGTTGTTGGTGGCGTGACTACGCGCGAGTGATTCAATTGGCTCAGTCCGCCTGTCTTTCACAGTGTTCTAGCGTCTGTTAGTGGTACTAACAGAAGCTAGAGCACTGTGGCGGAGCGGCTGATGTGACGAGTTAGTAACGCGTCACATCAGCCGCTCTGCCACTGTGAACATAAAGACGCCAAGAACCGCGCGCCCGCGCCCGCCCCCGCCCGTGCACTCTGAATAAGCACTTAGCGTTCTTTCTGGCGTTTTTATCCTCGCCTCGTTAGGGTTGTAGCATGATAATTGGGCTATCAAATGTAAAAAGATGTTTTCTAATCCGACTGGTAGGTCCAGAAATTTCTCCCTAGGTGCACAAACTTACAAACAAGCAAATTTTATACAAATTTAGTATACATAGATTAAGAATGTCTACTATGTACAGACGCCAGAACATCAAGCTACTCCAATCTGTCTAATTTATTTGATAGATTTTCAACTTTACACCTTATGCTTAAGGTTCATGTTCAATTTAAAAAATGTGACAGTTTGGGGTAGGTGGACCTACTGGCGTCTATACAACTGAATAAATCTTAATAAAATAAACAATCTAACACTAAAATAAATAGGTATATTATGTACAAGTGTGTAAAGGAAAAAAGGGTAGAGTATACTGGGCATCAAAAAATTCGTCCGCATCGCTGTCAGTAGGAAAAGTGCCCAAAAGGTTGGCAGCGTTGCCACCTAGGATGGCAGTGCTGATTCTTTGACCTAAAAATAGGCCAGCCCTCTGGACACAGAAGAATCGACCAACCGCTTAGCGACGTCCCGAAATACTCGATGAGCACTCGGACCCCAGGGCCCTGGTGTTCAACCCCAAATGGGTCAAACATTAAGTTCCCTATAATGATACATTGATAAATATTTCTTAACTTAGCTGACTTTAGTAAATAAAAAGAAATTATCAAAATAAATAAAGTCAAATGAAAATTACTTGCGTGAACGACGGCGTATATGAATAGAACAACCCGATTGACCGCAATGCAACCTTGCACTTCACTGGCTTGAAATAACAAGAAAATAAATTGCCTAGAACCTACACTACATACTGCATTTCAAAGATAACAATCGTAATATTATCTTTTGTGTTATACCCAGAGCTTGAAATGTTGATGCGAATTTAAAGGACCCAGTGGAACTATATTTTCGAGTTTTGCTCAGAGTGTAAACAGTGCACTGGCGTTGCATTTCTGTGGTTTCTGCACGCGTAGCTTGACTACTTCTATATCTGATCTACGAAGAATAGACATTATGAAAACGTAAGAGGTAATATTTACATAGTATAAAACAAAATCGCTTTTCGTGTCTGTACGCTTAGATCTTTTAAACTGGGCAACGGAGTTAAATGCGGTTTTCATCGTAGACAGAATTATCCAAGAGGAAGGTTAAATGGATGATACACTGACCTTCACGTGGATGAAGTCGCTGGCAAAGGCTAAATAAATAAATATATTTTATTTCCATAAAAATAGTTCTTTCTTCAAAATACTATTAAAGTTGAGCTGCACGATTAGTGACTCAATCTGTGTGGTTATTTCCTCAAAAGACCTTTCCAGATACTAATTTACATGGTCTTCATATGATATAACCATGATTATGAAGAGACTGTGACCTCTGAGTTTGTTTCGGCCTTTCTTCTTAGAGTAGTCATATGGGAATCGCCGACCTCATCTATTTTTTTAAATATGCTTGACGTGTAAAAGTGTTTGTACAAACCTACTTACAGAAATAAAATCATTTATCATTTGCTCAATAATAATTAGCAGTACATATCTACTTCGGTATGTACTTCAATTTGTCAAGTTCCGTCACCAAGGAAACTCCCCATTAATGATTTCCGACGATAATCACAAGTTAAACTTACCTATAAGAAGATTGTGGGTTTGTGAGTTGATCACACACTTGAGTACATAATCACTGGGTGTGGGGCTGTCATTAATAAGCTGCTAATTTTAGATTAGAAATCGTTAAAGTAGTGGTTTATGAGAAGTAGGAACAATGTTTTCCATAGTCTTATCATGGCGAAATATAGCTTAAGTTGCAGCTATGGATTTTATTACCTCATTCGTTTCGCCTTGATTTAAGTCATCGTTATCTTTCCTTTCATCGTCTGCTTAGCCTTTTTCTCTCCCAACTACATAGTCGTCTGCTTCTTGTTTGAATTACAGTATTTTACGAGGCCTATCTGTCCTCCACAACCCAGTTACTGGGAAACGTGATTATCATGCTCTTCTAACCTAATTAATTTGGAGTGGGACACAGCACGTCATCGCTATCAGACTTCATTACAATAATATTTACTCCTTTATAGCCTGGGTTTCATTTGAGACTAGATGTTTTATTACTGACAGTTATAAAAAATGTTCATTACTCTTTAATGATCTGTTGTCTAGAAAAAAACCCACTCAATGTTTAATTCATGGAATTGCATTCATAAGTATATTAGTATTTATCTTGGAATGATTGATTACCTATGTATCAGAATCTGCTATAGTAAATAAACATCAGAAGTAGATAAAACTACTTCAAAAATATTGGTTGAAAGGGCAGTCAGCCGTTTCATTTAATGTGTTTGAACTACTTACTATTAACTTATCTACAAATATAAGGTTTACCCATATTAATACCATACGGAAAGATCTTCCCCAGATATAACCTCAATTTAGATGAAAATGAAAAATGCTTATTTGTACCAAATCAGTTACATGAATTATTAATGAGACATCCCCAGTTAGTAAATGATAATACTTTAAATACTAGTAGGGGCTATCTCACTCTTTTCCTTAATATTAACAATATTGAGACGATTGTTTACAGTATAATTATGGTGACAAAAAATTAAATTTATGAAGAAAAACAAAAACATGATATAAAATTAACAGTAAATTGCCTATAAAGTAAATTGCAGCTCTTTGTGTAACTCTAGTTGTATGATGTGACCCTGTATATCTAGATATCACTACTAACTAGTGTTAAATTACGTATTTCTAACTTCCTTATTGTAAACAAGAACTTTCCTTTTCATTTTACTACATCTACTAAATCTGGATTTAAATTATTATTATTATATCTTACTGTATGGAAAACGAACGAAGGTATTATGGCTAAATTAAAACCTACACATCTTTCCAGCGTTTAGCTACGGATTGTTGACCATTCTGCTCCTAATGCGTGTTGGACCACGGACAGTGAACGGCTCCGTTGTTATAAAAAAATCCTGATTATATGAAATTTGGCACACCGATAGGTTATACTGGGTTTACCCATAGGAAACTTTAATCCCAGTAGTAACTTCCCGTGAGTTAATTTGCGACCAGGGCCCCAAGTCTGCAATTTTTATAAAGTCGTCATTCCAACACGATCCCATTGTCATTTTTTTAAATCTTTATTTGGAAAAAAGGCTTTAATCGCGGAGCGATTATGCCAGCCTCGTAGATTTACAAAATAAATAATTATATAATAGGTAATAACTAGGATCGTAACTTAAATAATTTAACAATTAAGTAATATAACTTAACAGCTACTTTGGATGTAGGTTTGGACAATATCAAATTACATATGCCAACATCCCTTAACCTAAGAACCACTTATGATTCCTAAGTTCTCCGTTCTGCCCCAACCCGAGCACACTCCACCAAAGCGTGGTAGATGTCCTCCCTCATATTGCAAATCAGATAGTTTGGAGTGTCAACAACCTTCATAAGATGCCCGAACGCATTCAACGGAATGTGCCCGGATCTCAGACGAATGCTTGTTACTAACAATCGTCTATTCATCTGTACTTCAGACAACCAAGGAATCCTTGGTGGTTCAGACTGAATTGTTCTGTACCATATACCCTTCTCCTCAGATCTTTTGTCAAAGTATTCTTTCCACATCTTAATGCAATTTATTTTAACGTCTCTGAATAAATCTGTGAAAAAGGGTGCATGACAGCCAGATATTTCTTCATAGGTTCCTGTTTTTGCCAGCTTATCTACTTGTTCGTTTCCCATCAGACTTACATGTGATGGAATCCATTGGAATTCAACTGTTTTGCCTCTTTCCCTCAATGTTAAGTATAACTCTAGTATGGAATAGGCTACCGGCAGACCTCGTATGCCCGAGGTACACCAGGCTATATGCTGCAAAGCGCTTTATGAATCACAAAGTACCACAAATTTACCAAAATTGCATGACATCAAGTATGACAGACATTCCAAAATAGCATACAATTCCGCCGTCATTATGGATACTTTGCAGTTCAATGTGAAACTAGCTCTCGTATTAGCTTGAGGATCCAAAAAGGCTGCTCCTGTTCCATTAACATCCTTGGATCCATCACAGTAAATCTGATAAAATCCGCCATAATTTCGTGCAATCGTTTCTACTGACTTCTTTAAAAGTGCTGCAGAAGTATGAGATTTTTTGGGTCCTGTCGTATCATTAATACTCAGGTTAATGTGTGAGTTAATATCAATATTTGTCATCCATGTCGACAGTGAGAACATCTCTAGAACTTTAGAACGATGTATAGTTTGATTGGTCATCTCGCTGTATACAATAGTTAGCAACGGTTTTTTTCTTATTACGCCAATATGATTCCTGCTCGCATATCGATGTTAATTGTGATATCATTGAAATAGTGACACCGTCAACTATAGATTTAGCTTTTAAGCAACATTTTGCAGCTAAATATTTCCGTCGAACAAACAATGGTGGCAGACATAACTCCGATTCCATCGCGTGGATTGGGCAACTTTAAAAAAAACCGCCAACTACTCTCATGGCTTGATTTTGAACTTCGTCTAATTTTGAAATATTGGTGTTAGCGCTATTATGGAAAAATAAACTTGCATAATCTAACCGACTGCGAATTATTGCAATATTTAGTCGCCTTAAATGCATAAGATGGACTCTCCATGAAGAACCTGCTAGCACCTTAAAAACGTTTAAAAATATCATACTTCTTTCACAGGTTCATTGATCTGTTTGCGCCATCTTAAAGATGAATCTAGCCAGAGTCCCAAATATTTAACTACTGGGACATTTTCCAAACAGACGTTATTGATTTTGACATTTGCCTGCTGTAATGACTTTCCCCTAGAAAATAGACATAAATTTTACTTTTCTTGGGGGATAGTTCCAGACCCAATACTCCCAACAAATTTGATAAATTATCTATAGCTTCCTGAAGAGTTGTAGTCATAAAACGAATGTCTTGTCCAGAAATATAGAGGACGACATTGTCATTTTGCTAAAAGTTCGTAATCTGGTAAATTCATAATGATCGATCAGTGGTCCTGGGGCCTAAGTCTACTAATTTATAAACGTTACAATGGTCTCTCAATGGTGTGTTTTTGACAGTTTTTGTATGGCAAATCTGTCAAAAACTTACCATTGAGAGACCATTGTGACGTTTATAAATTAGTAGACTTAGGCCCCTGGTCTCGTAATAGAATTGTGTTATAATGGCATTGTCGTACTGCCATTATTATAAAACCCGTTAGTAGAAATGATTTTCGAAAAAATACTACTAAATTTGAACATTTATTCATGCCAGATTTAGTTTATATGTATTCATTTTTACATTTTATTTTGGGAACTGTCAAAATTTTAGCAGATTACCGCCTAAGTCAATCATGCATCTGTCATTATGAACGAGATTACCAATAAATGCCATTTCTTTCAATGCAGTGTCAGTGGCTGACCATTGGAAATTCATAACGACGCCATTTTATTAGTAGACTAGCACCGCTCCACGGTTTCACCCGCGTAGTTCCCGTTTCCGTGGGATTACGGGGATAAAATATAGCCTATGTCACCCGGAGATAGTGTAGCTTCCCAACAGTGAAAGAATTTTTCAAATCGATTCAGTCGTTTTGGAGCCTATTCAATGCAAGCAAACATACAAACAAACAATCAAATCTTTCCTCTTTATTATTGGTATAGATTACCAAACTTGTGAAAATCAACAATTATGAAATCAATGATAGACCATTATAACGCTATTGTAATAACAGACTTGAGGCCCTGGCGAAGCGACTGGATGACGCCGCGCCGCTGGCAAATACTAATAAGTTTATAATTCAGAGTATTTATCTAATAAAATATGAAAAGCAGAGTTATTTGTGCGATTGTAACTGAAAACATCCCATTACTCTCAAACTATTTACTTAAATAAAAAAGTCACTGTTACAAATCATCATCTTTTTTATTATGGGATCCCACGATACACGCTTCTGTGCATTGAATTTTTATTTTCATCCTTCGGTTACATGTATGGGGTGGCACAAGTCGGCACAACCCCGTTTTTAACGTAATTTTAGTACAGCATTGTTTAGCGATACACATAAAACACCTTTTTTCCTATGTTCATATAGACTAGTATAGGAATAGTATGGATAGTCGGAATGCCGAAATTCTGTCTGGTAACAGGTATTCCCTGTAATACTGGATTGTGGAGGTTAGTTAGCCAAATTTTGCGAATTACAGGTAATTACCAGCATAAGCTTGAGCAGCCCCGACAGTACTTGGGCAAAACGCTTATGTTATAAAATATATACAGTGAAACCTGGTTAATTGGGATCTCAAGGGACCAAGGATTTTGTACCTTTTAAAGAGGTTTTCATTTATCCAGTTTTCCAATAAGACAGGTTTAAAATTTAGTTGTCTCATTTACAGAGGGCCCGCTTAACGGTACATTTCGACCTCTATAAGAGGTCGAAATGTACCGTTATTCCATTTATAAAGGTGGAAATTTTGTGAAAGAAATTCAAATGTTTATAAACAATCGTGTCGTAACCTGTCCCAACCTGATAAATTGTCTCACTTATAAAGGGAATTGAGCTCCAGAGTCCCAATTATAGAGGTAAACATCGAAAAAATCCTAGAAATCAAATCTCATTTAACCAAGTTCGAAAAGTCCCATTAACAGAGGTAATTCGATGAAAAAGTGCCGGGACCTCATTGTAGTTCTCAATAATAGAGGTTTCTCACTTATCCAGCACCCTAATTGCGTAACTCACGATTGATCATAATTGGTTTCGTCTTCACAGTTAAACAGTATTCATTGCGTTATTTATGTTGCCGAACAGACACATTTTTCGAACATATGAAGCAATGGTCTAACAATCCGTTTCAAAACGATACAGATTATGATGAATCGTGAGTTACGCAATTAGGGTGCTGGTCCCACTTAACCAGGTTTCACTGTATATATATATATCGGGTTTTCTCATATTATATGTGTATATTCAAATTGGAGTTTATTTTGTAATCGTATGTTTTCCTTTCTACTATTACACACGTTGTCCACATCTCTTTTATCTTCTCTCCTATCGCAGATGTGCTGGAAGAGATTTCTGTAGAAATACATTACGTTTGTACGTATTTTTCTGTTCCTTTGTTCTTGTCTGTATTTATGTATGTGCATACTCGTAAGTGGTTAAATAGAGTTTAACAGCAGTGGTAAGATGCCAACAGGTAAATGAATGAAAATGTCGAACAAACAATCCTGTTTATACATTACGTAGGTACTTAATAGTTGCCAAGAAGCAGAGGTTGTTTGAGATTTCTTAATTAAGTACCTAACGAAGGAGCAAATAAACGTTTTATTTTTATTTGAACGTGTGATTACTGATTAGCAACCGAAATATTATAATGGTCGTTCTACATAACGAAACATCACGCCCGTAATCCCCGAAGGGCTAAGCAGAGGTGAGAGTACCTATAGTTAACCTACATTTCGCCAGTTATGTTCAAATCCCAAGTAATGGGGGCGAGCCTGTTGCCCTCATCCAGATGTTATATGTGTGTAAAATAAGCTATTTTTCTTGCTTTCTGCGTTTTAGTATGTACAAAAATAAAGTGAAATGTTCGAAAAAAAATACATAACAAGCACCTTATCCTAGTGAAAACAGAGTACTCACCAAAAGGAAACAATCCAGAAAAATCCAAAACTAACCAAAATTGTTTAGTGAAACCGTAAAAGTTCTTCGTCAACCACTTAAAAACATAATTTAAATAATTAAAATTATAAGAACACAGCCACCAATTTAAAATTATTCCTTTAAAATAAGGTCAAAGCGCGATTAGTATAATATTTGGAATAAATTTCGGAGGCTATCTAGGCGCGATTTACCGCGGCAGGTTCCTTCGCGAATGAATGCTGTGCATGTCGTCGAACCACATTAAGTATCTGTGTCTATTATTACCGCTACGAGGTAAGCAGGGATGGGAATAGAGTTCGAAAAAGTATCGATACTAAAGTTATCGTAGGGCATGGCGATTACAAAATCAAATTGTCTTCACTGCCTTAGACAACCGTCAGTTAACAGTGTGACTTCCTTCTGAAATAGTCTATATAAGAAATTACCTAGAAAAAGGTCGTTGGACACGAAAGACAAAATGACAGATTGTAGAAGGATTTCTACGGTGCGATGTCAAAAATGGAGAAACGAAATGTCACTTTTATAGAAAAAGCTGTGCATAGAAAATTCCTCGTTGAATTATAAAGCCTGCTGGCTTTCACTACCATCTTCACTTCACGTTCTCTTCGTCAACTTTCACTCGAAGTAAATCGTCTGACCTCAAAATTAACAATAATGAAAAATTATTTCACTGGACATCTTTTACACAGCATTCGCTATCTTTCTCTGATGAAGTTTCATTTCTGTGTAATTATTGCGATGTTGTGTGAATATGGGATTAAACAAAAATGAACAGAGGGCCAATTCTCGTAATTTTAAGAACGTTCAGTCTGATCTGTCTCAATCAGTCAAAAATATATCGAGTTTCCATTTATATTTTGACAAGTTTTTGACATTTGATTGTCACCTGCGACTAGATTGAGACTGCGACTAGATTTTGAACGTTTTTTATTACGAGAATTGGCCACCAGAGGGGCAATTCTGCTAATTTTAAGAACGTTCACAGTCTGTTCTCAGTCGTAATCTGTCAAAAATACCTCGAGTTTCCATACATTTTTAACAAGTTTTTGACATTTGCTTGTCGCCGAGATGACACTGCGACTAGATTGTGTTACGAGAATTGGCCTTCTGATGTCACCATCTGATGTCAGATTTATACATAAATATGAATCGTGACAGAAGTATCGATGCACGTATTACCTTCGGAATGATAGTTTCCAAACACTTCGATGCCTACCTAGGTTAGTACACACGAAGTCAGGCATTTGTATATGAAATCTAAAAACACGAGTTTAAGTTTTGATTAATTTTGTCATTGTTACTAAAACATTAATGAAAAGTAGTCAACTTGCGTACAAGAAACAGTGTTCCTAATGGCAGTTCCCAGTTTTCCTCAGAAAATAAAAGTGTATTCGATAAAGCACACTCGATACGTGTGAAAAGAATCGAGTACAAAATGTACAAAGTATCGATACTTTTCTAATCCCTACCTGCCTCTATTATTGCCGCTACGCTACGCGGTAAATAGGGGTGTAAGCGGTACAGTAAAACACTTGAATTACTTAAGGCGCGGTAAGAGGTAATTGACAATAGCGGACAGAGACAACAAATAAGGTTCAAAACAGCGATGTGTTTGATGTTAGTCTAATCGAATGACCACCAAAATAAAAGTATTTTTGCAGTTTTAATTAAGATAAAAAATTAATGCATGGCTCTGTGGAATATTTTTAGGTATATCTTTAGTTGATTGATTTCCCTTTATTATCATTATAGGTACATAAAATATGAGGGTTTACGTTCAATATTTTATGGGACGAAAAATATTTTTAAGCTCTGTTTTACGATTGTTTTAACATGATACTTCATTATTTTTATTAAGAAATATTTCAGAATAATTCTTTTCTTTGAACATTTGACAGTACACGATTTTTTTCTGGCTTGTAGTTATGTACAGAGGCCAGCACATCAAGCTACCCCAATCTATCAAATTTCTTTGATAGTTTTTGAACTTTAGAGCAAAGGAATAAGGTTCATGTTCAATTGGGAAAATTTGACAGTTTGGGATAGGTTGGCCTGCTTGCGTCTGTACCAATACACCTGGCTGTGCGATAATAAACTGGGCGGTGTTCTGCGTTTAGGCAGCGCCTTAAGCGTTGAATCGAAAAATGTTCGCTGCAGTAAGAAAAGTGCATGCGAGCATGTCATTATACAAGCATTTACTGATGTGGAGAAAAATGTTTTTTTTTTTGGACAATAGTGACTGAAAATTATTACATGGACATAACAAAAAGTTAATATTGAAATTTGCGAAAATTACATAGGGCTGATTTTGCAATAGTCCGATAACTTTTATTTGAGGAATAAATATGTCAGTTGACAGCTTTTGTACAGAAAATATGCCAAACTGTCAGATTTATTCTTCAGATAAAAGTTAACTCACTATAGGGAAAGTGCACAACGAAGGGTCTGCCATCTGGTGGCGCAAATCCGTAGTTTACTCAGAATCATTACTTGGAATTGATACTTCACGTAATAAAATAATCTCTTAGAAGAAGTAAAAAAACATGGTTACTAAGTGAAAATGAATTGTTGTGTTTGTGGATGCTCGAACACTTCAAAGAAAACTCAAAATAACTCAAATGGTGTGAAATTATATTACTTTCCCATGGATTTACTCACTTTCCTTGGTTACGTTTATTTTTTTATTTATTTATTTAACCATTTATGCACACACATATAAACAGACAAGAATAAAGGAACAGAAAAATACGTACAAAGGTAATGCTTATTTCTACAGAAATCTCTTCCAGCACACCTGCGATAGGAAAGAAGATAACAGAGATGTAGACAACGCGTGTAATAATAATAGAAGGGAAAACATAATAGCACAAATTATATCTAATCTAATTTATAAATACACATATCATATAAGAATATACATACATACATACTACTAAAATAAATATCAACAAAATATATATAATTATAATGTAATTTAAATAATAAATACAAATGCAACTTATGACAAAGTGGAGAGATAGTGTTCTTTCACTCTTCTTTTAAATACTGCTACAGTTTGGCAGTTCCTAATGTCAGGCGGAAGTGGATTCCACAACCGAACCGCGTGCACAGTGAAGGAGTAGGAGTAGAAGTCGGTTGAGTGGGGAGGGGACTTGAGGAGATTTCTAAGATGCGACCTGCAAGGTGCATCAAAAGGACGGGCGTAGGAGAAGCGTTCCCGCAGATAGGATGGGGTCTTAGGGTTGTGAAGAATGTTGAATAGCAAACACAATATCCGAGAGTTTCGGCGAAGTCGAATGGGGAGCCACTTGAGGATCTTGCGAAAGTTAGAAACGTGGTCGTATTTTTTAAGGTTAAAAATAAAACGAATGCAGATATTTTGCAAACGCTCAAGTTTATTTAAGAGCTCCTCAGTGGCATCCAAATAACAGGCATCAGCGTAGTCAATGATGGGCTGTATGAGAGTTTGGGCAAGGGTGATCTTGGTGTTCAAGGGCAGGAAGCTCTGGAGGCATTTTAACGAATGGAACGTAAAGTGTACTTTGCGACTGACTTGAGCAACATGTGCAGTCCACGATAAGTAGGAGTCCATGGTCACACCCAGATTTTACGTTATGTAAGTATGAGTTTCAAAACATTTAGAAATTACTCAATATTGTGATTTGTAATATACTTGAGTTTTGCATGTAGTACTACTATTCAATACAAACAAATCGAAGTAAACATAACCTCAAATATTTTTTGGTAGTTTTAGTTAAAGCACTATCTGGAGATTTTTTAAGTAGGTAAATTAAAGCACAGATGTGCTTACATTTTTCTGATAGGCCTGCCTTACATTTGCAATTATCTCTTCTAATACTTCTTTTGCAATCAAGCTGAAAAGAAGGCGACATGGACATTAATAATAATATAGACTGAATATTAACGTGAAAAATGAGTTCAGAAAATACTTTACAGTTATTTTTACATCATTAACGTCGCTTGAGCTACAATTTTTCCAGTTATTACTGCATTTTCATGATTCCTAAATTTTTCTTCTACATGTAAGACATGCCCGGACTCGAAGAGTTTTTGGGTTTGGACATATTTTGACCACGCTGACGATCATTAATAATCAACCGGAACCCATTATTTTATAATTCCATTACAAACGATATGAATGTAATGTAAATATTAACTTATGAACTAGCAGCGCTCTGTGGTTTTACCCGCGTTGTTTCCGTTCCCGTGAGAATACGGGGATGAAATATAGCATGTTACCCGGGGATAGTGTAGCTTCCCAACAGTGAAATAATTTTTCAAATCGGTTCAATAGTTTCGGAGCCTATTCAATGCAAACAAACAATCAAATCTTTCCTCTTTATAATATTAGTATAGACTAGCTGTGCCCGCGACTTCGTTCGCGTGCATGTCGGAAAACAATAATGTGTCGCTTTGACGGTGTAGGTACCACTCCTCCGATCTTCCGATCTATCCTGGTAGGAATCTACCACAGCTTTCGAATGCAGTCCAGAGCCTAGAGACAAAACACATTACTCTTGGCGTTCACGCTAAACGGTACGCCAAAATGTATGGGAATGACATTACCTGCGGAAAGGACACGGTAATGTCATTCCCATATATTCTGGCGTAGAGTTTAGCGTGAACGTTAACAGAAAGGTGTTTTGTCTAGGCCTACAGGCATCTTTAGGGGTTATAATGATATTGCGACGAAGTCTCACTCAGATTTTTAAGAATAAATATAGATCAAAGCGCCTGGTCGAGGCTCATTTTATAATAAATGTGCACCTGCCGTAGGTACAGTAAAAGCTCTTTATTCGCGAGGTATACGTTCCGTAAAATACCTACCGCGAATACAGAAACCGTGACTATGGAATGGTAATTTATATGGGATTATTTTTATTTTTATTTTTTTCAAGTAGCGGTAGGTTAATTGTATTTGTTTTTTTTTTTTATTATTTTTTCTATATTTTTAGTCATGTAATTGTAAAACTTTGTATTTATATTACTTTTCTGTTTATTAAGGCGATGTGTGGTTTTCTTTGTTTTTGTGCTCACACCATAAATTATTGTTATATTACGTCTATACGTGAGGATTTGTAATTGGTTTTCTGGTGACTATAGCATCCTTTTTTATCTGTTTTTAATAGCTGTAAGTCCTCCATGCTCTTAAATAAATAAATAAATAAATAAATAAATAAATAAATTATAGGGGATACGTTCCTAAGTGACAAAAAAAAAAACAATTTTATTGAAGTTTTTGACCATATTGATTAATTGTATGAGCGTGATATGGATGCAAGCGACTCTCCAAGGCGTAAACGATCAAGCATTTCTATGCGTTTTTTTTTTTTTTTTGGGTGGGAAATCATCAACTAACTTCTCCCGCTCTGGGTGGAGCAGGAGGGCGTGTCAGACTTTTACTGACTAAAACCCTCCCGTGTTCCTTCAGTAGCCCTTAAGCCAGGGGCTGTGGTGTCTCTTTCGAACAAACCCGCACCCCTGGCAGGCATCGACCCTTGCGGGTCCCATCACTTTTTGTGCTGACATCGAGCTACCCATTACTCGCCGTCCGCAAGCCCATGCCTACGGTGGCCGGAAATCGGCCTGGGATTCCCGACGCCCAGGGCGTCTCCGTATCCTGCGGCGGCTGGGGTCGCGAGGGCGCATATGCTGCCTCTCCCTCACGTGCGCCGTCTCCCTCTTCGCGAGCATCACTGCTTCGCTGAAGGAGGTGACGGCTCCCAATGCCCTCTCGCTCCGTACCATGGCCTGGACCAGGGCCGGACGCGAGAGATCGCCGCCGCCGATCGCCTCCACGAGGACACGGCGGTGCTCCGCCCAAGCAGGGCAGACCGCCACCGTATGCTCCACCGTGTCCTCAGGGCGATCTTCGCAGTGGAAACACCCGGGCGTTTCCTCCCGCCCTATCCGAAACAGGAACCTCCCGAAACAACCGTGTCCGGTGAGGACCTGCGTCAGGCGGAAGGTGAGGACGCCATGCCGCCTCTCAAACCACTCCTCAAAGAGGGGACTTACCGCCGCAATCGTGGCGTGCCCAGCACTGGGTTGCGACAATCACTCTCTCCATGTCACCATGAGATCCCACCGGAGCTCTGTCCGCTGTGCCGCGATTTCCTGCGGCAGCGGAGTTACGCCCCGGCGTTTGGCCTCCTCGCGCCACTCCCATATTTGCGCGAGGACCTTTGCCTCCAGATCCCATGGCGGTAATCCGGCAAGGAGGCCCGCCGCCTCGCCGGAGATCGTGCGGTATCCTCGGATCATCCGTATGGCCATGACCCTATGGGACGCCCTCAGCTTGCGAGCTGGTTGGCGCCTCAATGTAGGCGCCCACACCGGCGCCCCGTATAGGGCCATGGACCGCACGATCCCCGCGTAGAGCCTCCGCCAGGAGGCGTTTGGCCCCCCTAGATTGGGCATGAGCCGCTTCAACGCAGAGCATTTCTATGCGTTAAACAGATTTTTTCGCGTCGAAAATCGTTTTTAAGTAAAAAAAAAAAATTCAACATTTTGCAATAAATGGAAAGATGAAACAATAGGTAAAACACGCAAAGCGGCTCGTACCAAAGGATGGAATGTCTATTAAGTCGCAGCATTTATAAATGTGGGGGAGGCCTATGTCCAGCAGTGGACGTCTTCCAGCTGAAATGATGATGATTATGATATACTATATAAATATACTTTATGGTGATGAGGTTGGTTTCATTATGTTTGTTTACATTCTCAAAAAACTTTTTTCAAAAAAATACCAACCGACTTCCAAAAAACACTACAAAGTGCAAAATAACTTTAATTTCGGAAGTCGGTGACGTTGGATGTGTATTTTAATTATTTGTCACCGCCTTCCGAAATTAAAGTTATTTTGCACTTTGTAGTGTTTTTTGGAAGTCGGTTGGTATTTTTTTGAAAAAAGTTTTTATTTTTCACTTTTTTGTTACCTACCATACACCAATTCGAAATTTCATCATCCTTTGGGTCAAAACAATGCATACTTATTTATGTGATAGCAACATTCGCGGTTGATTTGCTGTAATTTTTTGAAGAGTTCCGTTGTCTGTTTCCGAAACGCATCATCAGATCTATATGCAGGGCCCAATCTAAGGGGGGGCAAGCCGGGCAAATGCTCAGAGCGGCAAAAATGAGCGGCGGCAAAATGTATACTTACAAACATACCTACTCTCATGAATTTTTGTATACTTGTTCAGAAGCCGTAGTAGACTAACGTATGTGAATATTATATAGTTAAAAGAATATCACATAATTATGGTCATACCATCTTTGATGGTGTTAGTGCAAAGGGCGGCGAATGTTATTTTTGCCCGGAGCGGCTAAATAGCTAGATCGGGCCCTGTCTATATGAAATTTCAATGGGACCATTTCGGAGTAAAACCCTTTCGAAAAAAAAAAAGATTTTTGCAAATCCGTCTATATACGACGGAGTTATGCCTGAACATACATTAAAAATATAAACATGTCGAATTGATAACCTCCTTCTTTTTGAAGTCGGTTAAAAACACCGACCGCGGCGAAGGCGGCTATTGTAGATGTTAAAGGCCGAACCAATACAGCGGCGATATCATTTGACAATGTACTTTAGGCGAAGTTGTAATAAGGTCTATTTCACTTTTTTATAGTCCATCTGACGACGCGTTTACAAAGGATATTGGGTTGGATACCTATTGGAATCCTTTTTGTTATTTGTTAATATGTATGTACCGATTAGATCCGCAAATAAATAAATCTTTAGCCGCGGATATAGGAATTGGGTCGCATTTTTTTAATCCGCGAATAGTGAAAACGCGAATGAAGGAAGCACGAATAAGGAGCTTTTACTGTACTTACTCAATAAATCGACTGCGCGTCTGGTTGCGTGTGCTGAAGCATTATTCCACGCGGGGGCGGGCGCCTATCTCGGCCCGTACAGGCGCGTGTCTTTTAGCTTTGTTTATCAAACGTTGACCACTGAATAAAACCACAGCAGTGGGAATGCTCTGCACGGACTGCGATAGGCCTCGACAGGTAGCAGTGCAGTAACACCTGACGCCACCTGTCAGTTAACGGCCCGTGGGACCATGGCGTTATCACGATGAAGAAAGATCACGCTGTAAAGGTGGATACTGACCGGCGTCACGGGTCAAAATGCACCTAATATGTTACCAAGCAAGTATTCGTGCAGTCAGTAGTACCTACGGCAAAACATGCGAGCGAGCAACACTGATTTTAGCACACGGCGTAAAGACATGCTCGCTGCGAATGTTACCATTACCTACGCCCCGTAACGTCGGTCATTATCCACATTAAAGCGCTGTTGAAAAAAAAACCAAACCAGGCAAAAAAAACTATTTAATTGTATAGCACGGGTTTTCTATGAACATAGTAAGTACGATGTTGTTGCTACGTAGTGCCATACCGCGCGCGCCCCCACCTCTCTCCCCGCTGCTGACGCAGGCAGCAGGAAGAGAGAGAGCCCGATCCCGAGCATAATGGACGTAACAGAGCGATCCTCCGCGACTCTCAGTTGCGATGCCTTTTTATTGTAAATTGTAATCAAAAATGTTTCAGTGTTTCTTTTGTTCAGCCATACATTTATTTGTAGACCAATAAATAATTATATTTAAAGAAGCGACTTTAAAATTGTCAATATTTTACTATTGTGATTTCTATTGTTCCTGTGTAGGTAATGTATCCTTTGTTGGAGATGCCAAATGGATAATTAAATACATTTTTAAACTTGTTTTAACTAAGAAAATGCTTCTCTGTAAGCGATGTTGCTCGGAAGAGCATCGACATAACTACAGTTGCCCGTGTGAAAACCTATCTATTTACTCAAATCCACCAGTAGTTATGGTCGCAATTTTGGATTTTTTTTCCTGACTTTCACCATCCGACCTCGCTTGAACCCCTCCCCACCTCGAAAACTAACATCACGAAAATTAGCACATAAGTATTTACAACTCTTTACTCCCAAAACTCCCATTATTTGAATCGAGTAATGCTGTAAACACGCATTTAAATTTAACATTATCAAATTTCGCGCGAAATCAAGTTGTTGTCTTTGCATGATTGCTATTCAAACCTAGATGGCGTTACTGACGCTAGAAATTAAGAATTTCTATGGAGATGTTCCTCTAGCCGCTCTAATTTTGCTATATTATGCTAGATGGCGCTACTAAGACTTTTATCACAATTAAAAATGAGATTTCTTCCCCTCTATTTGTATTAATTTGATTGTTAAAACTAATAAATATTTATCTAACATTGCATTCTAGGTATATGACTCAGAACACCACGTCAGTTAATATTATCACAACTTTTTATTTGAAATTCTTTTAGCTTTTTTGATTCGTGGGAATCAACCACCAACGGAAAGCGATTTTAGTAATCAGTATCATTACTTTTTGAAATAACACAGACACAGTAAGTAACATAAATGAGAATGACGTGTTAATATTAAGTATTCGTTAGTACCGTTTCACGCCAATAGATGTCGCTAAGTGTTTCAACATTACGTAAATAAATTCTTCTTGAACACTTTAAATTATTTAGATAGGTTGACCGAAGCGATTGCGATGAAACAAAGACTAATATAAACTCTGAGTTATAAACAATATTTGAGTATGAAAGATAACCATATTAGTTTCGTTCTTTTGACGTGATACTTGATCTATTCAACATAGAAACTGAAAAACCGAGCTACAGACAAAAATTTTGATAAGGGTTAAAATGTCATCTGTTGATTATCCCTTACCACCCCAAGCAATTATTTTCGAAATATTTTAAATGTACAGAAAAAGTTCCTTTACAGATTTATTATATGTATAGATGACGGACTTTAATACACTCGGGTCTTGATCTTATTTTGACTCAAACTTAGACACAGTAGACGTGACTATATTAAAATGTTGTAAGCAAAAAAAAAGATAAAATTAAAAAAATCACGACTGCAACAGAAAAGTTCAAAACAAAAATACGTAGTTCTTTTTTTCAACCTTTCAGTGTGTATATATTTTTGTCAATGACAACCAGTATTACCAAGTGGTATCTATCGTATCCTATCTATCGTACCTAGTAACTAGGTTGTAGAGGTTAGATAGGCAGTCGCTCCATGTAAATGGAAGTCAGTTGCTTCAGGTTAGACTGAAAGCCGACCCCAACATAGTTGAAAAAAGGCCGAGAGAGATCAGTGTGTCATCTCAAGTCCTTTATTCTGACACGTAGTTACCCCTCATAGGCATGGGCAGGGCATCTAAAATCCGCCTTTTTGATTTATAAAAACAAAACCAACCTAGAAGACTCTATGAACATCATGCATTATAATCCATACAGCCGTCAAGATACTCGGAAGGTAGGTATAAAGAATCTCACGCCTCAAAGTCACTTAAATACACGTAAAAAACAGAACCCTGTTTTTGAGATGGCGCACTTGAGAAAAACTAGTTTACATATAGGTACCTATTTTCCACGCAAAAAAAGCTGTCCGACTGCTATTGTCTATTAAAGACCTACTACACAACACTTTAATTTAAAAAACTAATTAGGTGTAATAAATATATACTTGGCATCTAACGAGCGAAAAGTTAATAGCAACTTATCCTACTATTATTCATATGGGAAGTTGAATTGTCAGAAATGAGCATAGTACATACTTGTGCAAAAGTATGGAAGTAGTGATGTGCATATCAACTTATTTTTTACTAACAATATTTTTAATCACGTTTTTTTATTTATTATTCCAAAAATAGTGTAACACATTATTTTTCCACCAGTTGTTGGTCAAGCTCGAACTATGCAATGCAATACAGTACTAAATATTAGTGAAAAAGATCACCTGTAGCCTGTACTAGTTAAAGAAACTGTTTCACAGGAGACAGGGCCTTCCGTATAAAATAAGTATTGACAATGTATGTGAGCCGATGTTTGTTAGAAAAAGATAGTAGGTAGTAAAAGGATACATGAAAACTAAGAACAATTTGGAACTTCTGATTGGTGAATGGCACAATGGCCGCGACTCACGAGTACGAGGACTGTAGGTCGTGAGTTCAAACTCAGGCGCACTTTGTTTATTTAATTTCATTACCACTGCTCTCAAAACGGTGAAGGAAAACATCGTGAAGAAACCGCCATGTCCTCGAGCAAAAATTCGACGACATGTGGCATCTACAAACCCGCACTGGGCCCGCGTGGTGGGTTACAGCCCAGTCCCTCGCACACAGAGGAGACCTGTGTCCCAGTAGTTGCAACATTACTGCTTATTGTGACGTTGGCTTGCAAGCTCCTCGCATACTTTTGTTACAGGCATGTATATCATGGGGCCATGAGAACATTGTCAAACTTGTTCATTTTACTTTGGTCGCGAGCGCTGCTGCCATTAGGTACAGTTTTCGATTATCGGCGGGGTAATGGCGTAACACATTGACAGTAAGAATGGATTTCATTTTGACAGTAGATAAAGATAAAAGATAAAAATAATTATATTTGTCAAAACATGTGTTTTGTGCGAAATAAACATGCAGGATGTTACAATATTAATACGAAAATATTAATATTGTAATATCCTGCATGTTTTAATATTTCGTACATACTTACCTACATGTTTCACCCGTATGGCGTACAAATTTACAAAATAATACAAAACGAATTACAAATTAAAAACTAAATTACTAAAGGCTCTTACACAATGGTCAGAACAACATTAATTACGTTATTTATGTTGTTGAATGTGGGGTTTGTTCGAAAGAGATACCGCCGCCCCTGGCACACAGGCAACTGAGGGAACACGGGTGGGTTTTAGTCAGTAAAAGTCTGACACGCCCTGCTCACGTCCTGCTCCATTCAGAGCAGAAGTTATTTGATGGTTTCCCACCCAAAAAAAAAACATGTTTCAGAATGTGATTGACAGTGTGTTACCTACTTGCGCAATTATGAGTGCAGCTTAAGAAAATTGATATTGAGTTTATCCAATAGTTTTTTACAAGAAGTTTTAACTAAAATTACCTACATCATAGGAATTCGAAGTGACCGTCCAAGCGACCAAGCCGTAATGGATTAGGCCTTATTGAAAGCGAGATTAATATTTACATTTAGTAAGTACAGGTAATATTTCCCAACAGGAAGTTCGGAGTAGCATTCAGGGATCCGGATATGTGACTCGTCAGTGGTCCTAATCTAATCAAATCCGTGTTCATAATTTATGCTATTTCCACATCTAACGTCATCTTAATATCTACTAGTATTAATCAAGTCGTTTTAGAACGACTAGTACCTGCTATTTAAAACGTCATCAAACCCAAACATATTTTGCGAGTATACTCTGCCTACCCTTGAAATAAACACGTGATGTTTTGTATCATATTTTTATTTACTAGCTTTTGCTAGCGACTTCGCCGGGAACCTAGTCGCTGGGTCGAACTCAATGGTGAGCCTGGCTAAAAAGCACGCTGTCCCGTTCTGTGACGTTGTCGGACCACAGATACATCCAGTTTGATGTTTCCGCCCAGACTTCGAGTGGACCGGTCCAAGCGGCCCCGGCCAGGGTTGAGGATGACTGTTGACGGTGGGTGGTCAAGCGACTGAACCAGGAAGCTCATCTGGTGGCCTCAATGGTGCATGCCTGGTTAGACTCACCAGTCAGGTCTATCGATATTAACGACGAAGCAGGATGGTTCCGGGAGGCCATAACCCAAATCTGTGGTGCTGTGTTGGTCCGCGTTCAGTCTCCATCTGCCAGGCACAAGGTGTATTGGACGTCACAAGATATTGCGCAGTTGCACATCGCATGCGTAGCGGCTCGGCGCCCGTACACTAGGCACCGACAAATGCGCCGACGAACACCAGAAGTGCTAGTAAGAGAGGCGGAACGGTGTGAAGTGTACAAAGTGGCGGTGGCGGAATGGTGGTGGTGGGTGGTAAATTGGATTGCTAATTGAAATATAATTTGCTGTGTCTAATGGACGAATTTAGAATCAATTGATGCTGTGTAGCGTCCGACATCTTATATTTGTACGCTGTTCGGGTAAAACATGACTGTCTTAATCATAATTTGACGTAACATCTTGCATGCTATGTGTGTATACTCATGTTTTGGACAAATAAAAAAATATCTTATCTTAAGAAGGCTCTTCAGCTGGAAATTAAGCGAGCAAGGGCCGAAGCTCATGATACATTGCTGGCAATTCTAGAAAGGGATACGTGGGGGTGACCATACCGTTGGTTTAGGGGCAAACTTCGCTCGTGGGCGCCCCCACTGTCCCATAGCTTCCAGCGCTGCTAGAGAGAGTGGTGAGCGCTTTATTCCCCTCTCAAGGGGAGCACACACCACCTATTATGGTTCCGCCTACTATAGTGCCCAACACGGAAAACGAAGATGACGACGCGCTTGAAGTGACCCAGGTAGAACTGAGACCGGCAGTACAAAGGCTTAAGGTCAAAAACACTCCAGGACCAGACGGCATTCTTGGCCGTGCATGGGTTCTGGCCATCAAGGCTCTCTGGCCCCGTTAAGTAGGACTCTTGAGTGCATGCCTGGAGAGGGGCCAGTTTCCACGCTAGTGAAAGACTGGAAAGCTGGACCTGCTAAAAAAAGAAGGGCATCTTGCGGGCTCTCCATCCACTTACCGACCCATTGTGTTGCTGTATGAGGTGGAAAAACTCTTCGAGAGAATTATTGCAAACCTTCTCATTCAGCACATGACAAGAGAGGGGCCGGATCTAGTCTGATCGGAACCAGTTTGGTTTCTGTAGGGGGTGCTCTGACGGACAGAGAGTATATTTTAGAATCGCTTTTTCTCAGAAATGTTGAATCTTAGGGTATAAAGTGTAACGATAATTTATGTATGTACAGTCGCCAGCAGGTCAAGCTATCCCAAACTGTCAAATTTTCCCAATTGAACATAAACCTTATTCCTTTGTAATAAAGTTGAAAAACTATCAAAGAAATTTGACAGATTGGGGTAGCTTTGATGTGCTGGCCTCTGTACTTAGATAATTGCATGATCTACATTTTTTGTGAGTGAGCTAATTTTATCATAAAACTAACAGTTTCGCAAAAATTTAAACATATTGGCGAACTATGACCTTGTATAAAAAAATTGCACACAGAGGAACGATGGGGACGACTTTCACAGTTTCAATATAATGGTATCCCTAACGTTCATGCAAAAATTATGCTTCTTGGGAATTTATGCAAGAGTACACCTATTTTTCGGGCTAATTTGACTGGGCTATATACGGTGTCCAGCATCTAGACTCGGCTGTGGCATTTCCACAGAAAAAGAAACTAAATATTAAAATAAGAAATATAATAGGCAATAATTACTCATGTGGTAATACCACACACACTTAAACAAAAACACAGCTAAGTAGTTCCGTCCGAGTTTCGAATTAAATGACGAATGATGAGAATGTAAACAAGTATAGACACGAAAAAGAAATAAGTACCTATTACAATGTTTAGCATGTGCGACAAACAAAATTGAACTGTAAAATCATTTAAGCGCATAATTAGAATTCCATGTTTACAAGTCGCTCGGTACATGCAACCATGGCGCCCGCCGCCGGGCAGAAAGATGTCACGTGCGGTCGTGGATATACAATTTTCAAACTAATGTCGATTACAAAGAGTGGATATTACAACCAAAACAAACACATAACAACGCAAACCAAAATAACCGGATGGCTGAAACTGACAGATCTCAGCCAAAGAAATTCAAAACTCACAACAGGACAACCGCAACTTACGCTGAAATGACAAAAAATCAAACGGAAGAAATAACCAACCTAGACCAACCACTTCAAATGCAACAATTCAGTGACATCTTAGAACAAATGTTCAACAGAATACAAACCATGATGTTAAGCATGGTAGACAACATGATGGATCGCTTCGTCCAGCTTATAAGTAGCCAAATAATAAACAGACAAACTCAACCTTAGAATAGTTACATGGAACGCCAACGGACTAGTGGCGCGACGACTAGAGCTGGAAATGTTTCTTCATATAAAAAAAATTGACGTGGTATTAATATCCGAAACAAGGTTCACCAACAAAAGCTACATTTCAATTAAAGGCTACACCATCTACGCTACTAACCACCCATCGGGAAATGCGCATGGAGGAACGGCAGTACTCGTAAAATCAAATATAAAACATCATCCGCTTGAAACTTTATCGTCAGACAAGATACAAGCCACTGTTATTAAAGTAAATGACATAAATTCGGACATTACCCTTGCTGCAGTTTACTGCCCTCCTAAACATCAGGTAACAAAGGAAGACTATAAAAATTTATTCTCTAGACTCGGACATCGCTTTATAAGTGGAGGTGACTGGAACGCTAAACATTTGTTCTGGGGATCTAGGCTTATAACAACTAGAGGTACGCAGCTCTATCAAGCCGTGAAGGATTTTAACCTTGACTGCTTGTCCACTGGTGAACCTACCTACTGGCCGACTGACCCACGAAAGACTCCCGACCTGCTGGATTTCTTCATAACAAAAAACATTGCAATCAATAACACAAGAATCGAAACTGACTTTGATCTTATCTCAGACCACTCTGCCATCATTCTTAACGTACATAGTAAGATCATACTAACAGAAGCAACACCCAAAATCTACAATAAGAATACTAACTGGGAGAAGTATCAGGATATCATAACAGCGGAGATTGAGCTTAGAATCTCACTGAAAACGACTGATGAAATAGAACAGGCTGTAGAAGGACTAAACAGATTGATTCATGACGCAGCGAACAGATCGACATCCCAAAACAAAGCGGGAACAGCAAAAGAGCATATATACCCTTCGTTCATCAGGGACCGTATAAACGAAAGACGTAGACTCCGCAAAGTGTGGCATAACACTCACTATCCTAGAGATAAGACCGCCTTTAATAGAGCCTCACAGCAACTAACAATACTAGTCAAGGAGCTGGAAAACGAGAGTCTACAATCATATCTCGCCAAACTGACACATACTAGTAACACAAACTATTCGCTGTGGAAGGCTACCAAAAACCTAAAGCGTCCCAAACAACAGGTTACACCACTAAGAACACAAACGGGGTCTTGGGCCCGCTCCGACTGTGAAAAGGCCAATACCTATGCTAATCACCTAAATCAAGTTTTCGAACCACTTCCCAGCAACGATCTACATCTGGACAATGAAATAGAGAAATACCTCCGATCACCTACTCAGATGTGCCTACCACTAAAGCACGTAACACCAAATGAGTTGAAACGGGAAATCCTAAAACTTCAGGAAGGCAAATGCCCTGGCTATGACCTTATTGACGCTACTCTTTTGAAACACCTCCCAACAAAAGGAGTACTGCTCATACTCGCCATCTTCAACGCATGCTTAAGATTATTCTGCTACCCAAGCCAATGGAAAATAGCACAGGTAATAATGATACTGAAACCGGGTACAGCAGCTCAAGAAGTGTCATCATATAGACCTATAAGTCTACTTCCGGTAATAGGAAAATTACTGGAAAAGATGATACTAAATAGAATGAGAGAACACTTGGCAGAGATAATACCAACACATCAGTTCGGATTCAGAGAAGGCCATGGAACCATCGAGCAAGTGCATAGATTGGTAGATGTCATAAGCAGAGCAATGGAAAACAAACAGTATTGCTGCGCCGTATTCCTGGACATTAGCCAAGCATTCGACAAAGTGTGGCATAATGGGCTACTTTATAAAATAAAAAAAATGCTGCCGCACTCTTTCTATCTGCTGATAAAATCATATCTTGAAAATAGATCCTACGAAGTAAGATATAACTCCGACACATCGCAAATGCATAAAATTAAGTCAGGAGTGCCACAGGGTAGCATACTGGGGCCAATTCTCTATTTAATATTTACAGCAGATCTACCCACTTATGCCAATACCATTACAGCAACATACGCAGATGATACCGCACTACTTTCGACCCATGAGAATCCTGATTCCGCATCCGAAAAGCTCCAATTACACCTGAGTCTCATCGAAGCATGGTTCCAGCAGTGGCGTATTAAAGCCAATACAGACAAGTCGGTCCAAGTAACCTTCACACTTAGAAGAAAAACCTGCCCACCTGTGAAACTTTATAATGCGGAGATCCCACAATCAGATGATGCCAAATACTTAGGTATGCATCTCGACCGTCGGCTTACCTGGCGCAAACACATATGGACTAAAAGGAAACAATTAGACTGCAAACTCCGTAGCATGTACTGGCTCATCGGTCGTAAGTCACAGCTGACAGATACCAGTAAAATGGCTATCTACAAATGTATACTAAAGCCTATATGGACCTATGGCATCCAGCTCTGGGGCACAGCCAGCCATAGTAATATCGAAATACTTGAAAGGTTTCAAAGCAAAACAATGAGAGCCATGTTCAATATCCCACGACACATAAGCAATAAATATGTAAACCTAGACTTTAATCAGCGAACTGTGAAGGAAGAAATTGATTCATACAGCAAAAAGTATCAAACCAGATTGGACCAACATATAAATGAGCTAGCTGCCCAGCTGCAGGGAGAAGGCAGCCTAAGGTTCTCTCGCCTTAAGAGAAATAGTATACCAGGACTAGCGACAAGATTCGCAGACAAAAGATGAGGACTGCACCGCTGGGTGCACGTATCTGCTGAAGACACATTTACTGATGGAAATCTGACAGCATATTGGATTATTGTTTTGAACAAACAGATTGCTAAGTAGCAGGATACATAAGAAAAAAAAAAAAAAAAAAAAATGTTTACAAGTCGCTCGGTACATGCAACCATGGCGCCCGCCGCCGGGCAGAAAGATGTCACGTGCGGTCGTGGATATACAATTTTCAAACTAATGTCGATTACAAAGAGTGGATATTACAATGTGTTGGAATGGAATGGCTTACCCTGTTACAGTGTTATAGGGTATTGAAAGGTTAACTTGTTCGGAAGGGGTTACATTGCACCCATTCGAGGGTGTAACATGTATCAAAGGGTTTATTTTCTAAGCGCTTAAAAAAACCCCTTCAAAAACCCTTTCAACGAGTATCCGGCGTGTGAAAAAATCCCGGTTTTTGTGTCATCGTGTTTTTATTGAATTAATCGATAGAGTCTACAATTCTGAGGGTTAGAGTAAAACTCCGGGTTCGCCAAGACTTGTACTTTTTTTAAAAAAAAATGTCAAAGTTTCGGAATATCCGACTCATGAAAAACGAAAAACATAAAAGATAATTCCTGTTGTATCACAAATATGTAGGTATATTTCGGATAATATGCGGGTGGTTTCCATCCTTTACTGCCAAATGCCCTCGACTCGATGACGTTGCTGTGCTATTCGCGGCGCTTATGTGCTGCCGCAGTTGTGAGACCTGTGGGAAACATAAACGAATACATTACTTCATTTTTTTTTCTTTTTCATCTCCATCTCGTACTTACTCTGTTTAATTTTAATGCATTGTTTTCATGTCCTTACCCATCGTGCCTGGCCTTTTTTTTTGTAAGTTTCTAAAAATATTTATTTACCTATGCTGAAACTGTTTGTACTCCTCGTCACTTGTCCCTAAAGGTTCATTAGAAAACCAGCGTCAGACAGCATCTGTCTGGCATTAATGCTGAAATGAACCTTTTTGGCGCAGCCGTGAGGCACATATTATAGTACCTAGTTATTTATTTTCACTTTTTTTGCTATTTATTTTGTGTTACACGAACTGTGTCCAAATAAACGGTATTCTTTCTTTCTTTCTTTCTTTCTTTAAAAAAAAATCACTATAATTTAACGGAAGTACTTATTCCAGAATTTATTTATCCTACCGAAAAAAGGTATAATAGCCGACCGTTCCACCAATTCCTGTTGCTTTAGTATGAATGGGTCGAGAGATATGATTTTTTTTCTCATTTTTCGTTTTCATTTTTTTATTCATCTAAACCACCGTAGTAGGTGGTCATTCCTACATCAAAAAAATGCTGATACTTTCTATTATGTGTAGTATTATTTCCAAAACCTAATTCATTGGTTTCCAGGAGTTATTGGAAATTTTAGTAATATCCGAAATATCTGCACTTAGGGCTGCCACTTCAACCAAAACATAATTTGTTTATTTTTATTAAGTTTTAGCTTTCTTATCACGACCAAAACAAGATATCATTTGTGGCTTAAAATGGCAAAGATTGAGTAATTTTATAAAGGAAAAAAAAAAAAAAAAAACAAATGGAGAAATTGGTATCATGTTGATTGATACACCTTTTTTGGAAACCGTCTATAAACTTTAACCCAAAAGACTTAACTAATAGTAAATAAAAGAAAATCCTTTCCTATGTCTCATAAGTAAATTAACATGAGTATTATATATACATTTTGTCAATTTTTTAAATATTTTTGGTCAATTTTGTTCTTTTCATTATTAATATTACAATTTTTTTTAAACCAATTTTGGTTTTACTTTTTGATTTTACAACTTATTTTGAATAAATTTTAGTAAACTTTTATATTTTACAATTATTTTCTTTTTCATCAATTTTATTATACTTTTTGTGTTATAACAATTTTTAGAATAATGTATTTTGTATTTTATTTATCTACATGAATTATTTACCTATCTAATTATTTTAAATCAATTTTCATTATGTATTTACATCAATTGTATTGATTTTTAAAAATACGACGAGAGTGCGCCCCTGCTTAAATTATTTACGTGAACCATTTATATTTATTATTAAATAATAATAAATATAAAACCACACAAAAACCATAAACCATAAAAAACTACACATTAATAAATATAGTTAAATATTGTATATAAATATATACAATATTTAACTTAGTTAAATATTAGTTAAATATTGTATATAAATATATACAATATTTAACTATATTTATTAATGTGTAGTTTTTCCTATAAAGCAAAATCAAAGGTTGTTCCATCTGGAGTTGAAACAATTTCAGGGGACTGAGCGCCAGTCAACGTTTATACCGTAACCGTACTCTGCACTTCAACAACCTCAGTAAGGCGTGACTGAGGTACGTCGTGCAGAACTACGGCCGGGGGGCTTGCCTTAACTGGCCGGCCCGCGAGAAGAATGTTGAATTAATTGTAACTAACAATGGTGCCGATTCTGTTGTACAGTCGCCAGCAGGTCAAGCTATCCCAAACTGTCAAATTTTCCCAATTGAACATAATTCTTATTCCTTTGTAATAAAGTTGAAAAACTATCAAAGAAATTTGACAGATTGGGGTAGCTTGATGTGCTGGCCTCTGTACACCGAACTAAATTAACTAAACTATAACTAAAATTCCTTACTTTTGACTATGAGAATCTTAACGCTATTCTATAAAAAAATATCTCTAAATTTATAAACAATTTTGACAGTTAAAATCGAATTCAAATTCGATTTTAGTTGTCAAAATTGTTTCACACGTGGTATTTTTTGGCTTCGCAACGAGGTACTTATTTGCCCTACCCCGTGATTTTTATTAGAGCCAGAAGCGCGCAGGGACGGCAGCCTCGACGTGATTTATTTGGGATTTAGACTTTTTGCATGGAAAATATGAAAAATTATTACCCACATGTTGAGTTTTAGAGGTGTGGGGTTTTATAAAGGGGGTCGGAATTTTCATTATTTTTGCGATAGGACACACCATTTTCGAGATATAAGCAAAAGAAAAAATACAGTACTATTTTTGCACCAGAAGTCGAGGTGGCGGTATGAATTTTAGTTCTTGACAGCTAATTTTATTCCACACCTATTTAATCGCGATTAAAAATAGTCAGATTTAGTTAGATAACCAAAATTTTATGTTGAATAGATTAATGAAATTGACAACAACAGGATAGCAAAATTGCCATTTTCACTAAACTAATAACTCAGTGTAATCTTAGTGCTGTCAAACTAAAATATAGTTAAGTTGTGTCACTTCAGTCAATTTCATCGTCGTTTGACAGGAATAAACTAAATTTTGGTGATTTTTAGTCTAGTTTAGAGAATTTTGTGACAACAGAATCGGCACCAATGAAGATGTATTTTAGTTCGGTTAGCCCATATAATATTTTGCAAATTCATACACATTTTCTTTTGGAATTGCCAACTCCATTTTAATTATTAGAAAGTATTTAAAACACCTCTTTTTTCAAATAAAATATATTCTTGTTGTTTTGTTTTTTCGGATACTTGAAAGTGACAACCCTAAGGAAAATTTTGAATTTCCAATAACTCCTGGAAACCAATGAATTAGGTTTTGGAAATAATACTACACATAATAGAACGTATCAGCATTTTTTTGATGTAGGAATGACCACCTACTACGGTGGTTTAGATGAATAAAAAAATGAAAACGAAAAATGAGAAAAAAAATCATATCTCTCGACCCATTCATACTAAAGCAACAGGAATTGGTGGAACGGTCGGCTATTATACCTTTTTTCGGTAGGATAAATAAATTCTGGAATAAGTACTTCCGTTAAATTATAGTGATTTTTTTTTCGCTTTTCATGAGTCGGATATTCCGAAACTTTGATATTTTTTTTAAAAAAAAGTACAAGTCTTGGCGAACCCGGAGTTTTACTCTAACCCTCAGAATTGTAGACTCTATCGATTAATTCAATAAAAACACGATGACACAAAAACCGGGATTTTTTCACACTGTGGGCCGGTCCCTGGTTGTACTAAACAGGAGCGTAAAAATTAAGAAAAGTCCTTCGGAAGATCAGGTTTACAAAACCACTGCATAAATCAATGACCAATAAAGTTTATTGAAATTATCGATAGTTGAACTTTGTCGGTACCGACTTGGTTTTGGAGATTTTACATTTCTTTTATTACTTAAACAAGCCCAAATTTAGGTTAAATTAGCAAGAAAAACGAATGTTTGTTGGCTCATAACTTTTTAATGGCTTTTTATTTTAGTATTCTGTTTCCGTACCGACAATATTAATAATGAGACAAAACCATGCCATATTTAAGTTGTGATGTATACATTGTCAAACAGTGGAGTGAAACCCTCCCGAAGTTTGTATGGAAAAAATGTGGACTTGTTTCACCTTAAAACAAAATCTTATCAAATTAAACACCTAAACCTACCTCAGGAATCTGCCAGGGGTGCGGGTTGTTCGAAAGAGATATCAGCAACTGGCACACAGGGAACGGAGGGAGCACGGGTGGGTTTTAGTCGGTAAGAGTCTGACACGCCCTGACGCTCCACACAGAGCGGGAAAGTTATTTGAAGATATCTCACGTCAAAAAAAAAACCTACCTCAGGAACCACTCCGCCTATTAGTGAAAACCGTATGACAATCCGTTCAGGGCCCCAATTCTGTGTGGTTATAATGATTCCCCGAGGAATCTTACTACGTTCAAACTAAACGTAACAATTATCGTAATCGTAACGTAAAAATCTTATTTTGTAAAAACCAATATAAGGGTAAGGAATCGAAATGTCATATTCTGTATGTTCCAAAACAATTTTTCGATATTTATTAGTAGATGGTGTGTGTAATCTAAGGAATTGACGTGGTTTCGAAGTAAGGAATCGTTGAGTGGACATAGTAAAATTAGTGCCCAGTACTTTTTGAGTTTATCGCGAACAGATAGACAGACAGACGCTGCCGGGGACTTTGTTTTATAATATGTAGTGATTTTTTTTGCTCCTAGCAGAAATTTAAATTGCGCAGAATTTAACATCTGAAAATAAACATACTTAATTAATTATTTTAAATTGTTCGAGATGGACCTAATAAGGCAGATTGTAATCAATATTCTTGTATCTTTCCGTAATGGGCGATGTGGTTGCTAAGCGGAAAAGCCCTTAAATCAATTCGTTTTATTCACATACTGATGTCATCACGATTGTCACACACAGTGGGTCTGGGATATAGTTTTTACTACGGGTCGCCGGTCCCACGGTGTGTTATAAATGCAGTTGTCCTAAACTAAACTAGCCGCCGAGTCAAAAATGACACATTTTCGGTTAGCTGATTTTCCTAGGGCCAACAGCATTTCTACTGTGGGCCCTAGGCAAATGAATCTCAGTCTCAAATCAGACTTAATCAAAATCTGGAACCCGTAGATTTTGACAGCTTAAACCAATAATATAGGTTACCACTATTCTGCCGATAGCCAAAACTTATAATGATTCAGGGGGTTGTGGAAACATACAAATTTTTTTTATATATACTTATTCCAAGCGTTCGTGTTAACATCACGTCTACATATATTTTCACTGGTTATTCCAAACAAAAAGCTACTTAATACAAATAATTTGAAAGGTTATTCTAAAAATATAACTGGCTGTTCGAATTCAACGAGTTAGTTTATTGGCAGCCTGCCCGAGGTGAGCAGTGGTGGCCCAGGGGTATCGGCCGTGACTTACGAGTTGTAGATCGTAGATTTCAACCCCGACAGGCGCTTTACTTACTTTTTGTAAATTACTTAATCACCACTGTTTTCAAAATGGTGAAGGAAAACAACGTGAGGAAATCGGCATGACCAAAAATTCGTGGTGGATTACGGGCCACTCCCTCTCACCGACAGGAAGCCTGTGTCCCAGTCCCAGCAGAGCGAACGTTATAGGCTTTAAAGCTATATCGATGGAAGATGGATTATTTTTTGCTTAGGGCCAACATGACTAATTGACTATAGAGTAGTTTCACCCCCACCAAGTGAAGTTTTAATTCACTAAGAGATATTATGTCAAAACTTGTAAAGCATTTACGAAGCAGAATATACCTACTTAAGTTACGCTTGACAAAATAGATTAATTTGTGTTTTTATTCCAAAATGGTTTATTTTATGTAAGAATTGTTTAAATTGGAAAATTGCCAGATTAACATTGCAAACAAGCCACGTTGACCTTAAAAACTTGATTAAAAAAAAAACGATTTTGGGAATTTTAATAACTCATTAATTTAACGAGTATATTTTTTTCATAATAATTAATAATATATTATATTATTTTACAGCTATCCCTACTTCCCTACTAATATTTTAAATGCGAAGGTAACTCGTGTTTGTCTGTCTGTTATGCTGCTGCATCATGAAATTTGGGAGAGATATAGCCTGGGATATGGTGAAGGACCTAGGCTACTTTTTCACGTGACGTCCACGCGGGCGGAGCCGCGGGAAAAGCTAGTAACAATATAAATGTGAAAGTTTGTATGTTTGGATGTTTTTTTTTACTTAATCAAGCAAAAGCTGCTGAGTGGATTTGGATGAAATTTGGCACTCGGATAGTTTATGAGTTAAATAATAATAAATAAATCATAAAAAGCTTTTTTTGGAACATTAACACAAGACTAAGTACAACAAGTAAAACGATGATAGCTGCAAAAGTATAAACTGCAGCGCAGCTAACAACGCCCTTCTCCAGATACAGAATGGAATGATGTTCCATACAGAAAAGTGCTTAGTAGGTGATTAAGTTAATTTAGAATTATAATAAACAAAAGAAAAAGTAAAAAAAAATAATTAAAAAACCCCCGACCCAAACAAAAACTCTAAAAGGTAAAAAATAATATTTATAGGCCTTTTAATTTGAACGTAATATTTTGATCAGGGCATTGTCAAGTCGGGGGACGGCTAGGCCTCTGTTTGGCGTTTTCATTGACCGTCCCCCGACTTGACAATGCCCTGATCAAAATATTACGTTCAAATTAAAAGGCCTATAAATATTATTTTTTACCTTTTAGAGTTTTTGTTTGGGTCGGGGGTTTTTTAAATTTAATTTTTATTTCTTGCTTTTTAAACTTAATGTCTCCCTTAAATCACCATTTATCTATAATCTATTCATTGAAACCTTTTCAATGAGCCCAAACACGATACTTCTGCTGTTTGATGGTGAATAACTTGGGTTTCCTGGAAATTCCAGGTGGTGCTCTAGCATCAGTTCAAGGTTATTTTATTCGTCTAATATCATTGAAGTAATAGAATCCCAAATTTTGAGTTGATCAGAGGCTAACATCCCTTTTTCAACCAGAAAATAGCTGATAATCTTCAAACGGCTGAACCGATTTTGATGAAACATATCTAAGAACACTCCCGACTAATACACCTTTCAAACAAAAAAAACTAAATCAAAATCGGTTCATCCGTTCGGGAGCTACGTTGCCTCAGACAGACACACACACACACACACACACAGACACGTCAAACTTATAACACCCCGTCGTTTTTGCGTCGGGGGTTAAAAATAAGCAGTACGGGACAATGATTTGGGATGTATTTTGACGTTTAGTTACAGATAATGTGGTGAGTGTAAGGTGAATGAGTGAGTGTTAATGATGTGTGCAAGGGGTGTTTGTGGCATGTGTGTTCTGTGTGGTTTTGTTAGGGTGTGTAAGGGAGTGATGAGTATTTTACACTTCCACGAGTTTCTCTGTATCATCATAATTTTGTGATTTTAACCAGGAATCAAGTTTCATTTTTCATTTGCTCTTGGTTAGTGGGCAGATGTGTAAGCTTTTACTAAATTTTTTGTAGATTTTTTAACCTATGTGTTTGTAATGACGCTGCAAGTAGCTAAGGTTCTACGGGACTCAGTGTTACAAAACCTATTCAAGCGGCATGCAGAACAGCTTTAGGGTCAAAGGTAAGCTGGGTGTGTTTGCGAAGAATGGTTAGGAGGATAAATAGCCGTCTGACGATGAGGACCTGGATCAACTCATGAGATATTTTTATCCCGGTAGCCCGTTCCTTCACTTTTCTACCTCCATGCGAGCGAACCCGCAGGCAAAAGCTAGTTTATAAATATTATTTATTAATCAAAGTGTCATTCAATGTCCCGATGCAGTTACAATCATGCACAAGGAAGGAACACAAAGAAGTGACAGTCTCGGTCAGTAACCTAAATCTTGAATCATAGAAGCTTGGGCATCATCATCATCTGCCTTGGGTAGCTTATAGTTCGGGTATCTGTTGTCTGTATGTATGTTGGGTCAGCTTTGTCTAACGAGATACAGCTGCAAAGCAGTATTTTGCATGGAGTGACTGCCTAATTGACCACCACAACCCACTGGTTACTGGGAAAACGATACCTCTCGTTGTCAGACTTTTGGGCACCGGAGTATGATCGTCAATGATCTGCAAATGACCGCGCAACGAAATGATGTCGGCTCTTTAAGAAATGGATAGACCCCACCCAAGAACCAACCTCGGCAAGTGTAGCATACCCTTTAATTAACACGTGATTTTTATTTAGCTACGAACCCTTTACAATTGAATACATTTTAATTCATTTAAATACAATATTTTTGACAAAACAACATAATACGGGTAGTGTGCAAAATGTCTTATTTAAATGTTACATTTGATATTTAAATAGAATTTATAATTTAATTAATAATTTATTTTGTTTTTATTTTGTTTCTTTTGCCCACCCTGTTCAAAAACTCTGTGCACGCCACTGGATCTAGTTAAATTCTCCAGTCTCTTGTCCCTCGCACACTCTGTACTTAAGGCTCCCTTGGACGCTAAGCCGGACTGTGATGTGTTGGCAGATATGGAAGAAGAGTTCCTCCGTGTGTCTGGCGTATTGTGTGAAATGAGCGTATGACTGTCGAGTACTTTTCGTAATTTGTGTCTTTAACAAATGTAATGGACCTTAGCCATCTTTTAATAAAAGAAATAAATAAAAGTATCGTAAAGTGTAGTCAAGTATCCTCCACTGCAACAAGGTCGACTTGCACTTGGCCAGATTTTTTTAAGCAAACTTGAAATTACTTTGAACTTCATTAAAAAGTGTATTTACGTCATGATCTAAAATAGCCATGATTTATCATGCAGCCAATGTCGAACTTAGCAAAAACTTGGTATTATTTGTTAAAAAATACAGTGGCTTATTGAATTCGGCGTAAACAACTAGAAAAAATAGACAACTGTTCATTATTTAGTTACTGTTTATACTAGCCATATGATGCGACTTCGTTTGCTTGTAAGGTTTATAATATACCTATTATTCAATAATGAAAATCGTCATATTCATTTAGTGCATTCCATAACATATAACAATTTTGAAAGGGAATACATGGACCCTGTAAGGGGGCACAGCAAACGGATAAAATTAAGTTAAACAAAATGAAAATAATAAAAAAAATTAAAAAGTAAAAGTATTTGAATTAATCTAACATTAAAATAAGGATATATATGTATAGTACCTATGCGCTTCAACTTGTGTTAAAAAGTGTGATCTATGGTAACCAATTTGTTTGGCAAAGGCTTCCGCGAAACGTTCAATTGCAATTACTTAATTGTAACAATATTGTCAAGCACAATGCATTTGGTAGACATTCATTTGCGCATCATCATGTATTTCAATCACGTAAAAATTTATATTTGCAAAATCGAACGGCCGATTTTGCAATAGTCAACGGGTAATTACGTTTTTTGCATTTTGTTAGTTCAACAACATTCATTGCGTTGAGTATTTACATTGTTATTTATGTTGTTTTTTTGAACATATAAAGCAATGGATTACCAATTGATTTCGAAACGATTCAGATTCTAATTAAGAGTGTGCTATGCGATAAGGGTGCAGAAAACCTATATCCAGTATTACCTGATGCAGCTACCAGCATACCAGTATTCTACATGGAGCAACTGCCTATCAAACGTCCACAACCCAGTTACTAGGAAACACGACACTCCTTGGTAAGAATGGTTGTCAGACTTTTGGGTTGATGACAACCCGCAACGACTGCCAGAGATCCATAAATGACAGCCGGGAGCATATATGCTAGATCGTGCCGGGTGCGACCCGTGCCAAGTACATACCGACAAGGTGCTGGCGAGCCAGCACCTTGTCGGTATGTACTCCGGGTGGTATGTACTTGTTGGGTCCAAAATTTGACGAACATTTTACACTAAGCAATTGATATGTTACACTGTCCCGTGTGTGTGTCCGGTCCTTGACTTCAGCATACTGCAATCGGACTAAATAGCGATGCAGGGGTGAATCGGGACGAAAATTATAAACAGATTTTACTGTTGAAATAATATACGTAGCTTCGTTAATTTAATATTATACAGTTCACACATTATTGTCCTTTTTGGCTACAAACTATATTATTCGTAGATTTCAATGTTAAAATCCCTGAGGAGGTAATCAATTCGGAATGTTTGTATCCTACTTATATATTTTTATGTATGTTCGGGCATAACCAAAAATACTTTTTTTTAAATCTTATTTTGTTTGAAAGGGGTTTATCCCGAAATCGGTCCCATTGAAATTTCATATACAGGGTGTAAGGGAAACGCTTCCGAAAACGAACACAGGTGATAGGGCTAGTGACTTTCGAAACAGTACCATCAAAAAATCATCTGTGTTTTTACGATTTTTACCAGTTTTTTTTTTTTGCATTTTTTGTACACTAAGCTGTGAAAACAATTAAATGAACAATTATTTGAGATTAAACACATTTAAAACCGACCCCAAGTACAAGCGGCGATTATAGGTTCAGGCATCCTTTGTAAAGCGCCGCCAAAATAAAATAAGTAGAAACATTACAGAAACGTCAAACGTTTTAAATTGATGCAAAAAAAAAAACAATTTAAGGCGAAAGGTTATTGGTATCTGTTTGCATTTAGGTTGTATATAACCTTCGTTCGTTCGTATCGTTCTACGTAGGTAGTACTACGTTCCGTGTCGTGCCGGACGTAAAATAATAGCACCATCCCATTTCTTCCAGTGGGTGTCGTAGCAGGCGACTACGGGACTTACCTACTAGCAAATGGGCAGCAGCGTTCTCTATGCACTTTACTACCATACTGCGATCGCCAACCCGCCTCCCAAGCGTGGCAGTGGTCTAAAAAAAAAAACAATCGACTTCCGAAAAAACTACAAAGTGAAAATTTCGGAATTTAAATACATGTCCAAAGACACCGACTTCGGAAAAAGTAATTTTTCACTTTGTAGCGTTTTTTTGCAAGTCGGTTGTTTTTTTTTTTTTTTAAGTTTTAATATTTTAAGTTTGACGGTACTATGGCTCGCGCCCGTGACGTTCTAACATATATACGTATGTACCTACGTGCTTTCCGAGGCAGGACGGAGGGGTCTCGATATTCATAGGCTGGCCAATCATCCACGAACTGACCACTCCATTTTCGAGCACCTTAAATAAAGAAATCGTACAATTAACGCCTGTAAGAAAATAAGTTACCTCTATTACGTATTGCGGTTTGCTTTATAAAAGGCGTTATGGTTTTTTCAAACCACCTATTATCCAACTTCTTTAGTAAAGGTAAGCCTGCCGTCAGAGTTATTTAACTAGCAATATAATTAAGCTTGTAAAAAAGCTAAACTAAACTGTTTCCGCCCGGGATCGAACCGGGGGCCTTGTGCGTGTGAAGCACACGTGATAACCGCTACACTACGGAAACTTGAGAGATGAAGGCGAAATTTTGGAGTATTATCTAAAACTTACACTGTTTTAAGATAGTACGTCATTAATATTATGTTACTGATTTCTTATTTAAGTATGTAATTAGGATGGGTCATTAAAAAGTTGACAGAATGAGGCCCCTAGTCTAGTTTTAAAACAATTGGAATGAAACAGGTCCAATAATTTTGTATAAAAACATTTTGCGTTTGACGACAACCATACATAAACAAGATTTATAACATTATAATACGGTTAGGATTGGCAGTAAATAATCTTAATAGAACATAAGCATACGATTTTTATTACCGTTTAGACAGTTTTATTTCATAACTTATAGATAGGTTGAATTAATTCATACATAGTGCTGCCATCTATTGTCTATGTCGGGAAGCTTTATCAAGTGTGTTGTGTTTACTTACGAAGAGATGTCGCTGTAATACCTATCCAAGGTAGTGCTTCCTTGTAGGTATTATAATATTCTAATCAGTAGGATTAGGTAAGGTAGACATATTCATATCACGCCTGCTGTGTTGTCCCGAACGGGTATTCGGAATTGCCCAATGGTTCAGGACTCTTTGTAAAGAGCCTATTAGTATAATTTACCATTAAAACTCGTTCTATTGTTAGTAGGCTTACCATCCGTCTGAGTTTTTGAGGATTTATCCTTCGTCTATAGTTATATCGGCTTCATAAATTTTCATTGTTTATTTATTTATTGGATCTCCAATAGAGGCTACACAATAATTACATGTAAGTTATACCTACATAGAACAGGGGCACATACAAGTGTGCACTTCCAAGTATAGAAGAGCACATCATCTACACTCATATTATAAAGAGGTGAAGTTTGTGAGTTTGTTTGTAGGAAGTAATCTCTGGAACTACAAGTTGGATTTCAAAAAATCTTTTTGCATTTGATAGCCCAATTCTTGAGGAGGGTTATTTAACATCACGCTACGACCTTTAGGCACCGAGCAACATGAAGGAAAAAGATATTTCTTATTATTTATTTTATACATATAGAAGCCCAAAGATCCTTAATTTGCATTAAAGCATGGTGTAACATAAAACATTAATAGCAGAAACATCCAGGTCCACACAGACGCTTTTTTTCGCGCACTGGATTTCGGACGCTCTGCTTAGCGCCGAGGGATGAAAATCGAATAGTGTGTTTTCTTGACTTGTTAGGATGCGTTCTGTTGGATTCTCAACGCTCAGTTTAATACCGAGAATTCAAAATACAGTGCACAAAAAATACCTAATGTAAAAATAGTGCCCGTGCTTCCTAAGCATATACATACAATAAATACATTTTGTAGTTATGTCGACCCTGCAGGCGCATTCTATTTCTACTCTACCGTGGAATAGAAATCGCTTGTCTACATTACTCGGTACAAAACTGTCTACTGTCTACACGGAAACGTCATTTTTGTCTACTCTTCCGTCGACAAAACGCTTCTCTACGGTTCTCGTGCTAAGCCTGCAGAATTGCAGATAGCGAATTTAGACTAAATAATATTTAAATCACCTGTCCTTCATTGAGTTTTAAATGTGGTTATCCTATCAGTAACTGATATCGGCTATATCTAGGTAGAGTCGTGAACTCGGTGATCTATCAATGGAATCACGCCGCTAGTGTTGTGACCACTACGTCCGCTACATCGATATCGTTTGTAACATTGTTATTAATTGGATAATTGACGTCTTGTATTATTCTGTAAGTATGACCATATTTGAGTGACCCATATTATTGTTACGGTCACAGGTTACAGTTTGAATACAGCTCAATTTTGTTCTTTAGATACCTGAATATACCTTATTCAGACGATTCTTTTTACTTATCTAGGCAATAAAAAATATCTATGCGACCTTAATGTCCAGGAACTGAACATTAAGGTGACGGAGACTTAGAATTGGTTCCATCAATTCTAAGATAAGTTATGCAAAATAAATACCTATTGCCACAATGTAACAGCTAACTATTAAACCATGCGTTGTATGCACAATCAAACCCAAAAACCATTTCACTCACGCCACATAAGCACATTTGAAAAGAGACATTTGGGAACAGACCTTTCAGTTTAAGATGAAAGAGCCAGAGTAACCGCAGAATTCCATTTTTTTTTCTATTTGCTGGTCGGTGTCAGGTTGCATGTTGATCAAAATACGATTAGCGACCGCAACACGCATTAAAGAACTATCAATAAAGTCATCAATACAACCCTCTAAGTTCATTTAGTGCCATTTTATACATTTTTTTCATTTAATATCGTCACATAAGTATTTAGGTTTTGAAACTATTGTTTGGTATTAAACGACCGGGACGACGGAGGGGTACAAAGCAGACGAAGGAGGGGCGACCACTGAGACGAGCGGCGCCGACGACGACGCACCGATCGGGACAATCCGGCTCGAAGGACGATATGTTGCGTTCCAGGACCTTATCTACGTGTGTAAGCAAAATCTGGAAATAATAACTAGGACTGTAAATGAACACCAGTATAATAATAACCGTATTAAATAATACAAATACATAGGTCGCGACGCGTACAGTGCTCATGTGTATCGTACGGTCGTTCTTCCGGATTGTCCCGATCGGCGCTTCGTCGGCGCCGCTGGTCTCAGTGGCCGCCCCTTCGTCGTCTGCTTCGACTCATCCCTCCGTCGTCGTCCCGGCCGGTTAATAACCAAACAACTATCGACTCTTGAAAACAGAACTATCGATTTATTGAAGTAAAATGATTAAACAAAATAGTCGATACTTAGTTACGATGACGCTCCATACCCACATCACTAGAGGTCGTGAATGTAACGTCTGGCAGAAACCGAAAGTGATGCGTCGTGGGAACAGGGTCAGAGAGGCGCACGGACGAGCTCTGTTTCCATGTATAGTAATATTACTTGTATATGAATATGAGGTTTATTTAAATAAATCAGTCGGCGAAATGGTCTAAGAACATTGGTTATTATGATAAAATACCATAAGAAAGAAAGAAAGAAAGAAAAATAGTTTTATTTGTCACAGAAACACGTGCATATAAAAGATGACAACATTAAAAATAAAGAAAACAAAAAACATGATAACAAACACAGATCAGTATACATAGGCATAAAGAACACAAATAGTCGGCAGCTGCACGCCGTGACTGTGACAAGAAGGCTTCCACTCAGCATTATGCTGTACTATGGGATCCACAGCACAGCGCTGATTTTCAGTGGTCACCCGATAACGTTTTGTAACCTATGTTTACAAATAAATAATCTGAATCTGAACGCCTGTATTCCTCGAAGAGCCACAATTTCATCAACTGAAGTCCCATGTAACATGGAGCGAGCCTCAAACCAACAACCGGGAACATAATTATACAGACTCCGGGGTGCCACTGAAAAATTGCTGACGTATATCCCAAAGAGTTAAGCAGGGGTGTTCCTGTAACGAATAGTACACCCACAATTCGCTAGTTAAATTCAAGTTCCATGTCGTACTAGTTGGCGAGTCCCTACTGCCATGAAAAAGGTACAAAACCAGACACCGGGCTGCTGCCGAGAAATTCTAGATAGAAAAACCCAATATCAGTTTGCCCGACCTGGGAATATAACCCACAACCTCATGCTTAGCGGTACTGCTTGATCACTTTGATTTGCTTTGATCACAAGACCAACGAGGCAATTGGTGCATCATTTTTAAGACACCACCTTCTTATGTAGTTGACCCTGAGTTTTTAAATACCGCTGTATTATAATTTCTACGCAAGTTTTATGCTGTGTAAAATGTCGTGCCTTTTAATCTTTGTTTTGCAACTTGGGATCTCTCTCTCTCTCTCTCAAAGTTTATTCTCTAAGCATGAAATCCGTATTTTCGGCCGAAGTTTCACGCGTTTCCTACTCCGTATCATCTTCAGACATAAGATTAGTGCGAGGCCCGAACTAACAATGAAACAATTGACAACACGAGTTGAAGGACTGAAACCATACTCAGTGCAACTTTTATGAACTCTGCCAGAATGGTGCAGGTCCTTAGTTGATCGCTGCACCCGAATTCAAACTCAATAGCATTTATTTCAATTAAGTAAACCAATTACAGGCATTGTGAACTGTCAAAGTTGTCAGAAAATTGAAGCCCAATCGCGTAGTAGGTAACTGTGGTGTTCACTAGAAACCATGGAGGACAACTAGAAACACTAGTTAGGGGCTTTAGGTTTCGAATTATGAGAAACAACACAACAACTCAAATGGAACGTCTAGTCGCCACAGGAGATTGAGTGGGACTCTCTTGAGGCGCTACTCTTGAGTTGTGCGCTATATAAAATATCTAAGTATAGTGATATCACCATATCACAGTATCTATGAAGAAGAACGGGCAAGAAACTCCACGGACACTCTTTTAAATCAATGTATTGTATAAATCATTTAATAAAATTAAATTTGTTATTTATCATTTAGGTGCGTAAAAATTTTATATATGAGAACGATGTAGAAAAATGTACCCGAAAACCATCGATCACTAATAAAGAATAGTGATCGATGCCGAAAACGCAAAATACCGCATTTGATATACTCAGATGACTAGGAAACAAAAGACAGTTTGATATCAATGTAACCTATCATACACTGTAGCACGAAGTACATGGCTGTGAACGGAAGCAAGCATTATGTAAAACGTCACTGTTATCACCCTTTACATCGCCCCACATGTACTTATGTAACAACAGCATCATATAATGAGACGGTGGAAAACGAATCTTCACGACAGCTGCACGATCTTAAGTTGATTTAAAAAGTAAGGGCGTCGAAGTCTTGGGCAGTCAGTGTCGCTATGCATATTTTAGCTAGTTCATATACCTAACAGAGAACTAGGTTCGTAGCTAAGTAATATCAGTCGCCCAGGCCGATCGATCAGGTTAAGCTACGCTTACCGCGGTTGGTCCGTGGATGGGTGACTATCTTCACATACCAAGACCCCTCCGTGTCTCGGAAAGCACATTAAGCCTTTGCTTCCAGCTGTCATTCGTGCATATTTGACAGTCGTTACGGGTCGTCAGAGGCCCGAAAATCTGACAAGCAGTCTTACCAAGGGGTATCGTGTTACCCAGTAACTGAATTGGGTTAGACTGAAAGCCGACCTCAACATAGTTGGGAAATGGCTAGGCAGTTGATGATGCTATGTAACAGAGAAGACATTTTCAGTTCAATCTATTCACCTAATAGTAGCTCGCTGCTAAACAAAGGCCTCCTCCAAATTGAACCATAACAACCAGTACCCTAATGAGGGTGTTCTTGAATATTCAAGCCACCAGTTGGCGCCAGTTTGACAAGAGGTCTTCCAGTTCGACAATGAACTTAAAATATTTGCTGTCATTCGTTTCATTCATTCGTTCACCGTTCAGTCTGTAGGCGCTTTGACATTTGACAGGAACCTGTATATATTGCTATCCATTGCTTCAAACTTATGTTTGATTTATCTGCTCAACAATGTGAATAACACAATGAATAAATGGTCGCAATTACCCGCTATATTTTCAGTCCAGTCTGCTCCTGCTACCTTTTACAGGTTTTTGGTCATTCCTTTGACCTGGAAAGCGTACCACTGTATAAACTCTTATCACAGCAAAGCCAAGGTTATATTTCGTCGATTTGTGTCTTTATTTTATTGCTGTCAATTTTGGAAATATCCTTCTACTCATAAATTGGTCCGTGTCACATGTGTCTGCTTAAAATATCCTTTCCCGTGAGATATTTAAAACTCTTGATTTATTTTTATTTATACAACCTACTTAAGTACTTACTCTTTACAATCTCGTCCGTGCCACTGTCAAAACAAATGTCAGTGTGGGCGAAAGGATCGCAAATGTCACGGCGATCATTGAACATTATCGCATCGCTCCAAATTGTAAATGTGTGAAGATTAAAGTATTTGCTCCAAATTGGTGAAGTTATTCAAGCATCAGTAATGTGATCAATGATTAAGTCCCGTATAACAGAACGTCACTCAATACTCAAGAATTACTTAAAACTAGTTTCAACCAATCAAATGGTTTTTTTTTTGGGTGGGAAATCTTCAAATAACTTCTCCCGCTCTGGGTGGAGCAGGAGGGCGTGTCAGATTTCTACTGACTAAAACCCACCCGTGTTCCTTCAGTAGCCCGTATGCCAGGGGCTGTGGTATCTCTTTCAAACAAACCCGCACCCCTGGCAGACAAACCCGCACCCCTGGCAGACAAATCCGCACCCCTGGCAGACCAATCAAATGGCTTGAATCTAGGTTTAAGTAATTCTTGAGTATTGAGTGACGTTCTGTAATACGGGCCTTAGAGTCGGATTCATTGGATTATGCTGATCAATGAGATGCAGATACGACATTTACCATAAACAGCCTACAATGTTCCCACTGGTGAAACACAGGCCTCTTCTCAATGAGAGGGCGTGGGACATAATTCACCACGCGGGGATCGATCAGGTTAAGATACGCTTGCCGCGATTGGTCCGTGGATGGGTGACCATCTTTACATAGCAAGACCCCTCCGTGCTTCGGAAAGCACGTTAAGCCGTTGGTCCCGGCTGTCATTTGTGGATCTTTAACAGTCGTTACGGGTCATCAAAATCCCGAAAGTCTGACAACCAGTCTTACCAAGGGATATCGTATTATCCAGTAACTGGGTTGTGGAGGTCATATAGGCAGTCGCTCCATGTAAAATATTCAGCTGGTATTCAGCTGCATCTGATTAGACTGGAAGCCGTCTTCTGAAAACTACTCTCGTTTCGTGTGCCTATTAAACTTCTGTCCTGGGCCAGTTCTTCAGATGTTCAGTTCATCCAGTCATTCTCCTACTAGATCTAACGTACTCATTTGTTGCTTTCTGACTATGTGATATCTTCGCTTATATGCTATAGTTCACTCATTGTGCAAATTTAACGAGCCCGAGTTCCATTTGAGCTTGGCAGCTGTTGGAGTTTTAGTGGGTTACAGTCCCACATAATTGCGCTATGTCCCCGTGGTAGCGCAGTAGGCATTTCACCACGTTAAAAAAAACAATGCCCGGTTCGAGGGCGCGTTGTGTTCACGCACGCCGTCGGAGATGTCAGCAGTATCTGGTGGGGTCCGCAAGAGCCGATGCCTGCCAGGGGTGCGGGTTGTTAGAAAGAGATAACGTCGCCCCTGGCACACAGGCAACTGAGGGAATACAGGTGGGTTTTAGTCAGTAAAAGTCTGACTTGCCCTCCTGCTCCACCCAGCGCGCGATCATCTGATGATTTTCCAACGTCAAAAATAAAATTGCTTGGTAGCTGTAATGGCCATAATGATTCTAAAAAGCAGTATCAAGTTTTCAATATATTTTCTCGGTATAATCAAGTTTTCTCCTTAAACAGTCTGACAAAATATGTTGTGAATTCTGACACAATCTTGTAGTCTTTATCATATCTTTCTCAGAAACCCAAACCGGCTGACAACCAGGTAAATCAACGTCCAATCTCGGACCATTTCTATTGCGAACCTAATCGATAACATAATAACCTGTATCACAAGAGAATATGGTTGATAATTTTACATTAAAGTGTAGTGGATTGTGTTTACAATTGCAACTATATTAATCAAATGCACATACGCGATACGATTCCGTTTATTCGAATTAGATTTGGTACAGTCAGGAAATATGATTTTGTTCTAAAATAATTTAAAGGGCCATGTTATCTTATCGCATTCTGCAAACGATACCACCCTAGCAATACATCACAAGACCATCTCCTGGCTTAAGTTTCTAGTCAGACAAAGTCGTCGTATACAATTCGGCACCTTTGGCTGACTAGGTCTCTACGCCAGGAGATGGTCTTGTGATGCAGTACAGGGTTCTCCAATCTTTAGCTAATTGATACAACGGATATCATAATAACTGCAATTTGCAACACAACATTCGGTTCTCCACCATCTGTATAAAACCAGACCTAGTCTGTCCCAACCGCCTTTTTAATATCCCCATGTGTCTATTTAACTGGAGCATGTCTGCTCCAACAGCCATAGGTCTTTCAACAGACGAGGCTTCCCGAATCGAATTCAGCTTTTCGAAACATTACATATACGTAAATCATTTAAAAAACCACCAGTTTATCACTGCTGTCTGTACATGGGTCACATATGACGTAATGTGGAAAGTTGCATCGAATCACACCTGTGCATGCGCAGCGGTTATCAGCCGCGCAGTAATTAGATAGAAAGAGACAGTTTATGGAGACAGAACTGGACCATGGGGTCTGGGGAGTGCCTGGTGGTGATACTGTGATATCATAATATGTTATACCAAGTTTGTAACATATAACTCTGCTGTGGTTGGTTGTGTAAGTTTTGATTGATAATTTAGTAATACACACGGACACAACAGACAAGAGTACAAACGGCGACATATCAAGCTATACATTTCCAGTTAAAGCTGACCTAATATTGTATAGGCTTATCGTACATTGAGAAGTTTGACATGTGCGTATATACACACAGGGAAAGTCGACCTTAAAACTAATAACAACATAATAAGGAAAAACTAAAATGTTATCAGCCCAGAATAATTTAAGAACAGTCACATTTTGACACAAAAATACGGAAAGAGACGTTTTTCCAGCAGACCTGTGACAGGAAGGCTGGAAAAGAAACTAAGATATACAGTATGAAATAGTAATTTACTAAATAAAAACACCCGACTGCCTAAAAAATGAACTTTAATTTAAAAGATGGAAACAAGAAACTTGTTTTAAAAGGATCACTTTTAGACTGAATACTATAAGCAATCTCATGCAGTCGGAGGATCTTCTTAAATTTAACAATAAAGACCGTTATTGCTTCCGAAGGACGGCGACTGCACTAGATTGCTATGGTACAAAATATCAATTTATTTAAATAGTTCGGACCATTGAAATAAATTGATATTTTGTTACGCAGAATGGTGCTTCTTACAACATGCGAAAAAACAATGATGTCAAAAGGATCAATGAATAAGTCTTAGAAATTATTTAACAGCATAATTATCACCAATCAATTAAATGTTATTTATGTGTCCACAACCGAGGTCGCTGCAGTAAAACCATTAAGTTTTACGTTACACATATGTATGAGCTGACAGGATAAGTATGCATTTACTCATTTCCTTCGAATGTGTAAAATGTACACGATTCTAAGAATTAACTGTTACTTGCATCAGATTTTCGCAACTATACAGTAAGTTATTTGAGACAGGGTTGTGTGAGGCTAATGAATTCGGAAGTGGTCAAAAAGATTTCCGGTTTCATTTGCACTTGCAACCAAAAATGGCACGTGTAACAATTTATGAAGGCTTAATTTAAATACATAGGGCTTTTGAAACTTGTTTATATTTTAAGCTACTATTAATTTTACGTCTAAAGAAATTTTCAGTGTCTAGAACAACATCGCATCAGCAGGCTTAGCACGCGACCCGTAGAGAAACGTTTTGTTGACGGAAGAGTAGACAAAAATAACGTTTCCGGGTAGACAGTTGACAGAATTGTACCGAGAACTGTAGACAAGCAATTTCTATTGTACGGTAGAGTAAAGTCAAAGTCAAAGCATTTATTTCAATTAGGCACTTAAAAGGCACTTTTGAACGTCAATATTTACATTAAAATAGAATTGAATCTAGTCGCCCATTCCAAAATGTAGTTTCGTATGGAGAAGAACGGGCAAGAAACTCCACCGTAACTCTTTTAAAATGTTTTAAATACAATTTAACAAAGTACATTCATTATATAATTATGTGTGAAAAACGATGCACCCAGAATAAAATTACTACTATACCAAAATAGGCAAAACTAAATAAAAAAAATGCAATTGAAGCAATACAGATAAATTAATTTTATGATGGATACATGGTGCTCACATATTTACAAACATTGTAAGAGTAAATATACGATTTTTCTAGAATATTAACAAGTAATAAGTCAGTGTGTGAGTTAATCAATGTCATAAATATAATTATTTATACAATTCAATTAGCAAACAGTTTGATTTTGTCTAGACTCTAGATTGTCCTATGGAGCAGGACCAGCATGTTTCCAAGCATTCTTATCTTGGATATAATCCTCTAAATTATAATATGCTTGTTTACAAAGTTTACTTTTAATATAACTTTTAAATTTCCTTTCAATTAATTGCAAATAAACCTAACGCGCGGTTTCTACATCTGTTAACTGTCTGATCTTTCTAACAGCATAAGCGGCCGAGCTTAGCCGCCCCGCAAGAGATGTTATATGAGGTCCCCATTGCAATTTATCGTCTAGCGTGATTCCCAGGAAAACCGTTTGATTAACAAATTCCAGTTTTTCTCCATTCAATATGATGTCACATTCGCGAGTAGAAAAAGAAAGCGTCATGCTAAGCCTGCAGAAGAATCTTGAAACTGTAGAGTTTATAGAAGACATTTATAGAAGACATTTATAGCTACAGTAGATTTACAATTACGATATGTAGATAACGTAATTGAAACTGTAGAGTTTATAGAAGACATTTATAGCTACAGTAGATTTACAATTACGATATGTAGATAACGTAATTGAAACTGTAGAGTTTATAGAAGACATTTATAGCTACAGTAGATTTACAATTACGATATGTAGATAACGTAATTGAAACTGTAGAGTTTATAGAAGACATTTATAGCTACAGTAGATTTACAATTACGATATGTAGATAACGTAATTGAAACTGTAGAGTTTATAGAAGACATTTATAGCTACAGTAGATTTACAATTACGATATGTAGATAACGTAATTGAAACTGTAGAGTTTATAGAAGACATTTATAGCTACAGTAGATTTACAATTACGATATGTAGATAACGTAATTGAAACTGTAGAGTTTATAGAAGACATTTATAGCTACAGTAGATTTACAATTACGATATGTAGATAACGTAATTGAAACTGTAGAGTTTATAGAAGACATTTATAGCTACAGTAGATTTACAATTACGATATGTAGATAACGTAATTGAAACTGTAGAGTTTATAGAAGACATTTATAGCTACAGTAGATTTACAATTACGTTATGTAGATAACGTAATTGAAACTGTAGAGTTTATAGAAGACATTTATAGCTACAGTAGATTTACAATTACGATATGTAGATAACGTAATTGTAAATGTACTGTAGCTATAAATGTCTTTATAATATCTAACTTAAGACCCGCCAAATTCAATCAAACACATTATATCCAATTAGTAATTATTTAGAATAAGTATTTGAAAAACGTCGATATTTGAATGTTAATACTCAACAGCTAGCAACTGTCAGTGTTTTAATTTATTATCGTACCCAAATCTCCTATCAAACTATGAATCTGTTCTGTTGGTCACATCACGATTATAATGCTCCTTATTAGGATTGTTTTTAAACAAATGCACTTTATAGATAGATAGATATGTTATTATGTAGATACATAAATAGTTTATTTGGTGCACACAAAAGGCAGCACATCATACAAAAGTATATTTACATAATAACAACTGATGAATCTAAAGCTACAAGCCTATACTGTAACTACTAGATATGTATAACAAAAGTCATGAAGACCACTCACACGAGACTGACATAAGAAGACATAACTTTTTAATAAAAATAAGTACCTGTTATATTTTATGTATTTAACAGATTATAAAAGATAGAAAAACAAAATCATAACAATCTTAGGAGATGATGATTCGTGATATACCTAAACGGTTGAAAATAATAAGCTTAAGAATAACTTTCTATGAACAGCTATTGACGCGTTACATAAACAAGTAAGTTTTAAATGTCATGATGACTGATATGCTTATCTCGAGTCACGTCTGTATGGTGACTCAGAGACAGACAGCTCAAGTTAATCCAACTTGAAGAAATGAGAAATGTCTCAGACATAATGAGTGAATACAAATGTCACTTGTGTGGATTTACTTCTGCAAATGTAAATGCTCATTGAAACTCACGAGTACATTTAGCGGCATTTCAGACAGTTAAAGTCATTTTTCTCCGTTATTATGGTCCTTATGTTCACTCTTTATCATTTCAGCCGATAGACGTCCACTGCTGGACGTAGACCTCCCCAAGCTTCTTCTGTGGTTCTGTGCTTCTCGTATCCTATGATCGGTCGTCATCGGTCCACGTTGTGAGAGGCCTTCCATCGCTAGATTTCCAATACACGGTCCTCTCTCCAGAACCTTTCGGTATCTTCGGTCATCTGTACTGCGAGCAATGTGTCCTGCCCACTGCCACTTAATTTTGCCAATCTTTGGGCTATGTTGGTTACCTTCATTCTCCTACGGATCTCTTCATTTCTGATTCGATCGCATATAGAAACTCCAAGCAAAACCATTGCCTTTTGGGTGACTTTGATCATTCTAATGAGGTCCATTGTAAGCGGCCATGTTTCAGTGCCATAGATCATCACTGCACAAAGACCTTCATCCTGATACAGCGGTATGTGGGACGAAACGATATTGCGTAGCTTCCCGAACGCTGCGCAGCCGAGTCTGATTCGACGATTGTCGTCTTTCTCGAAGTTGTACCTACTTAATTAGACAGTTTGTCCTTTAATCGTCCACTACTTAGAGTGTAGAATATTTGCATGACATATTGGCATTAGGCATGACTTTCATTATGTCCATGATCATTTTCAGACCCACTCTGATATCGGAAGCTGTACTGAAGTCATTGAGCATTGTCCTAGTCTCGGCCATGACTTAATATACCATCGGAAAACCAAAGGTGAGTGATGTATTCGCCATTGATGCTGAAGCCGACCCCTCGCGGTTTTGGCGGAAGGTTTTTACACGGGCCAGCCAAGTTATCAGTCAGTCACCCAGTATGTTGTGTGGGCACGTGTGTATTCCGGTTTCGGCAAACTGCTGAGCGTCTATCTAAGCATCCCTAATTAAAAATCATGGAAGAATCTGTATCCTGCATTTTATAAAGATGTTTCATTCAAATATTGCAGACCACGATTCGGATGCCTTGGTAATTCGCCAAAGGCTTGTTTTTTACCTGTCCACATTAGCGAGACCCTACCGTAGTTGTTACAGATCTATGAGATGGATAGATAGAATACTTTTTATTTCTATGGTATGGTATTTGTATGGAAATTTGTTAGTCAATAAAATAATAGCACCATCCCGTTTCTTCCCGTGAGTGTCGTAGAAGGCGAATAAGGAACTTACTAGAGAATAGGCAGCTCAGCGTTCTGTATGTATTTTACCACCATACTCCGAGCGCCGACCCGCCTGCCAAGCGTGGTGATTATGGTAAAATACCTTTTGGGGGAGGCCTATGTCCAGCAATGGACATCTTTCGGCTGATATGATGACGAATCACGCATAAACGGCCAAACGGATTTGTATGAAATTTGACACACATAACGTTTATAGCATGGATTAACATATAGGATACTTTGTATCCCGATGGTTCGTTCCCGCGGGATAACTTCCGAGCTCCACGCGGACGACGCTGCTAGTAAAAGCTAGTTACGAATAAAAATACTAAGTTCATTCACACTCAAAAGTGTTTCCGACTTTGGATTCAACTGCATAACAGTCGTTCAAAAGTGAATGTTTTTATATTCCTTCCTCGATATAATAACATTATACAAAAGAGAAATGATTCCTTAATAGAGCTACAATCTACATCATAGTATTGTTGCTAAGTACAACATTTATCGATTTAATATGTGTATTAAAATTTATTATTTCCGTGAAATTATAAGCAGGAATGGCTGATTTAGCTTCTTCGGTCGACTGAATACTACTCATTACAAGTTTACAACTATATGAGGTGTAATAACTAATGCACTATAAATAATTATTGTATTCACTCAATTAAACATTATCAGTTCATCTTCATATACTTGAATTAATTAATAATTATTCATTTGAATGAAAGGAAATACATTAACTTAGCACAGACTGATAGGTACACAATATAATATACTGCATTTAAATAATTCAAAAAAAAGAAGTGTAAGGCGTTCGCCCGCGTGTCCTGGCCCCCGACCCGCGTCGCATCACATCGCCTACCCGTATGGTATTACTTCGTTTTCACTTAGCGTTCTTTTTGCTCAGCTGTTCAGAGTCATATCGTGATGTAAAACAGCTATCTCAAGAATTTGGCTATCCGATGTAAAATAATCTTTCAAATCCACTTGGTAGCCTCAGAGATTAGGTACCCCTATATACTAACTTACAAACATGCAGACATTGCATCTTTATAACATTAGTATAGAGATAAATTCAGCGTGAAACTACACTACCTATATACAGGGTAAGTTTTTGTCCAGTGCGCAAATTGTAACCATGAATTCATTATATCATTCTAGAACCCCTAACGCAGAAATTTTTCGCCAGATATACAAAAAAAAATCAGATATTCCATACATTTTGACCGCTTAGGTATTGCACTTTTCTATGAAACAGCTTTTTTTTTTGTATAACAGGCCAAACATTTCTGCGCTACGGGGTCTAGAATGATATGCTGAATTCATGGTTAAAATTTGCGCACTGGATAAAATCTTTCCCTGTATACACTACCTATAACTTGTTTTTGAAACATCATGCATGAGAATGTAAAAGATTCTAATTAACCGATCATTAATTAGAATCTATAGATCGATTTATAGAGCAAACTGTTAGTCCAGTTTTTCAACGAAGCGATGTGTCGAGAAATTGATATATTGATAAAAATTGCCCCCGCAGGCAAAATTAAATCTTCATGGAAATTGAACTCGTAGCGCTGTAGTCCAGCTCGGTGGGTTCAGTCGAATAAAATGGTGTGTTAGTAAGCGTTTCTACCTTTATATCTCACTAGTAGGACTGTTCAGAATCTCTCACGTTTCGAGATTTATTACCGACACGTAATTCACGTCAGCAGATTGTTACATGTTAACTTTAGTGCAGAACTCTCCTGCATTTACTGCACGACATTAATTGGAATACGGGTCACATGAGATGGCAGATAAATGCCAGGTACACCTTTTGCTTACTCTACACTAGCTTTTGCCCGCGTTGACGTCAGTTATCGCGTAAATAGTAGTAGTAGCCTATGTCCTTCTCCATATCAAAAGCTATATCTCTGCCAAATTTCATGACGATCGGCTCAGCGGTTTAGGCTTGAAAGCGTAACAGACAGACAGAGATACTTTCGCATTTATAATATTAGTAGGGAGTTTCTATAGTGGGAGTTTCAGATAATACTTATCGTGCGTTCAAGGTGATCGAAGCTTTGATTGATTTAAACTTGATTAGCAGAGCGTTGAGTAATTAATGAGGTGTCGATGTTGAGGGACGCTAGCTGACCATAGAATATACCTACATAGAAGAAGTATTAGTTACTTATTAAAATAATAGTTTGCCTTCTGTCCTAGACAAACCCCGTCGCATACCGCCTGCCCGCGCTATTAATTAATTTTCGCTCAACGTTAGTTTTAACCTTTTCTTGTTTTTTGCTCGACTCTTTAGTGCTGATGTTGCGTAGCCTTCGTCAAGAATTGGGCTATCAAATGCAAAAATCCTACAAGTCGGTTCAGAGGTTTATGCGTTAAAACAAAAAAATAATCTTCAGCTTTATTATTAGTGTAGATACAAGTATTATTGTGCCCCGTAGCACCGGACTTTGAGAATTGTAAGCTTACAATTAAATTACAAGTGCGTAACTCAACAATTTCTATGAAAAGTTCATGGAATTTCACTTCGTGTCGCGCCGGTCTGCGGGAGACCAAACGATTTGCACTACAGTGCGTTATAGGTATTGCGAGCAACAAAAAAGTAATTAATACTGATCTTCATTCAAGTTGAAGGTAAAGGGTCTTTAGTTTTTGGGGTCAACCTTCACCTTGAGTCCAGTTGCTTGATGATCGGTGATTACTCTATGCCGCGTAATTTTTTACACCTACCACCGGTCTTTGGTAAGGCCTTTTGGTACCTACTTAAAGGTTATAAAAACAGTATAATAGAAGGCTTTGCTAATAGAGTGAAATTAAAATAAAGTTCTCCAAATACCTAAATAAACTTTAATTACGAAGTTATTTTTGGAAATAATAAGTAGAGAATGCAACGGTCCTATCATCCTATAGTCTGGAGTTTCTTTGACACGTCTAGGAGATTCTACGATTCTACTAGACAACATCATCTGCCTATCTTTTTCCTAACTATTTTGGGGTGGGTTTCCAGTCTAACCGGATGCAGCTGATCAGTATTTTACATGGAGCAACTCCATATCTGACCTCCATAACCCAGTTACTGGGTAATACGATATATTCTTCTAGACAATCAAGTTTTATTTCATACAAGCTTTTGTCAGCGACTTCGCCTGCGTGGCGGTCGGAGTATTATACATTATAAACCTTCCTCTGTCTATTGATGAAAACCGCATTAAAATAGGGTATTTTCCAATATTTCAAAAACTATTCTAATTTGAAGATTGGAACGAGATATTTAACAGAAAAATAATAAAAAACCGGTCAAGTGCGAGTTGGACTCGCGCACCGAGGGTTCCGTACAAACCTGTGGGTATATAAGTAAAAGTTCAAAATTGTCAAAAATATTTTTTTATATGACGAAACTAAAAATTTACGGTTTTCGTAATTTTTCCTATATCTGTACTATAAGACGTGACTTCGTACAAAATTTCAAGATTCTAAGTTCACGGGAAGTACCCTGTAGGTTTTGATTCCCGTGCGAGTTTCGAAAATTTGCGGAATTTTGCGGCCTAAATGGCTGTATCTTTTGATTGCGTTGACTTAGAAGGTTGATTTTTCTACAGCTTCCAGGGACAGTAGAACTAAGTATCATATAGAAATTTCAGTTTGATACCTCCACGCGTTCCTGAGAAAAACGGTCTTGACAGACGGACGGACGGACAACAAAGTGATCTTATAAGGGTTCCGTTTTTTCCTTTAGAGGTACGGAACCCTAAAAATAAATTGATTTCTATCCATTTTCTCAATTAAAAACGATTTAAACCAAATTGTTTTTTCGTTGTTTTGTATTTACCGCCAAAACGCTTCTTACGATGACTTTTTATCACGTGACGTCAACTTTGTGTAAACTAAAGTAGTTAGTAAGTAAATAAGTGAATGTTGAGTTTATAATTAACAAGATTTTTCATGGATATTAAGTGATATTACTGGTGTGCGGTGCCTCTGCACAAATACTTCTAAAACGGCGGCGGCGCCAAACTAAGTATTTGTACCGGTGCCGTATAAACAAAGTTGACGTCACATGTCACGTGATAAAAAGTCATAGTAAGGAGCGTTTTGGCGGTAAATTCAAAACAACGAAAAATAAATGAGATTTGAATCGTTTTTAGGGTTCCGTACCTCTAAAGGAAAAAACGGAACCCTTAAGTAAGTAAGTAAGTAAGTAAGTCGTTTATTTGCAAATATGGGTACAGTACATGGTAATAAATAGACAGGTTAACAGATAGGTTCAGCCATATTTTACCAATAGGCATGCAAAAATTAGAGGTAGTTTGACGTTAAACAGTATTAAGGCAATTACAAGATAGTATACATTGAAGTTTTAGTTTTAAATCACAACATAAATAGATCACTAAGTACCACACAATTTATCCTTACAAGTTTTTTTTTTTTTAATATAAAAACACTACACAATACTTATATACAAAATTCTTTCTCAGTAAGGAATTCGCTGACATTATAGTAAGCTTTATGCGTTAAAAAGCTTCGGAGCCTGTTTTTGAACAATGACAGTGTCAATTCTTTCCATTGCTTAGGTAATTTATTATATATGACCGGAGCCATGCAGTAGACACTCTTGCGCATTAGTGCCGTTTTGGATTGATGAGTACACACTAGATTATTATCGCGTCTATTACGTGGGACTACGTCAGCCAGGCGTTTAAAACGATTTGGGTTCGACTTCACAAACACAGCTACCTCCATTATGTATAGACTAGGCAGTGTTAATATTTTGTGCTGTTTAAAGTATGGGATGCAACTATCAGTGGATTGAAGATTAAACATCGCCCGTAAACATCTTTTTTGGGCTTTAAAAACTGTTTCTCTTTCGGTTGAGTTACCCCAGAATATTATACCGTATAAGATCACTTTGTTGTCCGTCCGTCCGTCCGTCCGTCCGTCCGTCCGTCCATTCAAATCAAATCAAAATATTTTTATTTCATATAAACCTGCATGGGCACTTATGAAACGTCAGAAGCTAGGTGCACCGTGTCCGTCTGTCAAGACTGTTTTTCTCAGGAACGCGTAGAGGTATCAAACTGAAATTTCTATATGATACTTAGTTCTACTGTCCCTGGAAGCTGTAGAAAAATCAACCTTCTAAGTCAACGCAATCAAAAGATACAGCCATTTAGGCCGCAGATTTCCGCAAATTTTCGAAACTCGCACGGGAATCAAAACCTACAGGGTACTTCCCGTGAACTTAGAATCTTGAAATTTTGTATGAAGTCACGTCTTATAGTACAGATATAGGAAAAATTACGAAAACCGAAATTTTTTAGTTTCGTCATATAAAAAAAAAATATTTTTGACAATTTTGAACTTTTACTTATATACCTACAGGTTTGTACGGAACCCTCGGTGCGCGAGTCCAACTCGCACTTGACCGGTTTTTAATTGAGAAAATCTGTATTAACAAATTTATTTTAATTTTTCTGTTAAATATATCGTCCCAATCTTTAAAATAAAATAGTTTTTATGAAATCGGAAAATACCGTTTTGCGTAGTTTTAAAGATCTAAGCGTACAAACACGAAAAGCGGCTTTGTTTTATACTATTTAAAGAAGTAAGTACGAATCCATAAACAAATAACTTGTTACGCCTGTCAACAATAGGCAATGTTCAACTTTTCCTATGACAAAAATAGTAAATATACTGAATCATGAATGGATAAGAATTGTACCTATAAGCAGATCAACCGGTATTAACAAAAACTATTAATAGTCCCGCCAATTTAACGCCAAACTGTCTTAAATCACTGCACATTATTTATAGAACTACTACAAAATCTTACGTTGTCAAGCGCAAGCGCATCTAACATCTCGAGCAAGCGCAGTAAGCACGCGACCGGCGCGAAATACAGACGCGCGGAACTTGAAACGGGTGTGCAGTGACTGTTGCAGCTGCAACGCGAATTTATTTCCGTAAATTAATTTGTGGTTTTTGGTGTGAGCTGGGGAGTTTGTGAAGGTGAGTGTTTTTTTTTTTTATATTTAGGTACTTTCATTTTTGGCGAGGATAACTGCATTTTTGGGAAAATAATTTTGTAATGAAAAAATGTGGATCACATTTTAAAATAATTGAAAACCAAGCAAAAGCATTTTTACTATTTTAAACGTGCAAAAAATACATGTTTACGATAATGTGTAGGTGCATCGAGTTCATTTGAGTCAATTAATGAGTTCATTGAACTTATTAATTGCCCACATATTTTATTGAATTCTCAATTATTTCCTTGACTTTTTTATAAATAAACCCAACCTCACCTTACTTTAATTTACTTTTTACACACTTCTTAAATCGAATCGATTTTATTCGCATATTTAAGCTTGTGGCTAAGTAACAATAGCTGCGCGGGTCGATCGATCAGGTTAAGCTACGCTTGCCGCGGTTGGTCCGTGGATGGGTGACCATCTTTACATACCAAGACCCCTCCGTGCCTCGGAAAGCACGTTAAGCCGTTGGTCCCGGCTGTCATTTGTGGATCTTTGACAGTCGTTACAGGTCGTCAGAAGCCCGAAAGTCTGACAACCAGTCTTACCAAGGGGTATCGTATTACCCAGTAACTGGGTTGTGGAGGTCAGATAGGCAGTCGCTCCATGTAAAATACTGGTATTCAGCTGCATCCGGTTAGACTGAAAGCCGACCCCAACATAGTTGGGAAAAGGCTAGGCAGATGATGATTTAAGTCATTCACGAAAATATCTGTGCGTGTCGTTAGTCTAAATATTACCGAAGTATTTCTGCTATCCTGACATTTGAACTATGATCCCTAACCCTACATAATGGTCTTAGGCAAACGATCTACATTTCAGTAGAGGTACATATTTTGTTGAGACTCCTCCTAAATTATGTAAGAAAGCAATTTTTTCATAAGTCTGTATGTAAATACACAGATTGTTCAGATCCTTTTACCTACATAACATATTTTTTTATTAATCTTAATGTTTTAATATCGCGATCTCTGACAGGTATATACTAGTTCCAGCCATAATAACTACCGAAGAAAATCATGAACACTGGTCTTCCGATCACTTAAAACTTTTCATTCTAACTCTCGCAACTTAGCGAAGGCATCTCTATGTTGTCGCGTGTGTTATTTAAAACAATGGCGAAGACGCTTACGTTTCTTGTGTCGCAAAAGGCAGGAAATGCTTAAAATGTGTGAAAACTTCCCTTTACCTATCATAAGCATATTCAGCCTATAAAGTTCCCATGACAGGGACACAGGCCTCCTCCCTGTGAGTGGGAGTGGGCAATAATCTACCACGCGGACCCCGTGCGGATAGATGTGACATGCCGGTTTCCCCACGATGTCTTCCATCGCCGTTTAGGGAGTAGTGGTAATGAAATTATTTGCACAAATCGTAATCATCGGGGCCGATACCACTGAGCTACCACCGCTTTGCCTATCATAATTATCACAATACAAGCATAAAATATTTTCTGAAACTATCTTTCTAGCTCGGAAAACTGACAGGTATCAAGGTAGCTTTAGATTATAAAAATCAACATACTTACCTACCTATAGTTAGTTATGCCATTTCAATTGTTTTATTATTTAATATAGTAGTTTGACTTTACACCCCGCAAATTATTAGGGCCATATTCATAAACGATGATTAAAGTTAAATGATGTTTAAACGTCAAAAATGTATGGTTAAACAGACGCTACTCATTATTTAACTTTAACCAGCGTTTATGAATAAGGGGGTATGTATCTAGGTTTAAAAACGAACTGTATATTAATATTACCTATGCTCTTGAAGCTGTAATCGTTAATTATTTTTTAAAAAGCTCAATCAGCAACAGTTCACGTGCACAAAAATTAAACCTACTTACCATGCCTACTACGACTTTAACAATAACATTATCATGACTACGGAACTCATTTTTGGACCTTCTATTCAATAGGAAAACAGCCTTAAACGTGAAACATTAAAATACATATTAATAAAATAATTCGTTCCATTCCATTAGGAAGAGCACAGACAATATATAGACTGACCTTGCGGCTTGTTGGGTGAACCTTTCGTTTTTCTATAGCTGTATGAAAGGAGGACCAAGTACTGAGGCTTGTAGCACTTAGCAATGAAGTACAGAAGGGCCAATCTTTTATGGTGTAGGTACATCTGGCCTTGTTTTTTCCCAAGTATGTTGGATTCGGCTTGCAGTCTAACTGGATGCAGAGGAAAACCAGTATTTTACACGGAGCGACTGGCTATCTGACCTCCACAAACCTGTTACTACGTAACACGATACCCCGTTGTCAGACTTTCGGGCTTCTGCCGACCTGTAATTACTGTCAAAGATCCACGAATGACAGCCGGGACCAACGTGCTTGACGACGTACGGAGGGGTTTTGCTATTTAAAGAGGAACACTCATCCATTGCTCAACGGTGGCAAGCATAGCTTAACCCGATCGATCGACCAGTGTGGCTGTCATTACTTAGCCACATGCCCCCAATTATTTGTATCCTGAACAGCTACATAATATTATAGAGTCTGATTCTGAGTACTCTATCAACTGTTAGAAACATGTATAAAAAAGTTAGGTTTCTTGCCGGCTCTTCTCCATAATTCGAACCGTGTACCTAGTTCATGAGATTTCATAAGTCCCGATGTAGGTAAGTGAAATAAAATAATTTGAATTTGGGAAGTGAACCGCTTGAAATTTGAAATGCCTTCAACACCCGTCAAAACCAAGAGAAGATGATTATTCAGTCCTAATGGTCAAATTTTCGGGCATTGTCCGTATTTGAACTTCTCAACCTATCTGTTTAGTGTTTGTAGTAGGTACCGCGATAAATAATTGATCAATTTAAACTTGTATAACTTAGAATAATAACTTATTCGGTATCGACTTTAAATAATGAGTTTTGTAAAAACTGCTTCGCTTAATAAAATGGACTTAGATAATACACAGGTTTCGTGCAATGCAGTATCGTAGCAAATACTGTTTTATTTAGAAACTAGAAGCTTTTTAGCCAGCAGCTTTACGCATGTGGAGGTCGGTAATCATCCCCCGGGGACGTCCTACCGGGACAAAAAGTATCCCAAGGCCTAACCTAGGTCATGGTATATCCGTCTATCCGTGTGCCAGGGCAGAGGTTTGATCCGCATCTTACAATCCTACAAATATTCTAAATGTGAAAGTTGGTATTTTTGCATGTTTGTTATTCATTCAGGCAAAAACGGCCGAACAGATTTGAACGAAATTTAACAAACAGATATTTTATACTTAGGTTAACACATAGGATACTTTTTATCCGGGCAGTACGTTGACGTGGGATATTTCCGATCTCAAAGCGAGTAAAGCCGCTGGCAAGGGCTAGAAAATTTTAATATTAGCCTACTTAAATGTCTCATGCATGAGTTATTAAGGTATATATATATTCAAGCAAAAAATCTATAGAGATCAGGAGGTCCTAAGCACAAAACCAAAACATCAAAAGCAACTCTTGGGTAAGCATAGACTTAACAAAACAAATCTGAAATTCCAAACCAATGACATCTACCTCTTGCATCAATACCGCATCTAATTCTGCCCATATATACCGTAAGCGCACCGTGAAGGATGCGCCATGATGATGGCTTACAGCCAACCGCCCTTCATACCAATGGCACCACCGAGTATCACCATATCTGCACCATCAACATTATCTACATCTCGATGTGGTAGATCCGTCTATTGTTTGTTTAACTGTTAAGCCAGAAATCCGGTTTAACGCGAGGTTTGTTACTACTTCGAATGTTGACTTACAGACAGTAGGTACCTATAGGTACAAGTGTACAAGGCTTCAGGGGTCGAACTATTTAAACTTAGTGCCTAATTTCGGGTACCTATGTAATTAATCTGTACGGATTAATAGGAGCAATTGCATTTCTTTTTTGCAACGGGAACTCGGACATATAACTAAAAGATAGTTATATCAGATAAACGCTCGAATGTCTGACATCTACCTCCTTATTTAAAAAAGTTGCTTAAAGTTAAATAATGATTAACGACTGTTTAACCATACATTTTTGACGTTTAATCATCTCTAAACTGATTAGTCTCCAGTAACCGGATTATGGAGGTCAGATAGACAATGGCTCCATGTAAACTACTGGTACTCAGCTGCATCCATTTGACTTACATAGTTGAGAAAAGGCTAGGCAGATGATGATATCCAACACTAACGTGCGTCACCAATGCAACTGGATAGTGTAATAAATAAAGAGTAATTTTTATTAAGACACCCATAAAAGATACTGTCACAACGTGCAGGTTTCACGCGTTACAAAAATTTGTTGTTTCATTGCGCACCAAGCTAGCAATGTCCATTGTATTCGCACAATATAACCATGAATGTATATCGTGTGGGTAAATCTGCGTAGTTGGGTAAGAGGCTCCGTCTGAACTTTTCGAGGTTATTGTAGAGATATGTCTATTGAGCTGAGATTTCAGAGAAGAGAGAAATACATGTACATACTCGTAGCACTGTTGTTACTTCATTTGCTGGAATATACGGCAAACTTGCAATATTTCAGAGGTATCAACTTTTCGAGCGTTATCAATAATGCCTGTTTGCGGCATTTAAAAAATATTAACAGAGCAGCTGCTATCAGCATTAGGAAATTCCAAAAAACGTGGGCTGTAACAGTCAAGGTTTAGTTTACTCGGATATTATTATTTTACGACTAAGTATTGTAAAAAATTTGAAGGAACAAGACGGATGCAGCTAAATAGCAGTATTTTACAAAGAGCGATTGACTATCTGATCTCTACAATCTACAACAAAGTTATTGGGTAAACTGATAACCCTTGGTAAGAGTTGCCACACTTTCTGGCTTCTGACGACCCGTAGAGACTGTCAAAGATCCACGAATGACAGGCAGGACCAACGTTTTAAACACACCCGCGGCAAGGTTAGGTTAATCTGTTCGATCAAACTAAACGGCTGTTATTGATTAGCTCCAAGTCCCTTTCGCAGTATTATAATTGTCAAATTGGTTAGAATCAGAATCAGAATCTTTATTTGTTAAACATAGGTATTTACACATTGGTGTTAGGTTAACATATTCGAGCGCTATGTTTTGCCTTAAAGGCATACAAATTTTAATTAAAATGTAACTTAACAGACTAAAATACTTTTTATTTGTGATTAGTCTTATCTTATTTGATTCATATGCTGTTGTGATATATGTCTGATTTATCATCTTATTGTTACTTAATTAGGTACTCTTCTTTTGCAATACATGAATTAACTGAAAATAATGCAAAAACTACATCATTTATACGCCCAAACCCACACTTTTGCTGTAATTTCACTCCTCTCAAAGATATTCAAATGTGAATGTAGCAAAAACTGCATCACATTTACATAATGCTTACCTAACCAAACAATAAGACCCTTAAACTTTCACAAACATAAACTATCTTCTACCCACCAATTTGCTTCAATAAAAATCTGTCTTACCGTAAATAATACTACACTAAACGTAAATAAAACGAATTAATCTTTATCTGACATCTTTATATTCGTTCAATGATAGATGTTCGAGCATTAGATGCTATTTGTTTATTTCTTCTTCACAATGAAATGGATAGAATAAGAAATGAGTATATGTAAGAGGAAATATGAAAGTGGCATCGGTGACTGAAAAGTTGAGTGGAAATCGGTTGTCATGGTATATGATACGGAGGAGATATTATTTTTTAATTGCGTCTCGCAGATTAACCTAAGAGGTTGTTGCCTTAAATTAAGGCTTCCACCCAAGGTTTAGTTCACGGAATAGTGAGGAAAGTTTTGAGTTTTAGTAGGGGAAGACTAAAGAAACGATGGATGGATAGTCTGAAAGGTGACTGGCATCCTAATTGCGAAACACACTACCAATCAAAATATAAATCATTTTGAAAAATATTGCTAATCCATTGTTCCAGATTTCCAAAACTTTTGAATAATTATTATAATAAATAAAAACATTTACACAAAAACACTTCCATATTTTTTAGTAACAATGTAGACTTGCAAATTAGTGTTAGTAACATTAATACACTTAGGAAGAAGGTGCGCGAGGCACGCCGATCCTGGGGACTGTCTAGTTCACTGCGTGCAGTCGTATCCACCGCCCCAAGATCAGCGAGTCCCACCTATCAGCCAACGTTCTAAGAACGGTATTGGGGCTACCGCGTACACGGCGTAGCAGAGATGCGCATCTCTTGCGCATGATAGTTGAAAAGCTATCAACACCCGCATCGGCAAACATGCCGGACGCGCTACAAAATGCGGCAGCCCCATCCACACCCAGAAAGTGTTGTTGTATTGTATTCGCAGTCCACTATATGCCCTTTGCATAAAGCTCACCCATAGGCTTCCGTGGTGACTACCGAGATGGCGACTAATAGAATAGTATGGAAGACATGTTCCGACACCAAATGGAGGGGGAGAATGTCTCATCATTCACAAGGTATTTTCACATTACTGTCTCGGAGTACCTAGGTGCTTAATCTACAAACTCTTGTCTTTCTTCCAAATTCTTCATCTTTTATAATCAACTTTCTACCAAATCAACTTTAATAACATCATCGGTTATGTTCACATCAAATCATGCACATGACCACACAATTCTGTCATAAATCCGTCTAAATATTACGGCAGCTACAAAATATTGCTTTTATAACACGTTACACCATCTATGTAACACTTTCTTGCCACGGCATTAGTGACTTTATTTTCAAACTAACTGACGTGTAAAATTGAATAGCGGTAGGTAAGCCTCAAATTGTAGATTTTGAATGTGAGTAATAATAACATTGCTAAATATTTTGAGAAAGTCTGAAATTCATGAATTGTTTTGTTTTGGAGTTAGTTTACTTTCGCAGAGCAGTGGTGACGTGGTAACGGTGGTAACGGCCGCGACTTAGGAGTCATAGGTTGTAGGTTCGAACCCAAACAAGCGCTTAACTTTGTGTAAATTAATTCAACACCACTGCTCTGAAAACGGTGAAGGCAAACATCGTGAGGAAACCGACATGTCCTAGAAACAAAAAGCCGAAGATATGTGACACATAACAACCCGCAGTGGGCTCGCGTGGTGGATTACGGCCCACTCCCTCTTACACACAGGAGGCCTGTGTCCCAACAGTGGGAATATTAGGCTGATTATGCAGTTATGGTACTTTCGCTATAAAAGTATTGTAACATTTTTATGACCTCTCGTATATTTTATCAACTCTACAAATGCTTTATAAAAAACAAGCAAATTAATTAAATTAAATATTTCCCAACTCACAAGCTTCCTGATATGTATATGAAGCAATCAAATATAATTGAACCGCGAACCATTTAACTACCTGCCACAATTGTTACCACCACTTAACCACGTGTGGTTCCTTCCAACCAATGAGCCACACCAACTGTAATACTTCCGAGTGTAAATTAAAACTATCTACTAGCTAACGACCTGCAGCAGGTTTAGCACGAGCACCGATTTGTCGACGGAAGAATAGACATGACTATTAACTAAATGATGTACAATAGGAGAAGATGGCTATGTTTTTCTATTAATTATCACAGTTATGCGTTCTAAACGGATCATGATTTTGTAAATAATCATATATACTTTATGGCCGTCGAGTAGAAAGTTTGTTGTCAGTGTGATTTTGACAGTTTGGGAAGAAATATTCTTCTGAAATAGTCTACATTCATAGGGACCTAGATACTGATTGTTGGAAGCGAAAGACAAAGCTGGCTTAGCATGATGCTTTCTATTTCTACGAAGAATAGACTGCTTTTTCAATGCAAAGTGACATTTCGTTGCTCCATTTTTGACATCGCACCGAAGATATCCTTCCACAATCTGTCATTTTGTCTTTCGTTTCTAACGATCTTTGTCTAGGTCCTCATAAATGTAGACTATTTCAGAAGAATATTTCTTCCCAAACTGTCAAAATCACACTGGCAACAAACTTTCTACTCGACGGCCACAAAGTAGGTATATATGATTATCTACAAAATCATGACTCGTTTAGAACGCTTAACTGTGATAATTAATAGAAAAACCTATCTTCTTCTATTGTACATCATTCAGTTAATAGTCATGTCTATTCTTCCGTCGACAAATCGGTACTCGTGCTAAGCCTGCAGAGGTGCCAATGTCGTAACACACAAACTATAGGAATGTCTTTAATTTTGTCAGTTCCACGACATTCATTGCGTTTTGACGTTGTTGAGCAGACAAATGGAACATCATTACTAATATTAAAAACGTGAAAGTTTGTATGTATCTCTTTCACGCAAAAACGGCCGAACGGATTCGGATGAAAGGCATATAGATAGATTAGCACATAGTATACGTTACCCCCACGCGGGCGAAGCTGCGGGTGGAAGCTACAACCCATCTTTATAAATGATTCAGATTGTGTGTATTGTACAATTAGGATGCTAGATTCTATGGAGTTCAAAATCTCATTTTTCCGCTGGCTATATCACAACAACGAATATATTATAAAAAATTGATGTAACATTCCCTCGCCATCATTAATTACCTCTCAAATGAAGAAACTATAAATAATCCCCGAAATACTTCAAAATTCTAAAACAGTGATGATGACAAAGCTCATCACAAGATTCCCACACTAAAAAGAAACTTACAAAACAATAAACTATCAACATTTAGAACACAAAACTAAGGTCACAACTCCACGGTTGTTCGTAACCCTTTCGCGCCGGTTGCGTGGTTGCGTGGTGCTGGTTGGCGCAACCACCGTGACCGCTCGCGGGTTTATTCTGATTCTTATTGACTTGTAATGTAATCACTTAACAATGACGGTTACTCGAGCGTGGAATTGTGACTTCTGGATCGGATTCGAAGATTAGTTTTTTTAATGAAGATGTTCTAGAAAATTCTTGAATGGATTTTGATTTTGATGCTATATTAATTTTGTAAAAACTTATACATATTTTTTCGACGTAGTAGAGGGAGAGATTTTTGCTGATATATGGCTGATTCCTATAATTTATGGACCTTTATTGGTTAAAATTAGGAGTCTTGTATCTTTACCAATAATAAAGCAAGAACCTCATACAAAAAAAAAACAACCTTTCCATACATTTTGACCGCGTAGACATTGCACTTTTCTATGAAACATCAGATATTTTTTTGTATAACCGAAGAAAAATTTCTACGCTAGGGGATCTAGAATGATATGCTGAATTCATGGTAACAGTTTACGCACTGGATAAAAACTTATCCTGTATAAACGGCTTAGCAATAAAAAATACAACCATTGGTGAGCAAAACGACTCGTTTTTGTTTATAGAACGAAGCATTAACAGATAGGTTCTGTAAAGGATCTTACTTCTAACTGGCGTAAACTTTCTGACCAACTGATCGACTCTTTGACAATTCAAAAGTTAGAAGTAGATCATTGAAGCGTTTTATTATAATATTTGTGTATTTTCCTATTGCTGGTTTGAGGCAAATAAGAGGCAGAAAAAGGATTACATAACATGGTATGGATTCCGTTTGAATAAATATATACATAGATTTATGTGACTACAAATCTAGTACTACTATTTTTTACAATATTACACATACTCAACTTTTCTTATGAAACACTTACATTTAATTTCATTAGCTGTAGGCGTCTAGTACTGCGTATGTCGCTCGGAGCTAACTATTCGTAACATATATGACGTTTGCACGCAATGCAATAACGTACGAGTAGGAATAGACTGACACTTACATGTTACTATAACTTGAATATTACAAAATATACAAAACTGAACGCTAAACAAGCATATGGAGCAATAAAATGATTAAAAGTAGTTATATCATGCAGCAGATTAAGTATGTAGATCACATTTGGTATCAATTTTTTTCTGTCAAATCTGAGTGACGTCAAATTTCAGTAGTTTAAGAGTTTTTACCAATATAGTCTCTCGTAGTCTCGTCGCCATCACACTGAATTACGTGCTAAACAGGTAAACTAAGCGAAAAGACAATTCAATATACCTACCTCATTTTTTATACGAATAAAAGGACAGGTGTTTGCCCTCATCGACCATGGTTAATCATTGGGTATCGTATTACCCAGTGACTGGGTTGGAAAAGTCAGATAGACAGTCGCTCCATTTAAAATACTGGTATTCAGCTGCATGCAGTTAGATTGGCAGCCGACAGCCGTATTTGGAAGAAGCCTAGGCAGGTTATTAGGCAGTTATGAGGGTCATCGTTCATTGGCCATTTTATTTATGGGACACTGTCATCCATAACCAGTCCATTCATAACCAATTCTTACCCACTGTCAGTCACTGTGGTCAGGGTTTCATTCATCGACGAATGGTTTGTTCCAATATCATCATCATCTGCCTACCCTTTTCCCAACTATGTTAGGGTTGGCTTCTAGTCTAACCGGATGCAACTGAATACAAGTATTTTATATGGAACGACTCTACAACCCAGTTACTGGGTAATACGATACCTCTTGGTAAGACTGGTTTCAGACTTTCGGGCTTCTGACGACCCGTAACGACTGTCAAAGATCTACTTAAATGACAGCCAGGACCCGTTGGTCCGGGCTGACATTTAAGTAGGTACCTCCGTGGGAGGGAGGGGTCTTGGTAAGTAAAGATTGTCACCCATCCACCGGCCAACCACGGCAAGTGTAGCTTCACCTGATCGATCAAACCATGCTCCTCCTATTATTTAGCCACAACTCATCCTACTGATATTATAAATGTGAAAGTTTATATGTATATGTTTGGATATTTAGATGTTTGGACGTTTGTTACTCAATCACGCAAAAACGGCTGAACGGATTTAGAAAAAATTTAGCACACATATAGTTTTTATACACCCGGCATTAATACATATAATACTTTGTTATTCTTGTAGTACAATCCCGTAGGATAATTTCCGGCCTTCTGGCGGGCAAAATCGCTGGCAAAATCTAGTTCACACAATAAAGCCACCCAACTCTAAGACCACCCAATTATCTTTAATTAACAATTTTGCTCACCACCACCATTCTTCAGAATCATAACACTGATCCGACCAACAATAGGTGTCCTAAAATGTTAAAACAAACATTCTCACAGCCGTGGGACGCAAATCAAATCAAATCAAATCAAATCAAAATATTTTTATTTCATATAAACCTGCATGGGCACTTATGAAACGTCAGAAGCTAGGTGCACGGTTCCAAAATGTTGTTTCCTATGGAGAAGAGCCGGCAAGAAACTCCACGGTTACTCTTTTAAAAATGATTGGCTTTAACAATGTTTTCAGATAAAAAATGTATGGGAGGACAGTGCAGGCCTGTAAATAAGTACCAGGTACTTAGACGAATCCAGAATAGAAAATCGTCTACAAATCTACAGTCTGTAAGGCCTACAACGTTCTCCCATTCACAATATGTAAAATAATCTACATAAATAAAATGAACCTAATTAAACATAGTGACATGATTAACATGACAATCACTAAAAAATAGTTGATATTAAAATTGATGTATAATGTCAAATAATGACGAGAATATGTCAGCATTGTAAAAATAAAAAGAACATTGAGAGCAGTTAATAGACTTTCACATAGATATGCTGTTAATGAGGTACCAGGGAAGCCACATGTGCAGAAGGAATTAATGCCAAACTTCCCTGTCTTCAACGTAGTCTTTTATCTTATAATATGCTTTTTTGATAAGGATACGTTTGATGTGCGTTTTAAACTTTCCATCGCTAAGTTCTGTAACTGACTTTGGCAACTTGTTATAGAAGCGGATACTGTTTATTAGAAATGACTTGCTAGTTTTAGTCAATCTAAATTTTGGAATCACAATTTCATCTTTACTACGTGTATTCAGATTATGGAAATCACATCGTTTTTTGAAAAGGCCTAAGTTTTTGCGAACGTACAAGATATTTTCTAGGATATAAAGAGACGGCAGAGTTAGAATATCAATTTCGCTGAATTTGTTTCTAAGAGACTCGCGAGGCCCCATTTTATAGATTGCGCGGATTGCCCTCTTTTGTAAAATGAAAATTGAATCTACGTCAGCTGCCGATCCCCACAACAGAACGCCATAAGACATAATACTGTGAAAATAAGCAAAGTAAACTAACCTAGCTGTGGCTACATCCGTCAACTGCCTTATCTTTCTTACTGCGTAAGCAGCTGAGCTTAATCTACTTGAAAGAGCTCTAATGTGAGCACCCCATTGCAATTTTGAATCTAAAGTAATTCCCAAAAATACAGTTTCCGAAATAGCATCTAGTTTCTTCCCATCAAGTTTTAAGTTTAGACCTACTTGGGGTACATTTGGTAACGAGAACTTAAGACATTTAGTTTTGTTCGCATTGAGTAAAAGATTATTAGCGGCAAACCATTTCGAAAGAACAGCTAGACTATCATTGACATGTAAGACATCTGTATCTTTTCTATCTATTCTAAAAATAAGAGAAGTGTCATCAGCGAATAAAATTATATCCGAGAAGTTAGCCATCAGGTAAGGAAGGTCATTAATATAAACTAGAAATAAAAAAGGGCCAAGAATTGAACCTTGAGGCACGCCCATCTTAACTAGAGACCCCGAGGACGTCGCCCCATTAACGTTTACTTTTTGCTGCCTGTTTGATAAGTAGGAAAGTACAAGATCAGCAGCCTGTCCACGAATTCCATAGTGGTGTAATTTACAGATAAGTGTATTGTGGTCAACGCAGTCAAACGCTTTTGAGAGGTCACAGAAAATGCCAATCGCGTCCTGGGAATTCTCCCAGGATTCCAAAATGTGACTGATGAGTTTTACTCCTGCGTCAGTCGTCGACCGACCTTTCGTGAAACCAAACTGTCGACTATGTAAAATACCATTTGAGTTAAAATGTGACAACATCTGGTCTAGCATGATTTTTTCATAAATTTTGCTCAATGCTGGAAGCACAGATATAGGTCTATAATTAGAGGGATCACTCTTACTACCTGATTTGAAAATTGGTACTACTTTACTATGTTTCATTAAGTCAGGAAACGTACCGTTGTCTAAACATTGATTAAATATGCCTGTTAGGACAGGGGCAATTGTGTCAATGATATTTTCGAGAACCTTAACGGAAATCCCCCATAAGTCTTCAGTGTTTTTTATGTTAAGACTTTTAAATGCTGTTTTAATAGTGGCAATAGAAATGGGTTTGAATTCAAAACTTGGAATGTCCTTGCTGAAGTTTTCTTTAAGAAGAGATTCAGCTAATACAGATGATGAGGGGAGAGATTTCGTAACTTCTATTGGGATGTTGGTAAAGAAATTTTCTAGAGTCTCAGCAACTTGTAACTTATCTGAAATGATTTCATTATCAATTTTTAGAGCTAACTCATTCTGATCTCGCTGTTTTGTGTTTCCAGTTTCTTTGTTAATTACCTGCCACACAGCTTTTATTTTATTTTTAGAGATACTAATTTTGTTACTTATTAATTTAGATTTAGCGTGAGCGCAGACTCTTTTGAATATTTTAGAATATTTTCTTACATAATTATGAAGGGCCTGATCAGAAGTCAATGATTTTTCGTGATACAAATTATATAAGATATCTCTGCTTTTTCTAATGCCAGTAGTGGCCCATTCGCTAAATTTTGGTTTAGTAGTTATTGTAACTTTTTTTACAGGACATGCTTTATTGAATTCTTTGCATACTGTAGAAAAAAATGTGCCATAGTTTATATTGGGGTCTTGTGAATCAAAACTCGCTGTTGATAGATTGCTAAGAACATTATTATTAAAAGATTTCAGTTTATTTTTGGTCAGAGGTCTCAATTCAATGGTTTTATCTAGATGTAACTTTTTATCTAAGTCAAACGATACAAGCTGACCAGTATGGTCTGACCTGACGCCACTAATTAAGGATGAGTCCCTTATTTTGTAATTGGTAAATACATTGTCTATGCATGAAGCTGTGGTTGCTGTTATTCTAGTCGCTTCATTAAATATACATTTTAAATTGAATGATTTAAACAAAGAGATAAGCTTACTTTTTTCTGGTGAATTAACTAATAAATCAATATTTAGGTCACCACATACAAAAACTAATTTATTATCTTTGAATATTTTACCTAATATTTCTTCCATAACTATCAAAAATGATGACAAGTTCGTGGCTGGTGGTCTATACACAGACAAGAAAGTATGGCCCTCAACCTCTGCACATGCTACCTCACATAAGCGATCAACAGAGCAAGCGGTGATATCCTTTCTTTCCTTATATTTAAAACAACTATTACACAATATCAAAGTACCACCCCCCATCGAAGACCTATTGTACGCACTGGCAACTGAAAAATTATTTACATTAAACAACATCCTATCCGGTTTTAACCAAGTTTCAGTAAAACATAAGATATCCATATGATATTTATCTATTAACATTTCCACGTCTAGGATTTTGCCAGAGAAGCGATTTATATTTTGGTGATACAGTAAAATACACTTATTATGCTTCTCTTTTGTCGTGTCTAAAAGTTTAAAGAATTAATTACAGTATTATTAGAAGTACTAGATAATACTGTTTCGTCACTTAACCTAGTCTCAGTTAAATTATCAATAACTGCGTGTATATTGTAAGCTAACAAAGTAGCTAATACATGTCGACTAGTCTTGGGAAGAAACATATATTCCCGAACTAGTACAAAATCTCTAACAAAATTGTTAGTATCAAAATACAATAAACGGTCACTATGACGACATGTCAAAATATGCATTAAATTATTTAGGCTAAAAATGTAATCATTTTCTTCATAATTCAAATGATTTGAATATGGCAAAGCACATAATATTATTTTTCCTAATTTTAATTTAAGTAGGGTGTCAATACCATTAACTATGTCCCTTTTAGTTAAACTCAGACTGTTTCCAATTAAAAGAACTACAGTAGTCTGCTCATTCAATTTTGTGTGTTTTATTTTATGAACAAGCTCATTAAAATGCAGGTTATGGTAACAACAATTAGTAATAGTGTGTTTGGAGCGGTTATTTAACAATGATCCAAAACCTGTTCCTAATCTATCAGAATATACCAAAACATTACTTTGAGTGGGATAGACACTGTCTAGGGTAGTATGAGTCAAAATGGGTGAAGCGGCAGAAACAACATGCTGTGACATGAGAGGTGGTGGAGTGGGAGCACAACTACAGGTGAGATTGTTAGTCAGTGACTCATACCTCTCTGCATTGTACTTAACCAGGTCCACCAACTCACAGGCCTCCTGCAAACGTTCGCTTTGTCTCAGTACTAATTAGAATAGCTTTGATTAAGTAACGTAAATTATACGTACGTTCACTAATTTGTGACGAAACTGTCGTTTTTAGGATATAATTTGAGAGATACTAGCATTATATGAGGCTGTAAGCCACTGCTAGATAAAATGCTTCCTAACAGCAAGTAGCATAAAAGAACTTAAAGATATAGTGACGTAATACTAGGGAGACTCTTTAATGGTATAAGTAGTGGTAATCAATCAAAAAATTTCGTTTTGGAGTCATCAAATACACCCACGAAAAACGAGGCGTTTCCTAAGCGAGTCTTAAAACTCAATGTAGGGCACAATATTTTCACACATAAACCCTCTTTTTACTTACTAGCCTTTTCATTGTCAAGCTACCACTTAAGGAAACAGTGAGACGGCTCCGAAACAAGTACTTCTGTAACTTACTGGGGCTGCCTCAATTTATATGTAACACAATAATCATCATTTTAGCCGAAAGACGTCTAATGTTGGACAAAGGCCTCCCCCAATTTGGGGGCCTTGCCATAATCGCCACGCTTGGCAGGCGGGTTGGTGATCGCAGTATGGTGGTAAAATGCATAAACTACGCTGCTGCCCATTCTCTAGTAAGTCCCTTAGTCGCCTCCTACGATACCCACCGGAAGAAATGGGATGGTGGTATTCTTTACGTCCGGCACAACACGGAACACACATATGACACAATGTTCAAGTTGAAATAAATATTTATGTATTAGGACACAGAAAAATCGATTACCATATCTTTTTTGATAAGGCCCTGAAGGGAGCCACCGGAGCCACGTACACCGAAATAAACAAACACGCTATATATATGTCAGCGGTACTGAAAGTGATAGCCAAATATAAGCCAAGACCGCAAAATTAAATTTTAGTACGTACTAATATTTTCACTGTGATCTACAGATCATCACTGATCCACAATGCAATGAAGCAACGTAGATTACAATCACACTTCACTCACAAACTCACGACTCTAAAATCCATCACTCCCACGAAAGCTACGCATCTATAATATTTAGCACGTATTGCCAAACCTTTCCCTCATACCGATGGCAATCTTTATTGCGACAGGCTGCATTCACACGAACGACAAAAAGCGGTGCGACATCGCACACGAGTGACTACGACAAAAACTAATCCGGTTAGCATCTGTAATCTGTCCTTATTTCTCAACTCAGACCTAAGTATTTAAAGAGATAACGTTGGGTCATTGGCTTAGACCAGATCTGTCAGCTGTTACGTGGATTGAAACCTGATGAAGTTAATTTGAGAAACCACAAACTTGATGAACGAAAACGACGACAGCGCGTACAGCACTCTTGGATATATATCCAAGAGTGCTGTACGCAAAATAGCTATTTCGCGATTCCTGTAATTAAGTGTTAAGGAAAATTCGCCAACAGATTGACAAACTGACGATGATCAATGCTTGCTCTTTCTCTGCACAAAAATAAACCCTTTATTTCTTGTCATGGTTAAAGACATCATCTCAAAAATTATTTCAAGTTAGTTCCTACTCGAAGCTTTAGTTGGCTGGCTAAAACTTACCAGCAATTTCGATTCGATGTTTCCGAACGGTAATTTTTCTGCTATAAAAGGCATTGGCTTGCTTTGAACGTGTTGAAAGAATGCCGAAGGGATATGACGAAACTAATCTAAGTAGAATGTCGAGGGACCTATCACGACACACGAAAAGGAAATACTCTTGATCAATTCAAGGAACTGCGTTTTTGCATGAAGTGACATTTTGAGAACAAAAAAAAACACTACTAATGAAAATTAAATGAAATCAATCACACAGTCAGTGAAAAAAAACCATAACTAGACAGACATAGTGCTATAATCAGCCAGAAAAAAAAGACAGATTGGTGAAGGTTACGCGAAGGTTACGCGAAGGCGATTACAGTATCATTTTGCTTTAAAAGTTTCGAAGATTTTAATACAGATGATTCACGAGATAAACAGAGGGGCTTATGGCTAAGTAATGACAGCCGCACCCGTTGATCGACCAGGTTAATATACGCTTGCCACCGTTGGTCCGTAACTGGGTAACCATCTTTACGTAACAAGATCCCTCCGGGCCTCGGAAAGCACATTAAGTCTTTGATCCCGCCTTCATTCGCAGATCTTTGACAGGCGTTACGGGTCGTCAGAAGCCCGACAACCAGTCTTGCCAAGAGGTATTACCCAGTAACTGGGTTTTGGACGTCAGATAGTTAGTTGCTCCATGTAAAATACTGGTACTCAGCCAAGCAGATGATTATTGACGAGATAGACAATTCAACGAGTGGAATGATGAAAAGAATATAATCCCAAATTACAGGTGAACATAATATATATCAATGCTGTAACAGCACGTACATAACTAAACTACTGAAGCGAGTCGCTTTGTCAAGGCCACTAGTTTTACTCCTATAAACATATTATAGGTGACAACAGAAAAAAGCTACTAAACCACTGCGTTTGTAATGCTCAACATGTTCTTAGTGTAAAAAAAACGAGTAATGCAAACGATCACATCAGATGAGTTCTGGCATATCCTATTTGACTATTTACTCTAAGAAGAAAGGACGAAACAAACTCAGAAGTCACATTCAAGTTCAGACATAATCTTGGTCAGGTCATGTGAAGAGTATTTAAATTGGTCTGTGAAAGTCTTTTGAAGAAAGAAACACACAGTTTGAGTGGTTCAGTCCAGTCAGTGCACGCATTTGTCAGTAATCATCAGATATAAACTTAATTGGACCTAAATTGAGACTACTTGCTACTCTAATTTAATTGTAACCTTCAGTGTCGGTCATAATAATAATAAGTGGTTCCTTGACTGGTTGATATTATTTTATTAGACCAACAGACGTGATTTTACTGTCAATCAATATTGAATTGTGTAAACTTTAAATGACAGTAGTTTCTACCTTGACCATGGGCATCATGATCAAACTGCAATATGTAGTGGTTGACCCCTCGTTTTTGCTGATTGCAACCTGCTTAGATAATCAGGGACAGATAATATGAGCATTAAAGGTTCTTGTATATCAAGCCGTAATTATCCGTCGTAAGGAACTACTTTGTCGTATAAGCGATTGCATAATCAACGTACTTAGATAAGGGTTTGGTGATTAAATTGGAAGGATTACCATATAGACATGCTATATACTTTCTTCATTCTTTTTCTTTTCAAATGGTATACAGTATAGAAACAATCTGTTTTATGGGCACATGTTATTCCACTGCTGAACAATGCCTCTCCCAAATCCTTCCAAGCATCCTTTTCCAAGGGCACCTCCGATCCAACCCTTGCAATACGCGTCTAGGCCGTTTCGCCATCTCTTCTTGGGCCGGCCTCAGCTGCGCAGTCTATCTTGGAAAGATTATTATTATTATTACTTTGCACGTATTATGTATCGCCTTTGCTGACGATATACAAAAATATACGAAATCAGTCCAGTAATTAGGACGAAAGTAGATTTTTAATTTTGAGCCAATTTGACCACTGTAGCATACGACCAGTGGGTCAATAATTCAATGCACATGTAGATTTTCTAATAAGTATCGTCTCTAAATTTCTTCGGCATCTAACTTCTATCTTATCTTGGCATCTAAAATCTTAGTAATAGAGGCTTGTTTACAATTACTGCTTTATTTCCTAGTGTCAGTGGTTTCCCTAATTAAGCTAATTACGTGTGTGTCGCATTGTTCGCAGTTCGTTTTATAGTTAATGTTATATTCACACATACCGACAGTGTTTTTAACTATGTCTGCTTTCTATGAAAACACAATTTTCAATCATGTTTGTATTCATTATTCGTTCAGTACCTACGTGTTCCTGCTACTTACAAAGTAGTGGTAGCTCGTTTTAAACACTTTCTGCCCCATCATTGTTTATTACGTTGTATTAGGGGATTTAAGCTTTTTCATGTTTGCTCTGACTCGATTTCAATAAATCCAGCCTATCAAAATCCACATCTGTATCTAGACGAAAGTTCTGCCGCAGCACTTCCGCTCTTATGCCGTTTGTTCAACATACTAATCAAAATATTTTTTGTATTTATAGACCTTCACACCCTCATTAAATTTACAAACAAGCTATCTCGACAGCATTTATCTAGCTAGCTATGTACAGACGTCAAATAAAGTTATTTGCGAAGACTGCCTACAACAGGAGAAGAGCGCTGATGTCTGACTGAAGTACAGATATTTTACATATATCTAATCAAACACAGATTTTCTAAATCTTTTCATAGAAACTAGTGTCATAGACCGTATCACCATACTATTAAATTGTTGTATATTTGTGTCCGTGTGGTACCGGACGTAAAAGAATAGCACCACCCCATTTCTTCCAGTAGGTGTCGTAGGAGGCGACTAAGGGACTTACTAGAGAATGGCCAGCTGCATTTTACCACCATACTGCGATCGCCTACCCGCTTGCCAATCGTGGCGACTATGGAAAAACCCCCTTGGGGAGGCCTGTGTCCAGCAGTGGACGTCTTTGGCTGAAATGATGATGATGATATTTTTGAGCAAATAAATTATACTTATCTAACTTTACCTAGACACATTCTTAAACGCCAGTCTGTAATTCCAGGAGTTTCCTTGACATAAGACTAATAGTTATCGAAAGTGGTCGTCGTCGTTTAGTGTTCGTCTGCCATTTCAGGCTAGTTGTAATGATCTCTGTGAGGTTACGAGAAATACTTATACTCACGATTCCCTGAAGGTTATGTAGTTAAAAATATATTGTTAAAATTTAAACGTTTTTTCGTGTTGCATATTTCTTGTCTCGTTAGTTCCAATTCGATTATGAAACGGTTTTTTTGCGGTATATGTTTAATGAAGGATTTTGATTGAATTACTGCTGCATTATCTTAGCAGTTTAACATATTTAATGTTCTCATTGATACAGATCCATATTAATCAAAAAAAAAATCAGCTTTTCCTTACATTTATGTTCGCATAACTCGTCAAAATGTAGGGAACAGCAGATTTTTTTTTTTCGCGATTTCAGGTTTGGTCCCATAGCAAAAGTTGTTCATAATGATGCGTACAATGACCCCCTAAGAGGTTGTGCGTTATTTACGTTACACATTGTATACGATAATATAATATTGGTGCAACCTCAGAAGTCTAGCTAGACTTGGAGGTTTATTTTTCATGTTTCACTTTTCCTGTTTCCTTTTTTTATAACTAAATTATCTAAGTTTAGAATAACAGTTTTTTATTTTGTTAATACTGGCTTAAAATAAATAGCTTCATTATGTGTTCAAAGTCCTGCCGCTCTTTTTAATATAGCTTACTTTTGTAACACGACACTATTAAAGTTCATTTATTATTATTATAATGCACATAAAATGCTCGATACGAAAGGTTAAATGCATTAAGAGCAGCAAAAAATTCACGCTTGAAACAGGAAGAGAGAAATATGTTACGTCCTTGATTATAGAAACGATATAATGGGCAACATTCACAGACCGTACTTTGACTTGGCTTTGATAAGTAAACGATTCGAACCTTATTCTTATACAACGGTGCCGCGGCCGAATTGAACTACTGTACAAAGTCCCCCTGACGTGAACAATGCTTACATTAAATTTGGTTGCCGACAGAATTGATCTTTAGTTTTCACACGTTCACTGAGCGAGTTCGCAAGGGTGAAGTTGCACCTGGTTTTTTTTTTGGGTGGGAAATCATCAACTTCACTTTTCCCGCTCTGGGTGGTAAAAGTCTGACACGCCCTCCTGGGGTGTGTCAGACTTTTACTGACTAAAACCCACCCGTGTACCCTCAGTTGCCCGTGCGCCAGGGGCGACGGTATCTCTTTCGAACAACCCGGACCCCTGGCAGGCATCGGCCCTTGTGGACCCCTTGGTCACCCTGCGACGGGTCAGGGTACCACTTTTCGTCCGCAGGGGATAGGGAGAGCGGCCAACGCTATACCTACCGACACTCCTCTTCCCCTGCGGCCCCAGAAACGGTGGCGGCTCCGTCCAGGCCACGGAAGGGAAGAGCGCTGCTCAAAAGTACCGGCACTCCTCCTCCGCTGCAGCCTGTAACCCTCAGCTGCGATGCCTCCCATTCGACATCGCGGCTCACCTCAGTTGCGGTGCACCTCACCAGAACATCCTTTTTTTGGCTGCTACGTCGTCGGCTTGGAGGCAAAAGCCCTGACGAGCGGCCCTACTTTGGGGTTCCTCTTCGCTTCACCGTGGCTGGGAGACCATGGATACTGAGCCCCCCCACAACGACAATGCGAGAACCCACTCGGGGGAGTTGCACGTGTTATTTTTTTAATTGTTAAATCTTAAGCGACATGGATATATGTTGTAAATTGCAAGTACCTATGGTTAATTAACTACACTACCGAATTGAGGACACTGTAATGGTAGCATTTGTATGTATGTATGTAAATAAATAAAATAAAAAATTTACATAATTAACACATTATTTGTGTTATATTGACATAATTTTTGAAAAAAATTGTAAGTATTTATAGTTACTGAAAATTATTCAGTGATAAATTATGAATAAAATACTTTCAGTACTTGCATGTATTCTGTTACACCTTGTATACAGCATGGTGTATCAAAAAATGTGTCATATTTAGGGGTGCTGAAGAACTTTCTTCGTGGAACCAATATCAACTGTCCCATACACACCTTCTCGACCTAAATACGGACGGCTGATTATTTTTTCTCGTAGTAAAAAGACACTATACATAGAGAAAGTTGTTCAGTTTGATAGTCTATACCACACCCTTATACGAGTATGAGTACACCTTTCTTATACATGCTGTATTAAGTTCATATTTGCAAAATAAAATGTGACCAAACGTTTCATAAGATTATGAACATAACCTAAATGAAAATAAAGTTAATATTTGTATGAGACACTAACATAGAAAAGTAAAGTCAAAGAGCTGTCTATAAATATTGCTCTTACATTATGACTGGATAGTACGTGCTTTTAAAAGTTAATAGAAATATGCCCTACATTAATCAATACAATTGGTTCCGGTCGACATTTAGTCGGGGTCTGGCCATTGACTTTAGTTCTAGACTGAAATTGCTGGTATCAATACAAAGTATAACATTTTTAGTTCCTTAAACACCTGCAGGTAAACCAGAAGAGATTCGCGCTTCGCCACAGAGTAACTCAAACAATCAGCCTATAATTTTCCCACTTCTGGGTCACAGCCCTTCTCGCTGAAAGAGAGAGAGAGTGGGCCATAATCCGCCACGCGGGCTAAGCGCAGGTTGGTGGATATCACATACCTATCTTCGAACTATTGATTCTAGGATACGCCGGTTTCCGTTTGCAGAAAACCTGCCTCTGGAACCTCTATGGCGGTTTTCCACAGAGACAAGTGTTTTACTTCGCTATAGTACACCTATTATTGCACGCTTTGCCTTATAATGTCACTCAAAAGTTTTGAATTGCATAGAGTTGCTAATCACACATTTTGTAACCATTGTTAACAAAATTGGTAAGTAGGTAAGTACTTCAATGGTTGTAACAGCTCTATATTAGTTCTCATAGTCACGCGTAATTTTGCTAGAATATTGGTACTATAAATGAAATGAACGATGAACATTTCAAATATAAGATCCGGGCTAGTTAACTAATTAATATTGTTAAGGAACCTATTTGCCAGCCCGGACCTTACCTACTATTGCCCATTCCAAAACCTGCCAAAAAGATAATATCACTACGATAGGCTACAAGACTGTCACAAATAAAGCAATAATAATTTGATACGATTACGCTAACAAATCACACTCAATCTTAATTAAATCGATTTTAATACAGTGACGATTGGGAAACGCAAATACAAATAAAAAAAAAGGTTCCTTTATTTCTTTATTTCTCTGACATAAAACATTTCTATCATCAATATCCCTTAACGGTAATTCGATAAGATCACCATTGTCAACTAATAACGACACTAGATAGTGATGCAACCCCCAGTCATTAATCATGTTATCGATACTTTGTTGAAACATGCAATTAATACTCTATGGGGTTATAATTTAGAACGGCTTGGTACAACGAAGATCAATCGATCTATGAGGTTAAGCAATGCTGATGTGGTCAAGGATTGGAGAGTGATCTTCATTGAAACATCACGACTCATAAAGAGCAAAGCAATGTGTTAGTTTGCATTCTATTAGGTGTTTGCAAATATTTAAGGCAATTTAGAGACTGGAGAAGAATTTGAAACTAGAAACAAGGTCATGGCGCCTGTTTTCAATGCAGATTTTTTTTTAAATGCGAAACGAAGTTAGTTTTATCAATGTTTTCAACGTGAACCATGTAAAAAAAAAACATATCCACATTTAAACCCTGGCTATAGAATCTTTAGTTCTTGTAGAAAACCATTACCTATATCGGTACCTATTTCAGTTTACAATACCTGTAGGTACGACTATAATAATACAATCACATACCACCGTACAAATTAGATTCATCATCATCATCATTTCAGCCCTTCGGTTCGATTCGTTTTCGGAAATGTTTTGAATCCTAAAACAGCACCTTAATTACGTAACACAATATCAATCAATCAAGATTGTCTAAAGTACATACTTCTTTTATGGGATACTGTGTAAAATGTTATAATAAACTACCAGTCGATATTCTTGAACTAAGTGAAAATAAATTTAAGTCATGCATTAAACGCACACTATGTAGACAAGCGTATTATAAGTTATATCTTAGATAAAAATGCCTGGCTTAATGCTGGTCCTGCTCCACAGCCACCTGGGCTTACTAATTAACATTTTAATATTTGGAAGAGATGCTTCCCCTTTTTTTATGTTTTCTGACATTACGAACACTTCTGTTCCTATTATTATTATTTTTCTGACATTGCGAACATTTCTGTTCCTATTTTTATTAATTTTGTGACATTACGAATTTGTTTTTGATTTTACTGAACCAAGTGTTAATTATTAAAATTTCAATAGATACTTATTATGTATTTTTCTTTCTTTTTGGAAGTCTAATTTTATGAATTTCTCAAGTAGGATTGAAACTATAGTTTTCTATAATTTTGAAGCATTTTGTCAAATTTTTGTAAATGTGAGTACCATGCATCCTTATAATATGTTGTTTTGATGTACGTCGACTTGAAAAAACGTGGTAGTTGAGAGTAGGTATGTCATGCTCACTTAAATGTCTCACTGATGGTGGCGTGTGTGTTGGATCATTCGGTTCCCTAGAAAATGGTTGAGCTGGATGGTGCTGATCCATGCGTCAAGTTCGTGAACGGGCGCCGTCGGTTGAGACTGGTCATCTCTTATCTGCCATGGCTTATTTTGAATCTTAATTTTTTTTTTTTTTTTTTTTTTACATTGTTCTCACATATAGAAGCACCAAGAATAATGTTCCCAAAATTTTGTAATACCCACGATTTAAAAGAGTGTCCTTGGAGTTTCTTGCCCGTTCTTCTCCATAGAGATCTACGTTTTTGGAATGGGCACCTAGCTTCAACTTCGATTTTTGTTTGACAATTCAAAAGTGCCTGTGAAAGGTTTAATTGAAATAAATGCTTTGAGTTTGAGTTTGAATCAGAATCTTAATAATTTTGAAGTATATCGCTAATCCATTGCTTCATCATCATTTCAGCCGAAAGACGTCCACTGCTGGACATAGGCCTCCACCAAAAGGGGCTTTGCCATAATCGCCACCCTTGGCAGGCGGGTTGGCGATCGCAGTATGGTGGTGAAATGCATAGAGAACGCTGTTGCCCATTCTCTAGTAAGTCCCTTAGTCGCCTTCTACGTCACCCACGGGAAGAAACGGGATGGAGCTATTCTTTTACGTCTGACGCCAGACGGAACGTCGCTTCATATGTTCGAAAAATTCGTCTGTACAGCAACGTAATTAACGTATTGAATGCTACTAAACTGTCAAAATAAAAGCCATGTCTCTCTGGTCAGACTGGACTTTAATTTGACAGATGCCTAGTACGTTCAGCAGATAAGTTAGGTCTACGTATACTGTTCCTTGGAACTGTGAAACTCTAACTTCTAAGCCAACGCAATCAAAAGACACAGCCGTTTATGCCGCAAATTTTCGACACTCGCAAGGGAATCAAAACCTACAGGGAACTTCCCGTGAACTCAGAATCTTGAAATTTGGTACGAAGCAACGTCTTATAGCACAGATAAAGGAAACTTTGTGAAAATCATAAATGTTTAGTTTCCTCTTATAATAAAAATAAAGGATAACTGAAACGATAAAGAGACCTTTGTCTTAAATTTATGCTCCTCCAGCTTTCCACATGATGTTTTGGATTTCATTTAGCAATAAAAATACCATAACTTTTACTTATATGCCTACAGGTTTTTACGGAACTCTCAGTGCGCGGGTCCGACTCGCACTTGACCGGTTTTTTTTTTAATACAGGTCAAATCAGTACTTGATACGGGCATAATTATTTGCATTCATCTCAAGTATTGTTATTCTCACAATACAAATAATAGTACCACTTTCCTATCGTTACCATCTTCCATGTAACAATAACGTGACTATCGACATAAACTAACAACACTATTGTCATCTCCACGACTAGAAAGTTAGTGACGCAACCCCATTGTCGATGATATTGTCGATATTTCAGAGATGTCATTAATAGTCGCGGTTGGACCAATTTGTTTGAACTGGGTCAGGCCATTTAATGGTGTGTTAGTGTCACTTAAACATAGCCTCGTTGGTCTAGAGGCCGTAAGCGCTACTGCTGAGCGTGAGGTCTTGAGTTCGATGCCCGGGTCAGGCAAAGTGTTAACACTTTGCCTGACCCGGGCATCGAACGAAATGACATTGAAAAAAATATTTTTGTCCATCTGGAATTTCTCAGTAACACACAGAAGTCTGGATTTCTGCCCGGTTGATGGCAATAGGCTCGCCTCTTATTACATGGGACTCAGATATAACTGGCGAGTTGTGGGTGTACCTACTATAGGAACACCTCTGCCTAATACTTCGGGGAATACAGGCGTGACGTTATGATATTTGATATTCGTTTCTGCATTTATGTATTTAGAAGTCATAATAATTTACTAGGTATAGACTACAATTGATACAAAATCAACTGTTTGCGGTGTCCAAGTTTGCATCAATATTCTAATTGTAAACGACTAAATACTATAATCAAATGTTTTCCTAATTCAGCCTCTATCAATTCCAATTAAATCATAAAATAATTTCCGTCTGAGAAACGTAATTATTTAACTTCACCAGAAACACTACAGACATACATTTAATATTGAAAGCTAACTATTTTATAAACGCAGTAAAGTTTTAAAATTGTTGCAAAACTGTAATTGCTTTAGTCTTTGACTGTTACACATAACTCCATGGGAATGGCCGGCCTTGAGTCAGAAATGTATCGATACACATAGGGTAACATCACTAGATATTGAAATATCAATCGTGACTCCAATTAACATTAGTGGAACGGTTTGGTTAGGTAGATTTTTAATTAAATCCCTACAAATTCCTAAATCTATAGATATTAATAAAAAGAAAAGTCCTGACTGACTGACTCATCAACGCCCAGCCCAAACCCTTGGACCTAGAAAGCTGAAATTTAGCACAGAGGTTCCATTTATAATGTAGACAAGAAATAAGGAAGGATCTTTCGAAATTCAACCCCTAAGGGAATTAAATAGGGGATGATAGGCCCGCGCGGGCGAAGCCGCTGGCAAAAGCTAGTAATATTATAAATTGCGAAAGTAACTCTGTCTGTCTGTTACGCTTTAACGCCTAAACCGCTGAACCCATCATCATGTTTGGCAAAGACATAACCTGGGAAGGACATAGGCTACTTTTTTACGTGATAACCGACATCCACGCGGGCGGAGCCGGGGGCAAAAGCTAGTATAATAAAGCTAAATAGTGTTTAAAGGCGCCCAATTTCTGGAACTATTTTTTTTTTGCATTTGATTGCTCAAGTTTTGGGGAAACGTGTTTAACATCACGCTACGTCCGTCGCTAGACCTCCTTTTTTTTTTTTTTTTTTTATTACGGGGGGAAATCCTCATGGATGTCCTCCGCCCCGGGGAGGGCGGACGGGTCTGTCAGACTCTTACTGACTAAAACCACCCCGGTGTTCCGTCTCTCACTTACGCCGGGGATCACGGGAACTAGTAAGTCTATGACACTCAAGTTTGCTTGCAAACTATATATTAAAGGAAACCAATGACGCAGTCTTTCAAATTTCGAATAAAGTTGCAACTTGACACTGTCAAAACCGTATATTCAAAAAATCCTTAACCCCACCACCCACGGTTCTATTACAAAATCTAACGACAGAATAATGTTCCCTATAATAAGCAACATAGCCCAAAACACCATAATATTACTATGACGTATATTATTAAACGTTGCGAAAGAATGTAATACAGGCCATGATATTTACTCTGCTGTCAGATTACTCCACGCTTGGGAATGATACATCGAACCGGCTTAATGTCAGAAGGAAGAATGTCAGATCACTTTATGAGCTTTTTACATTACGATTAAATGTGGAAGTAATCAAAATATCTTAGTAAGGATTGACCTTTTGCTGTAATGTGAATTTTAGCTGTCAAACCAACGTGCATTAGGAAAGACTTTTGTCATGATTTCCACTTATTAATAAGATTTGTAGTGATTATAAATGATATTTACCAAATTGAAAGTAACTTATTTGCCTCAAATGATTTGTATCTAAATAAATATTAATATCTAAATATTCAAGTCTCGCATTTGACAGTTATCGAAAGTTATCGGATCGAAATGGGATGTAGGGGGATTTTCTTGGTTTTCTAAGTAAATCCTATCCAAGCTACGAAAGAAGAAGGTTGTCTCAAGAAGTCTATATTGTTATTATGTTGAATACCTAATTAAATAGTTTTATATAATAATATGTGTTGCCATATACTAGGTTTGTATATGGGTGAGAGTTTAAATACGTAAATATTGATACTGAAAAGAGTGTTTTCTTTATAATTCTAGTAGATGTACCGACATATTGTATGAATGGATCTTAGATTTCTTTTTGATTTATTTACTAAACACTTTTTTGTACACCACATATTTCAAAAATGCTGGCCAAGGGCGTGTCAGACCACGCACAATGAAGGGTTCCGTAGATGGGACGGATTAATTTAAAAAATGAGCTTAAATTTTGCCGATTTTTTTTTTTCTTTTGAAGAACGGTGCGTTCGTTAGTATGGACAAAAATGTATTTAAAAACCAGTGTACAATGGGCGGTCTTATCGCACAAACAGGTAATGTTCCGAACAGGCTTGCACTCCTTGCAAAACACCTATCAGACACAATCTGAATGATTTTGAAAAATATTGCTAATCCATTAACTTCATAATATTAATGAATGTGTCTGCCTATCGAAACGAAAGCCATTCTCTCTTCAACAATGAATAAAATCCAGGCTTTCCATAACTTCCGCACAGACTTTTAAATCAGTAAAGAGGTGTTACGAGTGCCTTCCCATATGTCAACAACAAAATCAAGTTATTATCGACACAACCCGGAAAGGAAAACTTTGTAAAGAATTTTATAACAACGTGCGTTAAAATTCCTTTTTATTATTTAAGTCTTAATTACAGGGTTTTTATTGTTATCTATGTAATTTGCTACATGCTACTTTATCTTCCTTGTAATTCGAATCTTGGTATTTATTTTTAGGTCTTTACCTATGAAATTGCCGTTCTGCAGTACTGGCCATTTCAAATCAAAATAATTTTTGTTTGGCTAAGAATTCTAATTTCAAATTAATTTTATTTTAAAAACATGGATTTTTTTTTCTAAAAGTAGTCATTTCTTTATTGATTAGTGTTACATTTTCATCGCATTTCAATCTTTTTCGTCATCATGGATACGTTAAAAATTCGAGTAATTATGGAATATGAGTACCGTCGTGGCAGCAACGCGGCACAAGCGGCACGCAACATCAACGACGTTTACGGAGCTAACACTACAAACCAACGCACCACCTGTTATTGGTTTGCTCGCTTCCGTTCTGGAAATTTCGACCTGAAAAATGAACCTCGCGGTCGTCCGAAGACTTTGGTCGACAATGACGAATTAAAGGCGATTGTGGAAGCTGATGATACACAATCTACGGCTGAATTAGCAGCAGCTTTCGACGTTAGCGTCAAAACAATATTGGTCCATTTGCGTCAAATTGGCAAGGTAAAAAAGCTAATACCCGAGAGGCAGTACAAAATGCCTTTGAAGAATTTGTTGCCTCCCGTCCAGCTGATTTCTTTAAGAAGGGCATCAATAAACTGCCACTGCGATGGCAAAGATGCATTGATTGCATGGGTGATTACTTCGATTAATACAAATAAAAAATTCATGAAAAAAAATCGTTTAAATTTTTTCATACAAAACGGCAATTTCATAGGTAAAGACCTATTATTTTATAATGTATGCACCGACAGTAAAACACAATAGAGATACAACATAATTATAATTAGTACAAAGGTACTGCTTATTTCGTAAGAATTTTCTTCCAGCAGACCTACGAAAGGAATTGTATTACGTTTTGTTGTTAATTTTGTTCTTTTCCGGAATCAACATTTGGAACGAAGTTCTTGGCTAAAATTTCCATTATGGGCCAAATATTTTGGAGTTCATATTTTTTGTATAGATAATACTTATAATAATAAGGCTTTTTACAAATTTTCAAGTTTCGGACGTTCACGGTTTACGAGATATTTTTTTTTAAATTTCCATACAAATTGGAAAATAGCACACCATTCGCAAATTTTTAGGTTGGATAAATTGTCATGGTAGACGTCAAAGTTGACATTTCACGTTCCGTTGATGATAGAGGTGTATTTTATTCAATTTTATGTCATATTTTTTATTCAATATTATTTTATTTTCACATATTCACATAATAAATTTGGTGTGTGATTAATGTGTATAATAACCGTGCTGTATTATGCAATTACATTGACTTTTTACACATTTTTTTTTCTTTTTTCAATGTGGAACGGAACGTGAAACGACGCCGTTTTGTTATTCAGCGTTTTTTTATCTGTCAGTCAGTGTTTGTTGCCCTTGCAGTTGTGTTCGATTTTATTCTCACTAAAATCCGAAAAATACCCGAAACCGAATCAGAGCACCCCACTTTCCACGTGGTCTTGTCTGCCCTACCCCTAGAGTGTATATAAAAAACCGGAGGCGCGGAGGGAGAGCAGCCGTCGCCCGCTGTGACGAAGCGCGGGAACTGTGTGAGGTGGAGCGGCTGAGGCTGGTCGCCGAAGGCGACCAACAAGCCGAAGCTGCGGAGCCGAGCATGAGTGACCGTGCTTTGGCACGCAAGGGCGGAAGGGCTGCTCTTCCCGCAGCGCCGGAGATAAGGCGGAGTCCTAAATAGCGCTATTTTCACCTAAAAACTTTAACCATGGATATCTCCATAACCATGGGGCCCCGAAGGGAAGGGATGGTACAGGGGGTAGCCCCCGTACCCCCTTCCCTGCCCCTCCACTCCGCACCCCATAAATCGTTGGCCCATAATGGAAATTTTAACCAAGTTCTTTATCGCACGTTGCGAAAGGGGGCTAGACGGAAAAAATTAAGACCAAAAGTTGTAACGACACTTTTTGCTATAATCATTTAAACCAGGCCACTGAAGTATTGCCAAAAAAAGTTTTTAAGTATGACAGGCTGGCCAGTTAAAATCTATTTTGAAAATATAATTATTTGTAAGTAAAAATAGGTACGTTCCAATTTCAAAATAATTTCCCTCCACATTGTTTGCGAGCTAATTTATATTATCGTGTCTCATTAAAAAATGGATCTGCGCCGGAAACATTTTCGCGCTATAATTTTGTACGATTTCAAGTGTCGCCTGAAACCGGAAGAATCGTACGATAGACTTCAAATGACATTCGTCGATGAAGGCCCTTAAAGACAGAGGCAATACTCTAAATTTGTTGTTGTACATAATAAATAATAATAACAATAATGAATCCTGACAGTGTTTCTGCACAAGTTCCGGATCGCTGATGGAATTAGGTAAGTAGAGATTTTATACAGACAATAATAAATGCTTATGTATTTTTAGCAAGTACGCATTACCTCTCTTTAGTATTATGCTAACCAAGTCATACGCGTTATAATCTGTCCATTATTGTGTGTTTAGCAAGTGTACGCGTCAATAAATTTAATAAATTAAAAAGCAAGTTATATTTTAATATTACAATATCAATGCGTATGTATTTAGCAAGCCGTGCGTGTTCTAACCTATAAGCTGTTGTGTTTACGAAAAGTCGATATACGTATACATTATATACTCGTATAAACACAAAATCTGTTGTGTTTACAAAGTCCCGCGCATCTATGACGTGTACGAAAGAATAGACAGACAGAGTGCATATTTATGTGTGTGTGTGTGTTTGTGTGTGTGTGTGTGTGTACAATTTTTTTCTTTTTTAATGTCAATAGCGAATCAACTAAAGCATCGACTTCTGAGGTACAAACTATAACATCAAGGAAAAAGACAAATGCACAAAGATGTAGAGAAAAAGGAACTTCGTTCCATCCGGGTGTCCCTTAACACCTCTCAAGTTTTTTTTTATTGTATTTTACCTAACCCTCATAAGTACGTATGTGTGTCACTTTATAGTTTGTAAATTACTGTGTACAACATTTTGAAATACTATACTTAAATAAACAAAACGAATTTAAGCAAAGTTGTTTGTTCAAAATCGAGGGAGCTAGGGGCTTGTGGCTAAGTAACAATAACTGCGCGGTTCGTTCGATCAGGTTAAGCTACGCTTGCCGTGGTTGGTCCGTGGATGGGTGACCATCTTAACATACCAAGACCCCTCCGTGCCTCGGAAAGCATGTCAAGCCGTTGGTCCCGGCTGTCATTTGTGGATCTTTGACAATCGTTACGGGTCGACAGAAGCCCGAAAGTCTGACAACCAGTCTTAGTCCAAGGATATTGTATTACCCAGTAACTGGACTGTGGAGGTCAGATAGGCAGTCGCTACATGTAAAATACTGGTATTCATCTGCATCCGGTTAGACTGGAAGCCGACACCAACATAACTGGGAAAAGGCTAGGCACAAAATGAGTTTATCAAAATCGTTTAATGAATCGATTTCTGTAATTTTTAACATCGTTATTTTTATTCCAAAAATGATTAAAAGTACGTAAATTACAATCACACTTCCGCAGTACATACAAAACATACCAAAATGGACGAAGTATAGTACGCTAGACCCTCAAATACTTGTGTGACTGTGTGAGTGCGGAGATTTAGAATATGACCACAATTTTCTTGGGCACGCCACGATTGCGGCGGTAAGTCCCCTCTTTGAGGAGTGGTTTGAGAGGCGGCATGGCGTCCTCACCTTCCGCCTGACGCAGGTCCTCACCGGACACGGTTGTTTCGGGAGGTTCCTGTTTCGGATAGGGCGGGAGGAAACGCCCGGGTGTTTCCACTGCGAAGATCGCCCTGAGGACACGGTGGAGCACACGGTGGCGGTCTGCCCTGCTTGGGCGGAGCACCGCCGTGTCCTCGTGGAGGCGATCGGCGGCGGCGATCTCTCGCGTCCGGCCCTGATCCAGGCCATGGTACGGAGCGAGAGGGCATGGGGAGCCGTCACCTCCTTCAGCGAAGCAGTGATGCTCGCGAAGAGGGAGGCGGCGCACGTGAGGGAGAGGCAGTCTATGCGCCCTCGCGACCCCAGCCGCCGCAGGATACGGAGACGCCCTGGGCGTCGGGAATCCCAGGCCGATTTCCGGCCACCGTAGGCATGGGCTTGCGGACGGCGAGTATTAGGTAGCTCGTTGTCCGGTAAGGACCAAGCCCAAGTCGACGGCGCGTTGTGTTCCACGCGCGCCTCAAAGAGATGTCAGCACAAAAAATGATGGGGCCCGCAAGGGCCGATGCCTGCCAGGGGTGCGGGTTTGTTCGAAAGAGACACCACAGCCCCTGGCTTAAGGGCTACTGAAGGAACACGGGTGGGTTTTAGTCAGTAAAAGTCTGACACGCCCTCCTGCTCCACCCAGAGCGGGAGAAGTTATTTGATGATTTCCCACCCAAAAAAAAAAAAAAAAAAAAAAAACACAATTTTCTGTCTCTCAGGATACATAACTAATTAACAAATTTTATTTTTTTACACGTAATACATATTAAGAATATATTGTATAAATAATGATTAAACATAATGGGGTTTATTAAAAACGTTGATAAAAGTTAAGAGATGTTTAAACGTCAAAAATGCATGGTTAAACAAACGCTAATCATTACTTAACTTTAAGTAGCGTTTCTATATAAAGGGGTATGTATATAACTAGTTTCTGCCCGCGACATCGTCCTCTTAAACATCTTGTTCCCAGTCAGGGAAACCTCGTCGCATCACATCGCCTGCTCGTGCTATTCGTTCGTTTATGCGAAGCGTTTTTTCTGACTTCTTTTCTTATTGCTCGGCCCCTAAGACTTCTACCGTGATGTTAAATAGCTTTTGGCTTTTTAGAAAATTGTATCATTACATGCAAAAAAGAATTTTTCAAATTGGACTGGTAGTTCCAAAGATTAGCGCGTTCAAACAGACTCTACAGCACATATAGTAAATATCTACATAGATATTCTAATTGCAGTGTTTTATGGTGTTCGTTAATTCCGGAACATATTGTACAGGTAGGTACTTACGTACTTCACAATCGTAATGGGACATAATTTTCTAGAATCAAAATCAAAATATTTTATTTCACATAAACCTGCATGTATGGGTACTTATGAAACGTCAGAAGCTAGGTGCACGGTTCCAAATTGTCGCTTCCGGTGGAGAAGAGCCGGCAAGAAACTCCACGGTTACTCTTTAAAAAATAATTGGCTTTAAAAATGTTTTCAAATTACAGTGATAATAGGTATGGGAGGATAGTGCAGGCCTGTCAATAAGTAGAAAATCGTCTACAAATCTAGTCTGTAAGGCCTACAACGTTCTCTCATTCACAATATGTAAAATAACTAGAATTTCATCATCAAAAATGTCAAAGAATCAATCAGTTTCCAGTTTCTTAATGACTCAAGTGAATGCCTCTGGACCTAATAAGTATTATATATGTCTAAATATTCGTACGTGAGCTAAATTGTACCTACGTGAAATTGTGTCGAACCTACATAGTTATGGCACATGAACTATCTCGTTTGTGTCAATTAAGAATTCATAAAGCCACCGTCTTTAATGAACTAGTTTTTTTTTATTTTTGCGAACAGTCGACAACGCTTCGTTTATGAATTTCGTACAGTTTCGTACTTTTACTTAGTTGGTTTCGTGTAGGTTGAAAACAAATCCTAAGTAATTCTTATAAATAACCCATTGGAAGACTTATTATGTAAGTCTTTCGATCTATTGTTGAGAGTTGATAATACATTGGAGAAGTCACAGAAAAGATGATTCTTAAAAAATTGGTAGCTGATTAAAAAAAAACACTCCTGAAATTTAAATTAAAGAAAACAATTCTAAATATAATATAAAAACAATACTTAATGTGTGTTACGTTATGGTTATGTATGACAGTCTTAATTCGTACATGTCACAATTCCACAGACTATCCACGCATGAAGCAGTTAATCCGTGGACATACTGCAACAGTCACCTTGACCCACTACCCTGTGGTCGTTGAGACACAATGTCCGACATTGACCATGCCGCAACACCCATAGATGATTGTCTGTCATCTGTCACTTTGACAGTTAGCAATCGTTTTATAGATGATGTTGTGTGACTGATTTGAATTGTTGTGTAAATGAACTATTGTAAGCGCAACAATAAAATAGAATAGGGGATTTCTTAGAAAAGGTTAGCTTATACGATGAGTCGATGACATACAAATTAAGTACGATTAAAAACTTCATGCATAATCAGCCTATATCGTTCCCACTGCTGGGACACAGGCCTCCTTTCGGCGAGAGGGAGTGGGCCGTAATCCACCTCGCGGGCCCAGTGCGGTTTGGTAGTTACATGTCTTCGAAGTTTTTGGTTCTAAGACATGCCGGTTTCCTCACGTTATTTTCCTTCACCGTTTTGATCAAAAATGTACGGGAACCGGAACTGCGGATGCTAACCGGCTTGAAATCTAGTTTGACAGAAAGATATATTAAGTGGAATAAACAGTATTCGTAATCCTGTCCTTAGCCGCAACTTTGACTAACAAAGTTAAACTGTATCACAACACACTTACAACCTAAATTCTAATCATTTTAACCATTCAACTGTCAACAACGCCAAACTCAATTACAAATAACAAACATTCAAGATCTTTAACAGCGATATTATCAAAGTGTAGTAATTACTATAAACGATATTATTCGTTGACAACGCTTGTCCTTGCGAACAGACAAAGGCAAAGACAGCCTTCCCTTTCTGCCAGTCTCAAGAGCGAGTGAACGGCTTGGTACTGGCAGGAAGGCATCTTCGAATATGTCAAGGAACGAATGAAGAGATAATTTAAATTATGAAAGAATGATTGAGAATGACGCAAATGGAATGTTATGTGAAATAGAAGTAGACAGATAAAAGTAAAATTTTCTTGTTGCTTGACAACGGAAGAGCGTGTTTTAATTAAAAAAAGTTCTTATTTCATACACTGCAGCATGATTACAGAAAAGTTAAATTTTTACGGCTTTTATACACTTAATCGCATTGCAATTTTTGAAAAAAAAGCAGCAAACCTTTAAATTGATTTTAAACAATTACCAGCAAAAATGTAGGTTTATTGGAGTGGTTGACAACAATTAATGTTCAACAATTCCAAGGACATCACTTATTAGGTCAGCAATAGATACAATTTTGCAACGATAACCCTGAAAGTGTTGCTGTTGTACCGAAACCATCCGGCAACAACGTACCGTTAAAATTAGACTTTATCTCAAAAAATATTTCACCCACAAAACACCAAAGCACTATTTTTCGAAATTATAAACCCAAGAAAAGGTGCATTCTTACACGGAGCAATAACTCCAGTTCGTAATAACTATTAATAGCCTTAGATTGGTTAAACACGTTCCACAATAACAATACAATTTATGTAACAATCGGCTGCAGCGGTAACTATTTTATCAGCTTGTAGACTCCCTTTTAGTTTGTAAGATGTGTCTGGTCTAACAACCGACAGAATTTTAAAAAAACGTTGTCCACTGCGGTTACTTTGGGTTCAACGAAATGAACTGAAATAGTTAATTCTTTAAATAGAATATCCGAATCACTATTACACGTCATATTTAAAAAAAAAACCTAGATGATTGATATTTCTTCTCTGACTACTCTTGAGAAGAAATAGCGAAATAAAAATGCTTGAAGGCTTCTTCACACAGGCGCATCGCGACACTTGTAGAACAATTTCCATGGAAATTGTTTCTACGTGAGTCGTGTCGCGCTTTCGCGTCGCGCCCGTTTGTAGAAGCCTTTATTTCGGGTTTTATGACTTTAAAAATGGTAACAACGCGTTTATATAACACTATAAAGTGAAAAATAACTTTAATTTCGGAAGTCAGTGCCTTTGGATATTTATTATAATATATATTTATCACCATCTTCCGAAATTAAAGTTTTTATTTTTCTCTTCTTAGTTTTAGTACCCACCCCACACGAATTCGAAATTTCATCATCCTTGGGGTCAAGACAATGCATGTTTATGCGTTAGCAGCAATCGTGGTTGATTTGTTCGCATTTTTTGAAGAGTTCCGTCCTTTGTCTCCGAAACGCATCATCACATTTATAAGAAATTTAAATGGATCCATTTCGGGATAAACCCTTTTCGAAAAAATAAGAAGAATTTTGCAAATCCGTCTATATATGACGGGAGTTATGCCCGAACATACATATAAAAAATAAATATAAACATGTCGAATAACCTCCTTCTTTTTGAATTCGTTTAAAAAACCACCAAAATCCTGCCTGCCACTGTTAACCAATAAATAACCTACACCTTACCGAGTCAGCCAGAAGGCCAATGAACTACCAACCGTTACCTACACTACAGTTCTATTGAAACTGCATAATAACAGCACATAACAGTAACCACAAACAGTCTCTCATTGTCTACTGCCACTGCAATGCTATAAGTGGCAATTGTCTCCCCGTCTCATTATAATTGTTGCCACGATTATAAGTTCGTACTTGGTAGAAAATCACTGTAATTGAGTTCTGAGATGTCCTACTGGGCCTAAGTATGGTCTGTGTGACCGACTTCAGTCATCTTACCATCGGATTTGTATAGTTATTACTTGATAGTTCGAACTTATTATATCTTTCATCGTTTATTTTGGTTTTGACCTTCGTTCGGGCTCATCCCTTTCGATTCTTGTGAGTGATAAAGAACTGTCAATGTCAAATCGTAACGAGTGAATCTAGTCCAAATGATTTTTGTACTCAATTTATATGCACAGACGCCAGCACGTGAAGCTACCCAAATCTGTCAAAATGTATTTAATAGAATTTCAACTTTATCACATAAGCATAAGGTTTGACAAAATTTGACAGTTTGGGGTAGCTTGATGTGTTGGCATCTACATCGCCGCATATGAACGACGCATCATATGTCGTCACGCTAAATCCTGCATCACGCAAGCAGAGTTTACCGCACGACTACCATATACAAGATGGCAGGGGTATAGCCGCACAATCTGTTATCTTATATTCAGTACATGATTCTGAACCTATTCTTATAAGAATTCATGGTAACACCTTGACAAGGTCCTGAAATGAATCTTCGGACAGTAAACCCACCTGACACGACACTCGTCTGGTCGGAGGAACCCCCCTTTTCTATGGAGGATGAGTGAACTATACACCCAATTCCTCCTACCTCTATAATGCCTTTAGATAAGTTTCTCACAGGGCGATCGTCATTATGATTCTGCCGGTTTCTTATCGGATCTGTTATTCAATGGTATTTTATCTGGTGGGATCAGAAGCATTCCAAATAATAGAAATGATAACAGTCCTCCAGAGCAAGTTTCGACCGTGGCGAACAATCTCAGCGGAGACTATAGCCTTCGGTGCGGGAGATATTATACGGTACCAGTGTGTGCAGACGCAGGTGCACTCTCTCTTCCCTCGCTCTCTAACTCCGATGGAATGGCAAGCCGACGCGACCGGAGAGAGATCAGGTGCGGGGTCATCAGCTTAACGGTTACGGTAGCTACGGGTTATCACACCGCCAACTTACAAACTCCAAGCTGTTACTAACAAATTCCAAAAACAAAAACAAGAATAAGAGTATAAGATATAAAAATACGGAAACTTTATAACGTAATCACCGGAAACACACCAATTATCACTTCAACATCTCAGTTACAACTTAAAACCATCTTCATTAAAATACTTGTTTACGTAAAACTCAAAATTTTCTCTTTGGCGCCCATCTAAGCTCAAAATATGTTATGAATACGCAAGCTCCGCATAATAGCAGGTTCTATTCCCGCGGCACGATTCCCACCAACACAGTGAGATAACACCTACAGGGCTATTGTTAAATACAGAACTAAACTCTTTTCAAGGTGGTTAAAATTGTATTACACACTTAGTTACGTCACCAGTGGTCAAGCGTGATCAGGTATTTTAGGGAAAGGCTGATCCAAAAAGCGATCAATTATTTTGCCAACGATCCGACAACCATGAAAAAATACAGGGTCAAATATTAACTAATGAAACGGGCTGGGAAACGATGTATTTATCAAAACATACATACTCAGCCTTTATCGTTCCCAAGACACAGGCCACCTCTCCGTGAGAGGGAGTGGGCCGTAATCCACCACGCGCGCGCATCTAAACATGATAAAACAAAATTAATAATTTTATTCGTTTTTGTGGGGTCATCGTCCGCAGATAGTGTAGTCACTTGAAATATCAGTTTTTTTTTTTGTGTAATCTTCACAGACGTGATGAGTTTTGATATCAAAAATCGATAAAACCAAATAAAACAGATTTTATCAATTCAAAGTTCATGTGACAAAACTACCTGCAATCGTTAACCCACTAAAAAAACAACAAAGAATTTATTTTATTTTATCGTGTTTAGATTTCGATACCCATCACGTTTGCAGAGTTTTGCTAGCGAATTTAATTTGACCCTGAATATATTATCCGTCCATCGTGAACTATTTTGAAAATGTTACAAAAACAAAACATTATGGCGTGAGCGAATTTGGGTTTTCCCGAGTTTGTCTCCTTTTCATGAAATATGACCCCGGTCTGGCTCTGATTAAGGCAACTATTTCGTAGAAAATTCGCTACTTATCACTTAAAAAAAAACAAATTTAAATATCCGGTGACTTGTCATAGTTCGCGGAAGGTCGCGATTTGAGCCCAACATATCTGTATCACGCTAATTAGAAATTTTATCTACATATCTAACAGGAAAATGGCACAATATAAATTGCTGTGTTCCTCGATATTAGTAGCCTACTAATAAATATTGCTGTAGTTACTAAACGCATTATACTATGTCATAGACAAGGCTGACCAAGGTTTGTCTACGACATAGCATAGTAGGGCAGCCCCGATTGTCCCCGAATCATATTATCTATGCGGTAAACACCTTCGTTCTTACTCGTAATATGGTAAAATGGCGGGCAAGTGCGTAAACGTCATTAAACGCATTAAACGTGACGCCAGACTTCGTAGAATAGAATAGAACATTAAGATGTATGTAATTGCATTGAAACATGGCACAGTAATGATCTTAATTATCGTATTGTGATCTACGTGTCACGTATTACGATCGTTTGTCATAAATTTGAAAAGAATGAAAAGTATCAAATCAATTTGACAGATTGGAGTAGCTTGGTGTACTGGCCTCTGTACATTCATCGCAAAATTTTGGTGTGGTGTACTTGTCCGGTTTGCAAAACAAATAACGACAACTTCGTTAGTCATAAACGTAAAAACCAGAGAAACTAGTTTATTACACTGCAGTATTTGCATAAGTTACAGATTAAAAGATAACAATTGCCTGTCGCTTTGAGACAGAATAACCCTTAACGTGAACGAAGAATAAATCAAAATAATGTTATTTTCAAGGTCCACTTTAACAAGACCTTAAAGACTTTTAAAGGTGATCTATGGAATTAGTATGTACTTACGTACTATATAGTAAAACTCCATGAGAAAACCTGTAATCTGTCCCAAAAGTTTCCGATGAAAATATAAACAAATGGATGACAAAATGTCCAGTAATAAAATACAGACGCCAGCACATCAAGCAACCCCAAACTGTCAAATTTTCTCAGTTGAACATCATGAACCTTATGCTTAAGGAATAAATTTGAAAATCTGTCAAAGAAATTGGACAGATGGAGGTAGCTTGATGTGCTGGCGACTGTACAGTACCAAAACATGACCAAAACTGATAAGTAACCGATATAGTTGATATTTACTTGAATTTCTTTAGATTAAATTGAATTCAATTCCAAAAGAGATTTTTCTCATCTCTTTTGGAGTTGTCAATTTGTAATGCCACTTACTAATTGAGTGCTTGATTTGATTTTTTGAATAGGTACATTCTAATTTTAAATTCTAATTTTTTGCATTTGACAATTGAGGCTTTTTTTTTCGGTGGGATTAATTTTATAACCTAAACTTTCGTCGATGATTCATCAATTGCAATATTTGCAATTGACCAGTAATTACCTATTGGTTTAAATAGGTGAGATAAACAGTGGAATCCAATTCTAGATATAAAATGTGTTACTAGTTCCCGCCATTGAGCGATTGTGTAAGAATATAACCTGCACCCTAATTCGTTTTGAAACAGATTGTTAAACCATTGCTTCATATGTTCGAAAAATGTGTCTGTTGAACAACGTAAATACCGCAATGAATACTGTTGAACTGTCAAATTGAAACCGATTATGATTCATCGTGAGTTACGCAATTAGGGTGCTGAACTGGGTTTGTTTATTTCTTTCATTAAGTAGCTAGTTTTGGAACATCATATTTATTTTGTAGATTGTTGGTTACTCAGCAGACTCAGCTCCCAGGAACGTGAAAAAGGTCCACTTCTATGTTATAAAAATCCGGTACGCATAATAAACAATTAATGATAAGGTATCTTAACTCATATTAGAAATGCGAAACTGAGTTTGTTCGCTTGTCACGATTTCACGCTAAAACGACTGAACGAATTTGGATGAAATTCTTCCTGAATCGCAGAAGAAGTCGCGCGCAACAACTAATTATGAAAAAACCTACTGAAGTTTCAAAAAATCAATCACACGCCTCAGAAATAATTTTGAAAGAACTAAAAATACTTATTGTGAAAGATGATAAACCACCAAGCAATGTATTATCGTGTCAAACCGTCAGTTCTGTTCTGACAGGATGTAAATCGCCACTTAACTACGAACCTTGACATTTGCAGATAAGCTAGTTTTATCTTAAGCAACAATCGACCATATACCTACTTTGCCCGTGTAGTTTCAAAATACAGGCTGGCGATTTAGTCGCTTACCTACATTCCTGAAGGTGGTGATTCTTCTACCCATCCTTATACAATATGAAATTGATTAGGTGCGCCAAGTTAAACTAAAGGTATAACAGACGTTGTAATTATTAAGAAATTAAGAAAACTTACAGCATGTCAATAAGGAAAATAAAAACTTTTTTCAAAAAAATAACAACCGACTTCCAAAGAAACACTACAAAGTGCAAAATAACTTTAATTTGGGAAGTCGGTGACTTTTGATGTGTATTTTAATTATTTGCCTTCCTTGTAGTGTTTCTTTGGAAGTCGGTTGTTATTTTTTTGAAAAAAGTTTTTATTTTTCACTTTTTAGTTATCTACCAATTCGAAATTTCATCATCCTTGGGGTCAAAACAATACACATTTATGCGATAGCAACATTCGCGGTTGATTTGCTGTAATTTTTTGAAGAGTTCCTTTGTCTGTCTCCGAAACGCATCATCAGATCTATATGAAATTTCAATGGGACCATTTCGGAGTAAACCCCTTTCGAACAAAAAAAGAATTTTGTAAATCCGTCTATATACGACGGAGTTATGCCCGAACACACATAAAAAAAAAAATATAAACATGTCGAATTGATAACCTCCTTCTTTTTGAAGTCGGTTAAAAAAGGTCTTCATGGCAAAAAAAGCAGAGCATATATGAATAGGTCAAAGGTAGCTACTGGGCAAACGGCAAACGTATTGCACAAGTAATAAATTACGGTACAAAGGCGGACTTACACCTGAGGCATTTTATTCCAGTAGTGATTATTGTGATGAGACACAACATCGCAGGTGCAACATACGGGATAGATAGCTCGGAAAATAATTTTTAAATTCAAGAATAAATATTAATCATAGATAGATACAACCATACCTAAATAAGGCAATACGTGGTCTTTATCAGAAGAAGATTTATTGTCTCCTATGCGTGGGTATGCGGGCGGGGAAATGTAAGTAAATGAAATTCAACAATATTCTGAATATGACAGGTCAATGATCACATTATGGAATCAACAATGTTGTTACAACGTTACTCTGAGTACGTGAGGTTCGAGCGCAAATAAAAAATACAGGCATCCTAGAATTTGAGTACGAGCTTGGCACTTTCAGCGGCGTCCATCAACTCCTGTAGCGTGCAGACAGCCGAACACGCTGGACAAGATATTAAGAGCCCCATTGTTTGTGGGACAGCACCATATTTACACTCCATGGCGGAGTCTCTATGAAACTCCACCTTCAGGTTCTCTTGACTTCGGCTTACCTGAGTCCGGAGTCTATTTAAAAACTTCCAGTGAAGCCAGGGCAACTCACGGAACACTAGCATACAGTGGTATTAGAGAGATCGAGGTGTACCTCAAATCGATGTCCGCTTCGTTCTCTCTAATCTTCTCGTTCTTCCTTCTTTTGGCAGGCTGTCACTGCCTCAGTATCGGGGGTTACGTCAAGTTGACAGCTGTCAAAATAGTTCTAAAATCGACTCGGATATTTGGCGAACGAACCTTATTACTTGTTATTACATGTCGACGAGATTAATAAATGTAGGACCATACTTTCAATAGTTTTAATTTTACCTACGACACTTATTTTAGAGTGATGGCTTGGTGTCCAATTTTTTACTTCGTAGATAATTTTCTGCTTCCAAATGTTTTCCAGAAGCATATTTACTGCTTTAAATCAAAGCCACTAACTTTTTTATCATGTTCATCATTTCATTTGAAAGACGTTCACTGCTGGACGCTCCCCCAAGCTCCGCCACTTCGATCGGTTCTGTGCTTCCTGCATCCAGTGGATGCCTGCGGCCTTCACAATGTCATTAGTCGACCTTGTGAGAGGGCTTCAAACTATCTACGTCTTCCGGTACGAGGTCGCCACTCCAGAACCTTTCGGCCCCATCGGCCATCTGTGCTGTGAGCATTTGGCCTGGCTGAAAAATTGCCAAACTTCGATGAAGTTTGGTAATTATTCGGGCAATGTCGGTTGCCTTGGTTCTGCTGCGGATCTGTTCATTTCTTCATTGGATCACTGGAAACTCTTAAGCATAGGCCTAAGTATTCTCTGTACATTTTAAAACCATAATACGATGGCCAAACCTGTCTGCCAAGTGCGGCAAGCATGGCAAAAATGAGAAACACCATAACATTTTACAGTGACAAAGATACAATCGGGCAACACTTTCTCTTTGTAATCATTGGTCATTGGTGAATGATGGCTAAATTTTTCACAGTCCTTAGTACATCGCCTTAAAAGGTTTTTATAGTGTCCAAATTAGATTGTGTCATACAAAAACAAGCCTCTGGAGGCCATAGGTATAGCATAGGCATATATCACAGGCGTCACCTTATAAAGTTAGTAAAGTTAAAGACTAACTCATGAGGTCTCACGAGGTCATGGGTCTCTTTTAAAGTCCAAACATTATATTTATGGAATTTTATTTATGTGAATCTAACAATACAGGGCCAGGGGCTTTTTGAAGAAAGAGCTATGGCAGCTTTGAGCAGTTGAGCTGACCTGGACCAATAGATGGCATGTATGTATCAGTGATCGTATAGCTCAGTCCTGTATTAGGTAGCATAATGACCCGTCACAAGACGCTACCAGATCTGCATGACATTTGCGTAGGCCATAAACAAAATACGTAAAACCGTCAAACAGTTATCATTATCTGCCTAGTCTTTTCCCAACTATGTTGGAGCCGGCTTCCAGTCCAACCGGAGGCAGCAAAATACAAGTATTTTACATGGAGCGACTGCCTATCTGACCTCCAAATCTCAGTTACTGGGTAACACGATACCCTTTGGTAAGACTGGTTGTCAGATTTTCGGGCTTCTGACGACCCGCAACGACTGTCAAAGATCCACAAATGACAGCCGGGGCCAACGGCTTACAAAGACAGACAGCACTTTGCCGTCAGACAGTTGATGATGATGTTGATGATGATGATGATGATGGGACTCCCTTTTCCGCACGTAGACTCCCATTCGGTCCGTTGTGCGTGGGGATTCTGGCTAACAGAGCCAGCCTAGCTCCGCCCAAAAGCACAGAAGCTTCCTGGGAGCTTCACAGGCTTCGCGGAGCGGACCTCACTGTTCCGAGGATTTGTTCACGTTGAGAAGCCACGGCCTCGCATTCCAGAATGACGTGGGCGGCTGATTCCTCGGCGTCAAGGCAGCCCCTCCGTCAGACAGTTATAAAGTTATGTATTCATGCAGTAGAACTGTAATCTTTCAACTAAATATGATACAGTCCTGCTTAATTAACATCTGATGCAACAGAGTTCATTTGACACTTAAATTACATGCGAAATGCCAATGAAACTGAATCCTATATATTCCAATCATCATTAGGTATTGAGCAAGAGATACCAATTAAATATTAAAGACACAGTCAGAAAAATTAAACTGTTAATACAATTGTCATACTACGTTCATTTGACGTGTTATAGCCATCTCATTAAAAATCAAGTCAATATCAAAAAATACAACTGTCAAATAATGACAACTATGGTCAGATTTATCAAGGTCAGATTAGTCAGACAACTATGTTGTTAGTTAATCTGATAATTTATTGATTTCCCAGAAGTTACATTATGATTTTAATAGGGATCTGTATACATTTAACTATGATTCAGTTTATTAAATATTTTTTTTATTAAAGTGTCAAATGAACTCTGATGCATCACAAGTAACTTGTACTCTACTTATGTGTTTATACATTTACAACTTATGATAAGTCTCATACTTACTTACGTATTATCTAAAAATTGTGGTATTTTAATCTTTTTACTTTACTGTTCGCTTTACTTGTGGTAACCACCAAAGTGCGCCTGAAGACGTGTAGCGTGGGCACGTAATACACACATACACACACTTCCGACTTTGCCGTTGTCTCAGACCACACCACTCAAATCTTTTGAGTCAATACACCATCTGAGTAACCTTTTACACATAAGGTTTGGCAGGGCACATCGCTCGCAGAAAAGACGCCCAATGGGGCCCAAACTAAAAAAAACCTTTGCGCCTCAAAGGTTCTGGAGTGGCGACCGCGGACATTCCGATCGCAGCTCCTCACCGTCTGTTGTGCAGTGTGTGGTCTAGTGTTGTCCTGAAGCAGCAGTGGGCTAGAGCTATTGTGATGATACTTGAGTGATGAGGTAGGACTGCCTCGTTGGTGTAGTGGTCGGAAGCGCTATTGATGTGCATGTGGTCCTGGCTTCGATTCCCAGTTCGACCAACGATTGACGACTGTCAATGAATGTTTCCAAGAGAAACTTCTCAGTAGCACTCCGGAGTTTGGATTTGTGCCCGGTTGATGGCAATAGGCTCGCCCCTCTTGCGCCTTAACCATATGATAACTGGCGAAATGTGGTTTATGTCTGTTTAACCCTTCGGTGCACACAGGCGTGATGTTATGATAAATGGGATTGTTGCAAAATGAAAAAAATCGTAATAATACTTTATTTATTATTAATATCCAAAATAATACATACACACATCGGAAAAAAGCTTAGGATAGGTATTTAGATAAGTACCTACTTATTTTTGGCAATATTGTGTGGAAAAAAACGTGTGTGTTAAGAAGTTATACTTCTTTGGCGTAACAGAACAAAAATAGCTAAAGATTTCATCGCGTATGTCACAACTCTCTGTTTGTAAAAGGAATGATAAGTTATTGACAGTTATCAGCTAACTTCATCATGCCATGCCGCTTTTTAGCTGTCGGTGCGCGCGCGCATCGTATTTTGAAATTGATTTTAGACGCTCTGAAATGCACTCTGTTGAATTCTCTATGCTCGATTCAGCACCGAGAGTAGAAAGTCCAATGCGCTATATTTATGCGCTACATACATGTATGTAGCGTTGTATGGTATGTATACCATACAACGTGTAACGGAAAGTGTATATATGTGTCGCAGGGAAATGAGGATAGTAGGGATTTCACGAAATCCCTAGAGATATCACGAAATCCCGGTAGATGTCGAATATTCTTTTTTATTACGTCTTCTTACTAAAATTCTTGCGAATACCTACATCTTTTGGTTTTGCAGCCAGCTCGAGCGCCAGCTCGAGCGACGCATTTGTTTCGCTCCCACTAGTGCCCCTGTGGGTACAAGTGCGAGCGAAATGCATGGCTCGATTTTTATTCGGCAGTATCCACTTTTATCAGGATGATCCGGGGATATCGCACGATCTCCGGCGAGGCGGCGGGCCTCCTTGCCGGATTACCGCCATGGGATCTGGAGGCAAAGGTCCTCGCGCAAATGTGGGAGTGGCGCGAGGAGGCCAAACGCCGGGGCGTAACTCCGCTGCCGCGGGAAATCGCGGCACAGCGGACAGAGCTCCGGCGGGATCTCATGGCGACATGGAGTGTGCGATTGTCGCAACCCAGTGCTGGGCACGCCACGATTGCGGCGGTAAGTCCCCTCTTTGTGGAGTGGCTTGAGAGGCGGCATGGCGTCCTCACCTTCCGCCTGACGCAGGTCCTCACCGGACACGGCTGTTTCGGGAGGTTCCTGTTTCGGATAGGGCGGGAGGAAACGCCCGGGTGTTTCCACTGCGAAGATCGCCCTGAGGACACGGTGGAGCACACGGTGGCGGTCTGCCCAGCTTGGGCGGAGCACCGCCGTGTCCTCGTGGAGGCGATCGGCGGCGGCGATCTCTCGCGTCCGGCCCTGGTCTAGGCCATGGTCCGGAGCGAGAGGGCATGGGGAGCCGTCACCTCCTTCAGCGAAGCAGTAATGCTCGCGAAGAGGGAGGCGGCGCACGTGAGGGAGAGGCAGCATATGCGCCCTCGCGACCCTAGCCGCCGCAGGATACGGAAACGCCCTGGGCGTCGGGAATCCCAGGCCGATTTCCGGCCACCGTAGGCATGGGCTTGCGGACGGCGAGTAATGGGTAGCTCGCTGTCCGGTAAGGACCAAGCCCAAGTCGACGGCGCGTTGTGTTCCACGCGCGCCTCAAAGAGATGTCAGCACAAAAAATGATGGGGCCCGCAAGGGCCGATGCCTGTCAGGGGTGCGGGTTTGTTTGAAAAAGATACCACAGCCCCTGGCATACGGGCTACTGAAGGAACACGGGTGGGTTTTAGTCAGTAGAAGTCTGACACGCCCTCCTGCTCCACCCAGAGCGGGAGAAGTTATTTGATGATTTCCCACCCAAAAGGAAAAAAAAAAAAAGTATCCACTTTTCTGACATTTTACTAGATTTAGTTTAGTGAAACGACATATCACTGACGATGAATTGGTGTTTTGACTGTTTTGTCATATCACTAAATAGTTTTATTAAGAAGACTTAATAAACAAGAATATTCGACATCTAACGGGATTTCGTGATATTCCTGGGGATTTCGTGAAATCCCTGATATCCTCATTTCCCTGCGACATATACATATATGGATAATATCAAACCATATTGGAAGGGTCTATTAATCCTAAGAATTTTGAATACATACCAGATACCGAACTATTCAAATTGAAATAAACACATCACTCGGAAGAGATTTATCGTGATATTGGCAAGTAACGTGGAAAGTTATTGACCTACGTAGTGCGGTGACACGTTTTTTATGAATTGAATTTAAGAAACATATGAAACCGAAAATTTGATATCAATTCTTAGAGTATTTTATTTTGAGCTGAAACTATGTAGGTATAGTGATTCTATACCAGCTGTTATCTTTAGTACTTATGGAAAGCATTATGGTATCTGTTACACACTGTATAGCGCAATATATATATGTCGGAGGATGTACTCGGAGAGTTGATTGTTGGTTTCAACAATAATGCTTACTAACAATATTTGTTAAATCATAATTTAATTTAATTTGTTTTCATACATTTTGATATTGTCTAAACTTGTACCAATTTCTTTAAAAGTTAATATTTTGTAATAAGTTTTACGTAGCAAAGGTACGCCTCGAGCGGGGTCGAGGCGCCATCTTGACTCAGATTGCGCGCATGCGCGGGCGACGTTAGCGAAGCGGGAATTTATGACGTTTGGTGGAAAAAGATCGAGTTGGATTGTCTCTATAAGTTTGGAAGGAGTATTGTTTTTATGTGGCAAAGTAAGATTGGTGTCGCGAACCCGCTGCTTTAACATAATTGTTTTGAATAACGTTTAATTGCAAAGTTCAGTGGTTTTAAATATTGTAAAACTTTTAGTTAGGTACATTTTATGCAACATTTTATGCAACGTATCTACTTTGTTTTGTGCTAGCATTTACCCCAATGACGCCCACTAAACCTGTGACCACTAATGATGATGTCGAGATGAATAGTGATTCTCCGAAATATATACAGGAAAAGTTTTTATCCAGTGCGCAAATTGTAACCATGAATTCAGCATATCATTCTAGACCCCCTTGCGCGTAAATTTTTCGCCGGATACACAAACAAAAATCAGCTGTTCCATACATTTTGACCGCGTAGGTATTGCACTTTTCTATGAAACAGCACATTTTTTTTTGTACAACCGGCGAAAAGTTTCTGCGCTAGGGGTTCTAGAATGATATGCTGAATTCATGGTTACAATTTGCGCACTGGATAAAAACTTACCCTGTATATATGTGTATAATATTATATATTATATTATTATTATGTTTGATATTATTGGCTCTGTGTCCCAGCAGTGGGAACATTATAGGCTGATGATGATGATACATAATATGTATATATAAACGGATATGTATATGTTTATAATTACACGATACACGACGACACGATACGATGCCTGGTGAGAGAGCCTGATTTTTAGCCAGGCCCACCAGTGAGTTCGAGCCCGCGACTTGTTTCCCCTTAAATGTTAATCGAAAATATCTCGGAACAGGTAAATGATTGAAGACGCAATAAAATGCCCACCCTTCACATTCATCTACTTCCTAATCTATATGTTTTAATCGCATCCATTTCAGTGCGCAAAATCTTTAAAATACTTAGGGTATCCATATAAGGCAAACCCTCCTTTTTTACGTGATCAATGACATAATTAATTATTACTTTTAGAGCATGTCTATCTAATGCAGGTCTAACAGCAGTCCCGTCGAGCTCGATAGCTTTGGCTCTTGTACCAGGCAACGAACAAAGCTTCAATGCTGTATTATTAAAGACTGCATTGAGTAACATTCTAATCAATGCTTCGCTACGTTTATGTTTCGGAAATCTCTTGAACGTAGTCATTGTTGATGGCGAAACAAACACACGAGAATGTGGCATCAGTTCAATAAGGTCCGAATGTTCCGGATATTTAAGTTTAGAAAAGTTTAGTGTCCATCTGGAATTATTGGCATCGTATTTCCGAGGTAGTTTCCTAAGAGGTTGATCATCATCATCATAACCATCATCAAAATCAAAATCTAAATCAATCTCTTCCCAGTGATTTGCATCGCATACTGGAGATAAAACTACCTCCTCAATTTGTTCAGGAAAACTGTTGTTCTTTGGTTGATAATCATCATCATCATTACCATTATTATCATCATAATTGCCATCGCCATCATCATCATCAGCGCCATCATCATTATCATCATCATTAAAATCACTATCATCTGTATGATTTGCATAGTTTGTCGGAGGTAGAACTGTCTTTACCTTAGGACAACTTCTTTTCTTCAAAAGTTGATCTGTATCATCCTCAGTATTTTTTCCTTCCAGCAGTTTTTCATTATTTTTCTCTGTATTAAATTTTGGAGCTATTGTCGTGATGTTCGATGCAAATGTGATGGAATCATCATCATCGTCATTAAAATCACTATCTTCTGTATGATTTGTATAGTTTATCGGAGGTAGAACTGTCTTTATAATTAGTTTAGGACAACTATTTTTCTTTGAAGGTTGATCATCATCAGATTTTTTCTTTTCCAGCAGCTTTTGTTTTTTTCCCCCTGTATTAAATTTTGGAGCTTCTGCCGTGCTGCTCGTTGCAGATGGGATGGGATCATTGTTTTGTGGAGCACTACAGTCGTTATCCTTATTGAAGAGTTTGTTCATTAATTCTTTAAACTCTGAATTGGCAAAAACTTCTTGCAGTTCATGCATCAACATACACCATTTGGCAAACATTGGCGATGATACGAGCTGGGCGATTATTTTGGGATCCAGGGAGTGGGTTGTTTTTGAAGAAATTTGGTTAACAGTTGGTCTCACCTCTGTAGTATTATCGTTTAATTCTTCAACCTGAGTTCCTAGTGTACACAGATCTCCATCGGAATCTTCAGGAGAAGGGGGTAAATTAAGCTTGTTTGAGCAATCCAATGCTTTACCGGATGGTCCCGCAACCTGGTTATCATATTCAACTAGCTCATTCAGTCTGAATCGTTTATTATGATTTTCTTTATCAGGATCCAGCAGTGTATTTCGTTTAAGTGTAGTCGTATTTGTAGATTTGTTGTTAATGCTTAAAGTCGGGCTCAATCCCAGAGCTTCCATGATGTTCATCTGAGCACTCGTAGCAAATTGCGTGCTTATGCTTGTTTTTTCATTCACTTTTGCTGAAAACACAGTATGATGTCAAATAAAATATCAGTATGAATTAATTGTACACACTATAGTTTCACCCTCCTCTGTATAGGATTTAAACATCTGGCAGAGTTAGGAATATTGACTACGAGCGCCGTCCCGAGTGGACACCAGTCTTAGATAACGCGAGCATTACTGCTTCGTTGAAGGAGGTGACGGCTACCCATGCACTCTCGCTCCGTACCATGGGCTGGACCAGGGCGGATGTGAGAGATCGCCACCAATCGCCTCCACGAGGAGACGGAGGTACTCCGCCCAAGCCGGGCAGACCTCCACCGTATGCTCCACCGTATCCTAAGGGCGATCTTTGCAAACACCCGGTTCAATGATAATATTTTGATATACATGAGTTCATGTTTGAAGTGGCTTCGGAAACATTTATGTTCGCATAACTCGTCAAAATGTAGGGAGCAACAGATTTTTTTTTTTGCGATTTCAGGTTTAGTAAAAGTTGTTCATAATGATGAGTACGAGTACAATGACCCCTTAAGAGGTTCTGCGTTATTTATGTTACAACTTGTCTATCAATGGGATGTGTATAATATACACGTGAATTTATTCAATAACGATTTCATTAATAGCATCATCGGTACGTTAGCACCGGTTAGCACTATGTAAAGAGTTGGAGAAAATGTTAATCTTGCTAATTATTACTTGACAAATTCTTCCACATCGAGGTCTTATTTTTTAAGGGTTGTAATAAAAAATTAAAAATTCGAATCGACCTACGCTACAGTTGGTGTCTGTACTTGCCACCGTGCAATTTCCGCCTTGTGCGTGAATCTCTCAAAAATTAAGATCTATACATTTTTTTATTTACCTCCATTCTTTTTCTTCGATTTGTTTGTCCTGTCTGGAATATTTTTCGCATCACCATTTAAATCTGTAAAGAACATCATTCATTACACATTCAGTAATTAACTTAGTATCTTAATTTTCACTTAAGCTGTTACCAGAATGTTCGTTTTCGTTCCATTCCATGTTCACAGTATACTGATAATATTACATAAGAATAAGCGGTTAGGTCGCGGTGTATATGCTTCGTTAATTTCATTTTTTTATCATTCGCCTATCGAGCGAATGACTTCGAGTGCAGAAATCTAATATCATTGCTTGGATCGATTTACCAATGAATTCATTTACACTTTTGATTCATCTTGTGTTCAGACTTCTCATTTCGAGTGAAACATACAGAATGAAAGACAAAATTGAAGGTTCTGCTAAAACTTAAGACTTTTTTTATTACCTTTTTGATTTTTCTTCGAATTGTTTAACTCTTGTTGTATATACAATTTCGCGTTTTCATAATTATCTGTAAATTAGTAACATGATAAAAATAAAATTATTACACAAGCCGACATGGCGACACTTTATTAACAGCGTTCATCCCGCATGGGCTGGCATCGTCGCATTTATAGTGGTTTTACGTGATTAATTCATTACGTATAAAACAAAGTACATTTTTTTTTAGCCAAGCACTAGATCGTTGGTATTCACAATAATTTTAAACATTTACTCTTAAATAAAAACATTTAATCGTCTTAGTAGACGATTAAATGTTTAGTAATGCAAATAGAAAGTAAGTAATGCAAATAGAATATAATTGACGGTATGTCGATTTAATAAATAAATACAACCACACCACACACCACACCACCACACACACACCCACATCCACCACCACACACCACCGCCACATCCAGTTGGCGTTTATTGAGTGTTACACGGATACTTGTTTGCATGTACCGAACGAACATTTTGAATGACCAAAAGATTTATAACCTACCCTCGAAACATTTTAGATAATCGAGGAAACTTTGTAATACCCCCAACTTTATGCAATTTTTAAGTGTTTAGTTTTAATATTCTCATCTAAGTGAATAGTGTTATTCTTATGAGAATAAATGATCTTAAACCAGAAATACCAAAATAACCGTAAAAATTATCATACAAACTTATAAATACCAACGAATGTAATGCTTGGCTGAAAAAATAGTAATTTGATTTAAACTTATATAATCACGAAAAACCACTTGAAATGCGACGTTGCTAGCCCGCGCCGGAATTTTCGTTACTATCAGTTTATTTTGGCTACATATGTGCCCAAATAACAAATCCAAAGTCCAGTATAATTTATTAGGTTTTCCCTCTCACGAAGTTTATTGCCAAGAGTTATAAATTTATTTTTAGACTCAATAAAAGTATCAAAACGCATGAAAATCTATTTGGTAAGGTCAGCGAAAAACTCGATCAACAATGCTACTTTTATACGTCACAAAAATGTTCGATACATTGTATTTCAGGCTGAGTACCTCGTTGGTGTGTGTAGTGGTCACAGGCGGTAACGCTTGTGACCACTACACCAACGCTGAGCAGTGGTGTGAACAGAAGCTTTAATCGGGGAAAGTAGAAAATTTGGAAAAAATCCGGCCAAGGGCGAGTCAGACTCGCACACGAAGGGCTCCATCATCATCATCGTCATTCCAGCCGAAAGACGTCCACTGCTGGACATAGGCCTCTCCCAGGCTCCTCAACTTTGACCGGTCTTGTGCTTCCCACATACAGCGGATGTGGGAAGCCACAAGGCAAAAAAAACGTTTCTTGTATAAGGGTACCCTCTTAAATTTTTCACTTCATTTAATTTTTATTATTTACACACGATTTTTTTCCGAATGTATCGTCGTTTACTCTACCTTTAAAATAGACAAACTTTATTTTGACTTTACTTTTGGCTTCAGCGAACTCTAAAGCCATGAAAGTGTCTCACTCAATCTCTCTCCGTCTCTTTCTATTCATCATCATCATCATCCTATAATGTTCCCACTGTTGGGACACAGGCCTCCTCTCGATGAGAGGGAGTGGGCCGTAATCCACCACGCGGGCCCAGTGCGGGTTGGTAGATGTCACATGTCTTCGAATTTTTTGGTTCTAGGACATGCCCGTTTCCTCACGATGTTTTCCTTCACCGTTTTAAGAGCAGAGGTAATGAAATAATTTAAACAAAGTAAAGCGCCTGCCTGGGTTCGAACTCACGACCTACAACTCGTAAGTCTCGGCCGTAATCTGTCCGCGGCTATATTGGTGATTAATCGCGATCTAGCCCGGATATGCGACTGGAGCAAGAGGTATGGACTTATGGTCAACCCAATTAAGACGTAGGTTGTTGTCCTAGAACTGCCAACAGTTCTAGGACGGTGTCAAGAATTGACTGGATGACTCTTCCCCAAGCTTCTTTTGACAACTCTATTATCCCCTTCAGCGAAAAAGTCAAAAACTCGGGAATCTTCATAGACAAGAACTTCTCTTGGACTGCCCAGCTACAGGAAGTTAGCCGCAAGCTATTTGCATCCGCTGCATCTTTGAAAAGACTGCGTAATTTTCTGCCGACTGCCACCAAGATTGCGCTTGCACAATCTCTTATTTTAACCATCCTTGATTAGGCTGATGCCTGCTATCTTGACGTTACCCAAGACCAACTCGATAAACTTGAGCGGCTTCAAAATATCTGTATAAGGCTCATATTCGGTTTGCGCAAATATGACCTGATGATGTTTCCGAATTTCGTGTGTAGCTCAAGTGGTTACCAATTCGCCTTGCCGGAATGCCAATATTCTTTCCCTTTTATATAATGTGCTCTTTTCCCCTTACACCCCTCTCTATCTTAAAAAATGTTTCCAGTATCTTTGCGACTTCCACGCGAATTTGTTGAGGTCATCAGACAACTTAAAATGCCAATGCATTCCACAACTTTCTTCGACAAATCCTTTTCTGTTCAGGCCGCTCGTTTGTGGAATGCATTGCCAGTTCAAATAAAACGCGCGCAATCGTTACCGGTGTTCAAGAGACTCGTGAAGGAGCATTACTTGTTGTTGTGATTTTGTTGTAGCTGTTATAATCTGTAGTCGTCATTTATTTTCTTTGTTAGTTAGTATGTATGTATTTATGTATCTATTATACAGCATATTTATGAATATATCTTTGTAGGTATCTATTATAAAATAAATTGTATCTATAATTTGTTGCACCAATAACAACCCCATTTTTATGCCCACGCAATCACTCTCCATTCAAGGTTGCCTGGAAGAGATCGCAGAAAGCGATAAGGCCGCCCATTGTATGTTTTTTTTAGTGTTTAACGTTTTATTTTGTCATGCTTTTTCTGGTGTACAATAAAACGTATATAAATAAATAAAGATCAAAATTAAAGGGAGAAGCATGTAAAGCCATACAAGAAACGTGTTTTTTTTTTCGGTTGTTTTTAGGCGATCGTAACAATGGCAATATATTTAATTAAATAAATAGGTATAATATGTAGAATCCAATATTGTACGGTGGTACGGAAACCTTCAAGTGCCAGCTCGTGATTGGCAGCTTATGTAGAAATCAGCAAACACCCTACACCAACTAACTAACTTCACAAGTTTTTCTTCTACCCGCTTAGTTCAGGTCTTTAAACTTAATTACGAAAATTATCTTACCAGTGCTATATCTCAATACGGAAACAAAGGAATTCCAACTATCCGACTTCCTTTTTCGATTCATAACTCTTTTTTCCGTGAGTGATGGCTCTTCAATGGGATACGTAACATTTACTAAAGGAACATCAGCGCCATATGAGAGGACCCAAGATCTCGGAACACAGACAAATTCTGCTATATCTTTGGAAGGAACTTCCAAGAATTGTATCACATGGTACTTATATTTGCCAACGCCACTCATCTAGAAATAAAAAAACGAACATGAAAATATAACCAAAAGAAAGTCGAAATAAAATTTGTGTATTCTGCAAAATAATACACACATTACAAAAAAGTCATAAAATGTACTCGTACAAAGAACCCAAAAGCCTCGTACTCAACCAATAAAAGTTTAAGAATTCTGTCTATTGATTGATGTCAGGGCCAAGCAAGGACCAAAGACAAGACTATGTAGGCATAAAGTTAATAATACTTTTACATTATGATACTGGCAAATGACACCAAAGAAACAATTAAAACAAAATGCCGCTTGTGGAGCGGAAACATAACTAATTTCCTAACGAACAACAGTAACAAGAACAAGTTTTTAATACTAGTAGATAAAGTAAACATGAACTCTGACGGTCAAGGTCACCCAAATAGTGATCATTTCGGCTGATTCCTGTCGTGCCTGAGAAAGCATCGATCAGACAAACTGTATCTAGTACCAAGGTGTAATTAAAATAACTGAAAACCGTTTAAGACGCAAATTAAATCATAATATCAGATTAGGGGATCAATTCAAATCTCGAAAAATAATAGCTGCCGCATAAATTATACCTATAGCAGATGTTTTTCGCGATATCGTGGTTATACATACAACGTAGTTTTTACGCAATACACGAAAAGAGGCTGATAAGAACCACTAAACCAATCATGAATTCCCAAAAACAAAAACTGTTTTACTAGTGTTATGTTCGCATAAATCGACAAAATTTAGGTAACAGCTGTGGGTTTTTCTGACGTCTATCGTAGCAAAATACAAAAAACAAAACTTACATTGTCCTCACTGTTTTCTTTACTACAATATTTTCACTTCATCTATTCCAATTAACTGAAAAAATTGTTTGTTTACAATATATTAGCAAAATTAAATGGATTCAATACGACTGAATTTGTTAACTAATTGCCGAACGCGCTGCCACGCCCTTGACAGGCGAACACTGACTGACTGAATACAAAAATAGAACAGCAATAATGAATGTATGTGTGTGTGGGTGTGTGTTTATTTGAGATGGTCTATCATTTTATTTGTGTGAAAAGTGTTATACTAGCGCAAAAAAGACAAAAATATTTAGCAAACGTAACTTTGTCCTCTTCATAAATTCACGTTTTCCGAGTAATATTTTTTTCCGCACAACTAGGTACTTATCTTGGAAAACAATGTCACTTTTCTGAAAATAATGTCACTTTTCTGTTTGTTTATTATGTATACCTATGATTAATGAGTAATGAGTCTAAAGAGAGAAAACGACGTGGTATGTATATGAATGAATGAGCTATGAAGGTAGGACTGAATGCGTAGTCACGGATAAAATGTATAGAAAATTATCTACGTAAGCATAAGAAGACAGGAAAACTGTTGTTCAAAACGAATGGTGCATTCTCAACAATTATTGATGACTCAATGAAAATGATGCATATCTATCCTTTTGGATTCAAATGACCAGGTCGAGGCGATACGTACTGGGTTTTGGAGGTAACATAGATAGCCGCTCCATGTTAAACACTGGTATTCAGCTGCATTATGTTGGACTTGAATCCGACCCCCAAATACTTAGTTGGGAAAAGGCTAGTCTGGATGATGATGAGGTACAGGAGCCTAATGCTCTAACATTTTTGAGCATCTTTTCTCACCGTCTGGAGCCATTGCACATAATTATGCGGGCTATTTATTTGTTGAATTTTGGTGACTTTTCGATTATCTATTAGTCACCCAAGTGGGTTGGACGCATAACGATAGATGTTTGAAAGGAAGGAAACTTTCCACTATTTTGAGAATACGTGGGTGTCAGTGGGTGTAGATGATCGTGTGCCGAATTCAGGCAGGTCCGTCTGGTATCCTTTTTTTTTTCTTGAGGGTGGGAAATCATCAAATAACTTCTCCCGCTCTGGGTGGAGCAGGAGGGCGTGTCAGACTTTTACTGACTAAAAAAACCCACCCGTGTTCCTTCAGTTGCCTGTGTGCCCCATCGGCAATCCGTTCTGCGAGAAATGTGCCATGCCTACTGCCACTAGAGTTTGGTACTTTTAATGTCGTCCAGCTGCTACCAAACAACCAGACAAGCAAAGTATATTTCTACATTAGCTTCATTTTGCTACGGAATCCTCAAAAAGATGTCAGTAAGACTGACCACCTATCTCGTTTATACATATGAGGCAATGCTCGCGGGTGAATTTTCCTGATTGCGTGACCGTACCTTAATTGACGCTAAAGTGTGTTACGACATGTCTGATGAGGTTGCTTTTCGCTGATTTTGCCGACAAGCTCAGCTGTCGTTACGACATCATTCTACTTAGACTGATTTTGTTCAAAGATCTGGTTTGTTTGTCAATTTGGAACTGGATTCATGATAATGGCCACGGTCAAGGATCGATGAGGAATTAATAAGATTTAATTTTAATGTTATATCTATGTAGTATGAACTTATGAAGCCGGAAGCATAGGTAGTAATGTATTTGGTCATGCGTACAGAGACATACCGAGGAACGAGCACGAGGGATTATATATGTATATTACATTAATCTACTCGTATAGAATAAGCAAATTAGTACTCTGAGCTGAGAACATATTTTATTACAAAGAGCCCTTACACTAAGACTTCCTTGATGAGATCCTGACTTAATTTTCATTCGTCGTTTTCGGGTGACCACTGCAAATCAGCGTTGTGCTGTGGGTCCCATAGCACAGCATCATACTGAGTGGAAGCCTTCTTGTCACAGTCATGGCATGCAGCTGCCGACTATTGAAGTTCTGTGTTCCTGTGTTGTTTTCATGCTTTTTATGTGATCTAATATTTTTTATAAGCACGTATTTCTGTGAAATATAAATCTATTTTACTTTCTTTTGAATAGTTTAGAATGACCGGAACCTACCTCCATTAAACTTAATGGACAAAGTTACTTAAATAAACGAAAAAAAAAAATTACAGACATGAAATTGACAAGACCTTTACCATCCTAATATATTCTCAGTGGCATAACCATAATTTGAATAAATTGTATTGTAGTCCGATGAATAAAAGAAAGACGACGACTCAGCGACCGAATACGATTCGATCATATCCTTTAATGTATTTATTATGTTTTTGTGTTAAGAAAGACAAAAGCTTTGCTCGTAAAACTATTCTAACGTTCCCATCTGAATATAAAGCACCCGTAAACGATTCGTGGTTTCAATAACGAACAACTAATGAGGGGGAAGGAAGGTGTGACGGACCTTGCAGGTACAAAGGTTCTTATAAATTATTTTGCCATTCGCTGTAGGTACAATATGTTTGCACCGGCTGTGACGAAGGTGATGATGAGGCTGTGTTGCTTCGCGAACAAAATGTGAGTTCATTTTGCCCTTCTGTGTGGTCCGTTGAGCCTCACTTTGTGAATGTATTTGTTGTCTAAAAAAAATACCCTTGTAGTCGTGAAAGCGTAACAGACAGACAGAGTTACTTTCGCATTTATAATATTAGTAGGGATGAGGTATCTATATGGAAAGAATGAGTTTTTCCCACTAAAGAGCATCATTGCGCTAGATAACAAAAGATAACCTTTTATAGACCTCAATAAAAAGGTCAAGAAAATTATTGTATCCTTAGATAATTATTAAAATACATTGTGAAAAGTCTAGGCAGATGATGATACATTATAAGTCACCGTACTAACGCTACCGCAACAGAAATCTTAATTATTAAGATTTATGCTACCGTTAATGTACCGCCAATGTACTACTCATTAGTTAATTGATCAATGGGAGATAAATATACATATAACGGAAACAGAACAACTTGAAGTTTAGGCCTCTCCTGTCATCTATGGATTTAATAAAAATAAATAGGTAGCCTGCCCTAAGTAGGTATCTATAGTAACATAAACATAAGTCAGAATAAAAACCTAAGGTAAATAATACACAATTTTGAGTCGTATTCACTATAGACTTTTGAGTCTATTGTAAAGTAGTTTATATGATAAAAATAAATCGTTTTATAAATAGGTACTAATGTGCACGTTTTAACCTACATTTATATTAAGTTTATGAAACTAAACTGCTTGATTTAAAACTTAGTGCAATTTAACTGATCCAAAATCCGAATGTTTATCAAAAATGCCGCTAATAATGGCAATGGATACCTACCCTAAATGGAAACCAACCCTGGCAGCACCTTATTGACGAGCGAATATCTGGAGTCCATCATACAATCGACTACTTTGAATGTTGGCGCCCATCGGGGGTTTCCCAGTTGTGGAAAAACTTAAATCTTTTCAGTAAACGAGGTGAAAGACACACCATTAGAACGAGAAATAGGCACCAATTGGTTCAACCAGGCTTCAGACTGGCTAAAGTAGACTCATCCTTCATGGGGTACTGTTTAAAATGTTACAATAAAATACCTCCCCACATACTCGAACTGAATGAATCGAAATTTAAATCTTGTATAAAACGCACACTATGCAGCCATGCTTATTATAAGTTGGGGGATTACATCGCTGACAAAAATGCTTGGCTAAACGCTGCTTGTCCTGCTCCACAAGGTAGCTTAAACTAAATTGGATAACATTGAAAACATTGTTGGAGCTGCTGAAGACTGTAAAAGCTACATATCTTTGCATTGTATAAATTCAAATTTTTGTATTGTATAATTGCATAGCATATGTGTGAGCACTATGTTCCTACTATAAAGCAAACATTTACAGGGTACGTCTTTCATTGACTTGAATGTGCCCTGGCAGCTGAGAGTATGTCATGCTCACTCAAATGTCTCGCTGGTGGTGGCGTGTGTGTTGGATCATTAAGTTCCCTTCAAAATGGTTGAGCTGAATGGTGCTGATGCATACGTCATGTCCGTGAACGGGCGCCGCCAGTAGGGACTGGTCATCTCTTAGCTCCCACGGCTTATTTTAATTGTTATTTTATTTTAATTACGGACGCTTTTAATGTGCACTTTTTACATCGTTCTCACATTGATAATTTCAACATAATGATGTAACCAACTTTTTGTAACAAAATCTTGATTTTAAAAGAGTGTCCATGGAGTTTCTTGCCCGTTCTTCTCCATAGGTACCTACGCTTTGGAATGGGCAACTAGCTTCATCTTTCTAACTCACCGTCCTTGACAATTCAAAAGTGCCTGTAATTGGTTTATTTGAAATAAATGCTTTGAGTTTGAGTTTGAGTGGATCAAACGCGGATTTTTCCAGTTGATTCCAATGACAGGTCCCAGGTAAAATATCGCTATCTCTGTCGTGGCTGGAGGTTTTCGAAGAATTAGACAGAAACAACATAATGTGCGAAATGTTCCACTCAAAGGCTCCGCCCATTGAGCATCATCGGGAGTTGACGAAAGTACCTTAAAATCATGTCACATTATATATCATTGTGCTGATTATGCTAGGTACTTATTTCATTTAACGCTCGATTGTGCAAGCGTAAAGTATTGTATTCGGGAATCAACTTTATTAAAAATTTTTTTTCGGTATATTAGAAGTTATAACACAGTGAAAATATTGTGACGACCGGGAAACAATAACAAGGTATAGTATTTTTTTTTTAATTTTTGATACATTACACAGGTCTTTTATGTGTTGTGCTATTTGATTACATTGATTCAGAATTACACTCAAGGTGACCGGAATTCGGTATAGGTACGGAACTAGTGCCAATTAAATTATTAAGATTTTACTATTGCTGGTTTGATAGTTAATAATAAATCCTGATAGGTCCTTAACGTTGTCGTAGATCAACCGGAACCAAAATGTGATATACGGTAAAAAGCTTAACATTTTTAGAACATCCGTCTTGTATGGTATCAGGGCCTCAAGTCTGCTATTACAATAGTGTCAGAATGGTCTATCATTGATTTCATAATTGTTGATTTTGACAAGTTTGGACTACTAATATAATGGCGTCATTATGACTTTCCAGTGGTCAGCCACTGACACTCCATTGAAAGAAATGGCATTTATTGGTAATCTCGTACATGATGACAAATGAATGGCAATACGACAATGCCATTATAACATAATTCTGTTACGAGACCACTGATCGACCATTATGAAATTAGCAGATTACGAACATTTAGCAAAATGACAATGGGATCGTGTTGGAATGACGTATTTATAAAAATAGCAGACTTAGGCCCCAGGACAGGCGCGAGAGACATTTGCGCGAAAGACACTTGCCCGAACCCACATGCGCGAAAAGACATTTCCGCCAACTTTTTTACCAACTTGTACATTTAATTGAGGATTCACATAGCATCATAAATCTTGTTTGGTTACACATTAATAGTTATAATCCTTGAATTAATCCTATGCTGATTTCGACAACTATAGGTTACGAGCGTGTGCTCTTATGTGGCTAATGTAAACTATCTTGACTGTAAAGGTATGTGCACAGTGCGGACATGTTAGAATGCTATTGTGGTTATGATATTGTATGTTGAAGGGCGGTTTACTCTTGAGGTGATCTCGCTTGCTGCTGAGATCTCTCGTCGTTTGTTTCAACAAAATATGTTCCTTATGAGTGTTTGAATAGAATTTCAATGAGTCAGACTTTATCGACCGATGCTTCCTCAGGGGCTACTGAATTATTTACCATCTGAACGTCCTTGACCGCCTGAGTTCACCAAACCAGTGATAAACTGGTATTATCGATCAGAAGTGAAGTTAAATAAATAGTGCACGAAACTAACACAGCATATTTCAATAATTAAATAATTACAAGCACAATGGAAAAATAAAATGAGAAATATAAGAATTAGTTCCGAAATCCTAGCACAACCGTACGCTCCGACCGTCCAGGGGCCCTAGTCTGCTATTTTTATAAATTCGTCATTCCAACACGATCCATCGTCATTTTGCTAAAAGTTCGTAGGTAATCTGCTAAATTCATAATGGTCGATCAGTGATCGACCAATGGTCTCGTAATAGAATTGTGTCATAATGGCATAGTTGTATTGCCATTATTATAAAACCCGTTAGTAGAAATGATTTTCGAAAAACTACTACTAAATTTGAACATTTATTAATGCCAAATTTCATTTATATATAATTTCACATATTATTTATAGCAATCTGAAGTAGTAAGAAGCTCGTAAATAGCAAAAAACTCACAACTCAATAATATTTTATCTGTTTATCTGTCAAAGTAAATGTGATATTACTGCTTACTGACGTTTATCTGTTTTTATTTCTAGCGGCCGGTGTTTTGATATATATTTAGTTACATTTGAGTGTTTTAATTAGATTTTTGTTTAAAACAAAAGAGTTTGTGTGAAACTGTCAAAATTTTAGCAGATTACCGCGTAAGTCAGTCATTTTTTTTGTCATTATGTACGAGATTACCATTATATGCCATTTCTTTCAATGGAGTCTCTGTGGGTGACCATTGGAAAGTTATAATGACGACATTATATTAGTAGATTACCAAACTTGTCAAAATAACAATTATCAATGATTGACCATTCTGACACTATTGTAATAGCAGACTTGAGGCCCAGGTAAAAAAAGGGCAGAATGTTCACGCGCAGCTCCTTTTATGAACTTGCTGTCGCCACCTCCTGAGATTCGATGACGCGATCGATGGCCGCGCCCACTACTTGGTAGTGTTGCCACGTTACACTGGTTAAATAAATACAGTTTTATTTTACTTCTAGATAAATCAAGCAGATGAATGTGAATACAATGTGATACAATTTCTTGAAGCTCCTTACAAAGATGTAGCGGACTATGTCTGTGTTCTGAGGTCTTGGGTCCAATTACGTGGACTTGATGATCGTAAAATCAGGGTTGCGTATCCTGATGAGAAGTCATCAGCCACGGAAATAAAGGTAAAGAAAAGGATAAATTAGTCCGATCAATGGTAATCCTACTTGTGCGTGACTAAACATAGAGCTGGTAGAACTGTTTAATTATTAAAGCGTGCCGTTGAATTTTCAACTTAAAGCGCTAAGCCGAGCTTTGAAAGTCCAACAGTGGCATAGACATTTATTTAGGTTTTTTATAGTCGATAGCTCTTCAAGCGAAGACTTTTATTTAGTCTAAAAATAAATGGACTATAAGCTTCGTCAGAGGGAAAACCCATGGGAATAAATTGTAGGTACCTACTGGACTATTTATTATGAGACGAAAATAGCATCCTCAAATGTACGCGTAGTTATGTGATAGAATTATACTTTTTGCAGATTGCGATGGCGAAGCTAAACTCCAAGGTTTGAATCCAGAGATGCGGAGTGCTGCACCCTAATTGCGTAACTCACGATTCATCATAATCTGTATCGTTTTGAAACGGATTGTTAAACCATTGCTTCATATGTTCGAAAAATGTGTCTGTTCGACAACATAAATAACGCAATGAATATTGTTTAACTGTGAAGACGAAACCAATTATGATCAATCGTGAGTTACGCAATTAGGGTGCAGGTCGTCAAAAACCAGCGCTGGGGCTGGCGCTCTGTCTTGCATAGGGTCGCAGCCTAATGCTGAGCGATATCCGTTTTGCGTGGATGTGACGGATGTCTCTCTCAACCTTTTTCTTATATATTGTTTTTGGTTTCCTGTTCTTTTTTGCGTCATGTTTACCGCAAATAAACGTATTTTCTTTAATCGTATCCTAAACAGTAATTGTACTCTCACAAAAAATTATCATTATGATCATTATCTGTGCTTTGCAAAGTTGTATTTAGACATTTAGAATAGGGTAGGTATTTGACCGTTTTTTTTTTCTTTTTATCGCCAAGTTCGTACTTTATTCGAATATGGATCGTAGTTCGTTAATTAGTCATTATGTAGTCTTATGAAACTTAATAAGTGTTTATCATTTTTGTGAGACGCTTTTTCCCACTGGGGTAGGCCGGTAGGCAGGGATGTGATACATTTTGTACGTTATTTTTGAGTAGGTATCATAATATAATAGTGCGGATAATAAAATATCGAATTAGTTTTAGATTTTCGTTTTCATCGCATTTTAAGTGAATTTGGGCATGTGATTTTACTTTACTTAGTGTAATTAACATTTGTTTGTAATATAAGGTTGTTTTCCCTAGTCACATTTATGGAAATATCATGTATGTAAGAAAAAATCTACATCTTTTTAATAAAATAAGTGATAGAGATAATTTTAATACTAGAAACAAAGACTAAATAGATCAACCATTTTTCAGATTAGCTAAAGTACATTCATCTTTTATGGGGTACTGTGTAAAATGTTACAACAAAATACCTTGTGACATATTGCAATTAAATGAAAGGAAATTTAAAAGTCATATTAAAAGTAAAATTTGTAAACAAGCGTATTATAAATTAGAGGATTATATCCAAGATAGGAATGCTTGGAAACATGCTGGTCCTGCTCCATAGGACAATATAGAGTCTAGACAAAATCAAACTGGTTGTTAATTGAATTGTATAAATAATTATATTTATGACATTGATTAACTCACACACTGACTTATTACTTGTTAATATTCTAGAAAAATCGTATATTACTCTTACAATGTTTGTAAATATGTGAGCACCATGTATCCATCATAAAATTAATTTATCTGTATTGCTTCAAATGCATTTTTTTTTAGTTTTACCTATTTTGGTATAGTAGTAATTTTATTCTGGGTGCATCGTTTTCACACATAATTATATAATGAATGTACTTAAATTAAATTGTAAAATTGTATTTAAAACATTTTAAAAGAGTAACGGTGGAGTTTCTTGCCCGTTCTTCTCCATACGAAAGTACATTTTGGAATGGGCGACTAGAATCAATTCTATTTTAATGTAAATATTGACGTTCAAAAGTGCCTTTTAAGTGCCTAATTGAAATAAATGGTTTGATTTTGACTTTGACTTTGCGTAGTCATTTTTTGACTAATATCTACCTCAATATAATTCAATGGTCTGATGTTTTTGATAATCCTTTATTGTTTTTCTTAATGTTACAAATTGCTATTCCGAAAAAAGTCGAAAGTGCCATATTCATATCATATCGTGAAAAGAATGCAATTAAAATTATATATTTTAGACTTTAAACTAGCATGTACGTCTTTCAAGACGAAACTTAATTAAATTATAGTGGCATTATTTACATTTATGTAGGTACGTATCAAGATTGTAATACCTTTGTCTCACAAATAAATTAACTAATTTATATTTTGGATTGGAAACCCAAAAGTTCATTAGTTCAATCTACCCAACTCAACCTATCGCAGTCCACGCCCAGGCTGCGCCACAACATGCTTTCCTTCACCTTCTGCATCCAGTCGGACCCCGTCACCTTGTTAAGATCTTGTCTAGCTAAGGAGGTCTTACACTACGCTTGCCGATACTTGGTCTCCACTACAGGACTCGTCTGTTCCACCGACCATCGGTCCTTCGACAACCATGGCCAGCACACTGCCACTTTAGCTTGCTTACTCTGCAAAGTAAGCAAGCTATGTTAGTTGTGAAATCAAGTTACCTTGATCATTTACTAAACAATACTAACGGTACCGCAGTTTTGACCTAAAGGTTCACCTCAAGGTCTAACGCACAATGATAAAGTTTATTTTAGAGCTTATCAGCTCATTACCCTCATGTGAGAAAGGTTAACTTAAAGATTGGAACCATTATCATAATGATTAGTTAAGGACTGATAGACGATCAGTTTTTTGCTAACGTTCGGTTTCAGATCAATTGTAAATTGTTTCAATAAACGTATAATCATGTTTAAATACATTGTTCATGCCTGTATTCCTCAATAGCGTCGACAGTGATGTTCAAACTCAAACTCAAAGCATTTATTTCAAATAAACCAATTACAGGCACTTTTGAATTGTCAAGGTCGGTGAGTTAGAAAGATGAAGCTAGTTGCCCATTCCAAAGCGTAGGTACCTATGGAGAAGAACGGGCAAGAAACTCCATGGACACTCTTTTAAAATCAAGATTTTGTTACAAAAAGTTGGTTACATCATTATGTTGAAATTATCAATGTGAGAACGATGTAAAAAGTGCACATTAAAAGCGTCCGTAATTAAAATAAAATAACAATTAAAATAAGCCGTGGGAGCTAAGAGATGACCAGTCCCTACTGGCGGCGCCCGTTCACGGACATGACGTATGCATCAGCACCATTCAGCTCAACCATTTTGAAGGGAACTTAATGATCCAACACACACGCCACCACCAGCGGAAATTTGAGTGAGCATGACATACTCTCAGCTGCCAGGGCACATTCAAGTCAATGAAAGACGTACCCTGTAAATGTTTGCATTATAATAGGAACATAGTGCTCACACATATGCTATGCAATTATACAATACAAAAATTTGAATTTATACAATGCAAAGATATCTAGCTTTTACAGTTCATCTACATTGAGCCCCATATAACACGTGGCGAGCCCAAGTCCTAACACTACTTTTAAACCGTGACATGTCTACCTATAGCATCCCGGCCACCGCAAACGCGGGCTTGCGGATGGCAACTGAAGGAACACGGGTGGGTTTTAGTCAGTAAAAGTCTAACACGCCGTCCCGCTCCGCCCAGAGCGGGAGAAGTTATTTGATGATTTCCCCCATACTGTAAAGAAAAAACACATCAAATACTTTTTGAGATTATCCCGATTACATATCATTATGGTCAACTTACAGCAGTCCACTGCTGGACATAGGCCTCCTGCCAGCGACATTCCGAAGATCGTCGCTCCACCCAGCCTGAGGCCACTCCAGCTAAAATAGCCGGACCATTGTCACTTCAGCTTGTCCGCCCGCATACAAACAAACATAATCAGAAACAAAAGAAATATCTTATAATATCTAAATAACATAATATAAAGTAATAATAATCTAGTAATAAACCTAAGTAAGACGAAAATAATGCAATTTCATCAACGCACCGAAAACCCAAATGTTAGTATTGCTTACCAAGGCTCTAATATTCAGGAAGAGACTCAGGCGAAGTTTTTAGGTATAGTGATTGACAGCAAACTCACTTGGAAACCTCATGTTGAAGTTGTGTGCAAAAAACTTAGCAAATCCGCGTATGCGTATCAACTTTCTAAAAAAGTCAACCGTCAGGCTCTTTTATCAGCGTACCATGGACTGGTTGCCTCGGTTTTGCGGTATGGCATTATTTTCTGGGGGCAGTCTACTGATAAGGAACAGGTATTTAAAATGCAAAAGCGATGTATAAGGTCCATGTGCGGTCTTAAAACAACAGATAGCTGTATTTCCTATTTTCAGTCTTTAAATTTTTTTACGTTTCCTTCTTTATACATTTTAGAAACTGCACTATTTGTAAAAAACAATCCACAATTATTTGAAAAACTGTCAGCAATTCGAAAAAATCCGATACGGTCTCAATATGTAAACAAACTTTGCCAAGTGAAATGTAAAACCGCACTTATGCAGAAAAGCTTTTTTGGTGTTGCCCCACGTATTTATAATAAAGTACCTGATGTGATAAAAAATATGACTGTAATAAAATTTAAAAGGGCACTAAACCAAATATTAATCGAGAAAAGCTACTACACTATTGACGACTTCCTTAATGATAAATATCTGAACTGATTGATGATGATTGACATACATTGTACCTACATGTTCCTATTCTGACACTTTTTATTATGATTGACATTTTAACATTACTTTTTTTTTGACATTACTGTAAAAATGTTATTAGTCTATTTTCTTGTTTCTATTTTTGTTTTGTATTCTAATGATTTGACATTTATTTTTATTAGGTATAACATTAATAGAATTTGTCTCGTTTTGGAATTTAATATTATTTGCATGCCCATGAGACGGTAGAATATGGAGGACTACTTTTTAGCAAAACATCTATGTACCATTTACCCATGTTTGCAAAAATAAATGATTTGATTTGATTTAAATGATTTGCAATAAATGACGGGGTCAATACTCACTACGTTTTACGTAAGATCAATACGAGTATATCGAAGAAATATGACTATTAGGCCATTACGCACTGGCTGAACATTTGCATGACCGAGACTAATCCGGTAACTGGGCTTGTGCACTCACTATTATTTATATTACAGTATTTTATGAAAATAACTGTCTTATAATTTATTAGACCCATTTTGATTTCGATCGTGGTATTTAAGAATGGACTTATTGTTATAACTGTTATTATAAAAGGCTTTAGAAATTTAAAAGTAGTTAGTCAAAATTACAAAAAAAAATCGAGGCGTAAGAAGGTAAAAATTTATAGCAATGTTTAAAAATTGAAAAAGGAAGGGGTTTTTTTTTAGGGGTTACTTTTAAGTAACGCCCTTCTTTTTCACTTTTTGAATTTTACTGATGGCAGGATTTTTGTTTGAGTTTTTTAAACATAGGGAAAGAAATTAGGGCCTTGGGATCAAAGCCGAAAGGTCTAGAGTTTTGACAGTCTATTTTTGGCTAGTATACAGTCGCTAAACGAACTATTATATTAGCTCACACATCGCGTGTGTTTTCCTATTTTCCGAGCCCCGTGAATTCGTGAACGTATGAGTGCGTTCTGTTAATTCATGTAAAACTTTAAGCCTGTAAAAAACATTTGTCCATCTTATTGTTCGTGACTTTCACCTACACAAGTGTCTTCCCTGACAACCTGATCCCTGAAGATGGAATCTCGTAGATAAAAAGCATTATCCAGCTCCCACAGCAACACTTTACAAGGATCATTCGGCACTTGAATGACGTTAGAGGCTGGGGCAACAATCATTAAACTTTTGTGCAATGTATTAAAAAACATGATTACGGCATTCTTTCCAATTTTGGCTACGCATCATAAAATTCTTTCTAGCGCTAAGTATACAGGGTCAAATTAAATTAGTTGGTGATACTTTACCCACGTGTAAAAAAAACTATAACCAACACGTGGGTAAAGTATAATCATAATCATAATCATAATCATTTATTCATTTGCGAATATGGGTACAAAAGAAAAGGTCTTACTAACAATAGTGTCCATTAGCCATATCCTACCATAAGGCATGCAAACGCACAAACACAGCTACGAAGCTAGACGATTACAATAAAAATAAAAACATTATTTAAAATATCGTATGGAATAACATTATATAAGTTTATCCTGTAGATATTCAGTGACAGAGTAATATGCTTTTCTTAGTAACAGTGTTTTTATATTGCTTTTAAATACATTTATATCACTTATCTCCAGAAGTGAATTTGGTAAATGGTTATATATGCGTGGAGCCATACATAATATACTTTTATTTAATAAAGCTGTTTTATTGATTGGTAAACATATATTGAATTTGTATCTTTTGCTATTTAATTTATTAAAGCAGTTTGTATTTTTCCTAACAAACATTATAACCTCTAATATAATAGGTCTTTACCTATGAAATTGCCGTTTTGTATGAAAAAATTTAAACGAATTTTTTTCATGAATTTTTTATTTGTATTAATCGAAGTAATCACCCATGCAATCAATGCATCTTTGCCATCGCAGTGGCAGTTTATTGATGTCCTTCTTAAAGAAATCAGCTGGACGGGAGGCAACAAATTCTTCAAAGGCATTTTGTACTGCCTCTCGGGTATTAAATTTTTTTCCCGCCAAGAAGTTATCCAAATTCTGGAAAAAGTAGTAGTCTGTAGGCGCAAGGTCTGGTGAGTAGGGCGGATGACGGAGAGCTTCCAACCCCAGTTCTTGCAACTTGGAGACCGTCTGCTGTGCAGTATGAGGTCGCGCGTTGTCGTGCAGGAGCAGCGGAGACGAGCGATTGACCAATGCTGGTTGGAGATGCGCCAGCTTCTCCATCATTGTGTTCAGTTCTTCACAGTACACATCTGCAGTAATGCTCACCCCGTTTGGTAAGAAGCTGTGATGAATCACACCGGCGCTAGACCACCAAACAGTGACCATCACTTTTCTAGGGGTAAGTTTTCGTTTAGGGCATTGTTTAGGTGCTGAACCAGGATCCAACCAACTTGCTGAGCGCTTACGGTTATCAAACAGAATCCATTTTTCATCGCAGGTAACAATGCGGTTCAAAATTCCTTCATTTGTGTGTCTGTTGAGCAGTGCAAGGCACGTCTCGACGCGTACTTCGCGCTGGCGATCATTGAGTTCGTGGGGCACCCATTTGTCAAGCTTTTTTACCTTGCCAATTTGACGCAAATGGACCAATATTGTTTTGACGCTAACGTCGAAAGCTGCTGCTAATTCAGCCATAGATTGTGTATCATCAGCTTCCACAATCGCCTTTAATTCGTCATTGTCGACCAAAGTCTTCGGACGACCGCGAGGTTCATTTTTCAGGTCGAAATTTCCAGAACGGAAGCGAGCAAACCAATAACAGGTGGTGCGTTGGTTTGTAGTGTTAGCTCCGTAAACGTCGTTGATGTTGCGTGCCGCTTGTGCCGCGTTGCTGCCACGACGGTACTCATATTCCATAATTACTCGAATTTTTAACGTATCCATGATGACGAAAAAGATTGAAATGCGATGAAAATGTAACACTAATCAATAAAGAAATGACTACTTTTAGAAAAAAAATCCATGTTTTTAAAATAAAATTAATTTGAAATTAGAATTCTTAGCCAAACAAAAATTATTTTGATTTGAAATGGCCAGTACTGCAGAACGGCAATTTCATAGGTAAAGACCTAATATATATATATATATATATATACACGGTAACGTAAGAATATTTAATTTTAAAAATGATGTTCTGCAGCTGTCAGTTACTTTAATACTAGTTATGGCTCGTATACACTTCTTCTGGGCTTTAAATACCGCTTCTTTGTCAGTAGAATTACCCCAAAAAATAACACAATACTTTAGAGTAGGTGCAACGTAGCCGTTGTAAGCTGTAAGGACTGTAGAAGCACTGACCGTTTGTTTAAGTTTAAACAACGCATAAGAGAAGGTATTCAATTTGGTGCATAATGTTTGGATATGTTCTTTAAAATTCAAATTATTATCTATCTTTATACCCAGAAATCTCGTAACTTCGACTTCTTGGATCCTATTATTTTGGTAATTTATGTTCATGTTTGCTATTTTACTTACTCTACTTCTAAAAGTCATGAAATTTGTTTTGTCGAGATTAATGTGTAAATTGTTTGATGCCAACCAGTTTATAATGCTATCCAAAGTCATATTTATCTCAGGTTCCATGTGTAATTTACTATCTCCTGTAAACAGTACTGTACTATCATCAGCAAATAGGATTGTATCGTATTTTGTCGCTTTTGGAAGGTCATTGAGGTATATTATAAAAAGAGGTGGACCCAATACACTTCCTTGTGGAACGCCGGATGTAACCTGTCTGCATGAGGATGAGTAAGTTATCATTTTTTTTGCATAGGGACATATCCTTGTTATTTGTGTTATTTGTTCTCTATTACTCAAGTAAGATTTAATCAGGTCATAGATGTTTCCTCTGACACCATAAGCGTACAATTTATTTAACAGAATTTTGTGGTCCACATAATCGAAAGCCTTTGTGAGGTCCATAAACATTGCACAAGTTTGTTTACCTCTATCCATGTGGGTCAATATGTTGTGGAGAAAATGACATACTGCTATATTAATTGATTTATTTTTACGAAAGCCAATCTGTTCTTCACAAAGTAAATTGTTTTTTTCAAAGTAACTATAAATACCGTCATGGATCACTTTCTCGAATATCTTCGATATGACTGGTACAAGTGCTATTGGACGATAGCTGCTCATGTCATTTTTATTATTATTTTTAAATAAAGGTTTAATTAGAGTTAATTTTAACTTTTCTGGATAGACTCCATTTGTTATACATAAATTTATGATATGACTAAGTATAAAAGCTAGCTTAATGGATACGTTTTTTAAAACTTTTGTTGATATACAGGGTAAGTTTTTATCCAGTGCGCAAATTGTAACCATGAATTCAGCATATCATTCTAGACCCCCTACCGCAGAAATTTTTCTCCGGTTATACAAAAAAAAAACAGCTGTTTCATAGAAAAGTGCAATACCTACGCGATCAAAATGTATGGAACAGCTGTTTTTTATTTGTATAACCGGCGAAAAATTTCTGCGGTAGGGGGTTTAGAATGATATGCAGAATTCATGGTTAAAATTTGCGCACTGGATAAAAACTTTTCCTGTATTGTCATACCCGGTACTATTTGTGTTCTTTAGGTCTCTAATTATTTTGTATATATCTTCAGGTATAGTTGGACGCATAAATATTGAGTTAGGTTCGAACGGGATTTGGCATCTTGAATGGTTTGGTGTAGAAGCGTTAGTTTTATCAATGAAGAAATTATTTAAATGGTTTGCAATCTGTGTAGGGTCAGTTATTATATTACCATCTACAGTAATCTGTTGTATTTGATCCTTTGGTATATTAAGTTTATTGGTATTTATAATCTTCCAAGCAGCTTGCGATTTATTTGGGGCAGTTTTTATGTAATTATCATTTCGAGACTTTTGCGTTTAGCTTAATGATCTGATTTAATCATGAGGACAAATTTAGGAATTTAGTTTTATTATTTTCTGTGGGTTTTTTTTCTGTAGGCCCATAAAAGTTGTCGCTTACGTTTACAACACATTCTAAGACCTTTTGTTATCCACCGTGGGCGAGATCTTGTTGATATTTTTGTCTGTATAGTAGGGAAGCAAAGATTATAGAATAGGTGGAATAATTCGTAAAACTCATCAAATGCTAGGTTTGGATCTGTATTCTCAAAAACGTTATTGAAATGAAGAGAATTTATACATTCTTTGAATTTACGAATGTTCTCTTTAGAGTAGTCTCTTTTTTCTATGTTCCATGATTTAAGGAGGAAACTAGATTTGACCGGACATGTGAGCAACTGAGCAGTGTGATCAGACAGTGCAAATTCAATAACCTTTGCGGAACCTCCCTTAATATTAAATATAATATTATCGATACATGTTTTGCTTGATAACCGTGTTGGTTCGTTGATGCCTAATTTTAAGTTGTAACTATGCAGAATTTGCATGAATTCAGTTGCATCGTAAGTTTTCTTAAGCAAAGTTATATTAAAGTCGCCACAAATTACAACTTTCTTTTTACCGTAACAAAATCGACTAAGAACGGAGTTGAGGTTTGTAAAGAATATATTTATATCATCTGTATTTGGCCTTGGAGGTCTGTAGATGCATATGACGTATATTTTATGGTCTAGTAACTCAATACCAGAACATTCGATGACATTTTCAAGTGAGTAATTACTGAAATTATTTATTGGTGCGAATTGCAGCGATTTTTCTATTAAGATACAAGATCCACCGCGCCGTTTCTTCCTACAGAAACAAGAGGTTAGTTTATAGTTATTGATATTAAGTATGCTTTTGTCCGTATCTATCATGTTATGTTCAGTAATGCATAGCACATTGATAGGGTTTTGTTCATTCTCAAGAGCTAACGTTAAAAGGTCTGACTTAGAGATTAGGCCATTTATGTTTTGGTGACAAATGTTAATATGTTTAGTCACGAAAAAGCTCTTTTGATGCTTGTGGGGTAGATGTATTATCTATATTCTCATTTTGAAAATCAAGGGTTGGAGAGCTAGTATCATTAGAAGATTCACGTTGATGGATCTGTGTTTCTGATTTATTGCAATGTCCGTTTGATTTAGTATATTTTAGTTTTTTAAAATAATAAGGAATAGTGCCAGGTTTCCATTGACTGGTCTTATTTCTATTTTCTATACGTGTAATATCTTCAGTCTTATAATTATTTTCATAAAACGTGTTTAAATAGTGTATATAATTTTTTAATTTATGAAATATTTTTCTGATCGCAATATTATTCACTTTACCCGTAAATTCAGAAAACATATCGTAAGAATAATTTAAATATTTATTAGTGTCAAACGTATGCGTATATTCAAACTTAAATATAAAAGTCGGTTGAACGCTTCTACTCTATTATTAAACAACATTACGCTACCATTTAGTTTCAAAATTTGGAGCACATAAAATAACATTAGTATGTGTTATTTTTTCGAGTTTACATTTTAATGTGATTTACCAGTGTTTCATAGTTTTTAGAAACAACAAAGTCTCTTTCACCTAATAAAATGATACAATAATCTTTCAAAGTGTAATTCACAAGTTTTAAATCGAGACCCGCACCCTAATTGCGTAACTCACGATTAATCATAATCGGTTTCAATTTGACAGTTCAACAGGATTCATTGCATTATTTACGTCGTTGAACAGACACATTTTCCGACCATATGAAGCAATGGTTTAACAATCTGTTTCAAAACGAAACAGATTATGATGAATCGTGAGTTACGCAATTAGGGTGCTGATAAGAGTTCGGATATCCCCGCATTTGGCAGACAATAATGACAGATTTTATTATTTGGGAAAACATTTTCAGCAGTTTCCAGAATACTATTTACATTATTATCACTAAGTATACAAATTTTTGAGTGTGTTTTGTCTATATTACCCATAATTTCGCGATGATCACATTTTGCTGAATTTATCATGACTTGAGAAACAGTAGCGCCCTCTGTTTCTGGGTAAAACATCAATTTGGATGATCTTGGAATATCATCGATCAATTTGTCGTCCCTGGAACATTGTAGTTTGTCGTACGTTTGTGGGCTGGGTGATGTTTTGCGTAATTCTGTCTTTTGATTCGGAGTTGCTTGCATGTTTAAAAAATCAAGCTGAGATCTAACTAGACTTTTACGTTTTGATTTTGTAATGGGTTTCTTCTTAAGCGTACTTGTACATACATGTTTCAGTTTGTTAACTGTTAATTTGTAGTGATTAATTTGTCCAGCTTGTTTGCTATTTTCTAACAGTAATCTTTCTATTTCATTTTCCGCAATTTTTAAATTTTCTTCTAGTTTACATATTTTATTCTTTAATTCATCAACATCATCATTTTGCCTGTGTATTTCAGGATAACTTCTATTCATAGCGTATGAAGACGTTGAGGTAAATGATGTATGGTCATCCTCATTTTCTGACAGTTCAGATAATGCTTCAAATGAGTTTTCAGTTGGGAATGTAGATTTACATGTTTTGTTTCTAAATGTAACATTATTTATCGGCGTGTTGCATATTGTTGTTGGACTACTGAGTACATTAACATGCGATATATCCGTAGAGCTAGTAGCCGTTTTTATAATACATGTCCTGCAGCGCCATTTGTTTTTTGATTCTTTGTCCATTCGTTTGTATGTTTTTGCTGGATAACCATCGCAGTCTGGTTCAAATCTGTGGTTACATACCGAGCACAATGCCGTTCTTTTTATGTCAACCGATTTTTTACACTTGTAACATACTACTAGGACAACCATCTTGTGGTCACATTTGTAGTATAAAATAGTGCTAAGTACTTTTTGTGGTTACTTTTCAAATAAAATCTATTGGTGTATCAATTTCTACCCATCACAATTTTCTTTTTTTAACTTGGCAGCCCGGCTTTAACGAAGTGCTAAAAGACTCGTGTTCAAGTCGCGTGATATGCGATGAGATCGGTTTCTGAACGTAAAACTTTTGCGTCAATTTTTTACAGCCTTTTGTGATTGGTCAATGCCACAAGTGATGAATCAGCTGATAGTTGTTTACACTACAACTAGAAAAAATTCAATTCACTAACTGATTTTTATCTACTAAATTGTATATATCACTCTTTGAAATATGTTCTTGTTAATTTTATAAGCCACTTTTAAGCCATTTCCGTCTTTAGGCACACTATTTCACCTCACAATAACAGGTAATGATATTAATTCCAGATTTTTTTTAGTCAAAACACTGTGATCGTCACAATTAAATTATGGCACAGAATCACTTTAAGATAACTCTGTCACTAGTGTAGAATGAGGCACCGAGTATTTAAATATTTATTTTAGTTACTTTTATATAGAAAAAACATTAAAATAAACAAAAGTTTGTGGAGCGATGTTGACATTTCGCAAGTTGACCGCCAACTCTAGTATTGCCAGCAAATTTAATTTGACTCTATTTAAATAAATCCTGACACCTAAGCTTTCTTAATTCGTAAATCTACGTCCTTTTCCGGCAAATCCAAAGCGATTTAAATCGACGATATCCCGAGCAATACATAACATTTGACTAATTTATGTGATTTCATTAATTATTTAGTCAAATAAAAAACAGCCCGCCCGTAAATCAATGTAATTGACTAATTACATTGATTTACTTACCATGTTGCGGATGTGCGCGTAATTTTCAACTCAATTTGTTAAACATTCCTTTGGTAATCTTAGTTAGATTTATTACATTGGTAAATGCAGGCTTATCCACTTATTTTAATGTCCTTTAATTTAAAACAGTTAGTCGGAAGGAACCCGCCATGTCTTAGAACCAAAATATCCAAGACTTGATGGTGACATCCACGTTATTGCGCTCAGCCCGCGTGATGGATACCTGCCCACTCGAAAAGCCGTTGGCCCTACGTCTGATCTTTCTCCGATCGTGTTAGATTACCGTCCCATCGGACTATGAGAGTGAGGGTACAGCAACACAGGTGCACTTTGCACCTGTGTTTGCACACACACTTATGCACTAAGGTAGGTCCCATTTCTTCCTGTGGGTGTCGTAGGAAGCGACTAAGGGACTTACTAGAGAATGGGCAGCAGCATTCTCTATGCATTTTACCACCATACTGCGATCGCCAACCCGCCTGCCAAGCGTGGCGATTATGGCAAACCCCCCCTTTTGGGGGAGGCCTATGTCCAGCAGTGGACGTCTTTCGGCTGAAATGTTGATGTTGTTGTTGTTATGCACTAAGTGTAATATCTCCCGCGCCGAAGGCTAGTGTCTGTTGAGATTAGCCACCACGGCCGAAAAACGGTTTGAAGGAGTATATATACTTACTATCTACTCCCTCTTTCGTCCCATTCACACGATGCCAGTTTCTTGCCTGTGGCATACAATATAACTGAAGCAACAAATTACTCGCTTCGTCTAAATACTCTACTACAAGGGCAATTACATCGGGCCGTGTAAATCAGTATTTCTACCGGGTGCGGCGATTGAACTGTCCGTATGTGAAAATGAAATTTATCTGTTTATACACTTTTACCATGTGCAAATAGAAAGTTTAAAGTTTTATTATGATTTATTCCGAAGGAATAAAACCGCCTTTAGCCTTTACTACAAGCTGAAGTCTCTTTCTGAAAGAAGCGCAGGCTGCTCGAACGACTTCGTCACTCAAACAATTCCATTCTCGCGTAAGAGTAACTTTGAGCGCTTCCACCGAAGTGTGTTTTTTAGCACAGGCCCTGGCCTGTAAAACACCCCAAATACAAAAGTCCAGCGGGTTCAAGTCGGGCGATGACGACGGCCACATATCTCGGTCGATCAGCACTGGAACGTTTGCTTTCAACCAATTTTGCGTTCCATTTGCTCTGTGCGATGGTGCCGAGTCTTGCTGAAAAGTCCAACGCTCAGAACCGAATGTGTTGCGTGCCCACGGTACCAGCCCTGGTCGCAAGACTTTGTCTCGATAGATTTGTTCGTTTATTTTGACTTGGTTGCGACCCATTGGAAGAAAAACGAGCGGAGAACGGCCTCTTTCAGACACCGCCGCCCAGACCATGATTTGGTCGGCTCCTTGGCGTCGAGTGACTTTCAATTCGTCTGAATGGTCGCTGACACGTCCCTTTAACCAAACACGGTCATTTTGTTTGTTTAAAAACTGTTCCACGCAAAAAGTTTTCTCATCTGAAAATACCAAATTGGGAAGCTCGCCAGAGTCGAGCAAGCGAATCAGCTCTTTCGATCGATCCAACCGTTTGCTACGCTGTAAAGCAGTGAGTTCCTGAGAACGGTTTTTTTTAAATGGTTTGACTTTAAGCTTTTCCTTCAATATGCGACGAACGCTGCGATCGCTCACCTTGAGATCCTGCGCGAGCTGGTTTGCTGAGCGTGCTGGATTTCTGTCTAATCGATGACGCACCTTTTCGACAACTGCTGGCGCTGTTGCAGTACAGCGTCGTCCACCACCGTAGCGTTTCTTAACGCTCATTATAACGTTGAATAGTGCGATGCACAAATTTCTCGTTCAATTGAAGATTTGGCAGCGCTCGACGTATTTCGATATTCGATTTTCCCTCCAAATGAAGAGCAATCACTGAATTTCGTTTTAAATCCATTGTTCTCAATTCAAATGTGTTTCTCTCACAACAGAATCACTTCAAGTGATGATAGAGAACATGTCAAAGACCAACATTTGAAATTTTGGCGGCATTCGATTCAGTGGTTCGAATTTTAAAACAGAAAGATAGAGACGGACAGTTCAATCGCCGCACCCGGTAGAGAGGTATCTGTCCCAGCAGTGGGAATCTTATTAGACGCTTATGTAGGTTTGTTATGTATGTACCTCTACCTACCACTACACTTATAGAATATTAAATGATATGCCTATTGGTCTAATTTTATGTTCTGGAAGGACCAACAAGCGCCTGTGGAACTCTCAATAGAGTATTTTCCAATTTTTAACCGACTTCAAAAAGAAGGAGGTTATTAATTCGACATGTTTATATTTTTTTTTTATGTATGTTCGGGCATAACTCCGTCGTACATTGACGGATTTGCAAAATTATTTTTTTGTTCGAAAGAGGTTTACTCCGAAATGGTCCCATTAAAATTTCATATAGATCTGATGATGCGTTTCGAAGACAGACAACGGAACTCTTCAAAAAATTACAGCAAATCAACCGCGAATGTTGCTATCGCATATGTATGCATTGTTTTGACCCCAAGGATGATGAAATTTCGAATTGGTGTGGGGTAGGTAACTAAAAATTTAAAAATAAAAACTTTTTTCAAAAAAATAACAACCGACTTCCAAAAAAACACTACAAAGTGCAAAATAACTTTAATTTCGGAAGGCGGTGACAAATAATTAAAATACACATCCAAAGTCACCGCCTTCCGAAATTAAAGTTATTTTGCACTTTGTAGTGTTTTTTTGGAAGTCGGTTGTTATTTTTTTGAAAAAAGTTTTTATTCAAAAACTATTCTAATTTGAAGATTGAATCGAGATATTAACAGAAAAATAAAAATAAATTTATTTCTATCCATATTCTCAATTAAAAACGATTTAAAACTTTTGTTTTTCGTTGTTTTGAATTTACCGCCAAAACGCTTCTTACGATGACTTTTTATCACGTGACGTCAACTTTGTGTAAACTAAAGTAGTTAGTAAGTAAATAAGTGAATGTCGAGTTTATAATTAACAAGATTTTTAATGGATATAACGTGATATTACTGGTGTGCGGTGCCTCTGTGCACAAATACTTCTAAAACGGCGCCAAATAAGTATTTGTACCGGTGCCGTATAGACAAAGTTGACGTCACATGTTACGTGATAAAAAGTCATTGTAAGGAGCGTTTTGGTGGTAAATTGAAAACAACGAAAAAGAAATTCGATTTTAATCGTTTTTAATTGAGAAAATGTGTATTAATAAATTTATTTTTATTTTTCTATTAAATATATCGTCCCAATCTTCAAATTAAAATAGTTCTTATGAAATCGGAAAATACCCTATTATACGCAACAAAAAAATATATTATGAAAATAAATTAGTCAGGCATTAATAAGTTAATTTCCCATATTTTTCATTAATTTCAGCACTGGCATTGACACAACACAATATGTCTTGTCTTAATGTCTTGTCTTAACTACCATTTATTTAGTCTCACAGTAATAAGTATGTAGTTATGATAAGGCCGCGACACACAGACCTACAAACGCAACGATCCGAGAAAGATGGTATCATATCAATCACATATTATAATGACTGACGGTTCAATGCCAATCAGTGGGTGTTTGGCTTAGTGATCAGGCAAGTGAGGGCAATGAACTGAGCACCACATTGCTTTGTTATGTCATTTCTCAGCCCGTAGGAGAAGTGTATGTACCTACATACATATTTTCGGCTCATTAGTCGTATTCGTGCGAATCGACGTACTAAGTGCCTACAATAATGGCACGTTATACAAGCCCATTATTCGTATTTTTTTTGGCTCAATTTTGTTTTTTATTTATTTGTATAAAAAAAGAAAATGATCATAAGCCATCAAAAAGTTCGTCCACATCGTTCACTAACTGCAATATCTAGGTCCGTCCATTAACAAAATAAAATCTTTACTCGCGTTTTTCTCGAAATCAGGTTTAACCTAGTTATTGCACTTTTCGTAAGGACGGCAGTACGGGCGTGTCGCACCGCACTTTTTGTACGTTATGCATTGCGCTGCGACCCGATGCGGTTATAATGTACACTTGGCTTATGGGCTTAAGCATGTAAAAATAACTTTCCAAAAGTCGATGTGACATAATAATATGACAGCCTGTTCTTACTGTACCTGAGTTAGTGAGCGTGTACCTAGGCTGACATTACCTGCGAAGAGATTGCGTGTGACCCTGCCCGAATGCGCTTTGACCGGCGCACGCGCACTCGGTGGCGCGCGATTAGCGACGATGGTTGCGAAACTTTTAATTAAAGGTTAACAAGTAATAACGATATGTTGTCTCTTTAGAGTTGATTTTAATGATAATTACCTTGGTGACCTTTAGAGAGAGTGACATCCTACATCCCTGACTGAAGGAACTGGTGTTAGTAACTAACGGGCAGTCACAACGTTATGTCATCCCTACCGTCCTTTAGTTTCCCCATCTTATAAAGGAGATGTAATGGCTACTGCTGAAACATGCTTTTCAGTTGATGTTTTACTAGCTTCTGCGAGCGGCTTCACCCGCGTGGTGGTCGATGTGTTATACATAAACCTTTCTATTGAATCACTCTATCTATTGATGAAAACCGCATTAAAATCCGTTGCGTAGTTTAAAAGATCTAAGCGTACAGACATGAAAAGCGACTTTGTTGTAACTATGTAAAGAAGTTTAAGGTTGAGTTTTCATTTTGAGTTTTTGAAACGCGTTACAGTAGTCAGCGCAACGAGCTGAGCCACGCGATGCAAGCATTGCGAGCGCATGTTCACAAACAAGTCAATTGACGATTCTGGTTTTATTATCTTTTCCAAAATAAAAATAAAATAGTTTGAAAGTATACTCACACACTACCTGTATGTCCGCCATTCTGAATTAACAAAAAAAAAACAAAATAAGGGTAGAGTGATTAATAAATAAAAACATTTTAATGTAATAAATCGTGGGTAAAGCACCCACGATTTATTACATTAAAATGTTTTTATTTAAGGTATTTTTCTCTATTGTTATCAGTATCTGCTAATGCAGGATAATGGCAATAGAAATTATTGTATCGTCGAGCGGTTCTTTATAAGTGTGCAAAATATCAAATTCCTTTGATGTCTTGAATTGAGTGAAATGGGAGTTCCAAAATTTCGTTACTAAAAAGGACGTGACGTTCCGTTAGGGAAAACTGCCAGTTTATGTTATAGAAAGAATATTATAGCGGTTGTACCTACTGACATTAACTTGTTTAATCATGCGCACACAGAAATAAACATTGGAACAAATTAGAAGTTGAATCGGTAAACACTGAGGTTTCCGCGTTTCCTAACTAACCCAACCGAACACTGTTTTTGTGTTAATTTCCTCCCAACTGTTCTTCCTTATCTCATCTGCCTAGCCGGGTCGGCTTCCTGTCTATGCGGAAGCAACTGGATCCTATTAGCAGTATTTAAAGTTGAGATGAGTCCGATTTCATGTCACTTAAAAAAATCATGGATATTTTAAAATCATTTCATCATGCAATGATAGCGACAAAATCATCAATGGCAAAGTCATTACTTCTACTGATTATCTAATGATAATTTCACTAAGCCATTTTGCGATCATTTCAGCACTCATAATTAAAATGACGTCACCAGTCAACTAAAAATCATCAATGCTTTCGTGATTGTTCCCGTCACAGATATTTTTTTGTCATTATGCAGTCACTGATACAGAAAAATCATCACTCAGTCTATCTCTAATTTAAAGTATATTCTACTTTCTTTTTGGGTTCCGAAATCGTAAACAGATAAATGCACAACAACAGTATAAATGTAGCTAAACAGGTCATCTAGTTTAGCTACATCTACGATAAGATAGCCCGCAATATTCCATATTACTGACATTGTTTGCAGGTCAGTGTCAAGTATTATGTTGATTAAAATATGAATCAAATCAAATCAAAATATTTTATTTCACATAAACCTGTATGGGCACTTAAGAAACATCAGAAGCTAGGTGCACGGTTCCAAATTGTCGCTTCCTATGGAGGAGAGCCGGCAAGAAACTCCACGGTTACTCTTTTAAAAATATGTTTTTTTTTTGTTTGTCGTTTTCTAAAAATGCAACCTACCTAGATCGATTTATCGCCCCCGAAATCCTTTTGCATACTAAATTTCATGAAAATCGTTGGAGCCGTTTTGTATTTAAATATACAAGAATACACACTTATATACAAGAATTGCTCGTTTAAAGGTATATTAGATTCTGTAAACACTTACGTGTTACGGTCGCGAATCGGTTGAAGGACACTGAACGAGACCCACAATAGAAGTTTTATTGTTATTACCTCTGGGGACTGGGGGCGTACAATGTCCTGCAAAGTGTTAACCCTCCTCAACTATGTTACTTCAGTGCTAAGTAATTATTTAATCAATAATAACCTAGGAAAATCATACCTCAATGTTACCTAGATTAAAAATATGGTTACTGACCCCCAGACTCATAAATAGTAGATTTTACAACAAGTGCACAAAACAAACTATTTTTATCCGAGACTTTTAGCAGCCCGAGCCGAAGGCGAGGGCTGATAGTATTGTCGAGGATAAAAATGGTTTTGTGGACGAGTTATAAACTCTGCTTTTCACTTCGATTGCGAGGAAATAAAACAGTAGTATAACATAACATTTCTTTAATTAAAATTCAAAGTAAAATTAGAACAGTTTTGAATACTGAAGGAAATTGTTTTTCCCGGCATATTAACGGTATTTTTCTGAATTTGTGAAGACCACATATTGTGAGACGATGGCATATTATGAGAAGATGGCTCTGACGACAACAAGGAATCTCTGGATGTAGAAGGGACGGGCTCGCTTGGGATTAAATTAATGGCTTCTGTTATACGGTCGGTAATCTTGCTTTTGTTCTGTACGGATTCTTCAATGTATCCCTCAGCAACCTGATCAGACTTCCACCCGCCATGTCTTTTCAGCATTGTTAAGTTTGCTCCCGAATCTGCTAGAAGGGTGGCTGAGGTCCGGCGGAAGCAATGTAACCCGTGTAATTTTCGGGATTTTCTAATTTTAGAAAAGTTGCGATCTGTTTGGGAAAGGCTGCAAATTTATTGCGTCCTATAACTTGCTTAGTGCACTTCCCATTTTGATAATTGAGGAAAAATTTATTAGTCGACACGTTTTGAGGACGTAGAGCTTGGTAATTTTTAACTATTTTTAGGTAATCTCCGTTGACAACAAATGTTCGCTCCCGTTTGTTTTTTGTGTCGGGTAAGTTTATTGCTTGCAAAAGCGTGTCCGTCTTTACGTCATTTACGGTAATGTTCGCAAGTTCAATGCCCCGGCACGCACCACTTATACCAAATATAAGTGCCACCTAAAACAAAATTAATAACTTTTATACACTTTAGAACAAAAGAGCAATAGGTATATGAGCAATAAAATATGAAAGGAATGTGTATTACGTACTTTTGTGGCCAAATATGTTTCATCTGGAGCGGTATTTAAGAAGGTTTCCACTTGATTAGCTAAAAGGACCTTGCTTTTCTTGCTTTTGTGCCCACTTGAAAGCCTCTTCAACAAAGATGTAAGCTTCGCAGCATTTGTAATGTTGCTTTCAGCATGGAATATATACTCCACAGTGTAGACGGCTGAAGTTTTTTGGATAATTCATCAAAATAACTCAAAAGAACACTTTCCGAGAACGTAGTTACTAGTTTTTCTTTTCTCCAATTTACAAAATTATCGTAAACTTTGAGATATTTTTCCCGAGACTTTGGCGGTAATATCTGTTGCACAACTCTCTGTGCATTTATTTCCATAAGCGTATTAGGAGAGACTGTTAAATCCTCTTCTTCACTGGACATTTTTAACAATTTTAGCAAATTGAAGAAATTAATAAATGCACGAAAAAAGAACAAGAGCTGTTTCCCGCCGCTTTTTTTTTTTTTAAATCTTACGACATTGATATTAGGCTGCAGACCTATACAGCCTACTATTAAATTAATTTTGTAATAATAATTTTCTTAAATCAACTAACCTACCGTACTTGAATTAAAATTTTAATATCTATTATATCTTAAAAAACACATAAGGCAAATAAATTAAAGTAAATATTATATAATAACAAATTCTATCTATGAACTTCTTATTGCATTTGGCTGTATGGCTCATTTTCTTTGCCTTAATATAATACATTTATGAGTAGATACGTTAATGCCCTTGTGCACAAAATTCGATTTTGTGCAGCCCTATACCCTGCACAAAGAAGCACTTTCAGAGCATGAGAAGTGAAAACTTATTTTTTACGTAATATCTATGGCGACCACAGAGCACGGAAACTACAAAGAGTTTTTCAATTTATCAAAGGAATAAATAAAACATCATAACAAGGTTTTTTTACTCCTAACCTGTTTTGTTGGCTAAATTTTTCGCCGGTTGTACAAAAAAAAAATCTGCTTTTTCATAGAAAAGTGTAATACCTGCGCGGTCAAAATGGATTTTTTTTTGTGTATCCGGCGAAAAATTTCTGCGCTGCGGGGTCTTAAATGATATGCTGAATTCATAGTTACAATTTGCGCACTGGATAAAAACTTTTCCTGTATAGGATGCGAGAACCACAGGACCCGTCGATGTGGTGAGACTTGGGGAGACATATGTCCAGCAGGCAGTTGATGTCATTCACCTCAATAATGATGAAAGTGTCAATAAAATAATCCTTCTCTGAAACATTATATTCACAAGCTTCGTTTCTTGACCACCAGATGGCGATAACGTGCGACTGCCCCATGACGCAGCCGGGCCCCACACTGGCGGCAACCTGCGGCGGGGGCGCCTTCATGCTGTTCATGGGGCTGCTGGAGGTGTTCCTCAGGAGCCAGTGCGACCTGGAAGACCCATGTGGGAGGGCACAGGTAAGTCTGCCGACCGTAGGATGTGCACGGAGAGGTTATGGGTGCTACCGACTTACATGTTTAGGTCGATATGTTTCAGCACAGCCGGGCAGCTACCCGGCTTTGCCCGAAATGCGCCGAGCCGACCAGCACCCTAATTGCGTAACTCACGATTGATCATAATTGGTTTCGTCTTCACAGTTAAACAATATTCATTGCGTTATTTATGTTGTCGAACAGACACATTTTTGACCATATGAAGCAATGGTTTAACAATCCGTTTCAAAACGATACAATTAGGGTGCCGGACATGTTAAAGCGAGCGTAGGTAGATGACGCACGAAATTTACAAATCGGCACGAGCCGAACAAAAGCTGAATATGTTTAGTTATTGCTTCGGAACCGCTATGTTGTTTAAAAAATACTGCTGAATATGATGTACCAACTCGAACTATACCCGTATTGTATGTACCCCTTAGGTACCCACGTTAGCTGCACGGTTCATTTGTTCGTGAGCCACGCATTCGTGCTTAGCTCAGCCGTGAGTCGTAGTGGACAGTGTTGATAATCCCGCCTACATTATCATACAAAGCAAAGGTAAAGGGGAAAGTACCTACGCGGGCGTAGTCGAGCCGTGGGCTGTCAAGGAGCAGCCTAACATGCACAAAATAAATTGAATGATTAAAAACATCAACCCGTTGAATTAAGAAGAAGAATGAAGAAATATTCGTAAAAAATAGCCTACAAACGTATGGAAAACAACCTTATCATCGTTTCAGCTGAAACACGTCCACTGCTCAAATCAATCAAAATAACCCCCCCCCCCAAACCTCCCCTAAGCACCGCCACTTCGATCGGTTCTGTGCATCCTTTTTTGGATTGCCACGCTTGGCATGCGTGTGGGCGATCGCAGTAGGTTGGTAAAATGCATAAAGAATGCTGCTGCCCATTCTCTAGTAAGTAAGTCCCTTAGTCGCAGTCTTAGTTAACAGCGATGGTGCTATTCTTTAGGTACATCCGGCACAACGCGGAATACCAATAACAACCTAATATTACAAGCTAATTTTATTTAAATTAAACTTGTATGGCTGACGAAGCTTAGTGTCTACATTTCTTACATACACCATTGAAGTTTGAAACGGTGACATTTTAAATTTACAAAACTCATGGCATAAAACACCGGTTAGTTTATTCCCTGACTTTTGTGATTTTATCTGATGGATGCAAATTCTAAACCACTTAAGTAACATGTACCTATATAATGCGTCCGGTACTTACTGAAAAGCCCTTTTAAATAAATGATAAGTGATAAAAACAATCAGAAATTACTAATTTATGTAGGATTTTACAAAATGGCTACTCTGAAAACGACGTGCCTCCGCTCGATATCAATGACGTCAGAGTTACACCTACATGCTTAATTACAATCGTGTAGAGCGACTGAAACTACGCATTTAGACTAATTGGACATCACACCTTAAATTAAGTCTGTAGTCATAGTGAAAATCTAACTTAACTCCATGTACTGTATAGATATATACAGTACATGGAGTTAAGTTAGATTTTCACTATGGTAGACGAAATCATCATGAGTCCCAATTTGTCTGTGGTTGGGAGACTATGTTAAATCGTATTTGCATACAACCCTACCGTTTAGTTACTTCATAAAATATCCAATCCTTTCCAATCAGTTGTGAAAAAAAAATAATGTTTGTATCTATCATCCTACATGCTCTCCCATAATCCTTGTTACACGCTCATAATTTCGAGGCCGAGAACCCAAGATGCAAAGAAATTGTTTGAGAAAAACTGTTCGTGATCAGTTTAACTACAGATAATCTTTACCTAAGCGAAAGTATGAGAGAAAACAAACACGATTGACATGAGAAAAATATAATATGGCAAACGTTCTAAAAACTGTACGTGTTCGATTCAGTTTTTGCGTTTATTCTCATTCGTAGTGTAATTTGAGGTATATTTTATTTGTAATTGTTGCTGCTGTTCCCATAAATTGCGTACAAAACCACCATTTAGAGACTAAAACTGCATCTTTCTCACCTATAAGAGGGGTACACAAAGCAAGAGGCAAAAAATGATTGACTGCATAATGGCACATGCTGGCACATGCTTGGCTACACTTCGTTTTGTTTGACACGTGTCTGACATTATCTATCCATCGCTTTTTCCGTGATCCGCGGATAGAGGCTGATGAATCTTATCTTCTACAAATCTTGGGTAAAGAAGATATAGAGCTGGGTTTTTGGCGTTGGCAACGCACCGTCCTCAATAGAGTCGCTCGGATAGTTCCTAGTATAATCTTTTATGTTAAGATTTTACCTACAGCAATAGGGAATATAGGTACGTGTAATTCAAAACTCTTTCATCAATAATATATGCATTTTATAGGACTCAAGAAACAAGTTTCTATATTTTTAATTTAAAACAAAATGTTTTATTGTCAGGCATCAAGACCCCTATGGTATTAATATTAATCTAAAAAAAAAAGTAACATGCTAAAACATTACAAAAAGAAAGATTTTTTTTATTTATTTATTCACAAAACACATACACTATCCTCACAGGCTTACCTAATACTAAGATAAAGAAAGATAAAGAAAACCACTAACAAAAAAGGGGAGGGTTTAACAAGCTTTGTTGCCAACATGTAACTTGATAAACCTGCCCATTGTAGGCCCATCCAGACTCTCTGCAAACACCCTCAGAATGCTGTTGCGGCTTCCCCTCACTCGCGATATTACTGAGGCAACTTTCTTCCGCATTATCGCAAAGTAGTCGTCAGTGTGCGCATCAGCAAACATACCTGACGCACTACAGTAAAGTGTCAGTCTCAACAGCGCCCTGAAGGCATTGTTGTATTGAATGCGTAGGGCGTTTGCTGCTTTTAGGGTATGGTTATCCCAAAGGCTGCTGGTGTAAAATATTTGGCAGTAGGCCTTAAAAAGAGTTGAAAAAGAACTGAACAACTATGAAACCTTCTGCAAATCGTATTTCCCCTCTCAGCCAGTGCCCTGCGCTCTCTTTCCATATCCAAGTCGTCTTTTAATTCTTTAGTAACAATATGGCCCAAACATTTAAAGTGGGCAACTCTCATTGCATGCATTAGGTACTTGTTTTTTTCTGGTGGAACGGAACGCCAGCTTGAAACACCTCGTCTTTGAAAATGCCGGAAGTGACCTCAAAAGGCAGGCGAATAAATATGTTTTCTTAGCAAACTGCTTGAATTCTCACTAAGGTAAGTTAGTAAGTGCGATTTCTGCTTGAATAAAGCATTTTATTTTTATTTTTCATGATTCGGGGCTAAAACATAGATGTAAGCATTGTAAACAAAGCAGTGTAGTGGTAAATAACGTCACAATATGGCCGCCACAATAACGCACACGTTTAAATCACAGTAGAAAATTGTTTAATTTTAACAAAAACTTTGAACCAAAAATCGAAGTATAAACTTTTAATACTTTTCTTGGGTATATTTATTAACGTGCTTAATTGATTAAGAGAAAAAAAATGACTTGGCCTATTGTCAAGATCTTAGACAACTGTGGACAACGACTCGAATATACATGGTGGGTGGAACATCTTGATTCGGGACATAATCATTCGCACGTATTTCAAATCACTTTGTATGCCATCCAATATAATCTTGCAAAACGTCCAACCGATCATTTTCCTAACAACAAGAACGCTAATGTTTTCTTGTCATATTCTGCATTTAATTCAGAAAATTGTTACATGATGTTACGTCACGAAATCACGAAGCAACGACTGCTTTCTAGGTTTTTAGAAGGCCGGATGTACCTACTACCACTGTACCGATCTCTGCCGCTAACCTACGTGTCCAGCAGGCCTAGACAAAACACATAGCGTTCACGCCAAACGCTACGCCAAAATCTATGGGAATGACATTACCTGCGGAAAGGTTACGTCGTGTCCTATCCGCAGGTAATGTCATCCCCATACATTTTGGCGTAGCGTTTGGCGTGAACGCTAACAGAAATGTGTTATGTCTCTAGGCCCTGGTTGGGTATGGGGACCGTGTCACGACAGGAACGTGATACATTATACCTTGTCTCTGGATGCCAACGGTGCTGGGATGCCTCTTGGGTTGCGGATACAGTCGGTGGCAGGGACCACTTACTGTTTGGTTGACCCCGATGAGAAAACATCTCGAAACATAAATAAGTAACTGAGAGAGAGAAATGTAAATAATAATGACAAACAAACAGGACATTTACAAGGAAATTTATTGGACAAAAATAAATCACAAGACTGAAGAATTACAAACTTATTTTTAACTAAACCTTCAATATGATATGTTGTTACACCGTATATGAAACAAATGACATAATAACAGCAAAAGGGTAACCAAAAACAAATGTATTTTACAGATAAGTACACAGCTTTATAGGCGTGTAAATATGATAGATTAAATAAAGCTAAACAAAAAAAAAACATACTTTTTGTACTTAAAACATTTTGATTCAATCTACTTAATTAATTTTATAGAGTCAAAATGTTAATGTTACATGTGTAAAATATTTTACAAAAACCACAGTAATGAAAAGTACATAATGATTGATTTCAAGAAGAGATGCACTAAATCAGACGTCATATATTTTTCAATTCTTAGAGACATTCAATCATTACAAATTACTTATTATAATATTACGCCTTTATTCCATTAAATATACTTATAAATTACATTTTTAAATATTATTATAAAAATATAAAAACATTTAAAAATATAAAAAATAGTAGCCCACCGGTATCGGGAACAAGGTCCAAGCTACCGGCGGTCAGGGCTCCAGAGTGAGGAACCTCCTAACGATGCGAGCCGTGTCCAGGAGTACCGCTTTCTGGATCAAGCCCTTGACCCAGCTGCCCAACGAGAGCCTCCTCAGATGTTGGTCGAGGCTCTTGGCTATCAAGCCATTGGCTGAAACGACTATCGGTACAATGATCGCTGAGTCCACATCCCACATGTCGACAACCTCGCGAGCCAAGTCAAGATACTTGATTTGTTTATCTTTCTCGGCTTTCACGAGGTTCCCGTCATGCGGGACCGTTATATCAACGATCATTGTACGCCGCTCTAGTCGATCCACCACCACTATATCAGGCTTATTGGCAACAATAGTCCTGTCAGTGATGATGGATCGATCCCAGTACAGTGTGACATGCCCATTTTCGAGAACTGGGTCGGGCACATACCTGTAGTACGGCACTTCTGATTCCACAAGGCTGTATTTCAGAGCAAGTTGCTGGTGGATAATCCTGGCTACAAGGTTGTGTCTATGCAAGTACTCTTCGTTAGCTAGACGAGAACACCCGGAGATTATGTGTCTGATTGATTCTCCCGGACGGTGGCATGCCCGACAGATGTCAACCGTACCATCTTTCACAATAAATCTCCGGTAGTTGTTCGTCATGATAACTTCGTCCATAATTGCACAGACAAAACCTTCGGTTTCCCCAAAGAGGTCACCGAAACGCAGCCAGGCTACGGACGCTAGTAAGTCTACATCGGGTCCATGTAGGGCCCGAAAAAAGCGTCCGTGAAGCTCCTTACTCTGCCATACCTCCATGCGATCCTTAGTGTCAAGCACTACAGGCTTGCGCCAGTTCTCTTTAGCCAAGGAGAGCGGGGTGAGGCCCTTGTCCACCGCGGCCACATCTCGATGCATCCCCACATCGGTCTCTAAGAAATATTCCCTGAGACTGTATATCTCGCGATTGTGCAGGGTCTTAGCGTTTAAGAACCCTCGACCTCCACACTTTCGCGGGATATACAGTCTCATTACCGATGACCGTGGGTGATGCATTCGATTTGCAGTCAGCAGCGTACGGACCCTCCTATCCAGGGCGTCGAGTTCGGTCTGAGTCCATTTGAGTATGCCGAAAGAGTACATCAAGACCGGCATGACCCAACCGTTGAAGGCCTTGTTTCCGCCTGATAAAAGACTAGTAAATACTTTCTTCAGGCGGCCAAAGAAGCGCTCCTTCAAAGATTGCTTCATGTCAGTAACATTGATGCCCAACGCTTCCGACATGTTCTATGTTCTATGTTATACGGTTTGGTTTCCGCACTTAGTCCTTTAAGTGGACCATTGTGCGTGAGCCATGGCGGCCGTCAGTGGTTATTCCAACCAGCCCACCTCCCTCCAGAAGTTAGCTATAACTCCTGGTTTGTTGAGAACATCCGTGTAAGATTTGGGTGCCCCGAGGGTTTCTGTTCTAATCTGGGCTACGCCTGTACATTCGAAAAGCACATGCGCGACTGTTTCATCAGCCTCCATGCAGGCCCTGCACAGGGGGCTGTCCGTTAAGCCTATTGTGTGGAAGTGTTTGTTTAGCGGGCAGTGTCCCGTGATGGTCCCAGTCACCAGACGCAGGTCCTTTCTGTCCAGGCGTAACAGACGTCTGCTTAGCTTGCCATTCAAAGATGGCATTGCTTCCCTAGATTGCCTGCAGCCTGGTGTCGAGGTCCACCAGCTCTCTGCTTGTGTGTGTGTGTAGTCCTGAAGCCACCTGCGTATCTGGTTAAATGGGATGGGCACGATGGGTTCGGGTCCATAGACTGATGCGCTGGATGCCCTCCTAGCTAGTTCGTCAGCAGCATCGTTGCCTAGTGATCCGCTATGTCCTTTTATCCATTGCAGTGTCACAGTGTTGCGGTGAGAAACTGTTACTCGTTCAAGTGCATTGTGACATTCTAGTATTAAACTCGATGTTATGTATTTTTTCCCTAGGGATTGGAGAACTGAAGCACTATCGGAGAGTATCCGTATGTGGGTGTCTGTGACTCTCCTGGCTTCTATCGCGTAAGCCGCTTGTATAATGCCCACACATTCCGCCTGGTAGACGGTGTTGAACATTCCCAGCGGGCTGGATATGTTTATGTTAAGGTCGTGTGAGAAGACTCCGACTCCGGTTCCGGAGTCAGTCTTTGATCCGTCTGTATAGACTCTTAGCTCTTCCGGGCCTGAACGATCATTCTGTTCTTCTGTCAGTGCCACGTTATAGTGCTTCTGAAAGCAGTGCAGTTTCGGGGTTTTATCGCAGGATGATGCCATCATTGGTTGTCGTTTGATCGCATCTTCCTTAATGCGTGTATGCTTGACTCTAGAGTCTTTGCCTAGGGTTCCTGCTGTGTTGAGCCTGAAGGCAGCCAGGGCCGCCTCCTCCCGCACGATGAGGTGTAGGGGGGGCAGCCCCAACATTGCCTGTAGGGCAGCGGTGGGTGTAGTTCTCATGCAGCTAGTGATTGCTACACAGGCGTACCGCTGCAGTTTTTCAAGGTCTTTTTGGGCTGTGCTCAGGTCTGTCCTGGGCCACCAGACTATTGAGCCATATGTGATAATTGGTCGAATAACTGTGGTGTATAGCCAGTACGTGACTCTGGGGCTAATCCCCCAGTTCCTGCCCAGCATTCGCTTGCACTGCCACAGGGATATGCTGGCTTTTGTAGTGATGTAATTGATATGTTTTGCCCAGTTCAGCTGTTTGTCCAAAAAGATACCCAGGTATTTGGTTTCAGTTGATAGGCTTAGGGTAGTGCCAAACAGACGTGGAAGTTGTAATTCCGGGAGTTTCCTCTTTTTTGTGAAGAGAATCAGTTCTGTTTTCGTGGGATTTACTGATAGTTGGTGTTCGTTGCACCAGTCTTCGACTATTTTCAAGGCTTGGCGCATGAGGTTGCATAGGGTATTTTCATGGGTGCCATTTATTATTATGGTTAAATCATCGGCGTAGCCTACGGTGAAGTAACCTTTGTCATTTAGTGATTTGATGAGGCTGTCTACGACCAGGTTCCATAGAAGCGGCGAGAGGACGCCTCCTTGCGGGCAGCCCTTCGCCACTACGCTTCCGACATACCCAAATACTTATAGGTTTCGGTTGCGAAGAGGGCTCGAAGGTTATAATTATTATTTAATTATTATAATTACTATTACAGTGTACCCTAGTTAAGTGGGTTTTTGCATTGAAACACTTCTTTACTAGGAATACCTTTTATTAATTAACTGAGCATGCATTTGTTTTCTCCCGCCCCGACCCTTGCTCCAGCCAGCCCGCGCCGCCGATCGTAGGTCGTAACTTTAAATTAATCCCTAAATAAGAATCATTCCGATCTAGCCCGTCCCTTGCTGGCTTCTTCCAACGACGCCCCAAGCCGAGGGCGGTACCCCACAGGGGACGGCCCTTAGCGTGTAGTCGCTTAGTTTTAATTATTTAAGCCCTGACTGGATTGATGGTAGCCACAAGCAAGTCCAGTTAAGCAGCCGACAATCTCATAGGTTGAACAGCGAGATGTCATTGCCAAAAAAAAAGTTGTCCAGAAGTTTTCGATTTGCCTCTATAATTGGGATTATAGTTCAATAGCCTATATGAGACAAGTAATAAATAATTTATCATATTAAATATTGGTCTGGACTGGTCGTGGCACATTTGTCCCCTCCTCTTTAAATAAAAAACGGGACGTTTCGACGCGTAGTAGCAGCCCGTGTCTCTATGAATTAGACACCTGTTATTTGAAACCAGACTATTTGAGAAACTGGGTAACTGACAAGCCTCTCTAAATGAAAAATAATCTTAGGTCCCTTGAGGTCCCACTTGTATAAGTTTTTTTTTTAGGGTGGGAAATCATCAAATAACTTCTGCTCTGGGTGGAGCGGGAGGGCGTGTCAGACTTTTACTGACTAAAACCCGCCCGTGTTCCCTCAGTTAGCACACAGGCAACAGTATCTCGTTCGAACAACCCGCCCCCCTGGCAGGCATCGGCCCTTACGGACCCCACCAGTTAGTACTGACATCTCTTTGAGGCGCTCGTGAAACACAACGGGCCCCGTCGCGTCGACCCGGGCACTTATCTAGGTTACACTGTATTTTAAAGGACCAGCCGGTCTAGTCTGTAAAATTTCACCGTGAGAACATAAGCAAAGAGAGCTGTCAATACTGTCAATCCTTAGCATTAGGTGGACTGACAGCTCACTTGAACCTCACTTCGCCTAAGTTTTCAACCTACATTTCGACATAATCGAGATTTTAACAATAATTTGTACGCTAGTTCTTTTGATAATTCTATGTTATTTCAGACAGACATTTATACGCGGTGACAAAGACATTGACGCACAAACTGTAACCATGAATTCAGCACATGATTCTAAACACCCTAGCGTAGAAATGTTACATCGGTCATCTATAAAAAGAATCTGCTGTTTCATAAAAAAGTAGAATTGCTTTTTTTTACCGACTAAAAATAGCAACGCAGGGGTTTACATAAACATGTACCCACTGCGTCCCTGGTAAAAGGTTGCGCATCGAGATCCCTGCCACCCTCTATAAGTATCTGTCCGCAATAATATAGAACAATCAGTAGAATTAGCAGCCAAGTTTCTGATATATTTAAATGAAATAATACATCATGCAAATGAAAAACAGTTATATTCTATGACGCAATCTACTACAAACCCGGCTTCGTGAACTCGTGAGCGGTGCGCTTCCCGTCTCCCGTCCCGCACTTCGTAACTTGTTACGTATCGCTACTCCTTGCAAGGCTTGGGGTAAGCGTTAAATGTCCACACCGCTCAGGTTCACCTTACCTTAAATAACTCAAATAGTTTCGTATAAGTAATACATACCACTACGTAAGACAGAGAATTCAGCTTCCAGCTTATTATGGCGGTCAAGTATCTTTATTTTAAGCATTGCTTCGCTCAAACATTTTCTGAGAATATTGAAATCCATTGTCCATCCCTTATCAAGTCCATACTCATCAACAAAGTTCAGTAATATAATTTCTGCATGTGCATCTAATTCAGGTCGAGGGATATGTTCCCATAGCCAACATTTTCCTTGCAAACGTGTCTCTGGAAACGCGGTCTCAGGGAAGAAAATTCTATGATATTTATTTGATAGTGAACATGCATTCAATGCACTTAGACTATAAACTTCGGTTAGTAACATTACAGCCATTGGTCTGCAACCTTTCGCTAATCTCTTGCATTCAGCGAGATTGTCAGCATTAACGTACACACCGGAATGTTCCATTAGTTCCACAAGTCCCGGAGCAGGTTCACGATACTTTAATGTCCATCTTGAGTCATTTTCATCGTATTCCGCGGGAAGATCTTTGCGTTCCTGGCATCGTTTTTTCTTTGAACCGTATACTGCCTCTTCTTTTTTTCTTACAACACGTCTCATCGCTCTAATTTTTTGACGGAAACTGTTTCTAATACATTTGTCCCTTGTTACTACCCAATCCCTGTCCAAACTATGCTCTGCAACAAACTTCAACAATGTTGTCATTGCATTTTCATCTAATCGAGGTCTGACTTGTCGAGTGTTGTTGTGTTTTGTTACTTTTACAGCAGTCACTGAACATGTCTTCATTGCACTAGTAGTAAATATTTCTTTTAGTAACATTTTAGCAAAGGTTACACAATCATTCGACAATCTTTTGCACTCAGCGAGGTTGTCGCCATTAACATACACACCGGAAAGTTCCATTAGTTCCACAAGGCCTGGAGCAGGTTCACGATACTTTAAAGTCCATCTTGAGTCATTTTCGTCGTATTCTGGAGGTAGAACAAACTTCTTATGAATTTCTTCATTACCCATTTCCGCTGGAAGATCCTCGCGTTTCTGACAAAGTTTTTTCTTGACAGGTTCACCACCATTTTCTTTATTCATTTTTATATACCTCATCATTTCCATTTTTTGTCGTATACCGTTTTGAATAAGGTCGTAGTCCGTTATTTTCCAATCCTGTCCCAGGCCATACTCTGCAGCAAACTTCAGCAATATTATCATTGCATGTACATCTAATCCAGGTCTAATATTTGTACAGTCTTTGTCAGGATCGCTGGCTGTTGCATCGATCACTGAACATGTATTCAATGCACTAGTAGTAAATATTTCGTTTAGTAACATTCGAGCCAATGCTACACAAGTATTCGCCAATGTCTTGCATTCAGCAAGTTTGTCAGCACTAACGTACACACCGGAATGTTCCATTAGTTCCACAAGTCCCGGAGCAGGTTCACGATACTTTAATGTCCATCTTGAATCATTTTCATCGTATTCCGGAGGTAGAAGAACTTCAACAATTTTATCATGACGCTTTTTCTTTGAAAATATATCATCACCATTGTCTTTTTCCAGATGTTCTTTATTTATTTTATCTTCGTTTAATTTTGGGACTTCTGTCGCCTTATTTCTTGATGAAGATGCGGCTATGTCCATCGTAGCATTTGATTTATCGTTACGTGAGGTTTTGTGCGATTTTAAATCCGACTAGGCCGGTATTGAGCTAAAAAAAAAAACTATTAGTTCATTCATAGGTTGTTCGGAGATACCAAGATATCACCTCGAGCGAAATCTGCCGATTGATACTAATGCATTTCATTGGGTTTTGACCTGAAACATCTTTTATTTCGGTCAGTAAGGGATGCTTTCAAAAATATTCCATAACGAAATATGTTATGGCAAGGTCGCTTATTACTTTGGAAGTATAGCACCTGCCGGCATTATTATTAACGTATTTCACTGGCGTACTAGTACGACGTATTCGGAACTAAATTTACCACAGCTCGCTGTGCTTAATCAGTGATTACTCAGCAAAATATCGATTGATTCGAGCAGGAGTGATCGCATTTGAAAGAGCTCACGACATAACAGCAGGGCCTCAAGTCTGCTATTACAATAGTGTCAGAATGGTCTATCATTGATTTCATTATTGTTGATTTTGACAAGTTTGGTAATCTACTAATATAATGGCGTCATTATGACTTTCCAATGGTCAACCACTGACACTCTATTGAAAGAAATGGCATTTATTGGTAGTCTCGTACATAATGACAAAAGAATGACTGACTTGGCGGTAATTTTTGACAGTTCCTAAAATAATATGTTAAAAAATAATATGCAAAAATATATACATATAAATGAAATCTGGCATGAACAAATGTTCAAATTTATTAGTATTTTTCCGAAAAGCATTTTTACTAACGGGTTTTATAATAATTTAAATACGGCAATGCCATTGGAACACAATTCTATTACGAGACCATTGACCGACCACTGATCGACCATTATGAATTTAGCAGATTACAAACTTTTAGCAAAATGACAATGGGATCGTGTTGGAATGACGAATTTATAAAAATAGCAGACTTAGGCCCCAGGTTTGATACATAAAACTTATAATTGTGACCATTCAAAGTTGTAGGCTTTAAATTAAAAGGTGTGTTTTGTAAATAATAAATGATAACTGCTCTACTAAGGTGCTTCCGCGGGCGATACGTAACGTACCATGAAGTACAAGCAGAACTCTACGTTACGTTACGTATCGCTTGCGTGCTTACGATAAAATAATGTTTTCGTCGTTTGTCTCAATAAGATGAAATATAATTGTAGTCATAAACTATAAATAGGATGTCATAATCACTTTTACAATTCATATTATAAAAAAATACAATAACGTAAGCTCGACTGACGCGAAATTACTTATCTGACTAGCACTGGCTCTGACCCACTGTTTATCTGTCCGGTATCGCGTTTAGACCCCAATTTACACACATGTCACACATGTTGAACTCCGAATTGGCGAAGTCAAATAACACTGCCATTTCGGTTGACCTTGGGTAGCTTCGATCGACACAAACCAGTACAAAACAAAATATTAAGAAAATCTTACCTTTAGCCACTTGTGGTAACGATAATACTGTATAGCATTAAAAAGTAAAGGAAAAAAAATATTGTTTTCGAATTAAATTAATATTATCAAGACAAATTCGAGTGGATTAGGTATACCGAACACACACCGCGGGGTTGCTAGTTGAGCGTCGAATGAAATTGAATGAATACAAATAGCTGTACAGTGAACTACAGTGCGTATTACGTCATCACCCTGAACATTGCTAATATTGCGGGTGGAGAGGAGCGTCGAATGAACCAAATATCACTTAGTACCTATATTACCTCTGAGTCATCAGCTCGATTGTTTATTTTCATAAGCGGGTTATACTTTTTGTGGTGTGCGGAAAAGTTAGCGATATTGCGTTTTCCTGATGTTATAAAACCAAATCACAGTCAAAGTTTATCCCTCTGCCATCTTCTCTCGAATTGGAACAGAATGATTCAGGTTTCTAGTAGTGTTGAGCAGACTTACGACTTTAAGGTCGTAGGTTTGAACCAGACAGGCGCTTTGCATTGTGTAAATTATTTCATCACTACTACTCACAAAATGGTGTACGAAAACATCGTGAGGAAGCCGGCATGTCCTAGAACCAAAAATCAAAGATCGAAGGGTCCAGTGCGGGTTGTGCGGTTTGGTCACACGACCAAACAGCACAACCCGCACTGGACCCTCGTGGTGAACTAAGGTCCACTCCCTCTCACAGAGAAGCGGCCTGTCTCCCAACAGTGGGAACATTATAGGCTGGTTATGAATAAATAGAGTACCGCTGAACGCTCTGGAAATAGAATCGAATATCACCTTCCATGTCTTAATAATAGTTTATTTACCTTTGCAACTTTCAAATCAGAACAAAAATTACAGTGACTCTGAACTCTCATCTAGAAAGAAAAAGAAAATAGTGTGTGGATATTACTTGTCTGTTTATATGTGTGTTCATAAATGGTTAAATAAATAAATAAAAATAAATACTTTTTTCGTTTCTCAATTTTCGTCTTTTAACATCTTTGGCGCCCTTGCTAACCCTTGTGGAGGCCACAGGAATGCGTTGGATGCGGAAAGATTAGAATCGATCGATGTGGCGGAGCTATGTCTAGTAGCCACCTTTCAGCTGAAATGATGATGATGAACATCTTTAGCGAATACATGAGTCCTGGTTTTTTGCAGTCAGCAGCTGTGTAACGGGGAAGATTTATTAATTATGAGTAAAAGAAGTCGCTTCTTCATAATAAATGTGTGTATTTAATTTTAAGAAAACTAACAGCTAGTACAGACGCCAGCAGGTCAAGCTATCCCAAACTGTCAAATTTTCCCAATTGCACGTGAATCTTATTCCTTTGAAATAAAGTTGAAAAACTATCAAAAAAAATTGACAGAATTTATCTTGAGTTCATTTTCATTCCATTCTAGATTCTTAAATATCATCTCGAGAACTGCTGAGAACAACTTAGGAGAGATAGGGTCCCCTTGCCGGACGCCTCTCTCTATAACTCCTCGCCCGTTGTTTCCAATCTGACTTGTGCAGTACTTCTAGAATATATGTTCTTGAGTAGTCGTATGTACTTTATCTGTATTCCTTGGCTATGCAGTGCTTTCCAGATATATTCATGTTCTAAGGAGTCAAAGGCTTTATTGAAGTCAACGAAGCCTATATATTATGTCTTGGTGTATTCTTTATCTTTTTGTACAATTTGTCTTAGAAATGTATGTGATCTATGGTTGAAAATTTACCAAGAAAACCGGCTTGTTCTTTAGGTCGATAACGAACAACTACCGGACATTTATTGTGAAAGATGGTACGGTTGACATCTGTCGGGCATGCCACCGTCCGGGAGAATCAATTAGACACATAATCTCTGGGTGTTCTCGTCTAGCTAACGAAGAGTACTTGAATATGCACAACCTTGTAACCAGGAATATCCACCAGCAACTTGCTCTGAAATACAGCCTTGTGGAATCAGAACTGCCGTACTACAGGTACATGCCGGACCCAGTTCTCAAAAATGGACAAATCACACTGTACTGGGATCGATCCAGCATCACTGACAGGACTATTGTTGCCAATGAGCCTGATATACCTGGTGGTGGTAAATCGACTAGAGCGGCGTGCAATGATCGTTGACATAACGGTCCCGCATGACGACAATCTCGTGAAAGCCGAGAAAGATAAACAAATCAAATATCCTGACTTGACTCGCGGGCTGTCGACATGTGGGATATGGACTCAGCGATCATTGTACCGATAGTCACAGCGATAATAACAGCCAATGGTTTGATAGCTAAGAGCCTCGACCAAAACCTAAGGAGGCTCTCGTTGGGCAGCTGGATCAAGGGCTTGATCCAAAAAGCGGTACTCCTGGACGCAGCTCGCATTGTTAGGAGGTTCCTCTCTCTGAAACCCTGATCGCCGGTAGCTTGGACCCTGTTCCCGATGCTGGTGGGCTAGTACTTCTTATATTTTAAAATGTTTTAATATATTTTAAATTCTAATATTTATAAATACAACGTATATGTATATATTGAAATAAAGGAAATGTAAATCTTACAATATACAAAGTTAACGTTATAGTTGGTCATATAAAATGTCTATGATGCGCAATCATACCTAATGACTGCGCATCATCGAAGTCCGGAGGTAGAACCAACTTGTGTGTATGAGAACCAATAATTAAACCTTCATCATAAAAATCTTTAGTTCCTTTCTGTGGTTCGCACTTGTGCTCGCGTCTCATCTCTACCACTGTTTTGTTCGAACGCGTATGAGAACTTTTACTAAAAACTTTATCATCTTCGTCTTCATCTTCTCTCTGAGTATCGCAGATCATCTTTAAATGTTTTCGGTTCAAATGGGTATACGATCCTTCTTCAAAAATATCATAATCATCTTCCGATTCTATCAGTCGAACGCGTCTCATAGGTAAATGAGAAGGTTTTACAAAAAGTCCATCATAATCTTCTACTTCTTTCAGTGCATCGTGACTCACCTCTAGCGTTGTTTGGCGCATACGTGAATTAGAACCTATTTTTCGAAGTTCTTCATTATCTTTTTTCTGCTTAACGTGTCTCATATCTAGCATGATTTGGCGCATATGGTTCAGAATACATTGGTAGTCTGTTATAATCCAACCCCGAATTAGCCCATACTCTTCAACAAACTTCAGCAAAATAATTCTTGCGTGTTCGTCTAATCCAGGTCTTGCTTGTCCACCGTCAATGTTGGAATCCTTAGCTGTCCTAGACCATGAACATGTACGCAACGCGCTTGCAGTAAAGATTTCGGTTGGTAACAATCGAGCCAATATTTTACAAACTTTCGACAGTCTCTGGCATTCATCGAGTTTGTCAGCATTAACATACACACCAGTACGTGGCATCAGTTCAACAAGTCCCGCAGCACATTCACGATACTTCAATGTCCATCTTGAGTCATTTTCGTCATATTCTGGAGGAAGAACAAATGCCTTCTGTACTACATCATTATCTTCCCGTACTGTCTGATCTTCGTTTGATTTTTCTTCTTTAATTTTTACAACTACTGCTGTCTTGTGTTTCGATAAAGATGCGGTTACGCCCATCTTAGCGTTAGACGCCTTTCGCATATGTCTGCGTATATCTTCTTCTAACATGGCTAATGAATTATGATCTAAAACAAAACATAATTTTTAGTTGTTTTAACTATAAGTCTATTTTAAGAGGTACACATAAGTGTTTATAATATTTTTTTAAATCCTGGTTACCTACTGTAACTATCAAATAAGTTATATTTATAGCCATCGGCTACACTTATTTAAATGACGTACCATCCAGCTCAACCATTTTACTGGGAATCGAATGATCCATTAGCGAGACAGAACCCGACATAAGAAAATATGTTTAAACTAATCTTACCTCTAACTCCTATTCATCCGAATACAACAAGTATATTATTATGTTGAATGAATGTAGTACGTACAGTCAACCTCAAAAGAGATTGTTGTTGTTAATTCCCGACGTTGCGACCTATCTCTCACAAGCTTGGCGTTGAATGATAATGAATACAACAAGTATGTGTTGAATGAATGTAGTACGTACCGTCAACCTCATAAAGATATAATCATCGTTTTTTTTTTTTTGTGTTGTTGTTCCTTAATAACGTACATAAATATGAGTAGCAGTAATATTAAGTTTTACCTAATGTGTCATTCGTTTTGTGGCTTCGCTGACTTCTGCCTTCTTCTAACAAAAATTACATGACATAGGTACATGATAGTAACTCAAGTGAAAGACGACAATAGCCGCCTTTTATCATTTTGATTTGACAAATTCAAAAGTGGAAAACCGAGCAAAAGTAAATCAACCGCAAATTGAATTCCGAAATCGAGGATTTTAAAATTGTAACTTTTTTAAATTACGTTGTAGATCTTTTACCGTTTTATTTCTTACGATATTAAAATTATCTGTACCTAATTTATAGCATGTTTCGTGCATGTAGCTATCTACCATTATTGATTTGCAAGTTACAGGGATTTTCGCCATCGACCCGTATTCATTGACCGCGAGTGTATAAAAGATATTAAACCAACTTAAACCGAATGACAAGCCGGCTATTACAACCACTAATTAGAATGCAAGGTATTTAATGTTAAATAATGAGAAGACATGTAAAAAAGTCTGTAACAAAAAAAAAGAAACATTATAATTTGGGAGTAGTTAATAGACATTTGCTTACATAGTTATGGCGTTCATAAAGTACCAGGGAAGCCACATGTGCAAAAGGAATTATTGCCAAATATACTATCCTTGTCTTCAACGTAGTCTTTTATCAATAGGTATAATTAAAAAAAAAATCACAAGGACACCTTTGAGGTGGGTTCTGAAATTTCCATCACTGATTTCTATACCCGAATTTAGCAACTTATTATTAACCTACCGTTTATAAGAAATTACTTGTTAGTTTTAGTTGCTTCATCTAAATCGCTACCTATTTTGAAAAGTCCAGAGTTCGTATAACAATTTATTTGAATTTGTTTATATGAGACTCGTAATACAATATTATGGAGCAATTAAAGTAGACAATCAAAAGAATATAATATCTTTATGAGGCTGTCTGTACGTCAGTAGCCATGTTTGTTTGGGCAGGAATACTGTTGTACAGTAGGCTGTGCGCGGGCGCTATCTGGGTTTTCCCCGTGTATCGGTCGGTCATTACGTCAGTCGTAAATTTTGACAATGTGAGTTCTGAGTCTGTTATCATAATGTGTCAATTACAGTCGATAAAATAAAATAGTTAGCTGTACATGCAAACACTTTGATACTAAGTTGAAGAATTTGTTCTCCTTTCCAAAAATGTATGGTTAAATAGTCGATAATCATTAGCATTTCTTAACTTTGAGCAACGTTTATGAATAAAAGGGAATACAATAAACAACCCATGCCGATTTCAGCTACGATGACTGATTTTGTTTTCGACAACTACCTATACGTTACGAGCGTTTGCTCCTATGTGGCTAATGCAACCTGTTGGATTGAGAATGGTCTTTGTACATATCCACATACATCGCTATATGTTTACCTAACTTGTTTTGCCTTTAAAAGCATTTCTTATAATAATTTGAACCAGTCGCCAATACACTTGCTTTCAAACAACACGTATTTCATTCATCAGAAACCCAAACAAGCGAAAGTGAACCTTAACACAAACACCATATGGTCGCAATCGAGCCGGATTCATCCAGTAAGTGTACTTACCAAGAGAACAAAAGGCTCACATTCCACAGCAGCGATAAGCCGTTTTTTGTGCACAATGTTTTCTGAGAATTAATAAGTTGTTTACTACGAGGACTGTTATAAAAAATTACGTAACTACTTAACGCATCGGGTATCAGCTGCATTCAAGCGTGTTTTTAAGTAAAAAATGACTACGACTGAGGAACAACAAACACTTCTCTCCGTGTTAGAAGATACTGCAAACCTGCTACGGAAAACACAAATTAATCTAAGGAAATGACCTAAGGCGCGCTTAACAAGGGGATATATAGAAGCACGTATGAAAATCATCGCAGATTATTGGGACACCTTCAAATGTGCGCATAAAGATTTAGTAAAAGTAACACCGAAGGAACAGAAAGGAACATTGCCTTATTTTTTAAATGAGGAGTTTTTTATCTATGAAGATTTGTTTAACGTGCTTCAAGGTGACTTAAAGGACATGGTTATTTCGCAATCTGAACCATCCGTGGTGGCATCAAATTCAGCAAATAGTAGTTTCGGCAGCACGAATCCACAAAATAGCCTCGTGCACCTACCGAGGATCGAGATACCGAAATTTTCCGGTAATTATGAATCATGGCAAACTTTTCAAGATTTGTTCAAGTCGTTGGTGCACGATAACACTTCGCTTAGCGATGTCCAAAAGCTTCACTATTTGAAGACTAGTGTTACTCAAGAAGCCGAATCACTATTGAAGCATATACAGGTAACCGATAAAAATTATGTAAATGCATGGGATATTCTGAAAAAGAGATTTGGCAACAAACGCTTACTTTTGAATCATTCTATGAAAAGGTTATTTAACCAAAAGAAGATGTCTTCTCAATCAGCTTCTCAGTTAAAGGGGTTGTTAGATACAACCACAGAGTGCATAAACAACTTGACTAATTTAAATATTGACGTCGGCTCTTGGGATCCAATTCTTATATATCTTCTGGTGCAGAAGATGGACTCAGAGACGCACAAGAACTGGGAAGAACATGCATATAAAGAAGAATCCGAAAACTTACCTACCTGGAGTGAGTTCAAGAAGTTCTTAGAATCGAAGTACCGTACCCTAGAATTAACAAATCAGAATAATACATCGAAGGACAATAAAACAAAGGAGCGTTCATGCCATGTTGCCACACCAGTTACGGAGAAAGTTTGTGTGATGTGTCAAGAAAGTCACAGTTTAAGTCATTGCAAGGAATTCAGCAAGAAGGAACCTACTGAAAGAAGAGAGTTTGTGAAAAACAAACAATTATGTTTTAACTGCTTAGTACCAGGACACTCGGCATTTAAGTGTAAAGTGCCAGTATCTTGTCGTCTTTGTCACAGGCGCCATCATTCCCTTTTACATGAAACGAAGGCCAAGCAGCTTGGAGAATCATCAGTCACCTCACCTCCAGCTGTAACACATGTAAAAGAAGAGCAAGAATTACAAGTCAACACAATGATAGCGTCGCATTGCAGTACTAAGAAGAAAGTAGCAGCACTTTTAGCAACGGCAGTAGTGGAAGCAACAAGCGAGCAAGGTAACACCATTTTACTGCGGGCGCTGATAGATCAAGGTTCCGAGGCAGCTTTTATTAGCGAGAAGGCGACTCAATTGTTGAAGCTCGAACGACAACCAGTAAAAGCAAGCATTACAGGGGTGGGATCCCAGAAGACTGAAATAAAACATGTGGTACAGCTACGAATACGATCACGATTGGACCGAAACTATTGTTTACCGATCAAGGCATACGTAATGTCCAAGCAACTGACCGCAAAGATACCCACTAAATCAATCAATAAACAAGATTGGGCACACATTCAAGACCTCAACCTGGCTGATCCAAGGGTCAATAGATCTGCTCTTGGGTGTGAAAGAATATGCGGAAATTCTGCAAAACAACCTAATCAAAGGTCCACCAGGCACACCAAGCGCGCAGGAAACCAGCCTGGGGTGGATTCTTTTTGGAGAAGTTAATTCAACTCATCAAAACCAGTATGTTGTCATGCATCATTCAGTTGACGTAGAAGATCTGTTGAAATCAATATGGGAAATTGACGTAGACAATAAAAGACACTTAACAAAGGAAGAACAACTGTGTGAAGAAATATACGAAAAGACAACTACTAGAAATGAAGAAGGAAGGTACATTGTTAAATTGCCATTTAATACATACAGTCCACAATCACCAGATGGTAATACAAAATCGATAGCAACACATAGATTTACACTATTGGAAAAGAAGTTCAGGAAATCGCCAGACCTGCAAAAAGAATATAGAAAAGTTATAAATGATTACATAGAACAAGGATATATCGAGAAGGTACCTGGTAATGAAAAGGATAAGAGAGCTGTCTACTTACCTCACCACGCTGTTATCCGAGCTGATAAAGAATCCACGCGGACACGCGTTGTATTTGATGCGTCGTGCAGAGGATCAAACAACGTTTCGTTGAATGATGAATTACTCGTGGGTCCTCAGCTGCAAGAAGACTTGAGAAACATCTTGATGAGATGGCGCATGAAACAAGTCTGTTTTATGGCAGATATAAAACAGATGTTCCTCCAAGTGCTAGTGACCAAAGAAGACGCAGAATTTCAGCGTATCCTGTGGAGGCAACAGGAATCTGATAACCTGGAAGAATATCGATTGCTTAGAGTCACCTTTGGTACAGCGTCTGCACCATATTTGGCCGTTAAAACGCTGAAACAGATAGCCAAAGACGAAGCTAAGAATAATACTCTTGTTGCACAAACTATGAACGAGGATTTTTACATGGACGATCTTTTATCTGGCACAGACTCAGTAGCTGAAGCTATGACACTTTCTAAAGAATTATCAGACACACTAGAAAGAGGCGGTTTTCAACTTACGAAATGGGCATCCAACAGTATCGATTTAATGAAGTAAAGAAGAACAGTCAGCTGCGATGCCTAAATCCATACCTAGACGAGAAAAAAGTGCTCAGGGTGGGCGGTCGTTTAAGACATGCTAACTTACCTGATAATAAGAAGAATCCTGTGATCCTGGGAAATAGAAACGCACTGATACAGTTTATAATTGCTGATACACATGACAAAACACTTCATGGAGGAGTACAGTTGATGTTATGTCACTTGCGTTTTAAATACTGGGTTATTATAGCGAAATCACTGTTTTTTTTTTTTTTTTTTTTTTTTTTTTTTTTTTTTTTTTTTTTTTTTTTTTTTTTTTTTTGAAGAAACATGTTCATAAATGTATGAAGTGTGCTCGAATGAATGCCACAACGAAAGGACAAATAATGGAGAGAAATAAGATCAGACCTCGCTAACATACTAACATAGCTGAAATACAAATAGACAGATGGCTTGGTACGATGACAGTTAACAAAAACAAACTACAAGTTCACGGATTCAGCGATGCTTCAATGCGTGCATATGCAGCGGCAGTCTATTTAAGAATTGAAACTCCAGACAACAAGATTAAAACAAAATTGATAGCTGCCAGAACCAGAGTAGCACCATTGAAGACCATTTCGTTACCTCGTCTAGAACTTTGTGGTGCCCTACTTCTTTCAAAATTAATGAAGCAGATTGGTGAATCAATGAGGATACCAACAACACAAATGTACGCATGGAGTGACTCTTCAATTGTTATCGCATGGCTTAGTGGTGAACCTAACAGGTGGAAACCCTTCGTTGCAAACCGAGTAGTTGAAATTGTTGAAAACATTAATAACAAACACTGGTTCCATGTTCAGTCACACGAAAATCCCGCTGATTTGGCATCTAGAGGAATGTTGTTATCCGACTTGAAGAAATGTAACTTATGGTGGCACGGACCGGGCTGGCTATCTGAAACAAAAATAATTATTAAACGGACCGATTTAAGCAAAAATGATTCAGTCCACACTAACCTCATTTCGAGATAATAGAGTTTAAAGTTTATTTCGGTATTTCTCTGGCTTTGTAGTTCTAAATGTAATGTTTTTAATTTTATGTTATTCTAAGTGTTCTAAACTAATTTACATGCATGTATTTAGTAAATAAATTTTAATAGTTTCGTAGATATTCAAGAAAACTTGCGCGTGGATCATTATTACATAATACATTTTGTATGGAATTAGCTGTGTAGGCTGCGGAAAGAAAAATGCAAAAATGTTCCAAACTATGACAAAAATAAAAGCTTAAAAATGTTTATTATTTTTATTTTATTTAAAAAAACACAAATGTTACCCTACTCCTCATCCAAATCAAAGTCGGGTTCATCACAATAACCATCTATATCGTCTATTATTGCATCGTCTCCCTTCAGTTTTTTATAATAACCAATGCAATCATTTGGTATGAGATGGAATAACGATTTCAAATCGTTTAACTTCTTTTTGTTAATCAGTTTTCCTGAAGGCCATAATTCTTGCAAATCTTCTTCTATGACACCCAAATCAACACCTTTTAATTTCTTTTTAATATTCAGTTCTTTGTAGTCCTCATTAAAGGAAGTTCTCATGAACAAAGAATGTTGAGTCTTTTTTGTGATTAAAATTTCTTTTGTTTTGAGCCAGTTTACTTTGCTCTTATCATTAAATATTTTTCTATTAACTATTTTCTTTTCTAGAATTTGAGATCCAACAAAATCACAACTTTCCATTTTATGGACCTGTAAAGGATTTTTGTTTTTGCATTGTTTCATAATGGCAATATAATCATCCACGGAGTATATCCTTTCATATTGCTTGAGTCGAGTCTCAATTTTAGCGAAGTCGTTGTCATTTGGTAGGAAAGTGTGTCCTGATTCTAGGTAACGGAAGCTGATTGTCTCGAGAGTGGGGTGTCTATTTAATAAAGCCTTTAAAATCAAAACGATTTTGATATTCCTGTTTTGCCCTCCGCAACAGTCACTCCACAAAATCAATTTTTTTACTGTAGGAGGTAGCACGCACTTAATATATTTCCTCAAACATGAACCCACTTCTTGGGCCCCTCTGCCTGCCTCGCCTTCAGCCCAAACAAAACAATTCCCAACACCGTTGGAAGCCGAGTGTATACCGCAGTTGTATACCCATAACTGCCTTTTGTAGAAAACTATATTGGTCGGTATTCTAGGTAAAGGCAAGGTTTTCTCCAAATCGTAAGTCAGACATTCAGTTTCTTCACAAGTTTTAGCCTGTTCAAAATCTTCCTTCAGCTTCTTCCTTAAATCTTCGGCAATTTTTTGGTGTTCTTCTTTTTCTCTTTGGGCATTTGCTCTTTCAGCTGAGGTAGTAGAATTTTTCAATGTCATTTCATAAAGATCACATTTGTTACACGTGTCTTTCTTAAGGCTCTTGCACCTCAAATTGAATTTTTGTACAAAAATATGTCTAACAACATTGAAGGATGGACATTTTTCATCTTTTCCAAATTCTTTTTCGAATTCTATTTTGAACAATTCGTAGATTTTTGGTACCGTCATTCCTGGCTGCAGATATAAAGCATCGCTGTTCTTTTCTCTACGATAATGTGACTCGTATTTTGGCAACCTTTTGATAACATCGATAATAAGCTCAATATGTCTTTGTGGCGTTTTATTCCATCCGCCTGCTGTTTCTCCTCTTTTATCTTTTATTTCTGTCATTGCGTTTTTTTCGAAGACTGACAGTAACTTTTTGAGGTGTTATTTGCAGAGTTCTACAAAACATGTCTCGACAAACAGGTATATTGCCAAGTGTATACGTGCGAATAAATTCGCGAGGTTTCCTCTTCGACGGGGAGCATAATGTAACGTAACTTCGTTTCTTTTTGCTTTCTGTAATGTTAGATGTTATGTACAAAACTTGAGCTGCGTACGATTCAAGATGTACGAATCTATGAAATTCTCGTTCCCTATCTTCTTTTGAAACTAAATTAGCACAATCTTTTTTGCATGAACATTTAAAATCTATGAATTTTTTAGATGATACTTCCTTCTTTTTAGTTTGGTAAGGTAAATTTTTGTATTTCCTTTCTTTAATTTCCTGACGACTGTATTTTTGTTTGAGTTTCCTTCCTCTTTTTTTACGACCTTCATTTTCGTTTTCTGGTGCATTCTCTAAACTGCATACGATATCGTTAGCAATTTCTTGTCGGTAATTAATTTGTTTTTCCGCTTCTTCACTTCCTTCGGTGTTATTTTCTGTTTCACGTTCTATTTCTTCCATAAAATCTTCAACATTAAGTCTCTCCGTTGATTTTCTTTTTTCAGTTGCCGTACTCGGAGAATGGATTAATGCCTGTGTGGTTTTGATTCTTACTTCATCACAATCAGTGTCACTTTCTGAATCTGTGGTATCTTGTGCTATAAAATCTGGATCTCTTACGCTATCGTCACTGTTATATGTTAGGTTATCATTATCTTCTAATCTTAGTGATGTTGGTTCTTCAACTATTTGGTCTAATGCAATGTGCGTATCATTAGGAACACTCTTCATTATATAAGGAGTCAGAGGTGAATATGACGGCGGAGGAATTGACAAATTGGAAAGTAGCGTTGGACTAGTAACGCCATCATTATCTGAAACATGAAAAATAAGTGGTTCTGACAATCCAATTTAATTTTCTTAACAATAATATGATATTAATCGGGATTGCTTTAAACGTAGTTTTGCTAGATCCTTCTGTGCCAGTAGGTAACAAAGTATTGTTTGTCCCCGCCTGCAGCGCCTTAAAGTATTTAGTTTAACTAATTTGAATATACATTGTGAGACTTGTTTTTCCCTTTTCAGTTCATTATTTTTAAGCAGTCGGGTTTTTTGTTTTTATAATAATAATTTTACATACATACATACATACATAAAACAGTCATCATTTAGGAATTTTAATGTAAATAATAGTACCTTCTAATCTCGGTGATGTTGGTTCTTCAACTATTTGGTCAAATGCAATGTGCGCATCATTAGGAACACTCTTTGTTATATGTGGAGTCAGAGGTGAATATGACGGCGGAGAAATTGACAAATTGGATAGTAGCGTTGGACTACTGACATCATCATTATCTGAAAGATTAATTGCAATAAAATTAAGATGTTGATGATGATTTTGAACTTTAGTCTAACGAACATTTTACTGTCCTGGTATTAAATAGTACCTTACCTTCAGATATTCGTTTTTGGAAAACTTCACCAGAAGCCATTTGGCTAACATTGATTGGCGATTTGTTAACTTCGGTTTCTTCAATAGCATTCTCTAAAATAAAAGATCTTTCCCGATCTTTCAAGTTACGTACTTCATTCGTGCAATCTCGCTGTAAACAAGAGGCTAATTCCTCGTCATCACTTGCCTCGATATATGTTTCTTGTCGACTTTGAGTATTGTCAATGCGCTGAACTACTGTGCATTCTGACCCCGACATAGAGTTTATGACATCTTTTGGCTTAAAAGGGCATACCGTTTCCTCATCATTACTGTCGCTTGCTTCTACATATGTTTGCCTTTCATTAAAATGTGAACTATCTTTAATACTAACAATCCCCTGAAGTGGATTTTCAGAGCACCGTTCAACAAAAGAGTCTTCACAAGGTTCTTCAAGCATCTCATTTGTCAAAATGTTGAAAATGTTTTCCGTTTCTGGAGACATTTCTCTGATTGGCGATGACGTACAAGATTGTTGATTTTCGTCATCTGAAACAATATGGAGCCGTCGTGTATATTTTTGTATCCCTGATAAGTACTTTAACTCTTTACGTTCCACCTATTTAAAATTACGTCGGGCCACGTTCAATATAGGGTCTCAAACAAAGCGCGAAAAAGCAAATCAGCTGTTTCACACATTTTGGTTAAGTAGGTATAAACATTTTGTATAAAACAGCTGTTTTTTTTTCTAAAAAACACTTTAAAAACAATGTGGAAATAAGTAGATACCTAGTATTATGTGTTCTTACCTAGCTTACTTTGAGCGGTTTGACGAGAGTTTTTATTGCAATAGTCTTTCTGAACCATCCTTATAATGTTATCACTCCTCTTACATTTCTTTGAGAGATGTGAATAATTAAGAAGCGAACCGCCACCTTCTACGGCAAAACAAAAAAAATGCAAATAGGTAAATAATAAGTAAGTAGGTACGTACGGTCGGCTGTAGTTAGATAGTAGGTAGGTTAGTTCCAAATAATTTGGAGCTCACCTATAGCTGTGTTTCTAGGTACCTACCAACTTATTCTGAGTAAAATGTATAGGTAGCAAGCCGGGCATAAAGGTTATTTAGCGGCTAAATATACCTAAAAGTTCATCCGTAGATTAAGTAGATAATGTCACCTGCACGTAATAGTAATTATTGTAACAAAATATGATTATAAAATACATAAACCACAGAAGTTACTGCAATGAAAACAATTTAAAAGAATATGAGTAGGTACATAAACACAACGCGATCGTAAAATATCTACGAGACATATTAATAATTATTACCAGTAGCTATCTACAATAATAAAATTACTTACCATCATCTTTTTGCCCTGCATCTGTTCTTTTACGTACACTTTTTAATATTGAATCTTTTCTATTCATTTCTAGGTTTAAGACTAAACTTTTGATAAAAACTCGAATCACCAACTTTACAAAACACAATTTAACAAATTCAATTACAATGAGATGTTACTCATGCACTTTTCTTTATTTTTACTACGCAGCAATAAATTTCACACAACGTTTCAATAGACGAGATCAGTACGAAATGACGACGCCCGCTCCCCACTCCGCCCGCTGCAGCCGCACATATTACGCGTTTGCAGCGGCGCGAGTAGGTAAGTTTATTTAAAGTACCTACCCACAACCTAATAAAGTAATAATGTTTGCAATGAGTGCAGTTTTTTGTTTTGAAAAATATTTAATGACACAATAGTATTTACTCAACAATTACTTAATAAACAAATTTGCCATAAATTGCGAAGTGGATCCTTTTTGTTTATTCAATTAAAGTATAATATAGTTTTCATTTCAAAATTGCAAAAACGTTTCAAGCTCTGAAGTTCATTTTGTGTTAAAATTTAAATGAAGAAAACACGCAGCAGCATTATTTGCAAAAAAGATTCAAGTGAGGTGGATCGTTTTTGTAAAACTTTAACAGTAATTTTTCACTGCGCTTAAAGTTTTACAAAAACGATCCACCTCACTTGAATCTTTTTTGCAAAACTTTAGCGCATTTGAAATGGTTGGTTTAGAAATATGCAAAAATGATCTTCAATAAGTTTGTCTACATGACCACATTATTCTAAAAAAATAGAATAAATTTCATGCAAAACATACAATTTTATTGCAGGGTACAAAAAAATGCAATAAAAGATAGAAGGTTTAAATAGTTATATACGTATTTCATTAAAGTTTTCGGTATAAAAATAATATTTTGTTTACTTTTTAGCCGAGATATTAATGATAATTTTATATTTAACCGTGAATCGTTTTTTAAGAATTGAATTTTTCGTTTTTCTTTAATTAAATAGAATAGTCATGTGGTCTGAATCAGTATACTTCTGTAGTCGAATGTTATTTGGAATTGAGTTAAAATGATTCAAGGTTATTGGAACATTTAAGCAGAATGATTTTTATAATATTTTCCATATTGTATAAAAAGCATTATTGTTCCAAGTAGTTTGAATCATTATAGCAAAAAACAAAAAACCTATATCAGGGCAACCAAGAAAATGCAAAAATGATTCTAATAGCTTGAAACATTTATGCATTATGAAAAAATGATGTTCGCTATGACAGTTGTGGTTTGGACCATACGGATTTTCGTCAATTATTAACATAGAGTTCCGAGTCTTTGATATGTTAAAATATACCTTATTTAGAGTACATAAGTCACAAAAACTCGAAATTGTCGAGATTGTGGGTTGGATCATTTTTGCATAAATCGGTCCAAACATGAAATAACAGAAACAGACTTGGAAATGAAATGGGAGACTTACCGGTCGAAAGAGTAACTCCGACTAGACCGTTTCTGTATAGCGGTGTAGATTTTGCAGGACCGTTTCAAACACTGGTATCCAAAGGAAGAGGCAACAAAACTAAGAAGACATATGTGGCAATTTTCATATGTATGTCCACCAAAGCAATCCACATAGAACTAGTTGGAGACCTCACTTCAGAGGCATTTATAGCATCCTTTAGACGTTTTGTTGCTAGAAGAGGTAAATGTGTCCACCTGTGGTGCGATAACGGTAAAAACTTTGTGGGTGCAAACAGAGAACTTCATGATTTGTGGAATGAAGCACAGATGGCAGGAGAAGTTACATCCACGCTAGCTACAGATGGCACACAATTTCACTTTATTCCACCATATAGTCCTAACTTTGGAGGATTATGGGAAGCGGGCGTGAAGTCGATTAAGTACCACCTAAAACGTGTTATTACAACTCACCTGACGTTCGAGGAAATGACTACAATATTATGCCAGATAGAAGCCTGTCTGAATTCACGCCCGTTGTGCCCAATAGATAGCACCGGCCCAGAAAACTTAGATCCATTAACTCCTGGCCATTTTTTAATTGGAGAACCACCGATTGTAGTACCTTCACCTGATCTGCAAGCTGTGAAGGTTCATAATTTATCACGCTGGCAACATACCCAGAAGGTTCTTCATGACTTTTGGCGACGCTGGCAAGAGGAATATTTGACTAGGCTGCAGCAGCGTCCCAAATGGATGAAGAAAGTGAAGGAATTTGCAATAGGGGATATTGTGTTGATCAAGACTGAAAATCAACCACCCAGCAAATGGTCCCTAGGACGTATCACAGATAAACATCCAGGCACGGATGGTTACACGAGGGTGTATAGTGTGAAAAGTGGAGGTTCTATAACTAAGAGAACTATTACCAAGTTATGTGCTTTACCAGTTGATTGTACTTAGTTTCTCTTGAATTATTTAGATAAAGTGAATTATTTAGTAGGTATAGTTAGAATTACTTTAATGATTAATTTACGTTTGTACTATTTTGTGTTTAAGAAATTTGAAGTCAGCTATTTGATTGTTTAGAGGAATTTGTTAGAATTTAATTATGTTTAGAAGAGAACTTAAAGTCCTTTTGGTGGGCGGTATGTTGGATTGAGAATGGTCTTTGTACATATCCACATACATCGCTATATGTTTACCTAACTTGTTTTGCCTTTAAAAGCATTTCTTATAATAATTTGAACCAGTCGCCAATACACTTGCTTTCAAACAACACGTATTTCATTCATCAGAAACCCAAACAAGCGAAAGTGAACCTTAACACAAACACCACAACCTATCTTGACTGTAAAGGTACGTGCACAGTGCGGACAAGCTAAAATATCATTGTGGTAATGATATTGTTTGTTGGAGGGTAGCTAACTCTTTTTTTTTTTGAGTGTGGGAAATGAAAGAAAGAAAATACGTTTATTTGCGGTACACATGACGCAAAAAAAAAACAGGAATAAAAAAATAAGAAAAGGTTGAGGGAAACATGCGTCACATCCACGCAAAACGGCTATCGCTCAACATTATGCTGCGACCCTATGCAAGACAGAGCTCCAGCGCTGGTTTTCGAATAACTTCTCCTGTTCTGGGTGGAGCAGGAGGGCGTGTCAGACTTTTACCGACTAAAACCCACCCGTGTTCCCTCAGTAGCCTGTGTGCCATGGGCGGCGGTATCTCTTTCTAACAACGCGCACCCCTGGCAGGCATTGGCCCTTGCGGACCCCACCAGTTGGTACTGACATCTCTTTGAGGCAGTGATTTACTCTTGACGTGATCTCGCCTGCTGTCGAGTTCTATCTTCCACTGGTCTTCAAAGTCATAAAAAACTGTTTTACCAAACGCCTCCGAATAGGTCCATCCTCCTTTTAGTTCATCAACCTGTGGACTGGTCATTTTTTGTACGGCTTATTAGACGATTCGCACGAAGTTAGTCGCCTGAAACGGGCGAATCGACACTTTCAAATTATTGATTATTTTCTGTAGGCTATTCACACGAAGTTAAAACGCGCTAATTGCCTAAACGTACTTAATCCTAGAGTTCTCATTCAACTCAAATTTATTAAATTAGTGTGATACGCCTGAACTCAGATTATAAAACAAGGGCAGATAGACCGCGCGGAACACCAAGAGTGAAGCCATTTACCCATTTACACCACCCACCCACCACCCATTTTACATTAAACTAATTAACTTACATCTATTTCAATGGGGACATTAATAATTGTACTATAATATTTCTACACCGGCAACGGTAGTAGGTATATGTGAAAGTGTTAAATAATATTAAGATCTTATTGTACCGTATACTCAGAAATAAATAAATAAATAAAAAACCAAATAGATACTGAGTTAGTACGTCACGTACATCATTTGATATTTTGGCCTTACTCTTGGTATTCCGCGCGGTCTATCTGCCTTTGTTTTATAATCTCAGGCCTTAGTGCGAGCGCATCGAGCGCGTTTGGCGCTCCGATTGGCTGTGGGTGGTGAGTGACGGACCAATCAGAGCGCCGAACGCGCTTGATGCATTTGATCGAGATGGTTAAATAGAAACTCGCACTACGGCCACCGAGCGCCTAAAGAATAAAAACAATCTCGATTCATTCATGACGCTAATATTACTGTTTAGTAAGTACTAGGTGCCGCCACTCGGCCACCACTGCTCTAAAGACAGCAGAGAGGAGAGCAGAGTGGTACCGACCGCGACTTACCAGTTGTAGGTCGTAGGTTCGAACCCAGACAGGCGCTTTACTTTGTGTAAATAATTTCATCACCACAGCTCTCAAAACGGTGAAGAAAAACATCATGAGGAAACCAGCATGTCCTAGAACCAAGGATTCGAAAGCATGTGGCATCCATCCACCAACCAGCACTGCGCCTGCGTCATGGATTATGGCCCACTCCCTCTCACAGAGCGGAGGCCAGTGTCCCAGCAGTGGGAATGTTAAAAGACTGAATGAATATGAGGTGCCTGCCGTTAAGTTATACGTCCCTTGCATACTGCCATCAACAACGCACAAAATTAAATCAACACTCCGAGCTGCTACTGAGAAACTACTGGGAGAACTGAATGCCTGTGATCAGTAATATTCAATTACTATAATCTAACCTGCAATGGGCGATCAGCTATTAATAATCAAGTCTCTGTTTTACTTACGAGGGACCCACAGTCTTTTTTTTTTGGTTGGGAAATCATCAAATGACTTCTCCTGCTGAGTAGAGCAGGAGGGCGTGTCAGACTTTTACTGACTAAAACCCACCCGTGTTCCCTCAGTAGCCCGTATGCCGGGGGCTGTGGTATCTCTTTCGAACAAACCCGCACCCCTGGCAGGCATCGGCCCTTGCGGACCCCACCAGTGGTTGCTGACATCTTTGACGGCGCGCGTGTGGAACACAACGCGCCGTCCCGTCTACCACTTTTCGGCCGCAGGGGATAGGGAGAGCGGCCGACGCTATACCGACACTCCTCTTCCCCTGCGGCCCCACCGCGTCCGCCATCAAACGGTAGCGGACCCGTCCAGGCCACGGAAGGGAAGAGCGCTGCTCAGAAGCACCGGCACTCCTCCTCTACCGCAGCCCGTAACCCTCAGCCGCGATGCCTCCCATTCGACATCGCGGCCCACCTCAGTTGCGGTGCACCTCACCGCAACCTACTTTTTGGCCGCTACGTCAATGGCTTGAAGGCAAAAGCCCTGACGAGCGGCCCGACCTTTGGGTTCCTCTTGGCTTCACCGTAGACGGAATCCACGGTTACTGAGCCCCCCCGCAACGACAATGCGGGAACCCACTCGGGGGGGGACCTACAGTCTTTGGTTCGGTTCGTGAACGAGAAAACAGTTGATAATTAGTTGCTTCCTCGTCGATGACACGGTGGGATACATAACCTAAACCTTACTTGCATTTATAACCTGCACCTCTGCAAAACCCTTCAGGGAATAAATACGTGATGTTTGACCATTTTTGTAGAGAATTTTAAGATCTACAACTTTGGTTCGAGGTTTTTTTTTAATAAAACTTGCTGTTTTCGAGAAAAATCCAAAAAACCTAAAATTTTGACCTTTGACCCCGTATAACTTTTGTAGCACACATAGAATCGATGGGGATTTTTTTTAAATAAATTGTAATGGCAAACCCCAGCTCTCCACCAATATTTGGCTCTCCGGGAATGTTTGTTATTTGTCTAAATTGACCGGACTATATTCTATGGGCTCCATCCATACTTTCGATTGGTATGGAATTTGACTATTATCCAAACAAGAGAAAAGTTTGAAAAATAAACTTTTTTATTGTTAATTAATCATATTCTGGACTGAATTTTTTTAGACAACCCATTTGCTATAAATTACTGACATATTTAATTGAATATAAAATACTTTTCATCCATTAACCAGCTCGGTGAAGGTCGTTTTATAGTGGGATCTTAGACTATTATTTTTCTTTGAACTGCCAAGTTACTGAATACGATTAAAAGCCCAAGTATAGAAGCCTACATCAAAATATCCAAGGCTAGGCAGTTGATGATGATGACAGTGAGATTTAAAGAAATACACGAGGTTGGAAGGGTTCTAATTACAACGATTAGGTATTGTTTGATTAACATTATTCAATTTTAATTGTAAAATCATAAACGAAAATTGAGGTCTCAAATGTCACATAATTATCGCAAGACCATACACCTACAACCTAATTATGTAGTGTAGGTATTAATAAATTAAATGCACAATGACCAGTTTTTTAGAGCTATTGACCCAGGCAATTATGCATTGAAAATTGAATATGATTTAATTTTCTTTGGTCCAATCGGTGGTCATTTACTTAATTTTAAAAAAATAACGGTGCTTAAAGTTAAGCAATAATTACCGTCTGATTAACCATAATTTTTTGTCGTTTAAATGTCTCTTAACTAAAAGCAACGTTTATAAATAAGGGACTATTTATGTATACCTACGTTTTCTGATCTATTTGTTTATATTGTAGTCAGATACTTATGAAACAGACCTTAGTCAGCTGTCCATGGTTGAATGCTAGTTTCACACAGTAACAGCACAGTTACTTCAACCCCGTCTCCTCACCGCACTCATTACAACCGCAAGTCGCCACCGAAATGAAATCACTTCCCCATCAGATTTGCGGTCCGTTTCGGCATCGGACTGCATTACCTAATCGGAGCGTTTACAATAAAAATAGTAATACTAATCGGTACATGATAATTTGTGACAGGTTTTTAAGATTGGTTGGGTACTTACTGTTTCATAGTTGATATTATTTCAAGTAGTTTTCAAATTAGAAAATGTATTTTCAATGTAATATTAAAACATAAAAATAACTCTCGGCTCGCGAGGTTTTCGCCATGTGGGATAGTCGTGACGGCCAATCGCATACCTAATAGCCAAGAGCCTCGACAAACTCAAGAAGCTCTCGTTAGGCAGCTGGATCAAGGGCTTGAGACAGAAGGTACTTTTGGAATGCGCGCGTATCGTTAGGAGGTTCCTATCTCAGGAGCCCTGACCACCGCCACCGGTAGCTTGGACTCTGTTCCTGAGACCGTTAGGCTATTAAAAAAAATGGTTTTTGCAGTCTTTGGAAATCAGTTAGGCTACAAAGAAAACAAGTCATTTCAAGAAGATTCCAGCGATCATAATATATTTAGGTACATTGATTTTATTAACTTCACAAGTGCAGTATTCCGTTTGTTACCAGTTCAGTCAGTACCGATATTCATGTGACTCAATTAATATAAAAAGAAGATATTTGCCGGTTAGGAATCTTATAGGATTGTGAATTCCGGTCCTTAGACTAATACATCATAGGTATCGCGTCCTTTATCTATGTTCTATATATGTATATATAAAAATGAATCGCCGAAATGTAGGTGTTGAATGATGATTACTGTTCACAAAAAGTAGGCATAACTTGACTGCACCAAATTGGATGTTTTTTTTTTGTGTTCCTTATTGTCAGGACAAGGCTTGTATAGCTAATGCCAATTCAATATTCATAGCTAAGACAGGACAACGTCTGTCGGGTCAACTAGTTATAATAATAAATTCATATTTCAGGTAAATAACACCCATTGCCACAAATTTTAAAGATGAAAACGAAATAAATACATCAAATGCAATTATTACCTACTTTTTGTGAACAATAATCATCATCATCATTTCAGCCGAAAGACGTCCACTGCTGGACATAGGCTTCCCCCAAGCTCCTCTACTTCGACCAGCACCCTAGGATAGGGCGGGAGGAAACGCCCGGGTGTTTCCACTGCGAAGATCGCCCTGAGGACACGGTGGAGCACACGGTGGCGATCTGCCCAGCTTGGGTGGAGCACCGCCGTGTCCTCGTGGAGGCGATCGGCGGCGGCGATCTCTCGCGTCCGGCCCTGGTCCAGGCCATGGTACGGAGCGAGAGGGCATGGGGAGCCGTCACCTCCTTCAGCGAAGCAGTGATGCTCGCGAAGAGGGAGGCGGCGCACGTGCGGGAGAGGCAGCATATGCGCCCTCGCGACCCTAGCCGCCGCAGGATACGGAGACGCCCTGGGCGTCGGGAATCCCAGGCCGATTTCCGGCCACCGTAGGCATTGGGCTTGAGGACGGCGAGTAATGGGTAGCTCGCTGTCCGGTAAGGACCAAGCCCAAGTCGACGGCGCGTTGTGTTCCACGCGCGCATCAAAGAGATGTCAGCACAAAAACTGATGGGGCCCGCAAGGGCCGATGCCTGCCAGGGGTGCGGGTTTGTTCGAAAGAGACACCACAGCCCCTGGCATACGGGCTACTGAAGGAACACGGGTGGGTTTTAGTCAGTAAAAGTCTGACCGCCCTCCTGCTCCACCCAGAGCGGGAGAAGTTATTTTAATGATTTCCCAACTAAAAACGAAAAAAAAACCCCTAATTGAGTAACTTACGATTAATTATAATTTGAATCATTTTGAAACAGATTGATAATCCATTGTTTCATATCTTCGAACAATATGTCTGCTCAATAATGTAAATAACGCAATGAATATTGTTGAACTGTTAAAATGAAACAGATTATGATTAATCGTGTGTTATGCAATTAGGGTGCAGTTCTGTGCTTCCCGCATCTAGCGGACTCCTGCGGCCCTGAAGAATAATATTTTACATATTTTAGAGAAAACCATCCATTAATTTGATTATTATTTAATTATGGTTTTCTTATTCACCTGAGACACTGGCAGAATAATCGACATCGGTTTAGCCAGCCATATTATGGTATAACTGAAATGTCAGGAAAAAATATTATTCACCAAATTGACTAGCAGCTTAAATTGTCCGTAGGTACAGACGCCAGCACATCAAGCTACCCCAATTCGTCAAATTTCTTTGATAGATTTTCATCTTTATTGCTTAAGAATAAGGTTCATGTTCAATTGGGAAAATTTGACAGTTTGGGGTAGCTCTAGGTGCTAGCGTGTGTACCTATATTCGAATCACAGCTGTCATTCTTTGACAATTGTACGGAATAGCAAAAGGTATGAGTAAATAAACGGATATAACACGGCAAAATGTAGTTGTTTGTCAATTTCGCACACTAAGAAACATAACTACGTGATTATTTGATTAATGTTGATTGTATGATTTCAATTAACAATCCCTACTAATATAATTATATCTTCTATATAAATAAAAATAAAAGTCCTGACTGACTGACTCATCAACGTCCAGCCCAAACCCTTGGACCTAAAATGCTGAAATTTTGTATAGAGGTTCCCTTTATAATGTAGACAAGGAATAAGGAAGGATTTTTCGAAATTCAACCCCTAAGGGAGTTAAATAGGGGATGAAAGTTCCGCGCGAGCGAAGCCGCTGGCAAAAGCTAGTATAATATAAATGCGAAAGTAACTCTGTCTGTTACGTTTTCACACCTAAACCGCTAAACCGATCGTCATGAAATTTGGAAGAGATATAACCTGCGATATGGTGAAGGACATTTTTGGCTACTATTCACGCTATAACCGACGTCCACGCGGACGGTGCCGCGGGCAAAAGCTAGTTGAAAATAATTTAAGAATATCTTTCATCTTCTTCCACAGTACCGTCGCCACATGGACTCTGTTTACGACTTCATCGTGGTGGGAGGAGGATCAGCAGGGTCCGTGGTGGCCGCGCGACTGTCCGAGGTGCCTGAGTGGAGGGTCCTACTGTTGGAAGCAGGTATGACACCATCGAAATGTTTAACTTATTATAAAATGTATAATAAATATATTTAGCCCAATGTAAATAGTTTATGTATTATAAATATAACATCTAAGTATTACCTACCTGGTATTAAATACAAGGTGCGGCAAAATAATGTCCTAATGTGAATTGACTTCCATTTGGTTAGAAATGAAAACATGATGTGTCACTTGCTATCACGGCAGGGCTCTGTTTCAAAGAAAGATGAAGTGCGACTGTGGAGCCACATCGCAAACTATGCCCCATCTCTGGTCGTGCTCTTTGCAATGACACCTGCTCTCACAGAGTAGGTACCTACATTTTATATTGCTGCACTATGGAAGAGCTTTGCGAGGCCAACGATAACGCTGTGGAACTAGCAGAATTCTGGTCGACGCTTGCTTAAAACCAATAATTGGAATCATCGACACGACGGAGAAGAAGAAGTGGACTACGCTGTTGGACCGAAGAAAGAATTCAGGCAACGTCAGATCAGGCGATCTGGCCGATCAGTTCAAATCACCAAAACGGAAGATCACACGTTCCCGAAATTCGTGTTTCAAAATATCCTTCGTTGCATGAACCGTGGGACTGTGTGTATCCCCCCATTTCATTCGCAAATAAATCTTTAACTGTCTATAATATAAGGATAAAAAATCACAATGACATTATGACGCCATTAGCAAAAAAATCACATTATACCATACCATTATATTACTTTTGCTCAATCTTGTAGAATATAACTTGCGAAAATAAATACCTGTAATTTTAATACAAGGTTGAAGTTTCAGTTGTTTAAAAAGTTGAGCTGCTTCGGGCCGGTGAGGTCCGCCCAAACGTGCGTCAGCATTTATGGTCCATTATCACCTTTTAATGTATATCTTAATCTTCCAGGTTTCGATGAGCCGACAGGTGCTCAAGTGCCATCCATGTTCCTGAACTTCATCGGCTCCAGCATAGACTGGGGCTACCAGACAGAGTCAGAGCCCGCTGCTTGTCTCGGGGAGACCGATCGGAAGTGCTACTGGCCTAGAGGGAAGGTAAGCTATCGGAACGACCCACCTATCTTCAACAAACCTACTCTACTCATTTTTGTTCAGCTTTCTTCAAGGTCTTCCCCAATTTCTTCCACTTCTGTCACTGTTGTGCTTCGTCTTGTAAATTGAGGAGAACTTTAAAGCTTCCTCATCACGAAGCATCTTCTCCACAGTTTTTTCGACATGCCGTCTAACTATTTATGGACTTCAATCTAGTATTATAAGTACGTCTGGCAGATCTTCATTCCCCACACATGGCCCAATTTGCGAAAAAAATTGCTAAGTAACACACCAGTAAGTTTTTCATTTTGTACATAAGACTTAGTCCTGATTCCCAACCTGATTTAAATAGATGAGTTTGAGTTCGTACACCTACCATAAAACCTAACAACTCATCTCCAGGTCCTCGGCGGAACCTCAGTGATGAACGGCATGATGTACATCCGAGGCGCCCGCAAGGACTACGATACTTGGGCTGCAGCTGGCAACGAGGGCTGGTCGTACGAGGACGTGCTGCCGTACTTCCTCAAGTCCGAGGACAACAAACAGCTGAAGGACATGGACCAGGGCTACCACGCCACCGGCGGGCCGCTCACCGTCGCGCAGTTCCCGTACCACCCACCGCTCAGCTACAGCTTGGTGAAGGCTGGAGAGGAGTTGGGTGAGTTTATATTTCACTTTTTGGTCACGTTACAACGCGCTTTACGTAGGTTTTGTCGTGATCCGTGGCCTTCCGTTCCGATCCGTATCCTTATGGATAAACCCCTTTTTGATAACAATAATGATGAATGAAAAATAATCGTTCAGCGGTGCGCCGTTCTGCGCTTGCATCGTTGCTTCTTTAAATGCCTTGAAAATATTTTTCATCTTCATTCATTAATATCACACACACCTAGGTAACCAACCCTGCCTGCCCACAAAACTCTTTTATCAAAAAACACATGCAACATCACGTCTTTATTTTGCGAATGGGTAATCGGAAGCATAGGTATAGCACCCACATTAGTTTGATAGCCTAATTAATTTTATTGTTATTGTTTTAAATCTCGAAAACCAAGACGGTACCGACAAAGTTCAATTAACAATAAGTTCAATGTTTATTAGTGGAAACTTGTAAATCGCCTTCAGTTTCATATTTGTGTGTTTAATAGCACTGTTTATGTTAACTGTAAGTTTCCCGAATAGAATAAAATAAAATAAATAAACGAAACTCTGGCACATTCCAGGTTACAAGCAACGAGACCTCAACGGCATCCACCACACCGGCTTCTCCATAGCCCAGACCACCAACCGCAACGGTTCCCGCCTGTCCGTCGCGCGCGCCTTCCTGCGCCCCGCCAAGCACCGGCCCAACCTGCACATCATGCTGAACGCGACCGTCACCAGGATCCTCATCAACCAGACCAACCGCCAGGCTTATGCTGTGGAAGTCAGGAACAGCTTCGGCGGCACTGAAGTTATTTTCGCTAATAATGAGATTGTTTTGAGGTGAGTTTTTTTCTAGGTTGTCTGGTATTGATGCTCTTACTTTGAATATAACTGCAAAGTCGTGGGATATTTTAATTCAGGAACAATTCTGAAACTTCAAGAAGAAAATACTGACAAGCAATTTTGTACCTGAGTAGTGCATCTATTGGTATTGTTACTGTTACCCTGACTGCAGTCAATGACAGTGTAGGTATTGTATAACATGAAAGGCTGAAAGTGACAGTATATTTTCATTTCTTGTCAATTTCCCATATGTAACAGCTTCGCAAGAAAGTATTGTAGTAAGTGCCAACTAGAGCCACATTCACCCCGTACTTGTGGTGTACAGTGCCGGCGCAGTAGCATCTCCGCAAATCCTGCAGCTGAGCGGCGTGGGCGCCCCGCCGGTGCTGGCGGCCGCCGGCGTCACGCTGGTGCACAGCCTGCCCGCCGTGGGGCGGAACCTGCACAACCACGTGGCGCACTTCTTGAACTTCCAGGTAGCATATTAACGTTGAACTTCTTCTGTAAGGCGACAGTTCTAGGAGGCGATTTCAACAAACACAACTCAGCATACAAGCATAAAACAGGAAGACAGGACACAGAAAAGATATCGATGAGATATTGTAATAATTTAAACCTAAAAGAGGGCACAGAAGTATTCCTCCTCATCGGTGTTGAATAGCAGTATTCGATCATTTTAAGACTAGCAGTATTGCCACTTTAGGTAGTTGCGACATCTACATCGCATACAACGTGTCGAAATTAATCGTTGGACTGCAGCCCACTAGACCCTACTCCCTTTCAATAGAGGATAAGTGAACTTTACACCCCGTCCTGATGCCTCTACATAGATTCATCACTTCAGCCGAAAGATGTCCACTGCTGGACATAGGCCTCCCCCAGAATGGGGGGGTTTTGCCATAATCGCCACGCTTGGCAGGCGGGTTGGCGATCGCAGTATGGTGGTAAAATATTATTTTACGCCCGGCAACACATACGGGACCTACATAGATTACTATTATATAATACTATTGAGCGTTAGCTCAACCTATGGTCAAAGTAAAATGTAGATAGAATCAAGATTTTACTAGTCAAGGAAAGTGTCAACCAACCGCTTACTATTGACTTAACTTTCAGGTCAACGACAACAACACCACCCCCCTCAACTGGGCCACAGCAATGGAGTACCTGCTGTTCAGAGATGGACTTATGTCCGGGACTGGTGAGTGACTATAACTTATGTGCAGACTCCTTTTTTAGTAGACATTAAGGTCGATTGTTGTCTGACTTCGGAAATGATCAGAAGAGCTACATATAACATCCTGCTTTCCTTTGTTTATTAAAAGACTAAGAACAAAGGTGCTACAGTACATACCCGAGAAGATTATCACATTATAAAATAACCATCTGACTATTTTCTTCCCCAGGCATATCAGAGGTGACTGCCTTCATAAACACAAAGTACTCGAACCCAGCCGAAGACAACCCTGATATCCAGCTGTTCTTCGGCGGCTTCCTGGCAGACTGTGCGAAGACTGGCATGGTGGGTGAGCGACTGGACAACGGCTCGCGGAGTATACAGATCATCCCGACTGTGCTGCACCCCAAGAGCAGGGGGCGGCTGGAGATTGGCTCTGCTGACCCGTTTGCGTACCCCAAGATATACGCCAAGTGAGTATCACGAACATAGGTACATAAACTAATGCCGTTTTCCCATGGGGGTAGTTAGGAACTACGGAACGCCACCTGTTTCGTAACAGGTGGCTATTTTTGCCTCGCTTACGTTCATAGATACATCTGGCCATACACGCACACCGCACGCCGGTTGCGAGTACTACGCACCCGACATTTCTTTGTCAAGTGAGTATTATACGAAAATATAGCGTCGTCTAGTGACAATAATGGGATCACAATTAGGGGTCACTTAACAACAGCCCACAGCTAAGCAACGCTCATTTACTTAGCTTTGCTGCGTAAGAAAATGTAGTGGGATCGGCCACTGCGACGACCACGCAATGCACGAATCAAGTGCTGGCAAACAAATGAAACGTGGCAAGCTCTCCGTGCACAACCTGCGTAGAAGTGAACGTCCACTCAAATTGAATATAACGTTAACATGATCGAATAGGTATAAAAAGTAGGCACTCTGTTCTTTATAATTGTTTGGCGTTGCGTTAAAGTTAGTTGGCGAGCTTAATACTTAGCACATAAAATATCGAAATACGTATCAAAAGGGAAGGGTGCACTAGTACAATAACCTTGATTAACTCGTTCTGGATCACAATCGTGCCATTATTTAATGTAAATAAATATATAGGTATCTATGAAAACCTAAGGGCCTGTGTAAAATACTTGTTGAACAAGTAACTAATTTACTGCTATTAATAGAGTCCTTTTAGACTCTAACGAAATAACTTACAAACTTCCTTAGTGCATTTTAGATATTGCAGCTAATCCCATTTAAATTACCATATTGATGTTTTACTTTAAATAATTCAATATTCTTATTAGGGCCTCCTCTAGCAAATTCCAGCCTTTACAGTTTCTTTACTTTTGCAAATCAATTCCTTCATCTCGTCTTGCCTTGTCTTGAAATTGTTTATGCTTTAATTAAAAAAAAAACTTTTACCCCTATTTCAGCTACCTAACTCACCCAGACGACGTCAAAACCTTAATCGAAGGCATAAAATTCTCTCTCAAGTTAGCTGAGACCAAAGCCCTGAAGCGTTACGGAGTGAAGCTGGACAAGACCCCAGTGAAGGGGTGTGAGAAGATCAAGTTCGGCTGCGACGCGTACTGGGAGTGCGCCGTCCGAATGCAGACGGCACCTGAGAACCATCAGGCGGGATCTTGCAAGATGGGGCCGAGGGGAGATGATAGTGCTGTCGTTGATAACTTGCTGCAGGTAAGATTGTTACCATCTTAGGTAAAGTCTGGATGAGCCTGGCACAGGAACGTGACAATTGGCACAAGCAAAGTAATGCCTATGCGCAGTAGAGAAAAAGGTCGGGCTTTAGATCGTAATTATGGTGAAACTTGTAGCTTTCATTGCCCCGAATACAATTAAGATTTTTTTGGGTTATGGTAGGTTCAATAGCGCAACAGACGAGGTTCGGACTGATCTCTCATTCTTATCTTTTAAGGCTACATTTTTTACGACCATTCATTCAAACGAAAGTAAGACTAGTTAAACCGTCCGTTTACTCAGAATTCCAAAACAATAAACACTCAACAACATACACTCCACAAACAAAGATCCCTTGTTTTTTTCGAGTTTGCGATAAGAGGGCGGACCACCCACGACGCAAATGGGTGCGATGACGTCATCGTGGCCGCTTTACGGTATTTCATTTAATTCGCTTGTCCGGTCAAGCGGTTAACAATTACTATCTTGAACCTTGATGGTCGCATTATTTATATCAGATCTACTATATTATGAAGACCAGTGATAACCTTCTACTGACATGTCCAGTTAATCAAACGTTCTTATTCCCCTATCTCCTGTCCAGGTGCAAGGTATAGACCGACTGCGCGTGGCAGACGCGAGCGTGATGCCGTCGGTGACGTCAGGCAACACCAACGCGCCCGTCATCATGATCGGCGAGAGGGTCGCCGACTTCATTAAGCAACGCTGGTTGGGGACCGTTCATGTGAGTCGATGCCTATTACATATTTCTTCTTTTTTGTGTTCTTATATTGTGTAGTATAATCAGCCTATGATTTCCACTGCTGAGACGCAAGCCTCCTCTTGGTGAGACGGAGTGGAGTGCAGGTTGTTAGATGTCACACGTCTTTGATTTTTTGGCTTAAGGATATACCAGTTTTTCTCACTATGTTTTCCTTAGCCGTTTTGAGAGCTGTGATAATGAAATCATTAGCACAAAGGAAAGCGCCCCTCTGAGTTCGAACCTACGACCAAGTCATGGCAACGACGGCCCAGTGATAACGGACCACTGGGCCAGCACTACTCTACTGCTCTTATATTGTGTGATTTAATCTGTTTCTTTTTTATATTTTCTTTTCCTTATGTTTCTTTTATTTGCCTTATACAGGGAAAGTTTTTATCCAGTACGCAAACTGTAACCATGAATTCAGCATATCATTCTAGAACTCCTAGCGCAGAATTTTTTCGCCGGTTATACGAAAAAAATCTGCTGTTTCATAGAAAAGTGCAATACCTACGCAACTACAAAATGTATGGAACAGCAGATTTTTTTTTTTTTGTATAACCGGCGAAATTTTTCTACGCTAGTCTAGAATGATATGCTGAATTGAGGCCATCAGCGCAAAAGTGGCCTAAGCTTGAGATAGGCAGTATGAAAATAGTGGGGTTTGTATATTCATGAATTTTAAATTATATTAGATTTTTTTTATTTTTTGTGATTTTAGTTCCGGAGCATATTTTATTCCATTATTGTGATACTTTCTGTGGGATGAAGTAGTTTATTTTGGAATATATTCACATTTTTGGATTATTTGTGTGGCTTAGGCCACTTTTGAATTTAGAGTACTGTAATATTTCCACTACTAATAGGCAAGGTTAGGCCATTAATAAAACAAATATTTACAAAAAATGAACTTTTTTATTTCAAAAGTACAGAAAATTGGAAATTATTATTTTAATAAGGTAAATAGAACTTAAACTAGTCATCAATTAGGTCATTGTTGAAAATCATATCATTTTCTGCTGCTGTAGGCTTTAACTCCTTGTAAAAACTGTGATGAGTACAGGTGGTATAAGATTTAAAAACTCCAGTAAATCTTTCTTTTTATTATCACTGATGGCGTGATCCTCAGGATATAAAATATTTAGTTTTTCAATCATAATTGAATTGGGTTTCTTTATATCAACCTCTTGAAAGAGTACATCAGGGTTATTGGAGTACTTGAAAAAAAACTTAAATGGATGTATTTCATGAAACAATAGCCTGTTGCATTTTTAGCCACTCCACTTTTCTCTAATCTACTGAAATTTTCCTGTTAGTTATGTTTCTTTCTAAACTGACTTGAAAAAAATAGGTTTTTGGTCATTTAAATGAGTTAGGTTCATTCAACTATGTTTAATTAGGTTCATTTTATTTATGTAGATTATTTTACATATTGTGAATGGGAGAACGTTGTAGGCCTTACAGGCTGTAGATTTGTAGACGTTTTTCTATTCTGGATTCGTCTAAGTACCTGGTACTTATTTACAGGCCTGCACTGTCCTCCCATACATTTTATATCTGAAAACATTGTTAAAGCCAATCATTTTTAAAAGAGTAACCGTGGAGTTTCTTGCCGGCTCTTCTCCATAGGAAACAACATTTTGGAACCGTGCACCTAGCTTCTGACGTTTCATAAGTGCCCATGCAGGTTTATTTGAAATAAAAATATTTTGATTGATTGATTGAAATTATTTTGAATGGCCTGACTTTCCTGGCAGCTAAAATCACTTGGTTCCAATCTTGAGGTACAAAAATATTAAAAAAAAAACAAACACGATAATCCTTAATTTGCTGTAGGTACTTACATCGCATATTATCTTCTACAAAATCTTCATCAGCCATGGTCAATAGTTTTCAATAGTTATATCGACGGAAAAAGAACAATTAAACAATAAATAATACGTTTTCAGAAACTTGTCAACAAAGTTTTAGCTGCGTCAAGAAAAAATGAGACGTTTCATTGACAGCAGCTGTCAGCCTATCCCGCCAAAAATATGTGTTACCAGTATACAAAAGTGGCCTAAGCGGTTTAGGCTACTTTTGCATTATTATCAGAGAAAAATAATGCATTGCAAAAAGAACTTTGGTAACGCCATCTGTTGACGATAGGTCAAACAAGAGATAGGCCACGTTTGTATTAAATTTTAGCATGTTTTAAATAATTTGTAGTAGATAAGCCACATTTTGAAAAATGTAGGGTTAGGCCGCTTTTGCGCTGATAGCCTCAATTCATGGTTACAGTTTGCGCACTGGATAAAAACTTTTTCTGTATACCTATGGAGGTAAATGTTTCTGAACTTCTCTGAGCTAAGGAAGAAGTAATTATTATACTTAATGCTTGTTGACTTTCCCCAGGCCCCCTACCCAGTGCCGCACGGCGGCCTGTCTAACGTGCTGCAAGCGAGCGACTCGACGCAGCAAGCCACGTGGCAGCGGTGGCTGTGACGTCAGCGCCGCCACGCGAGCTCCGCACTGCCCTAGATTAACATAAAGTGCACAAGGTCCTTTGGCGTGTGTTTACAATTGGAACTAACGGCGCCATCTTGTTTTTTCAAAATAATTGCACAGATGTTTACCAACAGTGCCCCTTGTAAACGTCATTTGGGCGCCAAAATATACTTGTAGCAGTGTAGTGTAAATATTTAGTTTTATGTTAATACGATGTCATGGAATGTTGTTTTCCCATGGATGAAGGTTGATTGTTGTTGAAGGATTTTCTTTTTCCTACATTGTTGGTTGTTTTTTTAGTAAATTATCTAAAGCACAATACAAATTAGGCACGAATGAATGACCTTTCTGGCGAACTCGACTAAAAAACCCTACATTACATTGCGATTAAAAAACAATTTCTCAAGCTTTAAACTATTATTTTATTGTTTCTGAAATAGACTTTGAATGGATTATTTCTTTAAATCGTAAAATTCTTTGGCATCACTTAGGTATTACTATTTTATTGTAACTTGTGAAAGCATTGCGTTGTTGTACAAATTAGTATTTATTTGTATTTTAATTCCGTCCATTGGCGTAACTCTACACTCGAACACAAAATAATTGCACCAATGAGATATTGAATAATATTTTGATGGTGCAATCATTTTGGAAAAAAGTTTTAATTCTAAGAAAACGAGTAAAGTAGAATTAATCTAATTAAATGTTTTATACGATTTTTGTGTTTATTTGAACGACAATTTTACTTATATGGCCAAAAAGGCAAAAGCTGCGTCTCCACTTGCAAATCCCATTTTTTTGTTTTTTTGCAAATATCTCTGTATAAAACCCTCCAGGATATTTGTGGCAGATAAACGGATGATATTTAATTCGCCTTAACCGCGACATTTTCCAAAAAAAAAATCGCATCTGATTAGACCTACGACATTTAGTTTTAAAGATGCATATTTACGAAAAACGTATAATAAGTTTAGAATGGTGACGTCACATTTTGCTACTCATATCATGTTGGACGTTTTATTGGCTCGGGATCATTTCAGACAGAACGGAACAATGGCCGAAAAATGTACTAGCCCATTGAAAATAGGACCGTATTACCATAGCCTAAAGCAGAAAAAAAGAGCAATCAATTCGCGAGCATGCGCGAGCCGATTTTGGCGATATTCATACAAATTCTTACTTTAGGCTAAGGTAATACGGTCTTATTTGCATTGGAACCAGTTTACTTATAATAATATAAACTGGAGACGAAAAAAAAACAAAGCAATACATACAAAAGAAATTCTTTATTGCACAGGGATATTCAAAATACTTAATTGGATAACAATTTCATATTACATTCAACGCAACCGTGTTATTGGTACAGTAATACCAGATAATCCTGCGCCATACAATACACAAGTGAATCATTATGTCTCGCACTGTATGTCTGCCACGGCAGAAGTAAAGGACATCGTTGTTTGATTGTAAAGCTTGAACAAAGTGAGAAAGAAGAGTGCTTTGGTATAGAAGTGGAAAGCGAAACGATCGATGGCACGGTTCACGCACGGGGTCTTCAACGACACGTTAACAATATACACAGTATGTAACTTTCCCTGCGTGCGCACCTACTGGGTGCGGTGGTCAGTAGGGACTGTTGTGGTTACAAATACATCTAATGGCGGAGTAGCCATAGTATCATAAGAGCATATCAAGGTGGAAAGCTCAAGGGTAGCTCGACAAATTCATATTTTTTTACGTTTTTTTGGCGCTTGCCCGTGAGTGGCAGGTTGTACGTTGACTAAAATATAATTTGGGACCGTAACACGTATGTATTTACAGACTTATAATCATTATTACAATCCTCTAAGTTCATTTACTTCCATTGAATGACTTTTTCCGTCTTTTGTCGGAAAAGGTTCGCGCGGTCGCGAAACATAGTTCAAAATACAGCTTGCAAGACCGTCAAGTTGTAATAAACCTAAGAAAACGATAATTTTGAGGGCTATCCCGGACGCTTTCTTAAATGTATTTTGACATAACTGTGACCACAATAGTACAAATTCACCAAAATAACAAATAAATTTGGTGCACACGATCGAATAAATAAAAATATCGACTAAATCAGCGAGGACCACACTACTAGTCCTCAGCTTACAATAATGTTCGACTACCCTCGACGGCAGCTAACATCGCTAACTTATAATGTCGCGTTATAAAAGCTACGTTCATTAAATTATTTCGAATAAAATGTATTCAAATTATAATAATAGAAGATTAACTAGGATCGTGCACACCGGCTCATAATATCAATAATAATATATTACTTAATCATAAGTGTCTAATACTTATACATCGTATCTCACTAGAATTTACTAAGCATCACGACATTGTGCCCTAAGCCGTACGATAATTATAATATTTATAAAAAAGATAATTATAGTGAGCTGTTTGGATTCTAAAGCTCGCGTTACCCGTCGTCACTCACACATGCACAGAGATTTCTACGCCTGTGTGCGCAAACCATTGCAAATGCTGTCTAAAATATGCATTCTCATTTGCAAAGTCTTCTACACTTGCAATATGTGTGCATGTGTGAGTGACCGGGGCAATATCGACCGTTTTTAGTTAAGAACAAATCGCTGTTAACATAAAACGCCAATAATACGTTATATAACACTAAATAGTTTCCGCGCTAGAAGAATATATTATTTTATTTTAACGTTTCTCTTGTTATGTACCAGCGTAACAAGGAGTAGCAAACTTGGCTGTATATGTTATATAAATAAGACGGTTTCTTTTTCGTGTTGAATGTTAAGTTCCAAAAAAACTCAACTCTTTATACAGGTTTCTGTGTCAAAGACATCACGAAAAAAACATTCACATTATCAAACCACGAACTCTAAAGTTATCTGGTACAAAACACAAAGAACGCAAACTATCTACAATAATTAATAATTAAATACAAAATATTTCAATGAGTAAAATATAGCACATCACGTTTATATATTACATCACTTCAGTCTCCTTATAACGCAACAGGCGACACCGACGCTTGCTTTGTTCGCCGGCTAAGTAGGTTACAACATAACTTGGGGTTGGACAACGCGTTGCAAGCGGTGGAAATATCATCCCTATGATCTTGTTTAAAGCTACGAAAGATATTTAGACGCTATTCAGCTAACCAGAACACGGATGCTTATGAACTGACGTTGGAACGTAGTTACTGAACTATGTCTCTTTTAGCAAGAAGCTTATAGATAGAGTGAAACCCGCACTCCAAACAAAAAAGTGAGAACGACATGTGGGCTAGCGCTCTTTTTCTGAATTCATACATAAGAGAGAGAAACACATATCACTGTCTCGTTCTTATATATGAATTCAGAAAAAGAGCATTATCCCACAGTCGTCTTCACTTAGGTATTTGTTGCCTCCACTATTATCTATAAACTTCTCGACTTTTAGGCCATTACGACATCACGGCAAATTCAACATGGCGGCTGCTGGGTTATACCATAGTTTTCAGTTGAGACTGTGATCATTAGGGACGATATTTACAGTAACATGCTACAATACACCCATAAACACTTATTAGGCAAAGACACCAATAAAACTAATAAATTTTAATAACAGAAAACAATATCACACTTGCCCTGACTTACTGATTAAAAACTAGATTCGTTTATGAAATGTCAGCACTGGTTTGTCTCACCAACGAATTTTATTTACAGAAGGACGCGTTGCCAACCTTATAATAATAATAACATAATGTGTAAGGATGGAGGAACATTTATCAGCATTGACAACTAAACTATCGGCTTCCGAAAGTTAATTCATAAGTTCTTTGATTTTGGTCACCCGACCGTAGGCGCTATCATAAGATTTCACAGCAGATTTACTAGGTCATAGACTTGATCAGACTTTTAAACTTCATTTTCGTATAACATAAACATATAAATACTGGTAAGTGTCCCCCCACATTAGCTATAAAGCTTCGAACCATGTACAGACCCGCATGTTGCTCCAGCACTTAAAATGAATCACAAATAGGAATGCATTACAACTACGCAATCATAAAAACTAACAAAACGCTGTAACATTACCCTGAGCTGAGAACACAGATTATATAACAATACATATACTTCACTCCTTAAATCTTTGAATACTCAAATGCCTCGTGATTTCTAATTAAGGGTAATTTACGGATAGTGTTCAAAGTAAGTATTGGAAAACAGTTGGAAATACCAGGATGTTTTATCAAAACTTGCGCCGCATCTTATTATGTATCGGATTACATTTTGTAAAGCCTACTATATCTTGATGACATAAACTTTATACAAAATTCGAAATTAGCACTCCATTGCTACTCTGTGGTATAGTGCATTGGCACTCTCTCATCCATTCCATCTTCTGTCCCAATGGACAAAAGGATGGTGGGGATGGATGGCAGTATTAAGTCGTTCGATGAGACTAAGCTACGCTTGCCGCGGTTAGCCCGTGTATGGTTGACCATTTTTACATACCAAGACCGTGCGTCGGAAGGCACGTTAAGCAGATGATGCTGAGTAGAGGCAGTGAAATATATGTAACTAAGTATTCTGTATTTCCAGCTAATTTTCCTGCGATATCATGGCAAATACTACACATAATAAAAAAAACTATTTAAAGTTTTGGTATTGGGTTATAGCCGTATATGATAGGATGTATAGATATTATTTGTTGATGGCACCAAATTACATTCGCTCTGTCTTACGCTGTTTTAATATAGCGCTATTTCTTTCCAAATAGATTTTAGAGTGCCATCTCTGTGTACAATTAATAGTGAAAAATAAATACTCGGTGCATTTCAAACAACCTTGAATTATTGTAATTATATCAATTTAAAATTTATAAATTAATGATTACTGAGTAATTGTTACTCAACCAGAGATAATAAAATAATTAAATTAATTAAAGTTTGAGCGTTTCTCTGTGGTCCCACCGCGGTTGTATTGTATGTAATACATATTTTGAGACAGACCACATAAATTTCATAATAATTGTTTATCATATTTTAAATTTGCAAAACTATACACCGAATCTTCAGGCCATAATATTCATAACTCGATTTCATTTCATAAGCCACCTACTTACGATCGGTACAGATTGGCGACGCGACTTTTTTCGAAAAATCATAGAATATAAACCGTAACAATTTCCACTTAGGTTCATATTTCTTTGAGCGGAACCTCGTACAATGCAACAACGTAGAGTTTTCAAGCGCACACATACATTTTTGGGCTAAATACGAAACATTCTAAATGCAAGCTCATCAACACGGACGTATTACATCGAAATACAGTCAACCGTCTGTTCTTAATAACAATTAGCAGCGTCTTTATTTCGTAGCAGTAAAGACATTTTTCGTAGTTCAAAATGTTTCTACTAACGTGCGGTTGACCATACATAGTCACAGAACACGTAGACGCCTCTACGACCGTTTCTAGAGCCGGCATTGTCAACACTTTCCATACAACCACAGTTTACTTGCATTACATCACAAATGGCGTATATAAACTGACAGCTTTGAATGGCGTCCGTGACAGAAGTTGTGCGCTCAACGCACTTTCGGTGACACGAAATTTATTAGTACTGCCGTCTCTAGATTCTAGTTTCCGTGCTCTGTGCATAGAATTATGACAATTATTCACATTCGCGTCACCAATTCGACCGTCTGTCGCCGCCTTTTCCGACTAACACACAACCCGTCTCTCCGCCACAGTTGGGTAGCGTCCTGTACCGCGCGTCTCGTGTGAGTCTCCGCTAGTTTATCACAATGTCCTACATGATAGAGCACATCTTCTTGAGGTCGTTTTCGTCTGGATCTAAGACTTCTGCATCTCTTACTACAGGGTCTTTGCCCGCTATATCGGGGAGGTACCTGGAAAGGGAGAAAATACGTCATTATTATCGACAACAGCTTTTAAATTATTTCGTTGAGCTGATGAACTCCGTACGTTCTGAGTTGGGCTTCACGATTATTGACAAATGCGGGTACTGGACGAGTTTACTCAAGTCTGTATCGTTATTTTCTCAAAATACCACCTCAGACACAAATCTGCATGGTCCACATATGATCTGACTAAGATTATATCTGGACTTTTTAAAAGGACTGTGTGTATGTCTTTTATTGTAATAAGCTGCTTTATCTAGTTCGAATAACGTCGACCCGAACCATATTACCGGACTGGACTGGAGTTTACGGTTTACGGGCGGCACGGGCCGAATAGAAAACGAAGAGCGTAGCAATAGGGTATTTTCCAATTTTTCAAAAACTATTCGAAATTGAAGATTGGAACGAGATATTTTACAGAAAAATAAAATAAAATTGATTTCTATCCATTTTCTCAGTTAAAAACGATTTAAATCAAATTTATTTTTCGATGTTTTGAATTTACCGCCAAAACGCTTCTTACGATGACTTTTTATCACGTGACGTCAACTTTGTGTAAACTAAAGTAGTTAGGAAGTAAATAAGTGAATGTCTAGTTTATAATTAACAAGATTTTTAATGGATATAAAGTTATATTACTGGTGTGCGGTGCCTCTGCACAAATACGAGGTGCATTCAATAAGTACCTAGCCTCATCGCCAGAGGGCGCTGTAGTTTCAAAAGAGTTTTACCACAGTGTAGCATATTCTTTTTTAATTCTTTTTTCAAATTTTCATTCCAATCCCTTCATTTGTTTTAATTTGACAACTTATGGAAGCGAACGTGTCGATCGGTTTTACAAAAATGGAAAAAGAGCAATATCGTTCGGTGATTCGATTCCTATTTTTGGAAGGGAAAACGCGCATCGAAATCAAAGAGCGCTTGGATGCTGTGTACGGTGACTCTTCTCCATCGATGGCCACCGTCAAGAATTGGTTCAACGAGTTTGCACGTGGCCGTACATCGGTTTTAGGCATTTCAGAAGGAACAGTGCATCATATTCTTCACGAGAAACTCGGCATGAGAAAGCTGTCGGCGCGATGGGTGCCGCGTTTACTCACACCAGAAAACAAGCGCAACCGTGAGACCACATCGGAGACGTGTTTGGCGCTGTTTAAGCGGAATCCAGCGGAGTTTTTGCGTCGTTTTGTGACCGTCGATGAAACCTGGATCCACTGGTACACACCAGAGACCAAGGAGCAATCAAAACAATGGATCCAGACCGGGGAACGTGCTCCAAAGAAGGCGAAAACTGTAAAATCGGCCGGAAAAGTTATGGCCACCGTTTTCTGGGATTCACAAGGTGTGATCTACATCGATTACCTCGAGAAGGGTAAAACAATTACAGGGCTTTACTATGCCGATTTATTGGACCGATTCGACGCCGAATTAAAGAAAAAACGACCCCATCTGGCGAAGAAAAAAGTGCTGTTTCACCACGACAACGCACCGGTTCACACGTCTGCCGTTGCCATGGCCAAATTGGTCCAATTACGCTACGAATTGCTGCCCCATCCACCGTATTCTCCAGATTTGGCCCCTTGTGACTTCTTTCTGTTTCCTAATCTGAAAAAATCACTCGCCGGGAATAGATATGGATCGAATGAGGAGGTCATCGCCGCCACGGAGGCCTATTTTGCAGAGTTTGACAAAAACTATTTTTCGGACGGGTTAAAAAAGTTGGAGCATCGCTGGGCTAAGTGTATCGAACTAAAAGGAGACTATGTTGAAAAATAAATTGCCACTTTTCCAAAATTTTCGTTTACTTTTTGTAGGCTAAGTATTTATTGAATGACCCTCGTACTTCTAAAACAGCGCCAAACTAATTATTTGTACCGGTGCCATTTAAACAAAGTTGACGTCACATGTCACGTGATAAAAAGTCATCGTTAGGAGCGTTTTGGCGGTAAATTCAAAACAACGAAAAATAAATTAGATTTTAATCGTTTTTAATTGAGAAAATGTGTATTAATAAATTTATTTTTATTTTTCTGTTAAATATATCGTCCCAATCTTCAAATTAAAACAGTTTTTATGAAATCGGAAAATACCCTATTGCTTTGGGCCTGCCTTGTTTGTTTAACAGACTTCCGAATCGAATCTGCCGACCCTGCCGGCTGTTTGAGTGACCTGGCTCTGCCTTTGACTTTCTTGTTGATATAGTAGTGTTACCTCTCGTAGTCGAGCCCCTGCCGCTCGTAGAACAGCAGGTAGGCGGCGGCGGGGTCGATGGGCGGCGTGGGCGAGGCGCTGAGCTCGCGGCACGAGCTGTCGTTGTAGCACAGCCAGGCGCCCGACGGGTTGCGGCAGTAGGCCACGTAGTGTCCGCCCGACATCTGGCCCGAGTGCGACTGCGGACATGGCGGTACTTTACTAACCATCATGGGGAACATTTAAAAATGCAATCTAGATTACACTCCATCAACGTCAAAAGGAATTAAACGCCATTCAAAAGATGAACATAACCCGGCCGCGAGGCCAATGTCAAGCTGTTCTGGAAACAGGTAACATTAGCTCGCGGAATGACAAGAACATGAAGTATGAATGTTATAAGACCAGAAGATGGATATTTACTAAGCGAAGAATGTAAGCTCTTGGAACACTGGAATAGATACTTTGAAAGTTTATTTAGTTGTCAGGATAGTGTGCAAGTAGTCGGTAACTGGGCAGATACCAGTTCTTAAGATCCAAACTCAGATGTAGATGAAGAAAATGAAATAGATAAGATTGTAAGAGCGCTGAAAGGGGGAAAGCTGCAGGATACAACGGAGAGTCTGCTGAAATGCTGAAGAGCGGTGACAGCGCAAGCCTACAATCCATTTGTGCCGGGTCTTAAATATGTGTTGGAGATATGCCCGTGTGCCAGGTGACAACAAGGGAAAAGGCTGTCAGCAGAAGTGTAAAAAGTACCGCGGCATTAGTCTTTGGAGTGTTGTCGAAAAACTGTACGCGACGGTTTTAATCAATAGAGCAATATGGGAGACAGTTGAGAAAATATGGGATGTGCAGGTAGGATTCAGAGACGGAATGGACTGTATGGATCAGATCTTCTCTCTAAGGCGTATCATCATTTCAGCCGAAAGTCGTCCACTGCTGAACATAGGCCTCCCCCAAGCTCCGCCACTTCGACCGGTTGTGCTTCCCGCATCCAGCGGTTTCCTGCGGCCCTCACAAGGTCATCTGTCCACCTTGTGGGAGGCCTTCCAACTTTACGTCTTCCGGTATGCGGTCGCCACTTCAGAACTTTTCGGCCCCATCGGCCATCTGTTCTGCGAGCAATGTGCCCTGCCCACTGCCACTTAAGTTTGGCAATTCTTCGGGCTATATCGGTTACTATGGTTCTCCTGCGGATCTCTTCATTCCTGATTCGATCACGCAGGGAAACCCCAAGCATAGAGCTCTCCATCGCCCTTTGGGTGGCTTTAAGACTTTTTATGAGGCCCATTGTGAGCGACCACGTTTCAGTTCCATATATCATCACTGGCAACACGCACTGGTCAAAGACTTTCGTCTTGAGACACTGCGGTATGTGGGACGAGAAGATATTGCGAAGCTTCCCGAACGCTGCCCAGCCGAGTCGGATTCGGGGATTGACCTCTTTCTCGAAGTTGGACCTACCTAACTGGACAGTTTGTCCTAGGTAAACGTACTCGTCCACAACTTCGAGTGTAGCGCCTTCGACCGTTACAAGAGTGGGTGTTACATGGCCATTGGACATGACCTTTGTCTTGTCCATGTTAATTTTAAGACCCACTCTTTCGGAAGCTCTACTGAGGTCATCGAGCATTGTACTGAGGTCCTCCATGGTCTCAGCCATGACAACTATATCATCGGCAAACCGAAGGTGAGTGATGCACTCGCCATTGATGTTGATGCCAGCCCCTTTCCAGTCCAGAACCTTGAAGACATCCTCCAGTGCAGCGGTGAAGAGAACGTCTCCCTGTCTAACACCTCGCTGCAAAAGGATAGGTTTCGAGGTCTGGTCCTGAAGTCGGACTGACATAGTGGCGTTTTCATACAGACACTTCAACACCTTGATGTACCGATAATAAATTTGGCACCGTTGGAGGGACTGCAGAACAGCCCATGTCTCGATCGAATCAAAGGCTTTTTCATAGTCCACAAACGCTGAACAGAGACAGCGTATGTATGTAGTCTACTGTGCTAAAGCCTTTACGGAACCCGGCTACTTCAGGAGGCTGGAAGTCGTCAAACCTGCGCGCTAGACGGTTCGTGATGACTCTGGAGAACAGCTTGTAGACATGGCTCAGAAGTGAGATGGGCCTATAATTCTTAAGAAGAGCATTGTCACCCTTCTTAAAGAAAAGTACCACCACACGTCTGTTCCATGCCTGTGGCGTTTTGCCCTCGAGTATGATGGAATCAAACAGCTTCTGGAGGGCCTTAAGAACGGGTTTCCCGCCGGCCTTTAGGAGTTCAGCCGTGAGTCCGTTATCACCCGGCGCCTTGTTGTTTTTGAGCTGCTTCAGAGCCATCCTAATCTCGTAAAAGCTGACGTCCGGGATGTCTTCTGTATAGTGTTGGGTCAATCTAGCTCTCGGGTCGTTTGCCAGATTCGTAGCGGGGTTTCTTGTTGGCGTGTATAACTGTCCATATAACCGCTCCTCTCCATCTCTCTCAACAGCTCAGGCTTGGTGGATACGATAATCTGGCAAAGCACAAGAAAGTCTACTGTGCTTTCGTTGACTTGGAGAAGCCCTATGACAGTGTGTAGAGAGAAGAACTGTAGTCAACACGATCCATGGTGGTGTGGACTGGCGCTTGATACGGGTGCTGAAATATTTATACACAAGGATTCCAGTGTTTGTATTAGGGTAAATGGGGCATACACAAACTGGTTCTGCATCTTGAGGGATGTTAGACAGAGCTGTGTAGTCACCGTAGCTGTACAACTTCTTCATGGATAGTTGTGTGATAAATTTGAAAGAGGGTGAATGTGGATTGGCAATGAATGAGTGCCTGTCAAATGCCTTCTCTACGCTGATGATCAAGTTCTAATTGCATCGTCAGTAGAACAGTTGCAAGACATGGTGATTGCAATGGATGAGGCTTATAAGATGAATGGGATAAATGTAAATGCGCATAAGACAAAGGTCATGGTGTTTGAAAGCGAAGAGAATATATCGGTGTGTGATGTGAAAATAAATTTTATGAGTATGGATCAATCTTACAGACTTCCCGAAGAGTCTGTTTATAAGGGATGGAAATATTGATTAAAGATGTGGAAAGGAGAGTAAATGCGGCAACTTTCTAGAACGTTCTCGAGCAATAACCACAGGTCTTAAAGCACGTTCAATGATTTCCATTCAACACCCACATACAAGTGTTTACACGCGTACGATTTCCACAAAATAGCATACAAGAATTGTATCCAAATTTTTCCATTCATCAGTTGCATGCAATTTGTTTACAGTGTAAAAATTTGTGGGTAAAAAGTTAAAATTTGGATGCAATTATTGCATCCAAATTTTGCCTACACATAGAGTTTCACGAATTATCTCTTGAAATATCTGTATGAACTCACCACAACAGCATACAATCTGTACTTCAAGTCGAAGGGATCCTGGTCCTTCAGTAGATGGTGCTGATGGTAGTCTATCAGGTTGTCATCGGTCACCGGCGTCGTCACCAAACTCGTTGACTCTAGCCTCTCTCTCCCTCGCACCTAAACGAAAGAAAATATATCTTTTTTACTTTTAGGAGTGACTCATATAACTACAACATATTCTAAAACTTATAAAAAAAATAACTTTCTTTTTTGTATATTTGTAAAAGGTTATTCTCGGAATGTTGATCTGATATAAAGCTTCACACCCACGACGCGCCGCGCCCCATATAACAATGCGTTTAGTATACTGGTGGGCTTCCGTTTCTGTAGTGCGTCAGGGATGTTTGCAGATGCGCATGTAGATTGCTTGTACACAACAATACGTAAAAGGTGCGCTTGCCTGGTGTGTAGGTGTGCAGCGTAGCTCCAATAGTGCCTCAAGCATGGGATGTCGCAATGGTGACCAACTATTATTTCTTGTGTTGTTTTCTTTATTTTGAGTATAGTCTGTGCTTACTTACATAGTCGTGAGTTTTAGTAACAATTTTATTGAGTCTCGGTTACTTGAATAAAAGAAATATTCTATAATGATAGAACGCTTACACTGTTCCCGAGTAAAACAGTGATATAGGATTATTTTGTGGCAGAAAATTGTATGTACGGTTTCTGTGGAGAATCTCAGTGTGGCTCGAAATCGCGGAACACTGCCAATGAATAAAATAATTTAGTAATAAGGTACGAAAATTAAAACAATCACCTCAACTGAGCCTTTCCGTTTCCTCTCAACTTTCGGCCTTGGCTGCTGAACTTTCGGCTGTGCATTCTCATCGTCTTCACTGTCTGACTCTGAGATAGTATCGTCGACGAATACAGACGATCTTCGTTTAAAGTTGAGTATCTCTGTATGCCGTAGGATGGTCTCTTGTGGCACTGACGCTAGGTAGGCTGTGGGGTCGAAGTCTTGGAACGGGAAGTTCACCACCTTTTGTGATTTTATCCATTTGTTGTTCACGTATTGGAATCGTTTTAGGTGGACTATCTGTGGGAGAAAGATGAGAAGTTGTTATTATGTTTTCGCGCATCTAGTTGAGACATTAGGCACGTGCGGCGCACCCACCAGGATGGGCGGCAGACGCCACATCTGCAGCTTCTTGGTGGCGGGCTGCGCGCTGCGGCAGTGCGCGCAGTGGTAGCGCTGCTCCAGGCGCTCGCTGCTCGTGAAGGCGCGCAGGCAGCTGCCCAGGTCGATGGCGCGCGCCGCCTGCTGGCGGCATGCGGCGACAGACCAGTGTTCCACCCACGCCTGAAACAAACAGAATTCAATTAATGATCCCGTATTCTTTTACTAAGGATAAAAAAGGCAACTTCATTAAAAAAACGATCAACCGCGCAGAATCAGAGACGGCAAGGCTGCGGCGGCCGAAGAAAAAGCATAACTGTTCAAGAGACGGGCTGGGCGACACGGTTGCCCTCGCCGACACATCACCACTGGCGTCGTGCCCGGAGCCTATTCTTGGCTTTGAGAACTAGGTTATTGATCGTAAACCAATCCATAACCATTGAAAGTGTACTCTTTACCTCTTCAAAATCTTCTCTTTTCCTGTCTATTTTAAAGATAAGAGAGGAGAGAACATCATCTGCAAACCGTACATTGTCACAGAAAGTCATTGATATACACCAAGAATAAGAATGGACCAGGTATATTGAGCCTTAAGGTATACCTAACTGAACCGATAGACGAGAAGATTTCGCACCACTCATCTGCACATTTGAACCTATTATGTAAATAAGAACCTATCACATTGCATTGAGAGCATCAATTACGTAATTTACGCAAAAGCGTTTCATATTCCACGCAATAAAATGCTTTGGAGAAATCACAGAAAACTTCTATAGCATTTTGCGATTTCTTCCATGCATTCAATAGATGTTTTGTATTGACCTACATAACAGAAGCATACGAGTGGCCGTAACGAAGCGCAGCCACACACTGATATGCAGACCACAGGATCGCTGTTTTCAAGTGCGGACGCGACGACCGCATCAGAGCGCCGACAACATACCGACCTAGCAAGTAAATATGTAATGCGTCGGTGGCAGTAACACAAATCAACGAAACGAAATTCCATCACGCCTACAGATGTCGAAGTCCGTTTACTTTTGACAGCAAGAACAAACCAGCAGAAAACTAAAAGCTGCGACGGGAGCCGAAGTTTACAATATATCGAAGTACCGTCTATTCATTAAAGGAGTTATTATCGGGATTTAATTTCCTTATCGATACCGGAGCCAACGTTTCCGTACTGCCAAGCACTCAGAACGCATCAACGCGCAAAAAGCATCAAAAAGTCACTGTATATGCCACCAACGGTTCATCAATACCGTCGTACGACGAACGATCTATAGTACTAAACATCGGACTACGCTGACCATATCGATGGAGCTTCGTGATTACAGCAGAACAATACCCGCAGCATCTATTGTCGAACGAAAAGCCATATTGTTCATTATCATGAAGCAGCGCGCCCAGCTCCAGCGCCAGCACCTCGCCGCATTGTCTCACTCGGCACACTGTCCCAGTACCCGTGCGTACCTTCTCCCGCGTGGACTGGTAGCGCAGATGCAGCGCGGTGGGGTCCCAGTCGATGGCCAGCATGACGCCGGCGCGCCGCGCGCCCGCCAGCAGCGCGCCCAGCTCCAGCGCCAGCACCTCGCCGCATTGTCTCACTCGGCACACTGTCCCAGTACCCGTGCGTACCTTCTCCCGCGTGGACTGGTAGCGCAGATGCAGCGCGGTGGGGTCCCAGTCGATGGCCAGCATGACGCCGGCGCGCCGCGCGCCCGCCAGCAGCGCGCCCAGCTCCAGCGCCAGCACCTCGCCGCATTGTCTCACTCGGCACACTGTCCCAGTACCCGTGCGTACCTTCTCCCGCGTGGACTGGTAGCGCAGATGCAGCGCGGTGGGGTCCCAGTCGATGGCCAGCATGACGCCGGCGCGCCGCGCGCCCGCCAGCAGCGCGCCCAGCTCCAGCGCCAGCACCTCGCCGCATTGTCTCACTCGGCACACTGTCCCAGTACCCGTGCGTACCTTCTCCCGCGTGGACTGGTAGCGCAGATGCAGCGCGGTGGGGTCCCAGTCGATGGCCAGCATGACGCCGGCGCGCCGCGCGCCCGCCAGCAGCGCGCCCAGCTCCAGCGCCAGCACCTCGCCGCATTCCGTCTCACCCTGGACAAAATTACTTCAGATGACTAACATTATTATTTTTTTCAATTAGCCTACACTTTCCACTGCTGAGGAAAGGCCTCCTAGATGACTAACTGCTAAGATTTAAAAAAAATACACACAACAAATAAACAAAGTCGTCACCTTGCGATATATTGGTGCCGATTCTCTTGTACACCGAACTAAACTAACTAAACGATCACAAAAATTCCTTACTTTTGACTATGAGAATCTTATCGCTATTCTGCAAAAAAATAATCTCTACATTTTAAAAGTATTTTGACACAACTAAAATCAAATTTGACAATCGCGACCCGCACGTGGTACGTTTTGGCTTCGCAACGTGGTACGTGTTTGCCCTACCCAGTGATTTTTTTATAATAACTCAGTGCAATCTTAGTGCTGTCAAACTAAAATATAGTTAAGTTGTGTCACTTTAGTCAATTTCAGAATGGGAAATCGTCGTTTGACAGGATTAAACAAAATGTTAGTGATTTTTAGTCTCTAGTTTAGAGAATACTGGTGCCGATTCTGCTGTCACAAAATTCTCTAAACTAGACTAAAAATCACCAAAATTTAGTTTATTCCTGTCAAACGACGATTTCCTATTCTGAAATTGACTAAAGTGACACAACTTAACTATATTTTAGTTTGACAGCACTAAGATTGCACTGAATTATTAGTTTAGTGAAAATGGTAATTTTGCTATTATGTTGTTGTCAATTTCATTATTCTATTCAACCTAAAATTTAGCTTGTCCAACTAAATCTGACGATTTTTAATCGCGATTAAATAGGTGTGGAATAAAATTAGTTGTGAAGAACTAAAATTCACACCGACATGCGACACCTCGACTTCAGGTGCAAAAATAGTAATGTATTTTTTTTCTTTTGCTTATGTCTCGAAAACGGTGTGTCCTATCGCAAAAATAATGAAAATTTCGACCCCCTTTAATAGACCCCCAAATACCTCTAAAACTCAACATGTGGATAATAATTTTTCATATTTTCCATGAAAAAAGTGAAAATTCCATATAAATCACGTCGAGGCTGCCGACCGCGGCGCGCTGCTGGCTCTAAAAAAAAAACACGGGGTAGGGCAAACAAGTACCACGTTGCGAAGCCAAAACATACCACGTGCGAGTCGCGATTGTCAAATTCGATTTTAGTTGTGTCAAAATAGTTTTAAATTTAGAGATTTTTTTTTGCAGAATAGCGTTTAGATTCTCATAGTAAAAAGTAAGGAATTTTAGTTATGTTTAGTTAGTTTAGTTCGGTGTACAACAGAATCGGCACCATTATTTATTTTATTTATTTAAATAAATCGGCACCATTGTTATCATTATTTAACTAATAAAATTACTGAATAAACTGGATTAAAATGGGTTGAGTTCAAGAGCATTGGCAGCTCTTAAACTCTGTATACAATATGTCCGGTTTCGGACTGTACAAACTTAAAGCTTATCATCGGAAACTTATAAATTAGGTTTCCCAAACAGGATGAAATATAATTAATATAAACAGTTTCGAAAACAATGAAAAAAATATACCTAAATAAAGATAATTCCGGTGAGAAATATTCATAGGTTTCTTTTTCGCAGTTAAATCTAACTTGCTTGGGCTGTAAAAAATCAAGCGACTTTCAGTCTAACCGGATGCAGGTACCAGTATTTTACATGGAGCGAATGCATATGAGCTTCACTACCCAATAACTGGGTAATACGGTACCCCTTGGACAGAAGCCTAAGTAAGTCTGACGACTGCCAAAGATGTACAAATAACAGCCGGGATTGTGCTTTTCGAGACACGGAGGAGTCTTGCGTAAGCGTAGGTTTTGAAAACAAATACATAGATGTGATTTGCATCGAAAGATTGCGTTAACTTAATACCATCCTCGAAGAACACTACACACACCTACACACACACCCCTAAACACACACCTACACACACACCCCCCTAAACACACACCTACACACACACCCCGAAACACACACCTACACACACACACACACACACACACACACACACACACACACACCTACACCTACACACACACCTACATACACACACACACGCCTACATACACACACACACGCCTACATACACACACACACACACACACCTACACACACAAACACCTAAACACACACCTACACACGCCCACCCCTAAACACACACCTACACGTAATTTCCTTTAAAAAAAAAAAACATGAACATTGTCATTTTCTTAATACTGTAAAGGTTGTCTGCTTAGAGCGAACTTACGTTGCACAGGCTGGCTATAAAATAACTCTAATGACATTCGAACTGTGAGCTAATTTAGATGGAGGATAACAGCAAAAACAATAGGCTAGATATTCAGCTGACAAGCAGGATGAAGTTAAAATTATAAAACATGGAACAATTTTTAGGAATAATTTTCGTAATATCGATCTCGTAATGTCGATTTATAGGAATAACATCAAGTGTTTCATTGTTCGACCCCATACAGAGAGGCCTTAAGGGGAACCTAGTCGCGGTCTCGAACTCACTGATGGGCCTGGCTAGAAATCACGCTGTCTCACTAGGCTTCGTGTCCGACAGAGGTAGTACCCGTGATGAGCAGTTAGACGCTAGTTTACACGCGTAGACTCGACAGTTTTTTTGGGCATAACAGTAGATGCTAAACTTCAGTGGGGCTCACACATATCAAGCCTAGCGGGAAGGCTCAGTTCGGCCGCCTATGCCGTTAGAAAAGTAAGACAGTACACTGACGTTGAAACAGCTCGGTTAGTTTATTTCAGTTATTTTCATAGCGTTATGTCCTACGGCATTCTGTTGTGGGGCAAAGCCGCTGATATTCAAAATATTTTTGTTCTTCAAAAGCGAGCTGTTCGAGCAATTTACCAACTGGGTGCTAGAGTGTCCCTAAGAGATTTTTTTAAAGATATCGGTATTCTCACGGTGGCATCGCAATTCATATTCGCTAACATCTTATATATTAGGCAAAATATACACTTATACACTAAAAACAGTGATATTCATAATATAAATACTAGAAATAAGGATAAACTACGTGCTCCCTTTCACCGGCTTCATAAGGTTCATAACTCATTTGTTGGGCTTGGTATAACCTTTTATAACAAGCTTCCCTCTTCTTTGTTAGATTTACATTTTAGTGCGTTTAAAGCCAAAGTAAAATCCAACCTTTGTTCTAAGGCATACTATTCTATTAACGACTACTTAAACGATAAGAATAGTTGGTCGCTGTGATTAACTCAAGACAATGTTTGTGTTCTTTCACCAGAATTAGCTTACCTACTGACAGGTTGTATGAATGACATTCATATACTTAATTGTTTATTTTATTAGACTCTTTAAATCATTTTATTTTTTACTATTGTATTGTACAGTATCAAGTTCTTCTAACTGAACAGACAGCTGTGCTGCTGGGGAGTTTGTTGCGCCACTTCTTCTTCCCAGCTAAAGCACTAGGAAGTGTCGAAGGGTGGGCGTTTTGGGGGGACTGTCTTATGTTTTATTTTTTTTGACGTTCGAAAAGTGCTGACTCTCAGCCTAGTTTGAATAAATGACTTTTGATTTTGATTTTGACATTATTGAGTGAACTGCATGATCAGTTATAGTAAAACATGCGCGTAAAAAATTAAGAAAAGTCCTTTGAAAGATCGGGTTTTCTGAAAAAACCACTGCATAAACCACCAACCAACCAACCAACTTTTTGATAATTGAGCTTTGTCGATATTGGAGATTTTATACTTCTTTTGTTACTTAAACACGTCCAAAGTTGGGTTAAATTATCAAGAAAAAAATATCTTTGTTGGGTCATAACATTTTAATGGCTTTTTTTTAGTATTCTGTTTCCCGAAGTTTGTATGGGTAAAATGTGGACTAGGTTCACCTTAAGGCTAATATAGTGCCATATAAAATTCGCAGAAAACCCTGAAACAAAGTGGTTGAAGTTACGTTGAGTTCTTGATAATGCTATACTTACAGAGATATCAGAAGAGAGCCGTGTGGAGGCGTGCCGGTTGAGTTTGTTCTTAGCTATAGGTGAGTTGGTGTTGGGGATGTCGCCGTCCAGCGACGTCGACGCCACGCTCGACCGTTTGCTACGCCGGCGACGTTTACCTAATGACGTTACACACACTTTTTATAGTAGGTTCTTTTTATAGTAGGTAGTAGGTCATTGTTTTCGAAAGGTTTGGCAGAGGTGGTACATCCATTAAAAAGATTTTAGGTTGTTATATACACACTCTATCACTCCTTATCTAAAATCAACTACTTTACCTTCTACCTCCTACGGTCGCAGATCGTCATTTGTCATTGGAAAGTTTCGTTGTTTGAAAGTTTTGGTGTAAAACATCTAATGCGGCGGGTCAGACCGGCAGTGTTACGATATCAATTTCGGTATCAATTTTTTTTTTTTTTTTTTTTTAAGAATCTTTTTAATATCTTAATATTTAGTTTTTGACTATGCTTTATTTATTTCCTATAATAAATCATTTTAGCAAGCATATTTTCCGTAAAAAAATGAGGTCTCATTTTCTTTGGAATTTCTTAGTCTACAATTTTATGGTAATATAAAATAAGGATGCATTTCCATGGTTGTAACAGCTCTATTTTGGATGTCATCATCTCGCATTCATATTCCAAACATGGTCTCTGAAGCGCATGCGTGTATAAAGCAGCACGTACTGGTGTCGAACAGCAGCGGCGTGTCGTCGGAGGGCAGCGCGCAGCCGCGACACAGCGCCGGCCAGGCGCAGCGCGCGCACCACGCGCCGCCCGCGCGCACCACGCGCACGCGGAACGGGAACTCGTAGCCCAGGCTGTCGTCACTGCGACATACACACGCCACATTATTTACGAGTATATATTATTGTACAGTTTCAAAAGAAATGAAGTTTTTGCTAGTTACGAAAGATCTGATTATTTAATTCTCTCTTAACTCTTATGGATACTTTTTAGTACATTTCGTCATTTGAAAAGCAAATAGTTTGGAGTGGAGGAACAATTATGATCTGGGCGGGTATTTGGATCGGAAGAACCGAAATGATTTGGATTAGAGGCAATCTCAATGCAAAGATAGATATACACTGAAACGATTATATCAAATGCTATCATTCCTTTGCAAACACACTTCGCTGGCGCCCCGACAGCGCGTCCCGCACAACAGTACTCACCAGTCAGTAGCATGGTTATGCTGGTCATGTTGCGGCGGGCGCGTACTCAGTAACCTCGCCACCTGCTGACACACACGCGCGTACAGCTGGCGCCCCGACAGCGCGTCCCCACAACAGTACTCACCAGTCAGTAGCATGGTTATGCTGGTCATGTTGCGGCGGGCGCGTACTCAGTAACCTCGCCACCTGCTGCCACACACGCGCGTACAGCTGGCGCCCCGACAGCGCGTCCCCACAACAGTACTCACCAGTCAGTAGCGTGGTTGTGCTGGTCATGTTGCGGCGGGCGCGCACTCAGTAACCTCGCCACCTGCTGCCACACGCGCGCGTACAGCTGGCGCCCCGACAGCGCGTCGCGCACGCCCACCAACACGGGCACGCCGAACACGGAGGATCTGCTGCGTTGCCAAGGCAGGAAGTACGCGTCTGAGCGACACTGCTTTCTGGTTACAAAGAATTTTGGTATGTAATTGACTATTGTACCATCTTACACACTGTTGTAATATATGTTTACAAATAAAGACTATTGATTGATTGATTGATTTTTAAAGACCGATTCAAGGCGTGTGAATAACATTTGTATCTAAATACCAACAGTACGGGCACACAAACGCTTATCACATTCGGAACTTCAAATGTATCAAATGCGCAGCAGATCACCTGTCGTCGGACTGCGCTGGAAATACTAGATCTGATTAAGTTAAATGCGCCTTCAGTCAGTCACGGAAATCACCCTGCTAACTATAAGGGATACCAAATATACCGGCTGACATTTTTTAGCGTCTGGACAACAATATGACGTGTTGTGTAAGTAGAATAGAAATCATATACGCTAACCTTTCCCTGGTACCATTGATTTAATAAAAGTGCGGAATATCCTTAAAATACGTGAAAAAGAATACATCCTACGACACTTGTGTAAAACTAATAATAGCCAAAATAGTAATAGTAAACGAGCGTCAGCTGTGATCACCCATGAATGAAGCATGATGAAGTGTATCCTTGCAACTGATCCTTACGCACACATTTGCGCGTGTACCTACACGTCACCCTGCTGTGTGGAGTTGTAGTAGGCAAATAATTTGATACACTGTGTGACGGCCTGGCCACGGGGATCGGCGGTGCGTACAGCGGTCCGGCAGGCGGGGCGACAATTCGCGCGGCATCGTTTGCAGGCCACGGGGAGTCACGTTCGCCGCCGCGACCAGTAAGGAAGTCCGAGAGCGAAATGTTTTTATCAAAGTTATCTAGATATTGCTTAGAAAGTAATAGTTTTTTGGTTCAAGATATAATATTTTGAGAGAGAAGAGATTGTGGAGTATAAAGTTGAATAGGAATTGAGGTATAGATGGAGAATTCCACAAGAAGTACGAGAAAATCTGGAAATTTCATTTTAATTTCTTCCCACAATCACTTCACTATATGTTTATATTTATGCTGTGGGTGGCCAGACTTCCAAATAGGTGGCTTTGCTAGTATTTCAGCTATAAAAGTCTCGGTGTTCATTATTCGCGGCGAAAACAACTAAACTCGTTTGATCGCTGCCCTAGTCGCCGCGACTGCCGCTTGACGCCGTGGCTCGCGCCGTACTGATTCATGTATTTGTTTCACTCGCCGGCCGCGCCGCCGGTCGCCCGTGCCATTCGCTTGGTACATTCCGCCGGTCGCCCCGCCGGTCGCCGCCCCGCGTGGCTTGATAAGTACATTTCTATGCGTTTGTTTCAGTCGCTAGACGCCTCGGCGGTCGCACCGCGCGAATTTTCGCTATGGCGGGTGTCCCGTGGCCAGGCCGTGACGCGTGTCTTGAAACCGTAAACAAAATAAATTACGACTCGTAAGATCGGTAAAGCTTTGATAGAAACGTAAACAAACCTGTTGATGTTAAATTCTTATAACAATCACTCACATTCATCTGTATTTCGAAGGTTTTAGCTTGATGCGTAAAAAAAAAGAATCCTAATAATTATTATTGTAATCTTAAACCATTGAAACAAATGCGTAGTGGACTCTGCGAATTGCCTAAAAATACGGTAAGAATAAGACGGCTCGTTTAGTGAAGTGGTTGAGCGATTAGCTGCGTGTTCTTTTATTTTATGTGGGTTTTGAAAACTCAACCAGTGCTAATTGTGTACGTTGTAGATACCAACGCGGGTAAATATGGACTCGTCGGTCCATAGAATGTTCGCCTGCGGGTGGTTCTGCAGCCAGCGACAGAACTCAATACGAGGTCCAGGGTCCAGAGCATGCAAAGCTTGCACGCGTAAGAAGTGGTATGGATGCATACTGCTTTACGCCAAATCGACGAGCTGCTTGCCGGGTGCTCCTCCTCCTCGGGTGTTGCTGGAAATATTCCAGGATGGCGTCTTCAACATGTATGGACAAGGGTGGCCGGCCTCTGCCTTTGGCATGACCGGGAAGCTGAAACTGGCCATGGTCAAGTAACCGCTGATAAGTGCGGAATATCAAGTCTGTGTTGGGGTTACGGGGGTCAGGGATTCCGTAACGTCTAAGGGATTGTAGGTATTCTTCGTCGGCGTACATTCGCCTCGCACCATTTAAATTTCCACCGGACAAAAAATAATACCTCATCATAGCAAGGTACTCTACGCTGGAGTATGCGTACGTCATTATGAAAACAATCACTGGGCAGTTGAAGCACACGCGGAAAAAACAGCGATCGACGTCACGCTGTGACCAATCGCAGGTGACTGGAGAAACGGGGAGAGGCGCGCGCGGGCGGGAGGGAGGGGGTGCGCATGCGGTGAAACCCTGTAAGGTAACCCGGTAAGCCTGCGAAAAAAGCGGCCTGCTTCAATCAAAGGATTGAATTTCGCTACGAATTTTCATTGATAATTTCTGCGCGTAGAGTAGGGTGCCTATAAGTTGGATTTTGATATTATTTGCTGATTTTTTTTTTTGTTTTTTTACTTTTTTTTTTTTTAATTTTAATATGAAAAGTTTATTACAAATAAGTAATAGTATTCATTGATAGGTTAATTTAATTTTAGTTTTGAAAAAAACAAGTTTAATTTCAGTGCCACAGCACAGGCTTCTACTCCGTTCACCAATTATACCATATTTTTTTCCAGACGCTAAAAAAAATCAGCCGGTATAGAGAAGCAACTACAGCAAAATAAATTACCTGGTATACCTAAAACAGCAAAAAAACGCTATTCAACAAGATCCGAACCATTACAACAAACAGAACAAACGAAACGGCACATGAAAACATACAGGGACGTTCTAACAGAAAAAGCACACACAACTAACCAATAAGATATCCCTGAAACCGACTCGGGCAAAACTGGCACGGAGTTAGTAATAATAATGAAGCAAATGATGCTTTTTCGAGTAGCACCAAGTAGACATACTCTTAGTACCAGAGACTCACTTCACCAAGAATAGTTATTTTAATATATATTCTTATAAATTATATCATACGGTGCACCCTGATGGCACCGCACACGGAGGAAGCGCTAACTTATAAGAAACAAAATCAGACCATAAAGTGCCGTGGTGTCTGATTTTGACAAATATAGTGGTGGAGGACTGGGTTGGACCCACGGAGTAATGAAAGAAGCGGAGATGCCTCAAAGCAAAATCTCTTTAGAAAGAAGCGTCGCCTAAATGCGGGTGAGAGGGGGGCGGGGTACGACGTACCTGCCCATTTTTTGTAAATCCATCTAGCGGTGAAAGGAATTATGACAATGTAACTAAACTAGCTGTTTGTCATTTTAGTTCGTCCACTGGCCACTATAGCGTTACAAAGCATGACGCTTTGTGCCAGAACATTCTATGCACGTTAGTATGACGGGACCACATTATTTATTACCCAACTGAAACGGAAATGTCTAGCCTGTTTGAATAGTGTCATGTGGGGTGTTAGGTATATAGGGCAGGGTAGGTAGGTAATTAAATCAAACAGTTGTTAATATCATCAATCTTTTTTGGACAATTATTTATTATTGGCCACTAAACAACACAGCAGTGGTGTTGGCCAAGTGGCGGCCGTGACTTGCGAGTTGTAGGTCGTGCGTTCGAACCCAGCCAGACGCTTTACTTTGGGTTAGTAATTTCATGACTACTGCTCTCAAAACGGTGAAGGAATACATTGTGAGGAAACCGGCATGTCCTAGAACCAAAAATTCGAAGTCATATGACATCTACAAACTCGCTCTGGGCCCGCGTGGTGGATTATGGCCCACTCCCTCTCAGGGAGAGGAGGCCTGTGTCCCAGCAGTGGGAACGTTATAGGCTGAATATGTAAACAACACAGTTTTATTGATTAAAATAAATGATAACGAAAAATACGTTAGGATTTAAAAAAAAAAAACAATACGGATACAGCAAGACCCTATTTTATCGAATTTATTATTCGATAAAATAGGGGCTTGCTGGCAAAAAGCACACATTTTTATTCATCACTTACGACCAACTACTTACCGACAGATGGCGCATTTATCATATTTTAAACTAATCTAGTTTCATGTATCAAGGTATGTAATTTATCTATTAAATAACTTATAGCGAGCAACATGAACCTATGCAAATTATTCTATTCGAAAATTGCATTGATATTAATAAAAACACAAAATTGCTGAGAAGTGGTTTGAATGCATCCCTTTGACTACATATGTCACTAGCTACAATCTGGCGATCAAACGAGAAAATGTGATTTAAAGAGAAAATATTAATTTTAGGGACTTACACGTGAAATGTTATGCCATCAATATGTTTCAGTTTTAATTCTGAACAATTTGTGCATCCAAAAACAGCGCACTTCATTATTAAAAAAATTAAAAACTATCAAAATACAACAGACCATAACGCGATGACGATTCACTCAAAACTAAGGGTCCGCCCACTGTGACGTCATTGCCGAACTGAAGGCGCTCGACCTAATTGCCTTGCGGCATCTCCGCTTCTTTCTTTTCTCCGTGGTTGGACCACTCAGTTTCGTACCTACGAAATGTACGTACGAAATGGCCAAGCCACATATTTTGAATAAGATGTAGAGTTTGTGAAGTTAGGCCTTGTAGAGTTAGGGCGTGTAGAGTTAGAAGCTTGGCTCTACATGAGATCTGATAACTTTTTGATAGTGCGAGTCATATGGTATCGTCTTAACAACATTTTACATGAAAATCTTTTTGATGGGATAATTATTATGTCTTACAGTTCCGTCAGTTTGCTCCCAATACCATCAAGAGTTATGGAGACTCTATTTCTAAAAATATTAATGCCAATCATGATGGAAAGAAAGTTAATCTCTGATCACAGTTTGGTTTCAGTCAAAGGCATGGTACTATTGAACAACTACATAGGCTTGTTAATGCTATTTACACCGCCTTTTAACGTAAGCAATATTATACAGCATTTTTAGACATATTCCAAGCCTATGACCACGCTGGCACGATGTAAAAGTCAAACTGGTACCTACTTTATAAAGCCGTAATCAAACCCATATAGTGTTACGGCCTTCAGTTATGGGGCACATAAACAAACACAAACTTTGCAATTCTTGAAAGATTTCAGCCAAAATTGCTAAGAATTATAGCAAATGGTATATAACAAATGAAACATAGACGACTTTAATATAAAGACAGAAAACCAAAAAAACTAAATGGAAGTTTACAAATCGAGGATCCTACACCACCCTAACGCACTTTGGGCACGCCACGATGGCGGCGGTAAGCCCCCTCTTTGAGGAGTGGCTTGAGAGGCGGCATGGCGTCCTCACCTTCCGCCTGACGCAAGTCCTCACCGGACACGGTTGTTTCGGGAGGCTCCTGTTTCGGATAAGGCGGGAGGAAACGCCCGGGTGTTTCCACTGCGAAGATCGCCCTGAGGACACGGTGGAGCACACGGTGGCGGTCTGCCCGGATTGGGCGGAGCACCGCCGTGCCCTCGTGGAGGCGATCGGCGGCGGCGATCTCTCGCGTCCGGCCCTGGTCCAGGCCATGGTACGGAGCGAGAGTGCATGGGTAGCCGTCACCTCGTTCAGCGAAGCAGTAATGCTCGCGAAGAGGCGGCGCACGTGAGGGAGAGGCAGCATATGTGCCCTCACGGCCCTAACCGCCGCAAGAGACGGCCTGGGCGTCGGGAATCCCAGGCTGATTTCCGGCCACCGTAGGCATGGGCTTGCGGACGGCGAGTAATGGGTAGCTAGCTGTCCGGTAAGGACCAAGCCCAGGTCAACGGCGCGTTGGTTTCCACGCGCGCCTCAAAGAGATGTCAGCACAAACGTGATGGGGCCCGCAAGGGCCGATGCCTGTCAGGGGTGCGGGTTCGTTCGAAAAAGATACCGCTGCCCCTGGCATACAGGCTACTGAGGGAACACGGGTGAGTTTTATTCAGTAAAAGTCTGACACGCCCTCCTGCTCCACCCAGAGCGGGAGAAGTTATTTGATGATTTCCCACCCAAAAAAAAACCCTAACGCACTTGCAAAACATCCAATGAGCGAACCAACCACGCCACGAAGGCTTAAACGGGAAAACCCTTAAAACCTATTACTGCAAACTGTGACTGAGGCAAAACGGACTTGTTATTGAACTGGTACCAGACAAGCCTGATACAAACGAATACTAAGCTATTGCTGAAAATTGATTAGATAGATTGCAATATACTATTACAAAAAAAAGTATCTTCAGCAGTATAGTATCTTATGTTAAAAATTGGCGTTAGAATCCAGCTAGACCTCGGTCAACCAACGTCGTAGTCGATATTGATCAGCTTAAAACATACCTGCGAAACGTTGTCTAAAAATATGTCACGATGCCATCGATGGACTGCTGTCTATAAAGTTGCACCTTACATGACATGAGTAAGCATGACACGTACATTCACTCAAACAAAAACCGTAATCACAAAAAATCTAACGTCACCGCAGCGTATGACCCTTGAAGCCAAAAACGTATTCAGTATATTAAGAACCTGTGTTTTACTTCAATTGAATACGTAACTCTACTTGTGACGGCTACACTAAGCTATCATGTTTATAAAATGTCGCCAGTAATTTCACCGGAAATATATGAGCATTGTCCAAAAATGTACACAAAAACTACCACAACCAACTTACCTATGAACCGCCACCAAATACTGTATCTTGCCCACAGGCACATCTTTACTCTCATCCATCTTGCACATATTGGAGGGCGATGACCCGAACTTGACCTTGGGCAGGCGCGGGCTCGACGGCTTGAGGTTCAACGACCGCACGCTGAGGGTCGGCGAACTGGTCCCGTTTTCTTTCACGATATCTTTCGGGAGCGTGTTGCTGCGATACTCGCCGTCGGTGAACACCGCGTGGTTGTAGAATGTGTTTGGTGGACTCTGGGACATAAGAATTTCCGATCTCGAGCGCTGAAACCGTTGTTCGATTATAATGTAGATTTTTGGATGTGTTTTCCTAGCCTTGGGAGCGCCTGAACAAACCTTAGTAGGTGACTAAAAAGTGGTTTACCAATTCTTTATAAATACTTTCTTAGCTTTTAAACATAACTTCATTGACACGTAGCTTATGCCAAACAGAAAATATTGCTACATTAAATATTGAAAACCGTAAAACCTGTGGGCAGAGAACTTTTGATCTTGTCCCTATTTTGATGTAAAATCATTGACGGACATTGTTTTTTCTAAAGATTGTGAAGTTATTTTTTTGTCCCCTTTTATGATATGATCTGTGGCGGTTGACCCGTGATTTGCTTTTTCACCGTCAATTTTGATTACAAAAGTTTTGTCAAAATTGGTAAAACATTTTTAGCCCACCGTATTCATTCTGGAGTTCAAGATCTGATCTGCAATTTTAAAATCTGCACTTTGGACTAAAAGCAAAAAGGGTGATTTTGTGACAGGACTGCCAGCACAACTAAAAATTATTTATAAATTAATTTGGAAACTAAAATAGAAGCGAATTTGTACAAAAGTGACCTCTACCAAACATTTATATACATAAACACAATCTACAACACAGCACCTTTAGCTAGTGTGGTACCTAACTGACGAACGGATTCTGAAAGATGATTTCGTTAACAGATCTCATGCCAATGGCTGGTTTTAATTCCGTCAACCACTCCACGAATTTAACAAGAAAATATATCAGTTAAACTTTCAGAAACCGAAGGTGACTTTTTTTATAAACGATATATCTAGCAATATTGATGGATAATACGATGAATGATATTTCTGTCTTGTAGCGTTTATTAGACAGGGTTTTAATCAGATAATAGTATAGTCAAAAGAAAGTTAACGAGAGTCAAAAACTTATGTAACCTTCTACTAGTTTTTTTTTTTTTTTGCAAAACCTTTTATAAGTTAACTAATATTGTATTTTTTATAATAGCATCAAAAATTCCAGAAAAATGTCTACAGATTCACACGACTATACTTGCTTATGAAAAACTTTCACAAAACTATGGTAAAACATCACTTTCTACGTAAAACAAAACAAAAAATTATGATAAAAAACAACTAAAAATGGCTTTACAGTGCAGTATCTAGTGTCATCTGTTACCTGATCACGTCAACACTCCGTCACGACTTGCTTTTGTCAACACAAACAAACGAACAACGGCCCGATTCTATTGGGCACCAACTAAAGTAAGCCTATTGTTATCTCTTACACACATGTGAAGGAAGAAAGAGATGGAAGTATACAAGAACTTTAAATGTAACGTGAAAACGCGCTTTAACTTCAAAAGTAACCACAGATAAAAAATACTTTGTATATGAATGACACTCCCGCTTGAAACGCGTCCGAAATCGTATATACAGAGTACAACCCCGCATTTATAATGCCCTGCTACCCTACCATTAAAAGTTTTCTTTCTCTCTCCATGGCCTAAGTTAGTCTTGCAGATCTAAACGCCATTCCCGTTCTTTCTCTACCTGTTAGTAAGAGATGGCAATACTCTAATTTGAGCATAGTTGGCACACAATCGAATCTGCACCAAAATATGTACACAATTAAGTTAGTCAGCACTTTACATTATGACGTCACAGTACGCGAGTTGTGATATTATACAATATGTTCGTATTTACATGTGTTTTGTTACGTAAGGTAGTTGAATATTTCACTTACACTTACATGCCATCACCAAACGGGGACATAAAAACGTTTTCACTGCATTGCTTTCATTTATTTGTAACTCAGTTTATTTATAACTCAATTGTACTTATTATTAGGTATATTCTGCAATCTCCAGAGTGGAAATTTAACTTCGAAACCATATCAAATTAATTACAAAGAGTTTCAAGAAAATCATTTGTTGATTTTCATACTCTAAATAATTATTTATCATAATTCCCATGAATTGAATATATTATTACCCAAATACCATGTTCAATTTCTCAATACCAATTTCTTGTTTGAACACCTTTTTATGGTGGCAGCACACTTTTTTTTTTTTTTGGGACTCATGTGCTTCCCAAATACGGATGAAAACGTTTTTATAAAAAGACAGACAATTTTAATGAATTGCTACGGCATTGTAATTTTTGTCTCTGTTCATTCGCGACTTGCTGATGCTTACGTCAATTTCACAAATCTTTTTTATAGATGGATCTTCTCGTTAAACGTCGCAAATGACCATCTAGAGGCTGTATTATGAAATAGTAATATTGTCATTCTTCCATTGCGAAAGAGAGACGAAGCTATTTATGACCGCGCCATCTTATTTTGGCAACGGAATCATGATTGCATTATTACTACATAATACAGCTCCAGAGCTACATAACTTAATGTTATTTTAAAATAACATCAGATCATTAATATGAGCCACACGTGGCTCCGCAAATCTGTAATAATAATTACCATATCTCAATAGAATTTAAAATATGTATTCATGTTTATTTTTATTTTTATAATAGTACTTAAGGGCCTGTATTTGGGACAAAAGAACAAAAGAAAATTGTACAAAATAAAACTTTTTTTCCGTCTTCGAAATCTTAACTTTTGGACGCTGCATCAGAAAGCCTGACGCGCATAACCTCCGTGTATCATAGTGTGTGTGTGCATGTGTGTGCGATGCGCGTAGCTAACCTTGAAGCAGAAGAGTGCTGGCATGCAGAGTGAGGAAGTATTGCCGCCGCCCACACTCACCTCCGCCCATTGCTGCGACTCCGTGCACCAGCCTGCGTGGGGACATTGTGTTCATTTATAATATATGAACGAATATGCTGAGGACATTGAGTTCTTTTTTGGGGGATGCAAGTAAAATCTGGGAATTATTTTACTTGTTGCTCATCAAATTGACCAACTACTTAAATGTTCCGCATGTTCAAATCACAACAGCTGTAATTCTTTGACCGTTATTATTAAATGTTTATAACACGGAAAATTAGTGTTTTGATTTTTAAACAATTAATTTATTCGTCCATAAACGGTATATAAAAAACCGAATAATTTTGGAGACATAATATTATTCATTCAGTTGGCTTTTTTGACGATTCAGATAAAAAAGGCCGTACTATAGCAATATATTCGGTGAGATTGATACTTATCTCAGATCACCGACTACATTAGACCCCTTTATTGCCTGATACCTTCTTCGTTGTAAGAAGCTAAGAATGGTACTGTAGTCAAGTATCCTCACCGTTAGTTTCGTGAGGGTACTCCTCGCAGTCGCTGGTGTCGGTGTCGCAGTCGTCGTGCGGTATCTCGTACGCGTACAGTTCCGTCGCGGTCACGGCCGATATCTTCGCGTTGTCGTCGAACACTCGCCCGATGGTCGCGCCCGAGAGCTCAACGATCAACATTCTTGAAGAAAAAATCAATCCATTAATATTCACTGTTGAATAAGCGGACGTTCACACGGACGTAAAAAATATCGCTTCGCACTCTCGGCGCTAAGCAGTGCGCAATGCGTATCCGTGCGCGAAAAAATCCCGTCGCGATATAATTACGTCCGTGTGAAAGTCGATTAAGTCTTCGGTGCTGTCACTATTATTTGTATCTATCTACAAATTTTTACGAGAATCTCAAAACATATCGAAACAATTTCTAAATATTGGCCGAAACGAATAATTTGATTGATCCACAAAAAGACTTTCGCAACCATAAGCCGAACTCTACAGCCATAAACTTACTAACATTGACACAGATTTGTGATGATTTACATATGGATGAATTCTTTAACGGCCCGAGACGCTTTTCTTTAAAGAAGTGATACTTACGACTCAGGCGCTAGTCCACACAGTTCTGACAACTTTTTCTTGAGATCTAGATACGTTCCTTCCGAGTTTACTCTCACTCCGTACTTGATAGGCACCGAGCCGTCTAGCAGCATCACTGTAAAGATAGTGTACACATGTATGTTGTATTTATTTGACACAAGAGTGTATTACACCCGTTTTTTAAGTGTCTATTAAATTCTAGAGTGCTAATAAACCACAAAAAAACAACATTTTAATTTAATCTATTCGTTCCATAAAAATGGATTAAAATTTTACATTTTCAAATTTCGAGTGTTTTGACGAAAACGCTGAAAAAACGCGCTGATATTTTATAATATAATTGTTTATAATTTAAAAATTGAGTTTGTTTTCCACTTATCGTTGGTTTGCTGTTCCTGAATGCAAAATAATATTTTCTCAAACATGCATGGACATAATTATTGCCATTATTTACGGAAAAAGAACAAGCGAAGTATCGAATTTACGGACAAAGAAAATCAAATCCATTGCAGCAGGCTTAGCACGAGCACCGATTCGTCGACGGAACAATAGTCATCTATTAAATAAATGATGTACAATAGGATACGAGTAAGATAGCTATTTTTTGCTATTCATTATCACAGTTATGCGTTCTAAACGAATCATGATTTTGTAGATAATCGTTTATACTTTGTGGCCGTCGAGTAGAAAGTTTTGTTGTCAGTGTGATTTGACAGTTTGGGAGGAAATATTCTTCTGAAATAATCTACATTTATAAGAACCTAGACAAATATGGTTAGAAACGAAAGACTAAATGACAGATTGTAGATGCAAGGTGCGATAACAAAAATGTAGGAACAAAATGTCACTTTGTATTGAAAAAGCACTGTCTATTCTTCGTAGAAATACAAAGCGTCATGCTAAGCCCGCTGGAGCGTTTTTTGAATTCGGAACATTACAACGCTCCAGCAATGTTGTATGAAACGGCGTGCTGGGGTTATTAAATACTCTTTGATTGGATCTCTTTTATCATTTTTGGCATACCAAAGCAAGCCTCTTTGCTTAGTACAAATTGCGTTCACGTGGCTGTATAGCCATCAATGCGTTTGCCTTTCAGCACAGATGATAAATAGAAAATTGGCGGCAAAGCTGAAAATTCGTCTTGATTTATTATTTACATACTTAATAAATATAAACGGTTCAGAGAGTGAAATGGAGATTGATTGTACTCCACCAGATTTAAGATGAGAAGCCAAATTGGCAATGGAAAACCTGCTTCCAGCGAAGTCAAAAGAAAAATACATGAAAGTATATGAAAATTTTATGATTTGGAAAAACGAAAATAATAATAATTAAATTAAATGTTATAAAAGATTGTTTTATTTCCTCATTCTTTTGAGAAAAGCACTATAAATGCCTCGGCGGAATTGGCAATTGCCTGTCTCGTATTAGTGAAGTCCTCGTCTACGGCTCGGCCTTCACACTCATACTCGTCCTGCAATTGCCTATTTCCCGGCCTTTGTAATAATGTACTATTAAATAAAAATTACTTTGGTTACAAAAATAATAAAAGTACAAAGTTGCTCAGTTGACATGTTGTATGACGTAATAACATGGCGGCTACTATTTCATGGTGTTCAAAAACAAATTAAAAAATCTGAAATCATTAAATTGTATTTTAAATTTATTTTGTTGTTTCATGAACTAAAAATAACATTTTACGACTGCATTTTGCCTATATTATAATATATTGGCAAAAATAACAGTCTTCCATAGTTCCATTTTAAGTAACATTCGCTCAGATTCACTTACGCTTGCCGCGGTTGGTGCGTGGATAGGTTACATATCAAGATGAGAGATCGTACCTCGGAAAGCACGTCAAGCCGTTGTTGGTCCTGCCTGTCATTCGTAGATCTTTGACAGTCGTTACGGATCGTCAGAAGGCCGAAAGTCTGGCAGGCTTGTATTACCCAGTAACTGGGTCATGGAGATCAGATAGACAGTCGCTCCATGTAAAATACTGGTTTTCAGCTGCATCCGGTTCGCCTGGAAGCCGACCCAACATAGTTGGGAAAAGGCTAGACAGATGAAAACTACAGTCGTGTACACTAGGGGACTAAATAGTGTACCGCGCCACGTAACGTTTTGGTGGCGCCAGCTGTATCGCTCCACGTCCAGGGACGTCGCGCGAGGTCTCCGGAGACACGTGTCGCGCATTGTTTGTCGCGCGGCTCTAAGCTGATTACAGGCCGTTCTGAAGTTCGGACGTGGCCCGTGAGCTAATATTAGCAATCACCATAGATTTTGGGGCTTAGTTTTGTTACTATAAAATATACATACTATAAGTAGTATGTAAGTAATAGTATGTACATAATAAGTTATCGCCATATGGCACCCACCCCTGAGCTCGCAGCACACATAGGACTCCATGGGCAACGGCAGGCTGAGCATGTTGAAGGCGTCGAAGCGCACCGACTCGCGCGCGCACGTGTCGCACACCACCTTAGACTTCAGCTGTCCGTAGAACAGCTCTGTCATGATGGACGCGTTGCGCGATGTGTGCTGTTCCCACGCTTCTGCTGCTACCACCTGACAAATTAAATTAAAGAGTTATGTTAAGTTCGATAAAGTCCGCCTTTATAAAGACCTTTAGATACTGTCAAGTCAAACACTGGTTCCAGATATCATCGTGCTCTGCGTCGTAATGTCACTGTGACAATGCTTTGTAATAATTATGATTTTGTAGGACCGTCAGCCACCGATGCTGGGTCGCAACAGCAGCTGTTGCGAACAAACAGCTACAATGAAAATATTACTATTTATTTATTTATTTCTTTCTTTCAAAAAGGTACAAGTTTGGTACATGGTATTTAGGTTACAGGCAGATTAAAACCTTTGTGAGAGCTGAAATCTATACTGGGTTCAGGACCTGTATTCCAGATCTCTAGGCTCACACCCTTATGTTTCAGTATTAAATTGTACTTACGTACTACAACATTGTAAAAGCTCCAAGTACTGAGAGGACGAGAATTTAATACAAAAAAAGGAGATGTGCTGAATGTGTCTTTGGGGAGTGTTGTATGTCCGTGAGTGTAATATAAGTCCTCAGGCCCAGCGCCCGCGAAGGGCACTGAGTCTGAGTATCAACTTGTTCGAGAGTGTGTGTGTCTGTGTGTGATAAACAAGGTGATGGTAGATCGCGAAGAAGGTGTAGTTTATAATCTTTTCTTCAGCCTAGATGTGGACTTGGTTGATGGCAAGAGGCGCGTCCCCCTGGCGGTGTGTATGCATTGTAGCATTGTAGCACTGTAGCAGTGACCTGGTCGGGCCGGCCGGCCGAGTCGTCGCTGTGCAGCACGGGCGGCGCGGCGCGCGGCGCGGCGCGGTTGAGGTCCTCGTGCAGCGCGTCCAGCAGCCAGGCCAGCAGCTCCTGCGCGTCGTGCTGGCCGCCGCCCGCCAGCGCGCGCGCCCAGCGCGACACGCACCAGCGCACGCGCAGCGGCGCCACCGAGCGCGCCGAGCACGACCACACCTGGCACAACACGATCATTATTGTGGAATGCGTCTCAATAAATTTGTGCGCCCCTGATCACATTGTTTGATAGTTAATAATAATATATATTTGTATAGTTTCATATCTCAGTAATTTCATGGCCGATTGATTTCTGAAGTGATTTATCTCGTGCGGTTTCCGCTACATGAACTTGCTACAATGACCTACCTGACTTTGCGAAAAGGTTCAGGTCCTAAATAAAATGCCTTCGACATCTTTTGTGATTTGTTCAAAAAATTCGACTGCGTTCTGCATGAAACGTTAATCAGGAAACTCCGCCACTACGGGATCCGAAACACCCCTCTGTGTCTTATTACTACATACTTGAATAATAGTATTCATAGCATTGACGTTCGTGGATACAGATTTTCCGGATCTATAGTTCCACTGGGAGTCTCACAGGGCTCAATTCGTTTTGTATCCTATGTTTGACACTATAGCTTTAGCAACAACAATTTCAGTTACTGTTTAAGAGACATTTATAAGCAATAAGTTTAATATATCGAATTTATTTTGGTATTCAGTTTTAATATCATATCACAATAGAGTATTACACCCATTTTTTAACAACATTTTTATTTAATCGATTAGTGCCATGAAAACGCATTAAAATTTTAGTTTTGTATATTTCGCGCGTAATTTGATGAAAACGCTTGACGCAGGGAACGCCATATTGGTGTGTGGGTATGACGTCAGTTTGCTGTGTAAAGAAATGCGCTGATATTTGGTGTGATTATTGTTAATAATTTAAAAAAGAGTCATTATTCTACTTATCGCTGGTTTGCTGTTCCTGAATATATTTCGATAAAAAATTACTTTGATTTAAAATTACTTTACGAAAATAATAAAAGTACTAAGTGGTTCAGTTGATCAGTTTATACAGCGGTATGACGTAATAACATGGCGGCTACTATTTCATAGTGACAAAAACAGATTTAAAAACTGACATCTTTGAATTGAATTTTAATATTTATTTTGTTATTACATGAGCTAAACCTAACATTTTCAGACTGCTTTTTGCCTAAGCTATCTCGATAATACATTTTTAGATTTCTCTCATATAGAGATACTTTATTCACGTGAAGGCGTCCTCTTCAAGGACATTCATAGCTTCACCAAACAGGCAAGGATCCGTTGTCAGCAACTGAGAGCCAGATTGTCGTTAACTGCTTGCGATCAAAGCTATTTTCCAGGACGTATCTTCTGATTGATCAATGAGTTGCTTAATCAGAAGTTTGTAGTTGGCTCGGTCGGTCGATGTATCCTCCTATTTTGCAAGGCCTATCTTATATTCGGTCGACCCATAGTTTGAGAAATGCTGTCATACGGTATTCTGTTGTGGGGAAATACCACCGAGATTCAGACTATCTTTATCTGAAGGCCTTACATTCAAAACCATATAAAGCTAATTTCTAGAAAAATTACAAATCGTATTTGTGTCGCGTCTTACGTAAAACACGATTACCTATTAGCACACATTTACACAATTATGTACAAAGTGTAAGTAAACCTGGTTTGCTCCGAATATTTACATTGTGCAAATAGATTAAAAATATGTATTTGCTTCACAAACATACAAGGGTATGTCCAGACCTGGCGAATGCGCCGCTCGCGAGCCCCTTGCGAACTGCGCGCGTGCATTTCATGTTCGTACGCAGACCCTGCGCCGTCCGCGCGCCGCTCGCGCGCTAGCTACGCGCCGTACTCGAGCGGCGCAGGAGGTGCGCACCTCCCTCGCCCACAGATTTAGTTCAACGCGAAAGAAGCTATGTGCGCACGAGCTGCGCGCGCGCCCCAGGAGTTACACTAGAGCGGCGCACCAGACGTAGGCTGTAACCGCACGCCAGCAACACGCGCACAGTTTGCAAGCGGCTCGCGAGCGGCGCATTCGCCAGGTCTGGACACACCCCAACACTTACTACAAAAAAAAAAGTAAAGTAAATACCTCTTTACATAGTTCTCCGTATCTCAACGCTAGCACACCTTTGGTACCGAGCGGGTTAGTTGTGTTCACTTCGTACAGATGCATGCCCGAGTTGAAATACCTCGTCAAAGGACCCGTATTCCAAACCTAGAACATACAATAATAGTACATTATGGTACAAGTGAGTAACATTGGTGATTAACGCTGAGGCGCCATTGAGACCCGAGCCGTCAGGCGAGGGTCTTAAGAGAGCCGAGGACGGTAATCATCAATACACACGTGTATCATACGACGTTTTTCAACACACTTGTGAAGAAAATAATACTACAAAATCATTTCGTCCTTGGAGTTTTTAGGTAGTAAACTTTCCATAACGTTATGGGCTTTACATCTTATATCGGGCGGTGTTACAAGATAAATCATTTTCTTCATAACTAGTACTTGTAGTCATTTAAATGAATAAATAACTTAATTTCAACAGTGAAATCGAGTTGTGTTTTTTTTTTTTTTTGCCAATGTCGGGAAAAATTAATCCATTTTCCAATGCGCGCGCATCTAACAATGGCGATCGGCCATGGACTAAGGCCGCATTCCGAATTAGAAAAATAGCGCTGTGAGCGCTCACATCGATATTTTGCGTTCCGAGTTAGATATCACGATTCTGACAGCTAAGAACTGTCATTTTACACCACACATTTTCTTTTTAGATAGAAGCATTATTTCAAATAAATCTAAGATAACTAAAGATTTGATGCGACTCAAAACAAAACAGCACAACTGTCATTTTTGACAGCGCTCACGGTGATATTAGTACAACGCATGGTCGGCGTTATCCCAAGATGGCGCATGTCATGACGTCATCTATGACGATTCGCGGGACGTCGTTATCACACTCACGCCAATTCGGAACGGGTGTGAGCGTGCTCGAATCGATATTATTGTAACTCGGAACGTGGCCTAAAAGAATGAGGTTTTTTTTTTTTGCTTTTCGCGGATAGGGTTTTGGCCACGTACAAAATGGGGAATTCAAAGTTTTCTTTATTACAGAGAAAACAAAAGATATTTGAGTAAAAGTTTTATTTAGTAAAAACGTACAGTCGCCAGCAGGTCAAGCTATCCCAAACTGTCAAATTTTCCCAATTGAACATAAACCTTATTCCTTTGTAATAAACTTGAAAAACTATCAACGAAATTTGACAGATTGGGGTAGCTTGATGTGCTGGCCTCTGTACAAGTTGAAATTATCTATTTAAATACGAAGTTGCATGAAATGAGCAAGCAATAGGTACATTAATTTATTGGTACTATTGAACACGACCTTTTTTGTATCGAAACTTTTTAAGAACAAAGCAACCCAACCAATAAAAAATAAACCTATAACTCACTAGTGAATAATAGTAAAGAAAAAGTCACAGCTGGATAATAGGTGTCATTATGTGCCTAATTGCGGTGAAATTAGAGCCATTTTATGAGCAAGTGTGTTGAAAAATAAACTATCTCACTCTATTAAGGTTTATTGTCCTGTATTCCATAGCCAGACTCTACAATAATACAATAGTACAAGTTATGGCATCTAATGAAGGCTTATTTTCGATAAAAACGAAATAATAATTTCATAATTGTTGTGTTTATATTTTTCCTTCTACTATTACACACGTTATCTTTCATCTCTTTTATCTTCTCTCCTATCGCAGGTGTGCTGGAAGATATTTCTGTAGAAATAAGCATTACCTTTACTTTTATACTTTATTCACAAGAAAGTTTGTTAGCATGGCCTAGATAGCGCGCGAGTTGAATGCAGTCGGGGTCTGAGGTAAAGAGCGGGAGCATCTCCCCCGCTACCCGCACGCCCCACCTCACGCGCCTGCAGTGTAGTGCTGTGCCATCCTTGTCAACTATAGTATCGTGGCTTCGATGATCACGTCATAATTTTAGAAGAAAATTATTGGCAAAGAGATGGATTAATTGAAGATACCATAGATCGATTCGTCATTGAGGTCAGCGACGGCGAGGATAGTGACACCGATTCAACCATATCTGCCATTTCTGAATCTGATTAAAAAATTTTTATTCCGTTTTGTGAAATGATTATTAAAAACGTGTGATAATTATGATATTGTTTTTTTTTTCATCATGTTAACCTAGTGTAAAAAATAAAATTAAACTTATAACATTGTTTAAATTTATCGACATTCATTACTCATTGTGGTCATAATTAGGTCACAGCACTACCGCATTCCTAAGCTCTGCATTCAACTCGCGCGCTATCTGTAGCTTATCCTGTATTTAATTTGGCAGTACACCGTCCTAATGTAAGTCGTTTTGCCGACCAAATCGCCATCTACTCGCGACAAACCGAAATGATTTGCTTTGTGACGTTAGTTGATCTATTACTCACAGACTGCAGCGCCGCATTCATGAAGCAAGTGTTGCCCAGGTTGTGCAGGCCAGTGGCGCCGGGCAGGTTGGGCGCTATCAACGTCTCGCGACGCTCCGTAGCTCGACTTGATCCACTGCTCATACTGTGACAAAAGAAACATCGTCAGAAACACAATTACACTATAAACACTTATGAATCTGATGTATAAAGTTTGGTCTTATGATTGGTTGGTTGACGAAAATATGAACAAGCGTAATTGGCTTATAATGTTCCCACAGCTGCGCTGGGAGACAGATTCCTTTCTACAAGAGGGAGTGGGTCGTAATCCGGGCGGGAACAGTGCGATAAGATGTTTAAAAAATGCTTAACATGACATTTAGATGTCTTTCTGGGTGAAAATCGGCTTTAACCGATCGAAATCCACTACTGGACATAAGCCCACACTGCATCAATCCTTCGAATTCGTATACAGCAGTTTATTAAATCGTCAAACAAAACATGTCGACGTTTTGCTGTAGAATATGCGCGCACTCCGAAAACACGTGCTTAAACCCAAACACAAATAATAAACATTAAAAGCATTCACGATTTCAACGAATAATTATTATACAAAAACGAAGCAACACTAAAGAAAATAACACTTTATACCACATCAAACAGTTTTTCATTTCTCTGTAGACAACTATCACAAACCTCCATGATTACAGTTTTAAAAACTCCAAACGTGAAATAATCCATATTTAGAATCTTTGGGGGAACTGTGTAGGAAAACGTATGTTTTTCCTTTTGATAAGTCAACGTTATTCTGGGACGATTATTCTTATTATTATTATTAGTAACCGTGGAGTTTCTTGCCGGCTCTTCTCCATAGGAAACAACAATTTTGAACCGTGCACCTAGCTTCTGACGTTTCATAAGTGCCCATGCAGGTTTATATGAAATAAAAATATTTTGATTTGATTTGATTTGATTCCCAGCTGACCGATTAGTAGTTACATGTATGAGTTATATTGTGTACGAAACAAAAAAAGATTACGTTATGTAGGTGTAATATTAAAAGGACCGCTGATGAAAGTATGGGCGCCTGCACAAATTAATGAAACAATCTCATACAGACGTGTCAGATTGAGAGACGCCTAATGATCATACTCCTAGTTACTAAGATTGTTTCTAGCATAAATATATGGATGTGTTACTGCTTTTTTGTAGGATATTATCGACAAATTAAATTGCGTATTCATAAACCAGCTATGGAACGCTCGGTTCAAAGTGCTCATATAATTAAAAAAAACGAATATTGCACGAATGATTGCAGTTGTGGAAGCACGTGCGCGCCCGCTCGTCCAGGCCCAGCTCGTGCAGCGTGGGCCGCTAGTATTGTGCCAGTACCTGAGCGCGCCTATCTCCTCGGGCCACGTGAGGTCCCCGTTGCGCAGTTCCAGCAGCAGGCGCGCCCGCTCGTCCAGGCCCAGCTCGTGCAGCGTGGGCCGCTCGTCGTCCAGCAACACGGCGCTGCTGCCCAGCGACCACACACGCATGTCCTCGCGCGCCAGGCCCAGCGCAGCGCACAGGAACTCGCACACCTGGGGATAGCCATGGGGTTATAGTCAATGTAGGACCTTTTCATACTAGTGTTTCTTCAGCGTAGTTGTTAGATAAACGCATGCGCAGCGTAGAGGTACATACGCAGTTTCGAATGTACCGTTGGATGTTGCTAGCAATATGTCTCCACTGCGAGGGAATGTGGGATCACCGATGTTTATAAGGTCGCACCTATTCAAGCGAACGCAGTGTGTGCACCGTCACAGGCGCGAGTTACGTAGGCGCAGCACCATCTAGCACGCGTGCGAGCAACGCACGCCGTCACCGACTTACTGCGACGGTGGACGCTTGCGCAATTTAACCTTCTTAATTGAATTATTCGCGTATGGTGCAAGTTCAGACTTATCGCTTCGTACCTGCCGCACAGTGGCCAGCCGCGAGAAGGCGGCCGTGTAGGCCAGCTGGCGCTCGGGCGGCGCCGGCGCCAGCGGCACGCTGCTGTACGGGCCCGCGCCGCCGCCCGCCTGCGGGGGCAGTCCTGGGGGGGAGTAACTATCGGTTACCAATTACTTTAATCAAAATACAGCTTTGATACAGTCCCAGGTTTGAATTATTAATACGCCAGGAACAAATTTTGGGTACTGAACCGTCATCAAAAGATAGAATTGATGAAACCAAAGCAAACACAAGCCCAATTTTGGAAAAAAGTAAACCATTTTCTTTGTTCGCTCGTTATTTAAATAAGACCGAATAACCCACATCTAATAAATACCAGCCTGTATTATTTAAGTAAGTAAGTAAAGATCTTACATAATCTTTTAATTCAGCAAACATGCCTTTTTAAATCCAACAATAGAAGAATTATTTACTTTTTGTTTGCGATCTAACCTAAAATAACCGTATTAAAGAAATTGTCATACGTACTCTGTGTGCTCTGAACATGTCGTAAAAGCTTCAAATGCAGAGGATACAACTCCAACTCGACGTCAGAATTTGGTGGGCGGATAACCTAAAACACAAATAAATCTATATATATAAAAGAAAGTCGTGTTAGTTACTTCACTTATAACTCAAGAACGGCTGAACCGATTTAGCTGAAAATTGGCAGGGAGGTAGTTTAGAGCCAGGAGAAGGACATAGGATACTTTTTATCCCGTTCAGTTGTTTCAGAAATAAAAAAAGTATCAAAGTGGAAGTTGGCTGTCGAAAAACGAAAATTTTCACGGATAGGATAATAGGGTAGATAGGGTAGGGTAGGTAGGGTAGGTAGGGTAGGTAGGGTAGGTAGGGTAGGTAGGGTAGGTAGGGTAGGTAGGGTAGGTAGGGTAGGTAGGGTAGGTAGGGTAGGTAGGGTAGGTAGGGTAGGTAGGGTAGGTAGGGTAGGTAGGGTAGGTAGGGTAGGTAGGGTAGGTAGGGTAGGTAGGGTAGGTAGGGTAGGTAGGGTAGGTAGAGTAGGTAGGGTAGGTAGGGTAGGTAGGATAGGTAGGGTAGGTAGGGTAGGTAGGATAGGTAGGGTAGGTAGGGTAGGTAGGGTAGGTAGGTAGGGTAGGTAGGTAGGTTAGGGTAGTGTAGGGTAGGGTAGTGTAGGGTAGGGTAGTGTAGGGTAGGTAGGGTAGTGTAGGGTAGCGTAGGTAGGGTAGTGATTTTGTATGAATGACTTTTGGACGAACAGGACAACGTCTGTCGGGTCAGCTAGTTAAAGTAAATAAAAGTTTATTTCACAAAAGCATTCAAAAGAATTTGATAGACGCCAGCACAACAAGCTACCCCAATCTGTCAAATTTCTTTGATAGTTATTCAACTTTATTACCAAAGAATAAGCCTCATGTTCAATTGGGAAAATTTGATAGTTTTGGGGTAGCTTGATGTGCTGGCGTCTGTACAAAACTACAATATTCATATAATGATTACATATGGTACTGAAACTGATACCAAAACTAAACCAGACGTGGAGTGTTCTATATGGAGATCGTGTCAACGTGAATGTGAATGTCTTGACGTAAATTATTATTTTAGCATAATAAGCACTTGTGAGTGTGGTTATATTTGAGTGTGGGTGTGTTTGTGTGTCGGTGTGTGTATGTGTGTGTGTGCATCGTGTGGTGAGGTGAAGCGTAGGGAGTGTCAGTATAAATGTGGAAGTGTGTGTTATATGATATTATGCAATGCGAGCAAGTACTTCTGTGTTTTGATAGTCTAATTGCTGGAGCCAGGCAGCAACAATGTTTTTAACGCCGTGTCTGGAAAGTCCTACAATGCTCAGCTTTTGGTTGATGCTGTCGTACAGTCTACTACTCAGGCTGCTACTGTCTACTAGCGAAAGCTGTTTTACAAGGGGCACGAGGACAAACAGGCATTTTGCTACGTATGTTTGGGTCGGATAGGGGCACGGATGGGTGTTTCCTCAGTATGGATTTGAGCACAAACAGCTGGCGAACTGTTAGTACTTTACAGTCCGAGTACAGTTTCGCTGTAGAGTACTTGTATGGTTTCTTTGTGATCATTTTCAGGACCGCTCTCTGTGATCTATCCAAATCAAGAAGATGCGTTTTGGCACCTCCTCCCCACACGGTGGCGCAATATTGGATAATCGACTAACATAGGGCTAGGTTTAAGCTTGTCGGGGGGTGCAGACTCCCTCAGGGATTAAATATGTGGATCAGACGCCTCGTTCTCGAGGTTAAAACATCTATCTGCTTGTCCCACCTCAGTCCACTATCAATATGTACACCAAGAAATTTAACGAATTCCGCACGGTTGAGTACTTGAGAGTACTACGAGAGCTCGAATAGAGAAATCATGTGATGGGTTTTTTTTTTTTTTTTGGTGATGGAAAAGGGCATGTGGCGATCCTTGGACCTTGACACAACTATTTATACAAAACATTAATACACATACATAAACACGACATATTATACACAATACAATACCTAAACTTGTATATATATATTAATACTGTTTATTTAAATCTATCACCATCATACACAATCAATACGGTATTGTGGAAGCGCGCCGCGTCTACGTCACGATGTGACGTAGTGGTGCGCCGGAGTGGGGTCGCGCCGCTCAGCGCGTGCCATTGTGCCATTCCAATTACCAATTTATTCGTACAATCCTTCAGGATTACCGTAATAGTTAAATATCTGTGTACAAACTGTGTATAACCTTCTCCGTGTATAACTATCTGTGTGTATGTCGATCTTATGTGCCTTTCTTCTGTGAACATCTGTGTATTGTGTTGGAACAATTAGAACCGTGAGTGAGAAATTGCAATCTTTTATTTACAACTGCTCACCACACAAGCACATGATTAGTGTACAGCAAAACACTAAAGGCACATAGTTGGTTTTAGATAGCTTTAACAGATTTGTTGTTAGCCAGCTCATGACCTGAGATAAGGAGTATTCTGCTCTTTCCTTCAGTGTGCCAATTCAGACCCCAGAAGAACAGAACAGTGTCATCTGCATAGGTGAATATTTTCGTATATGGAAGAGACATTGAGCAGACGTCATTTATACATAGCAGAAAGAGAGTGGGGCCCAGAATGCTCCCTTGTGGAACGCCATAAGAAATTGTATTTTCGTCACTGATGTGTTTATCTATTTTAACTCGTTGCTTTCTGTTATTGAGGTAATCACTAAAGATATTATGAGCGATACCTCTTATTCAGAGCTTTTCTATTCTAATTTAGCTAAGAGAATGGGAACAGATAACGTGTCAAAAGCCTTGGATGGGTCTAAAAATATACATAGACAGGAATTTTTTGCATTCAGGTTTTTGACGACTGTTTTATAAGGTCCATCACTGGGTAAATACCAGAGCGGAAATCAAATTGGTTTTTGGCCAAAACATTATTAGTATCAGTGTAAGAGGAACATTTACTAGTGGAAGGAGTCGAACAAACGACTTTATCAGCCAAGTTTTTTCCAATTTCGGAGAAAAAGCTGTAAACATGATTAGCAGCTGTAATGGGAAGAACTGACCTTCACTTTTTGAGCGTGTGTAATATTTTTAATGGCTTTCCAAAGGGCCCTGGGGTCACTGCCTGCTTCATCGTTTTGAGATTTTTCGTACACTATTCTCAGTTTTCGGAGAAGACGATTACAGAAGTTACGGTGGCGAGTGTAAGTTACCTTGAGGATCATATTATCTCATGCTTTTTTGGATTTGGCATGTAGTCTGTCGCGATTTTTACCTCGATTCGAACCTAGTTTGGAAATCAGGAGTTCATATAGTTTTAGCCGTCTACTCACACACATTTTTTGTATCCTAGTTCCTAGGAATATTATTGTATTAGGCTATATCTTTATTGAGTCCAAATAAACGTTATTATTATTTTTAATACGGCGGAGTAGGCCAGGTGACATCCACGGTTTGAGAATTCTATTTCTCTTTGTTACAATGGTTGTTCGGGTGTGGTTAGCTATAACGCCTGCAATCATGGAAACAAGGTCATTTGCTGCTAGGTTGGCGTCAGTAGTTGCTAATATATGCGCAAAGTTAGCAGATTCGAAATCTTTTTTTACTAGTGAGTAATCCGTATATGAAGAGCTGGTGGTGAATTGTGTTTTGGGATTAGATTGTTCGATTGCTAAAATGATTGGCATGTGGTCTGTTATATAAGATTCTAGAACCGTCGTGGAAGGAAGACTTGTTTTTATAACGCTTTTATTAGCTCGGGTTGTATGTATGTATGTATCTATGTATGTAACGGAATCTTTGAGCCTAATTTTCACTGGTTTCTAGACGTCTGATCAACTTGAAACTTTGCACACGTCTTAAGGGCCGATGGCAATGCAATAACCCGATAAAAAATTTGAAAATTTCAAAACTTTTTTTTTTTTTTTATCAATTTTTTAAAATTTTCCCGATAAAAATTTGATCGAACTAAAAAATGGAAAACAAATAATAGTTTAAAAAAAATAAAAAAAACACGCTTTTATTGCTGACCGAACTAAATAAATAAAAATCTTTATTTCAGACATGAACACATACATGAACAGTCCATAGATTGGTTAGTGATGAGTTATTAACAGAAACTACTTATAGTCTATATTAGTATTGTTAGTAAAGACACAAACACAGAAAAATTGCCTAAGCCCGCCCTCGAGGCTCAGTGTGGAACCGCTATAGGTACATTTACGCCTCCGCCTAACTCTTGGGGAATCACAGGCTTGACGTTATGTGATGGAATGATTTATTTGCGTGTACCTATAGCTAGCTCCACCCAGTGCCGTTGTATTGGACAGTCTGGCCTATTAACAATCATCTTCAGGATGCCGTTCCGAGTGTTACGCAAGCGCTGTAATAATTAAATTCAGAGTAAAAAGCGTGGGGTGCTTGATATTTTAATTATTACAACTATTCTATTGGCAACCATCTATGAGAGGAGAGTCATGAAAATATAGGAAAATGCACCCCACGCTCTTTACTCTGAATTGAATTATTGACTTCATACTACTGTGACACAAACTCTTTGTAATTAAAAAATATTTTCTACTTTTTAGTTCGGTCAGCAATAAAAGCGTGTTTTTTTAGTTTTTTTAAACTATTATTTATTTGTCAAATAGTGGTCTAGACAGGTGTTGATTCTTGTAGGATGGGTATGTGTTGGGAATAAGCCATGAGTTGCGTTAAATGTCAAATATTTCTCACGAAACGGGTCAGAGCTATTAGGGCATATGCAGTGATGTGCCGTGGGAACATTCCCGTTCCCAGTAACTTCCCAACGGGAATGTTCCCGGGAATGTTCCCATGTGCCCGGGAACATTCCCAGTTAGTGGGAACACTAACACAAAAGTTAAAGATTTTTATTTTTTTAACTCTTTAGATTAGGTTTCTTATCGCATGTTTAAAATAATAAAAGATAGAAATTAAATGCATATCTTTTACACCCATAATGTGTTATCGAGAATTTTCGGCAGTTTATTGATGTAGTTGGAGAGTTAAACTGATAACAAAAAAACTATCCTTTTAACTGTGCAGGTGTGATGCTAATTTTGAGAAATGTTATTTACTTATCCTTTGTGCATGATTTATGGCTCCAACTAACCGGGTCGGCGTAACAAACAATCCAAACTGTAGAGACATCCCAACAAATTGGCCGCTCAACTCACAATACCAGCTTGTGTCAGCAGACTTAAAAGACGCAACATCCTACAATTGGATAACTTGGAGAGAGCTTCGTTATTCATATGAAAGTCGCTCCTGATGAGGAATAACTCTTCCCTGCCAGACCTTCCTACAACTCATTTGCTCATAGTTTTTAAAAACTGATTGCAAGATGAAACACAAAAATAAAATAAAAGAATAATGTATTCTACCAGTCTATTTAAATTCGTGGAAACTGTCCATACGGTCGGGTCTAAGTTTTTCAAGGCCCATCGTTTCAATAAAAATAAGAGGCTCTCTGATCCTACTTTGCAGCTCATGAAGGAGAGGCGCGAGATGGTCCTGCAGTCTTCAGACGATGCGCTTGAGTACCGGCAGTTTAACAGACGGATCTTTAAGTCCTTGAAAAGCGACCTCCGCCGCTTTAATACAGAATGTATTAAAGACGCAATAGAACGGAATAAAGGCTCCAAGGTCTTTGCTAGGGATCTGTCTATTGGGCAGAGTCAGCTTACGAAACTGAAGACCGATGAAGGCAGGATCGTATCCACCAAGGCTCAGGCTTTGTGGATACGATCCTGCCTTCATCGGTCGGTGTTGAGAGAGATTGAGAGATTCTATGGACAGTTATACAAGTCAACAAGAAACCCCGTTACGAATCTGGCAAACGACCCAAGAGCTAGATTGACCCGACAGTATACTGAAGACATCCCGGACGTCAGCTTGTACGAGATTCGGATGGCTCTGAAGCAGCTTTAAAAACAACAAGGCGCCGGGTGATGACAGAATCACAGCTGAACTCCTAAAGGCCGGCGGGAAACTCGTTCTTAAGGCCCTCCAGAAGCTGTTTGATTCCGTCATACTCGAGGGCAAAACGCCACAGGCATGGAACAGAGGTGTGCTGGTACTTTTCTTTAAGAAGGGTGACAATGCCTTTCATAAGAACTATAGGCCCATCTCACTTCTATGCCATGTCTACAAGCTGTTCCCCGGAAGTCATCACAAACCGTCTAGCGCGCAGGTTTGACGACTTCCAGCCTCCCGAACAAGCCGGGTTCCGTAAAGGCTTTAGCACAGTAGACCACACACATACGCTGCGGCAGGTTATACAGAAGACCGAAGAGTATAATCTGCCTCTCTGTTTAGAGTTTGTGGACTACTAAAAAGCCTTTGATTCGATCGCGACGTGGGCAGTACTGCAGTCCCTCCAACGGTATCAGATCGACTATCGGTACATGGCGGTGTTGAAGTGTCTGTACGAAAACGCCACCATGTCAGTCCAACTCCAGGACTGGACCTCGAAACCTATCTTTCTGCAGCGAGGTGTAAGACAGGGAGACGTTATCTCTCCGAAACTCTACACCGCTGCACTGGAGGATTTCTTCAAGGTTCTGGACTGAAAAGGGGCTGGCATCAACATCAATGGCGAGTACATCACTCACCTTCTGTTTGCCGATGATATAGTTGTCATGGCTGAGACCATGGAGGATGAACATGGACAAGACAAAGGTCATATCCAATCCCCATGTAACACCCAGTCTCGTAACGGTCGGAGGAGCTGAACTGAAAGTTGTGGACGAGTACGTTTACCTAGGACAAACTGTCCAGTTAGGTAGGTCCAACTTCGAGAAAGAGGTCAATCGTCGAATCCGACTCGGCTGGGCAGCGTTCGGGAAGCTTTGCAATATCTTCTCGTCCCACATACCGCAATGTTTCAACACGAAAGTCTTTGACCAGTGCGTGTTGCCAGTGATGACATATGAAACCGAAACGTGGTCGCTCACAATGGGCCTCATAAAAGGCTTAAAGTCACCCAAAGGGCGATGGAGAGGGCTATGCTTGGAGTTTCCCTGCGTGATCGAATCAGGAATGCAGAGATCCGCAGGAGAACCAAGGTAACCGACATAGTCCGAAGAATTGCCAAACTTAAGTGGCAGTGGGCAGGGCACATTGCTCGCAGAACAGATGGCCAATGGGGCTGAAAAGTTCTGGAGTGGCGACCGCGTACCGGAAGACGTAAAGTTGGAAGGCCTCCCACAAGGTGGACCTATGACCTTGTGAGGGCCGCAGGAGTCCGCTGGATGCGGGAAGCACAGAACCGGTCGAAGTGGCAGAGCTTGCGGGAGGCCCATGTCCAGCAGTGTACGTCTTTCGGCTGAAATGACGATGATGATGATGATGATGATGATGAATCTCTAAACCTCCTAGTCTCCTACATTCGAAATTTTTATTAACCTCTTTCTAAAATTAATACAATGAATGACAAGTTACTAAATGAGTACTCATTACATGTCAAAACTACTTACTTACTAAATCTTACCAGTAACCTTGTATGTTATTATATTTTTACTTTTATTATAATTCTATGTGGTTTCATTGACACGTTCCCAGCAATTGGGAATATTCCCGGGCACTGGAAAGATTCTTTTGGGAACATTCCCACTTTGGGAACATTCCCGGGAACGGCACATCGCTAGGCATATGTCAATGTTTGTGTCACCTACAACTATATTACTAGATGCCATGTCATTGTATATGTCATTTAAGCTGTTTATGAATTTGTTAAATTTATCTTTGGTTTTTGATGAAGGGGAACGGTATACGGCCACAACTACAGTGCTTTTTTTCTACTTAGCAAACCAGACAGCTTGCCTCTCCGAAAATCGGTTCGCCGATTTTACACGTTAGATTTATATTAGTAAATATAATTATGCCATCATTTTTGTTAAGGGTATGCTTTGTGGAGTGAGCAATATATCCTTCCGAGAAGGATAGGTTGTTTACCTTGCGGAGTCAGCTCCCACTTCTTATACAAGTCTTCTGTGGGAAAGCGGAAGGGAAGACCCGCAGCAACCTTAAGTATAGCACGTTGAGCTCTTTCCGCCTCTATCAAGTGCGTTTTAGCAGCGCTTATAGACTACTGCATCATATCCTGGGCCACCCCAGGATATGATGCAGTAGTCTATAAGCGAGTGGCACAAGGCATAGTAGACCATCTTGATGGTACGATGGTCGGCTACGTGTTTTAGACTCATGAAGATGTTAATGAGTTTACGCAATCTTGTTACCAGGACGTTAATATGTGGAAAGCTGAGGATTTTTTTCCAATATTACTCCAAGATATTTAATATGATCGGTTGTCTGAAGAGAAAGACATGAACATTGTTGGTAGGATGACCAGCACGTGTGGGCCGTTATAGAAATTGAACGTGGAGGTAGCGCATTCGATCGGAGTGCAAATGCTATTTATTTTGTTTTTGTGACATTGAGAGTCAGCACATTACTCTGCAACCAATCAACAACCCTGTTGAGCCTCTGTTGAGCCACATTATAGACCTCATACCAGCTATCACCACTAAAAAATATGGCCGTGTCATCGGCAAATGTAAAAATATGGCCATTCAAAATTTCAAGATTACCAAGGAGGACCATTACTAAGGAGGATCTGGCAGCGGTCGTTGATGTAGATCAAGAAGAGGGTTGGACCAAGTATGCTGCCCTGTGGCACTCCAAAGGTCACTGGCAGTTCGTTACTCACCCTATCATCAACTTTAACCTGATGTTTCCGGTTGGACAGATAGTCCTGAAATAATTTTAAGGGAAGACATCGTACTCGCAGTTTTTTTTTTCATCTTTCCCCGTAAGTGTGGAACTGTGACCGTGTCAAAGGCTTTTGCCAAGTCCAGGTGTTCCTGGACTTGGCAAAAGCCTATGCCTAAAAAGCCTTAAGTGATTGTTTCGGGCTTCTAAGTAAATAACTGACCTGTCTCGGCAAGGGGTCGGGCCCGCCGTACCACAGTGCCAGAGCCCGCCACAGCGCGTCGGGCACCAGCTCGAAGTCGCGATGCTGTGCCAGCGTCACGTCGCGGCGTAGGTGCCCGCCCTCGCCTGTTAGTGTGCGGACCTGGAAACAGACAAGGAATTACTCAAATTTGGGACTTGGTAAGTCCGTCAACGGGCCACTCTGTAGGGCTTAGGTTACCTTAGCAAATTGAACCGCCACATGCTAGGGCGGAAAGATGGCCGTAATGAAACTGACAGGCGTTTTTATCGGTCCGCCGCAATACAAAACTTAAGGCAAAAATAGTGAATATCAATGCCAAGTGTAAATACAACATGCTTGAAATAGTAAGCAATCTTGTCAGGAATTCAGTTTTTATATTAGAGTTATTACTATTATTTGCTACTTATCAGCACGTTAAGCCTTTGGTCCCGGTTGTCATTCGTAGATCTTTGATAGTTGTTACCGGTCGTCAGAAGCCCGAAAGTCTGACAACCAGTCTTACCAAGAGGTATATTGTATTTCCCAGTAACTGGGTTGTGGAAGCAAGATAGGCAGTTGCTCCATGTAAAATACCCGGCTGCAACCGGTTAGACTGGAAGCCGACAACATAGTTGGGAAAAGGCTAGACAGATGATGATGAGTATTATTAGCTACCTTCAGCAAGTTGGGAGCCAACAGCCTCTTGTTGTCCACAGGCCCCGGGTGCCTGTGCGCGCGCGCCGCCGCGGCACTGCCCACCCCGCTGCTACTGCCTGCACTGCCTACTGATGCCGTGTCGGCACGCCATAGGAGAGATCCCATGGATTCTGGAATAAATGAGATGGATAGTTTGAAAGTAATGTGGAATGGTGGTGTCGCTTATAGATGCAGAAGAATACAGGGTGGCGGGGACATCGACGCGCAAACTGTGCCTGGAAGATCACCGACACGCAAATGATACTAAGTACTTTTTTTTACATATCAAAGTAGGTGAGAAGCGAGACAGATTGCCTCATTTTCTATCATTTTCAAATTAATGTTCTACGATTGAAAACCAACCTCTTCTTTTCATGCGAACTAAATTAATTCTATCTATTGAATGTTCACCTTGAAGACACCATATACCAACTTTGGGTCCTAGATTCAGAGCAAGTCTTAGCAAGTTCACTTGTCAAGTTCCATATCTTACTGACTGACCTGTAGAGTTACTGGTGAAGCTCTCGTCACACACGATGGCCTCGTCGATGTGCCGCTGCGGCGCGCGACAACAGTTGTCGGTGCTCGCGCCCGACGTGTACGCCAGCCAGCTGCCCCACCACTCGGCCGCCACCAGGTACCAGAACTGACCCACCGAATACCCGCGCTGGACGGAGCGACGGAGCCAGCCAAGAACTGGAAAAGAGAACAAAATATGTTTAAAAACTTTACAAAAACCGAACTATCAAAAAATTCCTTATTTAGACCACGCCAGTTTTTGGACATAGCCAGCAAATTCTATGATGATTGCACCATAGAATCTAATGGCTATGCTCAAAAGCTATTTATCTTAGCGCATTTGGGTCTGTAAAATCAAACTAACGTCGAATTATTCTTAAAAAAACATTTCTTGTGATACAAAAACAACAAACATATCATACGACACAAAAGAAAACATTTTCCGTATTAAAAGAGGAAACAGTTTTATGAAGTAAATGATCGATATTATATCGACGTGCAACAACCGATTAATTGTTCGCGCCGTCACAAGCGCCCAGTAATCAAGTGCGACGGAAATTGACCATGTATTGTGTGCTCGCGATAAAACGGTTTAATTGATTGCGGGAAATCTATCCAGTTTTAGTTCGTTTAACTTACTTTTTTAAAGATAATGGTAATACTAATTACCATGTTTTTGTATTATTTTTGTAAAAATATTTCAAAATATAATCAGCCTTAGTTATAAAAAACTCGCTAATCACTGATTAGTCACTGTTCAGCTTATCAATTGGTTACCTCCTAATCATTGATTAACTTTTCTTTATTTATAAACGCTAGTTTGCAGGTGATTAGTAGCGAAACGAAATAGAGGTGAAATTATGCGTTCAGCACAGATTATAATCAAAATAGTCGCCTAAAAAACAGGATTTTATGTCACATGCATGATTTTTGTATCTGTCGTGACTTCGAGAGACTTATGTCAAAAATTTCATTGATTTGTATTTGAATAAAATAATGTATTATGTTTATTTTACTGTTTTTGCGATGGAAGCAAATTAGCAATGAAAATAATACGCTCCCATGATTGGAGTAAACAGGAAAAGGTAATGTATCGTCTGAATTTTTATCTAGTTTCTATTGTAAAGTGACCGAATTAATGCTATCGTATTTGCTGATATTAACCATGTATTAACATGTTCTTTACGTTTGTTTACATGGATATTATCTTTTAAAAACATATGCGTATATATGTATGTATATTCTATAAAACTTCCTAGTGCTTTTGCAGGGTTTCAGTGTATTTTAATAACAAAAAATTATACTTGTTTACAGTTACAATTTTGACTGCTGCTATGAAAGCTACTAGCACGTAGCACCAATACTATTCAACTTTGAGACGGCAACGATGGAGATGATGCTACGTGAAAAAGATGAGCAATGAAAATAATACGCTCCCATGAATGGAGTTAACAGGAAAAGGTAATGTATCTCTGAATTTTTTTCTACTTTCTATTGTAAAGTGACCAAATGAATGATAACACAGTAGCCAACATTGCTATGTTTTTACATGTTCTTTAAACTTGTTAACATGGATATTCTCTTTGAGAAACATATGTAGGTACTTGTGCCTATTCTATATAACTTCCTATTGCCTATTGGTTTCAGTGTCTTTTAATAACAATGATTAATCTTGTTTACAGTTACAATTTTGACTGCTGAAAGAAGAAAGAAAGAAAGAAAAAATATTTATTGGACTTGCACAGGAATGTTACAAACTTACTACAGTAAAATACGATAATTAAACACAAAAAAAAAGAAAAAACTAAAACACTACTATGCTACACTACTATTAAAATTAACTTGTGATTTATACAACAAAAAAAGTAAAATAAAAAACAAAATCCCGTACGAAGCCAAAACTCCACTGCTGCTATGAAAGCCACTACTTAGCACATAGCACCATTACTATTCAACCTTGCAAAGATGGCAACGGGGGACACCATGCTAAGTGACAAAGATGAGGAATGAGGGTGGCATGAGAAAATAATGGCACCCGTCTTTGGACAAGGAAGAATTGGAAATCAAAAATGATGAAATTATAACACAAATAAGGAAATAAATTGATTTTTATAAAAGTATCTTGTTTTATTGTGCATGACTGCCATAACGTGGTATTTCTTTAGTTCTGGGCCCTAGAAGGCGTCATCAGTATCGTATAAAGTACTCTCTGGGCGTCATAAAACGAGGGGTACATGGGATAACGTTGGATAATCACTATCTCCGATGAGCTTCCGCACGAACTGACTGAACCTCCTACCGATTGAACTTCCCTATAAATCCTATCATCACGTGTACTTAGAGTGAGGAATATGTTTTCTCGTAGCGGATTTAAACGAGTCTTGTAGGTCTTCCTCCGTTTACTAACAATAGGCGCCCGTGGCGTTTCAAAACTATTTAATTCTTCGGTGTCGTTCTGAAATCCCGTAAAATATTGTCGAAATCCATATTTACCAAGGACAATTCGATATTAGGAACAAAATAACCTTGAAGTACCATAAATCATATTGAATCGATCAGCTGATTAAAATAAAATCCGCCATGTTGGCTCTTAGCAAGCTCTAAACAGGGCACCGCTGGTGTTTAAATATGACAGCTACAAATCAATTGCTTAGCCTCATAGCGCTAAATAGCGTTTATAAATAAGAATTTTGCTAATCAGTTAGTTAGCAATTGATTAAAAGTTACAAGGCGTTTATGAATAAGACCGAATATGTACAAAACAAAATTAAATTACAAATTTAAAAAACCCCCGACCCAAACAAAACCTCTAAAAAGTAAAAAATAATATTTATAGGCCTTTTAATTTGAACGTAATATTTTTATCAGGGCATTGTCAAGTCGGGGGACGGCTAGGCCTCTGTTTGGCGTTTTCATTGACCGTCCCCCGACTTGACAATGCCCTGATCAAAATATTACGTTCAAATTAAAAGGCCTATAAATATTATTTTTTACTTTTTAGAGGTTTTGTTTGGGTCGGCGGTTTTTTAAATTTGTAATTTAATTTTTATTTCTTGCTTTTTAAACTTAATGTCTCCCTTAAATCACCATTTATGTATGATCTATTCATTGAGACCTTTTCAATGAGCCCAAACACGATACTTCTGCTGTTTGTTGGTGAATAACTTGGGCATCCTGGAAATTCCAGGTGTTGCTCCAGCATCATTTCAAGGGTTACTTTGTTCGTCTAATATCATTGAAGTAATAGAATACCAAATTTAGAGTTAATCAGACCCGTGGAAGATGCCCAAATCCCTTCATTAACCAGAAAAGAGCTGATAATCTTCAAACGGCTGAACCGATTTTGATGAAACATGTCTAAGAACACTCCCGACTAATACACCTTTCAAACAAAAAAAACTAAATCAAAATCGGTTCATCCGTTCGGGAGCTACGTTGCCTCAGACAGACGCACACACACACACACACACACATACACACACACACAGACACGTCAAACTTATAACACCCCGTCGTTTTTGCGTCGGGGGTTAAAAATAAACAATTCTAAATTATAATAATGGTATATATAGTATCACTTTAACTACTGCTTAGTCAATGTTAACGCGAAAATTGTGTATTAGTAAGGATTAAAAAATAACTCGGCTTAATCGGATAAAATCATTTCGGAGTACAATGTTCCATAAATGACTGTAGCATGTCGCCGCCTGGAGAGCACGGCATATTAACTGATCAATCAACTCCATAAAGTAATGGGGACAAATATTTGCACGGCCTACACAGTCTTAATTTGCTACGAGTCTGTCTATTTGCGTTCGTTATTGGTTAATAGAACATTTTGCAATACAATACTAGGCTATGGTTTGATTGTTCACCAACTAAAATTCACTTCAACTGCTATATTTTCTTATAGAGTCGGAAGTAAATAAGAGCAATAAAATGAACTTGTACTGATTACATGATTATTCAGGCATAAAGCAAAAAACAAAAAACTGGCTAGAACACGTTCAACTTTAATACGTTTATAAATCCGAAACTTCTCTAAACCGTCAATGTTCTCTGCTGCTTTGAAAATGTAATAGAAAATACAATAATTTTCCTATTTATTTCATTATATAGTGTAACTCGTTTTTTTTGTTTTTTGGGTGGGAAATCATCAAACTCAAAGCATTAATTTCAAATAAACCAATTACAGGCACTTTTGAATTGTCAAGGTCGGTGAGTTAGAAAGATGAAGCTAGTTGCCCATTCCAAAGCGTAGGTACCTATGGAGAAGAACGGGCAAGAAATAACTTCTCCCGCTCTGGGTGGAGCAGGAGGGCGTGTCAGACTTTTACTGACTAAAACCCACCCGTGTTCTTTCAGTAGCTCGTATGCCAGGGGCTGTGGTGTCTCTTTCGAACAAACCCGCACCCCTGACAGGCATCGGCCCTTGCGGGCCCCATCATTTTTTGTGCTGACATCTATTTGAGGCGCGCGTGGAATACAACGCGCCGTCAACTTGGGCTTGGTCCTTACCGGACAGCGAGCTACCCATTACTCGCCGTCCGCAAGCCCATGCCTACTGTGGCCGGAGATGGGCCTGGGATTCCCGACGCCCGGGGCGTCTCCGTATCCTGCGGCGGCTAGGGTCGCGAGGGCGCATATGCTGCCTCTCCCTCACGTGCGCCGCCTCCCTCTTCGCGAGCATTACTGCTTCGCTGAAGGAGGTGACGGCTCCCCATGCCCTCTCGCTCCGTACCATGGTCTGGACCAGGGCCGGACGCGAGAGATCGCCGCAGCCGATCGCCTCCACGAGGACACGGCGGTGCTCCGCCCAAGCCGGGCAGACCGCCACCGTGTGCTCCACCGTGTGCTCAGGGCGATCTTCGCAGTGGAAACACCCGGGCGTTTCCTCCCGCCCTATCCGAAACAGGAACCTCCCGAAACAGCCGTGTCCGGTGAGAACCTGCGTCAGGCGGAAGGTGAGGACGCCATGCCGCCTCTCAAGCCACTCCTCAAAGAGGGGACTTACCGCCGCAATCGTGGCGTGCCCAGCACTGGGTTGCGACAATCGCACACTCCATGTCGCCATGAGATCCCGCCGGAGCTCTGTCCGCTGTGCCGCGATTTCCCGCGGCAGCGGAGTTACGCCCTGGCGTTTGGCCTCCTCGCGCCACTCCCACATTTGCGCGAGGACCTTTGCCTCCAGATCCCATGGCGGTAATCCGGCAAGGAGGCCTGCCGCCTCACCGGAGATCGTGCGATATCCTCGGATCATCCGGATAGCCATGACCCTATGGGACGCCCTCAACCGGCGAGCTGGTTGGCGCCTCAAGTGTAACCCGGTTAAGTGGGCAGCTGAATTTAGGGCCAAATATGTTTCAACTTTTTGTCATCGATGCGCCTAGAAGAAGTGGGTCCTGGATATGTGAGAAACCTGTACTTCTGATAATGCCAATAAGGTCCCGACGCTTTGCATTGAAATACCTTTGTTACTGGGAATAAGTTAAAGAAATACCTCTGTTACTGGGAATAAATTAAACCTTTACACCAGAGAATGGTATATTTTCTCGATTTTTACCTCTATAATCGGGAATTTGTAGTTTAATAGCCTGTATTAGTAAGATAACTAATAATAATTTAATTTATAAATAAATTATGCATTTTTAATCAACATTTTCATCTGTATAAATGAAAAAATGGTACATTTCGACCTGTCTTAGCGGGCCTCTGTAAATAAGACAACTGATATTTTTAACCTGACCTTATCTGTATTACATATTTCGACATGAAATTAGTGTCGTTATTTATCTGCTAGGAAAAGATGACGATGGCCTAAGTTAATTAGAGTCCCAATAGAACCAGCGCAGTGTCAACTATCACATGAAAACAAATGAATGCGTCACAAACAGCGTACGACCCACTTACGCACATATTTCGACAATTAATGTAATTACGTTCAAACAAAATGTGCTATCTGTTAAGGAGGAGTCTTGACTTGCGAATTGTTACGAGATGAAGATAGACATTTTGGAAGTTATGTTGAAGAATGAAATTCCCGTGCCAATCAACACAGAGACAAAATTGTAGTAATGCAAGCTTTCTTTGAAAGATTAAACTTATCTTTTGACAGTATACCGTTCTTTTCATTTGCGTCCTACTCCGGGAGAACTAGGAAGCATATGTCCAAGCCTCTTCCCAAAATTGGAAGCAAGAGTTAAAAACAAATTAAAAGAACAAATCATCATCAAAATTCCTTCACACAGAGAGGAGCCCTGCTGCCCATTACTGGGAATATCATAGTCTGATTATGCCATGTTTATGCATCATCATAATAGTCTTATTGTGCAGAACAAAGCATACCCATGCTTTGTAGTCCCGAAAAATACTCCGAAGACATTACTTAGCTGCATCTCAGTGCATAACGTCAAAAGTATTATTATAAAGAAAATAAGAGTTGATTTTTTGGTGTTTTTGTTTGTTGCGCTTTCACGATGAAACAACTTGAAACGGCAAACCATTTTTTCCACCCGCTGAAGATCTCCTACCTAGACATGAGTTACCTTGGGTAACGTGGAAGTCTTTAAACAGACTCCGGAGTCAGGTCGGCCGGAGTAAAGAAAACCTGTTCAAGTGGAGATTCATAGACGACTCCGCCTTGGAGTGTAAATGTGTTGCTGTTCCACATACAATGGCGCCAAACATGTAGCCAATTCTGAGTTGAGTTCATTTAGATTATTTTAGATTGCCATAGACACGCTAGGAAGTAGACACTAAAACGGCTGAATGGATTTAATGAAATTTGACACATGGGTAGACCTAGGGGCCTAGGTACTCTCCTAGGTCCGCTAGGTCCTTCTCTAGGGTGAAGGACCTAGGCTTCTTTTCATCCTGGATCGCAGACGAAATCGCGGGCAACAGTTTTTTTCAAATGCATATTAGTTTTCCCTTGTAAATTAATCATTACAATAGAAACGTGAGTTTATCAAAACAATCAATGTGAAGTCATCAATCAGTAGCAAGTTGCTCTACACGCAATCAACATGTACTCATGTTAGTACTTATGTTTTAGTACCTCATACTTGGTACAGCTTGTTATCACAAATAACATACGGTGTTGAGAGTATTTCACACTAAAACATATGTGGTTTGTGTTTCACGTGTATTGGTAGGTGGAGAGAATTACTTAGTATTTTTAGATGTAGGTTGTTGATTTCAGTTAAATATTATGATAATGCAGTCTCGCCTAGTGATTACAAGCGCTACTGCTGAGCACAAGGTTCTGAGTTCGATTCCAGGGTAGGGCAAAGTGTTACTGGTTATTCCGTCTGAAATTTGTCAGAGCAATTAATCTATATAAATAAAAAAGAAAAGTCCTGACTGACTGACTTATCAACGCCCAGCCCAAGCCCTCGGACCTAGAAAGCTGAAATTTTGCACAGAGGATCCCTTTATAATGTAGACAAGGAATAAGTAAGGATTTTTCGAAATTCAACCCCTAATGGAGTTAAATTGGGGATGAAATTTCAGCGCGGGCGAAGCCGCTGGCAAAAGCTAGTCTATAATAAATTAACGAAATATCCATCATAGTATTTTTCATTAAAAAAGAACTTATTATGTAAACTTTCATATCACAATGTCAATCTGACGCTTATTTATATTTAAATAACATTAAAATTCTAGTTTACATGTCCGATAGCGGTTGATAAGTGCCCGTCCATCGTCCGCTGTAAGTCAAGTGTATCGCGACACTGATATACATAGATAACAATGTTTACAAGCATTTTCACACTTGCAATAGCGACTACGCAATGGGTGAGAAACAATTTTAACTAGAAATAAAAATGCATCTCGATTTTGAACTTTATCCTGACGGTTTAGAGTTCAAATTTTACTGCAACTGTTCCAAAATCTTTTTGATAGTTCTCTGTCATTATAAAATTAACTTTATATCAATGCGGTTAGAGTTTATGTTTGTATTGATGGTCTTTTTTGTTAATTGGTATTGTATAACCATGTTTACTGTGAGTTTATATGTGCAGACGCAACTCCACAATGTAGTATGAAGAACTTGCTAATTATAGCGGCATATTTGTGATTGTAAGCACTTGAATGAAGATGGAATTAATTATAGTTCTGTTATGTAACAATTCGATTGTTGTATTACGTTTTATTGTTCCCGCGGAAATTTAGTCATCATTAAGAGATATTATTATTAGCAACATTGTGGAAAAAGTAAAAGGTTCTAGAATATACAGTTGCATATATGACGCATGTAATTACTTTGCTCTATTTGATTTCAAGCCTACTTGAAGATGGACCGCAATTTGTGAAAGTAAGGTGATTGTGCGTCTAAATGGCGTGTTGCCGAATAAGTAGAACCGCTGGTAAGCATTTCTCCATTTTATTCCTTTTAAAGTACAAATCAACCACCATCTGGGTCTTAAAAAACGTCCGGCGACATCGAAGCAGTCTCTGATTGGTTCACAGCACACTAGCGCAAGACAGAGAGAAGTGGAAATGAGATAGGGAGGCCTTTGCCCTACAGTGGGAGAACATCATCATCTGCCTAGCCTTTTCCCAACTATGTTGGGGTCGACTTCCAGTCTAACCGGATGCAGCTGAATACCAGTATTTTACATGGAGCGACTGCCTATCTGACCTCCACAACCCAGTTACTGGGTAATACGATACCCTTTGGTAAGACTGGTTGTCAGACTTTCGGGTTTCTGACGACCCGTAACGACTGTCAAAGATCCACAAATGACAGCCGGGACCAACGGCTTAACGTGCTTTCCGAGGCACGAAGGGGTCTTGGTATGTAAAGATGGTCACCCATCCACGGACCAACCGCGGCAAGCGTAGCTTAACCTGATCGATCAACCCGCGCAGCTATTGTAACTTAGCCACAAGGGAGAACAAAGGCTAAAAATAAATAATGAAGTACTTAAGTCGAGTTCTTAGCAATCCACTCTTGAACGCAGACATTTCGAATTACACTCATCATTCAACTCGAACCCACATTGCTCTGCTGATATCTTCACACTACTGCCGTGTCTCTACTCAAGACTCGGCCTATTGTTACTTCAGAGACATTCAATCAGCGATAGAGATGGAAAATCCAAAAATATATTGGATTGGCATAAGCTACCGAAATGCTTATGTCAATCCTATTAAAAGTTGTTGAAGAAATAAGAAAAGCTTTAAAAAAGATTGCCACTTGTCTAGACCCTCAGGTTGCTTGTTCGATGTCGACATAGCTCAAAACGAAAATGTTCCCTATATCAAGTACAGTAGACTCACCAATATCCCTCTCCTGGTGCTTGCACTGCGGCCGCAGCCCCAGCACGATGTGGCACACCTCGAACACCAGCTCCAGGAAGGGCGTCACCAATGTGTCGGCGCTCTCCACGCTCCATATGAGGAAATCTTCCAGGGTGAGCGCCATGTCGTTGGCTATTAGACCTTCGTTCTTTTGTTGTTCTTCTCCTTCTTCTTCTTCTTGCTGGTGCTGTTGTTGTTGCTGCTAGAAAAAAGAAAGAAGCTGTAAATTTGGAACAAAAATGGGCCAAATGCGTGTCGGACCACGCACAATTAAGGTTTCCGTAGTTAGGATGAATTTATCCCAAAAACAAATTTAACTTTGTAGTTGAATAAATGTTCTCCAATACATCGATTATACGTCAATTGGTCAATAGTAAGTAACATAACCGCAAATGAAAGTTTATAATTGTAAGAAAAGTTGACTAGGTATAAAAAGAATGGCTACTCATCCAATAATACTCAAAATTAATCGAAATCCGTATGTTTTCTAGTTGAAAAAAAAAAAGACATTGTTATAACTGCGTATTGTTTCAACCTCGTTTTTACTTCCATGTAAAAGCCATAGCATGTTGAAAGTTTCAATTACAAAATCTTTTTTTTACTCATGTTTCAAATGAAGAAACGACAAATTAAACATGGTTTACCATTTCTGACATGCCACTAAACACTCACCTCCTTCAAAACACTAATCTCCTCCTTATTATCACTATTAGGTCCCAGCTGAAACACTGGCTTCCTTCCATTCTTGGGAACAGTCACCAGCTTGTCCCTCAAATTCACTAGGATCACTTCAGGGTCGAACCCTTTCTCCAGGCCTTCGGAGTCGTTGCTGTCGGAGGGCGTGGAGGCCCGAGAGTTCTGGTTCTTGAGGCTCTCATTGGCAACCGTGCAGAGGATGCCCACCATGTCGATGAGTTCCTTCTTGTTGAGGACCCCATCGCTGTCCAGGTCGAAGATCTTGAAGCAGACTGTAAGGAGGTGGTTATATTAGTATAAAGGAAGCTTTCAAGATATGTAGCCGTGAATTCCAACGAGTAATTTATGATAATGGAAATCGATTGGGCGGTCCTCATTAAATAAAATAATACATTTTACAAGCTATTGTTGAGAATTTGGACCTGAAAAGAGTATATTCAGACTACTTTTAAATTTTCAAAGCCTCGTCAATATGACTTGTGGCCAGCAGCAAAACAGCCTCACGGGTCGATCGATAAGGTTAAGCTACGCTTGCAGCGGATGGCCCGTGGATGGGTGACCATCTTTACATACCAAGACCCCTCCGTGCCTCGGAAAGCCCGCTAAGCCGTTGGTCCCGGCTGTCCTTCGTGGATCCTTGACAGTCGTTACGGGTCGTCTCGCTAGCCCTAAAGTCTGGTAACCATTCTTACCAAAGGGTATTGTGTTATCCAGTAACTGAGTTGTAGAGATCAGATAGGCAGATAGGCAAAATACTGGTATTAAGCTGTATCCGGTTAGACTGGAACCCGACCCCAACATAGTTGGAAAAAGGCTAGGCAGATGATGAGTTTGTTCAAAATCGTTTAATGATAAAAGCGTCATCAATTTCTTGAGATAGTTTTAAACTGTGAAAAGAAATATGATAAATTGGTAATTGGCAAAAATATGCAGATCCTTAATTGTCATGATGTACAATGTAGTCATAATTACCAATATATCAATATTAATCAGTATCAACGGCTTCCTCCCGATTGGATCACGTTAGCATAGTAAAAAGTTTGTTTCTTGATAAACTTACTTCTGTAAACTATTAATCATATGGCATGCTCTATGTATAATCTACGTATAGAAAGGAGAGAAATAAATTAACAGTTACATGTTAAACCGACATAAAACTGACGATCTATAACAGCTACTCAGACAGACCTCATTTATTTTCCCGGGGCATTTTTAGGAGTTAGTTTTAAAAACAGACTTTGAGATAAAATTTACGGCCACCAAAAGAGAAAAGTAACCAGCGTCGTCAGAGATACATAGTTGAAGTTTGGTAAGAAATCGATGGATCTTGTTGAATATTATTTTATTTTATTAATAGTAAACAATGGTAGTTGATGCGCCTCAGGTGGAGTTGGGCAGGACATCTAGTCAGACGAGGAGATGGCCGATGGAGTAAAGCTGTGAAATGGACAAAGTCAGGCCAAAGAAACCAGGGCCGTCCAAAAGCGCGTTGGGTTGATGACATCGCCAAAGTCGCGGGAAACACATGGATGAGAGACGTACGGAACCGAGAAGTATGGCGGAAAAGGGGGAGGCCTATACCCGGCAGTGGGGGATTCCAGGCTGAGATGATGACGACGACGACGACGACGACTACGATGATGATGATGATGATGGTGATGGTGATGATGATGATGGTGATGACGACGACGATGATGATGATGATGGTAGTGATGATGACGACGACGATGATGATGATGGTGATGATGATGATGAAGATGAATAGTAAACAAACCATTAATTTATCAATTAAATTACATTCCAAAATATCCATTTGTTTCTTACTAAACTTCAAGAATGTCCCACGACTCTGGTTACTTATCTCTTTTGGTGACATTTCAGAAGCATGACTTGTGGAATTAGTTCAGGTTTCTTTTTTTACCACTTTTGGGTAAAAAATAAATATGATGACACTGAATGACACAGATACCTAATAAAGTCATATCATCACAATAATTCAGTTCTCCACTGATAAAATGATAAATGATTATATTTCTGTAAGTAAGTTTGACAAACACTTTTACACGTCAATCATATTTGAAAAACTAGATGAGGTCTGCGTTTCCTAACTGATTTTCTGAGAAGAAAGACTGAGACAAACTCACTCACTATTTTAAAGTCGACATAATCTTGGCCTGATCTTGTGAAGATCATGTACATTGGTGTCTGAAAAGGTGTTTTCAGGAAAGAACTACACAGATTCAGTGGATCAGTCTAGTCAGTGCACGCATTTTTCAGTAATCATGCAGCTCACTTCAGAAGCTCAACGGTTTCACCGCAACACTCTAATCTCTGCCAGGGGTGCGGGTTGTTCGAAAGCGATACCGCCCGCCCCTGGCACACAGGCGACTGAGGGAACACGGGTGGGTTTAATCAGTAAAAGTCTGACACGCCCTCCTACTCCACCCAGTGCGGGAGAAGTTATTTGATGATATCCCACCAAAAAAAAAACACTAATCTTACTTCTCTCTAGAAATGCTTATTTCTGTACTTCCTTATCTATTTATTAATAGTATCGAGAGATAACGCGCTAGTCGCACATGTTAATATGCATGTAGCGGCTCTTGACGGACGCAAGGAGTGCAAATTAAGTACATGGCCACAAATTTTCTTATAGCCATCTGATACATCTGTCATGAAATGACAATCGTGATTCGAACATACGGATCGTGTATACATATAAGTAGTCATTTTGATAAACAATTAATTTTCCTTCTTCTTTTCGTGTCGATGGTAAATAAAATGTACATAAAATATTAAAATGTTAAATGAGTTGGGCTCTGTAGATGGCCACATCAATCGCGACATCAGACGCAATAACGTCTCTGACCGTATGTCGCACATAAACAAAACTATAGCTGATGGCTGAGACAGCCCCATACTGGCACATTGGATATGCTACTGTGGCGTAGTAATGAATAGTTTCAAAATCAATTATAAGTCATTTATTCAAAGTAGGCTAGGACCTAGGAGAGTCAGCACTTTTTGAATGTCAAAATTACATAATACAGTCCCCTGAAACGCCCGCCCTTCACCACTTTCTACCTAGTGCTTTAGCTGGCAAGAAGTTGCGCAACAAACTCCCCAGCAGAGTTGTTTGAGTTTGTATTGATTTTCTGGTAGATGTCAACTGGTAAGTACTAAGACTAGCTTCTAAATCGTGTGTATAGCAAATAACCTAACTTAAAGGACTATGCAATGAGCACGAAAAACATTTTTTTCTTGATTATACATTTTCTTTTGTATGTGTCCTCTCTCTCACTGATAGCAGCGTGACTATCTCTTTCTAATGCTTAATGTGTCATGTTAACGCCAGGTAGGTACTGTAGATTCGTGGTAAGTTTGTGCTTCTTCCACACAGGTGGTTACAGATTATGTGCACCTGCACAGACTTATATTTTATCAGTTATTACTCATAATCATATTTACAGAGGGCAAGCCAATGAGTTCCAATACTCGAATAGCACAAATGAAAAGAAGAGAAAGTAATTAGATTTCTTTTTACAAGAGATAACTTTTCTTCTGCGGGGCATAGTTTTAAGCATCCAGACTTCTTAAAACTTTTTTTTAGACAAAGAACACATAAATGTAAGAGAACATCATAAATGCCATCAGGTCGGGCTTATCCACAGATAAGCATTCATTTTGACAGTTCAGCCACGTACATTGTTATTCACGTTGTTGACCAGACGAATTTTTCAAACCAGTTCAGCAATAAAGGCTTTTCCTTCAAAATACTCAGATAGTGATTGAAAGTGTGTTATCCAATTAGGGTGCCGTTCGCTGTGACGGCGCTTGTTGGGAGGTCTATATCCACCAGTGGATATCTTTCGGCTGGAATAATGATGATTATTACGAAATGTCACTATGGTATTATGGTTGGATGGCATTCGCCCCAAGAGCCTCGAATGCATAATACCAACAGGCACCAGATGCCGCTTACATAACATGGAGATGTCCATATACGTATCTCATTGCTGTTCTAATAACCTTTCAACAGATTCAAAACCAAGGTCCTAGGAATTAATTATATGCGATAAATTCGCAATGATACCGGCTCAGACCAGATAGTGGCGATAATCATTATCTGTGCTGAATTATATTAATGTAAATGATCAAATTAAACAGCTAGGAACTTTGTCAGCTGAAGCATCAGTTAGCTAGTTGTTATATGTATGTAGTATCTTTGGTATTAAAGTTTAGATACTGCGTGATTCTTATTTTAGAATACAATAGGCAATTCACGTTCTGAGCATACCTTCATATTAGTTGTTTCTTGAATATGTCCTTGACTTGACGCAACAATATTGTAGGTGTTTGTTTTTGTAGAGAGGTTGTTCAGAGGTCGAGGTTGTTTTCAACAACAACGATATTAAGGGGGGTTAGACTATATTATGAAGATGGGATGCGTGCAAACATGAAGACACTGATTACGAAGTGATAACAGACTGCATCAAGGATGGTGGTGGCACGCGAGCCTTTGGTGGCACACTATCAAATAACTTTGGCACGGCATCGAATGAGAAATTTAAGTACCCTAAAGTCTCGGTAACAAACAAAAATCTAAGCGACATATTTTCGTCTACCTGCCTGTGAGTCGTTATTTTCAGAAAGAATAACATTAGGGACTGCATTCTACAAAAAGTAACAAAATATTATGAACCTGATATAAATTATTTGCCTTGTGAATGACTTGTGATGACGACTAATAGAGAAGTAAGTATGGAAGAAAGAGACATGTTGCGCCGACACCAAATCAATTAGGATACCTATGGGAGGAGAATGACGAAGATAAATGATGTGGCATATTATAGCTTGCGACATAAGAAGTTGCACTAATTAATTGATGCAGTCCACTGTACATACGATTATATTAGTTAACTAGCAGCGTCCCGCGGTTTCACCCGCGTAGTTCCCGTTCCCGTGGGAATACGGGGATAAAATCTAGCCTATGTCCCCCGGAGATAGTGTAGCTTCCCAACAGTGAATGAATTTTTCAAATCGGTTCAGTAGTTTCGGAGCCTATTCAATGCAAACAAACAATCAAATCTTTCCTCTTTATTATTAGTATGGATATAGATATCTATTTCTGTTGCAAATAGAGATCTAGACAGACAAAAATAAGAAATTAATTGGGAAGGTATTTTTTTATTTTCTAGTACTCGCCACTCAAGATTGTTTTTTGGCACATCATGACCACATAAAATATTTATTGAGTATTATGGAGACCCGCAAGTTCAGCAGTGCGTAATGCAATTCAGATATGGTATGTGTATTCTATCAATAAATTTCTGCCTCACTTCAACTTAGATCCTAACTGTTTAGTTTGTGGTTCCCTGGCAAATAATATACTGTAACTAGCTCTAGGCAATATTTAGGCTACTCAATATGTCGTCTCAACTTGATGCTAACCGATGCTTGCTTACTGTATTACCTGGACAACAAATATCTTCAACTAGCTTTTGCCAGCGACTTCGCCCGCGCGGAACTTTCATCCCCTATTTAACTCCCTTAGGGGTTGAATTTCGAAAAATCCTTCCTTATTCCTTGTCTACATTATAAAGGGAACCTCTGTGCTAAATTTCAGCTTTCGAGGTCCAAGGGTTTGAGCTGGGCGTTGATGAGTCAGTCAGTCAGGACTTTTCTTTTTATTTATATAGATTTTCTATATCTAATGTATAGATTTCCAAACTACAAGACAATTAGAAAATCGAAATTTTAAAAGCTTGTTCTATTCATTCATTCAAATGGGCTGACTCCAAGTTCCTCCAGAATTGAGTCATTAATTGCTCAATAAACCATTTCCCTAATGAATGATTTAATGACGACAATAGCATTTCTCTTTGTATGACACACATGTATTGTAGTCCAACGGCGACGTATAAATATTTATGTTCGTCAGCAACAGGTTATGTCACCTGCACATTATATGACGTTTAATTACTGACGCAGGCGCAATGTATACTAAAATGCCAAGAGTTTAATTGAGTACCCTAATTGCATATATGGCGACGGCGACAATGAAGTCGGAGATTCTAGGAAAAAAGAGTGTATGTGGCCACTTGCTCATTTATAAAAGAGTGTACCTATGTGGCCACTTGCTCATTTATAAAACAATGTATGTGGCCACTTGCTCATTTATAAAAGAGTGTATGCGGCCACGTGTTCATTTAAAAAGGAGAGTATGTGGCCACTTGCTCATTTATAAAAGAGTGTAGGTATGTGGCCACTTGCGCACTTATAAAAGAGAGAATGTGGCCACTTGCTCATTTATAAAAAAAGTGTATGTGGCCACTTGCTCATTTATAAAAGAGTGTAGGTATGTGGCCACTTACGCATTTATAAAAGAGAGAATGTGGCCACTTGCTCATTTATAAAAAAGTGTATGTGGCCACTTGCTCATTTATAAAAGTAAGATCAATATTCTGCTGCCCTTATCCCAATTCATTTGGGGTCGGTAAAACATGTGATCTATACTTCTCCGTTAGTCGTCAACCCGGTAATCCTTCTCTTTCTAAACATATCATCTTTCCCGTTGTCCATCCATCGTCTTCGCCTAATGATAACGAGTGCGCAAACTATAACTATGAATTCAGTATATATGATTCCAGGCCTAGACCGAAGAGTAGAAATTTTTCATGGGTTTTATTAAAAAAAAAACTGCTGTTCCATACATTTTGAGCACGTAGGTATTGCAGTTTTCTATGAAACAGCACTTTTCTTTATAACCGACGAAAAATTTCTACGCCACGGAGTCCAGAATCATAATGCTGAATTCATGGTTACAGTTTGCGCACTGATTAAGATTTTACCCCATATATAACCAACCACTATCATATATCTAGTATTCATACTCAAAACTTTCGTTACGAAATTTTCCTCATTCATAAAGACAATATCAACTAGGTATGTTCCCCGGAACAGGTAGGCAGAGAAGTAGATAAGGAAGCTCTAACACATTCACATTTAACGATATTTAGTTACATTTAGATCCCACGGTCCCACCGTGTAATATTAGACTTATTGTGGAAGAATTTGAAAGTGTTCCCAAAATGAGATAGCCTAAAAAAACATAAAGGTAATGGTCCAGAAAAGCATGATCACTGTGTCTAAAACGAAATCGGACAAGGATTTAACGTATGACGTCATATGAATGAAAATCAGATAACAGTCTGGAATTCATAATGATATTATTCTGAATACGTATTTCGGTCGGCTTAATAACATCATATCATGCTTGAACTAAACGATTCGGATACTTTTATATGTCTAACAAGAGGGTTTATATTGCTCTAGAATTTATTAAACAGCTTGTGGCTAAGTAATTACAGCCGCACGCGACGAATAATCAGGTTAAGCTACGCTTGCCGCGGTTGGTGCATGAATGGGTGACCACCTTGACATACTAAGACCCTTCCTTACGTCGGAAGGCACGTTAAGTCGTTGGTCATGGCTGCCATTCGTAGATCTTTGACAGTCGTTACGGGTCGTCAGGAGCCCGAAAGACTGACACCTAGTCTTACCAAGGGGTATCGTGTTACCCAGTAACTGGGTTGTGGTCTTGTGGAAGTCAGATAAGTAGGCAGTCGACCCACGGTAATCTAATACTGGTATTCAGCTGCATCCCGACTTGGACTGGCACCCGACCCAAACATAGTTGAGGAAAAGGCTATACAGATTATACAATACGGCCGATGAAGCATGGCCGACCTACACCCTAATTGCGTAACTCACGATTAATCATAATCGGTTTCATTTTGGCAGTTCAACAATATTCATTGCGTTATTTACGTTGCTGAGCAGACACATTTTGCGACCATACGAAGCAATGGTTTAACAATCTGTTTCAAAACGAAACAGATTATGCTTAATCGTGAGTTACGCAATTAGGGTGCCGGACTTAACGCAAAAGGCTGCGCAATAACATTTTTTTAGGAACCAAATGGTGACATGAGGCGAGTGTGAGTGAGAGAAAATACTCGAAAGTTTGGAGAGCCTATGTTGATCGGCTGTATTGTACCTAATGAAAACCAAGCTATCAGAAACATCAAACGTTTTCACGTGTCTCTTATGGCGGAAATGTAACAGGCTCCGCACCACAAGAATGCTGCACGAGAAATAAGTCTAGTCATAGTATTTCCCCGAAGGAATCCTTTCACAAAGAGCCTCAATACATTAACTATATAATCTTAATCGTATAATCAACACCTAAATAAACAAACCTGTCACCACGACCCGAACAAAGACGAATCAACTGACAATAAGTCGGAAGTGCATAAGCGAACAAGTGAAGGCTTGACGAGGTAGTAGGTAGGACATTGACAACGCCTTTATTCCGTAGCAGTAAGGACGGTTTTCGTAGTTTAAGTGGTACTAGGAGACGGTACTGTCGCGTCGCACGTGCTTCGCAAGCGACTCATTTAAAACGCAATTAGTCGCGGCGTGAGAAATGAACAATGCTGAGACGGCCTTCGTTTCGTTGCCGGGACATTTCACTTTAATTGTGCGCACAGCAGTACTGTGGCCCTTATGACACAGGGAATTTTATCGGAGGACATACTCGTAATATAGGTCGTAGATTCGAACCCAGACAGGCGCTTTACTTTGTGTAAATTATTTCATCACCACTGCTCTCAAAACAGTGAAGGAAAATTTCGTGATAAAATGGGTATGTCCTAGAACCAAAAATTCGAATAAGTGACATTGACCAACACGCACAAACCGCGCGTGGTGGATTACGGCACACTCCGTCTCACAGAGAGGAGGCTTGTTTCCCAACAGTGGGAACATGATAGGCTGATTATGCATATATATTATATGAGATCCCATTTAAGGTTTATTGGCTTTGCGTCAGCGTTGCGTTTACGCAGCCTATACGTTCTAAAAACGCCTACGCTAGATGGGAAGAGTGCTTCATATGAATTATAGTCTTCACAGACAAAAATAAGTTGTTTAATTTACCAAAAGAATGATAAGAGTTTGACATTGACAGTTGACCTTGAGAAAAATTTGAAGGAAACGTCTCATCAAAGTAAGGTCCGAGACAAATCTTAATTAACTTGACCTCGAATTCGGGTTAAATTATCTCCACGGTAATAATCTGTGTCGGGCCATATTACGCCGAAATTCTTTCCCTAATTCCGCCAGACAGAATGTCGTTGACCGACTTCGAATTGTCTATATATCTATATAATATTGGACTCGTAATAAGAAAGACAAAGATAGTAAGCATGTGGCGAAGATAATTGGATTCCATCCCCTTGTCGGAAAAGAGTACTTAAATGATTCTATCAGGATAATCTTGGATAAAAACAGAGCGGATACCATTAGGCTGACACTGCTTGTCACAATAATTCAAGATGATTTAATGTGTAAGCCATAAAGTTGGAAAAGAAAACAATGTTGTTAATATTTTACGACGGCGACGACACGATAAACTTGCGCCTTGCCACCTACATTACTTGTATTCCGAAATTCTGCCCGAAGAACTTTATTCCAGAACATTAAAGTTCTAATTGGATTTAAGCTAAGATGTCAATTTTTTGTTAAGAACTTGATCTCAGTCGGAATAAGGTTCGAAATAAAAAAACTGGCTGAAAGGTTCAAACTTGACCAAAATTAAAAAAAAAATTGGTAATAAGAGAAAATGTTTAGAAGTATTTGATGGAAACCTCCGTAACTTACACTCTTTCTATCATAATACTATATCGTAAAACAATTAAACAAAGAAGTCTACGAAGGCTGTGCCAACTGCCAACACGGAAGTGTAACCTGGGCCAATGACTATGAGGACAGTCGCCGGGAAGTTTGTTGACAACTCTGCGACGTCAGCTATTTTTAGTTATACCACTGACTGTTGTTGAGTTGTTGACACGCATCCTGGGAGGAAGCCGGAAGTCGATTCGTATGCTTGTCGTAAGAGACTTATGTGGTGGTCAATGGTGTAAGGAATACAAGCAGAGCTATGAATTCAATAAGTAGATTTTTTTATACCTCCCTAATGGTAACAGGTCTTAGCTGAAAAAGGTTTAAGGAACAACTTTGAGCTAAGTTCATGAGAATGGGCAGCAGCTATCTACTGAAAAAACGGTGATATTTTCAGGGTATTTTCTGTTGAAAGAATGTTTGATTTGATTCTGGCTATGAAAAGACCGAGTTAGGCGGTCTATTATGATCCTACATACGACTTCTGCCTAAACGACTATGTTATGCACAGGCTTATCTGCAAACAGACTTGCAAAACTCGCCAATGTTGCAGTTTAGTAAATCTGCAGCAAGTCGACTGTACACAGGGCAAGACATCCATATGCAAATTATGAGTCGTAATTCGACATTTTGCAATAAGCATGCATATATGCAAAGGTAATATAAAATATATACTTAATATATATATGAAAAATCTGTTAACTACCATCAGTTTAAGCCGAATGCAAAAGTGACGTATGTAAATCGCCTTGATCTAATGACCCGGTGGGGTAGGCAGTATCAACGAAGTAAACTACGCTTTTTATGTCTCTTTTGTTTATTATGTCAGCTGTGTCAAGGACCCTTCGTGTTTTAAACTTTACTTCCGTGCTGAATTAGAATTACTGCTTTGAATATAAATTCGTGTTTTTTATACTAAATTTTTGACATTGAAAGTAACTGTGCATCTAGCAAATGTTCAACGTAGCAGCGCATGTTCTGCATAGATATTCACAACAATTCGAACGCCTATCGTATCGAAAATGACACATTCCGATAACCTGATTTACCTTGCCTGACAGCAAACAATTGTCGGAAGAATAGCGCTCATCTATTTGATTAAACTACCAAAATTTTTGGGTTTTGGATTTGTGAACAGCGTTCACAGGACCGTTCGATAACATTCATTGATGTTCGATTCGGTATGGAAGCGTTTTGAATTGTTGTGCTGGCCGATGTTCAGCAGTAGACTTTTGTATAATGATAGTCTAATTGTGGTGATTACATTCATATCCTTGAGCTAACATTGATGTATTCACAGAAAACGAAAGGAAAAAAAACAACATGTGTTTGGCCTTAAGTCGTATCTCTGGAAACACGGCAAACAGACCGGGACGCAGTCTTGTCAACTTACGCTATCAATCACCCATTCAATTATTGTAATGACAAATGTATTTATAATTAAAAGGAATTCATATTTAAGAACTTTGTACAAAATGGTTCATACACGAGCCTATTATTGCTCCCCTTGAGTGGATAAACCCATCAGCCTACTCACGAGGTATTAAAAAGTCCACTCACTTATTCTTTTTATTTATTTTCGAGTCAATGGACAAACTCTTCTGACCTTGTGAAGGCCGCAGGAATCCGCTGCATGCGGGAAGCTCAGATCCGGTCAAAGTTGCGAAGCTTGGGGGAGGCCTATGTCCAGCTGTGGACGTCTTTCGGCTGAAATAATGATGATGATTGACAACCTCCTACCTGAACAGGACTGTCATTTCCCAGGCTTAAAACCTAAAGGGAGAAGGTGATTTTACATGACAAGCAGGTAAGATATAATGCTAATCATTACTACGTCAGCACGTTTTCCCTGTGCTGGAATAAATTCTTGTGTGCAAGTACGTCATGTGGTTTTTTGTTTTCCTTCCTTCCTGTTTTTCAGATACTTATTGCTAAGCCTCAAAGGTATGACAAACCGAAATGTCCAAACACGGTTGTATGTGATTCAATTTTCTGATCTCAAAAACTGCTTTTTCTAGTTCTTCTAACTGAACAGACGCTGTTCCGCTGGTGAGTTTGTTGCACCACTTTTCCTTTCCTGCTAAAGCACTAGGAAGTGATGAAGGGCGGGCGTTTTTGGTGGACTCTCTTATGTCATTTTGACGTAAAAAGTGCTGGTTCTCAGCCTAGTTTGAATAAAACGTTTTGATTTTGAGTTGGTTGCGTCAATGATGTTATTATCATACTGTTGCAAACATTTTACAATCTCTTAAGGAAGATATTAGTTTTAGAGCGAGTTTTGCTAGCGAAGTTGATATTTGATCGAAGTTCCAAGAAATTGTGCATTTATATCGTTGATAGTTCGATATCTGATACCTATATTAGATGGCTGAAGATTGATGTGATATAATGGCAACGTTGCGGTTTATAAGAAGATGTAGTAACAAATATTGAATAGAGTATACTCAGATGATTTTGGTTATGTAGAGAGGATGAATGAAGAGAACTAGTAAAATCTGTTTACCACGGAGATGTAAGTAGAAACGCCGGGAAGGGAGGCCCCACAAGGACATATGTATATTAAGCTTTTTGGTGATGTTGTTCAGAAAGGTCAGGTGCCTAGTACAGGCAACCGGCGTGCGTTTATGACCAGATATATGAACTTAAACCAAGCAAAAAGAGTATATAAGGATCGTAGCCGATGATGTTCTGTAGTTTTTACATTCCCTATGGAAAAATGAGATTTAAATTTTAAGTATGTTTCGATAACAATTTAATAACACCAGAAGCACACATTAACGCATCAAGTCTTCTCACTAACTTAGTCTAAGAAACTTCACGTAATAACGTTTATGAAAGACATTAAAAATTATCACAAAAGTATTCACCAAAATGTGACATACACAGATAAAATCATATCGTGACCTGGGAATCCGTTGTATATTTAATGTAGCTCAAACTGTAACTGGCTATTGATTTTCCATCGAATGAATAAATCATTGCCCGTTCTACCGATCGTTATGCGAGGCAAATGTACAGACACTTGGCTTGAATTTCACGACGTCACAACGTAAATAAGAGATAGCCATTTAGAGTGTTAATTAAATATTATCGTCATTAAAATTGAACTTCAAAGATATGGTATATTATGAAAGCTATGGTAGGTATATATTTTGTTTTGATCGTATAGTACGTTCGAAATCGTTTCCATGTATCTCATGATGGTCAATGTAACTTGATTGATGAAGTGAATTAATGGTATCGACATTATGGTCTTCATCATTCTGTGACAGATAATCTACTGTTGTTGATAGGTCATTAGTAGGTTGACGTTTTCATGTTCAGCCTATAATGTTCCCACTGCTGGGACACAGGCCTCTTCTCTTCGAGAGGGAGTGGAATTTAATCCAACACGCGGGTCCAGTGCGGGTCGGTAGATTTCACATGTCTTATCATTGTCCATTAGAATGCCAGGTGGTGTATACGAATGGGTTATTGATTGTTGGGATACTGAGCTCCGTCGTAAAGAGTTCGACTATCTACCGCTTAAAGTGGACTCAAGCTCGCTACCAAATTCTGGGCTGGCAGTATTTAGATTGCTATTCACACGCTAAGAAGAAGAGAGTGGGTTGATGACATTGAATCGATCGTAGGAAAAATCTGGGTAGGTACGATCAAAGTAGATTTTTATGGAATAACTAGCTTTTTCCAGCGGCTTCGCCCGCGCGGAACCTTCATCCCGTATTTAACGCCGTTAGGGGTTGAATTTTGAAAAATCCTACCTTATTCCTTGTCTACATTATAAAGGGAACCTCTGTGCAAAATTTCAGCTTTCTAGGTCCAAGGGTTTGGGCTGGGCGTTGATGAGTCAGTCAGCAGGACTTCTCTCTTTATTTATATAGATGAAAATAATGATCTTCCAAACAAGATAGACCAATAACATAGTGTATTACGTGTTTGTTTGGGTTTTCTTCTAGTTCAGGAAATTCCGAAACAAAAGGATTTACTTACTGCATAACCTAATGCAGTAAGTAAATCCTTTTGTTTCGGAATTTCCAAAAGGATTTACTTACTGCATTAGGTTTATTCAACAAAATCTCCCTCGTGAAAAAATCAGTAAAATCCTTTTTTTTTTCTAAGCAGTTGAGTTTGACTGAATAACAAACGTTATCGCGACCCGTTTTCTACATTGTATAATAAATATCATATTGTATTATTTACTTTGACGTTACTTTTTATCGTGAACCGGCGCGGGCGCAAACTTTCGTGGCGCAAGATAAGGAAAGAGCCACGCGAACAAACAGGTTTCTTACCGATGTTATGTCTTGGCTTACTTTAGGTAAAGGGTTCATTAACATACTCGTACGTAATACATTATAAGGTTAACCATTAAAGGAGTTATGTATCTGGTATCGAGGACCTGTAGGACTTGTTGGTTTTACTGAAGTTCGAACGTCAAGATTTTTGGATTGGCTGTCCTAAAAAGTTTTTGGATGCCTATAAGAGCATGCATTAATTTGATGATGGTTTGAATGATAAGGATAAGCATATTGTAGCATTTTTAGCTGATAAGCATAATTTCCATGTTGTGATTTAGGGGAATAGAAAAATACAGGTGTAAGAAGGTCAAGAGGGGCTTGTGGCTAAATAACAATAGCTGCACGGGTCGATCGGCCAGGTTAAGCTACGCTTGCCGCGGTTGGTCCGTGGATGGGTGACCATCTTTACATACCAAGACCCCTCCGTGCCTCGGAAACCGCGTTAAGCCGTTGGTCCCGGCTGTCATTTGTGGATCTTTGACAGTCGTTACGGGTCGTCAGAAGCCCGAAAGTCTGACAACCAGTCTTACCAAGGGGTATCGTGGTACCCAGTAACTGTATTGTGAAGATCAGATAGGCAGTCGTTCCATGTAAAACTGTATTCAGCTCCATTTGGTTAGACCAGAAGCCTACCCCAACAAAATAAAGGGAAAGGCTAGGCAAATGATGATGACGTACTTACTTATTCCTCTTGACCTTCTTCATCATCATCTGCCTAGCCTTTTCCCAACTATTTTGGGGTCGGCTTCAGTCTAACCGGATGCAGCTGAATACCAGTATTTTACATGGAGCGACTGCCTATCTGACCTTCACAATACAGTTACTGGGTACCACGATACCCCTTGGTAAGTCAGGTTGTCAGACTTTCTGGCTTCTGACGACCCGTAACGACTGCCAAAAATCCACGAATGACAGCCGGAACCAAAGGCTGATCGTGCTTTCTGAGGCACGCGCACGGAGAGATCTTGGTTTGTAAAGATTGTCATCCATGGACCAACCGCGGCAAGCGTCGCTTAACCTGATCGATCGACCCGTGCGGCGGTTAACGCTTAGCCACAAGCCCCAAAAGGCAAAAGGAGTATGTAAGAATTGTATTAGCAGATGGCGTTCTGAATGATGACCTTGTGAAGGCCGCCGGAATTCGCTGGATGTGGGAAGCACAAGACCGATCGAAATGGAAGAGCCTAGAGGAGGCCTATGTCCAGCAGTAGACGTCAGTCGGCTGAAATGATGATGATGATGATGGCCTTCTGTAGTTTCTGCCTACCCCGACGCGAGAAGATGAAAAGTCATGAGTCTATTTATGCATATATGAAGGTATGTATGGCAACGTCAGTTTTCACTTTGCTCTCTGGCAGAAAAATTTAATATAACGACTGGCAGAATAGTCGACACCGGCACAATTGCCAAGAAAAATAAATAAGTAAAATTTTTGATAATGCAATGACATCCAGAGTCGCAAAGTGGACGCAAGCTACGAAGTATTGCTGTATTATTATGCAAGGCTTGTCCTTTAATATAGGAACAGCTGTCTACCAGCTTGTCGGCAATCTAGACACGAAAATTCTATCTTTGGCTTTTTTTTGTCTGTAATCATTAGACCTAGTGATTTTAGAGTTTCAGGTTTCAGATTCAGTACCCGAAAACATGGTACTTGAAAAAGGCGCAAGCAATTTTGACACTTATGTCCCCTGCACCCTTTAATCCCCAATCCCCAATGAATTTTTATGTGAAGCACAAGTCACTGAATCAGGATGTTTTGTTGTACTGTTAGTCTATGTCTCGATGTCTACAATAAAATTAACAATGGAGGGAAGGAAATGTCGATAAGATTGAGCACACTTTAAAGTTACTAGAGTAAGTACACAATGGAACAATTAATTAGAAAGGTTCAAAATTTTCTAATAATTGGGAAGTACAGAGGCCAGCACCCCAATCTGTCAAACTTTGATAGATTTTCATCTTTATTAGATAAGCATAAGGTTCAATTGGGAAAATTTGACAGTTTGGGGTAGCTTGATGTGCTGGCGTTTGTACGTCGCTGTCGCAATCCTAACGGCATAAAAGGGATTGGAATTTCCAATACCTAGGATCGGTTTCCAGTACTTGTATAAATTTATCTATTATTGAACATGGACTTCATTTTTAGCCACAATAAAACTGCGGCATTATGGTAACAAGATCAGTCTCATTCAAATGAATGTTTGCGCTTTAAGCAAAGTTACTGTAGCTGAACACCAGCGTTGGGGCTCTGTCTAGTATAGTAAGGGTCGTTGCATTGCTGTGCGATGGCCGTTTGCGTGCTTGTGACGCATATTACCCCCAATTTGTTCTTTCTTTGCGTTATTTAGACCGCAATGAAACAATCAAGCAAATATTTATTCTTGAAGTCTCAAAACAAAAGCACATCAAAGATTCAAAATGTACTCACACTTCAACCTCTCAGTCCTGGGCCCCCTGCAAGCCGCACTGAGTCCACAACACAGCTCCTTGAAGTCTACATGTCCGTCCCTGTTCTCATCGAAGGCTAGGAAGGCCCCAGCCACCGCGGCAGCTGGGAGTGGTGGGGACAGGAGTGGCGATAGGCTCTCGGCGTCTAACTGGCCGGTGGGGGCTGCGTTGCGGAGCGTCCAGAAACATTTCTCTAGCTCTATTATATCCTGGAAAAGGGTTAGCAGTAAGTACGAAGTATCAAACGGGGAAAAAGGGTTGTTTTCATTACATTTACAATAGAACACACACCTTTCATCGCTTATTTCATACACTGAATCGATTTCAATGTAATTTTGCAGAGCTTTAACTTTTGGTTCGGGTAAATGGAGAAGTTAATAGATAGGTAGAAGATACTAAAACATTTGAAAATTAGCTTAGGTATCATTAGTCTACGTGCTTACATAGAATCTACAGGTAATTTCTGATACAATTAATTGTTCATGAATAAACAGACGTAAAAATATCGCGGGGGGATTTTATCGCACACTGGATTTTCGACTCTCCGTGTTAAACCGAGAATTGAGAATCCAACATAGTGCATCCCAGCGCGGAGAAAATACACACTGTTCGAGTTTCAAGTCACGGCGGTAAATAGTGCATCGAAGATTCAGTGAGTGAAAAATCACGCCACGATTTTATTACGTCCGAGTTTATTAAGAACGAGGGCTTATTATAGTGTACCCGAAGTTATTATAACCGAGCCTTAGTATATCTATGAAGACAAGCTATTCTAACCAGAAACTCTCTCAAGCCCTTCTCAAAAGAGGGGAGGGCTATGTACCAGCAGTGGGAACATTATAAGCTGATTATGTGTTTGTGTAAGCTAATAAAACCATTTCAGATTCTTATACAGGCTGATTTTTTTCTAGCCATTGTTTTCTTAAAAAAGTAGCTCCGAATATACCGCTACTGGCTTGGAAAGAAAAATCACCTTTTATATCTTACTAGCTTTTGCCAGCGGTTTCGCTCGCGTGGAGGTCGGTGTATTATGCATATAAACCTTCCTCTTGAATCACTCTGTCTACTGATGAAAACCACATTAAAATCCGTTGCGTAGTTTAAAAGATCTAAGTGTACAAACAAGAAAACCAACTTTGTTATATACTATGTAAAGATGTAATAAAGATTTCCAGGTCAATCGACTGTAACAAATTATATGAATATTCTTACAATTATTATCTAACGAGTGAAGTTTTCCTTTGACATGTAAATAGTTAAGGAAAACTCGCTGTCTTGTTTTTATTATGTAATAAGTTTCGTACATAAATTAAAGTTGTCCGGAGTTTCCTTGTCCATGTCATCCCGGCACAGAAAATCATACTTGCAACTGTATTCGTGAGTGGCCTTGGATAACTTATAACAAGCAAAGTTAGAGTAGGGGTAAAGGAGGTTACCAGGCGGACTTGAATAGAATTGTAATAATGTGACTTATTTATAAACTTGGAGTCTATATAGGGTAAGCCTCAGATTATAAAACAAAGGCAGATAGACCGCGCGGAACACCAAGAGTGACGCCAAAAAACCTGATTCAAAACTCGAGTTAGTACACCACAAAGCGAATTGTATGTTACATAAAATGCGACGTTTTTTATTTTTGGCCTCATTCTTGGTATTCCGCGCGGTCTATCTGCCTTTGTTTTATAATCTGAGGGGTAAGCGCTCATAAAAAAGTAAGAAGACGCATTTTCCCTACTTATTTCAAAAGTGCTCACACGCTAATCAGTAAACACATATCTGTAGTTTTATGAAAACAATCGGCGCCTATTCAATTTTGAACCTAACGTTTAATTCGCTTGAGTGACCTGTTTTTTTTTGTTAACGACATCTCCTAGGTCAACCTAGGCGGTTGTCGTCTCGTTAACCGGACTTACCTGTGGCTGCCTTAACAATTAAGGGCCCCAGCCATGACTTAAAAACTGAAAACTAGAGCAACTACACGCTAAGGGCATCCCTGTGGGGTGCGGATCTCGGCTTAGGGCGTCGCTGAAAGAGGGCAGTAAGGGACGGGCTGGACCGGAATGATTGAGTGATCGATGGAAACCAGGGGCATTTTTATACCAGCTTGCATGATGTAAGGCCCCCTGACACTGTTGACTTGCAGACAACCTTAACAGTACCTTGAAGATAATTCAATAGAGGGTTGTTTGCAACTTCTAGGTCGAATAAATTTGCAAATTCTGAGTCGAATAAACTTATTATCTTATAACGTAACTCGGCTGCCCCGTTGTCCTAATGGTCGCAAGCATGACTGCTGGGTTCAATCCCCAGGTCGGCCAGTATTTTTAGGTTTTTCGATGGGAATTTTTCAGTCGTAGTCTTCAAGCCTATTTGAAAATTGCTCTCAGACATTACATTCTTGAAGTCCTAGAGTTCCTTAAGGCACTTTAATTTGGAACATTTATAAGTACGTTCTAATTAGGAACCGTCTTTATGATCTTGAAAGTAAAAGTCATGTTAAATTAGACTATTTTCATTTCTAGGTTGAAAGCCCGACGTCGAGTGCTAAGCGCCTCAGATAGCGTATCACAATTATTGTGTAATACACTATTAAACTAGTGTTGAATTAACACCCATTTTCAAGTGCACACACATTTTTATCAGTCAACCACACTCCATGGATACGTCGAGTGCTAATAATGGTACCATTGTTATTGATAACATTCTTATATTTTTAGTTTTTCCTCGCTCCCTGTTACATGGGGCAACTGCACAAGCCATTTGCCAGGCATTTGTTTGATAGGCCAGTGGTTAAAGCGTCGCCTTTCATGCACAAGGTTTGAAATTCGAGCAAGAACAAATTTGACATAACCCATTTTTTTTTTGTTATAAACTTAATAGATTTAATATAGGTGAGTCACAAATATTAGAATATTGTGCACTTTTTTTGCGTTTATAGGAAATAAATCATCTTATCTGTATGCACAGCACACATTACAGCGAATAAATTATTCCTATATCTATTTCAGCCTTGAGAGAGCGTAGTGATATCTATCTATCTCATATTCTAAAAATAAGCCCTTAATTACGAAGCAAAAAAGGGGTCTTAATAGAGTAACACCAATTAATTGAGGACCTTTCTACAGGTATACCTATAGAGAGGTCCTGAATTAATTGGCTTTTCTGTGTTTTTGCTTTCACTAGCCATAAATCACTAACCAATTCCTCTATCTCGTCTTGCCAACGTTCTGCTGGTCTATCTCTTCTTCTCTTTCCGTTTGGACCATAAGAAGCGGTTGTTGTAAGAGTCCATCTGTCCTCTCAAAATATACTCAGTATCAAATACATTTAGATTATTGTATTTTAATACCAAGACTAGTTACATAACATGTTATTCAAATAATCAAGTAATATATAATTGCAGTCGTAATTTCGATTCGGCCATATAATTTGCTAGTTACTTAGGTACATTTGCAATTACAAAATATTGCTAATCAAAGGGAAGTGGAGGCCCAAATACAGATAAATGTCATTGGCAAACCTGAACTAGAATCTAAAAATATTTAAGTGGACATAATAGGATATATCCTGCCCTGCGAAATCCCAAAATGGAAGGCCTCCTAGCCTAGTTCTGATCTAAAAAGTATCTATGCAAATTTGTATGAAAAGAATGAAAGAAAAGAATCACAGGCCATAAAAAAAATCTTCCGAATCGCTGTTAACAGGAAAAATGCCCAAGAGGCTGGGCAGCATCACCACGTTGCATGACGACGCTGATTCTTTGGCAAAAAAATTGGCCAGCCCTCTGGTCACGTCTATGAAATGGATACTGTGAAATATTCCATTTTATTCAGCGAGATCAAGCACCTTTCATCGTATTTTACGCAACCGTTCAGTGTTCCTAACAAGTTACAACTTCTGAAATAAATTGTTCAAGTAATTGAATTTCCGAACGTGACTTCTCTACAAACGATCTTCGACCTACAGCACTATAAAACTATTTGCAGTAGCAACAAAAAAATATATACAAAAGCACGCAACATCATCCATTGCGGCGAAAACCACTTAAAAAGATTTTGATTTCCACTAAAAGCCTCAAATGAAAAAAGTGCTTAACTTTCACATCATACGCTGTTGAACTCGCTTTGAAAGCGCTAAAAGCGATGTTGAACTAAAACCCCGATACATACATACGATTTTTCACGATAAAGCGGGTCACACACATGGTGTAATTATCGTTTATACGAATTTTATGATTCAAAACAGATGATGTCAGATAGTTGTCGATTAAATTGCTCCCTGGCTTCCATCACTTTTTTTTTGTGACTTCTCCCGCTCTGGGCGGAGTGGAGGACGTGTCACTTTTAAACATTGAAACCCACCCATGTTCCCTCAGTTGCCATTGCCACGGTAGGTAATTCTTTCGAACAAATCCGCGACCCTGGCAGTGCCTTCCGTCACCTGATTCTTAATACCGCTAGGGCCTATTTCCAGCAGTGGACTGCGCTAGGCTTAATTCAAAATTGGGTCTGAGATCTTGCAATTACTCTAATTCCTAGTAGGGGAAAGATCTTGGGGGCTGTCCCCATATGGGAATCGTTCAATAGGGTATTTTCCGATTTCATAAAAACTATTTTAATTTGAAGATTGAGACGATACATTTAACAGAAAAATAAAAATAAATTTATTAATACACATTTTCTCAATTAAAAACGATTCAAATCTAATTTATTTTTCGGTTTTTTGAATTTACCGCCAAAACGCTCCTTACGATGACTTTTTATCACGGGTAGGAAAACAGGGGATGATTGATTGTTTACTCACAGATTTTAATAATGAGTTGTGTGTTACAAAAAGTAATCAAAAATTAAGCATGTAGTAATGAGTAGATTATAGCCGCAAAAAAATTATGAAATAAAAACTTTTAAACAAAAAATTTAACCGCCGAAAGGGGTGCACGAGAAGAGCCTCCCCGAGCGGCGTCCAGATCATAATAAAACGCACGGCGCACCCTGGTAACAGCTGGCACTCGGTAACGCAGAGTCCAGCTGGCCAATCTTCTCACCACGATGATTCCTCACGGTCCCCTCCTAGACCATCACCAAAGGCACTTTTCAGAGCCAATACAGCCGGAATGTCTAAATTCCAAAAATAACTGCTCCCAGACTCGACCTCAACTTCAGCTACATGAGCCCGCGTTGACCGTCATCTCGGTTAACATAGAGGGTTTTTCTGCAGACAAAGCCCAGGTTCTTTCTAAACTCTGCCTCACTACGCACTGTGACATTATCTGTGTCCAGGAAACCCACCGAGACCACAACCATCCCAGGCCGCAAATACCGGGACTAACACTGGTTGCCGAAATACCACACCCTAAATATGGCAGCGCCATCTTTGCAAAACCTGACATAACATTGGAATCCATTTCCTGCAACTCCGAAAACTCAATTGAAATGATAACTATAGACACCGGTAACTGTACAGTCACTTCTATCTATAAACCACCCAATAAGCCATTCCAACACTGCCACACATCCAACTACCGTGACCGTGACAGTCGAATAATTATTGGTGACTTTAATAGCCACAGCACCTCCTGGGGATACCAGAACACTAACGATGATGGAGTGGCGGTGGAACAGTGGGCAGAGGCGGAAAGCCTTTTCTTGTTGCATGATGCAAAACAACCTGCATCCTTTAACAGTGGTCGATGGCGACGTGGATACAATCCTGATCTTTTATTTGTTAGTTCAAACATCAGCCGTTTATGCCACAAAACAGTCGAAACCCCAATTCCACGTACACAACACCGGCCAATATCATGCACAGTTCACGCTGCTGTCAAACCAACCATGGTTCCATTTAGGCGTAGGTTCAACTTCGCTAAAGCTAACTGGCAGCGCTTCGCTGAGAGCATAGATAAAAAACTTTATTCACTCGAACCAGAGCCACACAGTTATGATACATTTGTCGAAATTGTGTGGTCAGCCTCCAGACAGTATATCCCCAGAGGGTGCCGCTCCCAACATATCCCTGGTCTGGATACAGATTCTTCTAAACTACTAGAACGGTACCAACGTCTGTACTCAAATGACCCTTTCTCAGAAGAAACCATCGCAGCAGGGGAGGAATTACTAAACAAGGTCAGTGAAAGTCGCAAAGAAAAGTGGATTAATACCCTGGATAATGTTGCGCCGCACAATTAATGTTTGGTTGCCACTAGCGACATCTCGTATCGAGTAGCGGAGTTAATCGTCAAGATCTTTCTATAAAGTTCGATGATGTTCTAGAACTTTCTGGAACTATCGACATGTGTTCGGTCAGGGCCGATATGTACTCGAACATTCTAGATGCTTCTACTGTAGAAGGTTCTGGAACTATCCGAGGGCCCTATATAAGCGGGAACGGAGCGCGTCCCGGGGTAGTTCATTGGAAGCGATACATGCGAGAACATCTAAAGCGATCTTCAAGTGCGACTTAAGAGTGATCCGTAGTGCTATTGTGTTGTGTTATTAGTGAGTTTAATTAAAGTGTTATTTTTGGTAATTCATATCGGCAGTTTTTAATTGTCACGAACCCCTAGCTCGTAACAATTGGTGTCAGAAGCAAGGATTAAAATCATGCCGATTTTACCTAAAGACGACACGGAGGGTATCCGTACCCGGAGTCAACGCCAGCAGGAGACGGACCAGAGACGATTTGGTGGAGCAATGCCACAGGCGTCGGAGGGCCAGCTACCAACCACAGAGGCCGGCCCGTCCACAGCTGCTCCAGCATCACCAGCACCAGATTTTTCTGCTCTGATGATGATGTTGCAGGAGCAGGCCCGCCGACAGGAGGAACAGGCTCGCCGACAGGAGGAACAGGCCCGCCGTTTGGAAGAACAGCTCAAACGGGATAAAGAGGAGCAGGCCCGCCGACAGGAGGAGCAGGTGCACCGACAGGAAGAGCAGATGCTCCTCATAAAGGACCTTCATGCAACCTTCGGGAAAGACATGAAGGAGGTGAAGGAGAAGGTTGCCCAGCATGACAACCGCTTGTCAGAAGCTGAAACTCAGATCAGCAAGTTTAGTGACGTCATTGCTGATGTGAAGCAAGAGTTGGGTAACCTCAAACTTGGGGATGGAATCGCAGCTCCCGTAGCTACAACACCTTCGCTACGTGGATTCAAAGTGCCGCCGTACGACGGGACTTCTTCCTGGTCGGCCTACAAAATTCAGTTTGCGGCTGTCATGAAGGCGAACGGGTGGAATAAAAGTCAGGCCATGACTGCCCTCACCCTAGGCCTGCGCGACCAGGCTTTAAATGTGCTGGAAGCTCTCGGTAAGGAAGTGACTTACGAGCAGCTCCTCGAGGCATTGGAGGCTAGATATGGCGACGCTCACCTGGAACACGTGTTTCGTGCGCAGCTCAAGGATCGTGTGCAACGCAGTAACGAAAACCTGCAGCAGTGGGCCCTTGAAGTGGAGAAGCTGGTTCGAAAAGCGTACCAGTCCGTACCTGCGCTTATTGATGGGAACCCGGTGCAGGCATTCGTCGACGGCATCCGGGACCTTGAAGTTAGAGCTGCTGTGAGACTCGGTCACCACGGGACGCTTAAGGACGCCTTGGCCCATGCACTGGAGGTGGAAGCTGTGCGGCAGGATCATCGTTCCCATCGCGTCAGGGAGGTTGTAGCGGCTACAGTTCGCGATCGTAAAGGATACAGCCCTAGGTGCTACGGCTGTGGGGAAAGGGGCCACCTTAGATCCAGTTGCCCTAAGCGAACTGCAGAAAGGGAAGAATTGCCTATCCGTCAGCGGCCAAGAAGGTTGCCGGTAGCGCGTTGCGAAAAGGAACCGGAAACCATGATTAAGGGAATGGTGACGGATGGTGTTATTGAACCTTCATCAAGTTCATGGTGTTCACCTGTAGTGCCTGTGAGGATGCTCAGGACGGATCTCAGCAACGAGTGGAAGGAAAGCCTACAACGTGCACAGCAGGAAGATTCGGAAATCAGGCCGATTCTGGAGTGGATGAAGGCCAAATCTCCTAAGCCCAAGTGGAGCGACGTCTCAGCAATGAGTTCGGTCACAAAGAGCTATTGGGCCCAATGGGACAGCTTGGTGATTCAGGGTGGAATCCTGTGCCGTAAATGGGAAAATGCTCGGGGAAACAGCTGTCATTTGCAAATGGTAGTCCCTAAAGCTCAAGTACCGGATGTTCTCCAGCTTTACCATAATGGTTGTTCAGGAGGTCACCTAGGAGTAAAACGGACTCTACTGAAGATACGAGAACGGTTTTACTGGGTCCACTGTCGGGACGATGTCGAGGACTGGTGTCGCAAATGTACAGGTTGTGCAGCTGTAAAGGGACCTCAGACGCGTAGCAGAGGTGCATTAAAATTGTACAATGTTGGTGCACCATGGGAGAGGATAGCCCTTGACGTTGCGGGGCCGTTTCCGGAAAGTGAAAGTGGTAACAAGTATTTCATGGTTGTGATGGATTACTTCACTAAGTGGCCGGAAGTCTTCGCCATTCCAAATCAAGAAGCTTCGACAGTTGCAGATAAATTAGTTCATGAAGTCTTCTGTCGTTTTGGAGTACCTTTAGAGATTCACAGTGATCAAGGAAGGAATTTTGAGTCCCAAATATTCCAGGAAACTTGTCGAGTGATGGGTACTCATAAAACAAGAACAACTTCTTACCACCCACAATCGGACGGAATGGTAGAACGATTTAATCAGACATTAGAGAGGTACCTAGCAAAAGTTGTGGAAAATCGGCAACGAGATTGGGACAAGCACATACAACCGTTTTTGTTGTCATATCGAAGCGCTGTTCATGAAAGTACATCGGTGACACCAGCTTTCGCAAACTTTGGAAGGGAATTACGGCTGCCTGCAGACCTGATCACCGGAATACCACCTGATGCCCCACGCAGTATAACCGATTATGCGAATGACTTGCGGAACAAGATGAATGACATTTATGAGCACGTCAGACAATCAGGCCAGCAAATGGCTGAAAAGATGAAAACCCGTTATGACCGCAAAATGAACAATAAAGAGTTTGACGAAGGTTCACTAGTGTGGTTGCACAATCCCGTTCGCAGCAAAGGAAAATCTCCTAAGCTTCAAGCTAACTGGGACGGACCGTACCGGATTGTGACAAAGATCAATGACGTTACCTACCGGATACAGAAAGGTGCAAGAGGTACTCCTAAGATAGTGCACGTGGATCGACTGGCGCGTTATTATGGGGCCGATAATGCTCGGGACGAGCATTTCTTAGGTGGGGGCAGTGTTGCGCCGCACAATTAATGTTTGGTTGCCACTAGCGACATCTCGTATCGAGTAGCGGAGTTAATCGTCAAGATCTTTCTATAAAGTTCGATGATGTTCTAGAACTTTCTGGAACTATCGACATGTGTTCGGTCAGGGCCGATATGTACTCGAACATTCTAGATGCTTCTACTGTAGAAGGTTCTGGAACTATCCGAGGGCCCTATATAAGCGGGAACGGAGCGCGTCCCGGGGTAGTTCATTGGAAGCGATACATGCGAGAACATCTAAAGCGATCTTCAAGTGCGACTTAAGAGTGATCCGTAGTGCTATTGTGTTGTGTTATTAGTGAGTTTAATTAAAGTGTTATTTTTGGTAATTCATATCGGCAGTTTTTAATTGTCACGAACCCCTAGCTCGTAACAATAATATAGACATGACTAGAAACAGCAAAAAAGCGTGGTCGACACTTCGTAAGCTTACTGGCGACCCACCTGAGCCCAAAACTCCGAACCAAGTGACTGCCAATCAGATAGCTCATCAACTTCTTTTAAATGGCAAACCCCCGAACAAGCTACCTAAAATCCCTAAATCTGTAGCACAACCAACTAGCAGCACCGATATCAGCAAACCATTTACACTATCTGATATAATCCCAGCAATAAAAGCTCTTAAAAACGGAAAAGCTGCTGGTGTGGACGACATATCTGTGGAACAATTAAAAAACTTAGGCCCACTAGCAGTATCGTGGTTGCTCGCCCTTTTCAACTCATGCCTCAGAGCCATAAAACTCCCCAAACAATGGAGGAAAGCTAAAGTGATAGCGCTACTTAAACCTGGAAAGTCTCCTATGGAACCAAGAAACTACCGCCCAATTTCCCTTCTATGTCACACATTTAAAGTGTTTGAGCGGCTACTCCTTAACCGCCTCCAGCCCTTGATCGACCCTGAGTTGATCTCAGAACAAGCTGGTTTCCGCCCTGGAAAATCATGCACCGGGCAAATCCTCCGCCTCACCCAGTACATCGAGGATGGATATGAAGCCAACCAAATTACTGGTGTCGTCCTAGTCGACCTATCGGCAGCTTACGACACTGTTAATATTAAGAGACTGCTGTCTAAACTAACTGCTTTAACTGACGATCAAGCATTTATACGCATCTTGGGTGAAATGTTACGCAACCGTCGTTTCATAGTCCACTTAAACTCTGACAAAAGCAGATGGCGCATCTTGAAGAATGGCTTACCCCAAGGCAGTGTTTTGGCTCCCATTTTATTTAATATATATACCAACGACCAGCCTAAAACGACCAACACTGTCAGATTTCTCTATGCAGACGACCTAGCTCTAGCTACAAAGGCAAAAAACTTCGAGGATGCCGAAAAAAACCTAGAAATGGCTCTGGAAAATCTCAGCACATATTACGAGAACAATGCTCTAAGGCCTAATCCCTCTAAAACGCAATGCTGCGCATTCCATCTAAGAAATCGTCAGGCCAACCGAAAACTTAAAATACAATGGCGAGGTGCTGACATTGAACACAACAACCACCCCGTTTATCTGGGAGCTACATTAGACCGTTCTCTGACCTACAGACAACACTGTACCAAGGCTAAACTGAAAGTCGGCGCTCGCAATAACTTGCTACATCGTCTAACATCCACCGCATGGGGCGCGTCCGCAGAAGTTCTCCGGACATCAGGTATGGCTCTCTGCTTTTCGGCTGGCGAATATGCGTGCCCTGTGTGGCATCGATCCGTCCATGCCCGAAAAGTAGATGTAGCCTTAAATGAAACATGCCGAATCATTACAGGATGCCTCAAACCAACACCACTTGCCTCACTTTATCCACTTGCAGGAATAGCCCCCCCTGAAGTTCGTAGGGAAATCGCTTGTGCCACTGAAAAGTTGAAGCAGGAGACAGACAAACGGCATTTACTTTATAATACAACGAAGCCGACGAGCAGACTGAAGAGCCGTAATAGCTTTCTCAAGTCGACCATCCCACTATCTGACAGTAGCTCTAGTGCAGCGCGACTGAAACTGTGGCTTCTCAAACACCCCGCCCCGGCTGACTATGTTGAGCTTGCAGAAAAGCTTCCAGCGGGCCACCAACTACCATGGCCCACCTGGAAATCTCTTAATCGACTAAGAAGTCAGGTGGGCCGCTGTCGGTACAACTTAGTCAGGTGGGGGTTCTCCAAGGAGATGCAGTGCGACTGTGGAGCACCATCGCAAACTATGCCCCACCTCTTGTCGTGCTCGCTTTGCAATAACTCCTGCACTATGAAAGACCTTTGTGAGGCCAACGATAACGCTGTCGAAGTGGCAGAATTCTGGTCAAAGCTTGTCTGAGCCCAATTGGAATCATCGATACGACGAAGAAGAAGAAGAACCGCCGAAAAAACTAACAAGTGAAAAATAATAAACTCCGAACTTAGTTATTAAGGCTAAAACAAAGCACGTTTATTATTTTTCACTTTTTAGTTTTTTCGGCGGTTAATTTTTTTTGTTAAAAAGTTTTTATTTTTTTTATTTGCACTTTCATTACCAAACCATTATAAATAATATCAGGTTATCAGGATTAAAATACTATCAGTTCCTTTATTTACTCTGAAATATTTCAAATTCCAATAACATTACCGATGTATTTAGATTGTAATCATATGAGCAAATAATCGCTTGACCTGAATGAAAACAAACAAATTATAAATTAGTTTATTAATGTTTGTGCAACCGCTAGAGATACCGCTATACAAATATTATTCAACTCGATTCCTAGTCAATTTTAATTGTATTTACCAACAACGTCAACAAGAACCTCTATGGAATTGTTCGATAATCACTTTTATGTTGACATTAGGAAAGCGATCAAATACATTCCGGTTGGAGTTATCTTTACTTTCATAATAAGTATTAACTGGATTGTGCTAGATCTGAATAATATCTGACAAGTTCAGGGCTCGGCTTTGTTTACATAACTAGAAAGTTGATTTAATATCGACGTGAATGAAATTCTTTGAGATACATACATACGCACATACACGCATAAACTCTCGCCTTTGTCCTATGGGGGTATGCAGAAACTACCGACTGCCAACTGCTACGACGATACGATCAATTTCGTTCATACAATACATCTGGTAGATCTGCACCCTAATTGCGTAACTTACGATTCATCATAATCTGTATCGTTTTGAAACGGATTGTTAAACCATTGATTCATATGTTCGAAAAATGTGTCTGTTCGACAACATAAATAACGCAATGAATATTGTTTAACTGTGAAGACGAAACCAATTATGATCAATCGTGAGTTGCGCAATTAGGGTGCTGGTCATACAAGCACGACGGTTGCAAGCATGATATACATTCCACCTGACGTTTCTGAAGAACTTCACCAATAAGGTCCGTATCTATGTCCTATAGACAATAATATGCCTGTCTACTAGTCTGTAAGTATATCTGTTTTATGCTGTATTTTTATAGTGTATGTATCGCAAAGAACGCCAATCACAGCGTGGTACGATCGCAGGGCCATGCTCTAAGTGGCGACCTTGGGAAGGTCGCGGGAGCGGTTGTATTTAAACGACCTGGAACTGATCAATAGTGCCAACTGCTGGGGAGGGCTATGTTAACCATTACTGGTAACATATTTTTGATGATAGGTTAGTAAACCGGGCACTAAATATGACACCTGGCTCGAATGACGTTTGTGCAAACAATAACAAATAACAATAAGAGAATAACTCGAAAATTCAAAAGCACACAGCATCACTGGTACCTATATTTCTTTGATCGTTAAATTTTGTCTAGTTTTGTTCATAATTTAACCTAATTCTATGATACATAGTATCTTTTTGGAAGTCAAATTTTATGAATTTCTCAAATACGTTGAAACTATAGTTTTGTATAATTTAGAAGCATGTTGTTAAAATTTTGTAAATGTGAGTACCATGCATCCTTATGTTGTTTTGATGTACGTCGACTTGAAAAAACGTGGTAGGTAGTTGAGAGTATGTCATGCTCACGGTGGCGCGTGTGTTGGATCATTCTGTCCCCTAGAAAATGGTTGAGCTGGATGGTGCTGATCCACGCATCAAGTTCGTGAACGGGCGCCGTCGGTTGAGACTGGTCATACCATGGCTTATTTTGAAACTTATTTTTTTTACATTGTTCTCACACATAGAAGCACCAAGAATACCTAATGTTCCCAAGATTTTGTAATACCCATGATTTAAAAGAGTGTGCTTGGAGTTTCTTGCCCGTTCTTCTCCATAGAGATCTACGTTTTGGAATGGGCACCTAGCTTCAACTTGTTTGACAATTCAAAAGTGCCTGTAAAAGGTTTAATTGAAATAAATGGTTTTTTTTGAGTTCCTGGATGGATTTGGGGGAGGCCTTTGCCCAGCAGTGGGACAGTATAGGCTATAAAAAAAAATGCTTTTTGTTTGAGTATATGTAATCACTTGTATTGACCGATAAATTGTATGTGTGGTTAAAACTGTAGATAGAAGTTGGTTATTAACAAATAAGTAAATAAATAATTTACGACTTATTCTCTTGCTGTTATTTGTTAATGTTTGCACAAACTTCGTTCGAGCCAAGTGTCATGTTAATATGCTCGGCTTGTACATCGTTCTAGTTGTAGATAAAATCAATCTGCCTAGCCATTTTCCAAACCTTTGTTGGGGTCGGCATACAGTCTAACAGACAGGATGCAACTGAATACCAGTATTTTACATGGAGCGACTGCCTACCTATCTAACCACCACAAGCCATCCGTTACTGGGTAACACACCCTTTGGGCTTGTGACTACCCGAATGACTGCCAGCCGGGACCAAAGGCTTTCCGAGGCGCGAGGTCTCGATACGTAATGGATGGTCCCATCCACAAACCGTCCTCAGCAAGCGTAGCTTAACCGTCTATCGACCCGTGCGCCTGTTATTATTTAGTTACTAGCCCGTTTAGTTCATAGTTTTATAATAGTTATTTTCAAAAAATAACCACAGAGGAAAACATTTTTATACAGTATCTATTGTGGTTTTAGAACTAAGTCGGGATTGCAATCTTAATATACGAGAGCAAAATGCACGTATTGAAGTATAATATTTACATGCAAGATATCAAGTTAAATATGCTAGTAGGGCCTAGATAACGCACTCAAACAGATAGTAAATAAGTGACAGACTCTGTAAAAACATTGGCGGTAAACAGCGAATATTTTGATAGCAGGTACTGAGGTTGATATCAAAAATAAATACTTTTTAACGGATGTCACCAGGAGATAGTTTCTTCGCATTGAACTTCAGAAGAAATGTCACACTTCGTACCTATAATATTACTCTATGCCAGGGATGCACAGACTTATTGAGACCATGGGCCACTTGGACAAATGATGAACTAATGGCGGGCCACCAGCACAAATTAAAAACATAAAAATAGCCCCAGATTCAAATTTTATATTATTTGTAAACCTCACCAATATTTTTCGTTCAAATGTACGAGGGAAAACACCAAGAGTTGAAAATCCAATGCGCCATAAAATCCCGCCGCGATATTTTAACGTCTGAGCGAACGTAGGCTACGGGTGTTCACCATCATTTACGCAAAAGTCAGGCTTACCGAAAAAGAAGGTTGGGCCAGTTTTAATGTTGTCAAGCTATTTTTTATCTTCAGTCAACGTATGCCCCGTCAGCGTCACTAAAGCACAACTTGTGACAGATTATTTCGCGAGATGGACCAGTAACCCAGTTGCAATAATACCTGAACTAGCTGCAAAATAACATCAACTTGCAACAAACCTAGGAAAACTAACAATACGTCAACATAAGTGACTAATCAACTCAGTTACAATAACGGATAAACATGAGTTACATTATCAATGCGAGGGTTCCTAATGTTAACAAATAATAATGAAATGAAGTCGCTACTAATCTTTGCGGTTGCGCATTTATAATCTGACTAGTTTCGATACTGAGGTTTATATTACTGCACTCGGGGTTTCCCTACGAGGGGCTTGGTAGATTTCCTTAAGATACGCAACAAGAGACATGGAAAAAAACTTGATTAGGGGGACTTCCGTGGAACCACACCCTGATTGTGTAACACACTATTTATCACAATCTGAAACTTTTTGAATGATCATCCATCATCATTTCAGCCGGAAGACGTCCACTGCGGACATAAGCCTCCCCCAAAAGGGGGGTTTTGCCATAATCGCCACGCTTGGCAGGCGGGTTGGCGATCGCAGTATGGTGGTAAAATGCATTAAGAACGCTGCTGCCCATTCTCTAGTAAGTCCCTTAATCGCCTCCTACGACACCCACTGGAAGAAATGGGATGGTGCTATTCTTTTACGTCCGGCACCACACGGGACGATATTGCTAAGGATTTTGAAGAATATTGCTAATAAACTGCATAATATTATGTTCGAAAAATGTGTCTGCTCAACAACGTAAATATCGCTATGAGTGTTTTTGAACTGTCAAAAACATTGCCATTCCTATTGTTCGTGTGTTACGCCAGTAACGCAATTAGCCCGTAGGTGACCAAGGAATAGCATTCAGGGATTTGGTGAGCACAAGACTACATATGACAATAGCCTCCGAACACCATTCCGTGTTCCAATTGTGGTAGTAATTTTCCTCGATGGCATCGGCTGCATTAATTCCTTTGAGAATTCGATATTCTGCGCAGTTGTCACTTTGCAACGTAGATGAAAGGGAATTTGCTATTTGAGAAGTAGATTTTTCATCCCGAAAGGATCTGTGTGTGTTCATACCTAAATGGGGAAACCAAGAATGATAATTATGATGACAGCGAACTACAAGTACTGAGTGTTATTAATTCATTTTCACGGCCTCAACTCGTGTTAAAACAGAAACTTCTTACAATAAGCTACCCGATCCTCAGATATTTCTTAACAATCTTGAACATAAATGCCACAATCATGTCTCATTTACATGGACAGGTGCATATAAACATTCACACCTACTTAATGAGATAATTTTGTGACTAAGTGCGAAGTGCGCAAAATGTATTTGTTGTTACATACTTAGTCATATTTAGTCTTTCTAGCACTTGTGATGAAACTATTGTCTTTTGGAGATATTTTTCAGACAGATTCGGTATTCACAGAGCACAAACAGATGAGGGTGCAATGGTACAAACGTTCAATTTGGTTCATGTCTAGACTTGGTATTGGTCAGACGGACTGGTGTCCGTAACTCCTCGTTAAAGCGCGTTTTTATATGTCTAGACATATCTTCACTTCCCGAAACATATCCATAGAATTTCAATAGAAAAGAATAGGATCATACTATTATTTACACGAATTAAAAGCCTTACCGAAGTTCGAGAACGAAAATCATGTTCAATGAAGGTTTTATTCGTAAAGGGATCCATTCAATCGATTAAACTTCAATAATTTTATTTGGGCTCAGGCATTCAACAGTAAGTAATCATTAGTGGCATCGTTCCATGCGTGTTAGTTAAAAGGTCGATTAAACAAATTAAATTGTGCACATTGATTTACTTAATCAGAGCGTAAAATAAGATAAAACGATTCAAAAGATTATTTATCCATTTGGTTTCGTTGTGCCAGGTAACAACAGATAATAAGTTTCTCTTCATCTGTGAAGAAGAGTTACTGGCCTTAATGGTAAATAGGACCATTTTAGGAACACGAAAGCTTTACTTTTAGCACGCGCATGAAAGATATCGGTTGGTAATTCATCCTCAAATTCCATTTATTTAATAGGAGTACATTTTCATGCAAATATATCTCTCACAAACATTGTTCCTTTGGCTGTGATTATCCTGTCATTTCTAAAGTACATTCGGCTTTAGACCGATCCCTTTCAATATCATTTCGACCGACTTTCACCTCCCTTTTATCAATTTCGCCTAGTTCCCAAGTTCCCAAAGGCATTTCGAGTTCATCTGACGTCACAACAAGATGTCTGGCGATTCGATTGATAATGTATCTCTACATCAATGAATTGAATGTTCCTCATCGACAAATTGTTCAGCGTTATCGATTGTCGACAGACAATCGAGTCGAGAATCGATCCCGGCAACTATCATGCGATTTAGGACGAGCTTATCAGGTGATGATCATGATACTAAAAGATTTTTGTGATAAGTTTTGACATTGTTCTGCACATTGATAACGACACAGTATCGAGCGATATGTATTTGAAATATTGTTATTAAGAAAGCTTTGTTTGGGAATTACCTAGTTCGTGGCGTCTGTCGCGATTGTTTGATATGGAACCTTTATTACCGCATAGCGCAAGTGTGTTGTTTATCATCCTGTGTAGGGAACTAATCTTAAGGCTTATCTTACGTTGCACAAAGAGGTTTTACAAAAAAACCGGAATACTACATACTAAACCCAACTTGTTTTTTCTAAAAATAAAGAAAAATATCCACTCACCCTTTCCTCCAAATGCGTAACACCAGCCAGACTCTGATAAAACGTCGGCGTCTCCAGATCCTGAGCCACATTCACTTCCGAGAGCAGCCATTTTGACAGAACCGTCGCATCTTTGTGTATCAGCAGCCAGGATCTGAACTGGTCGAAGGTGACCTTGTCCGCTGGTCCGAAGAGGCTGAGGAGGATCTCAGCATTCCTCTGAGACCCAGTGAGGGGGAGGGATGTGTACTCCAGGTGTAGATTTCGCGCGAAATCCCTCTTGTATATGTACGTGCCATTGTCGCCTTGATTGTTCACATAGAGCGTCCAGAGAAACCTAAAATTGAATGGGTTGGTTATATCTCATAAAAGGTTTTCTTCTCCTTGAGGTGTGATTTTCGGCAAAACACCGATATAAAAAAGGCGATTATAATACTCTTGACCAAACCTTGGTGAGATCTGAACATGCTAATGATGAAGAGATTTTAGAGTTGATATTTATTGCCTATGATACGGATATGACGACTAATCGAGAAGTGTGGAAGAAAAAGACATGTTGCGCCGACCACAAATATATTGCGATAAGGCCGGGAGAATGATGATTTATTGTCAATGGATTATCATTATTAATCATTAACAGCTGTATGATGCTATTAGCGCCAAAAAGACAGTACCTAGTCTACCAGTTTTTCATGAAAGACACCCCAAAAAGAATCAAATCCAGCACAACTCGGACATAAAACTTTCATATTGATTATAAATATGATAGTTAACATTTATGTATTTTTTCCATTATTGTGTGCTGACTGTTTACTGTTTTTTTTTTTTTGGGTGGGAAATCATTAAGGTGAAACAAGTCCACATTTTTTCCATACAAACTTCGGGAGGGTTTTACTCCACTGTTTGACAATGTACATCAAAACTTAAACATGGAATGGTTTTGTCTAATATTGTCGGTACGGATACGGAAACAGAATACTAAAATAAAAAGCCATTAAAAAGTTAGAGCCAACAAAGATTCGTTTTTCTTGAAAATTTAACGTAACTTTGGACATGTTTAAGTAATAAAAGAAGTGTAAACTCTCCAAAATTAAGTCGGTACCGACAAAGTTCAATTATAGAAAAGTTATATAAACTAAATTGGTCATTGATTTATGCATGACTTTTCTTAATTTTTTACGCGCCTGTTTTACTATAACTAATCAGGCAGCTCACTCAATAATTTTGTGCGTGTAGACCATCGTCTAACTGCTCATTACTGATACTACCTCTGTCGGACTCGAAGCTTGGTGAGACAGCGTGCTTTTTAGCCAGGCCCACCAGTGAGTTCGAGCCCGCGACTTGTGTACCCTTAAATGACTTCTTCCGCTCTGGGTCGGGCAGGAGGGCGTGTCAGACTTTTACTGACTAAAACCCACCCGTGTTCCTTCAGTTTCCTGTGTGCAGGGGCCACGGTATCTCTTTCGAACAACCCGCACCCTTGGCAGGCATCGGCCCTTGCGAACCCCATCAGGTTGTGCTGACATGACAGCGACCGGACAGCGAGCTACCCATAACTCGCCGTCCGCAAGCCCATGCCTACTGTGGCCGGAGATCGGCCTGGGATTCCCGACGCCCGGGGCGTCTCCGTATCCTGCGGCGGCTAGGGTCGTGAGGGCGCATATGCTGCCTCTCCCTCACGTGCGCCGCCTCCCTCTTCGCGAGCATTACTGCTTCGCTGAAGGAGGTGACGGCTCCCCATGCCCTCTCGCTCCGTACCATGGCCTGGACCAGGGCCGGACGCGAGAGATCGCCGCCGCCGATCGCCTCCACGAGGACACGGTGGTGCTCCGCCCTAGCCGGGCAGACCTCCACCTTATGCTCCACCATGTCCTCAGGGCGATCAACGCAGTGGCAACACCCGGGCGTTTCTTCCCGCCTTATACAAAACAACAGTGTCCGGTGAGGACCTGCATCAGGCGGGAGGTGAGGACACCGTGGCGCCTTTAAATCCACTCCTCAAAAAGGGGAAATACCGCCGCAATCGTGGCGTGCCCAGTGTGCTGACTGCTGACATATTTATAACTAGCTTCTGCTCGCGACTTCGTTCGCGTCAAATTTCTTGCTCCCCCGACCCACCCCGTCGCTACGTATCGCCTGCCCGTGCGAGTACTTCGTACTCGTGACATAATTTCTCTTTGTTCGTTTCCTAAGAGTTTTAGCGTGATGGTATATAGCCTATAACCTTCCTCGATTAATGGGCTTTCCAACCATCAATCACTAGTTCTTCATTAGTGATTGATGTATCCCACACTAAAAAAAATCAATTCTAACCAGTAGTTACTGAGATTAGCGTGTTCAACTAAACAAACTTTTCAGCTTTATAATATTAGTAATAATATGAGCATGGATGTCAACCTACAACCCCACAACCCTATTTTCAGTGTACTTTGAGTGAGCACACACCTAATAAATATAATACTGTGTATACACAGTCTAAAATGGAGATCTAGCTCTGTTTAGATTTTAGAAAAAAAAAACATAAATAAATCATTATGAAAGAAGACACATGAACATGAGTCATCAAAACTTTGCATTATCATGAAGTTCAATTACTTAAACATCACAATATCGACATTTAAACTCTACACCGTAATGGAATGCAAAACGTAACAATCAACAATACCATATCTAGAAAGAATTCTTTTACAAAACAATGAGATACAGAATAAGAGTATGATTTAAAAATAGTCTGAAAAATTAAGTGAAATAATCCAAATTGATAATGTCATGAGAATAGAAAATCAGGAGATCTGCAATATTCTGTGCTTAAAGTGCATATTACACAACCCAATTGGTAGGAAATCAGAAGATGTAATCGCAGTTAGAACAGTTGGATCCGATTTAGTGCAATTGGAAGGTCGCGACTGCACTACTTTTACTAAATTGTTGCATCCCAATGTAATTGTACATGGAACGTATTAGAGTCATCTGTCTGATTTAAAATTCAATTTAATTCCAGTATGATCACTAGCTTCTAATTTCCTAATTAGAGTGTTCCTAGTTAGAGTTCTATAAATTGGATAGTGTAATACCCACTTAAATGGACTAACAGGAAGTCCGATATAGATTAATATTAATCCTTCACAATAGGGCCCAAATAATCTTGATAAACTTTGCAAATAAATTGAGGAAAATCAAACTTTATTTGGTCATGCCAATGTTTCGGTAGTTATTTTTATTTAGTAGGAGTTAAGTATTTTTTTCTTTTTTAGTTATTTTGGCTCTGTTTTAATTTATGGCCAAGCCAATCTATGTGCTAAGTATTACAGAAAAATGTATCACAATAGAAAAGATTCAGATGTGACGATGAAAAACAATACCTACTTTGAAAATAGTAACCGTAGTGTCAATCATTGTCATGCTAATAGTGATTGTATCACATCATTATTATAACTAATATACTTCTCTACGCATTCTAAGTACTAAAAAAATACTGTATGAATATGAAAATAACCAACTGAATGAAGAAAATTTATTGTGAAGAATATAATGACATCTATACATTAATACAAGAAGCAAAAACTTTGGATCCCTTTGTACAAAAATTATGCGGACGGGGGAGTATGGGGCACCATGCGACTTTATTAATTTCATAAAGTATTACATATTTGAATTGAAGTAGGACATTATTTAAAATTTGAGAAAAGTGTTTATATCAAGCATAGCATATTAAAAACAATTTGTAAAATGTTGATGAATGAACAAATAGTTGCCTCTCAGCCCTGTTACGACAAAACACTGCAACCCGGGTTACATTGTTTTATGGTAATACAACATAAAATAATCTACACGATATTAGCTTGGTACGGGTTCGGTATACTGTTGAATAACGGTTTCCATTGACAAAAAAACTCAAAGTTCCACTTCACGGCAACCTTAAGTTCGGAGGAATTATTTTTGCTAAACGCTGTACTCTAGATTGCAGCGTTTTACCGTGATAGGTAGAAGGGTGTGCGGGCGCGCGGGTGAGCCGTGTGCGTCCTTGTATTTTGGTAAAACATTGCAAGCTTTGTTTGCTGCGTTTTGTCAAAACAATAATAAACAGCTGAGCCAGCACTCGTCACGCGTATTGTATTGCAAATGCATTATTTTAGTGTTCATCTATCGCTTTAAGCAGTTGGGTGTGTGACAGTTCCTTAGTTATTAACAAAATGCCGAAATATGAACGCATTAAGAAGATATGCAGTTTGGCAGTGCTTGGAAATAATTCATACAGTAAACAGGTAAGTGTGTGTTTAAATTTATTTCTATGATAGGTTTGATAGGTAATCATAATTTAACTACTTGATGACACTTAAGTAGGTAGCTTCCTGCGTAACATAACATCCTATCCTACTTCCTACTAATATTATAAATGCGAAAGTTTGTGAGGCTGGATGGATAGATGTTTGTTACTCTTTCACATCAGAACGCCTGAAAGGATCTTCATGAAATTTGGCACAGAGGTAGATTGTTAGTCTGGAATAGCATAAAGGTTACTTTTTAGTACGGGAGTATATACTATCAACTCGGACGAAATCTCACCACCAATACGGCGCTAATAAAACAGTTAAAAACTTTCTCTTTCTTGGTCCTTGTTTTTTGTTTTGTTTCTACTAGTCAAGAATCTAACTCTGTATCTAGCTCTGTTAATGATCACAGATGTTTAACCAGTGGTCAAACATCTGTGATCATTAACAGAGCCTGGGACTTTTTGTAAAACAACTTATAGGTAACGAAAAAAAAGGTCGCATATTTTTTTTTTGTTTTATTAAAGTTTTTAAAGTTACCTTATTCTGTTTTAAATTGTTAAGTTAAGGCACACAACAGGAGCGCATTGACCTCTTAAAAATTAATGAAGTTAACGTTTGTTTATGTTGGGATGCTTTTACCTGTAACTATTTAAATGGATTCTCCATGTTTTGTTTCAGGAGGACAGTATTCAAAATAGTTACTTTCGTTTACCATCAAACTGTAAAGAATACGAAGAAATTCCAATTGGTCAGCCTAATGTAAAAAACGACGTTACATCTACAATTATAACCTATGTGGAAACGAGAAATACAAAAACGGAACCTACTGGGATAATTGAAAACGACAATCAACAATCTAAAAATAATAAGAACGACTTACCACTAGCAAACAAGAAACATAATGAAGACGCAATACTACCTGTCGAGCAATCTACTGAAATTTTAAAAATACAGTCGGAAAAACACAGGATCTATGAAGACGAAGACATGTCAACAGCAGTTCCTAATATCGAAAATATTTTTGATAACCAAAAAAGGCACCCGAATGACGTAAATGAAGATATACATAATTTACCACCAACGCAACTACAGCCTGATTTTGTGGAAATGAGAAATGTTACACCTACTAGAATAACAAACGAATATTTAAATTTCCAATCCCAAAATAATAATGACACGATACCCCCTGTACGAGTAGTAGAACACAATCACTTCAGTTTACAGCTGGAAGAGGATAGAATCGTTGAAGACGAAGAAATGTCGACAGCAGTTAATTATTTTGAAAATAATCCTCAAAACCCAAATTGTCAACCGGATGAAGTAACTGAAGATGAAATTATTGAACCGCCACCTGCAAAGAAGAAACGTATTAAAGATCCTGAAGATAGACTAAAAGTTAGCAAAGAGAAACATCCAATGGGCACTGCTTGTCAAGATAAATGCATACGAAAGTGTACAGTAAATATTAATGAAGAACAAAGACAAACAATTTGGGATAACTATTGGAATATGGATATACAAAGAAGAAGAGATTTTATTTCGCGTAACGTTGAAAACAATAAAATTGCCATACGGTATTCTAACTCCACCAAGAGAAACCACACCTACACGTACAGATTACTTAATCATCGTGTATGCAAAACTATGTTCCTGAGGACTTTAGGCTACACTAATGATCAAGCAGTGCTAGCTGTATTGAAAGCAAATTTCAAGATGTCTAAAACTCCAGTTTCGGCGAAGGTATCAGCAGCGCCAGATTTGAGAGGTCGTCACAAACCAAAACATTCTTTTTCCGACGAATATTTAAAAGAGATTGATGACTTCATTGAACTATTCCATCCGGCATCATCTCATTATAGATTAGAGCATGCACCCAACAGACGATATTTGCCAACTGGACTGACGCTCTCTCAAATGTTTTTATTCCTAAAAAAACACTTAGAACGTAAAAACAAGCAGCCATGTAGCTGGTCTGCATTCCACAAGAGGATTAAAATGAAAAACATTTCGACTCAGCAACCTGTACAGGATAAATGTCCAAAGTGTGAGGCTCATGATGTAGCTCACCCTAAACCTAAGCTACCTAGAGATGAAAACATCACGGACCATTCATGCCATGAATGTAATTGTGAAGCTTGCATTCAGTATCCGCAGCATTTGGACAATAAAAATATTTCAAGAGCTCACATGAATGCGGACAGCAAGGATGCTGAAAAAGAGAACTCGGGGATCGCGATATTTACAGTAGATATGCAAAAATGTATAACCATGCCACAACTAAATAACAAAGATTTTTTCTTTAGCCGAAAACTGAACCTATTCAATGAAACCTTTGCAGGGATAGGTAAAGGAAATAAGCCAGCGACGGCGATGTTGTGGCATGAAGGTGAATCTGGTCGAAAAGCATTTGATGTAGCAACGGCATATGTTCTGTTTCTAAAAATGTATTGCAGAGATTATAAAACGGTTATTTCATATGCAGACAATTGCAACGCACAAAATAAAAATAAAATTTTATACTCGGCGCTTCTGAGACTAATCAACGATTGCTGCAATGAGATCCAAACCATCAAAGTTGAATATCTGGAGCCTGGTCACACTTACATGTCAGCTGACAGTGTTCATGGTGCCATAACCAATAAAATGAACAAGTCAGGTAATTTATATGATTTAGATGACTACGTTGAGACATTTAAAAAGTCTCGAAAAAATTTGACATCTCACGTACATGACCACAAAGAAGTTATGCTATTTAAAAGCGAGTTGAAATCTGTTTTCCCTAGAAATTACAACATTTCCAGTTTTAAAATTGTTGAATTCCGAAGAGGCAAACCTAAGCTGTTTGTAAAAAATAATTACCAAGCTGATTATTTTAAGGAGCTCGATATATTGTCTAAAACATTTAAGAAAGAAATCATGAATACTGTAGGAAAAGAAGTTGACATGTTTATCAATGTAGCAAGAAGAACAGAAGCAGAGGGTATTTCACGAAAAAAGAAGGATGACATATTAAAATTACTAAAATTTATGCCAAAATCCAGGCATCGGTTTTATGAAGATTTGCTGGTCAATGAAAATATCACCGAAGATTTGGAGGAATCTGCTTCAGAAACTTTTACCTAAGCTTTTTTATTACTTTTTACTTTAAATTTCTTTGTCTTTTCCCTACTTTACAATAAAATTTTAATGACCACTTTTTATTTTATTAATTTACTTTACAAATAAGTTCCTGTTAGAAAGAGTACATTTTGTTAGCTGTAGGTACAATGTCTACAATATCTAGAATACATTTATTTTTACTTTTAGTCTGAGTCAATGCAGATTACAATAAAACAGAAAAGTCTGTCACTTAAAAACGCAGTAATCAATGATTACATTGTTATGTCACAACAAAGACGAATATTGGCTAGCTACATGTTGTTGTAACAAAACATATTTTTTTAATATTGTGAGGTATCTATTTAAAATATGATAATATGATGTTAAAATGAAATTGAGTAAATATTATGACAAATAAGTTATAAAAACAATTATACTATTATCTATACTGGATAAAATTTGGTAACGAGTTAAAAATGTAAACTTTTAAACCCGTTTTTTTTCAAATTGACGTTTTACAGATTACAGCGTTTTGTCCTAACAGGGCCGCTCTATGAATACATTAGGATTCCCACAATATAAAAACTGCACGAGTATGTGAATGTTGGCAAATACTTCAACTTTAGAAATTATAGGAGTACACTGTTTTTTTTATTTATTTATCTGCAATCAGCCTTTCGGTTATAAGCAAATGTTTGTTTCATGGCATGCTTATACATTGCTCCAGTGAGCACTGCACAAAAGGTTAAATATTTATTCAGATCTAGGATATGGTGCCTATTGAGGCGGCGTACACTTTTAAAATAAAATTACTGTTAGGCTGGTCTATTTAAGTGGACTTTATGACATGTAGAAATGAAATTCGAATTTAGCAAATTGATTGTGATTTGAATTCAATGGACTGTGAGACAAATGTATCTTTAAATCTACAAAGTAAACAACCCATACAGATCTTAAATTACTAACAAGCTCAACCACAGTATAATATACTGTGGTCAGTTCTAAGTACCAATTCAATTGTTTCAAGATGAATACAATATTGTAAAACTACTGCAATAAACAGACAACTCATTGTATGTATGTATTTCTGTAAATCTTTGCTCTAACACATAATTTGAACAAATACCAGCCAATAAACTCCATAAATTAAACCCATTATTTACATTACTATTTTTTTTTAAATCAACTACCTGATATCTCCACTAATTAAGTAAATACTTGGTACATATCACTTGGAATCTTACGGTCCACAATAATTAGCGAATGAATATTTTGGCGCTAACAACAACATACTATACATCATCTGATAATCGCCGTAATGTAATTGTTTACTGCTAACAATGGACAAATAGCATACTACTTACTTTATTTTCTCCTCGATGTTGCCTTTCGTGAGCACCACGATCCCGCACAGCAGCTCCCGGAAGGCGATGCCTCGCTTGGTGCCTCCGCAGGCCTGGTACAGCCACTCCGCCACCTCGTAGGGCACTCCATCACACAGCACTTCGTGGACGAACGCCTCCAAGCTCAAAGCCGTCCCGTTCGCACCGGCACATCTCTTGAATGCTTCGCGTATACGTCTCAACTCACTATCAGACACTGCAAATAAAATAAACCGATATTCATCACATTCCTACAACGCACTTAGATCAACTTTATGCACTTGTCGTACCTCGTTTCACTGCATCCTCGTACGATATAAACGATGGTTTTGAGTCTTTCGCACCCATATTCGCGAGTACGTAACGATCATAACATTTTTAAAGGCGTAATAAACACAAAGAAACAAAACTTATTACAGCTGACAGCTCACGTCGTATGATCTGTAGCCATATTGAATATTTTTTCTTTTACTTCGAACTACTTCCCATCCAATAAGATCGACTTTTGAAAGATTTGATACAAATTGCGTATTTCTTACTAGTTATTTTGTCTCTACTTCATCTAAATACGCAATGTACAATGAAAATAGGAAACAACATTCATGTTTTTTTTTCTGTCGGAATCTGTATTCGGATACACGTTCAGAAAACCTTCTGTTTGACATTTGTACAACAACATTGATGTTGTATGTAACATACTTATTTCTTTCTCTGATATTGATGTATTTCTCGCTTTCTTTTAGTAGTGTCTTTGTAATTTTATAAGACGGAAGTACTCTGAACGTTGTATACATTTAACATTTTTTTAAAGTCTGTGTAGTTTTTCCAACGTCAAATCAACAGTAAAGTAACTCTATAATCTACAATGTCAGTATTAGGCCGCTTTCCGAATTAGAAAAATAGCGCAGTGAGCGCTCACATCAATAATTTACGTTCCGATAGAAGACATCGTGATTATGACAGCTGAGAGCTGTCAATTTTATAAACAGGGCCTAGAGCAGGGATGGCGAGCCTCATACCCTCTACGAGCTATTTTTTCCAAAAAAATATTAACATGGCATAGACGTGCCAACGACAATCTTGACTTATTGACTACAAAAAAAAAGACTTTCACAATCATTTGTAGTCTATATGTGCAAACAGAAATATACTTATTGGTGAGAAATCAACATCACACCACCTTATTTAAATGAAAGAACAAATTAGTGCAACTTCTGCTATCTGCAGGCCTAGACAAAACACATTTCTGTTAGCGTTCACGCCAAACCCCTTCGAGTTTGGGTTCATTTGATTCGTATTGACTAGTACTTTGATCATGGTAACCAGGGTCTGATGCTGGAGCTGAACGGTGACCATAGGAACTCCACAATAAATCGACACAACCCCATCGAGTTTGAGCTCGTTTGATTCATATTGACGAGTACTTTGATCATATAATTATGGTAACCAGGGTCTGATGCTGGACCTGGAAGGTGACCATAGGAACAATAAATCGACACAAGCCCATCGAGTTTGGGCTCGTTTAATTCGTATTGACGAGTAAATTGATCCTATATGGTAACCAGGGTCTTATACATAACACTTTAAGTGCTGAAAACAACACCTATTTTTGGGTTCTACGAATAGTTATTACGACCTTCCTAACGTAAAAACAATCCCGCATCATAAATACTATAAAGATAAGAATTAAATTAAAAGATTTTAAAAAAGCTGTTTTTTTAACAAGCTTTTATTATTAACCGAATGGACTCATATTTGGTATACCTACACGCATAGTTTGGATGACAATGCATTCTTAGTTAAGTGACATCTTTTTAATTCCAATATGGCAATAGTTTTTTTTTCTGCACTACCACAGTATGGGTATCAAATGAAAAGGCTTGCTGAGGAGAACACGAAAACTAATACAACGTCCCATCCTGTTTCCGGAGAGCACAGATGTACAGAGGCCAGCACATCAAGCTACCCCTAGTTTTTCAACTTTATTACAATTGAATAAAGTTCATGTTTAATTGGGAAAATTTGACAGTTTGGGGTAGCTTGATGTGCTGGCGTTTGTACAGTCGCCAGCAGGTCAAGCTATCCCAAACTGTCAAATTTTTCCAATTGAAAATAAACCACATAAACCTTATTCCTTTGTGATGAAGTTGAAAAACTATCAAAGAAATTTGACAGATTGGAGTAGCTTGATGTGCTAGCGTCTGTACAACACTGACATACCATGCATCCGTCTAGACTTTGGTAAAGAAGGTGTTCATATTATTCAACCCAAGACTGTGCAATTTCCCGCAAAATATGGCCACGGTACTTCATAACGAAGAATGTTGCCAATTATATTATGCTGGGCTTGAACAGTACCATACTTCCCTGCATTTTATGTATGTACAGACGCCAGCACATCAAGCTACCCCAATCTGTCAAATTTCTTTGATAGATTTTCATCTTTACTCCTTAAGCATAAGGTTCATGTTCAATTGGGACAATTTGACAGTTTGGTGTAGCTTGATGTGCTGGCGTCTGTACATACATAAAATGCAGGGAAGTATGGTAGACCATGCCGTTGTCTACTTAGGCTCAAAACTCTTCGCAGTAGGTCAAGCATACGTGGCCTTAAGTAGGGTCAAATCGTTAGAAGGTCTAATTATTGAAGAATTATACTGTACTAAATTATCAGACAAACGACCATGTAACAACGACGCATTAAATGAAATGCACACACTTAGAAACATTCCCAATTATAACAAAAAAATATTAAAAACTTTTTTTAAACAAGCTTTTATTTAATTGCCCTATGAATTGTTGCGAGATTTGCGTATTTTACAAGAAATATTTTCTTTCATAGAATCACATAAAATAATTATGTCAATCAAGACTAGTTAGTATGTACAGACGCCAGCACATCAAGCTACCCCAAAACTGATTTTTTTTCCAATTGAACATGAACCTTCTTTTTATGTGATAAAGTTGAAAACCTTTCAAAGCAATTTGACAGATTGGGGTAGCTTGATGCATCTGCACACAGGTAAATCTCGCGACAAGATTTTAGATCATTTAATAAATTATGTAATACATGTACTAAATTGATTGGTTTGATTTAATTTAAAGTTTATTTTCTTCTTTATAGGGCAATTAATGTAAAAGCTTCAATACATAATTTACTATTTTTCTAATTCGGAAAGCGGCCTTAGACGAAGGGCGCATTCCGTATTAGAAAAATAGCACTGTGAGCGCTCACATCGATATTTTGCGTTCCGAGTTAGATACCACAATTCTGACAGCTTATAACCGTCATTTTGTCATCAATACAGAACGCTCATGATCGCGATAAAAGTGCTCACTCAACGTTAAAACATATTTTCACGAGGTTAGACTTGTATACACCACACATTTCTTCGTCATGACGTTATCTATGACGTTTCGCGAGAAATCGTTATCGCGCTCACGCCTATTCGGAACGGGTGTGAGCGCGCTCAAATCGATAATATTGTATCTCGGAACGTAGGGGAAAATGGTCCTGTCAAAAATGGTTGCTTTTTTCGTTTTTGACTGACGTATTGCAATCATGCAATGTATTGTTCATCTTTAGCATATTCGCTTCAGCATCCCTTTCTCTCACAAGTTTCTTTGCTTACACTATCTCATTTTTTATTTCCCCCAAATCATCCAAACTGATTATTTTTATTTGTCCAAGCAATAGTCATCTGATTGTGCTGCGATTCAAAAAAAAATCTAGAGTTGCTTTGTTTGTCATGCTAATTTCGCAATAGATAGTAGTATTTTGATAAAAACAAGTGATGTGTAAAGGTTGTATGAAGCCGTATCTTCATTTTTGTTTTGAATAAATAATTGGATTGTAAATGTCCGTGTCTTTGTGTGTCCTACGTATTGAAATCGACGAAGATCTGCCTGAAATGGGCGATAGCCCTTCTGAAATGGGTAAGAAATATTCAAATGACCCCTTTACAAAAGAATTAATTGACTCAATGTTGCCAAAAGTCGGAACTAACAATGCAACAGCTGTATTAGTCTTGGATGGGCTGGTTTTGAAAACATCGACGTGGTGTTTACAAGAGACTGACATCTTCTATGGGATCAAAAAGTTGCATTAAAAATGTTGAATATAACTTGGTAAATTTTAAATAATAAAATGTTTTATTTTGATACTTCATACATCCTCCAAATATAATTACATTGTATAAAACCAATGTAGTAGTTTGAATTACAACAGTTACAATTACATTCCTATTCTTTTAAACATTTCCCTAGAAGCTGCTAAAGAACAGAAAAGAAAAGACCGTGGAGCACGAGAGTCTAAGATAATAACAGTGGAGACATATGCCAGCATTCTCACTGGCCCTAACACTGACACTGGGATCCTGCCGACAAGTTCCAGACGATCCCCTCCGGAGACCAGTGTCTCTGATGATGATGGTACCATCAGCTTCTTTTGTGGAAACCCTCTTGTGGAAGTCACCAAGGGCATACTGCATCTTTATAAAGAGAAGTAAGTTTTTGATGTGAAGAGTACTGTAATGTAATACTGCCCATGTACTCAGTATTTTTAAGTGAAAATACCACAAATGTCAATTTGGATCGGCAAAAATACAAAAAAAAAACATATTGGTTTGCGAAAACAACATATTTGTATGATTTTCCAACAAATGTTACTCATTATAATTAATTTATTTCCTTGCAAAAACATCTCATAGCTAAATTCTATTTCAGTGAAATGAAAGAAGCTGAAGAAGCCAAGACCTTGTGCTTACTGTCCGTACCTGGGGCCCTCGGAGCTCCTGATCTCTTAGCATTTGCAGCTGCCTGTCAGCAAGATATTGCACATGTGAGGGTACTGAGGGATGGCTCACCTGACCATTACATGGCTTTGTTTACGTGAGTTTATCTTATTACTTTAACATTATTTGGACATCATCAAGCTCTTATGCAAGAAGATAATGATCAATAAACTCACTATTGTAACAAAATTAAATTAATAAATCAGGACTTGCTTGCAAATAGATATGCAATGTTTGTTGCTGGGGAAACTCAACAGGAAGTTGATGAGTTTTTATTCATAACAAGATTGAATTTGCTAAAAATGCAATTCAACCACAGTATAAAAACATACAGTAGGACGACGTATTTGATCTGATGGTAAATGCAGACAACGTGTGGGCATTGTCGCAACAGCCATGGTTGTCGCAAGTTAATAATATTTACTTATTTATTTTAGATCAACATCGTCATCAATATTATTATTAAACAATAATTAACAATTATCAAAAACATCTTTTTTAAACAGTTTTATTTAGCTTCCCTATTTGTTTGGGTCAAATCAAGTAATTAAAATTAGACCTTCCTGTTGACGGATTGGTCTGAAAGGTATGCACCTTTATTTGTGATGACAGTATAATTTAACATAATCAGTATCATAGGGTATTTTCCGATTTGATAAAAACTTTTTTTATTTGAAAATTGGGACGATATAATTAACAGAAAAATAAAAATAAATTTATTAATACACATTTTCTCAATTAAAAACGATTAAAATCGAATTTATTTAACGTTGTTTTGAATTTACCGCCAAAACGCTCCTTAAGATGACTTTTATCACGTGACATGTGACGTCAACTCTGTATAAACGCACCGGTACAAATACTTAGTTTGGTGCCGTTTTAGAAGTATTTGTGCACAGAGGCACCGCACACCAGTAATATCACTTTCTATCCATTAAAAATCTTGTTAATAAAAACTCGACATTCACTTATTTACTTACTAACTACTATAGTTTACACAAAGTTGACGTCACGTGATAAAAAGTCATCGTAAGAAGTGTTTTGGCGGTTCAAAACAACGAAAAAGAAATTTGGTTTATATCGTTTTTAATTGAGAAGATGGACAGAAATCAATTTATTTTTATTTTTCTGTTAAATATCTCGTTCCAATTTTCAAATTAGGATATTTTTTGAAAAATTGGAAAATACCCTATTGTAAATCCAAGATGGCCGCCGCTACAAAATGGCGGATTACATATTTTATCACTTACTTCCTTACTATAGGTATCAAATTAGGGATGCAATTATACCATTTTTTTTGGAGGGTGGAAAATCTTCATATGACTTCTCCCTCTCTGGGTAGAGAGGAGGGCGTGTCAGACTTTTACTGACTAAAACCCACCCGTGTCCTCAGTTGCCTGTGTGCCAGGGGCGACGGTATCTCTTTCGAACAACCCGCACCCCTGGCAGGCATCGGCCCTTGCGGACCCCACCAGTTGTTGCTAACATCTCTGACGGCGCGCGTAGAACACAACGCGCCGTCCCACCTAACACTTTTCGGCCGCAGGGGATAGGGAGAGCGGCCAACGCTATGCCGACACTCCTCTTCCCCTGCGGCCCCACCGCGTCCGCCATCAAACGGCGGCGGCCCCATCCAGGCCAAGGAAGGGAAGAGCGCTGCTCAGAAGCACCGGCACTCCTCCTCTGCCGCAGCCCGTAACCCTCAGTTGCGATGTCTCCCATTCGACATCGCGGCCCACCTCAGTTACGGTGCACCTCACCGCAACCTACTTTTTGGCCGCTACGTCATCGGCTTGCAGGCAAAAGCCCTGACGAGCGGCCCCACCTTTGGGTTCCTCTTCGCTTCACCGTGGCTGGGAGACCACGGCTACTGAGCCCCCCGCAACGACAATGCGGGAGGAACCCACTCGGGGGTAACGATACCATTGAGGTAACGATACTTTTACTCGATATTGTATTGGTCGTCAAGTATCGATATTTCATCATTTCAGCCGAAAGACGTCCACTGCTGGACATAGGCCTCCCCCAAGCTCCGCCACTTCGACCGGTTATGTGCATCCCGCATCCAGCGGATTACTGCAGCCCCCACAAGGTCATCTGTCCACCTTGTGGGAGGCCTTCCAACTTTACGTCTTCCGGTACGCGGTCGCCACTCCAGAGCTTTTCGGCCCCATCGGCCATCGATATTTACTCGGTATCAATTGAAAAGTATCGATACTAACTCGTATCGATTCGTTTTTGGATTTAGAGTAAAACCGTAACAAGTATTGGTATTCTTTACTGATAACTACAAAATTATAAGAATTTATGATTATGATATCAAAAAGTGCTGACACCAGCCTAGTTTGAATAAATGACTTTTGATTTTATGAAAAAAGAATCTGTTGTTGTAGTGCTTCCCAAAAATATATTTTTTTCCAAATGCTTGCCTGTTAGGAGATTTCTGGAAGCAGTGATTGTTGTGCCAGCTTTGGAAAACAGCTTTCGCAAGGTACAGAGGTACCTACTACGTTCAAATATATGCGGGCTTGTTTATTTAACGCTGGGAATACGGGCTTTAAATCCTCCCATTCCTCTAATGGGTTGGCTTTTAAAGCGCAAACTGGATTAGGCAAATAAGTTGACACTTCATCGGCTTTTGAGGAAGCACGCCTCCGCTTCTGGCCAACTGCGAGTTGTTTGTGATGTGACCAAAAATGAAAATCATTGTTGGTGGTTTCATCTTCAGACCCTACACAAAACTTAGACTAGGATGCGTTCAAGAACTTTAATTTAAGATATCCAATTTTATATCAATGTGAAATGAAATAGTGCCATTGGCATACTTTTTTTTTTTTTTTTTTTTTTTGGGTGGGAAATCATCAAATGACTTCTCCTGCTGAGTAGAGCAGGAGGGCGTGTCAGACTTTTACTGACTAAAACCCACCCGTGTTCCCTCAGTAGCCCGTATGCCAGGGGCCGTGGTATCTCTTTCGAACAAACCCGCACCCCTGGCAGGCATCGGCCCTTGCGGACCCCACCAGTGGTTGCTGACATCTTTGACGGCGCGCGTGAGGAACACAACGCGCCGTCCCGTCTACCACTTTTCGGCCGCAGAGGATAGGGAGAGCGGCTGACGCTATACCGACACTCCTCTTCCCCTGCGGCCCCACCGCGTCCGCCATCAAACGGTGGCGGCCCCGTCCAGGCCACGGAAGGGAAGAGCGCTGCTCAGAAGCACCGGCACTCCTCCTCTACCGCAGCCTGTAACCCTCAGCCGCGATGCCTCCCATTCGACATCGCGGCCCACCTCAGTTGCGGTGCACCTCACCGCAACCTACTTTTTGGCCGCTACGTCGTCGGCTTTGAGGCAAAAGCCCTGACGAGCGGCCCCACCGTTGGGTTCCTCTTGGCTTCACCGTGGATGGGAGACCACGGTTACTAAGCCCCCCCGCAACGACAATGCGGGAACCCACTCGGGGGGGGCCATTGGCATACTGATATGAGTACTTTTGACCGATTCCTACTCGATACTTAATTTCAAAGTATTGATACTAAAAGTACTTGGTATTGGAGAAAAGTATCGATATGTACATAATTGTATTTACTCGTATCGTTTCATCCCTATAACAAATGAAAGGGCTTGATTAGTAAAATAGAGTTCTCTATGAAAATAAAATGAAAATCCAATATGGCCAAAAAAAAATCGTACATGATTTTTTTTTTTTCACTACCAAACCTTTTTTCAGTATCAAATGAAAAGGCTTGAGTAATAGAATACTGTAATATGCTTTGACAAATTAAAATTACAACAAAATTAAAAACTTGAAAATAAAAATACAATACATAAATTAAAACAACAAATAAATTGACACCCGATAGCCCCGAAAGTTGTCTCCCGAACTGCTAACACTGTAACATACGCAGTTCGGGAGCGCCCTTCCCCTGTCTCGCCCCGCAAGATTGCCCTGTCTAGGATAAGAATAGAATAACGTTTATTGTCTCCAGTATTACAGCTAGTAGTAGTAGTTACACTTATACAAAAAACTATAATACCGGAAGCAAAAGGTTTAAGCGTCAGCATTATGCTTCGGTCCCCCTAGCGGGTTACTAAGCGCTGATTATCAGCTTATACCCTTGACTCCTGTTTACAAAAAAATAGAGTTTAATTGAGCAACAACACATAAAATAATAAAATTTAACAAAAAGAAAGGAAAAAAAAAACACATTTTTAATATAAGATCAAAAATCAAAATATTTTTATTTCATATAAACCTGCATGGGCACTTATGCAACGTCAGAAGCTAGGTGCACGGTTCCAAATTGTTGTTTCCTATGGAGAAGAGCCGGCAAGAAACTCCCAATTACTCTTTAAAAAATAATTGGCTTTAACAATATTTTCAAATTACAGAGATAAAATGTATGGGAGGACAGCGCAGGCCTGTCAATAAGTACCAGGTACTTAGATGAACACAGAATAGAAAATCGTCTACAAATCTACAGTCAGTAAGGCCTACAATGTTCTCTCATTCACAATATGTAAAATAATCTACATAAATAAAATGAACCTAAATAAAATTGATGTATGATGTCAATTAATGACGAGAATATGTCAGCATTGTAAAAATAAAAAGAGATAAGATGATCATACATTAATAAATTTGATTAGGAAAACAAGAAAGTGAGTGGTTTTAAACGGTTTGTGGACACGACTGGCTATTTTATCCATCTTCATGGATAAAATAGGATTTCATGAATATCTAAAAAAAAAAAACTAAAAAAGAAAAAAAAAAATACAGATGGAAAACACTATCTACTGAACGGCTAACGGGCATGTTTCATAGTAATTTAGTGTTAGTTTATTGAAAGTCTAGACGTCTTCGTTGGACGACTGTATGATTTATAGACTGTGATTCAACTATTATAATCCTCTTCTTCACATTACATTCTGGAATTTTACATTCAGGAATTTTCCCCAATTAGTATAATTATATTCATTCATTCCAGCTGAAAGAAATCCACTACTAGACACAGACAAGCACCGCCATTTCGGCCGATTTTGTGCTTCCCGTAATTGTGGCGGTTATTTAACCCAAAGAACACAAAGAACAATTTATATTAGAAAGATAAACCCATAAGTTTCTGAATAAATATAAATAATAGTTAAAAAAAACAAAAAATAATGCTTTAAAAACCAAACTAAAAAAGCGTGGGGTGTTTGATATTAATTGATTATAAAAACACCTCAAAAAGCACCCCACGCTTTTTTAACATTTAAATTATGTCATTCAATCACTAAAGTCATTAAGAGCGCTGTCACGGGTCCACTAGCGCCACTCCTTTAAACGAACGACACGAAGCAACAAAATACGATCCAAAGAAAAACGCCCACATTCCTCTAGATCGTATTTTGTTGCTTCGTGTCTCAATATGAAACTTTATAAAAGGTATTAGAAAATTCTTGACACACTTACCGAGGAGACAGCTGATTGAGCTGTTTTTCATCATTCCTTTTCAGTCACGAGATAATATTTTTTTAAAGGAGTGGCGCTAGTGGACCCGTGACAGCGCTCTTAATGACTTTAGTGATTGATCACTGTATGCATATTTTTTTTTCTACTATTCTATTTAGTTTTTAAATCATGTTTTTTAGTTTTTTGAACTATTATTTATTTTTTATTTCGGACAAAAACGTGTTTTTTTTTTCAACTTTACATACAGGGTAAGTTTTTATCCAGTGCGCAAATTGTAACCATGAATTCAGCATATCATTCTAGAACCCCTAGCGCAGAAATTTTTCGCCGGTTGTACAAAAAAAAAAAATCTGCTGTTTCATAGAAAAGTGCAATACCTACGCGGTCAAAATGTATGGAACAGCTGTTTTTTTTTTTGTGTATCCGGCGAAAAATTTCTGCGCTACGGGGTCCAGAATGATATGCTGAATTCATGGTTACAATTTGCGCACTGGATAAAAACTTCCTGTAGATAGAATAGATAGTAAAAGCTTGTTAAAAGACAACCATCGTTCCTGTAACTATAACAGTGTTCGTTTTGCAGTACATGAGATATCACACAATTTTTTTTTATGATGTTTTCCTCAGATTCCGCAACAGTCACGCAGCGCGGGAGTTCCACGAAACCTTTGATGGAGTTCCTTACAGCAGCCTGGAGCCCAACGCTCTGTGCCACATGGCGTGGGTGTCTCGGGTAGAATGGGCCAGAGACGGAACCCCTCCACCCTCGCACACTGAGCTACCCACCTGCCCTGTGTGTCTAGGTAAGATAGCTGTTGTAAAATTATTTTTGAATTTGATAACCCCTCTAGAGAAAGGTTCTGAGCAAAATAAAAAAAATTAAGCAGGCGCAATTCGAGTCCGCGCCGTTTGTTTTCGTGAAAACTATAAACAAGATGTTTTAACTTAGGGTTTGGTAACAAATGTTCCTATGAGGAGTTATGAGGTAACAGATAAACATCATACATTACCGGTTAAAATCATAACCCTCTTGGATTCGCTATGGTCGGGTAAACAGGTGGCCATTGAAAACTTTGAATTTCAATACTCAAATTTTATTTGCATTCCACAATGAGGTGGGAAATAAAAAAATTGTGATCATTATGGACCCTGTCGGGCACAGCAAAAAATAGTAGGAGATTTACCTCGTCGATTTATCGTTACGAGTTCTTTTGTTGCTACACTTTTTCAGTAGGTGGTGACGGACGGGCTGCTCAGGGACTTGGTTCGTATAAGTGCAGATTCTCTGCCTAATTTTAATTGTATTATTTTCTTTCATTAAATGCTTGTCCTCAGAGCGCATGGACGAGAGCGTGGCAGGCGTGCTGAGCGTGCAGTGCGCGCACGCGTTCCACGCTGAATGTCTCGTGCGCTGGCGAGATGCGCGCTGTCCTGTTTGCCGCTGTGCACAGACTCCTGAGCCACGCGGACAGGCCACCTGCTTCCAGTGCGAGAGGGCTGCACTTGCAGGTACAAGCATAGAAACTCTGAGTAACCTGGAATTGTCAAACTACCCTGAACTTAAAGGCATTATAAAGTCCTTCCGTCGTTACAATAAACCTTACTGTGGAAGTAACACCATGACTATAACTTAACAGCAACTGAAATTGAGCTAAAATTGAGAAACTTGCTGTGATTTTTGACAGTGAATGACTTTTTTTTTTTAATCGCTTTCTACTGTAGAATCTTTTTCAATTTTTAGGATCCCACTGCAATATTCTACGACCTGTATAAAGCATTTGACTATTTTAGACACGTGATGATTATTCGTAAATGAAATGTTTACAGAGTGAAAATCATGGCACTTAGTTTATTTTTAGTGTAAATTTAGCAAATCGCAATTTTTATGTAGTTGATGAAACATCAACGACTTCTTTAATCAATGCTTAACGGCGTTCCTCAAGGTTCGATTTACGGACCTGATCTGTGAAATAGGAATTTATGTTCCTAGCCATGGTTCTTTTCTTTTTCGGTGGGAAATCATCAAATGACTTCTCCCGCTCTGGGTGGAGCAGGAGGGCGTGTCAGACTTTTACTGACTAAAACCCTCCCGTGTTCCCTGAGTTGCCCGTGTGGCAGGGGCGACGCGACGGTATATCTTTCGAACAACCCGCAACCCTGGCAGGCATTGGCCCTTGCGGACCCCTCGGTCACCTTGCGACGGGTCAGCATAGTGGCCCCACCGCCTACCACTTTTCGGCCGCAGGGGATAGGGAGAGCGGCCAACTCTATACCGACACTCCTCCTCCCCTGCGGCCCCACCGCGTCTGCCATCAAACGGTGGCGGCCCCGTCCAGCCTATGGAAGGGAAGAGCGCTACTCAAAAGTACCGGCACTCCTCCTCCGCCGCAGCCTGTAACCCTCAGCCGCGATGCCTCCCATTCGACATCGTGGCCCACCTTAGTTGCGGTGGACCTCACCGCAACCTACTTTTTGGCCGCTACGTCGTCGGCTTTGAGGCAAAAGCCCTAACGAGCGGCCCCACCTTTGGGTTCCTCTTCGCTTCACCGTGGCTGGGAGACCACGGCTACTGAGCCCCCCCGCAACGAAAATGCGGGAACCCACTCGGGGGGGGGGGGGGGGGATTGCGTTCCTAGCCATGGTAAGCCATTTAAAAAGTAGATTATAATTAAAATACCATTTTATTGAAAATAGATTAGTGATAGATCACTAAGTCTTGTGGTCTGACTATTTACGTTTTTAAAGCCTGTTTTTGTCTCTCAAAAATAGAAGAAGACGGTGACGAGCCTAGGGAGAACATAAGCGGCGTGGCTGAAGGTTTGCTGGAGGGCTTGGAAGCTGGTGCGCTGTGGATCTGTCTCATCTGTGGAAATGTAGGGTGTGGCAGGTCAGTTGAATATCTACATGACATGTATCTCTTTCTTTGTATTCCTATCGCTGATAGGAGTAGCATCTCTTAAGCGTATGATATTAATTCCTTATATGTTTCTGGACAAAATGCCCATTAGCTCAGTTTCAAGATCCTTCACTATATTCGCAATTTTCCAAACAAATTATGGTAATTTACTGAGCTGTTGTACCTATGAGTTTTATATCTATTCGATTGCGTTAACGTTACCTTTAAATTATAGGTACTCCAACTGAATAAGCTCTGTCTTATGTCAACAATGATGCATAGTTACTAGAAATTCTATACAAATTGACGTGAACATTAACGTCAACGCGATTGAGCAAGTGCCTCATGTATAATAAATAATCGTTAAATCCCAACACTAGGTACGAGGGCGGTCATGCAGCGAAACATTTCTTAGCATCGAATCATACATATGCTCTACAGTTGGGATCGAACAGGGTCTGGGATTATGCAGGTGAGTGTTTTTTTGTACTATAGCCATAGTGCAACCACTGGTCTTTTATTGAACCAGGCTAGATATTAAACATTTTGGGAAATATCACTGTTGATTATATTTTTCTCAGTTGGTTGAGGATGTGCTAAGGTAGCCTACGAATTCCAAATTTTCTTACGTCTTTTGCGTCTTACGGTTTTATGTTGCAAATATGACACGCACCCATAACAATAAGACTTTACTAAAGTAACTTAGAGGGTTGTAATGGTGATTTTAACTAATATTCTTTTTAAATTAAATACATACGTGCCACGGTCGCGAATCTATATTTTTTTTCAGCCTTTAGGCTGACACTGACCTGCCAATTTGTACTGAGGCATCTCATGCGGAATCATTGTCCGCATGAGATGCCTCGCAAGTACATGACTCACTAAGTGTTCTGTTCGAATTAATAATAATATGTTATCCTAGTTGTCCTAGTTTATAAGATGTAGTATCTACTAACAAAATTGGTTCCTATGTTGTCCCGAATAAAACAATTTGAATTGAATTGCAAAAAACGTAAGAAAATTTCTATTTCGCTAGCTTTCCTGGTGTTTCCCTACATACATCACTTTATTTTAATTAATATCATAAATGCAGCATGGGGGAGAACACCTGTATAGGGTGTTAGCCATGTTTTACACTTTCTGTATACGGCACTCATATTTACCATCTAATCTTATGAGAACAGTAGTTGTGCCAATAGTGAAAAATGTCACTGCTGATATCTCTGATAGAAGTAACTATAGACCGATTTCTTTAGCTACTATAATCGCAAAAGTGTTTGACGGGTTATTAGACAGAAAACTTGATTGTTTTGTAACATTACAAGATACACAGTTCGGTTTCAGAGAGGGGTTGTCAACTGAAAGTGCAATACTGTCTCTGAAACACACTGTTGATTATTATGTTAAAAGGCAAACTCCAGTATATGCATGTTTCTTGGATTTGTCCAAAGCTTTTGATCTGGTGTCATATAATAAGCTTTGGACAAAATTAAGAATGGCGGGTGTCCCTGCCGATCTTGTGAATATCCTCGCCTACTGGTACAGTGAGCAACTTAATATAGTAAGGTGGGGAAATGTATACTCAGATGAATATTCTTTAGAGTGTGGCGTCAGGCAGGGGGGACTGACTTCGCCAAGACTCTTTAATATGTATGTTAACCATCTGATTGAGGAGCTCAGCAGCATGCATGTTGGATGCCATATTGATGACATATGTGTCAATAATCTGAGTTATGCCGATGATATGGTGCTGCTGAGCCCCTCAATTGGAGGTCTCAGACAGCTGCTAAAGGTGTGTGAGGCTTATGCTGTGGAACATGGCCTGAGGTACAACGAAAGTAAAAGTGAGTTCATGTTATTTAAATGTAAAAATAAAAACAATATCTTCATACCACCTATATTACTTAATGGTGTACCTCTGGGTCGTGTTGCCCAGTTTAAATATCTGGGACACATTGTAACTGAGAATTTGAGTGACGAATTAGACATTGAGCGGGAGCGCAGGGCATTGTCGGTGCGCGGTAATATGTTGGCACACAGGTTCGCTCGGTGTACTGCTCCTGTTAAAATAACAATGTTCAAGGCATTCTGCCAGACATTCTACACGAGCGGCCTGTGGGCAAACTTTACCAAAAAGCCTACAGTGCCTTGCGCGTCCAGTATAATAATGTGTTTAGGGCTCTGTTTCGGCTCCCTCGATATTGCAGTGCATCTGGCATGTTTGCTGACGCCAGCGTAGATGATTTCTACGCAATTATGCGTAAAAAAGTTGCGTCGGTGGTGCGACGAGTACGGGGGAGCCCGAATAGCGTCCTAAGGATGATTGGCGAGAGAACCGATACAGTTCTGCTCAGTAGGTTCACTGAACTCCATGTGTTGCGAGACCGGTGAGCCTGCTGTGCAGGGGTGTCAATTTTCTTCTTACTTTTAAATTACTAATACTAGATATAAGCAAAATTCTTGTTACTAACAACCTTGTCTTGCCTATGGACTTCTTTGTCTGAAATAAATGATTTTATTTTATTATTTTTTATAAAAATCTGAATCACTTTTATCAACTACACTTCTCACAAAAGTTAAGGGAGCGAAAAAAAATATTTTTCGTCGAAAAACTAGAATCAGGGAGCTATATATTTTTTTTAAATTAGCTGTACGACCATTTTTCTTCAAGATACAGCCTGTTGAAATTTGGTTTTTTCTTTTGTTTCCTTAATTTTTGTGAGAAGTATGTAAACTGCAGTAATCAACACAGTCTCGAGTAGAACCTTAAAACGACTTCCGGTAATCCACACATAATTTCTAACCCTCTTTTCCTTTGTCCAGGTGACAACTTCGTCCACCGCCTCGTCCAGAACAAAGCGGACGGCAAGCTAGTGGCTGCAGAGGGAGGCTTCACTTCCGAGGACTCGGCCTGTGGGGGGGAGAAGCTGGACTCCGCCCAGCTGGAGTTCACGTACATTCTGACGCAGCAGCTGGACAGTCAGAGGATGTTCTATGAAGAGAGGATGAACAAGTTAGTAGCAACTGTATACAGAGAGACCACAGCCAAATACCTCACACTGAAGTACCGACCGCTATGCGCGCGAGGCGGGGCGGGCCGCACTCCGCCCCGTCGCGCCGCTCGCGTACCTACGCGGTGCAGCGGTATCAGTCAGGCTATATTAAGGTACAATCAACAAACTTTAAGCATGCTCACTTAAAGGTGATCTTGCAGGTTTTTTTTACTAAAATATTATTTTCTCAACTCATTAGACCCTTTAAAAGGATTGTGTTTTGCCAAACGAACGGTATTTCGATCATCTCGACGAGATGACTTTGTTTAGGTACACGCTGAACATTTGAAGTAGTTCGATACGTGGCAAAACGCATGAAAAACCATCGTTTTTGAGCAATCCAGATGGTTGTCCATCTTTTTATACGGCCAATTCTATTTTATTTATTATTTTCTATTATTAATTCCCTTGTAGATTTATCACAATTTTTATTTTTCCCCATTGTTTTCTTATGAAGCAATCACCTTTAAGACTTTTACAGCACTAAATGGCGCTAAAATTATACGAATAGTGACCTAAAACCACAGAGCTCAAAAAAACACAAACTATGCAGGTGCCTTAATTATGTGACCAGCCAGTAAGTAATAATACTAGGTTCAGATCGAATGTATAAAGTTTATCTATAAATTTTTATTAGCCAATCATATGTATCAATGAATGTACCGCTGGTATGGAAAAGTTTTGCGATACTGTGAGAAATACAAAAAAATAATACATGGAATTAGTTATACTTGTTAGTTTGAAAAAACTTCCCTTTAAATCATCATCATTTCAGCCGAAAGACGTCCAACAGTGGACGTCTTTTCCTTTAAATAAGCGTTCTCAACTACATATATGATCACCACTGAATATTAAACGTGAAAGTTTGGATGTTTGTTACTCAAACACGCAAAAACGGCTGAACGAACTTGGATGAAAAGACATGGCCAAAAATTGTATGAGCTTGTACCCCAGAATGTACAGATATAAAATCTATATCATTGAAAACTACTGATCTTCCATAAACAAAATTATAAAAACGCATGTTGCTCATCAGTAGAGGACATAAAATATGAAGTAAACCTTCATAAAGTCGATTTTTTCGTATTTTACTAACTCCCGAAGCAAAAAGAGGGGTGTTATAAGTTTGACCGCTATGTGTTTGTGTCTGTCTGTGGCACTGTAGTGCTTAAATGGGTGAACCGATTTGGGTGCCTTTTTTTTACTTTATTTAAAAGTAGGTTTTCTAGCGGTGGTTCTTAGACATGTTTCATCAAAATCGGTTCAGCCGTTTGAAGATTATCAGCTCTTTTCTGATTGATGAAGGGATTTGAGCATCTTCCACGGGTCTGATCGAGTTGAAATTTGGTATTATATTACTTCAATTATATTAGACGAACGATTCCTTAAATTGGTTGCAAGGCATCTTCTTATATTTATTGTCATAGTAGGCACCACAGACAGCTATGAGGTGATAACTGTGATGGTAAAAAAAGAACAAATTATTCTAGGATTTGACTACAACGCGACATGAGAATATGGGGTAAAGAACCTCTCGTAAATATTTTAGTAGGAGGTACAGAATGAAAGTAGAACTTGCCTCAAAACTTAATCACTCCGTTAAAAGATCAGTCACATCGGGGGGTTATGATGATATTAAATGCCGCCTGATGCGTTCTCTAATAGTGATACCACAGTTAACACACGCTTGTAAAAGGTCTATTTTCCTTAAGTATGTATTACACAGTTTACTTTACTTTTTATTGGAGCACGCGCGTGCGGGCTACGATACTATAAAAAATAAACGTATAATTAGCGCTTCCGTATTACACTGTTAACAATCAGGGGAGCACTCGCATAGGACTACGACACCATCTATATAAATAAAACGAAAAGTCCTGATTGATTGACTCATCAACGCCCAGCCCAAGCCCTTGGACCTAGAAAGCTGAAATTTTGCACAGAAGTTGCCTTTATAATGTAGACAAGGAATAAATATTTTTTTGAAATTCAACCCATAAGCGATGAAAGTTCCGCACTGGCGAAGCCCCTGGCAAAAGCTAGCAGATAAAAAAGCTATTAACCTTTCCTTTCTTGTAACATAGAACACCGTGTTAATTCCCTATCACTCCACAGACTAGAAGCAGAACGTATAAATGAAGTGGAGAAGCTTCGGTTCAGAGCTTCAGAGGCGGAGGCCAGTTCCTCCAAGCTGAGTGAACAAGTGTCTGCCCTCACTAAGGAGAACAAGACCCTCGAGAGGAAGCTGCATCACGTTACAAACAAGTAAGTCATAAAATAATAGTACAATTGTCATCACATCATTTTATTTAGTTTAATGCAAATATCCTGAATATTATTTATTTAATGTACTTTTTCTTTTTTTTTCTGCGCTGTGGGGCGAGCAGACTCGATTGTTTATATGTGAGTCGCTGCTGCACGCTTTCCAACTCGGGGTTACGCGTGTGGCAGTGATTCACATGTTTTCATGGTTTTAGGTTAAGTGATTAGAATAGAAAAACTAACATAGGGGTAAGGAATATTGTTACTAACAAATTGAGTCATGTCACTTGATAAACAAAGATATTTATTTTATTTATTTATTTATAAATAAGTGATTGTCTCGTGGTGAGTGCCAGCACTTTGATTTTGTTATGGTTTTCAATTAAAATAAGTCAGTGGTGTACTAAAAAAAATAAGTCAGACTCAGTATAACGTCAGACTATAGCTTCATAATCATAATTCATGAGAGGGTTGGCAATTCTCTTGAAGCAATATGTTTTTAGGGTTCCGTGTACAAAAGGAAAAAACGGAACACTTATAGGATTGCTTTGTTGTCCGTCTGTCTGTCTGTCAAGACCCTTTTTCTCAGGAACGCGTGGAGGTATAAAGCTGAAATTCATATCAACAACTCAAGTCTACTGTCCCTTGGAGCTGTGAAAAAATCAAACTTCTAAGCCAACGCAATCCAAAGATACAGCCGTTTATGCCGCAAATTTTCGACACTCGCAAGGGAATCAAAACCTACAGGGTACTTCCCGTGAACAGAATCAGAATCTTGAAATTTGGTACGAAGCAACGTCTTATAGCACATATAAAGGAAAAATTGCGAAATGCATACATTTTTAGTTACATCACATAATAAAAATATTTTTAAAAATTTTAAACTTACTACCCCATTCCTCATGAACGCGTAGAGGTATTAAATTGAAATTTATATAATAAAATACTCTAACTATTACTTATATACCTACAGGTTTGTACGGAACCCTCGGTGCGCGAGTCCGATTCGCACTTGGCCGGTTTTTTTTTGTTGTTGTACCTACCACTGTATATCTACGATGTTGCCAGCAAAATTAATTGTTACAGTAACAAAAAAGTTCGGCTTTTATGTCAACTTACAGCCACTTATGGATAGCTACTTTATAAATAGATATTGTTTTTTTTACAATAATTACGTGTTGTTTTGCTTCCCATTTCCGTCTTGGGTCGGGAATAAATACCGAAACCCACGCCTATAACATTTAACCTCTGGCGACACGCTGAATAGTATATGGGACCTTTTTTTGCAGACTATCAATACTACAAAACGAATTGTCTGAAGAAAGGGGTTTGGCAGCGGCCCTAGCAAACAGCCAAGCTGAGTGGCAAGCCAGGGCTAAGATACGGGAAGAGAGCTTCGTCAAAGAGGTATGGTCCAATAGCATTTTTTTTTAAAGTTTTGTTGGAGTACCAAAGTTGGACTCACCACTTCCTCAGCTTGTTTGACTCCTAACTAAAGGACGGCACTACCAAACAGCAAAATGTTTAAAAGACAAATAGATTAGATTACATTAGATCTCATGACAATACAGGGTAGATAGATTACATTAGATCGCATGACAATACAGGGTAGATAGATTAGATTAGATCTCATGACAATACAGGTTAGATAGATTAGATCTCGTGACAATACAGGGTAGATAGATTAGATCTTGTGACAATGCAGGGTAGATAGATTAGATCTCGTGACAATACAGGGTAGATAGATTAAATCTCGTGACAATGCAGGGTAGATAGATTAGATAGATCTCATAGCAATACAGGGAAGATAGATTAGATCTCATGACGTATAGCGTCTACTGTGATGAATAGCTTGCGAAATTTTTAGTCAACCGGTCAATATTCCCAGACTGCCAAGATTCATCGATTTCGATCAGGCGTGATCGAGGTCAAGAGCAGGCCCAATCAGTAAAACAAAATAAAAATATCTGGACAAAAGTACCAGCCCAGGCAAGGGGTAACATAGGTGTAATTGCTATCCATTAAACTATTCACTAAACTAACGTCTTGAAAGACCTTCCTAAGAATGTCTTAAAATTTGGTTAAATGCTTTAGAATCGGCCAAATTGTTCATTATATTATTGAATATACTGCCATAGACATACCGACGTACAGAGGCCAGCAAATCACGCTACCCCAATCTGTCAAATTTCTTTGATAGTTTTTCAACTTTATTACAAAGGAATAAGGTTTATGTTCAATTGGGAAAATTTGACAGTTTGAGATAGTTTGACCTGCTAGCGACTACCATTGAATACATTCTTAAGTTGCGCGTATTGTTATTGACCGACATCGGATCGTAGGACGTTAGATTGTGCAAACATTTAAATGAAGCTTTAACTCTAGCTTTAAAAATTATGTAGCACCTGCCATGTTTGGTCTCTGCGTCACCCTAAGGTTGCCTGGAAGAAAATACCTCAGGGATTGAGTGCGTCGTTTTTTTATTTTTTCATAAAGTTAACTTCAGAACTCTGTTTATTGTGATCAAAACGGAAACGTGTGCGGCCGGGGGAAACTCGTCAGGAACGCAGTTCCTTACGTGATACTTGAACGCACACACACTCGTATATAATAGACAGAGCGAGAAAGTCGCATTGAGACATTAAGCTTTTTCCTTACGTAACGATTTCTAACAGTCAAGTCTTACCGTGAAACTTCGTTCCAAAAATAGGTATTGTAATAATGATATTTGTCACCCAGGTAACCGAATTAAAAGAACAACTCCGAGACGTGATGTTTTTTGTGGAAGCGCGCGGCCAACTGGAGCAGCAAGCCGGCGCGTCACAGGAAGAGCTGGCAACAGCGCAAGTCAGTGTGGCACCGCCGCCCAAACCCAGGCGGAGGAGGCGGTAGATGACTGAGAAGTGACGCTACGCTTATGTGAGGTTATGTGATAAGGCTGGATATGTGTGAGAGACGGAGAGAGGAAGACGAAGCTTCTCTTTCTTTCTGTTTATTGTATTATCTGTATCTATCAGTGGCGAAAAAACTAAATTAGGATTCCTTTCAGCTTCCTTAAATAAGCAAGGTATATAGTAGCCCGTCGCCCCGGTGTTGTTATGGCAAATGGAACTTTACGAGTATTCCTAAAGCTCCATTTGCCATATCAAGAAAGATAAATACAAAGAAAGTGACTGTGTTTGTAAATATGTCGGTGTGCCTTGCCTAATATTATGTATAAGCGCTCTTACGCACTAGCGGTTAACCGCGGGGGCGGCTAGCCGAGAAGCGGGCCGCGGCCCTCCATTCAACCGCCGCGGTTCAAATTTTGTGGCGGTTATCATAAGCGGTTGCATATTAAACTGGAAAAGCGGCTATCCGCGCGGTTTAGCCGCCCCCGCGGTTAACCGATAGTGCGTAAGAGCGCTTAGTGTTACGAGATGACGTCTTACAAAATCATGACTTTTTCTAAAATTTGATGTGTCATTGAAATTGCCCTCTTTTTAAATGAGGAGGTTTCTCTAAATTTAAAATCTTTCAAACTTCGCCACTGTTTTTAATGTAAAAAATGCGTAATTTCTATTCCCAATACCTTACTGTATTTTCTTGCATTAAAGCCATTTACAACCGTTCGACAAGTTGAAGGATCGAAAATGACACATTTGCATCATTACTCATTTGCCTTGCCACTGCCAGCCGAAGGCCATAATAATTATCGTAATAAAAAAATACGTTCATTAAATAGTCGCAGTCTCATATCGGCGACAATCAAATGTCAAATACTTGTCAAAAGTGTATGGAAACTCGAGGTATTTTAGACAGATCGAGACTGAGATTAGACTGTAAACGTTCTTAAAATTATGAGAATTGCCGCTCAGATAGCTGTCGGAACAATGGCAGTCGTCTATTTGATTTAAACTGACCATTTTTTTTGGTTTTATGAACAGCCTGTAGCTAGAGGACTTATAATATCATTGTTTCGCACGGTAGCGTTTCGAACGGTTGCGAATAGCTATGCTGGTGTGTTTCACCCACAATAGTAAAATAGATCTCACAAGCTGCTTCATATTTAAAAGCAGTGCCTTTAAATAGTTAGAGAAAATTAAAATTCTAATGATCATTTCATTTCATTTCATTTCATTTATTTCATAAACAAAAAACATTTGTGTCGAAATATAGGAATACGCCACGAACTTAAGATTAATATATTAATATCCCTAGGGTCAAATTAAATTACCATATTATTTGTGATAAATGCATTAATTCGTGAGTGTCTATGTTCTCTGTCAAAAGCACTGAGTGTTTTCTATTCACTATTGTAGCCTTTCTATAAGCGTAGTGTTTTTAATAATTAATGTAAAAAAAATGTGGCTAAAATCTAAATTATATTATAGTCTATAAAAACAACAACAGACACATGAAGAAAAACATTTTTTTTTTTTAAGAACACAGAATAGTGTAGCAATGGAGTGCTATACCTTGTAATTCTAGTCAGCATCAGCTACTCTACAGACGTCAAATTGCATCGTTTCTAAATTAAAATCAAAAATGATTTTAATTTTGTAAGTAGGTTTGTACAAACACTTTTACACTTCAATCATATTTTTTTAAACTATATAGATGGGGACGGCGTAAATTGAAGGCTTTACTTATGTGCACATACTTTAACGTAACCATAGCACCCTAATGTGTGCACACAGCGTCAGTATATGCTAACCCCTCAAGTTTTAAAATGTTACACTGCTACAACATTGAATTCGTTACGAATAATCTACAGAATACTTCAAAAAGAGTTTAAAGTTTCGACTTTGATTCAAACCGTCATATCACCGAACGTAATCATACTCATAGTTTGACGAACTAGCCAGCGAGCCCATAAAAATTGCGATGAAATTGTTTTCCACTATCCTCCGAGTCACTTCATCTTTAGGTCTCTGTGTAATCGAAATACTATATTATTTGAGGGTATCCGTTAATTTAACTTAATAAGTTTCTTCATAAAATTAAAGTACTTTGTAGTTACAACTTGAGCGTTTGACAACATGACAGTTCCCGTGACGTTTCGTTAGTCTATGTCAATCGAAAATATTTCTAGTCTATTCCTATTTTATCGTTTGCGTTAAAAGGATATCACTTGTCTACTGACCCGTTTGTATCAGTTGGTAAAATATGTACATTAAGTTATCTGTAAATTATTAAATAAGATTGGAAAATCTTTGAAGTAAAATAAGATCAAAGTTTTGTTAAATAATAGCAATAATAAATAAAATGAAAATATGTATTTTTCCTTGTTTAAAAAAAAAACACTATTAAAACAAAATAGAAAATTATTTTATATTAAAAAAATATGCATGATTAAAAGCACATTTCGTGCTTAGAATTTGAACCTCCTAGCTTATGCACGGCAAGCTGTCTTGTTACCTACGGTCTAATTAGACGATGAATGATTCCTCGTAAATGTTAACCATATTCACTAAAACAATACATAATAACAATAAAACGTTTTTGAAAAATACAAAAAGTAACTCGGGCCAACTACGGATTTGAACGCACATATCTTTTGGAGGGGTAACCACTTAATGGAGCTGTGTGTATGATCTCCTACGAGACAGTAACTCTCCTGCAGGGTAATTACGTAATACACTAATAGTAGGAATGCATTTCGTTTTAAAAGTTCAACAACATTCATTGCGTTATTTACGTTGTAGAGCAACGAATTTTTCGAACATATGAAGCAATGGATTCTTCAAAATTATTCAAATTGTGATTAATAGATGTTTCGCAATTAGGATGCTGGCTAGATTAATGCCAATGGTAGTGGAAGGAACCGCAGGGGTTTAGTCGGTAGAAGTTCGACATAACCCTCGGTTATCCCCAGATGTAAAAACGGGCTAAGTGCCTGTAGGACCACACACAATGAAGGGTTCCGTAGTTGAGATGAATTTATCCCAATTACAAACTTAACATTGTAATTGAAAAACATGTTCACCCATACATTCCAATTGGAACTGTAAGTTGGTCGACTATTACACGTTAACTTAAGCTTATTTAGCTATGACAGTTTTCCTTTTGAGTTCGTTTTACATATACCACATCTGTGATTTTTTACATAGGTATCTAACAAACAACCATTTAGCTGGCAGGGGGTGGGGACTTCTAACAAAAATAAGCACTTTCTACATTTACAAAGAAAGAAAAATGTTTATTCTGCACAAACAAAACGCACGTTACCAAAAATGTTATAAAACCTGAAACATAAAATGGAATGTTACAAACAGACTACAAATATAATGTCAAATAAGCCGTGCGTCGCATCTGTGCAAGAACAGGTCGTTGCTCAGCATAATGCTGTGACTTCGGTCGAACATAACGTCAACAGCGCTGTTTCTCAGAACTACCTTTCAGAGTAACGTAAAGACGCTTGTCGTGTGATCTAATAAATCAGGTAAGTATAATCTTCAACAAAAAAAATATGTAATAGCTGAACCTTTAGCAAACGAATCCCTGATTCAAAAAATGGTGTAAAAACTTCGGGAATAATTTGAACGATTTTTCCAACGTGGACTTTTCCACACCACGGGACAAACATAGCCCCTAAAAAAAATTGGCTCGCTTATATTTTACCGCTTTTTCGGGCGTGATTAATAAGTATTCCAATATTAAACAACAGCTTTATAGCACTAAGAGTCTGGGCAAAGCCGCGGACAGACAGGTGCACGAAACTAAAACGGTTCCTTGTTGACTACGGAATAAAAAAAGCTTTACGTTTGCGGATTGAGAACACTAGGTATAGAAATCGAACAAATCAAAAACCTTGAGACTTTATGTTTAGGCTCTATCAAAAATTAGAAACGTTTACGTTACTCCATTTACTTATTATTCTGTGTTACAAAAATAATTAAGGTTGTCACATTTTTTAAGAAATGAGGGTTAATACAAATGTATGCAGCTTTCTTCGAATGTCTCGACTGCTGCGAACCACTGTGATAATGTGCATAGATAGTAAGTGAAAATATTATTTCGATGTATTTTCTTTGTGTCTAAATCTCTGTGCTTACAGGTAGTAATAACCTAAGGACTTATGTTGTATAAATACTTGGTAAATTGTAGATCTAAAACATTTTAATCACTCTATGGATTTATAAAGGTGATTTATAAATTAGTTGGCAATTTTATTATTGGTTTCCATGGCTTTTATGGACAACAAAGAATATTTTCATCTGCCGACTCCTCCCTCCTTCCTTCTCGATCCTTTTCGACTTTCCCCAACAATGAAGGGGTCGAGTTCCAGTCTAACCTAATGCAGCCGAATACCAGTACCTACCTGTTTAACACGGAGCGACTGCCTATATGACTACAATAACCCGGTAGGTAGGTGGGTAACACGATACTTTTTTGCTACAACTGTTACTTATGTAAAAAGAAAAACATTTCAGAAATGGCTACACATCAAGCTATAAATTTCCAGTATAAGCTCATTTCGCATTGTATAGGATTTCCGTACAGTGCGAGATCAGCGTAAACTGGAAATGTATAGCTTGATGTGTAGCCATGTGTGCGTAACAAGCAGTGGAAAAGTGCGCTATTTCATAAAATGTTGGTTTTGTCACATCGATAAACGCCACGTCTTTTAACCGTGAGCACCACCTTACGACTAAAAAATTACTGACTACGATCCCTCCTCGCATTCGACCTATACTTCATAAATCGTTTGATGAAGGGATAGGTATGCAATACCTTATTTAGGAGATGCACGAGAGAAAAGGCATCAGTTAACTACAAGCACGCTTATACTACCCGATGGCTTATAGACTATAGTACTCTTTGATACGTACAAACGCCAGCAGGTCAAGCTATCCCAAACTGTAAAATTTTCCCAATTGAACATGAACCTTAATCTTTTGTGATAAAGTTGAAAAACTATCAAAGAAATTTGACAGATTAGGGTAGCTTGATGTGCTGGCCTCTGTACAGACGTCAGCAGGTCAACCTACCCCAAACTGTCAAATTTTCCCAACTGAACATGAACCTTGTGCTTACGGTATAAAGTTGAAAATCTGTCAAATAAATTTGACAGATTGAAGTAGCTTGATGTGCTGGCGTCTGTACATAAAAAAAACAATAGCCGTAAACCGTATAAATTATTTATTTATATAAACCGTATAAAAATATAAATAAATAGACTGTGCCACTACCATCGGTCCTTGGTAAGCACCTTGACATTACAACTACATTTTGTAATTTATTTTGTTAGTGACCATTTACATAGTTTATTTAAATTAAAATAATCTTTTCACTAAATTTATAGATGTTTTTTTTTTTTTTGTTTCCTGCGCATGTGTTACAATAGTGGTAAAGCGACACGAACACTTGGGAAACAGACTCAGATTTAGAAGGAAAGTAGTTTCATAACTTAATTTTTGGCGGATTTTCAAATAAAGGTAGCAATTTTTGGGTTTTTTTTACTTTACTATTAGGGGGAAATAATTTTTGAGAGTTTGTAACACTGCTCTTGTGTTGCGGCTTTCTGTCTACGGTTGTGGCCGCATTCCGAATTGGAACAATAGCGCCGTGAGCGCTCACATCGATAATTTGCGTTCCTAGTTAGATTTCACGATTCTGACAGCTAAGAACCGTCATTTTTGTCTACAAAACGGAACGAATCAAAACAAAACAGCACAACTGTCATTTTTGAGGTGATGTTATGCCGTGTTCCGATATGCAACAAAAGTGATAATATCGCGAACCCGACCAAATTGAATAGTCAAAAAATTTAGAGCTATCAGATCATTAGTACTGATTTTTATTTTGGTTGGCTTCGCGATATTATCACTATTTGTCTAATACGGTTTGCGCCCTTAGTATAACGCATGGTGACGTTTCGCGGGAAATCATCGCGCTCACGCCAATTCGGAACGGGTGTGAGCGCGCTCAAATCGATATTATTGCATCTCGGAACATGGCCACTGGCCATAGTGTTCTGTCAGTTCTGTGACTTCTGTGCACAGAGCAGTTTTGTTTTGTCATTTTGTGGGTTGTGGACTGTGGTGAAAACTTGAAAAGTGTATTATGTAACATTGACAAATATCTAAATTTTGTTCATATTTTGAAGCTATAAACCGTAATTATTAAACTAGGTTTAAGATTAGCAGTCACAGAGTTGGCGAAAACATTAAAATTATTTTTATACCTATTTTCATTATTTTGAATGCATGAGTGGTCACGTAAGTAAAACAATTTATTGCAAACTTGCAAAACGGTCAGGTTTCAATGGGTTCTATTAACTATCTCCTTAGTTATATCTTGTATTTGACTGGCTTGGAGTACTTAACCCATGAAAGTGTTTTATGTTATTGGATTTGACCGATTTGCAAGACAGAAGTCTCAAAAGTTGTCTTTGCAGAGAACACAGGAATTCATATAGCAGCGCTGCCCACGGTGCTATCCTGCTGGTGTTTAAAGCAGTTTTGCTACAAATTAGACTCTGTATAAACGTTCAGAGCCCTAGTCTGTCGCAACTCTGCCACATCTTCGCGCCGTAGCGCTCGCCTAACACGCGGTCACAGAATTAACGAAAGTTTACATCGAGCGATGGTTGAAATCCAACTGTTGTTGCACATTGGATTTTAAGTGCCATCGCTAGTTGTGGACGATCTTACAACAACTTATGGGCTTAGTTTATGTGAATAACCTCAAAGGTAAAAGCCTTCAGGTGTTTGTTGACACTATTATTCCAGAAATACTGTTATGAATGTATAATTATAGGTACTTTGATATAAAAATTTATGCAATTTATTTTAAAATTTTCCACTGTTTGATGAACCCATAATAACGATGTGTCCTCATTTTCAAAAGTAGAGTAATATTTAATCAATACTTTCTGTGTGACATGAAAGGTAATAAATTTACATAACCAAGCAGTTTTTGTCTTGGTAACTGTCTGTTGTCCTCCACAGTATTTGCAGCCATAACTATTGGTTTGGTAGATGACCATGTATTGACTACTTACAGTTTAAATATTGGTGTAATAATTTTATGTATCAATATTCAGCTATTGTTGTGTATGATGGATGAGTTAAGTCTGAAATCTGATTTCAAAAGTTTTACCTTTTTTCACTTGTAAGAGTATCATTATATTTTAATAACCTTTGTATTATTTGATAATAATATTGAATGAAGGTGTATGTTTATGAGCATTATCTGTACCAGGGATGGCAGACCTCTTAACATTATCTATACCAGGGATGGCGGACCTCTTAACATTATCTATACCAGGGATGGCAGACCTCTTAACCTCAATGAGCCATTATTTAAAAAAAATAAAAATATGGCATTGATGTGCCATCAAACATTAATGACTTATTGACCACTAGAAAAAATACTAAATACTTTCACAATTATTGGTAGTCTTTATTTGCAAACAGAAATAGACTTGAACTATTATATAATAGAGTAATTACATCACACCACCTTATTTAAATGAAAGAACAAATTAGTGCAACTCCTGGTATCTGGTATTACGGTCATATGACATAGAATAGAATCATGTGAAGGTATAGTTTCTGAAAGTAACTCAGGCTTAAGAAGATGAACTTACCATACTCCAATCATACTAAACCTACCATACCTACTGTGACTTAGGCGGTTGTGTCCAAATTATTTTGTTACGTGCCACCAAAGGCATGCATGCCGTTGGTTCTCCATCCCTGATCTATACTAATGTAATAAAGCTGGTCGGAGAAACAAGAAATTCCTTGCAGACGAAATTGCAGGCCGAAGCTAGTCAGAATATATGTGTAACAGCATGTTGCAACAGTATAATATTATAAGTCATAAATCATTTAGTATTTACGTAATTAGGAGCATCCTGGCTTCACTCATCCATACCTTATAAACATTCTAAACTTAAAAAAATATTTTTAGACAAAATAACATGAGTGAAGAAGTCCAACTGGAGATGCCAGCTGCTAAAAAGCAAAGGCTTAACAATGGTGAAGTATCATGTAGTCCAACCATAAACAATGGTGAAGCCTCATTTAATTCCACCATAAACAACGGTGAAGCCTTGGCCTTACACAATGATGTTAACAATGGAGACGATAAGTTTAGTAGTGAAGATAGTTATGGTAACTTCATAAATCCTGACGAACTGGAGAGGCTGAAGGAGTTCAAGGTGCTGGATGAAGTGAAATCCAACGATGAAGACAGCAACGATGAAGAATCGGACAGCTCTGATGGTAGTTGTGTCTTTGAGTTTATTCCTTCTTGCATGGTATGACTGTCCTATTGTGTTTGTTCAATATCTTGTTACTGTGTATGTAATTAATCCCTAACATAATAAGTATCCTTTTAAAAATTGTCCAAATCTGACTTTTCAAAGATGTCAGATTTGGGGAATGCCCACAATTTCTTCATCAGATTAGCCTATTTAAATCATTACGGGTTAGGCCACACATAATCATACTAAATCAACGGCTCTGCACTCCCGACTCGAACTCCGACTTTATGTATTGTGCATTTTCGAAACTTGAAAGTGGATTCCTGACCACGGGGCTCCTATCTGAAACTTTTCAAATGTAGTTTCGTTGATCTCTCATCATGCCGCACCTACTCAACTATGAACTTTTCGCCCTGCATATGCTTGCTTAAACCCTCTGAGCTCCCTTACTATTGTTTAAAAAAAACTATCTGTTGTCCATTATCCCATTCTTTTTAATTTATTTATTTAAACTAATATTATAAAGTATTTGAATTTTTCTGATTGTTTTTTACACTTTCACACTAATCAATCAATCAATCAATCATTTATTTTGTTAAACATAGGTATGGTTACAGTTATTATATTCTAAAATATGTGCACAATACATTACAATAAAATAAAAAACAATTTAAAATATGTCAGATAGGTAAATAGATAATTACAATTTTAGATAGTTATACACAATCATAATTAATCAATAAATAAATAAAAATCATTTAAGTTTAATTAGCAAGTCGGAATCATCATACCTCTGTTTATCAGTAGTAAACTCAATGATGGAGTAGTAACATCTATCCAGAAGGAATTTAAACAAGTACCTTTTAAAGGATCCCAGAAGCTCTTTATTTCTAATAACTGTTGGTATACTATTATATATTTTTGGGGCCATACCTAGGACACTTGCCGAAAAATGCGGTTTTATGAGAGGTAACATTAATGGTATTCTGATAACGGCGAGAGCGCAGTTTCCCAAATAAATGCAGGTTACAGCGAACAAACACTCCCATTTCATAAATGTACATAGATGGTAGAGTGAGTAAACTAAGTTCCTTAAATAATGGTTTACAACTATCAATCGATTGTAAGTTGGTAAACGATCGCAAGCATTTCTTCTGAGCTTTAAAGGCAATGTCCCTGTCAGTGGAGTTTCCCCAGAAAATGATTCCGTACCTAATGCTAGAAGCCACATAAGCATTATAAGCTGTTTGTACTGTAATGCGATTAACCGTTTTTGATAGTTTGTACAGAGCATACGCAAATTGACCAAGCTTCTTTGACAAAGCGTCGATATGATTTTTCCAAGTCAGATGACTATCTATGTAAAGGCCCAGAAATTAAAACTGCTGTACGAATTTTGATGAAATTAGGCACATGACTAGACATAGGCTACTTTTCACCCTGGATCGCAGACGAAGTCGCGGGCAAGAGCTAGTACCTAATTAGTAATTATTAATCATGGTTAATAATTATTAATTGTTCAGAAATATGAGGGAGTATAAAATTTTATAATTATTTTCTTACGATACAAATACCGCAAAGCTCTAATCCTCCTTAATACGAGACGAAGGTGGATCAGCATCAATGTAATTTTCTGTCCTTTACTTTTATTTTCAAAGCTTCTGACCTGACTTATTCTTGGATGATCAAAACGACTTTCGATTTCAAAATGTGTTTTCTTGTTAATTACAAAAATGCTATCGTATTTAAGTTTAATTATTATGATATGCTTGTAAAACACATAGATGTATCCAAAGGTCTCCCAGAAGATGAACTCGACAAAATGCTGGACGAGGATCTCCCAGACGACTTCAAAGGAGCTCCCAAGCTGAAGGAAAAGACTTACATCACTAGACAGAAGACTGTTCTAGAAGGTAGGCATTTTCTTCTTAAAAAAGGCTTTGTTTAACATAAAAAAAACAAATTCGGCTATTGTTACATAGAGAGAATTAGGAGGTGCGCAAGCCTTGTACGCGAAAGTACCTACTGCCGTACATTTCGTCTGTTAACGAGCGTGGTTGATATTTTCAGATGTTGCTAACAGTTTAACGTTGAACAAATGTAGCATGTTTAATGTTACCATTATTTTATCAGTTTGCCATCGTTTTCGTATTACAAACGTTCGAAGCAATGCTGTACATTTACAAAAATCAGCAACCATAGTATGTGTACCTATACCTTCCCGCTCTACAGAGAAAGGCGTAAACCACTTCGAAGTCCTACCTCTGGACTGGATCATGGTGCGGCACATCAGTGGCATGCCCATCTACATGCACCGCGCGTCAAGGGTCTGCACACTCTCCAAGCCTTATTTCCTCGGCAAGGGAAATACGAGGGTAAGTACGATTCGATTCGATTCCAAAAGTTTTGGGAACCAAAAATAGTAGCCGCGTTAATAGTTTAACAAAAAATATTTAGGTACTGTTCTAAGACTCATAAATTGTATTACATTATTTTATCATTTCCCGCTCTTGGGATAATATCGCTCATAAAATACTTCAAATCGTTCCGAAAACCAATCGTTATGTTAGAAAGTCAGTTAATTCGATTCGACTTCATCATTTATTTTCAGCGCCACGAAATACCAATAAGCGCCATACCGTGCTTGGCGTACCGCCGTGCTCTTGAAGAGGAGGACAAGCAAAAAGAGATCGACAAGCGAATCGCCGAGCAGATCCGTACTGGCAACTGGGTCATCAACTCCGACGTGAAGTCAGAGAACTGCGAGAACAGCCAAGATTGTAATGACGTCATTCGTGAGATTACAGAGTCTAACCATGAAGGTACGTCGATTAAAGAAGAAGTTGCAGAGGATCAAATGAAGTGTCCATTTCTTAACGGCAGAGGTGGAGGAATAGAGGAAGAAACGAAAGTTAATGGAAATGATGAATCAACTGTTGAGAGATCTGAGGCATCATTTGGAAACAAGCCAGAAGAAGTGTTTGGAGACGAGGACATCTCGCTGGCTCAGCAGCCGGTGGTACTGCCGGGGGGTATCGTGATGCCTCCGCCGAGGGTGGAGACCGTTAACACCAGCTGGAAAACGCAGCATCTTACTGCTGAGCAGATCAATGACTACTGCAGGCGGCTGTTCAAGTTCAAGACTGTAAATATCATGCATTTCAAGTGAGTGTTGTTTTCAGCTTGGAACCACAATCTAGACTGTTGGCGGCTCGTTGTTCCATCAAAATGTACCCTACACTTTTTGCGTTTTAGATTGGCAATACTGGTTATTACCCGCTAACATTTACTTGACGGATTCTGACGGAACTAAAGCCCTTAAACTCGTTACCGTCCCTAAACAACATCCATCACGATCCTCATCATTTGACTCATGAAAGACCATATAGTTTTGTTCGGGTAATCTAAGAAGAGATAGGAAAAGGGCAATGACGATATTTATTACATTTGGGAAATCAAACACTAGTAGTGTATTAAGCATACAAACATACATACTCAGCCTATAAAAGTTCCCACTGCTGGGACACAGGCCTCCTCTCCATGAGAGGGAGTGGGCCGTAATCTACCACGCGGGCCCAGTGCGGGTTGGTGGGTGTATTAAGCATAAACAGAAAATCTTAAAATTAAACCTAACAAATATACTACCCACAACATTTTCCACAGATTACTATTATACAGGAAAAGTTTTTATCCAGTGCGCAAATTTTAACCATGAATTCAGCATATCATTCTAGATACCGCAGAAATTTTTCGCCGGTTATACAAAAAAAAATCAGCTGTTCCATACATTTTGACCGCGTAGGTATTGCACTTTTCTATGAAACAGCTGTATTTTTTTTTTTGTAAAACTGGCGAGAAATTTATGCTAGGGGCTCCAGAATGATATGCTGAAATCATGGTTAAAATTTGCGCACTGGATAAAAACTTATCCTGTATAATAAAAACAAGTTGTTAGAAAACGTTAACTGTAGCAGCATAGCAACTGGGCTAACTTAATGAAAAAGAAATTAAACGAAAAAAAAAACAGTGTTCTATAAAAGATGTATTACCACGCTAAAAAGCTGTACCTAGTGCAAAATGGGCAAAAGACATTGCTCTGTCGCTGTGTACATGTCGCAGTATGATAGATAAAACCGTAATATACTTATATCCCTAGGGATATAAACATATGCCGTATCATAGTTATACGAAAGCGATTCATTACTATCTTACGGCCGCAATCTAGTAATATGTTTATTTGAATAAACTAATCTGGTTAAATAGTTATGAATCTACCCTAGAATCAAATAAAAAAAAAAATGGTTTTATAAGAAGTCATTCACAATGATAAAACTAATATATAACATATATTAAAGAAAAAGTGGGGAAAATGCAATTAATACCTATGTATCATGGCCATTTCGTAGATTTGCTCACTTCAGGAAATGCTCGAGAGTTTTTTTCTGGAGAAGACGATCGACGTCAAGGGCACCCCGAGGTTCGGTTTGGTTAGGTTCCTTTAAACCCTGCAGACAGAAATAGGAGCCCCACACAGTGGGGCTCCGTCAACCTGACTTCGACCGTCTTCTTCTGTAATATAAGAACCAGAAGAAGACGAGCATTTCATGAAGTGAGCAAACGACAGACTGGGACAGCAAGCGACGTGCGGGGTTCACAAACACAACGAAGCCTCCGCCGCCGCCTCCGTCGCACCCCCGTACTACACTCCTACAATTATTTCACTAAACTTAATCAAGTAATATAATTATATCACTAAACTTGAACCGTATTATAATTATATTCCTAGTAAGATAGTAATGAATCGCTTTCACTAGGCTATATCACTAGGGATATAACTATATTACGGCTTTATCTATCAAACTGCGACATACACATTGTGCGCCGCGCCCGCCGCAGAGTTGAAGGCATACTATGTAATAGTCCATATAAAAAATAAACAACCAGATTTGATAAAAAAGAAGAAAATATGATTTGAATTATATGATATACTTACTTAAAATTATAAAAACAAAACATATTTAAATGAAGTAAACGCATATTTAATGATAACCTGTATTCTCTTTAAATTACTAGTACGTTATGTGTAGATCGTAGCAGGTTGTATTCTGTGGTTTCTACCTACCCTAATGGGAAAAAAGCGTGAGTTTATGTATGTGAGTATTAGTACAGAAATCATATTTATTTCATGCATAATAGAAAAAAAATATATAGAGCAGTGGTGGCCTAGTGGTAACGGCCGCGACTTACGAGTTGTAGGTCGTGCGTTCGAACCCAGCCAGGCGCATTACTTTGTGTAAATAATTTCATCACCACTGCTCTCAAACGGTGAAGGGTTTTCCTTCATCGTGAGGAAACCGGCATGTCCTAGAAAAAAAAAATCGAAGACATTACCAACCAGCACTGGGCCCGCGTGGTGGATTACAGCCCACTCCCTCTCACGGAGAGGAGGCCTGTTTCCCAGCAGTGGGAACGTAATAGGCTGAGTATGAATGTATGTATGGAACATTATTTATTGTTAAGAATAGATAAGTTTTAAAGCTTCCTTCTACTATTTTGCTGTGTCCGACCCATAATGATCTCATTACATTTTAAGTTATACCTAAGTGCAGATTGTAGAATGAAATAAATGATTGAGTAAATGGGTATTGTTTGTGTAAACTTTTCCATTAGACCCTTTATTTTAGGCCTTTATAAATTTTCTTAGGCGCTGGGCTGACCGCCGTAAATACACCAAGGCAAGGAAGACTCTTCAGTACCCCACATTACCTGAGGGTACCAAACTGATCACCATTCCTGCCCAACCGTCTGCCCCGGGAGAAGAGAATGCTGGTAAGTTTAAATGTATTTATTGGATCTCCAAAAGAGGCTATACATTTTCATGCTAGTATACAAGAATCGGAGCAAAATTGGTGTGCGCTTCCATATCGTTCGCTTATAATTTTGGTAAGTACCTACGTGCAATAAATTTGACAAGTGCAAATCCTACTAATATTACAAATGTGGAAGTTTGGATGTTTGTTACTCAATCACGCAAAAACGGCTGGACGGATTTGGATGAAATTTGTCACACAGATAGTTTGTAACCTGGAATAACATTTAGGATCCATTTTATCCCAATAGTATGTTCCCGTGGGATAATCTTTGAACTGCACGCGGGCGAAGCCGCTGGCAAAAGGTAGTTAATTATTATTGTAAAAATACAAATTCCAATCATAATTAGGGAGTGGGGTGGGCAACCTTAGTAGAAGCATTTATTTTTTCATGCCAATTTAAAGGCAAAATGAAATAATGTTACCCTTACGAGTCAGATTTCTTAACTTCTCAGATAAAACCTCTTTGATGATTTTTCATTGTCCAGCACGCTTAGCATGACGCTTTCTATTTCTACGAAGAATAGACAGTGCTTTTTCATTCAATACAAAGTGACATTTCGTTGCGCCATTTTCGACATCGCATCGTAAATATCCTTCCACAATCTGTCATTGAGTCTTTCGTTTCTAACGATCTTTGTCTAGGTCCTCATAAATGTGGACTATTTCAGAAGAATATTTCTTTCTAAACTGTCAAAATCACACTGACAACAAACTTTCTACTCTACGGCCACTAAGCATAAACGATTATCTACAAAATCATGATTCGTTTAGAACGCATAACTGTGATAACGAATAGAAAAACATAGCTATCTTCACAAGGTCACCTGTCCACTTTGTGGGAGGCCTTCCAACTTTACATCTTCCGGTACGCGGTCGCCACTCCAGAACTTTTCGACCCCATCGGCCATCTGTTCTGCGAGCAAGAATCCGCTGGATGCGGGAAGCACAGAACCGGTCGAAGTGGCGGAGCTTGGGGGAGGCCTATGTCCAGCAGTGGACGTCTTTCGGCAAATGAAGAGCTATCTTCTTCTATTGTACATCATTTAGTTAATAGTCAATGTCTATTTTTCCGTCGACAAATAGGTGCTCGTGCTTAGCCTGCAGCAGTGAGAGAAAATGAAGGCTTAGAAAAAATAAAGTTTCGAAGCCCAAGAATACAACATTTCGAACCAATAGCACTTTCAAATGTATAAACTCAATAAAAAGTACCTCTGTAACCGAATATTGGACAATCTAAATGAGTTATGTATTATTGCAGCGGGCAAGGCGAACAAACGCGACTGGGTGATGAACATGAACGGGCGCAGCTACCTATCGGTCTTCCACGAGTACGTGCGCCGCGCGCTGCAGAAACAACCCGTCTACGAGTTCAAGCAGCTTGGTGAGTACAGGCCATCACTCATAACAGCACCACTCCGACACAGCAAATAACCTGTCATCCAATTAAGGATTTTAAAAACCTGCATTAGAGTACATTTTACGATGATAGTACATAATAGTGGATAGCTTGCGAGCTGTCATATTTTAACAGACTACATAAAAGGAGGAGGCAGTGGCGTGCACAGTTTTTAGACAGAGTGGGCAGAAATTTCATCATCATCTTTAATTTTTAACCCCCAACGTAAAAACGACGGGGTGTTATAATTTTGACGTGTCTGTGTGTGTGTGTGTCTGTCTGTCTATCTGTGTTATCGTAGCTCTCGGATGGATGAACGGATTTTGATTGCTTTTTTGTTTAAAAAATCAAAAACCAAATATTTGATCTAAGTATCGTCCCGGCTTCGCACGGGCGATGTCCAAATTTTTTTCGTTCGACCGTTTTTCAGGTTAATATTAGCCTATGACACTCGCAAATAACGTATAAAGTGTTTTCTAGCTAACACACCTATGTTAGATGAGCTCCTGCCGTGTCATGATAACCTGGTACTTCGAAGGCAAAAAGCGTTTTCTAAATGACATACCTGGCTATGTAAGGCCCCTACTGAGTAATGACAACCTGGGACTTCGAAATACCTACTCCTACTGAGTTATGATAGCCTGGTACTTCGACTGTATAAAGCGTTTTCTAGCTAACACAATTACCTATAATAGGGTTTTTTTTTGTGGCAAATCATCAAATAACTTCTCCCGCTCTTAGTGGGAGCAGGAGGGCGTGTCAGACTTTTACTGACTAAAACCCACCCGTGTTCCCTCAGTAGGATGTGTGCCAGGGGCGACGGTCTCTCACGGTCGAATGAAAAAAAATAGGGATCTCACCCGTGCGAAGTCCGGACGGGCAGACTGCGAAATACCTACTCCTACTGAGTTATGACAGCCTAGTACTTGGACTGTATAAATCGTTTTCTAGCTAGCACATTACCTATATTAGGTGTGTTCCTACCGAGTTATGACAACCTGGTACTTCGCCGGCAAATAACGCTATCTAGCTGACAGCTATGTTAGGTGTGCTCCTACCGAGTTATGACAACCTGGTACTTCGAAGGCATAAAGCGTTTTCTAGCTGACACACCAATTTTGCAACTTTGGGTTACATTACTGAAACTAAATGAGGATCTCAATTTTTTTTTAAATATATTATAGCCTATGTTTCTCCTGATAATTTAGCTTTTTATTGGTGAAAAAATGGTTAAAATCGGTTCAGTAGTTTCGGAGCCTATTCAATGCAAACAAACAAACAATCAAATCTTTCCTCTTTATAATAATATTAGTTAGATAAAGAGGAAAGATTTGATTGTTTGTTTATTTGTTTGCATTGAATAGGCTCCGAAACTACTGAACCGATTTAAAAAAATCTTTCACTATTGGGGATCTGACATACTATGTCATATTATAAGCTTGGCAATATTTAACGGAGTTTTTCCAGGTAAACTAAAGACTACATTAATAAAACTACTTTTCAAAAAAGACAATAAACTTTCAATGTCCTGTTACCGTCCTATAGCTTTAGTTCCAGTATTATGTAAAGTTTTTGAGAAAGTCATAATTATACAACAAATTATACAATTTCTTTGAATCGCAACATCTTCTAACCTATGAGCAAACTAGATTTCGCAAAAATAAAACGATAAATACGGCAGTTTATAACTTTCTCCAGAAGGTAATGATTAATATTGATAACAAAACCCCAGTCTCTGCACTTTACATGGATTTCAGCAAAGCATTTGATTGTGTTAATCATTAAATACTTTTGCAGAAGTTAGCCATGTATTGAGTTTGTGGTAAAGTTCTTAAACTTCATCGCGTAAAATTCATGATCATGCATCTGGATAAAATTAAAAACGTTTTCCAACAAAAAACAACCGACGATAAAAGGACCGAAAAAACATTTCGGAAGTCTTTCAGCTCTTATGAGACCTATTGTGCATTGGCCCATTGCATCTTGATCTTCAAAGATGATCAAATCATGAAATCTCATGGCACGCAGAGAACGCGTCGACCCCGTACCAAGCGACGGTGTTCATCGGCGGCATGCAGTACGGCGTGGGCCACGGCTCCAGCAAGCGGCAAGCCAAGTCCGCCGCCGCGCGCAACTCCATACATATCCTCATCCCCGAGATGAAGGACGAGCTCGACGCGCATGCGCCGCACCACGCGCCCTCCAGCGACCAGAATGAACCTGACTTCAATGTAAGTACCAGTTTTAACTAGTGATCGTAAATTTTCGAGAATATTCTCCTAGCGAGAAGTTTGTTTTGTAATAGAAAAAATCTTTTGGAAGAGAATTTACGAGTATTTAAAAATACGATATCGCTTTTTTTATTGTAATAGTTTTAAGTTAATCTGAAAAAGAAGTAATAATAATCTAAAATTTTCAGTAAATTCTCCTGAGTGAGAACCTTCTCGAAAATATTTTCAAGACTAAATTAAGATTTCTAAATCAATCAATACATGTAATAAAAATGTAACGGATCGCTGTCAGTTACATGGAAGATATATGAGAAAAAAATATTATTGGGACCTTCATCAACGCAAATAGCACCCAAAAGAACGATTGTTAGATTTTTTGCTGTTTGTTTATCTGTGTGTCTGTGTGTTTGTGCACGCTAATCTCAGAAAAGGCTTATCCGATATAAATTTGGTTTTCACTAATATATTGTGGTAAGCTTCACTTAACAACATTTACTGTTTGTTTCATGTCAATCGGTTCGGCAAAAAAAGTGATGCCAATTTAAAGAATCACGTCGAATACCTGTTAAACTGTCTATATTAGATATCTATCTATTATAGGTAAAAACTAAAAATACATTTTGTTAGTCAGCTTTTTAAACGCCTCGTGCCTTCGAAGTACCAGGTTGTCATAACTCGGTAGGAACACACCTACTTTAGGTAATTATGTCAGCTAGAAAACGCTTTATACAGTCGAAGTACTAGGCTGTCATAACTCGGCAGCAGCACACCTAACAGACTAGGTAGCAGCTAGAAAACGCTTTATGCCTTCGAAGTACCAGGTTGTCATAACTCGGTAGGAGCACACCTAACATAAGTAGTTGTGTCAGCTAGAAAACACTTTATGCCTTCGAAGTACCAGGTTGTCATAACTCGGTAGGAGCACACCTAACATGGTTGAGTCAGCTAGAAAGCGCTTACATTTTAACATCAATTTTTTTTTATATAGGTATTTTAACAAAATTAATAACGTAAAAATCCTATTAGAACTATTTTCGACTTCTACGAGGATGAAGCTCGAAATTAACAGACATTTTTAAATGTCCGCAGGTATAAACCATAAAGCGTTTAAAAATCTGACAAACAAAATGTATTTACCTATCTAACCATATAAATAAAAATGATTTGCGCAAAACTCGAGAACGGCTCGACCAATTCGGCTATTAATTTTTTCGTATGTTCCATAAGGAACATGGAAAGTTAAAAAAAATAGTCGACAGTAGAAAAAATACTTTTAGATCGGTAGTACGTTCCCGTGGGATAACTTTCGACTTCCACGCGGGCGAAGCCGGTGGCAAAAGCCAGTAAAAAATAAAAAAATTATGATTTACAAACAAAGCTTTAATTTAGTAAAAGAAAAGGCAAATAATCATAATCAAAAACTGACAATCATGATTTCTTTGTAACATTATCAGCTCTTTTCTGGTTGATGAAAGGATTTGAGCATCTTCCACGGGTCTGATCAAGTCGAAATTTGGTATTCTATTACGTCAATGATATTAGACGAACAAAGTAACCTTGAACTGATGCTGGAGCAACACCTGGAATTTCCGAGATACCCAAGTTACTCACCAACAAAAAGCAGAAGTATCGTGTTTTCCGCCAAATTCAGTTTTTTTGGGATTTGCAAGTCAATACCAGGCTGCACTTGAAAATAATTACAACAAAATTTAAAATTTAAAGACGCAGACAAAAACTCTAAAAAGTAAAAAAAAAAGTTGTAGGTAATATTTTGATCAAGGCATTGTCAAGTCAGGGGACGGCTAATGAAATGCTAGGCCTCTTCTGTTTGGCGTTTTCATTGACCCGTCCCCCGAGACGTTACGTTATGATCGGATTTCTACACGAAAAAACGGCGTGCACTGATAGTATGAGAAAGAACGATATTGTCTGACGTTTCTTTTATACGAAGGCACGCCTGCTGCGCGATTCTCGCTATGACTCGGTGGCGCAAGTGTTGGGCGTTAATCAATAAATTTTTCAATCAACGAATTAATTGATTAAAAAAGTAATTGCAATTCAATTAATCGCAATTAAACTTTTAGTTGCACTTTGCAATTAAATTATTTGAATTAATGTAAGTTAATCGTTACTCGCAATTAAAATAATTGCAGTTAACTTTTTTAATTGTTTTAAGAAACAAATAAAACTAACAATTAATTTTATGTATCAATCAATACGGAATCAAGAGGTCAAAATGAAAATTAAAGATGGCGGCCAAGAAAAATTTCCATCAGAAAAACCCTGAAAACGACACCAATGATGGAAATAGCGAAAAAATTTTTGGTCGCTATCTTGGATTTTCATTTTGACCCCACCATCGGCTTTAGGAACCCCAAAAACCCTTAAAACGACATCAATGACGGAAAATTTATTGGCGGCCATCTTTAATTTTCATTTTGACCCCACTATCAGCTTCAGGACCCCCAAAAACACTTAAAACGACATCCATGACGGAAAATTTATTGGCGGCCATCTTTAATTTTCATTTTGACCCTACTATCAGCTTCAGGACCCCCAAAAATCCTGAAAATGACACCTATGATGCAAAATTTTCTTGGCCGCCATCTTGGATTTTCATTTTGACCCCACTATCGGCATCAGGACCCCCAAAAACCCTGAAAACGACACCCATGATGGAAAATTCGAATACTTTGTTGGTCGCCATCTTGGATTTTCATTTTGACCCCACCATCGATTTCAGGACCCCCAAAAACCCTGAAAACGACACCCATGATGGGAATTTCGAAAATTTTGCTGGCCGCCATCTTGGATTTTCATTTTGACCTCACCATCGGTTTCAGGACCTAATCCTGAAAAGGACACCCGTGATGGAAAATTCGTAATTTTGTGGGCAGCCATTTTGCATTTTCATTTTGACCCCACGTGTGTAGTGTGTGTGTGTTAAGTGTGTAGAAGATGGCCAATTACAAGTTTCCACTTATATAAACACAAGTATGTTTAAAATTGAAGAATATTCGTAAATATCCTGAACCAACCATGTTCAACAAAAATTAAAATACTAAAAAACACGCTTTAAAACCAAACTAAAAAAAGGGGAAAATAATTTCACAAAATAAAAAATGAGGAAAGAGTGATTAATAAGCAGTGATAGGAATAGGTAGTGCCTATTTGCCTAAACTTCGAAGAACAGAGACAAGAAACGGAGACTTCCTTAGGACAATTTTTTTTTTTTTCGGGAATTGGGAAAAATCTTCAGTAAGTTAAAATTTGCGCACTGGATAAAAACTTAATTATCCTGTTTAAGATGTGTAAAAGCTATTTTTAACTAAACTTGCAATTACCAAATTAAACCAAACCAACCAAATACCGAAATAAATAATCTAACTTTAATTCATGTATTCGAATTATATTTACAATCCAACTAACCGTTGTATCAAACACGGAGTTAATACAAAGAGGAGCTGTTGTAATCAGATTTCCCTAAGAAACAATGCGTGACAATTTGCGGGGTGAGGGGGGTGTTAGATCCCGCCCACTTCTTTATTCCATCTACCGGTCAATAGCAAAACTACTCGCTCGTTCTGTTTATTTTACTTTGAAGTTACGTAACTATCTCACACTACATGTCACTAAGTGCAGGATGCAACAGGGTCGTACTCAGAATAGGACAGATATCAGATATTAGACCCATTTTTGAAAAGTGTCTTTTATTTAGATTCTAAAATGGTAATAAACCACCAAAAAAAAAACACAACGTTTTTATTGAATCGTTTAGTGCGATAAAAATGCATTTTCATTTTTCGCGCGTGATTTGACGAAAACGCTGAACGCAGTGGACGCCATATTGCTCTGAGGGTATGACGTCAGCTTGCTGTGTAAACAAATGCGCTGATATTTTGTATGATAATTGTTTATAAATTTTAAAAAATGATTTATTATTCTACTTATCGTTGGTTTGCTGTTCCTGAATGTAAGATAATATTCCAATAAAAAATACTTTGGTTACGAAAATAGTAAATGTACAAAGTTGTTCAGTTGACTAGTTTAAACAGCGTTATTAAGTAATAACACGGCGGGTACTATTTTATGGTGTTCAAAAACAGATTAAAAAACTGAAATCTTTGAATAGAATTTTAAAATTTATTTTGTTATTTCATGAATTAAAACCGAGTGGCGACCGCGTACAGACGTAGAGTGGGAAGGACTCCCACAAGGTGGACCGACGACCTTGTGAAGGCCGCGGGTATCCGCTGGATGTGGGAAGCACAAGATCGGTCGAAGTGCAGGAGCCTGGGGGAGGCCTATGTCCAGCAGTGGACGTCTTTCGGCTGAAATGATGATGATGATGAACTAAAACGAACATTTTCGGACTGCTTTTTGCCTAAGCTATCTAATATTTATAGATTTTTTCTCATATAGAGTAAAATACCCTATTGTCGTACCAGGAGTACTCCCGTATTTTTATAAATTTTACGAACCATTCATATTTGTATTGAAATAGTGATATAATTTTTTGTAATCCATTGCTGTCTTAGATTATCTTCGGAAAGAAATCTAAACATACATCATTTAAAAAACTAAATAAATTAGGTAGGCTTTAAGATCTTTTAATTAAGTAAATAACAACTACCATACTTAGTTGTGTCACGGAGGGAAAGTACTTTAAATACATTTTTGTAGATATATATTTAATTTATAGGAGATTGTATTTTTATGAGTAATTCCATAAATGAGACAGCCGCGGGACATTTGTTACACTAATTAGATTCTAATTACGGCCCTGTCTTTTTGTTGTTTCCGTTAGTTGTTCATAGTTGACGACATAAATGGCGGCCTGTTTACAAAATGGTATAAGAACTACAAAAATATAATTTTGGCGACTAAAGGGTATTTAAGAATGAATGTTGAACAAATCTCAATACATATGATTATTAAAATATGTTAACACTGAGCTCTACGTACCTGAATATTTTTATTTGCCTTGACACAAAGTGTCGCCATCTAGTGCCGGGTTGAATTATATATTAAAAAGACTGACGCTTAGAGATTTTTCTAGAACTATTTTGATAAATGACTCATAAAATTACTTAAAAATGAAATGTGATGCCATCCGTAGCATCAGAACGTCTGAGTAGTTTTTACAAGATAAAACACAACATTTCATTCTTTTTTTTCTTCTATCGCGAATATGCTATAAAATGGGAACGTCTTAAAAGTTGTGCACAGAACTTGACAGGGCGAACGCCAACAATACACTGACTAAGGCCACGCCCACGTGATGACGTCAGGACCTAGTTGAGAATCACAGTGCACAGTTGCTTAGGCCGGCTCCTCTTTGTATTAACTCCGTGGTATCAAATCATGAATTAAAGTTAGATTATTTATTTCGGAATTTTACGTGAAAATCCTGAAAATTTGGTAGTTGCAAGTTTAGTTAAATATAGCTTTTCCACATCTTAAAAAAAAATGTTTTCAACTTACTGAAGATTTTTCTCGAATCCCGGGAAAAAAAAATGTGTCCTAAGGAAGTCTCCGTTTCTTGTCTCTGTTCTTCGAAGTTTAGGCAAATAGGCACTACCTATTCCTATCATTGTTAATAAATGACATCATTTTTGTGTAAAAAAGCGTTGGGTATTTTTATTATCAATTAATATCAAGCACCCCACACTTTTTTACAGAAAAATTATGTCATTTGTTAATCACTCTTTTTTGTTTTTTTAAACTGTAATTTATTTTCTATTTTTTAGTTCGGCTAACTACAAAAGCGTGGTATTTTTTGGCCATCTTAGTGGAACTTGAATTATCATCGACTCTTGATAAGTGTGCAGTTTCAAATCAATCTGATATTTTAAAGGGGGTGAAAATCATGTGCAAAGATTCCGTCACATGATACATACCAAGCTAATAAAAGCTTTTTAAAAATCGAAGGCACGATTTTTTTTTAATGACGAGTGGGTCTGCTCTTGGCGTCTATCACTATGACGGAACGAGTGTGCCCATCGGTTATGGTTTTCGTAAATCTTTTGACAAGTATTAGCAGTTGTGTTGTCAGTTCTTCGACTTCGTGGGCATCGAAGACCCGCGCATCACGGAGTTCTGCGCCGCGACCTGCGAGCCCTCGCCACACGCCATCCTGCGCACTTGTCTGCTGAGGAACTTTGGAGCCGGCGACCGGCATATACATACTGAGGTGAGTGTTATACGTTGTATTCAATAAGCGTAAGATGAATTGTAATGATACAACACATTTTATCTGGCTTCTCTCCCCAGACTTTCTATAGAAAATATTATTTTGTATGTAGCTACAGGTAGTGTGTAGTGTGTTTAGTACAGTTAGTAGTTGATCGGAACGCATAACAATAGCAAAGATATTTATTGTACCCAACATTCTACATAATCAGTATTTCAGAAGATATCTCAAATATAATATAATGTTTCAAATAATTTGAAACATTTTTACTTACATCTGTCATCATAATTATAGTTAGAAAAACATAATATTTCGTAGACCGACAAGATTTGCCATTACATATGCCTGGCAAATAGTTGAGATTTTAAGATACGTACAATTTATAGTGTTGTGGCCTAATACCTACCAATTTAAATTGTAGTTAAATACAGCAAAGGGGAGGATAAGCGCACGATCTGCTAATTAATTTATTCGAACACATTTGTGGTCTTACACACGAACTTGGTTGTCCATCAATGCATTATATAACTTTCAGAGAGATGTCATAAGGTCGAAACAAATGACCATGTAACCTTCTAAAGGCAACAAAAGTCAGTCTGACTTGCCTTTTTAATAAAGTTAAACATCATCATCATTTCAGCCGAAAGACGTCCATTGTTGGATATATGCCTACCCCAAGCTCCGGTACTTTGGTCGGTTCTGTGCTCCCCGCGTGTAGCGGAGCCCTGCGGTCTTCAGAAGGTCATCGGTCAAATAGTTTCAATGACAATTAATGATTGCTTACAGATGACGAAGCTGGAGTACCAGAAGATCGAGCTGACCATGAAGGTGGGCAAGCACACCGCTACCGTCGTCAGCAAGAACAAGAAGACGGCCAAGCAGCGCGCCTCGCAGGCCATACTGCAGGTAACTCTCGCCCTATAGAGCTTAACTGTTCGGTCCTTTGCCTACGTTCACACTCCGTTAAATGTACGATGTTTTTACTGTATAAGGCCCGTTGTACACAAAATGGTTTCTTTGCGCTAGTCGCACCGAAGAATAATCGTGTGCGCTTGTATATGACACTGAAAACAACCGGTTCTATGGTCTACGGCGACGGCTCCGAGCCGTAGCGCTGCCGTGTCGTCAACAAACTTCCATAGTGATGCATACCACACTGACGGTGACGGTTTCAGCAAATAAAACGTGTGTACAACGGCTCTTATGTTGGGATCAAGCGGCAGTTATATTTACATTTGTCTTCAACAGTGGGATGTTGACGTGTGATCCCAACTGTTTACTGTAAAACTACGCCGCGCGCCGTGTGAACGGCCGCTTTGGATGCTGGCTCGTGTACATTGTTACAGTGGTCAGAAGTATCATTTGAATGTAAAACATGCGAAGGTAAGCTACTCTGGTACTAGTCAATTCTGAAAATATTTTTATTACTGCAAGCTGTTCTCATGTACAGACTCCAGCACATCAAGCTACTACAATCTGTCAAATTTGTTTGATAGATTTTCAACTTTATACCGTAAGCATAAGGTTCATGTTCCATTGGGAAAATTTGACAGTTTGGGATAGGTTGACCTGCTGGCGTCTGTTCGTAGTCCCTGTCAATACCAGATAATAATCATGAATAAATTTGGTGTACATTTTTATAATAACCTGATCCAAAATATTCCCATATGGCTAGAGGGACGCCACGAGGATCTTTAAAAAAATCAAAAGATTTTGCATAAAGCAGGATCGAGGTAATCACAAACCTCCCCTTGCCTCAGGCTCTCCACCCGCACGTACGGTCCTGGGGCTCTTTACTCCGCTTGTACGGCTCCCGCTCCGTGAAGAGCTGCAAGGAGAAGAAGCTAGAAGAGCAACAGATCACCCTCTTACAAGACCAGGCACGCCAGAACGAGCCCAACTACGCTGTCCTGGAAAAGCTGCGCAACGAGATGAGGAAGCTGCGTGAGAGAGATGAGGCTGTGGTGCCTATCGGAACGTTGTTGGTACATGAAGATCTGCCCACTCATTCTGGATCTAATTTGAACAACGTTGATCTGTAAGGAGTTGGGTGTTATAGATGCTGCGGCTGTTTTGTCAAGGCTCGTAATAGTTGTTGCATTTCCGTTTTAGCATGGCAATAGCCACAGAACAAAATCAACACTTTGCATATAAATGTATCAGTGTCGACGTCCTCGTAAAAACTAAAGAGCAGAAAGAGAATTCGACAAGTGCCTGTGAATGCCGAAACTTGCACTTAACGCACATATGCCCGCGCAAGTTTGGAAAAATAATCGCTGCACGCATAGCATGACCACCATAGAAACGGGTTTTGTCTAGGGAAGAATAGACAAATGATAGATTGTAGAAATATAGCTACCGTCTTAAGAAATCATCAATAAAACCCTCTAAGTTTTATATTTAATTAAAAATCGAATACCTTAGCGCATCCTCCTTAAGGTGAAACATACGGTCTGCTCTCGGACATATTCCCGCTAGATGGCGCTGAAGTCAACATTTTTTAGTTTATTTTGTTTTATGTGTAATTGGCACATTAGTAAGTCGTAGGAGTAGTCGAAGCGCTTATCGGACATTACACTTTATTGAATTAGGTCGTAACATTGCCTCAAAATCTACCCAATTCGACACCATTGCCGGTTTTTAAAATCTGCTATTGAATACAAGTCGTTTACACACACAGACGTATGCGAGTACTTCCAAGAATATACCACTAGGTGGCGTGTATTTAAAAAAATGCCGCCTGTTACGATATTTATGGATTATAATAGGTAAAAAAATGAAATAGGTTGCTTGCGAAGCATGTGTGGTGTGAATACTGAGCGTAGTACTCGCAACCGGCGTGCGTGTTTGACCCGCACCCTAATTGCGTAACTCACGATTCATCACAATCTGTTTCGTTTTGAAACGGATTGTTAAACCATTGCTTCATATGGTCGAAAAATGTGTCTGCTCAGCAACGTAAATAACGCAATGAATATTGTTGAACTGTGAAGACGAAACTGATTATGATTAATCGTGAGTTACGCAATTAGGGTGCAGATTTATGAACCTAAACGAGACAAAAGGAGTATGTAGGGATCGTAGCAGGTGGCGTTCTGTAATTTCTGCGTACCTCCATGGGAAGAAGGCGTGGAGTATGATGATAGGGTAATAAAAGTTATATTCATATAAAATAATGTCTTTTATTCAAACTAGGCTGATAATCAGCACTTTTCGGATGTCAAAATTACAATAAGGCAGTAAGGCAGGCAATAAACTCCGCAGCAGCACAACTGTCTGTTCAGTTACAAAAACTTGAGTCTATACAGTTTATAAAGATAGTTTTATTTTATTACCTTGCACTAATTAATTATCAAATAAAAGTATTTGAAGTGAAACAAATGATGCCTGATACATGATTAAACTTATAGCATAACCAATTATTACAATAATTACAGACATTACACATAACAGACACAAGAAAACAGCAAAAAAACAAGAAATCAAAATAATACACTTTAGTATATGATTATAACCAGGTAGGTGAAAACATATTTTAAAATGTCAAAGTAATAACTACTACAAAAATACGCCTATTCATTTTATAGTCAAAATACAATTATACAAAAATCGTTGACTTGTTGATTTCACCATGTGCCGTGAGTCTGTCCACTGCTACAAGGCTTCTGCAAAGAAAAATAACTTTACTTAGTATTTGTGTTACTTTAACGAATATTATTTCCCATTCATTTCAAAAATATAATTTACCATCAGTCTCCAAAGCTGCTCTAAAATGGAACTTTACTAGTTGCTCGAAGTTCCAACTGATGTTGATGGTCGATTTTTCACTAGAATAACATAATAATATATTTTAGATTGAAATAGACAAAATTTATGAATTCATTAAATTATGAAAACTATTCCAGTATATGATGATCTCGCATTGTATAGGATTTCTGTACAATGAGAGGTCAGCATAAACTGGATATGAATAACTTGATATCTAGCCATGTATACATACCATTCAAATCTATACATTTAGCATTTTGTTGCACATGTCTCAATATGATTTCTGGCAGAATACAGTTTAAAAAAAAACTAATAGCTTCGGTATCATACTGCTGATAAATTCCTCATCTCGACAAACTTCTATCACAGTCAAAGGTTCAGTGACTGAAATAAAATATATGAAGTAGGTAGCACTTATCCATTTTGATCACATGCATTTGTCCTTGAACCTGAAATAGTAGATTTTAATTACAGTAAGAGAAAACAAGATACTGAAATAAATTTAAAGTGGGCATGCAATAGAATTATCAATTTATTTGATAATCATGCCTTTTATTCATAACTAAAACATTATTCTCCAATTTTAGAACAAACTTTGTCATTTCTATTGCGGCTGCCTTCTAAACTTTGATTTTTCCTTGCCAATGATGGAAAGCACTTGATCTCAATAACAGCTCACTCATTTTCAATTATACCTGTAACAAACAACACAAAATATAAAACATTGAAGCTCTTCATAAGATTTGATACAAGAAATTCAATTGTCTATCGTGCTCGTAATCCTTGGTCTCTCGCGATTATAGATAGCTAGCATTATTATTTTACACATTTGCCAAATATATAGATAAAATTTAAGGTTGATAAACAAAAACTTACCATCTGGACTGCCAGCTAAACATTCAAATTTTTCATCAGTAGATAGACAGGAAGGCCTCACAATTTTATTATATTTTCGCACATTTGCCACATTTGTTGTCTCATTTGACAAAGGACCTGCTTTCAAAGCAATTTTTTCATTGGCTGCATAAATTAGAGCAGCATTTTTCAGACTTTCTACGAGATTTTCTTCCTTGTTTTCACTTCCATTTGCAGCTGTTTTATTGACATTGCAGTAATAATCCTTGCAGTTTTCATGTACCTACTCCGGTTAAAAGAAGCGGACCATATCTAAAATCTGCTGCCATTGCAGCACTCTCACTGCTACACATTATAATTTTCCGTGCCACAAGTTTATGCTTCACCTCATGTCATGCACACCTTTGGCTTTTTGTATAATATTTTTGAGTAATTGAATAGTATGGAATTTCACAACCGTATGAAATGAGATCGCAGAACTACGTAGGTAGTCGCATTCAAGCATTCTAGCTAGAATTTATTGCTCATTACAAAATACAAACAAAACAAATCTTCAGTCAGGGCCAGGGTTACGTTCTGAATTCATTACAGAAAAAAGAACAATAAAAATAAAATTTTACTTAAGTATCTCTACGGGGTCGACGAATAAGAAAAAAAGTAAACAGACTAGAATAAGTTGTTTAGAAACAAACAATAAATCACGTTTATTAATTTGATGTAAGAAACTCAAAAAATTCTAAACCAATGTTTTCAAAAGTCAAAGTTTCGAACGCACCCATAAGTCTATCGCCGATACCTACGGGCTGGGCGCCGCACCACGCCAGCGCCGATGCAAGTAATCTATCAAACTAAAATAATGTTTGTTTGTCTGAAACTGTTCACAATAATTATGCGTAAAAGGTATTCTATTTTGTAGGAACTCCGATTTTCCAAATGTTTGCAAACTCGTTGGGTTACCGAATTATAATATGTACTTCCTTATTTAATTTATTGTTGACCAAAGAATATAGGTAGGTACACACATACACACTAAAGTTGTGATAACCACTGACTGTGTACTTTTAAAAATTGAGACATAGGTGAGTAATTAGTATTGTGACGGGCTAACTTGCTGTTTCTAAAACCGCCGAAAGATAGGTAGGTACTTACCTACCTATTTACTTTCATTTTAAAATAAAATTACGTATCGTGAATCATTATTACTATAACTACAATAAATTGCAATGACATACTAGAAATATTGCAATTTGAATCAATGAAAATGCAAAGTATACAAAATAAAAATATACGCGAGAAATTCCGCGCGCCAAAACATACATACAAGCGAGCTTCAAAATTGTATTTTATTAGATGTCGATCGGGCGACAGAATCACAGAAGTTTGGCAACGCTTACTTCGTAGGTCAAGTGAAGGTTAACTGTGTCCTTGACGGATCACGGACGGTACGGCAACGTCGCTTAGATCTTAATGTTGCCACAGAACAATATTATGATTGTAATTAAGTGGTTTACGTCAATTATAGGTTTATTAATTATAAAGTTATTTTTGTTGAACCTGTTCATGAAAAGTAGGAAAGGAAATAAATTATTGTTCGTAATACATTGATTCAACAGAATTACAATAACGCCTGCACGCCATCTAGCGTTCTCATTTCTAAACTATCGCTTGTCAAAACACACGCACACATTTATGCGAATCTCAAATTTTATTTGGATTTTACGATAGTTTTTCTCAGTAAATAATGTAAGTTACTTCCTAAAACGGTCGAACGCGCAGACATTTAATTATACAAAAGTGATAAAATGATTCGTTTTCAACAAAGGGTGTCTATGTTTACGGAATTTACGCAAATAAAAATGTATGGACGGCCTATCGGAACATCCTCCTTAACTGCATCAGTAGCTGTGTCTAACTTTTTGACAGACCCCCGAATTTACGGGTCGTCGCGTGCTCAGGCAGAAAAGATGTCAATTTGGAAAGAAAGAACTTTGTCTATTCTTGGTAGAATAGAGATAGAATTGGTCATGCTACGCCTGCTGGCGCGACGATTCCGTGCTGTTTGTTGGATCACGAACAAAAACTTGTGTGTCGTCTTTCATTACTAAAAAATGGTGGATTAAATAGGTGGGGGATCAATGATCTGTATTGCGATGCTAAAACTCAAATAGTTAGTAATACATACTCGAACGGGAAACAAGTAATTTAGATATAGTATATTATATGTGTAGCCGATTACGAGCTTGTGTTAGTAGCTGAACCATGTGAGGGGCGGGCGTTATGCTTGTGTTCGGAGGAGCTTGTAAAGGTACGCTGGATACCGCAGGTAAGCTAACCTAACCTCCTATGTCTGCATTATTATACTAGTACAGTGTTATTTCGATATTTGAGGGTCTAGTTTATTTACACATAAAAGAGGCCACTTTGACTAAACAAGTTATGGACTAAACTTCAAGGTGATAAATAAATAATCCTCATCTACATAATAAGCAAATACGATTTTTAAAGGGAATTGCTCAGTCTGTTACGATGATGTGGCTAAGCGTGGACAAGGTCTTATTAAATAAAATACTTGCATTTTAAAAACTACTTATCTACAGGATAAGTTTTTATCCAGTGCGCAAACTGTAATCATGAATTCATATCATTCTAGACCTACCGCAGAAATTTTTCGGCGGTTATAAAAAACTTTATCATCTGTTTCATAGAAAAGTGCAATACCAACGCGGTCAAAATGTATCGAACATTATTTAAACTGGAAATGTATAGCTTGATGTGTACCCGTGCGTACATTTGTTTAGTTAAATGAAAAAAAATGAAAATCTCAGGAAAATACTATTAAAACTGGTGAATCCAGTTTATATATACTCTTTATTTTGACTATTTTGTGATGTGCAAAAATATTTCTTTTACAATTAATAATATTGTTTAGTAACAATAATAATTATTGGGCATCTTGTCCAGGCTTAGCCGAAATTAGTGATTCCCTTTATGATTTATATACAATTTAAGAAAGATAAACATTTATTAACCGACGAAAAAACGGAGGAGGTTACTCAATTCGACGTTTTTTTTTTATGTATGACCACGCATATCTTTTTACAGAGTAGTTCGATTTTGAAAATTCTTCTTTTATTGGAAAGGGAATAACCCCGAAGTTGGTCCCATATAAATTTGTAAAAATAATTCTAACCCTAAGGGTAGGAAAACCAGAGATGATTGATTGTTCACTCACTGATTGTAATATAAAACCACGCATAACTGCTTACAGCGTTGTCCGATTTTGATCATTCTTTTGTTATTGGAAAGGCTATACCCCGAAGTTGGTCCCATATAAATTTCTAAAACAAAATTCCAACCCTAATATTAGGAAAACAGGGGATGATTGATTGTTTATTCACAGATTGTAATACTGAGTTGTGTATTACAAAAAATAAAAAAATAAGCATGTAGTAATTTGTAAATTATAGCCACAAAAAAAAATTAAAATAAAACATTTTAACAAAAAAATTAAATCGCCGAAAAAACTGAAAAGAAAAAATAATAAACCTGCTGTGCTTAATAACTAAGTTCGGAAGTCGGTGACTTTGGATATGTATTGTAATTTTATGTCACCGCCTTCCGAACTTAGTTATTAAGGTTAAGCACAGCAGGTTTATTATTTTTTCTTTTTTTATGTTACAGCATTACGCACAGTTAAGACAATCCAGAGAGCATTATTTTCTAAGGTAATGCAAACATGCATGATAAATAGCATTATTGTTTTAATAACAATAACTTATACAATATACACTTCATAATAAATATTTTTAATACAAAATCATTATTATATACGATGACATATGCTAGGATTATATTCCAATTGAAAATTATATTCATAATTAAGTGTTTTCAATATTATGTATGACTGAAAAGTGAACACAAAGCTACTACCAATAGTAAACTATAGGTACCAAATTAATGATAGTTGTAAACAAAGCAGCTCCCGAATGGCTAAATCATATAAAAAAACATTTATCTTTAGACTAGGTTTAATACAGAAACTTACTAGAATTGTGTCTCAGTTGCCAGTGTTATTAAGTTAAATGTAAAGGTGGTCTTACACGGGCAATTTTTTGAGCAATTTTTGCTCGGCAACACTAATAGATCAATCCGGAGCAACAACAATAAATTGTGCATATGTTTCGGGAATAATGCTTCTGAGGGGCAATTCTCGTAATTTTAAGAACGTTCACAGTCTGATCTCGGTGTCAATCTGTCAAAAATATCTCGATTTTTCATACATTTTTGACATTTGCATATCTTTCATGAGTTGTCGAATATCCAATCGGTTTGGTTTTTATTTTAAAATTTTCTTACCATCTCTTTTGTACCTATAACTACATCTCGATTTTACACTTTTCATTTTTGCAAGAGGAACCGGCCGGCGGCGACATTGCATGATATTGTGTGGCCGTATCTCTGGCAACAGGTTGCTACATGTTGCCATTGCCCTAAATAGCTGGATGTAGTCGTGAGGTTATAGTTGACGAGAATTGACAAGGATGGAGCAATTTTAGTTCCTCGTATAAGCGCACCTTTAGTCGTAAAATGTGAGACCAACTTGAATACGAAATACAATAATGGTGTTTACGAATGTTAGAACTCGTATGTAATGAGTGGAGTAAGTTTATAGTCATGGCGTTTAAACAGGAGCACTCGTGATGCAGGCCAGGATTTATTAGATTATTTCTTTAGTGATCTAGGATTTTGTTTTTGGAAGTAAAAGAGTCTATATTAGCTTAAGATTTTAATAGATATTTTAAGTGTGCTATATTCATCCTAGTCTACCTAATGTAGAGTATTTGACGAATACTGCCTACACTTGAATGCAGAATCTTAGAATAAACATGATTTAAACCACAAACACAAGTCGTTAAAGTAGGAATTAATGTAAATGATCTAAGGTTCTGAATTCAACTACTTTAGTATAATTTAATTTAATTATTTTGTGCCTTATTTAACCTATTATATTCGCATGCGAGCAGCGATGTTTAACCGTTCGCGTCGAACCGGTCAAGCATCGTGGAAGTGTCACCCGACAGAGGTCACAAATTTTCATAGTGCAGCGCTTGTGCACCGCCACCGTCAACGATCTTGACGTCTCGTTGACGGACGATCGGGACATCCCGTTGATGGATGATCATAACCTCCAGTTGACGGACGATCGTAACATCCCGTTGATGGACGATTGTGCCATCCCGTTGACGGACGATCGTGACATCCCTATGACGGACGAACTTGACATCCCCTTGACAGACGATCGTGCCATCCCGTTGACGGACGATCGTGACATCCCGATGACGGACGAGCGTGAAATCCCCTTAACGGACGATCGTGGACATGCGGTCATAGTAAATGTACGTATCGCTACTTCAGGGACGTCTACTTGTTTTCGTTGACATCCCGTTGAATTGGCGGTGGACTAACGGCCTTACAGTAAACATCTGATTGGACGCAGGGTTGGTGCCCATCACTAATTATCTATTAAACTGTCTATCTCTGGCGTGAGAATTCCTTGTTAAGGCTATGTTTAAAGTTCTGAAAACTTACTTGATTCATTAAACTTTTAACGTACCTACTCCAATTAGGTGATTGCAATAATTAAAAAAATAGTTGATATTTATGTAGGTACCTATATTTTTATAGACCTTGTGTGTGACATTTATGTACCTGTATTTTTATAAAACTTGTCTGTGTAACTTGTTGTAACTTGTCAATGTAAGAAAATCACCACGTGAGTGGTGTGCGACCTGTGACATCAGTGGGGCCTATCCAGAATAGGAGCTGGCAGGCCGTAACGTGACGATTGTGATGAATCAAAGTTGCCCAATTCAGGATTGTACGCTTGATGATTGTCCAGTTCAAAAAAAGATCTAAAATTGTATTCTTAGTAATGCATTGGTCTTAGATTAGTGTAGGCCTTGTGCAATGCCGTAGGTAATTATCAAAAGGACATGCATCTTGTGTAACATTACATTTACTACAAATTAGCATTAAAAATGTCATAAAAAATTACAACAAAAAAATGGTTTTATCGTTTCAATACCCATTTATGTATTTAAAAAAATATGTATTATAGATAGTTTATATTCCCAAGTCCAGTTCATATCTATATTGTTCTAATCAACTACTTAAATAGACGCAAATTAAGTAAATGTGTGAATGTGAAAATGAAACATAGTCATTGAATATTTTTATCTACTTACCTTGATCAAATTTGCTCAAATGCCGTTATGGTCACTGGCTTTCTTTTAATGTGGATGAATCCTTATTCTTCACCGAAGCTCGACCATCACACTGAGATTCAAAACAGACTAAATCCCGTTTGCACGAACGTAAACACATCGCGGCGGGATTTTGTTGCGCAAAGGATTTTAGACTCTCTGTGTTCTACCGAGCATTGAGAATCCAACAGAGTGCATCCCAGCGCGGAGGAAAAACACACTGTTCGATTTTCGACCCTCGGCGGTAAGCAGAACGTTGAAGATCCAGTGTGCGACAAAACCGTAAATTCGTACGGATTTTATGGTAACAAGACAGATTCCAATGCTCAGTAACCGATCACAGAGCGTCATAAGGGATTTCTCTCTGCGGTATTGAGCAGCGCGTTGTACGATATCTACCGCGGCGAGATGCGACGGAGTCCGCTAGCATGCGAACGCGGGCAGCATGTGTCAAGTTAGAATCATTTTAGCTACCTCAATGTTTACGTCGTTATTTGACAAAATCGTCCATTTCCCACCGCGTAATACCTAAAAGATCACAACGGGAATTTTCCGCTGGACCTGCTTCCAAAGTTCAGACAATTTTAAAAAATACCAAAAATTAAACTATAACTTGGTGGTATTTATTCATCATCATAAGCCTATAATGTTCCCACTACTGGGACACAGGCCTCCTCACGGTGAGAGGGATTGGGCCGTAATCCACCACGCGGGCCCAGTGCGGGTTGGTAGATGTCACATGTTTTCTAATTTTTGGTTCTAGGACATGCCGGTTTCCTCACAATGAAGGAAATTCACCGTTTTGAGAACAGTGGTGATGAAATAATTTACATAAAGTAATCCGCCTGTCTGGGTGCGAACTCATGACTCGTGAGTCGCGGCCGTTACCACTTGGCCACCACTGCTACCTGCTGCTGGCGGTATTGTGAAGTCTAAATACCACGGACTGACGGACTACCACGGACGGACAAGGACTTTTGTTAAATAACGACTTCATTATTAGGATAACTAAACTATACAGGGTTATTGGAAAAACACCAACAACCTCTTAAGAGGTCATTATACTTATATCATTATGATCAAGTGTTTTTCCAATAACCCTGTATTTATGACGATATGACGGGCACCACCGCTGGAGTCATCATCATCATATCAGCCGAAAGACGTCCACTGCTGGACATAGGCCTCCCCCAGGCTGGAGTGCTCCTAGATAAATCCTCCTCGATGCAGTCCCCTGCTGTGCGTTGGGTTTTGTTTTAAAACCAGATCGTTTTTTTGCCTGACAATCGTTCTAGAATAGACATAGAAGCTTTAACGTAGGAAGGAAGTGATAGACAGTGAAAGGTAAATAATAAATATAAACTACAAGCTGCCTTGACTAATAAAAGCTGCCTCAGCTGAGATCTTTCCACACAAAAACAGGACGCCGTTAGTCATTTGTCCTGATCACTGTGTACCTACCGACAATTTTAGACCATTAAGTCCAGGTCAAGTAAGGTGCGTTGGGGTAAGATCGGCGCTGGGGTAAGAACGTAGAAATCAAATATCCCACTTATTGGGCTATATTTTTTAATGCTAGCCACATTGCGCGCCAAGTCATTATGTTCCGCCCCGCCCCGCAGTGACCGCCAGCCGCTCCGGCAATTCAGACGTGTACCACGCGTCGTTAGAGAAAACAAGGTAAGTTTTATAAAATATTTGTCTATCCGGTCTTTCACCTTATTTCGTATTTGCATATTTTAGCAAAAATATAGCTTATTTTGGTATTATTTTGCCTAAATACTAAGTTTCAAGCAGTGATTACATGATAAAATTAATCCAGATATGTCTACTACCTCTGTAGGCTGAAATCCGGTGTTACCCATCTCGAGTAAAGATCGGAAAAAAATATCCGGTCTTAACCCGTTTCGAAATTGGCAGTGTTTGTCAAACTTTTATAACACATGATTTTAATTTAATTTTAAATACTTAATTGTGTTCGTAATCGTTTCAATATGGTGCTTATGTGGGAGATATTATTTTACTTAAACTAACTTAGGTAACTGTTATTGAGATGTTAGGGTTTGCATCTGGGGTCATATTAGATAATTATATCAACAATTCACTTGCAGATGCCACGTAAATACTCCTGAACCTCTTCGCGAGCCACTTCCTATACAAAAGAAGCGCTGCAATTAGCCATGCAGAAAATAAACAATAAGGAGCTCACCTATGCAGCCGCTTCAAAAATTTACGGCATACCTATCCTTATGAATGACGATGATGGAAATTTCTTTTAAATTGAAGAATGTTAACGGTCATGTTTATTTTCATTTAGGATTATCTTATTTCATTCCGTGTTTGTGATTTTTTTATACTTTATGATGGTAAAATATTCCTAAAAAGTGCAAATTTTTTCTTTTTGTTGTTGTTGATAATATTATGTTTTGATTTTTATTTTTCTAGGCCGTTGTCATAGATATTTCATTTTAATTTGGGTTTTTATCCTAATTAAACTGAAATGGCCATCGGTCAATTATTTGATATAATTGTTCATATTCATTTCTTTTACATTGAAAAATATTAATTCCATATTTAGTATTAATTCCGTGTTTGTGATTTTTATATTTTATGGCAGTTAAATGTTCCTAAAAAGTGAAAATGTGTATTTTGTTATTGATAATTATGTTTTGATTTTTCTAAACCGTTATCAATTCTTTGCTATGATTGTCTGCATTCATTTTTTTTTTATTTACTAATGTTAATTTCATATAGCATTAGGTATAAATTATTTCATTCCGTAATAGTAATTTAATATTATTATACATTTTATTGTATTTTTATTGTATAGTATTTTATACTGCTACGCATTCGTTTCATTTTATTTGAATATTCCAAGTTTCTAAAAAACACAATTTTGTTCCTGTCACCTGTTCCTTTCATTTCTCTACCAACCGTACAGTATTTAAATTTTATAAAACGCTTGCTTTTGTTGTGGATAAAAGCAAACTTTGAGAATCTGAATATCTTCTAAATTTGGTATGTGGGGTAAGATCGGATCGTTTTAACCGAAAAAAATAGGAATAATTTGGTACATCTATGTTTGTAGTATTAGGTAGATTTTGTTGACGTCATGTTAAAGAACAGGAAAGATCGGATACATTCTTTTCATACACCTTGTGCTCCTAGCGATAGGAATAGTTTTAAATTGTTGTCCGAACTTACCCCTTGATAGCCAAATCCTCATTATATTCACAAAAATTGTGTCCTGACTTTAAAGGCTTACAAAGCAAAAAGTATTGAGTGTTTATAAATAAAATAAATTTAAAACTACACTGTGTTGAATCATTATTAATTTCCACCATTTTTCATTAATGTGCTGTATACCAAAATTGAGAAAAAAAAGTTTTTGCAACTTCCTTGCAACTATTCGAAAATCCGTCCGATATTACCCCAAGGCACCTTAGTACCCTAAATCTTGAAATGACTCTTATATTTTGTCAGGAGATTTTAATTTTATGTACCTACCTATTAGCCTTATTGGTTTAGAAGGGCGTCTTAACTCCTTGACTAACTACAAAATTAAGCACACTGCAGTTTTGGATAAACAAAAAAATAGGTTGAAAAGGTAGAAAATTTGAAAGCGAAATCTCGATTGGGGTTAAAAATATATCTGCACAAAATCTTAATTGCGTAACGCCCAATCAATGATAATCTGAATCATTTTGAAACAGATTGCCAATCCTTTGCTTAATTTGTTCCAAAAATGTGTATGCTCAACAACGTAAATAACGCAATGAATATTGTTGTGCTGTCAAAATGAAACGAAAGAGTGTCCCTGGAGTTTCTTGCCCGTTCTTCTTCATAGAGATCTACGTTTTGGAATGTGCAATTAGCTTCAATTCAACTTTCTAACTGAATGACTTATTGACAATTCAAAAGTGCCTGTAAATGGTTAATTGAAATAAATGTTTGAGAGTGAAACAGATTATGATTGATCGTATGTTACGTAATAGGGTATTTTCCAATTTATTTAAAACTATTCTAATTTAAAAATTGGGACGAAATATGTAACAGGAAAAAAAATTGATTTATATCCATACTAGCTGTCCCGACAGACGTTTTCCTGTCCGTCCAAAAGTCATACAAAATCCCTACCCTACCTACAGAGTTATGACAACCTGGTACTTCGACGGTCAACACACTTTTAATAATTATGACTGTCAAATAATAGATAAATAATTTGCAATAATAAATATTGAGATCAATAATTAAGATAAAAACTATTCTATCTTTTAAGTGGGACCATATTATAAATGGTTACAAAATTTTATCAAAATCCGTTCAGTAGTTTCGGAGTTTGTCGCGAACATACATCGTGACACGAAATTTTTATATATATAGATATGTACTCGATTAAAAACGATATAAACCAAAAATTAATTTTTCGTTGTTTTGAATTTACCGCCAAAACGCTCCTAACGATGACTTTTATCACGTGACCACACGTGACGTCTACTTTGTGTAAACTAAAGTAGTTAGTAGAGATGGGCCGAGTACTCGGTTGATACTCGGTACTCGGCGGGTTTTTTGATACTCTTACTCGGCCGAATAACTCTGTTTGAATGCCGAGTATACTTTGTTTAAGAAAAGCAATATATTTAGGTAGATATAATTAAAACAACAGTGTTAATCAAAAAGTATTTATTACTAATTTAGGAAATCTTTGTTAGTTGTAAGGCACGGGCGGGGTGAGGGGTGGATCAACGCGAGCCGGCCTCTCGACCGGCGCACACTGGTCCCAAATGATAAAAAAGGGGACATTAAGAAATTTTTGACAAAAGGTCAACCGATTCAGCTTATTTTTTTTTTGTAGACAGCTGATGCAATTACAAATCACTTTTGTACATTGAGTTTTTGCCAAAAAAGCCGTATTTTCAGAGAAAAAAAATATTCAAATATTTTTTGTATGAAAGAAATCCTAATTTTGTCTTTATCTTCCAAGATTCAAACGTATTCAAAATAAAACTTAAAGCAGCTTGTAGAGATGCTAATTGCTCACTACTTTGTCATAGACACTCTTCTGCGATTTTGTGCTCCTTTTGAGTTACAGGCACTTTAAATATTTTTTGTATGAAAAAATCCTAATTTTCTCTTTATCTTCCAAGATTCAAACGTATTCAAAATAAAACTTAAAGCAGCTTGTAGAGATGCTAATTGCTCACTACTTTGTCATAGACACTCTTCTGCGATTTTGTGCTCCTTTTGAGTTACATGCACTTTAAATATTTTTTGTATGAAAAAATCCTAATTTTGTCTTTATCTTCCAAGATTCAAACGTATTCAAAATAAAACTTAGCGCAGCTTGTAGAGGGGCTAATTTCTCACTACTTTGTCATAGACACTCTTCTGCGATTTTGTGCTCCTTTTGAGTTACAGGCACTTTAAATATTTTTTGTATGAAAAAATCCTAATTTTCTCTTTATCTTCCAAGATTCAAACGTATTCAAAATAAAACTTAAAGCAGCTTGTAGAGATGCTAATTGCTCACTACTTTGTCATAGACACTCTTCTGCGATTTTGTGCTCCTTTTGAGTTACATGCACTTTAAATATTTTTTGTATGAAAAAATCCTAATTTTGTCTTTATCTTCCAAGATTCAAACGTATTCAAAATAAAACTTAGCGCAGCTTGTAGAGGGGCTAATTTCTCACTACTTTGTCATAGACACTCAACTGCGATTTTGTGCTCCTTTTGAGTTACATGCACTTTAAATATTTTTTGTATGAAAAAATCCTAATTTTGTCTTTATCTTCCAAGATTCAAACGTATTCAAAATAAAACTTAGCGCAGCTTGTAGAGGGGTTAATTGTTCATCACTTTGCCATAGACACTCAATTGCGATTTTGTGCTCCTTTTCAGTTACAGGCACTTTAAATTTTTCGTTGTCGGATGAGCTTTACTAGTTTTTTGTAGACAGCTGATACAATTACAAGTAACTTTTAAACATGTATTTTTTGTTAAATATGCCGTATTTTCAGAGTTAAAAAAATAATTCAGGCGGATTAGAAATAATCTTGTTAAAGATAGACTAAGATGTAATAACATTTTCTTCATTAATAAGTAACTCTTATAAATGTCTTTCTATTAAAAAAAGTCTTATTTTAAATATATCAAATAAACAACTTGGATATCTCAAAACGTGTACAGACATGTTCAGGTACAGGTAATTTATTGTGTGACTCATATTCAGATTATAAGCATTTTTTGGTAATGAGTCATTGCTTAATTAGCCGATTACTTACAATTTGGGCTATATTTGGTCATCTAACGCTAGTGAATGCGTCGGAAACGCTGAATGATAAAAAGGTATAAATTGCAATTAAAACTTTTCCTTCGTACTTTAACGGGCTTAGGACCGTCAAAATACAAACCTATATAATAATATAGGTATTGTATTAAGGCGTACTTAAAAAATTTGAACTACCTGTAACCCTAACGCTTAATTTATCTTTACATGCATGTTTTGTTTATTTATTTATTTTATACTTTATCACTTAATATGTATTTGATTTAGGGCAGGGATCTTGGCGTGCTTATCTGTTTTGGTCACTTTCTTCAATAATAAACGGCACTTGCACTATTAACAGTCTTTTAATTATAGTTCCACAACAAAACACACGCTTTTACAATTATTTTCACAGGTTAATTCACAGAGCAATGTTCGTGCGATCAAGATTCAATGTCAAGTCATTGTCACAATAAAATATCAGGGTATAATAAAAATAAACAATATTGTTCTACCCTACTTTGTCCTAATAAGTCATATGAAATGTAAAATACAATTTTTTATTTGACTACCCCAACAGTGGGTAGTCTTTGTTTACAAATGTAATACTTTGCTAGGGCTGTCGTCAACATAATATGAATAAATAAATAAATAAAACAAACACAAAAAATAAAACAAAGCGCATTTTTTTTCAGTACCTGTAAACTTAATAACTAAAGTAAACTATTATTTTACAAATTTAAATAAACTAGAACATAAATTAATTTTAAGCGCATTTTTTCTCAGTACCTATAAACTTAATAACTTAAATAAACTAGATTACAAACTTACAAACTTAAATAAACTAACATGAACGTGCGTATGTTACAATGTGAATTATGCTAGCGGATCTTGTGGGGGATTATTCTCAATGTCGACGTATACTTCTTCCTCATCAGCAACTTCTAAATCGAGTTCATTGGGTGAAACGTCATCCTTTAGAAGATTTTCGGCTTCTTCAAACCTCTGCTGCTTTTGAATTTTGGTGAACTTCGGTCTTATGTTCGTAATGTACGGATCGGAGCTGATAAGTAACTGGTGTAAAATATCTTCATTTGTTTGCATTCTGCCTATCTTTCTAGTATGCTTTTCTCTGATTGAACGAAAATCTTTGTTTCTTGCTTCTGAGGCTTCTTCGGACATCATACCAATTGGAATAAAAGAAAAATGCTGGCAAATATCTGCACCATGCACTAAAAGTTTATGTACACTCGAAGGCATGTAATACCACGAGTACTCGCTGACATAAAGTTCTGCTGTTTCTCTGCAATAAATTCAAAATTTTTCAATATCTACATTTCTCCCAGAAGATATTGCCTGCAAAATTACAGCAAATCTCTTAATCAAATTAGCATTAACTCCTGTTATCTCAGCTGACCTTTCGTAATCATTGAAAAACCGTCGAGCTGTATTGCCATCGTTTGTTGTCCCAAAGCCTTGTTTGACGATATCAATCATTAAGCCAGTTACAACAAAAAACTCATGCTGCGTTAACTCTTTTCTTGATTTTCGGAGCAGTTTGTCCTCACCCCGAGCCGCCCATTTTTTGAAATCTAAGTTGTAAGATATGTGCAAAATACATTCCATGCATCGCAACCACATGTGAAGTGAAGATAAACCATATTTGTACATATCATGGTTTTCTGGTTTGTTAAAAACGAGGTTCAAGTTGTTCATATCTTTCGGATTTGTTAAGCAAATGTTGCAATTGGCTGCAGACTGTGTCTGTGAAAGTGCCGTGCATACTTTGCCGTCGATCATCGTCATATGCAATTCATGAAATACTTCAAATTCGCCATCAAATAACTTTGTTGGTAGAAGGTTCTGAATTTCTTCTTGTAATGTTGCTTCTACTTGCTGAATATATTCTTTTGTTTCTTGTTTGAATTCGAACATAATTGGTCTGCAATAGTTTGTTGAAGAAGGGCGCGGATTTTCCCATACTATCACATCGTTGTCACTCATAAGGCGAAGTGGCACAAAACTAACCATAAATACAGAAGATTCTGAAAATATGTCACCAGTTGGTTTTTGTTTGTAACAACTTTGTGAAGAAGCTCCGTCACAGCCCCATTTACTAACTAGCTTCAAAACACCACCATTAATATTTGAACCAGTCACTTTCAAAATCTTCTCGGCAGTTAAATCTAGAACTGCCTGTAACTTAATTTTAGCTCCTGACTCCGATATCACAATATCTTCTTTTGCTGGATAGCATTCTTTCTTCTTCAACAGTAACTTCTGGTAAGATGGAAAAGCCGCTGTGCCATTTGTACTTAAAATGGACCTCAAAGTTAGATATTGCCATTTTGATAAACTCAATGCTGTGGCAAGAGCTAAGGTGTCTTCCTCGGAAATCGATTTATCAGAAGCTTTATATAAAAAGTCACTTAGTTCTTGCACCTTTTCTGGCTTATTTGAGAGGCACTTAATAACTTTAGAACAAACAGTGCGCCCGTTTTCATTAAGTTTAGCAATAAGAGCATAGAACAGCTCTTCTTCGGAATGCTCCAAAAGAGACAAAGAACGTCTTTTCTTCTGCTTATTTGTTAAATCTTCAAATGGTCGTTTATTTCTAGTTCTGGGAGTATTTGTGGTAGCTTCTGATGTAGATGCACCCGCTTCCTCTTCGTACGATAAATTATGCTCTTCTACGTCTACTGAAATGTCCTCTATGGTATATTCTGGATCAAACAACATAGGAAAATTCACAGAAGTTAAAGTTGGCCACAAAATTTTAGACTCCAACCACTCCTTGTTTTTAACACCAAATCTTTCGTTTCTACCTGAATTGTCCCATCTTCTAGCTAGGTTTGACGTATAATTTTGGCAAAACTTTTTGATAATACTGAGCTCTTCGTTTGGAATTTCACTTGAAATACGATTTATAATGGTTTGACACAGTAAATCACTATTTTTAAGGCACCCACTATTACTCAAAAAAGAAAAAATGTCTAAATTAGTCACAAATGTAGTCATTTTGATACAAAAATGTTACAGGCAAATAAATAAAAGTTACAATGTGGTGATAGTTGATAAAAAATTGTGTTGTTTTTACGAGCACAAGACGCGTAATGAACAAAAACGGGTTCCGCTTGCCCTTATACTATTGATATATGACTCATTACCCAACTATCCCGTTACTTAATGGCGTTAGATAATGGCTCATTACCTAACTACCTCATTACTTAATGGGGTAGTTAGATAATGAGCCAAATATTCTTGCAATTTGGATGAGTCACGAGAAAATAAAACATACTAAGATGTGCTCCTACATAAATACCGCAAAACTACAAAGGGAATTTTTAATTGCAATTTATATACCTATTCATCATTCAGCGTTTTCGACGCGTTCGACTAGATGACCAAATAGAGCCGAAATCGTCACTTATAGGGTAATTAAGCAATGACTCTATACAAAAAAAAAATTTACATACGAGTCACACAATAGCTTACCTGTACATAAACATGTCTGAACACGTTTTGAGATTTCCTTGTTTGTTTATTTGATACTGATAATTTCATATATTTGTAAGAGTTACTCTACAAGCTGCGCTAAGTTTTATTTTGAATACGTTTGAATCTTGGAAGATAAAGAGAAAATTAGGATTTTTTCATACAAAAAATATTTAAAGTGCCTGTAACTCAAAAGGAGCACAAAATCGCAGAAGAGTGTCTATGACAAAGTGGTGAGCAATTAGCACCTCTACAAGCTGCGCTAAGTTTTATTTTGAATACGTTTGAATCTTGGAAGATAAAGACAAAATTAGGATTTCTTTCATACAAAAAATATTTCAATATTTTTTTTCTCTGAAAATACGGCTTATTTGGCAAAAACTCAATCTATAAAAGTGATTTGTAATTGCATCAGCTGTCTACAAAAAAAAAATCAGCCGAATCCGTTGACCTTCTGTCAAAAATTTCTTAATGTCCACTTTTTTATCATTCGGGACCAGTGTGCGGCGCGAACCTGTTTGTACTTGTTTTCGCGCGCGAAATGGGAATCTGATTGAACCGAGTTACTCGGCCGAGTACTCGGTTGAAAAAAAATTGAGCCGAATAAAACTCGGTACTCGTTACTCGGCAAAAGTGTTACTCGGCGCATCTCTAGTAGTTAGTAAGTAAACAAGTGAACGTCGAGTTTATAATTAATAAGATTTATGCGTAGAAAGTGATATTACTGGTGTGCGGTGCCTCTGTACTCAAATACTTCTAAAACTGCGCCAAACTAAGTATTTTTACCGGTGCTGTTTACACAAAGCTGACGTCACGATGTCACGTGATAAAAAGTCATCGTAAGGAGCGTTTTGGCGGTTAACTCAAAACAACGAAAAATTCATTTGCTTTTATTCGTTTTTAATGGAGATAATGGATATAAAAAAAATATTTTGATTTTTCTGTTAAATAAATCATGTCCGTTTCAACCGCTCGGCCAACTCATAAAATTTGATGAAAATTTGCCAGGAATTAGTGGTAATTTGTTACTATACACACCTCTTTTCCTGAATTTGTTGCAAAAAAAACTAAAACGCTATGACCAAAAATAGTTGGCCGCTAGAACCGCCACTTGCCGTAGTCATCGCCTGTGATTGCACAGAAACTAAATAACGCAGATAGGCGAATAATGCATCAAAAGAAAGGCCTTAATTTGTTGTATTTGTTGCAAAAATAAAAAACATCAAAACGTAAATATACAAAAAGTTATGCTATATTTAGTTACCAGGTTAAGGGTAGGTAAGTATCTCACCATAAATATCAAGTTATTACGAGGTTTATGCGTATGGAAAATTAGTTGCTAATTTGTTGCAGCGAATAAACAAGAAAAATACTAGAAAATATGTTTAATAATTTGTTACGAGTCGATTTTAGTTGGCCGCGCGGACGGCAATGTGCCTAAAATACAATGGCGTTTATTTCGTTATTTAAAGTAGGTTCAAGTTCAGTTAAAAGTACATATCGACCGATAACGTAACCTAGTTTGGATAAATGTGGCGAAAATAACGGTGAAATTCATATTTTAAGAGATATTCACTGAAATATAGTAGTATGAAACTGTATTAGAGTAGGGTGACCATGAATAATTTTAACAATGAAATGAGACTGAATCGTGATAATTGGAATGTTCTTTCATATCTCAATTTTTTAGGGCGAGTGCTTACACTTTAAGGCATCATATAGCTCAGTTTATTAAATTAAAAGTCACAAATCGATTAAAATTTCTTTATTAAAAATCAACACAAGGTAAAAAAATCAAGCATTAAAAATCAACAAGATAAATACAAAATATTTGTAAACTAAAATAACATTTATAAATTAACTGACATGAATAAAAGACACAGAATGTAGACATATTTTCTTACAGGTACTTATTTCAATTTTAAAGGAATTGTCGTCGTAACAAAAATATGTATCTTTATTATAAAAATGACATTTATAGTGGCCTATTTTTGTGCCTGGTATAAATTCTATAGCACCAACTAAGATATAATAATTATCTTTAATGTTAATAGTAATCGGAAGTTCAGTAAGTAATACTGAGTCTGCAGCTCCGTTTAAATCAAATGTTATGATCTCGCCTAACTTAAGTTCACCTTTTAACTGTGTGTCACATTTTTGACACATCGTGTTAATTTTTTCATCAAAACAAATTGCTTCTTCTAAGCTTGTTATTCCAAATAACTTCAAGACATCAAGGTTAATTAAAATAAATACATGGTCTCTTTTTAATTGTATGTAATTACAATTTGTACAGGTTTTCAAGTATTGAGCACTTGTAAAATATTTTATAAATATTTTTTCAAATATATAAGCCACATTGCAACTGCAGTCTTTATTTTGGAAAAAAGTTTTTGCTATTTCTGATCTACAGTTGTAAATTTGCTCTATATCATGTGCTCCGTTCAAAAACATAAAAATGTAATTAATGACACAATCTCCTTTTAATTTACTCAAAAAACTTTTGAAAACTGAACTTCTGATACAGGCTTGACCTATCAAATAAAATGCCGAATCGAAGGCGCATGTATTGAAATAATCTGAAGTTACATTCCCGTTTCTTATAAATACTATTTCATCATCTTTTTTGAGGTGATTGTGTGTATTCGATTCTCCTCGCCAATTCTCCAAATATGATGGTCTATCACTAAATATAGTCTAAATCTTTTTGTTTTTGTTGGATTTGTTTTTTAGGATTTACCTTTACTTTTCTATAAATATTTTTAGTCGTGGTACGCCTAGGTCGGCGTTGTTTAAATTTTAATGAAGTAGTGGAATCTAAGTGTTTTAATTGATTTAATGCCAAGTACAATTCTCCTTTGATATAATCGTAATGATGCTGCAAATATTCGTCAATTCGTTGTCTCGCTATTTTTGTTTTAAAAACTAACTGTTTTAAAGTGCGAAAATAGCTTTCTACACATGAAGACGATGGGCTTAAGGTTTCCGATTTGAAATAAGGGCACATAACGTTGCTCCACAAAGGAAGTTTTATAAATAATCTTTTTAAAGTGGGAATAAAAAGTGGCAAATAATATGGACTACTTTTACCAACATAGGAATTTGCAGCGTTGCTCTTTTTTTCGTTTTCTACCAAAAGATCGTACCATGCGACAATGTCTCGAACGTCGGCATCGTCGAAGACAATTTGATCACGTTCAAATTCTTTATTTTGATCAACGTTTTTAAAATCAGCGCACTTATGACTGTTTAACAAATTGTCAAGGTTTTGCTTGCTCTCCCTCAAACCTGAATCATCGTTTTCATAATCATTTTGATATAAGCAAAGTTTTATCACTTTAGTAATGATTTCCTTTACAAGTGCAAAGTCTTGACATTCTTTAATGTAGCGGATACAGTGAATATAATACATTTTAATTTTTGTGTCAACATTTTCGAAGCAAGTAAAATTATACAGAGTCTTTATAAAATGACTAGTATCTAATCTAATAAATGTTTTTGGTAGTTCTTCTTTATTTCCATTCAAAACACTAAAACAACGAAGTAAATAGTCTTTCACACACGTAAAATCAGTGAATGTTCTAACATTTGCTGCTACTAACGCAGACGAATCGTCTGTTATAACTTCGTCAGGATGACAACGTACATTTTTCAACCACTGTAATAACCATGTAGAAAGAGCCGCAGTATCATGTGCATCGGTTATCATCTGACATAAAGGTACAGACACATCAAATTGATTTATTAATATTATTACGTATAAGAAAAGTCTCTTACTCAATTCATAACAATTTGGTAACTTAAGAGGTTGAAACATTGAACCTGTAGCATCCAAAGTGATAGTTAATCTTTGAAAATAAGATTGATATTCACGGCAGTATTGCTGTTGTTCATCAGTCCAGTAATAAATGTGAATTCGAGGAAAAAATTTTATATCACGTAAAAAAATTGGTTTGGTCGCAGCCATCGTAAGAATGCTCAGAATAACGTTATTGTGTAACCACATTCTTTTTCGTTCTTCGTACTTAATTTTTCGCAATGCATTGAGTGTTGGAATAACTGGTGCACTATCTGTAATTCCTTGTATAGACATCTTTGCTGCCAGTTGTTTATGAACCAAAGAAGCTGAGTCGTGTTTGAGCTTTTTAGCTAATTTTCGTCTGACCAATGCATTCAATCTATATTTTTTTTTCGGATTATGTTTTTTATTTTTTTCTCCAACTGTGATTTGGCACTGTCCTTCAATAATATTTTGTGTTATTTTTTGACACGTTATTTTAGTAAGAGCGCTACATTGACTGCATTGACCTTTTATTAAAATATGATGCTCAGACTCCACTTTGTAATTTCTGAAATTCCATGTGCATGGTAATCTAGTAATGAGCCAAATCTTTTCTCTTAATATGTCCACCCATTTGTATTTAGGCAGAATTTTATATTTTTTAAATGGAGCACATGTTCTCAAGTCGTTTCTTTTATACAACACATTTAGTGGTTGCAGTTTTTTCCAGTCGTATATGTCTAAATCAAACTTGAAGTTTCTCGTGTCGTTTTCATTATGACGCTGATTGGACTCGACACGATAATGCGATATTTCGGAGCAGGTTCTCGGGCTATTGCTTGAGGATGGTGATGAAGATGACGAAGTCTGGCATACACTTTGCTCCTTACATTCAGTGCTTAAAAACTCCCTGAAATTTCGTTTCAGTGACATGTAAAGAGCTGCAGGTGTCATACGATTATTCAAATCACTTGCAATTTTTTCAAATATAGGGTCTCTAAATTTAACATTTTGTAGTTTGTCAGCGTATTTCATAAAAACTTCTCTCTGTTTTGATTTCTCAATAATAGGTTTTCTTCCAGCTTTACCCATTTTTGCTGCAATAAAAAGAATTGATGATATGAATGAAACATCCGTTGACTGCATCATACTTAAAATATGTATAAGTAGGTACAAATTAATACTATGTAAGTATACGGGTGTCCGAGACATCGACGCGCTCGGGCTCTAAAGAGAGCCCTGACCTTATATTATTATATTTCGTTTATTCATTTATATACATTTTTATTTACATTTTTAAATTTTTATTTAAAAAAAAATTGTTTATATTATTATTAGTTATATTATAATTATTAAGTATCAATCATTATATATTATACAGGTAAATCAAAAGATAATGTTAGTAATTAATCTAAAAATATTTTTAAGAGATTCTTCTTCGAGACGACCACACTTAAAGTAAAATCACATTAAAATGTGGCAGAGACTAATTTCAGACGTCTTTTTAAATATATTTTATATTTCCGCAGATATTATAATAGGTATAATATTCACAGTTTATTTCTTTAATCAAGTCATGAAATTGTAAATAAAACTTACCGCAGTTGATTTGGATCCCTCTGTAATACACTTTTTGGTGGCGACATCTACATTAACAAATGCAAAATACAAGTGGGCACAACTCATAACTAAGTACTTTTAAACACTTGATTTAGTGATTATTGTCTCGGTAACTTAGTAGTATGAAAAACACGGGAATGAAATACGTACGACCACACACTTCAAAATTCTGCACAATAATGACAATATTCACAACAAATAATACTTACTTTTCAAACACCTTGCGACAAATATTTTTAACAATAGTTTGGAAACAAAAGAGATCCTGTTTCTGGAATCGTTCCCATCATAAAACACCTGCGGAAAGTCGATGAAACGAAACTTTTATCAGTAAACACTATAAAGAATTAAGAACAATAAAAATATATACTCTTTTCCCGCGCCACTTCGAACCAGCCTTCGCGGTACGCATCCAGGTCATCTCGCCACCGCTTTCTGGGCCGACCGCGGCGGCGTCGTCCATCTTCAGGCACCCATTGTGTTGAGATCTTTGCCCAGCGGTCATCCTGCATACGGCCGATGTGACCCGCCCAATCCCATTTAAGCCTGGTTCGAAGTGGCGCGGGAAAAGAGTTCCTGGAAGGATTTGGGGGAGGCCTTTGCCCAGCAGTGGGACAGTATAGGCAAATAAAAAAAATAAAAAAAAAAAATATATAAGGCCGCAAACGAACCGCATATTTTTTCAAACAGATTACAACAATAATACACATAAACAAACAAAAGATACAAAAATTAGGTTGATGTAATGATTAGATGTAAGTATAGGTAGCCAGTTGAACTCATATACTTTATGTAAATAGGATACCTTTTTACCTATTATATTTTTAAAACATGCCTTCGTATTTATGGACCTAATCATGGTCACCCTACTCTAATACAGTTTCATACTGCTTTAGTTTATTGAATATCTCCTAACATATGAATTTCACCGTTATTTTCGCCACATTTATCCAAACTAGGTTACGTTACCGGTCGATTAGTACTTTAACTAAACTTGAACCTACTTTAAATAACGAAATAAACGCCATTGTATTTTAGGCACATTGCCGTCGGAGCGGCCAACTAAAATCGACTCGTAACAAATTATTAAACATATTTTCTAGTATTTTTCTTGTTTATTCGCTGCAACAAATTAGCAACTAATTTTCCATACGCATAAGCCTCTAATAATTTGATATTTATGGTGAGATACTTACCTACCCTTAACCTGGTAACTGAATATAGCATAACTTTTTGTATATTTACGTTTTGATGTTTTTTATTTTTGCAACAAATACAACAAATTAAGGCCTTTCTTTTGATGCATTATTCGCATATCTGCGTTATTTAGTTTCTGTGCAATCACAGGCGATGACTACGGCAAGTGGCGGTTCTAGCGGCCAACTATTTTTGGTCATAGCGTTTTAGTTTTTTTTGCAACAAATTCAGGAAAAGAGGTGTGTATAGTAACAAATTACCACTAATTCCTGGCAAATTATCATCAAATTTTATGAGTTGGCCGAGCGGTTGAAACGGACATAATAAATCGTCCCAATCTTCAAATTAAAATAGTTTTTATCAAATTGGAAAATCCCATAATAGGGTGCTGGACACTGCATTTACATTGGATTTTCCACTAGGGATGTGTCGATGTTGACGGTCTGTAGCGGCCATCTTGTTTTGGAGGGATCGATCAAATCGGTTGTTTATAATTAAAATCATCAAGGTAAGTTACACGGATGGCTAAGATTTTCATCTAAAAAAGTGTTCGATAATGCACACGTTGCGCCTATTTTACGACTGAAGCGTAACGACCGCGACTTACGAGTTGTAGGTCATAGGTTCGAACCCAGACGTGCGCTTAAAACCTGCGCTGATTGAGCTGCATATGCTTAAACTATAAAATTATTATATTATGGCAGAAAATTGTATGTTAGTATGACAGAACTGAATTAAATGAATCCACAAAAAACGGGGTACCTAAACTTAATAGCTTAATAAGTGTAATACTGGATGAAGATTATGTACCTACTAATTAATTATTAGGGAAATGTTATCTGTCTATATATTGCTTCCTAATAAATAGTTTCGACTTCCAATTGTTTTTGTTTTATTTTCAAGTCTCGTCTTCACTAAGTTAGAGTCATCGTCTGATAGGCCGTATCCATATAAGCGGAGAAACCTTACTGCCAATCATCATTTCAGTCAAAGACGTCCTCTGCTAGATATACCGGAGTTATAACGCTCACTGTACCAATAAAATATAAGCGTTATAATGGCGGGACCAACTCTTGTAATTGAAAGTTTCTGTCACGTATATTTAGTACCCATTTCGTACTATTTTGTACCTGTCCTGGAAAATAATTGTACGCTCATAAACGGAATTTCATGATAACACTGAGTGGCGGGACCAGTGCACAGTGTGGTAAGATCCCGGTTTTTGGTGGTTTATTATGATGCGTTATACAGGAAAAGTTTTTATCCAGTGCGCAAATTGTAACCATGAATTCAGCATATCATTCTAGACCCCCTAATGCAGAAATTTTTCGCAGGTTGTACAAAAAAAAAACAGCTGTCCCATACATTTGACCGCGTAGGTATAGCTCCCGAACGGATGAACCGATTTTGATTTTGTTTGAAAGGTGAATTTGTCGGGAGTGTTATTTATTAGACATGTTTCATCAAAATCGGTTTAGCCGTTTGAAGATTATCAGCTCTTTTCTGGTTGATGAAGGGATTTGAGCATCTTTTACAGGTTTGATCAAGTCGACATTTGATATTCTATTACCTCAATGATATTAGACGAAAAATGTAACCTTGAACTGATGCTGGAGCAACACCTGGAATTTTGAGGCTACCCAAGTTACTCACCAACAAACAGCAAATGTATCGTGTTAGGGCTCATTGAAAATGTCTCAATGAATAGGTTATGGATACATGGTGATCAGGAAGAGGATTTAGGATAAATTTGTAACTAACTTCACTCTGGGAAACACGCAACGCTGCGCAGATTTAAGCGAGACAGTTTAAAAAGCAGGAAATATAAGTTAAATTAAAAACCCCCGACACAAACAAAAACTCTAAAAAGTAAAATTTATAGGCCTTTTATGTTGGCTTTACTAATATTATAAAGAGGAAGAGGTACAAATTTTTCAGGACAGGTACAAAATAGTAAGAAATGGGTACTAAATATACGTGACAGGAACTTTCAATTACAAGAGTAAATTTTACTTTTTAGAGTTTTTGTTTGTGTCGGGGGTTTTTAATTTAACTTATATTTCCTGCTTTTTAAACTGTCTCGCTTAAAAAGCAGGAAATATAAGTTAAATTAAAAACCCCCGACACGAACAAAAACTCTAAAAAGTAAAATTTATAGGCCTTTTATGTTGGCTTTACTAATATTATAAAGAGGAAGAGGTACACATTTTTCAGGACAGGTACAAAATAGTAAGAAATGGGTACTAAATACGTGACAGGAACTTTCAATTACAAGAGTAATTGGTCCCGCCACTATGGGGTAGTAGTAGTAGCTATCCTTGGGAGAAGGCTGTTGAGAGTGGTTTTCTGATCATTTCTGACATGCGTTTCTGATTTTTGAGGTGATAGACGGACTAGATAAATTAATCAAATTAGTATTCTAGGGTTTTTTTTTTAGATTTTGGGAAATCATCGAATAACTTCTCCCACTCTGGGTGGAGCAGGAGGGCGTGTCAGACCCACCCGTGTTCCTTCAGTTGCCTGTGTGCAGGGGCCACGGTATCTCTTTCGAACAACCCGCACCCCTGGCAGGCACCGGCTCTTGCGGACCCCACCAATTGGTGCTGACATATCTTCGAGCCGCGCGTGGAACACAACGTGCCGTCGACCCGGGCTTGGTCTTTACCGGACAGCGGACAGCGAGCTAGTGCGGTGGTCGGGAATCAGCCTGGGATTCCCGACGCCCTGGGAGTCTCCTGCGGAGGCTAGGGCCGTGGGGGCGCATATACTGCCTCTCCCTCACGTGCGCCGCTTCCTTCTTCGCGAGCATTACTGCTTCGCAGGAGGTGACGGCTTCCCATGCACTCTCGCTCCGTACCATTGCGTGGACTAGAGCCAGACGCGAGAGATCGCCTCCAGACCACGGCTGGGCTCCGCCCAAGTCGGGCAGACCTCCAGCGTGTCCTCAGGGCGATCTACGCAGTGGAAACACCCGGGAGTTTCCTCCCGCCTTATGCGAAACAGGACCCTCCCGAAACACCCGTGCCCGGCGAGGACCTGCGTCAGGCGGAAGGTGAGGACGCCGTGGCACCCCAATCCACTCCTCAGAGGGGACATACCGCCACGATCGTGGCGTGCCCAGTTATTCTAGGGTAAAAGTGAGAGGAATGTAGGAAAGTAACATCGGAGTGCGCTTTTTGCAGGTCTGCGTCGGACCTTATACATTTCCAAATTAGTCACTCTCCATACTCGTCCCAAGTGACATGCACTCTCACTGTACCGGATCCAGTCAACGGATTGGTCTTCTAATCTTCTCTATCAGCTGGTCGGCCGTCCTTGTTGTTGACACCATAACTCGGGGAGGGAAGGTTGAAGTAAAATAAATAAAAGAGAAATGTGGACTTTTGAATTTTTATTATTAGATTTACACTGTCATTTACAATAAATTTCCATGTAGTTGGAGGACATAAATCAATATTGCATAACACTAAGGCTAATTGCATTAGTATTTTTGTGGATAAATTAACAAAATATATGCAATATTACAAATTCAAATAAAAATAACGCTAATATCTTACTCGGGCACGCACTTGCTCCACGCCGCTATGCCACACTACAATTTGGAGTTCAGCGAACATCGGCCAGATATTTAGTTAACAGGTATCGTGAAGATGGAATGTCTTCGAGTAGGCATTACTGTCGCGGTCGCGGCCGTCCACGACGCGCATCAAATAAATAATTTCCCCAAGTGCATTACCTTAACCTAGCACAACTTTTAGAACTACTGTTTGTCCTGTAAAATCGTAAGAGATGTAGCGCTACAGCAATTTTCGAGAACTTGCGAAATTAAAAAAAATAAATTAAAATATACAAAATCTCTATCACAATACTCGTAAGTAATTAAAGCAATTCAAATGTGAATACTCCAAATGTTGTAATACGAACGAAGCGCGGGTACATCGACATGTCTTTAATTCTATTTAAGCTCAGCCACGGTCCGCCGAGGCGACGGCCTGGCGACCTGCGGCGCGAGCGGTGTAGTGACGACTCGCGAGCGCGTGTACTACACAGTAGTCACAAGTTACACCAACTTATCCGTTTGCAATAAATACATACATGTACGATACATAGGAGATAGATACACAAAGACCAACAGGGTGACGCCGCTATCACTTAGCTAAATATTGCAAGTACTACATCATTACCACCCTAATAATGTTACGTTTATCGTTTAAAATATATCAATAAATGATTCAAATGTATACAAATGCAGCGAGGGCGCGGAAGACTCGCTCGCAGAGCCCGGCCGGGGCCGGCTGCACGAACTAGCAACAGTCTCAAAACAACAACCTAGCCACGAGATTAAACGTCCATTGTATAAAACTACTATTTGTGCAGACCGAATCAACACGGAGATGCCATTACAAAGTAAACACTATATCGACATACGCGACGATACGCAACTCGCTAATGTATCCAACTATTATATCGTTATCATATTTGTTTGTATATCTCATTAAACATCCTCGACGCTACGGTGCTTGTTTCAAGTATCAACAGAGTTTTTAAATACATTAATTTTACACACGGTATAAAATACTTAGAAAATTTACAATTCCCACGTTAAGAAGTAGCCGCACGGAAGTCGGAAGTGTGAGTGACATGCTAGGCGCAGCGGAGCGCGCTAGGCGACGGCGAGAGATCCATCGACTGGTACAGTTATGAAAATACAACGTACAGTTAAAATGCAATACCAAAGTACGTTTTTCTTAAACATTATTTTTTTTCGTAATTGAAAACAAATATATCAAAAGAAGTACATATGAATGTATATAACTCGTAGATAATTTGACACGATACATAAACGAAACGTTACCATGTATACATATGCGTGATGTGTTACAACGGGGCTGGGACTGACAAGTTACGTCGGGGGGCGAGCTGTGTGGAGGAGTTCCATACAACCGGTTGTCATTGGGGGCTGGGTCTTACGTGATACTATAGTTATTTTTTTTATTATATTTAAATAGAATGTTAAAAAGTATTACGACACATCCTGATCTTCCACATCCTGCGGTTGTTCTTTTTGTTCCGTTTCACCTGAAATGCGACAAACATAAAAGTTAGATGGATTCACTTTAACACTGCATATTCTATTGATTTTTAGAACCAATAGGCCTCCCATTTAGGCTAGGGTAACAAAAAGCTAAAAGACATATCACAGAAGATAGCAACTGAGTTGTTTTATCAAACAAATTTTGATCAGATATATCGTCTAAAGTATGATAAGATCTATCTATTAGACAATCGAAATAATACACAACAATCCATGCTAGAAACTTGCGTGCATCACTGTAATGGCGATACAAGCAAGGAGAAAATAAAATGACAGATAGAAGCAGAAAGTTGTGATGAGTTAACTTCACTTGTTTATTGTTCACTCAGTTTAGAACTGACTAGACTCGTTTCTTCGCCAGAGAAATTGAATATGTGTATCTGACATCCAGAAGAGTCCCCCTAAGTAAAAATTGGATACATTTGGAAATATAGAGGTTTCCAAATGTATCCAATTTTTACTTCCGTCGTTATTCCACTTAGTACATAAAAGTTGTATGGGGAAGGGATACACATGAATGGTTGTGCAGGTGGAAACAGGATGATGTTGGTGTTCGCGAGGATTCAGGATAGGCAAGGCATGGTGTGCTGACTTTCTACTGACCGGACTCTCCGTCGCCCTGCATGTCGGAGGTCCACAGCGTGAGGTTGTCCCGCAGCAGCTGCATGATGAGCGTAGAGTCCTTGTAGCTCTCCTCCGACAGCGTGTCCAGCTCGGCGATCGCGTCGTCAAACGCGGCCTTCGCGAGCCGACACGCGCGGTCCGGACTGTTCAGGATTTCGTAATAGAATACCTGCACGGAGAAAATGTTGATATTAGTATTGTGTACAGATTGCAGACCAGCACGACGTTAGCAAGACGAGATAGAGAAATTGGTTAGTACATCATGGCTAGTAAAACAACCTGGAAATTACTGGAGGCGCTCTATGCGCGTCCTCAGGTCCAATTTCATAATTATGTTTGTGTAATTAAGGAATAATAAATGTATTTTATTTTACAGACTAAGTACTGAAGTAATATTTCAAAATAGAAATATTTGGCGGAGCTTGGGGGAGGCCTATGTCCAGCAGTGGACATCTTTCGGCTGAAATGATGATGATGAGAAATATTTGGGCTTGATACTGGCTACTGTTGCCAAGCTTCGGTACACTAATATTAATTCCTACAAAAATAATAACCGGTTAGGTTGATTAAAACTAAATTATCTTAGGGTCAAAAGGCAAACTCATTAGAATCAGAATAATATTCTTTCACAATAATAAGTAAGTAAATACCTACGTTTTGTTTGAATTGAATCATTAATACCATAACTCTAACTGAAATAATCTAAATATAAATGTGATAATACGACATTATTGAAACAGTCCAATTTGGATTTGTCCCAAACTGACGTTATCGAAAATCACGTATTCGTTCTATAGCTCGAATTGTACCACTTGTAACGAATAAAAAACTAATTTCCAATTCGTAAAAATTCGGAATGTTAGACGACCTTGAACTCGAGCGGTTGGCTAGATAAATATGAGAGATAAGTTATCGCCAACGGATTATTGATATCACCAGCGACGCCGGATAAATCGCTCTCAAATAGTTTACTAAATTCTTTAATAAGAAGCGGTTTATTTTAAACTTATCTAGTTTTAATATTAGATGGGTCCTGCTGTGTTTTGATTAAATCGATAACTTTACTGGAGCACGACGCTTGTATGACGCGCTTCTGCAAATAGAACTTAGGGTACGATAAAATTGATCACAGGCTTACTACTACAAACCCATGTTTCGCCTTTATTTTGCATAAATAAATCATCTTTAAACGTACGCTCTTTTATACGTTACACATTCGTTACGTATGGCATACTGCGTTCAATTTAAAGGAAAACTGTTGTATAATCGGATCCTAAAATAGTCACAATATCCTTTATCTCGCACTATTACAATTCAATTATGTCGGCCTACACAAAGCTGCTAGTTGATAGTTTAGTTTCACAGTTCGGAGAAAACCGCGTATGATACATAAATACATACAATATTTGAAGGTCGTCAATATATTCAGAGGCTCATTAATTCAGCCGGGCGTTACATTAGCATACAGTATACTAATGTTAAGTGTCCACGCTCCCCTAGCCTTAGGAAGGGCTTCGTGAAAACTGTATGTATTGAATTTCTTAGGGCGGGCAAAAAGATATTGATAATGACACTTGGCAATGCAAGATATCTGCACGTAGCTGGCGCGTGCGCGTTTGTGTCCTTGCAAGGCCAGTTATTGAGCTGCCTTTTGAACGCTACGGGTAGGAGTTTCCTACTACTGCGCCTAGATAACGCTGGATAGATCTCAAACAATCAAGTCGTTAACTGTCAAATATCTGACTACCGCATAAATTAGTCAGACATAACCGCCGTCTGACTAACTAACAATGTTACGGCGAATAAATTAAAGGACATTAAACACAGATGGCACAACTAGGCGTGTCCTCTATATTTATATTTCATTATTTCTTTATAATTACATATTCAAATATGCACACACTCAATATTTTATGTACACATGCGTATTTAGGTTAAATTGTATTTTGATCTTGCTAAATACGCAGATGTGGTAAAATGGTCTGCCCCCTATCAATATAATAAAAGATAGGTATACCGGTGTTCAGAGCAAGTAGACAGTGCCATAATAATCCCATAAAGTTGTGGTCGTTGCGTCTTTATTACGTATTTACGAGCAATTCTAAGTCAGGCAATAGGACATGTCTGTACGGCAAATAATTGTGGAAGATTTACGACAGACATGCAAATTTTATTCCATCCATCCACATAGCTACATAGTTTGTATTTTTTTTTCGATCAATGTTGGTTAGGTACGCATTTTATCTTGTAAAATGTTATTACGCTGGAACTGACGACGGATAAGCCGGGTTGAGCCAGGGTGTATCAGGGGTAAAAACAACTTTTTGTTTGTCTATTTTACTACAAATACCGGTTTAGATTTCGGGTCTAGCCTACCTGGATTGAAAAAAAAAAAAAAAAACCATGACTACAATTATTCAGGGTTCAATTAGGAAGCACTAAGCGCGGCCAACTAGTTTTTTGATCAATAAAAACCGTGTCTAACGTTACAGGAAGTCTGTGACGCCTAAAACCAGTTCTGTAGTTTCCAAAGTCTACATTAGTCCAATTAGATGATGTAGCTTATATCATGGCGAGGCTATAAAATATGAACTACTTCTTAGCCTAGAAGTATTAACACGTCATTAGTATGTTAATCATAATTTCTTCGTAAATCTATCCACATATCCCCATTATTCTGTTGTCATGTGTACAGCGTGACATCACGAATTCACGATGACGTGTCGCCGTGATTAACTCTGTAAATATGTTTATGCACACGGAGAGCGCGTCACTCAAGAGCTATGCGTCGTAACTCCTTATATCGTACAATGTATTGCCTTGGTCAGGAACAGAAATGTTACAGCTATATTCTCATGGTTAAGTGTTTTGTCGATTTGTAAGCAATTGAAATGAGGGCTCATACTTCTAATTAAACCTGATATAAGATGGCGATAACATTTATAAATATAATTACTTATTCACATAGTAATACTAATTTACTCTCTTTTGCGCCGAATGAACCTTTGCCTGTTGTTATTCATGTCTACTGTTAACAAATTAGTCACAAAAACGTTTAACTAGGAAGGTCCCAGTCATTGCGTTCGAGGGTTTTTTGTCTCATCAGTTACATTTCAGCATCTTTGTCGCTAAATCATATTTAGCAAGCAACAGCGATTCGAGAATTTTTGACAATAAACAATCGCTTCATCAACACCTGGATCTTTACATCTAGTATTTGTAATAAATATAGTACTTACTGAGAAGTTAAGCGCCAGGCCGAGACGTATTGGGTGGGTGGGGGGCAGTTCCGTCATGGCGATGTCGGAGGCGGCCTTGTACGCGACCAGCGAGTTTTCAGCCGCCTCCTTGCGGTCGTTGCCGGTCGCGAACTCGGCTAGGTACCGGTGGTAGTCGCCCTGGAGTACACAACATACACATCAAGCACACAACCTAAAAAACTGTTATGTCGGCTAGAATATTCTGTGAGAATCACGCTGTGAAAATTTAGGTGAAGTATGCTATCATTCCAACTGATGCTAGGGATTAACACTTTTGACAGTTCCTATCAAGAACACTTCACATAAGTTTTTAGTTTGATTTTTACGGAAAAGACCGGCAAGCCTTTGACATAGCATGGCACACAGTTCTGCGTGGCCAATCTTTTTCCAACCTATATATATGCGCCATATTTAAAGCCCACATACTGGACAAAGTTGACAATCTAATAAACGCACTGCAGCACGTCACAGTGATCATAATTGGCCTCTTCACAGTGCGCTGCAATTACCTATCGTAATTTCAAATTGCTGTGGTCACCTGGCTTGGTGATCGCACCGTGTTGTTTATCCTCCTATTCGGTATATTTAGAACTATGATGTTTTCCAGGACTATCGATGATGTGGATGCTATCAATAAAGAATTAACTCCTGTCCTTAATTAGGTACAATTTATATTTCGACATAAGCTGGGCTGGAAGCTGGACTCGTATCGTCGTAGCCGTAACCACGCAAAACCCTTTATTTACCTCAAAGTGCGTCATTGCCGAATTCTCAAAAGCCTATTACAAATTGTTTGGAGTTTTTACGAAAATCGTCGCATTGACGTCATCGGGACACAAATTTAAAGGTGTAATCTTTAGGAAGTGTTGGTACTTGGTCAGTAATGCAAACATAAGGGTAGAATTGTCTTTTCTAATATCAGCAATTAGCAACAACTATTCTCTCTTTTCATAAGCTAGCGTAATGCCTCGGGGTTAATTAGCAATTCTCATGATTTACATCTACTTCATTTATCCCGTTATTATCACCCGAAGAGATTTGTTTAGATTTGTAGATAAAATAAATTTCCTTTTGTATAAGACATGTTGTTATTTTAAAATAATCTGTATCATATGAAAGATTAATGCAATTTATAATTACTGTGATGTACACATGGAAAGGCTGGAATTACGACAAATTCGCAGTTTGCAGTAAGTCGGTAACCCGAGATGTATAAGATAATTCAACGTGACAGATATTTATTAGGTAATCAATCAATTATTGTCTTTTTTTTTTTGGGTGGGAAGTCGTCAAATAACTTCTCCCGCTTTGGGTGGAGCAGGAGGGCGTGTCATAATTTTACTGACTAAAACCCACCCGTGTTCCTTCAGTAGCCCGTATGCCAGGGGCTGTGGTATCTCTTTCGAACAAACCCTGGCAGGCATCGGCCCTTGCGGGCCCCATCACGTTTGTGCTGACATCTCTTTGAGGCGCGCGTGGAACACAACGCGCCGTCGACTTGGGCTTGGTCCTTACCGGACAGCGAGCTACCCATTACTCGCCGTCCGCAAGCTCATACCTACGGTGGTCTGAAATCGGCCTGGGATTCCCGACGCTCAGGGCGTATCTTGCGGCGGCTACGGTCGCGAGTGCGCATATGCTGCCTCTCCCTCACGTGCGCCGCCTCAATCTTCGCGAGCATCACTGCTTCGCTGAAGGAGGTGACGGCTCCCCGTGCCCTCTCGCTCCGTATCATGGCCTGGACCAGGGCCGGATTGTTGTCGTGGTAACGTATGAATAGTGTTGTTCTTACCTTCATTTTGTAATAAAAGACTTTGGACTCTCCGGTTTGTGAGCTGGGTATGAGGTGTTTGTCCAGAACGCTGAGGATGTCTGAGCAGATGTCACGGAGCTCCTTCTCCACCTGGCTGCGGTACGCCCTAATCATGTTAAGTTTATCTTCCGCCCCCTGAAACAAACATGACCACGTTGTAACAACACGAAACATTATTGTAGAAAGTCGAGAAAGCCGCTTTTGTGTATTAAGAAATTTTGCATTGTGAGACTACCGTCATGGATCGGCTTCCCTTCCAATATCTGTTTGTGACTGAACCTATATAACGTCAAAAGGGTTTTGGCCAACTACTCTCGCCATCATTATAATCCCTAGGTTTGGTATGGGATGACAAATGAGGGTGAACTGCAGATTAATCAATAATCACAGTTGCGTAGCCTCACGTGTTTAAAACGTACGGGTGTATCTCTAGATAGCTCTACATGTTCCGTCAGGAGATTACCGTGAGTTTACGTTAAATGAGTGTCCACAAAGAATTCAATAGGATTTTGACTGATAAGCGTCTACGTCACGATTATAAAGATGGGACTGATTTCGTATTCAGTATGCATTTTAATTCGTAACACGTTTGATGAACGTGATCTCAATACTCGGTCCGGTTTAACTTATTACAGGTGGCGGTAAGCCTACGATTTTTTCCGGAACCAGTTACTTAATGACTTAGTGATAAGCTTGTGAATTATTTATGTCCTACAATTGGATTCGCCTAATGAAACATGAATATACATCTCATTGTGTTATTCCTTTGTGCCTCGACTCGCTTAAATTTAAATTGACGAGTGCACGGACGAGTGTAACTGAGAGCAAAACTGAATCGATTAAATTTGACGGTTTTACGTCACATCAAATGATATCGTGTTCGATTACCCTGATTAGTTTTTTGAACGCTGTTATGGTTCACGTACTCATTCGATTGTCCTTGCCATGCCCTAAGTTTAGGCTTTTTCGTATTAGTCAGTATTTAACATAATGGATTAGTTTTTTGATAGGTTTGCCCGATCTCACTCGGGACCTAACACAGCTATACCTAGTGTGGGTGTACAACGATTGTACGTCGACATTGTCTATAGGGATGACTGATAAGACGCGAGTTTTGTATGAATAAATGATTATTAACTTTAACTACTATTTATATCTGCTTTCCATATCCAAACGAGACCGGCTGTTAAGACAAAACTGTGATTATTTAGACGCATGTGTCGTGCCACGCCCTTAAGTTAAACAGTGTAGGTTGGTTAAACTCGAATAAAGGATGTATTCCTTTATTCGAGTTTAACCAACCTACACCCACATGTAACGCTGACAAGACACGATTTAGGGAAACCACTCGCTGATGCAACCTTTGTGTATTTTATACAAACTAAAAAACAAAACCTTGACGAATGATCCAATTTCACTTGCGGAATCCTATACCGTTACTGAAAGCTACGCTTAGTCTACGACATGCTACGGTAAATCTGTCTGTAGTTTAACTAAACTGTAAAAGCTAACGAGTTTATCACAGACTATTATTTAGATGCAATTCTGTAGACACCATTAATATCCATTCTTCATAGTTGTTGCAGTTAACGTACTAAAACTCTAATGAAATAAATATCTTAGAAATTGCAACTCAATTTTATTTCATTTAAGTTCTTGTGAGAATTTCAAAGAGAAAGTTTTCTAAAGACGCGCATGATGCATCTTTTTCAAAGCCCGCTGCAATGCATTTTACGTATTTGATCAATAAGCTTGAAAAATCGCGCCGACCACGAAGCTTATTTATATAACATATTGGATCGAGCTTGGAAGCAGGTGCACTAAAGGAATGCATCGAAACTTAAGTTATAAAGTTTTAGCAGGTTTCTTTAGAGTACTCGATTTGATGAACTATTGCAATTATAGCAAATATGCATAGCGGGATCGCGAACCGTATTAGCAAATTTTGTGCCAAAAATACAGTTAAAGCGGTTATTAACATTTCAATGACGTAACTTGAAGAAATGGGCACCAATCGATTTAATATGATGTTGACTTTCAAAGTATGCTACTTTGTGCCCAGTTGTAGGCAGGTTACGTGATTCCGTGTCAGTATATAATAATGGAAAGTTTATAGTAGAGATATGAATACAAAATGACGTTTTACTATACATCGATACGATTTTACAGTTTTGGTCGTATTTGGTATAGCTGCTAGTTCGCTAAAAAGAAATGCGATCAGTTTTTTGTCTGGCAAAACTTAACGATGCAGGTTTCGATGCCTTTTTGCCAGTCAGTTTTCTCATTACATTCACAACGGTCAACCAAGAAAAAACTGTATTGTAGAAAACTGCTGGGTTTCTTTCAGACAGCTTCAATGCAATAAAAAGTTTAATGAACTATTTAGCATGACATAAACGGTATTCAATAAAGATTCCCACAACTTTTTAGGCTCGATCGATACGTACGAACGGGCGTGACCTTATTGGCAACCTTTTCATGACGTCATAATTTTGGACTGAAAAGTACAGTCCACCACATACAAAATGTACGCATTCGTGACAGTATGCAGTTACAGAAACTGACCTTCTGCTTCTGTGCCGGCACTGACAGTGTAATATGACAATTTGTGTATTGCAACAATTAGCTTGGAAGTCATTGCTGTTGACCGACTTCTCTTCGCCACTTAAATATGTTTAAAAACATTGTAATTGACCTCTGGTTATGAAGGAAAGCGGTACGAAACTTTTTGAACAATTAAATGTTGTGCCAGTAAGTCCTGTAAACACATAGATCACTGCAGAGAAAGCGCCTCCGTCCAAATTTACTAGCACGAACCATTGCATATAAAACAAGGCACCCCACACGTATGTGTCGCCGGGCGTAAAAGAATAGCACCATCCCATTTCTTCCCGTGGGTGTCGTAGAAGGCGACTAAGGGACTTACTAGAGAATGGGCAGCAGCGTTCTCTAGGCATTTTACCATCATACTACGATCGCTAACCCGCCTGCCAAGCGTGGCGATTATGGCACAACCCCCCAGAGGGGGAGGCCTATGTCCAGCAGTGGACGTCTTTCGGCTGAAATGATGATGATGACCCCACACGAATCGCTAATCGCCAGGAATGGCGATTTCTACTTTTACATTTTCTTTAGTGGTACTCTGATCTTCAACTAATCCCGAAACCAAATATGCCGTGTATATTTCACCTGTTATTGCCACTTGAAACCTTATAAAAATTAATAACATTTCAACCGCTCTTTGTATTAACTAGTCACGGGAAAGTCCCTTAACGCAATTTAACTAAATGAGTATCTACTAGGGCTTGCATTAGAATAATAAAAAAAACGAATATATTCGAATGGAAGTAGCGGTCGTCGGCCGCGGTCCCGCTCGCTCACGGTTGGTGGCAGTTCTAACCCAACATTATGAATGCTGTCACAGGTAGAGATGAAAATTGAAAAAAATAAAATAAAAAAAATTGCTCTTTTTCACATTATGAAAAAAAAAATTGGTGTGAGACAAGGAGACGTGTATCTCTCCGAAACTGTTCGACGCTGCACTGGAAGGATGTCTTCAAGGTTCTGGACTGGAAAGGGGCTGACATCCACATCAATGGCGAGTACATCACTCACAGTTGTCATGGCCGAGACAATAAAGGATCCCAGTACAATTCTCGACGACCTAGAGCTTCCGAAGTGGGTCTTAAAATAAATATGGACTAGACAAAGGTAACTTCAAATGCCCATGCATCGCCCACTCTCATGAAGATCGGAGACGCTGCACTCGAAGTTGTGTACTAGTACGTTTACCTAGGACAAACTGTTCAGTTAGGTAGGTTCAACTTCGAGAAAGAAGTCAATCGTCGAATCCGACTCAGCCGAGCAACGTCCAGGAGGCTACGCAATATCTTCTCGTCCCACATACCGCAGCGTCTCAAGACTTTGATCAGTGCGCGTTGCCAGTGATGACCTATGGCACTGAAACGTGGCCGCTCACAATGTACTTACCTAATACCTATGTTTTACCGCGTTTCGACACTGACGCAAAAACGGAATTGAGATGACGCCGAAATACGTGTAATGAGGAAAATGACTCACGCGTACAGGGTTGACTATTGTACTGTTTTCCCTAGATGACACGTCATATCGGCGACCTTTTTGCGAACTATTAGTGTGTTGCCTTGAATTCAGGTTTTAAATCAATACAATACATGTCGACCGCATACCTATAAAAAAAAATGGAACACGAAGTCTGTATGCCAAGTTTTTCCGCAACAATAGGCTGGTCAGACAGGCCGTTATCCTATTATCTCATTATCGTGAAGCTGGACGATTTTGGTCGAGCTCCAACAAGGTTACTATGAAAGTTATCATTGGTCGTTGAACCTTTAATTGCATGTAAGACATAGTAAATTACGTCATTCAGAACAGTGCGACGGCGCACGTGAAACGGCACAAAGAGCCATCATTTGAACAAATGTTTGTTCCATGCAGGTGGAAATTTTATTCGATAAAAACATTTACACATTTCGATTGATCATTAGGACAGTACTAAAAGCGAGAGTGCGGCCACTTCGATAGCAATCAGTCATTTATGCACGTACACGTTATGTCCTCACTGTTTCGGTAGAAAATGTAGGTGGAAAGTGGCCATAAAGTTGGCCATGACAGAGAAACACCGCTTGCGACTTTACATTAGTTTTACGATCTGCTATTTCTATATACCTAGGTGGCATAGATTGCCAGTCGCGCCGTACGTCTAGTTTGGCACGTGGGACACAATTAATCAAATACTCGATCACCTATCGTAGTGAAATGAACTAAGGTCACTGTTACCGCACCTAAAATTTCCAAAAAAAAAATCACCTTCATTGAATTCCGTCTATTATCATGTTCTTCTATCAATAATAGCATTGCGTCCAAGACTAGTAAACAGCCACTAAAACTTTTTTGACAAAGACTACGGTCTGTAAGCATACGATGCCTTGAACAAACGCGATTTAATTTTAAGTCACAAACGGAACAATAACTTAGGACTATTCAAATATTGTTCAAACACGTGTTCCAGCTCTACCACACAACGCTAAATGGGGTCGCGGGTAGCCCGCTGGGCGCTGGCTAGGCTATAACCCCTAACTATGTCGGCATGAGACAATAGAAGCTCGTGCCTCGCAAAAAAAGCCGGAGAATCAAGCTAGCGGCTCGTGCGCCAACTGCACCGTGCATAGCTATTATTGATTGCACCCAAGTAAAAGACTTATTTAAAGTTCTAGAAGTGTATCTATATTGTTAGAATTTTTATAGCTGTAGAACATAAAAGCTCTCCTTGATGCTATAATGTCATCAATCACCCGGGACCTTCGCACAGAGGCTGAATCACTAACACCTAATGAAAGCTCACAGGGTTGGTATTGATTTAGTTAGTAGTACTTTATTACTGAGCTGCGAGCGCCTCTGCGACGCAATATTGTGCTATAACATTTTTTTTTACAAAGCAAAAAGAGGATTATGTTTTCTATTGGTACGTTGAATGAAAGATGAATCACTTTTCTCTCTATATTATAGAAATGGGCCAATTAACAAGAGATTGTCATATTATTGGGTGCCTATTCATTAGAAAAACTAACTCGCGTCCCCCATCCCGACCACAGACTAGTAATACACGCGCGTCACTTGTACCAATCGATAGACTCCAGACGTTATAAAGGGACGGTCACATTGACGCGTAAATACGCTCAAATACACGATCGTTACTTTACGGTTGCGTAAACGGCTGAGGTCTACGATATTGCTTTTTAAACTTATCTGAGCTCGTGTCGCAGAAGTAATTGAATAATAGCGTGGTGAAAAAAAAAAAAAAAAATGGTCCTTCAGCGCGACAGGTTGTGAAGCTCCGTTGAACGTATTTTCTCTTGCTGTGGAACTTTTCATCTTCACCATATTACCTATATGAGGTTTTATGCGGTTTGCAGTCTTACCTTGGTTTCCTCCTTCTGTTCAATGGAGGATATGATCCGCCACGAGGCGCGGCGTGCACCTATCACGTTTTTGTAGGCGACGGAGAGCAGGTTCCTCTCCTCCACTGTAAGTTCATTGTCGGACACGTTCCGTGAGGCTACATTCTTCATCGCCTCAACCATTTCTGGAATATAGAACGGAAATTTATGTCAGTATTGATTTAGTTGACGTGGGTACTGCAAGCGGTCGGGAACTGTATGGATTGTGTGACTAAACCATTGTTTCACGTTTTTCAGTGGGTTATATCTATGCAGACGGATGTATAGGTACTTGAGAGCCCAGTTCCCTTTACGAAACTTTTGAAACAGAAGAATAACTGCTGAGTAAAATCAATTAGGGATTGGTACCGGAAAGCTATTAACATTTTTGAGAGGTGAATAACGATTACGTGCTTGATGATTCTAACAAAGGTAGCTTTCTTTGTAACGGACATGAACGATACGATTCTAGTGAATCCGTTATCTTTTTACCAACAAATTAGGACAATAATGACGTCATGTCACCAGGGCTGGATGATCAGTTTCTTTATGTATCATTAAAATGTCGAGATTTATGAAAGACTGAAATGAGAATGTGCTGATAAACCAGGGTGCTTACTCTGGAATGTAATTCCGATAGATCGACATTGGAATTATCAGTTAAACGTCAGGGATTGGCTAGACTCATTCCCCCTTATTATATAGACTATAGACCCCCTAGATTTCGTTGAGGCCTATTCAAACAAAAAACCTTGGAGTTGGGACACTGTTGTATTATTCAGACGGCACTGAGTGATCGTAAAATAAAAAGGGAGGTCCCAAGTTATGAAATTATTTAGGGATATGTTTGCGGTCGTGCAGACGCCATCTTAAGAATCTGGCCACGCCAGCTGCGCCTCGTCCATTTGGCACCCCTATTTAGGACAGTATCCTTTTAATTCGTAACGTTTTTCCGGCTATTTGCACAATGGCGTACTCTACGCGAAAATTGCAATTAGTATGCGTGCGCTAAAAATGTACCAGTGTAACCATCGAGCCTGTTTTTGAAATAAGAACCTAACTGAAATCGAAATATAATAAGGGGGAATCCTTATTATATTTCGATTTCAGTTAGGTTCTTATTTCAAAAACAGGCTCGGTGGTTTAAACCATACCTAAAGAAAAACCTTGTTTTGTAATAAGGGGGAGTGCGTCCAGCCAATCCCTGACGTTTAACTGATAATTCCAATGACGATCTATCGGAATTATATTCGAGAGTAAGCACCCAGGTCGTCCCCAAAAAATGGAAAGATTGCAAAAATATCCGCGACGAAAGGTTAGTCGTAACGGGATCGATAAAGTATTAGCGCAAGTACGCCTCATTTAGAAGTTTCAAACTGTTGAGCCATTCGGAAGAAAAAAGTTGATGGGAAGACGACAGTGAGACTAAATACTTAAATGTCGATTCTTTTCAAACTTCTGCGCTATCTCAGAATGTCGGACTACTTAGATAAAAATTCTACTTTTATCGATGGGAACTTAGTCTGTGCTTTAGTATAGGGGAGGGGGAATGGGCGTCGCACAGACGGAGTAGCGAGCCAAGCTAATGTTTCACCGTGTGCTTTAATTTTGACGTTTACGATCGTCCTGCAATATAGCTGGCGCATTAGAACATGCAATGCAGACGTTATCCCGGAAACGTACGCAGAGAGCTCATTTTTCATTCAGGGGCGGGTAAATCTTGAAAGAAAATCGAAGCTTATTCTGTTTAAGCGTTGCAGAGTTCATTGTAATCGATTTTAGCGATGTAACAGGTGCTATAGCGACGCGGCCCATGCGGTTTTCCTCAAGTCGACAACAGCTGATACTTCGCGTATTCCTTTCACTCCCAGAATATCTTTGAATTATAAAACAGGGTTACTGAAATAAAAAAAACACCCTAGATTTCGTTGAGGCCTATTCAAACAAAAAACCTTGGAGTTGGGACACTGTTGTATTATTCAGACGGCACTGAGTGATCGTAAAATAAAAAGGGAGGTCCCAAGTTATGAAATTATTTAGGGATATGTTTGCGGTCGTGCAGACGCCATCTTAAGAATCTGGCCACGCCAGCTGCGCCTCGTCCATTTGGCACCCCTATTTAGGACAGTATCCTTTTAATTCGTAACGTTTTTCCGGCTATTTGCACAATGGCGTACTCTACGAGAAAATTGCAATTAGTATGCGTGCGCTAAAAATGTTGACACTCGAGTAAATGGAACGCGCCACGGAACTAAACCATTTCCATTTTGTAGGTGCGAGTTTTCGATAAAAAGGGGTGACCTGGGTCGTATAGACTGCGCCTTGCGTAAGCTTTGAAGGTCTTCTCGTGGTTACTATCTGCGAATGTACATGTGCGATTGTACTGCTATCCGGATTACGGCGAATCAGACAGGAAGTAACGATAAACACTTGACAGTGGTCTAATGCAACATGGGGACTCTAAACAAAGAGGTTTAAAGGAACTGGTTTGCAACATTTGACAAAACAGCCTGTCCTACCAACCTCCCCTACTTTAAATATGTGTGCATACAATTAAAGACAGGTGCACAACCTGCCAGGATGAGTTAATCACCACACTTATCTACACAGCAATTAATTTAAGTGTGATTGGGTTTTTTGCAAAATTGTAGTAATTTTATCCAATTATGAAAAGATAACTGTAATATTTCACTTAAAACCATGAAAGATGAGTGTGTAGTGTGGCATTAACAATAATTTGCATAACTTAGAAATGTATTTTATAGGCCACCATGAGGCATATTTTTCAATTCTCTTAGTATTTAGCTTGATTCATACCATCATGAGTAATAGAAAGTGGTAATTAAAAGCCAAGCTCGCTTAGCAACATTATGAAAATGTGCTGAGAATGGGAGCCACTCATTATTATAACAGTTCTCCAAGAGCATAAAATTATAATTTTTAATTACCTACCTTGAAAACAAATTCGTAGTTCATTTGAAAAATGAAATCTTTTACTAAAGATTGTTTTTCTAGAAAAAGAAAGTGCCTGTTCTATGGTACGTACTCAGGACTGGTCTGTGTGCATGGCAGATAATCAATATTAGCTTTTCATGACTACATTGCATGAGTAACCTGTTCATAAGTGGCCTGCTTGCTCAGTATTACTAATTCAGCATTATAATAGCACCATTATTCATGTTCAGAATTAAAATGTGCCAATTGTTATACTGATAACTTATTTGATTCAATTACTCACTGCATTGGTGATATTTTAAAATATTTTTTTGCTCCACCTGACAGGAGGGTGTGGTCTGTTAACCTTTAAGTTAATTAAACATCAAAATGTTACATTTTTATGTCATAAAAGTAGGGATCTAAGCTACAGAAGCCTCTGGAGCAGAGAAAAATGCAAGTCAAGCAATGCATTGAGTACCATTTTTCTCAATTTACTAATAATGAGTTCATGACAGCATGTGTCATTTAGTGACTTTCTGATAATTTATGAATGACACTCATTTATTGATGTATTAGTAGAGGTAGGTAACAAAGTAAAGAAAAAGGTTAATTACAGAATTATTTTTAAATTTTATTGAATAATTGGGTCAAATAGCTTTCCCGAATCGAGTAGCAGGCATGATAAGATAGCAATTGGTATATTTCGACGATAATTCTAATAAAGGTCATTGAACTGCACATCTTAGATAAAACGAGAAAAAGGTGTGAAATAACGAGCAAGGCTTCAAAGAAACCAGTGATAACCTTTACAATGACCGCGTCGATTCAAAAAAGATGAACGCGATAACGTAAAGAGCTCTCAGGTAAGATTCCCGTGCAAGTAAATCGTGAACAATAGGTGAAATCGGAGGCGACATAAAAATACGCCGCCTTAAAACCAGAACATTCCGCTAGGTCTAATCATGAGATTTGTCCAAGGCGCGACATGCATGACCGAATCCAATCACATCGATCGCATTTTACTTCCCCTGGACGGGAAAATAGGAGACAATTTTTTTCTTCGCACCTCTACAAGTATCGATTGGAACTCCCAATGACATCAGTTTTCACGAATGAAAATTGGCATAGTACTCCACAACGTAGGTTTCTACGGTGATTGCATAGTTTTCCATGGATATATCAGCGTCAAAAAACCTAAGGACATCCCACCGGCGGATGACGCATCGATCGCTGACCAAGCCTAACGAATGCCATTGATTTGTTAGTACGCCGATAAAGTAATTTAATTGAATGTATTGTGCGGGTTTCCCCGCGAAAACCTACGAAACGAAGGCTTATCTGCTACTTTGATCTAGAAATTTCCTCAACTATCACCAAATCGTCTTTCAACTGTCGGCGAAAATACGATAGATTTTTCATCCTAATAAAGAAGATATAACGAAAATATGTACTCACCGTCATAGCGCTCAGCCTGCTCGGCTAACTTAGCTTTATACACATTATCTTCCCTTTCCGACATTGTGGATGACAAATGATTTTTCACTAACTAAAACCGAATCGCCAGGTCACTAATTCACCAAGATGGCCGCGCCCGCCAACCGAATCCGAATTCGATCTTCAACTAAACTCCGCCCATGACGTCATGGAAATGGCAACTTCCGCTGGATGGTTATTGCCATATACGTACAATGGTTTACTCCCATTTCAAAGATTATTCTTTGAAAATATCAAATAAAAGACAAATTCTATGCATAATCAATGAAAACAAAACATTTACTTTGTTAATAGTTCTAGAAATAAAACATTTTAATCAAATAATGGGTCATTATTTATAGCTGTGACGTCATAAATCAACAATGAATTTAATCTTTTAACCCTACGTCAAACAATATTTAACCGGTAACGTCCGGGGCGGGCCGCCGCGTGGCCCGCCCTAGTAACTTCCGTAAAGCCCCAGCCGGGCCGCGCCGCGGCCCGCCCCGTCTACCTACTGTTTTTCTCTAATCATTTAAAATTAGTAAGTTATAAGACGGCTGTAAAAAAAAAAAAATTGTGGCCAGATAAATATTCTCCTCAACTTACTAATTCTATATCAAAAATATTGTCTGGAAACATAAAAATAAAAAGCTGAAAGTGCCGCCATTACTGACACTAGTGACACTTCAACACGTCAACGTTGTGATACGTGCTCCGTCTAATAAAATCATATTTAGTGAGTTTTTGGGTGATATGCAACGGTAAGTGGATGAATATTCATTTATTATTAGTTATTACATCGTTTTAGATAATATTTGCACTAAATACCATCATGAATACTTCATTTTTGACCAAAGAAATTTTACGTAAAAATCGTTGGGCTCATGGCGTCATTACTTTGATGAATTTTGTCTGTTTTACAATGAATTGAGTGTATCTGTATGATTTGAGATACTCTAAATCTCTCATTCTTGGTGTATTTCATACTATATTTTGTACATTTCAATGTTTTCGGACTGTGACCCTCGGACCGTTGACAGTTATAGAGACAATAAACGAAGTTCGAAAAAAAGTTGTATAATAAATGAAATCTCTGTTTGATAGGCCAATATCCTCATCGCCAGTTCCGGGGTCCTCCACTGCTGCTGCTGGTTCAGCCTCGCCGCGCGTCCTTAGGCCGTAAGTGTTAAAACTTATATTCATTTATCTTATATCTTTTCTTCGTAATTTACACGTAATTATTTTGACTATTTTAATTTTAGATGTCATGTCGTCATCATGGCCCCCGTGGGTGACGACATCACGATGGAGCAGGACCACTTCTCTCTTGCTGACAAGTACCAGCTGTTCCAGCAAGAGGAAGTGGTCAAGGACGTGGCATCAGCCGCAGCCGCAGCGTCGGCCACGACGCGGCGAGTGCAGCGCGGTGCGGTGGTGCAGTGTGGCGCGGTGGCATTGCTCAGTGTGGCCAAACGAGGGGGCGGAACGCCTAGTGGTGACCCCCAATGGGTAAGAGGTGAGAGATCGGGAGAAGTCCATGTGGATGATGACAATGTGCCTGAGGATGTTCGGGAGAAGATCATGTATATTGTCAGAATGAGAGAAGCTAGGGTAGCGTTTTTGTAAGTTACGCATTGTATCATGAGTCCACATTATTCTTGTTGGCAGTTTTTTTTAAGTAAGCAACACCTCTGTTCTTTATATTGTTATCAACATTTATAAAATAATGTGAATGAACTTGTATTACTTTTGAAATAAGCTGCACCTTTGTACTTTGTTTTTGTAGCCTATTTCCATATATTTCTCTGTGTGTATAATCCTCTTGCTGTTCTGCTGGCAGTAATTTTTTTTATTTATAAAACTGAATGTGTGATTGTGGGATGTAAAATTGTGTGAATCTGAATGTGTAAAAGAATAAATTTTTATAATTTTAGGCATAAGCAGCACTGTATTTCACAATTCTATTTTTATCACCGTTTGTAAATGTTTTGCGTTAGCATTACACAGCATCTTTGTACTTCACCTTCTATTTTGATACATAGGAATGTGTGATTGTGAGATGTAAGACTTATAAATGTGAATGTGTAATAAATGAAAATGTTATTACTTTAAGAAATAAGCAACACTTTTGTACTTACCTTTTTATCAAGATTTGTAAATGTGAATGTAAAATAAATTAACATTTATTTGAAATAAGTAGCTTATATTTAGTACAGTGTTCATTCTACTGCCACAATTTTTGCAAATAAATATGTTGAAGCATAAGCTTACAATAAGTACCTATATTCTGTGTACCTACTGATGAGGAGACAATCAATGTGGGTGTATACACAACTGCTTACACCTTCAGGGAATACAAGCTTGATGTTATGTGTAACAGGTTAGGATGTTATGTAGGTACAAATAAAATAACTGATTACAAGAATAATGTTTATTATTTTTCTTCCCTATGTGACTTACACACACAGTACACAAACATTTATAGTAAAATACATTTTTTAATAAATCAAAATCATGTAACTTGAATTTTGTTATTATTTCCTACAGTGAACTTCTATTCCTAAACCAAAGTTATCGATATTTTCGTAGAGTGAGTGAGTCACGTCCGTACGATTTTCTCGAACTCTATATTTTTATACGTAATTTCAGAGCTTGATATCTTTGTTTTTTTCCATGACAATGAGTAAGTTTTTACACTAATTAGAAAGTCTAGTTCATTCTTATACGGCTTAGACTAATTATTCAAATTTTGAAACCTATAGTACCATGTAAAATTAGCTAATACAAAAAAACATGTCCAATTAGCTATCTCTTCCAGAAAATCTTATCATATTACAATTATACTGACATATTTTTACAATATAAAGATGTCATCGGTAGATAAAGGTTTATAAAATATTCTAGTACCATTTTTTTAATTTGAAACACTTAAAATAACTCGAATGAGCGTTTACAAAGTCATGCGTTGTAAACAAGATCTCATAAAAATGGCTCCGCGTAGTATGAAGTTTGAGTTTCAATAATATGAAGATGTTAGGTTCAACTTTTAAAAAAACACTCCTGTTAGATTACTTGTCTATTCAAAAAGAAACAAGCAAAGTTTCGTGCAATCCAACACTGTAATTTTATCAGAAATCATCCTATTACGGCAACAAACACACTTTCGACCACTTGTCCGTTTTCAACATTTGTTTATAAAAAAATGGTGAAATTTGAGTACGCTAAACAATTTATATAATGGCCTGGTGATTCAAGAACCCAACACTGTTTATTTTTTTTAGCTAGAAGCAATAGAAACTTGAGTGGATCCTTTTTTGTGAGCGAGGTCGTAAATTTGTAATTGTTAACATGTCAGCTGTCACTGTCAGAAATCGGTGCCGGGCTTGACAGAAGTTTGACGTTTTACGATAGCTGTACGCCACAGGTTAAGGGTCTAAAATAAATGCCATGCTCTTGGTTTAATAATATTTTTTTGTCATCGAAAAATACTAATAATGTACTAATTTAGGAGTTTTCTGACAGTTTTGTCAAATGTCAAAATCATGGAAAAAAATAAGGGAAAGCGGTATGAGACGGTTTTTTTTTACTCTTTCGCTCTAAGTTGTTGCAAGTTTGCAACCGTGCAATCGAGAGAATCGATTAACAGGCTCATTATTATATTTTATCTGGGCTTTAATCAGCAAACTATTGTATTACATAAAAGACTATCTGGCCCAGTGGAGGTGAATAAAACTTAGGTATAGGTACGTACACACGGCTACACATCAAGCTATTTTGACAGATTGGGGTAGCTTGATGTGCTGGCCTCTGTACAATAAGGTCAATCCACTCGCGCTGATTCCATAGGGGCTGGGAATCGGTCAGATTCATCAGATTATAAGAAAGGCTAAACCGTGGCTAAACGTGACATTAGTGCCGATTCTGTTGCCACAAAATTCTCTAAACTAGACTAAAAATCACCAAAATTTTGTTTATTCCTATCAAACGAGGATTTCCCATTCTAAAATTGACTAAAGTGACACAGCTATATTTTAGTTTGACAGCACTAAGATTGCACTGAGTTATCAATTTAGTGAAAATGGTAATTTTGCCATTCTGTTGTTATCAATTTCAATATTCTTTTGAACATAAAATTTTGAATGTCTAACTGTCACCAACAAATCGACTTCATTATCATCTGCCTAGCCTTTTCCCAACTATGTTGGGGTCGGCTTCCAGTCTAACCGGATGCAGCTGAATACCAGTATTTTACATGGAGCGACTGCCTATCTGACCTCCAAATCGACTTCTGGTGCAAAAATATAAAACTCAACATGTGTGTTCCATGTTATATGCGAATGCTACTGCATTGGATGTATGTACAATCGCCAGCAGGTCAAGCTATCCCAAACTGTCAAATTTTCCCAATTGAACATAAACCTTATTTCTTTGTGATAAAGTTGAAAAACTATCAAAGAAAGACAGATTGGAGTAGCTTGATGTGCTGGCCTCTGTACACAGTAGCGTAGCGTAGGGGGTTGGTGGAGCAGCAGGGGCAACCCGCCCCGGGTGGCACTTTTCAGGGGCAGCAAAATTTCTCAAACTATATAATAACAGAGGTAGGGTGGCGTCCCGACTTGTGGCTCAGTGTTGCCATTTGACAAACTAACATAAAACTTATACAACTAAACATGGTACAAGCAACGCCACGTAGGTGCGTACACAATTGCACAATACGTGACGCCACATACTTATATTAAAAATATTTTAACCATTTCATATTTTATCTCAACTACAAATTCGGACCGATTGAAAAGAGCACGGAATTTTTCATTACTTATTCTGTGACGAATTCGGGGAATCCCCTTTTTTTGAATGATATTTTGTAGGGACTGCTCGAAATCCCGCGTTTTGCACCGTCTGTACTAACTTCTGGGGATTCCCCGTATTTTGTTTTGTGCTTGGATTGTTTATGACTAAAATCAGCGAGAACGGTGCCGATTCTGTTGTACACCGAACTAAACTATAACTAAAATTCCTAACTTTTTACTATGAGAATCTAAACGCTATTCTGCAAAAAAATATCTCTAAATTTAAAAACTATTTTGACACAACTAAAATCAAATTTGACAATCGCGACTCGCACGTGGTATGTTTTGGCTTCGCAACGTGGTACTTGATTGCCCTACCCCGTGTTTTTTTTTAGAGCTAGCAGCGCGCCGGGGTCGGCAGCCTCGACGTAATTTATATGGAATTTTCACTTTTTTCATGGAAAATATGAAAAATTATTATCCACATGTTGAGTTTTAGAGGTGTTTGGGGTCTTATAAAGGGGGTCGAAATTTTCAATATTTTTGCGATAGGACACACCGTTTTCGAGATATAAGGAAAAGAAAAGAAAAAAATACAGTACTATTTTTGCACCAGAAGTCGAGCATGTCGGTGTGAATTTTAGTTCTTGACAACTAATTTTATTCCACACCTATTTAATCGCGATTAAAAATATTCAGATTTAGTTAGACAACCAAAAGTTTAGGTTGAATAGAATAATGAAATTGACAACAACAGAATAGCAAAATTACCATTTTCACTAAACTAATAATTCAGTGCAATCTTAGTGCTGTCAAACTAAAATATAGTTAAGTTGTGTCACTTTAGTCAATTTCAGAATAGGAAATCGTCGTTTGACAGGAATAACCTAAATTTTGGTGATCTTTAGTCTAGTTTAGAGAATTTTGTGACAACAGAATCGGCACCATTGACTCTAAATTCTCATAAAAATCAAAAACATAAAATAATATCATTTCGTCACGTGAAGCCGAATAACCCCCAGCACTGCAGACTCTAGCCTATCTGATTTTAAAATGAAAGCCACTCCTACTGTTAGTGTGTTACGCAATTACCCCGCATCTTTAAAAACCGCTAAGCCGTTGACCCCGACTGTCATTCGAGGATCTTTGACAGTAACCACCCATTCATAATCAAAGAGTACCGTGTTACCTAGTAACTGGGTAAGGCGGCCGATAGGGTCATGACCATCCGGATGGTCCAGGGTTACCGCACGATCTCCAGTGAGGCGGCGGGCCTCCTTGCCGGATTACCGCCATGGGATCTGGAGGTAAAGGTCCTCGCGCACATCTGGGAGTGGTGCAAGGAGGCCAAACGCCAAGGCATAACTCCGCTGCCATGCTGCGAGAAATCGCGGCACAGCGGACAGAGCTCCGGCGGGATCTCATGGCGACATGGAGAGTGCGATTATCGCAACCCAGTGCTGGGCACGCTATGATTGCGGCTGTAAGTCCTCTATTTGAGGAGTGGCTTGAGAGGCGGCATGGCATCCTCGCCTTCCGCCTGACGCAGGTCCTCACCGGACACGTCCGGGCCATGATCCGGAGCGAGAGTGTATGGGTAGCCGTCACCTCCTTGTGCGAAGTAGTGATGCTCGCGAAGAGGGAGGCGGCGCACGTGAGGGAGAGGCAGTATATGCGCCCTCACGGCCTTAGTCGCCCTAGGAGACGCCCTGGGCGTCGGGAATCCGAGGCTGATTCCCGGCCACCGTAGGCGTGGGTTTGCGGACGGCGAGTAATGGGTAGCTCGCTGTCCGGTAATGACTAAGCCCAGGTCGACGGCGCGTTGTGTTCCACGCGCGCCTCTAAGAAATGTCAGTACAAACTGCCCCTGGCAAATAGGTTACTGAGGGAACACGGGTGGGTTTTAGTCAGTAAAAGTCTGACATGCACTCCTGCTCCACCCAAAAAAAAAACCTTGTATTGGGTTGTAGAGGTCAGATATGCATGTAAAATAATGGTAACTGCATCCAGTTCGACTTGAAGCCAACCCCAAATTATTTCGGGAAAGACAGATTAATTGAAATAGGATATGGTGAAGAAATCTACGTGAAAAAGGCAAACTTGCAGCATCGGCATCGCCTACTGCACACCTCTATGGCCTCCAAAGTGTTTTCAGTTTTCTTCAACTCATAAAATAAATATTTACTTATAGCTGTTTTGACCATTTTGAACTACTATGAGTGGTCAACAAAAATGTTTATCTTAGCAAACCTTAGCAAACGGGATGCAACAACTAGTACGTTTAGTTACCAACAAAACTGTGCTTTACCAAAATACAAATTCACCTCTAATGTCAATTGTCAAAACGCACGCTTTGGCTGCGTTCCATTTTAACAAACGTTACATTGCTGACATAAATTATACGCCACTTCTTTCACACAACTGTGAAACTCCTTGAAATTTAGACTAACTAGTACTGTGCCATGCTACAGATGTATAGTTAAACTATTATGGAATGCTATATATCGGCCATTTTTGTAGACGTTCGTCGGTGTTCTTTGCTTTCCGAATGTCGGATTTCTTTAGAAAATAACTCTACCTCTAAAATAACTCTAACTATTTAATAATATCCAAATTCAAAAAAATTCTGCATCCATTACAGTTTTAATGAAAATGCAACTCTGAACCCCAATTTCGTGTGGATAAACTGAGAATTTATCCAATTTCAGTGGACTCTTTTGCAAATATATATTTTGTCTTTATTGTAAAATTTAAATAACAATTGAAGATACAGTGAGGTTTAACAATGTCTAACGTTGGCTACGACCTCGATACTTCGGGCGGGCTTATGCCGGTTTGTTGTTTATAGTTGTTTTCCAAAAAGTTTGAATGCTACTACTTTGATCTTGGTAACTGGCGCCATTTTAAGCTAGCTGAGTTTGTATGAGCCAGCCTTGGTATGCAATAAACTTATGAAGGTTTTCGGATGTCTTTTAGCTCATACGCGCGCTGATAAAGCCTCCCGACGAGGATTTGAACGTGCAGAAACCGAAGAAACCCCAGCATCCATACTATAAGAGGCCTGGTAAAGGTCACAACCATGATTCTTGCGACGCGTGTGGGGAAGGCGGCGATCTCATATGCTGTGATCGTTGCCCCGCTAGCTTCCACCTCGGGTGCTAGTAAGTAACTTGGTGGATGCATGAATACTAAGATAGTCTGAATATAAAGCAAATGTCAGTTTATGTACATTTAAAGAAAATCTTTTTAAAGCTTAAGAAAGGTAAAGTATAAAAAAACTAATAATAAAAATATGGAGAAAAAGGAAGAGCAACAAGAAAATACTGAAAATATTACTGCACTCACTATACCTGTACAACCCTTACACTGTTTCGATACATGTTAGGATTGTCTGGATAATAAATAATAAAATCTGTATTTTTTTTTTTGAAATAGAAATAGAAATAATATTTATTCGCATTAAACATGGTATATAAAGTTGTTTTAAGGTACAATATAGAGCATACATGTTTCACTTATATCATAGCATGCAAATATTGTTGGTTGGGTTTTTGGGTTTTACATTTAATAGTCAAAAGACAGTTGAACTGTAAACTTATCTTCGCTTCTTTTTTGGAAGTATGCTCTCACTAAAAGAGAATTATCTCAATCAAATCTGGAGAATTATCCACTATCCAGAATATCTGTAAAGTTGTAAAATAGTCCGGTCAATTTAGACATAAAAATAGTGATCATATAAAGAAACTTCCGACAGCCAAATCTTCGTAGAGACCTTAGGTTTACCACAAGGAATAAAGTGTCAAAAGTCCCAATCAGTCCCATGTGCGCTAAGGGACTTATTCGGGCCCTAAGGTCAAAATTTTAGGTTTTTTGAAAACGGTAAGTTTTATCGAAAAAGTACCTCAGAGCAAAGTTGTAGATCTTAAAATTCTCTATAAAAATGGTCATTATGATTTTTTCTCTAAGACCCACTATTTCCCAGATATTGCGCTTGTAAGAATCACATTCTACATAATATGCACACATTTCCACACCACCTGTAAGGTAGTCTACTCGGCGCGTTTTTTTTACGTGGTATTCCTGGTAGGCCTATTCCACGAACCTTTATGACGTTATTTTCAGGAACAATTTTTTTTTTTTTTTAAAAAAACGTTGCCACACACTAGGAATTTTTCCTGTATTGTGGGTGTGTTTACAAACATTTAAAAACTCACATACACAAACAGCCAGACCCGGAACAACTACTTGTAGGTCGTACAAATATTTGTTCCGTGCGGGAATCGAACCCGCGACATCAGCGACTAGTCAATCGCTTAACCACTGCGCCAACCGTGCCGATAGTATGAAGATTATTGATATGGGTTACTGAGTTTAACTGTCATTCTAACTTTTTTTTATTACTTTAATCTGACTCATACTCTTCATATTAAATCATGTTTTCTTCAATTTCTTCTTCTCCTTCCTGTTGATGAATGCTTAGAAATTGTTCAAATGAAGATGAATCAGTTGTCTCTTCATCAAAATAACATGAATCTTCCTCTCTTGTATTTAATTGAACGTTTGAGCAAGAGACACCTTGGCAATTGGTACACGCTGGAGAACACTGCAACGCTACTTTTTTACAGCCACATTTGGCACTACAACCTTTCTTGCAATTGCAAAAAATAGTGTTAAGGGGGCATATTCATAAACGATGATCAAAGTTAAGAGGTGTTTAAACGTCAAAAATGTATGGTTAATCAGTCGCTAATCATTACTTAATTTTAAGCAGCGTTTATAAATAAGGGGGACGAAGTTTTTCTGGAGCAGGGGGCAGTAAAGTTCGAATCGGTTCCAAAGTATTATTTATCAATTTCCAACCCCAGTCTTCAGGGTTCAGTTCATTGCCTTGCCATGTCTGAACTTGATAGTATACTCGAAACAAATGTTGAGTAGCAGATAGTTGGGACTTGCTTTTTGTTTCGTGTATTTTTTACAAATGTTAAATATCTGTACGTATCTATGCAATCAATTTTTTTTGGAGCTCCGTAAACCGCAAGAAGAAACCGAATTCCTTTAGTAATTAGTATTTGAGGTGAAGAATTAATTTCTGTAAATACTTTTGCACAGTCAATCAAATCTTTTTTTTTCAAATAATTTTAATATTTTAATATCTGGGAAATAGTGGGTCTTAGAGAAAAAATCATAAGGACCATTTTTATAGAGAATTTTAAGATCTACAACTTTGCTCTGAGGTACTTTTTCGATAAAACTTACCGTTTTCGAGAAAAATCCAAAAAACCTAAAATTATGACCTTGGGCCCCGAATAAGTCCCTTAGCGCACATGGGACTGATTGGGACTTTTGACACTTTATTCCATGTGGTAAACCTAAGGTCTCTACGAAGATTTGGCTCTGTCGGATTTTTCTTTATTTCGATTGTCTAAATTGACCGGACTAAAATGAACATAAATAAACGAGAATAACAAAACGTTTGTGGGTCTGTAATCTGAATACTGAAAAGCCCATGGCTTGGTAACTAACATACTAAATTCTGTAAGAACAATAAAATTAGTCTATTACTGTTAATTCTCAACTAGCTTTTCCAGCTGCTTGGCCCACGTGGAAGCTGAATGTTATCCCACAGGACCGAACCACCGGTATAAAAAGTATCAAAGTGTTATTTTAACTATTGCCCTTGCTTTTTTTTTTAAACTTTCCATGTGCCCTAAGGAACATACGAAAAAAAAAATTCGCTGCATTGGTCAAGCCATTCTCGAGTTTTGCGCTTAGCAACATTCTTTTTTATTTCGTGATGAGTACATAGGTCATCACGAAATAAATATGAACACGAAAGAAATCAGAATTTAACTCTATAGTTAAATTCTTGACTTGATGCAAGTCAAGAATTTAATAGATCTGAATTCATAAAGTTAGAAGAGTTTGATTAAGGTAATTTAACAAAAAAAAAACTTTGAAATGTTGGTTGTAAATAAAATATGTTTTGTATGCAACCTTATAAAATAGCTTGAAGACACGTTGGTCACAAAAGTGGTTAAGGCAATTTCAGTCTGTCTTGAGCACAGTTAATATTTTGTCCTGTCCATAACTTTTTTAAACAGTTTCAATCAATGGTTCTGTGAGTACAAAAAGACGTATTTGCCTTACAGTGATCCTCCCCTTGATGAGAACGACATCCCAGCAGGGTTATGGCTGTGCAAGGAATGCAGGGCCTCCGATGAGAACAAGCCGGCCAGTTCACGTAGCAGCCGAGCTCAGTCACCAGCAGACAGCAAATCAGATACTGAGAAGAAGTCTAGGTAATTGAAGTAATTCTCTCAGATCAGTATGGGCACATAAGAATAGTTCTGTCAAACAATTTCCTGCAAGATTAGTAGCTTAACTGACTGCCCAGAGTGCAATGGTATTTTTGAAACGTCTGTTTTTAACACACTGAATAACATAAGTCTGAAAATATGGTTTGTTGAAGTGGTAGTTCGAGAGTTAATCAAGCAAAACAATTTAGCTGTCTAAAATACTACTGATTTATGAGAAACAGCATACTTCATTAAATGAGCCATCCAATAGGGTTCTATGTTATGGGTTTGGTTTCCGCACTTAGTCCTTCTAGTGGACCATTGTGCGTGAGCCATGGTGGCTTTCTGTTGTTATTCCAGCTAGCCCACCTCCCTCCAGAAGTTGACTATACCTCCTGGTCTGTTGAGGATATCCGTGTAACATTTGGGTGTCCTGAGGGTTTCTGTGCTAATCTGGCATACACCTGTGCATTCAAAAAGCACATGCGCAAGGAGCTGTCCGTTATGCCTATTGTGTGTTACTAATATGCCTTTTGTGAATTAAGACTAGAATACATGTAAAAACATAAAAAGAAAAAAGAAAAAAATAATGACTTAAAATAAGAGCATGTCCATTAGTAACGTAAGTAAAGTAAGTTAACAGATTAAGCGATCTCCAATACCAAGAAAGAATCGATAGCATGGAACTCTCTATTTTCCTTAAAACTAGCTGAAAGAAAGAGCAAAATCACTAAAAACTGAATAAAAAAGGCTCTGATCATGTCAGAGGTAACTGGCAAGGCAAGAGTGGGTTTTAGCCGGTAAGAGTCCGGTACTGCCCAGACTGCGTCACTAGTGACGCAGTCTGGGCGTCCATGAGGATTTCCCACTACTGGCCAAACAAAAAAAAAACAAAAAAAATTGCCTGTAGGGCAGCGGTGGGCGTAGTTCTCATGCAGCTGGTGATTGCCACACAGGCGTATCGCTGAAGTTTTTCGAGGTCTTTTTGTGCGGTGCTCAAGTCTGTCCTGGGCCACCAGACTATTGAGCCGTATGTAATAATTGGTCGAATAACTGTGGTGTATAGCCAGTGGGTGACTCTGGGGCTAATCTCCCAGTTCCTGCCAAGCTTTCGCGTGCACTGCCACAGGAATATGCTGGCTTTTGTAGTGATGTAGTTGGTGTGTTTTGCCCAGTTCAGCTGTTTGTCCAAAAAGATGCCCTGGTCATGCCCAGATATTTGATTTCAGTTGATAGGCTTAGGGTAGAGCCAAACAGTCGCGGAAGTTGTAGTGCCGTGAGTTTCCTCTTTTTTGTAAAGAGTATCAGTTCGGTTTTTGTGGGATTACTTATAATCGATGTTTGTTGCACCAGTCTTCGACTATTTTCAAGGTTTGGTGCATGAGGTTGCATAGGGTATTTTCATGTGTGCCATTTATTATTATGGTTAGATCATCGGCGTAGCCTACGGTGAAGTAACCTTTGTCGTTCATTGTTTTGATGAGGCTGTCTACGACCAGGTTCCATAGAAACGGCGAGAGGACGCCCCCTTGGGGACAGCCCTTCGCCACTACTGCCCTTGTAGTGTCGTTCACGGTGACTCGGCAACATCGGAGGTAAGCTAATCCTCAACACACATGGTGCAGAAAAACCACTTACCTGTGTTTACATTCCCAAAGAAATCCCGACCACACCACTCACTCAATTCTGTTCCAGAGACCTGACAGCTGTCAGGCTCCAGACCGCATGTGACGTTCCAAATGTTGTACTGGCCTCGGTTTACATGCCAGGCGAGAACGCTACTTGCCCGCCAAAAGAGATGGCCCACCTAGTACAACACTGCGAGCGCGCTAAGCTGGAACTGATCATCTGCACCGACTGCAATTCCCACCCGCTCTGGCCACGTAATGACTCAGCGAACTCCAGAGGAGAGGTACTATCCACCTATTTATTCTCTACTAACCTTAAAATTGTTAACCGAGGCTCTGAACCCACTTGGGTCACAGTCCGTGGACAAACTATCATCGACCTAACTCTTGCCACAGAAAGCGCGACAAACCTCATCGCTAACTGGCACGTATCGGACGAGCCTTCCAGCTCAGACCATAGAAGAATCCGGTTTACACTAGCTACCCACATAAAGAAGCCAGAACCGAAACGTAACCCGCGATGCACCAAAGTGCCCGAGTACAAACGCCTTCTGGCGGCTTTACTAGAAAGGCACCTATCACAAGTAACCGTAAGAGACACTGCACAACTGGAATACACCGTGACAAAACTATCAGAATACCTAATTGAAGAATACCACGCATGCTGCAAACTAAGGACTCCACCAAACAAAAGCGTGAGGAACCCCTGGTGGAACGCCGAATTGGATAAACTCAGAGATACACTAAGACAACAATTCAATAGAGCCAAAAACACTAGGCTCCTGGACGACTGGGAGCAATACAAAGAAACCCAATACCTTTACAAAAAGCAGATTAGAACTGCCAGAAGGGCGGCGTGGCGGAAATTCTGCGAATCTATCAAAACCAACAACGAAGCCGCAAGGTTTAGAAAAATCCCAGCCCCTACTGCAGTGGGGGGTGTTGACCACTTGACACCATGCTTGGTGAAGATCTACCGTACCTGCATAGCACTTAGATACATACCCCTGGCGTGGCGCGAAGTGAAAGTCATTTTCATACCCAAACCAGGCAAACCAGACTATACACAACCCAAAGCCTATAGCCCCTTATGCCTCACATCCTTCCTACTGAAAACCCTCGAGAGACTCTGTGATAGGCATATCCGAGACGGACCTCTCCGAGTAAAACCACTCCATAAACAACAGCACGCATATTCCACGGGCAGATCAACAGAATCCGCACTCCATAGCGTGGTATCCAAAATTGAATGCGCAGTGGACCACAAATGCTCAGCACTGGCTGCTTTTACTGACATCGAGGGCGCCTTTGACAAGACCATGTTCAATAGCATTAGCATGGCCCTTGACAGACACAACATAGACACGACCCTGAGTGGGTGGATCACCAATATGCTCAGATTGAGAGCGGTAGAAGTCACCGTGAACGACACTACAAGGGCAGTAGTGGCGAAGGGCTGTCCCCAAGGGGGCGTCCTCTCGCCGTTTCTATGGAACCTGGTCGTAGACAGCCTCATCAAAACAATGAACGACAAAGGTTACTTCACCGTAGGCTACGCCGATGATCTAACCATAATAATAAATGGCACACATGAAAATACCCTATGCAACCTCATGCACCAAACCTTGAAAATAGTCGAAGACTGGTGCAACAAACATCGATTATAAGTAATCCCACAAAAACCGAACTGATACTCTTTACAAAAAAGAGGAAACTCACGGCACTACAACTTCCGCGACTGTTTGGCTCTACCCTAAGCCTATCAACTAAAATCAAATATCTGGGCATGACCAACAGCCGTCGGCTGTCGGCAGCCGGCAATTCACATCATGCCGGGCACCTCCAAGCCACAGCCTGGACCAAGTGGTACAAGGCCGGCGAAGAGGGAGCACCCTGACGATACGGCTTCGCCGAGTACGCTACAGGGGCTCGCCAAACGTGTGAGGGTCCACTCCGCTCAGGGGGAACAGAGAACCTACGCGCGAGCCACGGAGCATATTCCTGCGAGGCTGGCCGTAGCAATTTGCTTCCCTCTCGAGACCTGACCAAGGAAGAAGCAGAGCACGTCAAGACCGACCTGGAAGCCCGACTGATGGACACAGATCCGACAGCACCACTCCCGGCCTTCCGCGGATACCCACGGGTAGCGGAAGGCACCGTGCATATGTGGTGCGAGAACGACTATGCCCTGACCTGGCTGACCCAAAACGTACCCCTAATTCGTCGCAGATGCTGTTGTTCCTGATCCACGGCTCTTGGATCAGTGCGATGGTTCTGGGCTTAACCTTCAAGGCCCTGCGTAAGCTAGCCGTGGCAGTCTGGCTGTGTTGGAGGTTGGTTTGGATGACATTTATGGGCGGTGACGGCGGAGTGGAGTTAGTCGGAGATGGATCCATCGGATAGTCTCTCCGCTGCCTCAAATCAAATCAAATCAAATCAAAATATTTTTATTTCATATAAACCTGCATGGGCACTTATGAAACGTCAGAAGCTAGGTGCACGGTTCCAAAATGTTGTTTCCTATGGAGAAGAGCCGGCAAGAAACTCCACGGTTACTCTTTTAAAAATGATTGGCTTTAACAATGTTTTCAGATATAAAATGTATGGGAGGACAGTGCAGGCCTGTAAATAAGTACCAGGTACTTAGACGAATCCAGAATAGAAAATCGTCTACAAATCTACAGTCTGTAAGGCCTACAACGTTCTCCCATTCACAATATGAAAAATAATCTACATAAATAAAATGAACCTAATTAAACATAGTGACATGATTAACATGACAATCACTAAAAAATAGTTGATATTAAAATTGATGTATAATGTCAAATAATGACGAGAATATGTCAGCATTGTAAAAATAAAAAGAATAAACCTCCACTCTGAGGTGGTCTTCGGGTCCGTCGCCCCGTCGTCTCCCTCTTCGCCGGCCCTGTACCACTTGGTCCAGGCTGTGGCTTGGAGGTGCCCGGCATGATGTCAATTGCCGGCTGCGCCTGTGCGTGTGCTGGTCCATACCACCTACCTCTGTTCTGTTTAGGTCGAGGTCGGTCGAGGGTGTTGTCAAAGTTCTGGGGTCGATTGGCGGTCCCGGCAGACTTTGACGCCTCCGGCCGCGTTTCGCGCTGGGTTTCCCCTTCGCGGACTAACGGTCGGTCGCGCGGCACCGCGTCCGGGCGCGTTTCGCGCTGGGTTTCCCCTCCGCGGGCTAACGGCTGGTCGCGTGGCTCCGCATCCGGCCGCTTTTCGCGCTGGGTTACCCCTTCGCGGACTAACGGCTGGTCGCGTACTGCCTCTGCCTTTTCGGTGGCCGATCGCGCCTCGCACTGGCTATTGCCTGCGCGGGTGTGACGCTTTCGGTCACCGACTCTTCTGTCCCGGGCAGGGATTTTTCCGCGCTTGTTCAGCAGGCGTACTTCGTCAACCGGGAGAGTGTTGGAGCTGCCAGGCTCGTCATCATTCCCCGTCCCTCTTTGTCTGTGTCGGTCTTGGTCGTTGTCAGGGTTGGTAATGCTGTTACGCACAATGCTCTGTTGCCAGAGGCTCGTGGGTGGCGTACACCGGGTGGTGGGTTGTGGCGCTTGGATTGCGGCCGGAGTCGGGTTGAAAGGCGCGTTGGTCGCAGCCAGTTGTGGGTTATTTTTTGGCGCGTTAGTCCCTGCCTTTGGTTTGGGCGCTGTGTCAGCAGCCGGTTTCGCTGCGCGGCAATAAGGTGCAGTCGGTTGCCCCCCCCAGATTACGTTGGGGGCTGACCGCCGTAGCGGTGTGGGATTCCCCGGCTTGGCCGGGACCCACCTGGGTAGTTTCTATTGCCTTCTGCATTTTTTTATTATGGTTGGGGTGTGGGCTTTTTTGGAATCGAGGTTACCCCTCCTCTAGGACCAACGGGATATGGGGATAGGAGGGGAAGGGATGGGTTCATTTGGGGTCACCTTAGGTCTGGGATTAGGCCTAAGGGTTTGGGAGTAGACAGGATGTCAGGATGGGTAGGTTTGGCTTATTTGGATGGTTGGTGCATAGGAAGAGGTATGGGTGTCGTTATGATTATGCTATTTATGGGCCATAAATATAAAAACAAATACCTCACTAAAACAGATATTTTAATTATTGGGCCTGTTGTAGAGCTACAAAATACAAAACCAATACATACTAACCACACTTTTTTGCCCAGCCTACGCAACAACCGCTCTAACTCGGCCAAAAAGAGGAGCAAAGAAGAAGAAGATGAGATCAGAAAAGAAATGGAGGAGTTGACTCCCATGGAGATCCTTGTTAAAGCTGCCAAGATTATGAACCCGAAACAGTTTGAGCTGCCCCGGGAGATGAGAATACCTTGCATCTTCCCTGGAACTGACAAAGGTAGATCTATTGCTATATGTATATATAATTTTTCTTGTAAAGATCTTCGTAGTTACAGGATATTTATTTGCCTTAGGGCTGATTTTTAACCCCCGACGCAAAAACGACGGGGTGTTATAAGTTTGACGTGTCTGTGTGTGTATGTGTGTGTGTGTGTGTGTGTGTGTGTCTGTCTGAGGCAACGTAGCTCCCGAACGGATCAACCGATTTTGATTTAGTTTTTTTTGTTTGAAAGGTGTATTAGTCGGGAGTGTTCTTAGATATGTTTCATCAAAATCGGTTCAGCCGTTTGAAGATTATCAGCTCTTTTCTGGTTGAAAAAGGGATTTTACCCTTTTCCATGGGTCTGATCAACTCAAAATTTGGGATTCTATTACTTCAATGATATTAGACGAAAAAAATAACCTTGAACTGATGCTGGAGCAACACCTGGAATTTCCAGGAAACCCAAGTTATTCACCAACAAACAGCAGAAGTATCGTGTTTGGGCTCATTGAAAAGGTCTCAATGAATAGATTATAGATAAATGGTGATTTAAGGGAGACATTAAGTTTAAAAAGCAAGAAATAAAAATTAAATTAAAAATTTAAAAATCCCCCGACCCAAACAAAAACGCTAAAAAGTAAAAAATAATATTTATAGGCCTTTTAATTTGAACGTAATATTTTAATCAGGGCATTGTCAAGTCGGGGGACGGTCAATGAAAACGCCAAACAGGCCTAGCCGTCCCCCGACTTGACAATGCCCTGATTAAAATATTACAAGGCCTATAAATATTATTTTTTACTTTTTAGCGTTTTTGTTTGGGTCGGGGGATTTTTAAATTTTTAATTTAATTTTTCAATTGTCAAATAACTTTTATCTGAAGAATAAATCTGACATATTGACATAATTTATATACAAATGCTGTCAAACTGTAATATTTATTCCTCAGATAAAAGTTATTTTGACTATTGGAAAATCAGCCCTTAGAAAATCTATTGGGTGTTCGCCGCTAATAGCTTCACTTGTCTATGTATATCTTTGACTTGTTATTTTTGCATGTTATTTGGCCAACCTAAAATTTCAAATGGCTATTTCATTGATATTTCTGAATGAGGTTAGTACTAGCCAAAATAATCTATCAAAAAGATCAGTGGCGTAGCGTCGACTAGTCCCTTTTCTTTCGTTCCCAAGATTTACATATTGTGATATAAATATTGTTTTATGATGTAGTCTCAATAGCACTTACAATTAACGAAATTATGACAGCGAGACTAACAGAGATCGGGGAATCCCCAGATCATAGACAAACTTACTTATAAGCGACTCAATTAAGTCAGACGCGTCAAGTTTAAATAAGCGAAAGGCTACCGTGTCTTTATACGTGTATAACGTAAAACTGGTTATGTTTTGTATTATCACACTTATACATATACATATATACTTGCAATAAAATCACACACCTTATTTTTTTTTGGTTAAGGCAGTTTTTTTCTTGAATGTGAATAAATATTGAAAAAAAAAATACACTAATTGAAAGTTTACTTCAGTACCTTGCTAATGATACCAAATACAGTGTAAAAAAATACCCATAAGAGGTTTTAGGGCACAAAGTCCAACATACAGGTAAAATTTACCAATTTTGCTTAAGGAAGAATGATAATCAAACTCAAAATTCTTGATCAAATTGTTTATTAATAAGGTGTATTCCCTCCCCTAGCCTTAATCACAGCTCTTAATCGGTTTTTCATGGACCGTATTAATTTCACCATGAAATCTTGTGGTATAGCATTCCACTCCTCTTCAATGGCAAGTTGAAGCTCTTGGAGGCACGTAGGAGCAGAGTGTCTTGCTCGAACTCTTCTTTTTAGCTCGTCCCAGACATGCTCGATCGGATTGAGATCAGGACTACGAGCTGGCCACTCCATCGCGGTGATTCCAACGTCTTCCATGTACTCGCAAACCGTTCTAGCGACATGCGGTCTGGCGTTATCGTGCATTAAGATGAAGTCTTCTCCCATAAGCCATGCGAGCGGTCTCACATGTCCTTCGAGCACTTCTTCGACGTATCGTGCAGCCAACGACGTCAACCCTCGATCTCGGGCCGGTATTCGCCCCAGTGATGAAAACAATGTCAGTTTTGGTATCCAACATTATGCCAGCCCAAAACATACACTATCCACCTCCAAAAGCTACACGTTCGCTTATGCAGCATTGTGAAAATAAAAAAAAAAGCCAATAAGGTCAAAACCACACCCCTCATCGCTAATCACCAGCACTACTTGCGCTCACGCAGCGCGATTGTTACCGCCCACCAACCGTACCGGTGCGCATGTACTGGGAGCGTAGCTGTCGCCTAGTACCAGGAGTAATAGACGAATCAAAACAAATATGCCGCTTCGACGTACTCCTCCGCAAGTAGCGACCTCCTCGGAAGCTTTGATCTCCCCATACCACGGCGGCTCTGAACCGAGTATTCCCACTTGCGGTCTTGATGAAGTTGGTCTTAGTGACTTCTCAACAAGTGTTAGTACGCGAGTACCTAAACGGAAACACGACCAAGAATATATAGAGGAACTGCAGTCTTTCAAAACAGAGATTATGAGCACATTGAAAACTTGGTCGGATTCTCAAAATATTAAGATCGACCAAATACTGACTAGCGTGAACGAGATCCGTGAGGAATATCGTGAACTGCGCAAATCAGTTGAGTTTAACTCAGGCAAGTTCGACGACATAATTGCAAATGTTGCGAAATTGGAGAATGACCGGCGCGATAACCAGAAGTACATACAATCACTCGAATATAAATTAGAATCTATTGAGAGAAATTTAAAGGGTTCAACTATTGAGATACGGAACATCCCAATACGCGACACGAAGGAGACAACAGAAGATCTGATCAACGTAATTAAAAACGTGGGAAAAGTCGTCAGTGTAGACATCGAAACTACAGGTATTCGTGATGTTTTCCGAGTGAACACCAAAACAGACGGTTATAAACCAATAATCGTTGAGTTTACCAGTAAACTAACGAAAGACAGTATGTTAGCTGCCGTCAAAAAGTTCAATCAGGTCAATAAGGACAGAAAACTAAGCACTTCCCACTTGCAACTAAAAGGGCCGCAGACACCGATTTACGTAGCGGAAACTCTAACTACAAACGCGAAGAAGCTTTTTTATTTGTGCAGACAATTTGCTAAAGAAAATGAATACACTTTTTGCTGGGTAACACACGGACGGATATTCCTACGTAAAGCTGAAGGGCAGAAACAAATTCGTATTGATAGCGAATCTGATCTGATTAATCTTAGAGGGCAACAATGACTACCCACGGCAATTATTGTCAAACTTGTCAAAACGTGTTTGTTGCCATTTTTACTGATATTTTTTTTTATTAACTGTTTACTTTTTATGTTAAATTTTTCAGCATTTATGCATGTTAACTTTTCATTGTTTTTTGTCTGTATCCACACAAACTTCAGTAAACACGTCACCAAACTCTACACTCATTTATCTCTTAGAACACACAACTTTACATTCAAGGCTCATGTTAACACATTCTCACACAGCTTGTATACCCATTTAGCAACTGCTCCCATTAAAATCTTATATTTACACCTGAGACTTATAAAAGAAACAGATAAGCATTTACGTAGAATTCGATCGTAATCCCCAATTATCAATAAATAATGAATTGGATGAATTAACGGTCGCTGACTCCAGCACTTGTCTTATTGATGACTGCCTCGGTTTAATTGATACCGAAAATTTCCCTTTAAATATTATTGTACAAAATATAAGAAGTGTAAACCGTAATTTTTCAGGATTGCAAACCCTCATCAAACGATCCAAAATTGACTGGGATGTAATCATTCTAACGGAATGTTGGATACCTCGGACACCGTTTATTCCACTCATGAGTGGTTATCAGTTCGCAAACACACACACTAACAAGACACAAAACGAGGGCGTTATTGTTTATTATAAATCTACCCTCACCTATAAAATATTGGAACCATCACTCGTGGATGGCAATTGTCTGATTATCATTATCAATTCGCAAACTGTGGTTCTCTGTATTTATCGTCCTCCAGGAGAAAGAAATATCTCTAGATTTCTGGAATCACTAAACAATATTTTACTCACTCTATCAACATACAATAATATTTTACTTACTGGCGATATTAATATAGACATAGCGCCATCCTCTTCAGATGGAAGAGCGGAAATATACCTGAATCTATTGGCCTCTCATGGCATGTTGCCTGCTTACTATTAGGTCTTTACCTATGAAATTGCCGTTCTGCAGTACTGGCCATTTCAAATCAAAATAATTTTTGTTTGGCTAAGAATTCTAATTTCAAATTAATTTTATTTTAAAAACATGGATTTTTTTTTCTAAAAGTAGTCATTTCTTTATTGATTAGTGTTACATTTTCATCGCATTTCAATCTTTTTCGTCATCATGGATACGTTAAAAATTCGAGTAATTATGGAATATGAGTACCGTCGTGGCAGCAACGCGGCACAAGCGGCACGCAACATCAACGACGTTTACGGAGCTAACACTACAAACCAACGCACCACCTGTTATTGGTTTGCTCGCTTCCGTTCCGGAAATTTCGACCTGAAAAATGAACCTCGCGGTCGTCCGAAGACTTTGGTCGACAATGACGAATTAAAGGCGATTGTGGAAGCTGATGATACACAATCTACGGCTGAATTAGCAGCAGCTTTCGACGTTAGCGTCAAAACAATATTGGTCCATTTGCGTCAAATTGGCAAGGTAAAAAAGCTTGACAAATGGGTGCCCCACGAACTCAATGATCGCCAGCGCGAAGTACGCGTCGAGACGTGCCTTGCACTGCTCAACAGACACACAAATGAAGGAATTTTGAACCGCATTGTTACCTGCGATGAAAAATGGATTCTGTTTGATAACCGTAAGCGCTCAGCAAGTTGGTTGGATCCTGCTTCAGCACCTAAACAATGCCCTAAACGAAAACTTACCCCTAGAAAAGTGATGGTCACTGTTTGGTGGTCTAGCGCCGGTGTGATTCATTACAGCTTCTTACCAAACGGGGTGAGCATTACTGCAGATGTGTACTGTGAAGAACTGAACACAATGATGGAGAAGCTGGCGCATCTCCAACCAGCATTGGTCAATCGCTCGTCTCCGCTGCTCCTGCACGACAACGCGCGACCTCATACTGCACAGCAGACGGTCTCCAAGTTGCAAGAACTGGGGTTGGAAGCTCTCCGTCATCCACCCTACTCACCAGACCTTGCGCCTACAGACTACTACTTTTTCCAGAATTTGGATAACTTCTTGGCGGGAAAAAAATTTAATACCCGAGAGGCAGTACAAAATGCCTTTGAAGAATTTGTTGCCTCCCGTCCAGCTGATTTCTTTAAGAAGGGCATCAATAAACTGCCACTGCGATGGCAAAGATGCATTGATTGCATGGGTGATTACTTCGATTAATACAAATAAAAAATTCATGAAAAAAATTCGTTTAAATTTTTTCATACAAAACGGCAATTTCATAGGTAAAGACCTATTATATCCCTACCCATTCTCAAACATGCCTTGACCACGTAATTGTCAAGGCAAAACTTTCGGTGACATGTTTTGTTGCCCAAACAACCCTAACCGACCACTACAGCGTCATTATAAGCCTTTCGAATCTGAGCCCGTCACGCCACCGCTCAAAATCAATAAGACGTATTAATTATCCATCCCTTGACGAAAAAATTAAAACTATTGATTTCGACTGCATTTACTCTTTGGATAGAGCTGATGAGGCTGTATCTGTCTTCCTCAGGACCCTAACTACTTTGATGATAACTTGTACTCAAAAGATCACTGTTCCGAGACGTAAGCGATTAATTAAGCCATGGATTACTCCTGGACTACTACGATGCATGCGAAATCGAGACAATCTTCACCTCAAGTCTAAAAAGCATCCTAATGATGAAGTTACAAAAATAACCTATACTCGTTATCGTAACTTTTGTAATGACATTCTAAAAAAAGTTAAACAAGAGTATGATAAGGCTGAACTCTCTAAATGTCAAGGCAACACCAAGAAATTGTGGGACACTATCAAAACAATCACCTACACCACCAAGCAGAAAAGTCCACCCGTGGATTTGATTGATCCAAGTCAGCCTAAAAACTCTGTCGATAAGATAAATGAATACTTTGTAAGAATCGGTAAGTCTTTAGCAGGTTCTATCACAACGGTTGACCCTGCCACATACCAGACTTTTTCTCTGCCGCCCTGTCTCTTTTCTTTTGTCCTTCTACCCACTGATGTGGATGAGATTAAAATCATCATAGCATCCCTTAAAACCACATGTACCGTAAGATGTGACGACGTTCCCAGCGAATTAATTAAAAGATATTGTAACTTATTATCTGATCCTATCGCGTTCATTTGCAACATCTGCCTATCCACTGGTGAATTTCCCTCGGATCTCAAGAAATCCCTAGTTCACCCAATCCACAAGTCTGGTAGCAGGGACTGTGTAAATAACTACCGCCCAATATCCATTTTGCCTACACTATCGAAAATTCTTGAGAAAGTTATTAACAAGCAATTAATCAAATATCTAGAAACGAACAAACTTTTATCGGATAATCAATATGGTTTTCGTCAAGGCAGATCAACTAGCGATGCTGTACATCAACTTACTGATACCATCGTTTCTAGGTTGGATGAGAGAAAAAAGGTTCTTACGATTTTCCTCGACTTGGCGAAGGCTTTTGACACCGTCTCTGCGCCACTCTTACTGAAGAAGCTTGAACACCTCGGAATTCGTGGCGAACAGCTAAAATTGTTCGAAAGTTACCTGAATGGGAGAGCTCAACGTGTTGTGGTTGATGAGTGGTTGAGTGATGACTGCGAGGTCAATATCGGTATTCCTCAGGGGAGTATTTTAGGGCCTACCCTCTTTTTAGTCTTTATTAATGACCTCTGTCGGTTAAACCTTATTAACGGCAAGATTATTACTTTCGCAGACGACACGGCTCTTCTTTTCTATGGAGATACTTGGGAGGAAGTGTACCACTATGCTCAAATGGGTTTCTCACTAGTAATGGCCTGGCTTAACAATAACCTACTTTCACTTAATACAGACAAAACTAAATACATAACATTTACATTAACAAACACTCACCTCGCTCAAATCCCATTACTAAATATCAAGGCCCACACATGTAACAACAGCTCTTCCTATTCATGCTCATGCCCAAAACTCGAAAAAGTGGACTCTCTCAAGTACCTCGGTATAACTATAGATAAAAACTTTAACTTTAACTCCCACATCGATCTGTTGTCCAAGAGAATTAGGAAGCTCATCTTCATTTTCAAAAGCCTACGCCGTGTTGCAGATTCGAAAGTTCTTAAAACAGTATACTTTGCACTGGGACAATCTGTATTGAACTATTGTATCTCTGTTTGGGGTGGTGCTCCTAAATCGGTTATGATTAAAATCGAGCGAGCTCAAAGAGCAGTGCTCAAGGTGGCCCATGCCTTACCGTTTTTTCACCCTACCTCTGACCTCTACGAGAAGTGCAAGGTTCTTACCGTTCGACAACTGTTTATCGTTCAAACAATCTTGCGTAAACATTCTTCTTTGCACTACAACCCATCCTTGCACGCTCATAAACGTATTAAAACAAATGTCTGTTCTACTCAACTATGTAAAAGTAGTCTTTCACACCGAAACTTTTGTTTCCTCGGCAGTTTTTTATACAATAAAATAAACTCGAGTTTAAAAATATACGCCCTTACTAAAGCAAAGTGCAAAAAAGTGTCACCACGTATCTACTGAACCTTGATTACGCTAGCACTGAAAGCCTCCTAATTGTTTTAAGATAAATGTGTTTTCAGCTGTCCATCACAACACCACACTGCAACACACCCACCATACCACACCACACCACACCACACCACAGCACACCATACCAAACCACACCACACGACACTACACTACTACTCTACACTACATTATACTACACTACACCACACCACACGACACCACGCCACACCACACCACACCACACCACGCCACACCTCAACACGCTACATTACACTATACCACACCACACAGGATTACACAAACACAATATTAACTTTTAATTTTGTATCGTTTTTCTTTCTTTTCTTTTTACTTTCGCTAATGCGTTACCTACCTAGAGGTTAAAAATTTGTTATTTTCTTAAGATTTAACTTATATTCAAACACAGTTTTTGGGGGGGGGGGGGGCCTGGTAATCTGTGTGACAGGTTTTTCCTAGTGCAGATACCAGTCTCCCACAAAGGATTTACTCGTATGTTGTAATCTTTATTTAGTTAATTAAGGTGCCTTTGTGGAAGAGAAATAAACGTTCATTTATTATTATTATGTTCGTTTATTTTCTTTTGTACATATTAGGTATATTTTTAAATATTTTTACAAAAATAAAATAAAAACATTTAAAAATATAAAAATAGTGGCCCATCGGCATCAGGAGCAGGGTCCAAGATGCCGGTGGTCAGGGCTCTAGAGAAAGGAACCTCCTGACTATGCGTGCCGTGTCTAGGAGTACTGCTTTCTGAATCAAGCCCTTGATCCAGCCGCGCAATGAGAGCCTCCTGAGATGTTGGTCGAGGCTCTTCGCTATTAGGCCATTTACTGTAATGATTATCGGTACAATGATTGCTGAGTCCACGTCCCACATGTCGACAACCTCGTGAGCTAAGTCAAGATACTTGATTTTCTTATCTTGCTCAGCTTTCATGAGATTCTCGTCATGAGGGACAGCGATATCAACAATCATTGCACAACGCTCTCGGCGATCTATCACCACAATGTCAGGCTTATTGGCTACAATAGTCCTGTCAGTGATGATAGATCGATCCCAATACAATGTGGCGTGACCATTCTCGAGAACTGGGTCGGGCACATATCTGTAGTATGGTACTTCAGACTCCACAAGGTTGTACTGCAAAGCAAGTTGCTGGTGGATAATCCTAGCTACTAGATTGTGTCTGTGCAAATACTCGCCGTTAGCAAGACGAGAACAACCGGAAACGATATGTCGGATTGATTCACCGGGACGGTGGCATGCCCGACAGATGTCAACCGTACCATCCTTGACAATGTATTTCCGATAGTTATTCGTCATGATAACTTCATCCATAATCGCACAAACAAAACCTTCGGTTTCCCCGAAGAGGTCGCCGAAACGTAGCCAGGATACAGACGCCAAAAAGTCTACATCAGGCCCATGAAGAGCCCGGAAAAAGCGTCCGTGTAGCTCTTTGCCTTGCCATACTTCCTTACGATCGTTAGTATCCAGTACTGCAGGTTTGCGCCAGTTCTCTTTCGCCAAGGAGAGCGGGGTGAGGCTCTTGTCCACTGCGACCACATCTTGATGCATCCCCACGTCAGTGTTAAGGAAATATTCCCTGAGACTGCAAATCTCGCGGTTGTGAAGGGTTTTAGCATTCAAAAAGCCTCGGCCCCCACACTTCCGCGGGATGTACAGTCTCATCACTGATGACCGTGGGTGATGCATCCGTTGTGCCGTCAGCAATGTACGGACCTTCCTATCCAGGGCGTCAAGTTCCGTTTGAGTCCATTTGAGTATGCCGAAAGAGTACATCAAGACCGGCATGACCCAACCGTTGAAGGCGCGCACTTTGTTTCCGCCTGATAAAAGACTATTTGACACTTTATTCAGGCGGCCAAAGAAGCGCTCCCTCAACGATTGTTTCATGTCGGCAGTATTGATGCCTAATGCTTCCGACATACCCAAGTACTTGTAGGTTTCGGTTGAGGAGAGTGATCTAAGGTGTATAGAATCCGTAGTTTGGGTTCCCACGGATTCTATAATCCTTCCTCGCTTTACATGCATGACTGCACATTTGTCCACACCAAATTCCATCCTGATGGCGCTACTGAAGGTTTCTGTTACCTTCAGTAGCTCCATTAGTTGCAAGTTGTTGGGGGCAAAGAGTTTCAAGTCATCCATGTAAAGGAGGTGTGATATCACCTGACCACCTCTTCTCAACCGATAGCCTAGACCTGAATCCTCCAGCAGTGTGCTTAGAGGATTCAAGGCTAAGCAAAACCAAAGCGGACTCAAACTATCGCCCTGAAATATTCCACGCTCAATCCTAATGGGTTCATCGGTCCCCTGGATCTGTCGACATCCTGGATACAGAAGGACCGTCCTCCATTGCCTCATACACGACATCAAGAAGGTGCGTAGAGTTGCGTCTATTTTGTACAACTCCAGCACCCTCATGAGCCATGTATGTGGCACCGAGTCATAGGCCTTCTTATAATCTATCCAACATGTCGACAGATCCTTCCGGGATCTACGAACCTGTTGGCTTATGGCCATGTCTATAAGGAGCAGCTCCTTAGTACCACGGGACCCATTCTTACATCCATTCTGAGACACCGACATAATAGCGTTGCTTTCAATATGACTTGTAATTTTTGCTCTAAGAATGGATGTAAGAACTTTGTAGACCGTCGGTAAACATGTAATAGGTCTATAATTTTTAGGTTCCGCAGTACTTCCCGATTTATGGAGCAGGTGGGTAATACCTGTCGTAAAGAACTGTGGTAGCGACCCATTCTCTAAAGATGACTGGAATTGTGAAGCTAAGCAAGAGTGTGACCTTTGTAGCCATTTAATCCAGAAATTGTGCAGTCCGTCCGGCCCTGGAGATTTCCAGTTAGGCAGCGGACGGACTGCACGGGCCACATCCAGAGGACTGATGGTGATAGCCTCCATGTCTGGTATTGAATCACACGCCCGTTCAACAACACGCATCCAATCATCTTCAATGTGACTGACGGGCATCGACCAAATGCTCCGCCAAAACGCACACATGTCATCATTATCCGGTAGACGCGCGTCAGTCACACCTTGTGTGGGAAAGGGTCGCTCTCAAGCTCTGTATACCCACCTTTGATCATTCTGGAACATACGATTCTGAGTGTACCGATCCACTCTTCGCTTATACCGACGGATACGGTTTGCCCATGCATAAACTTTCTGCTTCAGGAAGTCGATGCGCTCTGTGACACGGGATGCGTATTCTCGAGGACTAATACTAGTTCCCGTGAACGCCCGCCTCACAAAGCGCATCACCCTTGGTCGTGTATTGCCCTCCCTGAAGCAGATAAGCTTCCCGATGAGTACCCTGGTCTCATTAATACGACGCTCAATCCTGCATTGCCAGGCTGGTGCGGCGGGTTTCGGTCGTGTAGCTCGATCAGTGTTTGGGAATTTGACACGAGCTATACGACATGCCGCAACAGCCGTGCAATACAAGATTGAGTGTGTATCGCAAAGGTCTGCGCTGCTTTCAATAAAATTTGGTAACAGCGCATCCAGGGCACACACCAGTGCTCTGTTTTTTTTATTCATGGGCAAACGTGGTAGCCGTGGTCTAAGGTCAGGTGATGTGAACCGGTACTCACGGATGGCATCTTCCAGAATGCTCCCTATATCCACATTGCATAGGTTCTCTGCAGATATAGCCCTGGCTTCTTCCTCCTCATTGTGCTGGTTTGCCTGTAATGGAACGTCGGCAGGCGCATGCGCGACATTCTGGGGTGGAGGAGGGTTACTAGCAGAACTATTCTGCATTTCCGAGCGCAGCCGATCAAGTGTAGCGTCATCCAATCTATGATTGTGCTGAATGACGCGCACCTGATCCGATAATCGTTGGGCCGAGACGTTGACGGCTGGTTCAAGCACCTGAAACAGAGAGAGCATCCGAACTCGGTACGCTGTAAGGTTAATTCCTCCCTCTGTAGCCCCATAATATGCGCGCATCACACTTTCGTTCATGGACTGCGTCCATCCTATGCGCGACACATTTCCACCGGCAGCGGGGACCCTGCTCGAGGCCTGTTGGCTTCGAGGTCCCAAGCCCGCTGGTGGCCGTCCTCTTCCTCGCCATCGTTGTGGTGTTGGTGACGACGGTGGGGAGAAAAACTCGTCGCTCGAGCTCGACGCAACTGCAGCGACCGGTGACACGGCGCTCAGGGTTGATGCGCGTACCGGCGGCTGCGAGGCGGAGCTGAGCGACGAGTCCGGAGATGGTGGGTGTACCTGGAGTCGTGTCTTGGCTCTTGTCTGCATAATTAAATCACTCGCTCACAAATCACATAGGATATTGTTTGGTCCATTTTTTTCAAATGTTTGTGGTCCGTTTTTAAAAGGTTTTTCATTTTTACTTTCATAATAGTACTATTCTAGTTGTTTTTATTTAATATTGAGGTAGAATCTGGACTCAGATACTATTTATTTTATGTAAAAAATTATGCTTGAGAATTTTTCATTCTGACGTTGACAGACGCCATAGACAATTATTATTATTATTATTATATGTCCTTCGAGCACTTCTTCGACGTATCGTGCAGCCAACGACGTCAACCCTCGATCTCGGGCCGGTATTCGCCCCAGTGATGAAAACAATGTCAGTTTTGGTATCCAACATTATGCCAGCCCAAAACATACACTATCCACCTCCAAAAGCTACACGTTCGCTTATGCAGCATTGTGAAAATCGTTCTGAGGACCTTCTGTAGACTCTAGAGCGTCCATCATGACCATGCAAAGTCATTCTGCACTCATCAGAGAACATAACAGTGCGCCATTGGTCATACGTCCAATGCAAGTGTTCCCTGGCAAATTGTAGCCGGGCTTGTCGGTGAGCTGTGGTCAATTTGGGACCATTTGCTGGGCGATGTGAAGTCAGTCCTGTTTCACCTAGTCTTCTTCTCACTGTCCACCGACTTATACTGACATTGCGAACTTCTCGAAGCTGTTGTCCCAGTTGAACCGCGTTTAGTTGCCGATTTCTCAAAGACCTTGTCACAAGAAACCGGTCATCACGCTCTGATGTTCTGCGTCGCCGGCCAGTTCCTGATCGGCGAATGTAGCCACCGGTCTCTTGGAACCTCTGGTATACTCTACGAACGGAATAGCGGCTCAAATTTAACCGTCGAGCAACTTCACTTTGACAATAGTAGAGATGTTATCACGTTGAACTTTGGTATGCAACTGATTAAAATTCCTTTTTTTTTTTTTTTTTTTTGGAATTGACATCTCGCAGTTGACCTTGAGAGGCTGTGACTGCTCAACCGGACTTTCCTGTGAAGGTTTTTAGGAATCTAAAAGCCTCCAGCCAGGGCGTAAACCTACTTAAACCTAAAACGACTGCGCACTGAGGGCACCCCCTGTGGGGTACGAACCTCGGCTCAGGGAGTCGCTGGCGGGGGGGGGGGGGGGCAGCTAGTACTATCAGGGACAGGCTGGATCAAGTTGTTTTCATGATTATTAGACGGGGAATTTAAAGCTACTGGCTCAGCTGCGGCGCGGGCTGGCGCATCAACGAGCAAGGGACGGTCGGGGGTCTGATCGCTACTCGGGAGTCTTCGCGGGGCGCGAGGACCTCGGCGGCGAGGTCGGTAGGACGGTGGCTGATTAAAATTCCAAAAAAACTGACCTTTTTATACCTGCTGGTAAGGGTGCAAGTAGTGATAACGCAAACGGGTGAATTCGCGGAATTTGGTGTACGGTTTGTTTTTTTAAGTTCCATGAAGGGCAATGATTTCAATTTTGTGTCTTTATAAAGCTAAGCTTGCATGCTTTAATTTTGCCTAATGATTTGTACGCAATGTCTTTAGATTTATGAAAAAAATCAGTAACAAACCAAATTACTTGGGGTGTGCGATTTTATTGCTCTGAAGTGTATTTCAGGTTAAGGAAAAACTGTATTTTCATTTTTGTTTTGACATTATTTTTTAAATAATAATAATTACAGGCCACAAACAAACACGGTTTAAAGGATCCAAAATTGTATGGTACTTTAATAAAAATAAAAACTACAAGTTTCACTGATATGCCATTTGAAACACAAATAATAGTACAAGTGTGTAACGTTAGAGGACGGTAATCATCAATACACACGTGTATCATACGACGTTTTTCAACACACTTGTGAAGAAAATAATACTAAAAAAATATTTTGTCCTTGGAGTTTTTAGGTAGTGAACTTTCCTTAACGTTAATTAAGGGCTTCACATCTTATATCGGGCGGAGTACAAAATAAATCATTTTCTTCATAACTAGTACTTGTAGATATTTTAATTAATAAATGACTATAATTTCAACAGTGAAACGAGTTGTAATTTTTTTTTCGCAATGGCGGGAAAAATTAATCAGTTTTCCTATGCGCGCGCATCTAACAATGGCGATCGGCCATAGACTAAAAGAATGAGGTTTCTTTGGGCTTTTCGCGGATAGCGTTTTAGCCACGTTCAAAATGGGGAATTCAAAGTTTTCTTTATTACAGAGAAACAAAAGTTATATTTGAGTGAAAGTTTTATTTAATAAAAACATACAAGTTGAAATTTCTATTTAAATACGAAGTTGCATGAACTGAGCAAGCAATAGGTACATTAATTTATTTGTACTATTGAACACGATCTTTTTTGTCGAAACTTTTCAAGAGCAAAGCAACTCAAAAAAAAACCTATAACTCACTCGTGAATAACAGTAATGAAAAAGTCACAGTTTGATTATAGGTGTCAATATATGCCTAATTGCAGTGAAATTAGAACCATTTTATGAGCAATTGTGTTGAAATCTATCTTATTCTGAACTACCTACTTCTATAATTTTTTAAATTCTCCCTTTTTTACCCGACTTCGCCAGAAGGAGGGCTATGTTTTTCGAGTGTAGGTATGTATGTATGTTTCTTTGGCACGCTCTGTAGTTCCAAAATGTTTACACCTTCACTGTTTTATGTTATATTATTTTTATGTATGCGTGTAAAGAAACGTTTTGCAAAGCTAAGCTGTGTTGCCGATCTGTGACGAGTGTGGCCAACATTTTTTTGGTTTTTATTTAATTTAAAAATAAACGGGGATTTTAAGTTTGATGGCATCGCATTTAAAGAGGCCTCGCGAGGCCCCTTTAAGTGCGAGGCCGTGGTCGAGGGTCCACTCCACCCGCGCCCAGCTACGCCACTGAAAAAGATAATTTCTTAATCCCAGTTTCTGTCATCAGATCCTGGTAAGAACGGCAACGGTTCCTTAGTGACCGTCGATGCGTGGGGCTGCGTGCCAATACCTGCCAAGAGCTGCTTCGTGTGCCAGGGCACCTGCAAGCAGGCCCCGCTGCTGCAGTGCGACTACTGTCCCCTGCTGTTCCACCAGGTACTGTGAATCTTTGATGAGTATTTCATAGTATGCGCATGGATCATGGACCCCTCCGTACCTTGAAAAGCACGTTAAGCCCTTGGTCTCGGCTATCAGTTGTTGATCTTTGATCATCGTTACGGGTCGTCAGAACCCCCAAAAGTATGAGCCAGTTTTACCAAGGGATGTTGTATTACCCACCGAAACTGGTTTGTGGAGGTCAAATAGGCAGTTGGTCCACGTAAAATACTGGTATTCAGCTGTGTCCGGTTAGACTGGAATCCGACCCAAATTCAGTTGGAAAACGGCTAGGCAGAAGATGATAACTTCTAGGATCATTCAGAGATCGGTATAGCTTTTTTCATATTTGCTGTATGAAAATCACAATACCGATCTTACGACGACAATACGGATCTTACGACTAACTATTCTAATTTTACAAATTCTAGTAACCGATGTTCAACGCTCCATCAGTTTGCGATAGCAAAACGCAGACCTACTATAGTCTGTGGTGCATACAGTGACTCGTTAAGAGTTGGAGCGAACAGTCTTTCGAAAAGTCCGTGTGTGTTAGAACATCTCTTTTCGCGGCCAATGTTCTCTTGTCCCAAAACATGACGAACCACGAACGTATAAATGTCACGGCGGGATTTTATCGCGCATTGGACTTTCAACTCTCGGCGCTAAGCACAGCGTTACAAATTAGAAATAAAGTTTTCAATGGAATTAAATCTTACTCAAGCTATATTGTCATTTTTCCGTAATGTTATTGCAGTCTCAGATAGTTACATGTCGGTGTTACAGGACTGCCTCGACCCACCCCTGACTGCTCTGCCGACCGGACGCTGGATGTGTCCCAATCACGTCGAACAATACATTGTGAGTGTAATATCCAACTACTTTTGAATTCTTGTGAATAAAATTCCAGTCATTACAGAGCTAAATTTTCTACCCTAAAAATTACAATGTAGTTGAGTATAAGTATGGTCTGTTCCAAAACTATCTGACGGAAATGTAAACAAATGGATTAGAAAAGTCAGTGTTACTAGGCTTAAATATTTTATGGTGAAAAGCTTATTTATTATTATCTGAATGAATGTGCCTGACAATTACATTTCGCGGCACCGGAAGCCACGGTTACTAGCAGTGTCACGCGCGCCAACTAACTTGCTCAGCAAAGCGCCACTGACGCGAGCCCTGCAAGCAGTGAATGACACGGCTGACAGGATCGATTTATTTACGTGTTCTCTGAATGAATTCACAAAAGTCATATTATATGTCTTATGTTATTTAAGATAGTTTCATTAAGGACCACGCTACCGCATTAGGAAATTCCTGTAATGATAGCAGTGTTTGTGATAAATAAATTATTGAAATGTTATTGTTTGCGTCTAAAAGATTTTAGTTAGTACTAGCTTCTGGCCGCGATTTTGTCCGTTTGAAACTTCTTCGTTTCCCCGACCCACCCTATCACATCGCATCGTTCTTTTCTGATGTTTTATCTATTTTCTCGTCTCCTAAGGGCCGCGACACCTAGCGTGATGTTAATAGGCTTTAGTGAGTGATTGCGTAAGAATTTAACCTGAACAGAGTTTGTTTACACTTTCATCTGATACTTTTAGAATGGACCATAGAGATTTATTCTTAGCACAATCAGCTTATAATGTTCCCACTGCTGGGAGACAAGCCTCCTCCCTACAAGAGGGAGAATTCGAATTTTCAGTTCTAGCACAATGTTTTCCTTCACCGCGGTGAAGCGTGAAACGGTGCACCGTTTTGAAAGCAGTGTTGATAAAATAATTTACACAAAGTGCCTGCTTGGCCTCGAACCTACGACCTACAACTCGTACAAGTCGCCGCCGTTACCACAGGGCTACCACTGCTCTCGTGTAATTTATTCTCTTTAACCAATTGCAACGTTCGTCAGGACTGGAAGCTAGTGAATTCGATATCGGCGACGGAGCGCGTAGCTCTGTGGGAGAAGTTCTCGGGCCCTGTGGACCAGCACGCCGTCAAGGTGGACTTCATCAGACGGGCCCGCAAGCCACGGCCTGCTTTCCGGTGAGTTTTCAAACAACACCTCTGTTTCACAACACCACTGACAAATCAGTACCACAGTTTTCTTCGCTTATGTCGGCAAGTTGTACGAATTCATAATTTTAAAAGTACGGTCAGGCAACGTAATCACTTCAGCTCCTAAATTATTATTATTTAACACAATATTTACGAAGTAACGAGTGTAATCGTACCTAAGCGTATAATTTGAAAATACGCGGTAAAAAAAGAAGTTTGATGCAACATGCGTAATATACCCATTTTTGAAAAGTGCCTTAATTTCGATTCCAGTGCTAATAAACAACAAAAAAAAAATCATTTAAAAAAATCGATTAGTGCCAGAAAAATGCATTTAACACAAAAAAATTTTCAAAATACAAAACCAGCTGTATTTGTAGGAAAATGTGATAGCGTCCTTAAGTTGCATTTTAAAATTTATTTTGTCATTTCATGAAATAAAACTAACATTTTCCGACTGCATTTTGCCTAAGCTATCTCAATAACATATTTTTAGATTTTTTCTCATAGAGAGTAAAATACTACTACTACGATTATTGCTACTTGTGGAAGCAACACAAGCCAAATGAACTGCATTATACTCCTGTGATCAGCTTGCACCTAAAGATTTGATCCCTTGCCCAGCATCAAGGTGCCGGTGGCCGCCCGCGACCGCGTGGTGGTGCCGGCCATGGTGCGGCACCACTACCGCCACCCGCCGCCGCTGGTGCCGAGTCGGAGGGAGTACGTGCGCTGTAGAAATGGTGAGACTTATAATACAGCTATCTGCTGCCCGCGGCTCCGCCGGTCTCAATGTATTTTTTTTTTTTTCATACAAATTTCCATCCCCTATTCACCCCTTTACGGGGGAGTCTCCTAAAATCGTAATCTCGTCGTTTGATTCGATGTGTTGGTCAATTTGTTGGATGACCTCATTAAAATGGCAAAATTTTGATTTATAAACTACATTTTTAAACTAATATTATAAAGAGGAAAGATTTGATTGTTTGTTTGCATTGAATAGGCTCCGAAACTACTGAACCGATTTGAAAAATTATTTCACTGTTGGGAAGCTACACTATCCCCTGGTGACGTAGGCTATATTTTATCTCCGTATGTCCAGCAGTGGCCGTCTTCCGGCTGAAATGATGACGATGAAGACCGAAGCCTCAGCTTCAGACGGTTTAGATAAAACATTGTTTCTGAAATATAAGCTACCAGACTTACATAATAATAGTAATACTAGCTGACCCGTGCCCACTTCGTTGAGCGGTAAACATTTTTATATCACTCAATAGATTACGACATGATCGCGGTTCCATACCTATGTCGCATTATCTTTTTAACCATTCGTCCAAATTATATGCTGTAAAAGGGAAAAGTATTTTGTTTTAAACACTTGAGACGATAAATTCACTTATTTTGATAACAATTACTAATTGTTGATAATATCTACGGATATAAATAAAAATACAAGTCCTGACTGACTGACTCATCAACGCCCAGCCTAAACCCTTGGACCTAGAAAGTTGAAATTTTGCACAGAGGTTCCCTTTATAATGTAAACAAGGAATAAGGAAGGATTTTTTGAAATTCAACCCCTAAGGGAGTTAAATAGGGGATGAAAGTTCAGATGATGAAAAAAGCTAGTAACCAATAAACAAACAAACAAATAACGTGGCTTTCTATTTGTAAAAGAATTTTCAAAATCGGTTCAGTAGATCAACAGATTACCCCCCACAACCTCACAAACTTTACCCTCTTTATAACAAAAAAGGGGAAGAATTAATTCTTTCATTAATTACAAATACATTAATTCTTCCACATCGCTGTCAACAGGCAAAGTACCCAGAAGGCTGGCAGCATTGCCACGTTGTATGTTGATGCTGCTTCTTGGGCCAAAAATAGGCCAGCCCCCTGGTCACGTGAAAACCAACCACTTGGCGATGTCTCGAAAAACCAAGTGGCCACTAGTGTCTCAACCCCAAACGGCTCGAATATATAACTCGCAATAAGATTAGAATATTTTCGCCGTTTGAGGTTTCGTGTTGGATAATATTATCTGGAAATTTTGAATGATTTTAATGTCAGACAAACATCTACAGGCCGTATTAAGCAAGCCCCACCACTCATTTGCACTGTAAGTCGTAACATTTATTCATTAAAATAAAAATAATGAATTTTCGTTTAGTCTAAACCAAGGACATGCTAAAAGTCTTCCTTCCAAAAAATAAATTTAACATCATCCCAATCCTATACTGTAAAATAAATCAATTGAACACAAGCCACCTTATTACAAGACGCTATTTAATTTTAGTTCAAGCCTAAAAAGCTGTGAACGAGTTTTTGCATTCCCGACTTTATATAAATTTGGGTAAAGTTATTAACACAAACATGACAACTTAGCCTTAGAATAAGTTGTCAGTTCTGTAAAAACAACTGCATTTTTATACATAATTAGCTTTTTTTAGCGGTTCGCCCGCGCGGAACTTTCATCCCCTATTTAACCCACTTAGGCGTTGAATTTCAAAAAATCCTTCCGTATTCCTTGTCTAAATTATAAAGGGAACCTCGGTGCAAAATTTCAGCTTTCTAGGTCCAAGAGTTTGGGCTGGGCGTTGATGAGTCAGTCAGGACTTTTCTTTTTATTTATATAGACGAGTTCTTAATTCAAAAACTGGCTTGGTAGTTTAAACCTGATCTAAATAAAACCAAACTGCCAAAAATTGTTTTATAATAATGGGGATAGGGTTTAAGCGAACCACAAAACTGGACACCCATTAAGAACTTGATGATTTAATCGTGATTTTCTCCACAGTTATCAACAAGCAGAAAGCCAGCGGCTGCTACGACGGCAGTGATGATGATGAGGAGGCCCCGAAGCACAAGATCTGCATGAACCTGACCTGTCCCCAGTACAGCAGTGGCAACTGTGACGAGGCGCTGAGGGGCGTCACCGAGTCAGACGCCGCCGACGATTTGCACGCTATCAGCTCAGAGCCCAGTCTTAAGGTAACGTGTATTAGATAGTTCAGCTGTTCCGTACCGCTTTGAATACCGGATTTTTGACACTTCTTGACTTGCGAAGTAGTCAAAACCTTCGCTTATATGCCACGTCCCCCTCATCCTCTAAAACTACATAACCACCTATGGATCACCCCAGTCTGATTAATACGGCAAATGTTTTCGTGCCCGTGCCATTCGTGTTGTTTGCATTTTTTTAAATTTCGCTGCACGACTGTTCGCCGTCGGTATTTATTTGTCAATTTAGGAACTGTACGCTGTAGTCTCGGCCAGTGGCGGCTGGTAGGTCATGGAACTGGTGGTGCACTTTACTAGCTCACTAAGTATTAGGGGTAATAAGTAAATAAATAAAATTTATTTATTTCAGATAAGTAATTTAAATCTAAACGAATAAAAAATTAACAATAGTATTCAATTTCACGTAGTTTAGTATTCAACTAAACTTCGCGGTGACAATAATGAGTTGGTCATTCATTGTAGCCGGCATGCAAACTTTGCCAAACTTCGGGCGCTCTCGGTAATCGACGTTCGATAATATTCGGTTCAGTTCGACAAACTTCGGTTCCCCCGTGCGGCGCACGAGAATGGACAAATTACTCCGTATCGCTCCATACAGTTATGTCAACTATCTTCTGTCTCACGCGCTAGGCGTTAGCTCGGATTTCATAGAAATGTATGAGCATTCGCCGTGCGCTTCGGCATCGCGCACGTGGGATCTTATGTACCGCGAAAATAAGTCTTAATAGTTTGGCAAAGAGCTTATATTGTTTCGTTAGTTTTGTTAGTATTACATATACCACAATCAGAGGCTACAATACATTTTGTGATTCTTTCGACACCTATTAAAATCTGGTAGTTCAGCGCACGAGTGCACTTAAGGGACAGCCGCCCCTGGTCTCGGCAATTGATATCAAACCAAGCGCTCAATAGGTAAAGATGGATGTCAAAATTGGAAAAATTAAATCTAAAGTAATTATTTCCAATTTTGACACAGTAAAACCGCGTATTCGAAGTTAGAGCAACATGTTTTTGAGTTGCCAGCAACACTTTCCTGCAGTATTTTACACAAAATCATGCTGCTTCCACAATTTTTACCAACTTTTGTTGACCATGATATGGGGGGCTTATATTTCAAACCATTGGCAAAAATTATTTATTTATCAGTTTATCGGACCCGTACGTCCATGCATCACAAATCTTCATAACCCTTACAATATTTTCCACAGCCCGACCGCCATACAGACTCCTCAAGCGACCTTTCAGACTCAGACTTCGAATACCTCACAGCCACAGTGAAAAAACGAAAAGTATCCCAATCTGAAGACAAAAGCCCTAACAAACGAGGCAAGAGCGAGCGCCTCGAGCTGAGATCTGATGGAAACGTCGAGGAGTTGCTGGCAGTCGTGGATGAACAGCTCAAGAAGCTGGACGAGAGACTCGTGAAGTTGCTGGCGTGGCAGAGGCTGCAGCAGGTAATATGATAGTATAGTGAATGGCGGGGAGTTGCTAGCAGTCGTGGGTGAATAGCTCAAGAAGCTGGACGAGACGATCGTGAAGCTGTTGGCGTGATAAAGGCTGCAGCAGGTACTCCGTGCAAACCACGTCAACATGTCTATCAGTGGAAACTTGTAAATGCCCTTCAATTTAATATTGTTGAACACTGTTTAAGTTTCCTGAATACAGGAAAAGATTTTATCCAGTGCGCAAGTTGTAACCATGATCTCAGCATATCATTCTAGAAGATCCGGCGAAAATTCTCTGGGCCTAGCGCAGAAAATTTTCGCCGGATATACAAAAAAAAAAAAATCAGCAAAAAATCAGGGGTTCTAGAATTCATTAATGGTTACAATTTGCGCACTGGATAAAAACTTACCCTGTATAATAAAATAGAAAATCGTGTCTTGTAGAAACCCGTGTAATGATTGGAAATGTCTTATTGTGTATCAATCAATCATTTCAGCCTATCACAGTCCACTTCTGGATATAGGCCTCTGTGTATGCTCTGAGACAAATTGTCAATGGCTAGTGACGAGCAAACCAAAAAGAAAGAAAGACACTGCCTACCTAAATCAGACAAATATTTAAAACGAATATTATTTTATCAATAAACAAAAAATCTGGATTCATAAGTCAGCTCCACCTGTCGAGCGTAGGTCATTTCATTAGTATCATCGATACATTACCCGTTCGTTTGTACAATTTGACGCAACTTCGCATTGCGATGCACTAGCGCCGCTGAGTGCCTCGGGAGAGACACGAACTATTTGCGTCTTACTGTTTATATGTATGCTCTCGTGGTCATGCAGATTTATTGGGTGTGCGTTCCTATGCATACGAGGCACACAATGTAACAAGTAATGCACACTATCGGCTTTTAACGCTTTTTTACAGCGCGAAGAATTACGAAACGTACCGAAGATTTCGGAACAAAGTTGGTTATGCGACTATTTTATTGACATTCATTGAGTGTTTTTAAAGTATTTGGACAACATTTTAATTTTATACAAATTGAAGGGTTTCCACCTGTATAAAATGAAAATTAGTGATTATAATTTTAATTACATATTTTGGCGCACCGTCGCCCGTGCTATTATTTCGTTTTTGCTTAGGGAGTCATTGCGCTTTATAAATATTTTTCATGATGGTTTATATTTCAGTCATGTTAGGGAGAAATATAGAATATGTTCCATCACTGACCAGTCCACCGGGCCGGCCGCAGGTGCTGGCGGGCGAGCAGGCGTGGGGCCCGTGGCGCGGGGCCAGCCCGTCGGCGGGGCTGCGCGGCCGCGTGGCGCGCTCCGTGGACCGCGCGCGCCTGGCGCGGCTGGGCCTGGCGCGGCGCGCGCTGCCGTCCGAGCTGCTGTCGCGCGCCGACCGCGCGCGCATCGCCGCGGCCGTGTGGGGCGCGCCGCCCGCGCCGCCGCCCGCGCCGCGCTCGCCCGGCCACTCGCTCAGCGACGCCACCGTGCGCGCCACGCTCTGCGCCCTCACCGGCCCTGACAGGTACGTCATTCATTATTATTAGCATTCGGGGATTATACGAGTAACTCTACTGGCTCAGTTGCGGCGCGGGCTGGCACATCAACGTGCAAGGGACGGTCGGGCTGGAATCTCCGCTGCGCGCCACCGGTATTTATAATTTCGGCGCTAAATGCATTGAACTGTTTACAATGCCTGGCCTCTACATTTTGTGCTTCACTGCCATTGGTCGATTAATTAACTTCCATTGTAGATTTAATGCTAATTCCACCATGTTATTTAGTATATAAGTAGGGACATTATTTAATAAAACAAGATCACCATATCTTACAATCTAGTGTTTTAATCATCATCTGCCTTAGCTGCCTGATCGCCAAATTCTAAAAGAGTATCCATGGATTTTCTTGCCCGTTCTTCTTCTCGGGAACTTACTACGCTTTGGCTTTTCTCTCTAACTTTTGACAGCTAGAAGTCAAGTTTTTGAAAAATAAAAACCAGATAACAAATTTCATAAAAAACTTACCTCATCATCCAACCCTATCTCGAAAACAGGCTTTTCCAAGAGAAACAAGGAGATGCTAGATCTCCGCTACGAAAAATCAAAGCCGGCGTTCCACAGGGTTCCATGCTGGGCCCTGTACTACATAACATACATATTTACCTCAAACTTACCGGTATCTAAAGACGTGATCGTAACAACATACGCTGATGATTTAACCAACCTCGCAAGTGATGAAGCGAAGTGAATTACTAGCCTCGGCTAGTAATTAGCTCCCACACCTACTAGACAAGACCCACGTATGGATGAGAAGGTGGCACATCTAGTGCTCAAAAATCGAACCACATCACATTCGCTTTAAAAAGAGGAAATTGCCCTTCTATCAGACTGGGCACTGATGTTTTGCCAGATAAGTAAAATACCTGGGCTTGAACTTAGACAAAAGACTCACCTCAACCTATCACATAAAAAAGAAACGGGATTAAATTAATCATAAGTTCCGAAACTTGTACTGACTTATGGGCAGAGACTGTCCCGTCTGTTGATAACTAGCTTCTGATCTATAACGCCGCGTTGAAGCCCATCTGGACGTACGGAATGCCACTGTGGCACTCTGCCAGTAAGAGCATCGTCATGTTCATCCAGCGTGTCCAAAACAACATTCTGCGTACCATCACAAGGGCCCTGTGGTTCTCCAGAAATGCCGAGATCCACAAAAATCTTGACATTCCTACAATTCTGACTGAAATTGACAAATTCAAAAGAAATATGCTGATCGGCTCTCGGTTCATCCAAATACTCTGGCAAATGATCTTTTACAACCTTCCCTGAATGTGAAAAGGCTGAAAAGGAATGATGTGCTTTAGAAAGGCAGTCGAGACCCTGGTCTTTTCGCCTAAACGCCATTTTCATTTAGCTCATCTGCTAATAATAGTCTTGCGACTGATTGCAGAATAAACAGAAAAAGACATAAAAATTAAATTTCGTGTAATTCCTTATCATAGACTAGCTTTTGCCAGCGGCTTCGCCCGCGTGGCGGTCGGAAATTATCCCACGGAAACGTAATACCGGGATAAAAAGTATATGTGTAAGTAAATCGAGGTTATAAAATATCTTGGTGTCAAATTTCATTCACATCCGTTCGGTCGTTTTTGCAGAATTGTAAAACAAACATCTAAACATACAAACTTTTTCATTTTTATATTAGTAGGATAATTGGATTAGTCAATAAAAATATAATACGGAAACTCGGATTTTATATGATAATGGACCGCTGAAGTGAATAATCTTTTGACTAGCTTTTGGAGGGCACAGTAGATCAACTTCATCCAGCGTGTGATTAGAGAGATGTGCATCCTGCTTTCGTCTGATAATTTTGTACGCTTAAAGGTTTCCATGGCAATCGTCAACAATTTCGATCACGACGTGCATGTTTTTAAACGTCTCCTCAAAATGGAGAAAGGACAAAACCCGACTCGCTCAAACTATGATATGCAATCAATCACAAAATATCAGCGGCGAGGTGTAAATTTTTGTATTTAACACGCTTTTAATAGCTTCACCTGTATGTTTGTTTGTTTGTAACCGACTCTTTTTTTGGACTTGATTTTGACCCACTTCAAACGTCAGATTTCATTTAAACTTTGTAGACTTATTGAGGACCGATGACAATTCAATAATAAAAAAAATATATCGAAAAGCTCAAAAAACTGAAAAATCACGCTTTTGTAGCTAGCAGAACTAAAAAATTGAAAATAAATAATGGTTTAAAATTAAAAAAAAAAACTCTTTAAAAACCAAACTAAAAAGTAAGAAATAATTTAATTCTATTAAAAAGCGTGGGGTGCTTGATATTAATTGATTATAAAAACACCTCAAAAACGACCGCACGCTTTTTAATAGAATTGGATTATTTTCTACTTTTTATTTTGGTTTTTAAAGCGTGTTTTTTAGTTTTTTAAACTATTATTTATTCTAAGAGCGAAACTAAAGCGAAGTCGGATAAAACCAAATAAAATGTGCAATATTCCTCCATCTCGTTCTCGCTGACGCATTCTTCTATATCTGTCTTTGTCATAACCTGTTGTACAGCGGCTTGCTCTCGTGCATGTGTATATCAAGCGGTGCCACGAGACGTAAAGTGACACCGATACGGGATCGCTATTGTATGATATTTTAGTTGCCGGTTATGATATTTTGGCGCCTGGTTAATTTAGGTTTTTTTTTGTTGCAATTAAAAGCTAAAAATAACCCTTTTTGTTGTTTGAATGTTATGGTCAATAGGTGCTTGTGGCTAAGTAACAAAGCTGCGCGGGTCGATCGATCAGGTTAAGCTACGCTTGCCGCGGTTGGTCCGTGGATGGGTGACCATCTTTACATACCAAGACCCCTCCGTGCCTCGGAAAGCACGTTAAGCCGTTGGTTCCGGCTGTCATTTGTGGATCTTTGACAGTCGTTACAGGTCGTCAGAAGCCCGAAAGTCTGACAACCAGTCTTACCAAGGGGTATCGTATTACTCAGTAACTGGGTTGTGTAGGTCAGATAGGCAGTCGCTCCATGTAAAATACTGGTATTCAGCTGGATCCGGTTAGACTGGAAGCCGACCCCAACATAGTTGGGAAAAGGCTGGGCAGATGATGGTGAATTAGACACCCGTAGTGTAACTATATTTTTAAAACGCTTTTATTAGCTTCATTTGATAATAATAGCCACTATTGACGTGCCATTTTTTAAGAGATAGAGTTGCCGATGCGAATCCCGGAAGGGAAGCTGGTAGGAATCGTGTCATGTGGTGCTTCCGCCACTGCAAAATATTACCCTCAAAAGCTAACCTTTATTAATAATAATACCAGCCTATTTTTGTCCCACTGCAAATACCTGTTCTCATACAAAGAAGGCATTAGAATCGATCACCACGTTGTATCTATATAATATACTAGTTTTTGCCAGCGGCTTCGCCCGCGCGGAAGTTGCGTCCCTTATTTAACTCCCTTAGGGGTTGAATTTCGAAAAATCCTTATTCCTTGTCTACATTATAAAGGGAACCTCTGTGCAAAATTTAATTTTTCTAGGTCCAAGGGTTTGGGCTGGGCGTTGATGAGTCAGTCAGGACTTTTCTTTTTATTTATATATAATACTAGCTGTCCCGACAGACGTTGTCCTGTCCGTCCAAAAGTCATTCATACAAAATCCCTACCCTACCTACCCTAGTGGGGCCGGATTTGTCGGAGAGCCAGTTTGGTTTCCGCAAGGGGCGCTCCACGGTGGATGCCATCATGCGCGTGCGAGCCCTCACGACGGGGGATGCTGTGGCCCGGGGTGGGGTCGTCTTGGCGGTGTCATTAGACATCGCCAATGCCTTCAACACCCTGCCCTGGAGTTGCATAAGGGAGGCACTCCGGTATCACCGGATGCCGACCTACCTCTGTCGTGTGGTCGAGGCCTATTTGACGGACAGGGCCGTCATCTACCCCGGTCACCTCGGAGAGTGGAACCGGCGAGAGATGTCGTGCGGTGTCCCACAGGGATCGGTCCTGGGGCCGCATCTGTGGGACATCGGGTACGACTGGCTGCTGCGCGCCGACCTCCCTAGCGGCGTCAGTGTAGTTTGCTACGCTGACGACACGCTGGTCCTGGCGCAAGGGAGGTCATACCAGGCGGCGGCCGACTTAGCGACACAAGGGGTTGCGACAATCGTCGATAGGATCCGGCAACTGGGACTCGAGGTGGCATTGCACAAGTCCGAGGCCATGTGGTTTCATGGTCCTCGGAATGCGCCACTGACGGGTTCCCAGATAACAGTGGGAGGGGTTCACATCGGCGTCGAGTCGACCATGAAGTACCTGGGACTCGTCCTCGACAGCCGGTGGAACTTCGCGGAGCATTTCCGCCGTTTGGCACCCAGACTGGAGCGGGCCGGGGCTGCGTTGAAGCGGCTCTTGCCCAATCTAGGGGGGCCAAACGCCTCCTGCCTGAGGCTCTACGCGGGGATCGTGCGGTCCATGGCCCTATACGGGGCGCCGGTGTGGGCGCCTACGTTGAGGCGCCAACCAGCTCGCAAGCTGAGGGCGTCCCATAGGGTCATGGCGATCAGGATGATCCGAGGATATCGCACGATCTCCGGCGAGGCGGCGGGCCTCCTTGCCGGATTATTTATTTATTTATTTATTTATTTGCTCTCATGCACATCACACATTTTACAATATTATTGTCGGTTTTTGTACATAAACCCTGTCAGGGCACTGCAAAGCACAATGTTGGTTTGCTGTTGAGTATCTGATTATCATAATTATCACTTTAACGAAATCTAATCTTATTATGACGAATTTAAACACATTATGACACATATCAGTAATAAAAGATTTAAGAAAAAAAAAAAATACATGTCGCAAAGTCATTTCGATGTCACAATTTAACAGTAATAAATAATAAACAATAACACACATAAAGTCACATAAAGTCACATTTAGTCAGATTGCAGTAGTACGAGTAGGTAGGTAGTAAAAACAGTAGAATTAAATATTTAAGGAATAGGTAATACATAGTTATAATCATGTCATGTCAAGTTATTAATTGAATTATGGTGTGTAATTATACAATACAAAATAAATAAAAGACTCGATATAATGTCACTGGAATAAACAAAATGCCTTTGATTAGGCCGGATCTAAAAGAGAAGAGGAAGCTCTGAGTACGTAACTCGTACCTATATCTATAACGTTTTATCCGTCATGTATTCGTCAACTGTGTAATAACATTTATCTATTAAAAATAATCTTAGTTTGCTATAGAATGAATTTGCATTATCGTCATCTTTTATATAATTCGGTAATTTATTATAAATGGTTGCGATTCTATAGTTGGGGCTATTTTTCATAATTTTTAATTTTGGTGTCGGTGTAATCAACTTATTTTTGTTTCTTCGGTTATAATTTTGGTTTGCTTCTATGTTTGATTGAAAGTAATCTCTGTTTTTTCACGAAGGTAACTATTTGTAATATGTAAAGGGAGGGTAACGTCATTATTTTATTTTTTATGAAATGTGGTTTACAACTTTCCCATGGCTTAATGTTCATAAGGATGCGTATACATTTCTTTTGCATGATGAAAATATCATTAAAATCTGTGCTTTCACCCCACAATATTATGCCATAGTTAAACCATGCATAAGCGTAGGCATAGTATGTTGCGAGCGCGGTCTCATAGTTTGTGTTGCTTTTTAATTTGCTTAATGCATATATAAATTTTGATAACTTAGTCTTCAGACTTTCGATATGCTTTTTCCATGTTAGATTATTGTCCAATGTTAAACCGAGAAGTGTTAAATCGTCTCTTTCTGGGATATTTAATTTAGTACTAAGATTATTTATGTTAAGCGGCTTTCGTTGGTATGTCCTAAATTGTAGTAGATTACTTTTGTTAGCATTAATTTGTAGATTGTGCTTCTCTAGCCACGACTTAACTATTTCATATGTATTTTCAATGTTGGTCAAAGTTTCTGTGTTTTCAGTGCTTCTAAACACTAGTGATACGTCGTCCGCGAATAGAACGCACTTCGAGTCAATTATTTTAGGTAGGTCGTTTATATAAATAATAAATAATATACACCCCAAAACAGTGCCTTGTGGAATGGAGTGGTTAAGAATCTTTGTCCGTGATTTTACAATTTGTATTTCTTTTGCTTCTTTGTCGTAGTATTCTATTTCAACATATTGTTTTCTATTTTTTAGGTAAGATTTTAGCCATTTATAGCCCGTACCCCTAATTCCTATGCCATATAATTTTTGTAACAAAATGTCATGGGAAACCCTATCATATGCTTTAGTCATGTCTAGGAACAGGCCTATGGCATATTGTTTGTCATTGATGAAGTTATATATTTCTTGTACGTAATTATATACCGCGAGTGTGGTCGATCTTTCTTGCCTAAAGCCAAACTGGTTTATGTCCAAGAGATTGAATTTTTCCAAAAACTTGCTAATTCTATTGGCCATTGTTTTCTCGAAAATTTTAGATATAACTGGTAGAAGGGCTATTGGTCGGTAGGAACAGGGATATTGTGGCTTGCCGCCTTTTTTAAATATTGGTCGTAGTTTAGCTTCTTTTAATTTATCCGGAAAGATACCTTCGTCAAAGGATTTATTTATTAGTATAGTTATAGGTGGTGTCAAATCATTAACACATTCTTTGATTAGGAAAGCCGGTATTTCGTCTACTCCGGCACTGCGCTTGTTCTTCATTTTACGTATTATACACGGCTAATTTTAGGTCGTTCTGGAACCGAAAGCCATGAACTCGATCATCGAACTAGAATCGATTGAGACTATTATTTTAAATAAACAACAAAAAAAAAAACACGAATCATTAAATTTATTGTTTTCTTGAGTGAAATAATGAGAACTCGAAGTAACGCTTCCTTGCGATCAATGTATACGTGCGTATAAAACGTATCGACAAACGGCAACACATGCGAACGATATCCATTGAAAAATCCATTCATCGATCAGACAGCATGATCCGTTAGCCACGCCCCCGACCCCCGTCTAGCCGACCGCCCGCCCTTCCTTGTTCCGAATTCCTTCCCAGTATTGTGTCGCGTTTCGCTGTATTAGGTCACGTACACCGCACGCGCAACCTAATTACGCGCCAAAAATGAGTGCAATCTGTGTGTGAAATGTGGATTTTTATGGGATTGCGAACCATAACTTGGAAGAGGCTAGAGGATTGTAAGCTCAGCCGGAATACCTGAACTCACTGCGCGCACGTGGAATCAACGACCCTCAAGTTCCCTTCACCTCCACCATTCTGGCCGCAACTCAGCGCCTCCTCGATCATGGACAGTTTCGAGCGCCCGCACACGTGCAACGCGGACCGCGTTAGAGGAAGATATACTGGAGTAGGTAGGTACTTCGAACGCTAGGTACCCACGTCGTAGTACCACAATGGCGGCCAGGCGATTCAATGTTAGCCAATAGTCATCATTTCAGCCGAAAGACGTTCACTGCTGGACATAAGCCTCCCCCAAAAGGGGGGGTTTTGCCATAATCGCCACGCTTGGCAGGCGGGTTGGCGATCGCAGTGAGGTGATCAAATGCATAGAGAACGCTGCTGCCCATTCTCTAGTAGATCCCTTAGTCGCCTTCTACGACACCCACGGGAAGAAATGGGATGGTGCTATTCTTATACGCCCGGCAACACACACGGGACCAATTAGCCAATAGTAAATATGGAAAATGAATTCGAATGGATTAAATTACATCCATAGGTACGTGTTTCTAAACCTATGGCTGCCGTTTTACTATGTCTATTTATTTAAGCGTAGGTACCTAGTTCACAGATGACAGAGTTCGCTGATCGCCGCTACCTTTGCCTACGCGCCGACTTTTTTTTAAATAAATACGCAATCGTTAAATAGGTACACAAATAAAATAAGATAAGCGAATTTAGACTTTATTTCATAACCGTTAACGGGGAAAAATAGAAATTTCACCAAACTAGGTTAGTAGGTCCGCAGTTTACTAAAAATATTCTGAGAAATCTATTGTCTCGTGTCCGACCGGGCTGTACAAGGGTTCAAGGTTCACAACCGAATTACGCGGTTAAAGTTATTCAAATAAGGTCTTAATTCGGTTCAATGTTTTCATAGTAAGGGACACCTCCAACTAATAATGAACTCTATGCAACTCACTAAACGATTCATTTTTCTGTTTGAATTGCCTGCCTTTGTAGAAGCCGCCGCAAGCATTGTCGCAAAAAAATGTTTTAGGCAGTATTATGGTAGGTAGGTACTCGTATGTTTATTAAGTACCTATTAGCTCGATTGGTCGACACTCGATTCAAGGCCTTAAATGCAACTCCCAAGCGTACTCGTCGTGTCTAGTTGACGGGTAGTACACACGGCTACACATCAAGCTATACATTTCCAGTATAAGCTGATCTCGCATTGTAAACGATTTTCGTACAGCACGAGATCAGCGTAAACTGGAAATGTATCGCTTGATGTGTAGCCTTGTGTACTAGGTGATATCGTGATGCGAGAGGGGTGAGTTAAATGTCAATTAATTTCTCTCGTTTACGAGGAGACTGTAAATCCCGTGCTTCCGATACAATGAGAGATGATGGAGGTAAATGAACTTACACCAACCAACGATTGAGGTTTGTGTAGGTAGTGTAGGTACTTACTTGCAGCTGGTTTTTCGTCCGACGTCTATTGACCCACCGCGAGTAGGTACCTACGCAATCAACTGATTCGCACACGCACAGCTGTGCCGCGCTACGTCATCACCGAGCGGATCGCGTACGATCTTGCGTTTATGAATGAAATAGTGAAAGTGCTACTAAAATTTTACTCGTATGACAGAAAAAAAGTGATAAATTTCTAACTTCTTTATTAGACGTCTTAAAAATATAATAACAATGCCAATAGTAACTATTACTCATTTGGAGTTACTGTGTTTCGGCTCCAGAACGATCTAAAATTAACCGTGTATTATAAATTTCACGCTCCGTGGCGGGTTGGACGAATAGGGAATTTATTGAGGGTGTAAGGACTGGGCATGTATTCGACGTGCTGTTGGGTAACGGTTCGCCGACCGAAGCAAAGAAGTCATTAAAGATATTAGCAACCTTTGTTGGTGTACTTGTGGTTTTATTGTCATCATAACGCAAGGTAACACTTTTAGTATGACACTTGAGGTCTGGTTTAATGTTGTTTTTAATAATGTTCCACATGGTTTTAGATTTATTTTGTGAGCGTTTCATTTCCTTAATATGATTATATTTCTTTGACAGTTTTACACAATTTTTCAATATTTTTTCATAACTTTTGTAGTGTGTTTTTAAAAGTTCGTTATTAGTCTTTTCTATAAACATTTTTAGCAATCTTTTGTGCTCACATGATTTTTTTATACCTACAGTTAAGTAAGGTTTCTTTGTATTATTTTTGATTTTTACACGTTTTTTAGGTATGGTTTTATTTAGTAACACATGCATCTTATTATCAAATTCGGTGTAAATTTCATTAACGTTTTTATTTTTGCATAGTATTTCGTTCCAGTCCATTTGGCTAAGGTTAAGTTTAAACTGTGATATTGATTTTTCATTAAATAATCTTTTCGTCCTGAAGTAAGAAAAAATATGTTTTTCTATTCCCGGTGAGCGTTGCGAATAGTTGAGGCTTTTGTGGTCAGAAATACCAGTATTGTCAATGGTTAGGTTGTATTGTCTTTGATTTGTAAATATTAGGTCTATGCAGGATGACGTAGTCAGTGTCTGTCTAGTTGGTTCGTTGACGATTTGGTGCAGGTTGTGTTCTAACATTATGTTTTGTAGTCGCTGGTAGTCTTTGTTTTTAGATGATTTGTCAATATTAAAGTCGCCGGTCAAAATTATATGGTTTTTGTGAATTTTGGGTTGTACTTTTTTAAGTATTTCTTTAATGACAGCAAAAAAAGTTTCAATGTCGCGATCCGGTCTGTAAATATTAATAATAATTGTATTTTGTGATATGATTTCTACAGCGCAACATTCAATTACACATTCTATAGATAAGTTAGTACAGTCTTCTAGGTGCTCGTATTCTATGCCGTTACGTAAGAGGATAGCTACTCCTCCTCCTCGATGGTTACGTCGGTGATAAGCAGAAGCAAATGTGTACCCGTTTATGGTGACGCTATCCTTTTGGTCTTCACGTATCCATGTTTCTGTCAGGCATATTGATTGGTAGCTCTTGTGTTCTATAAAATCCTCGAGTATGTGTGTTTTATTGTTTATGCTTTGGATATTTTGGATCAATATCTTAAACACGAAAGGGATCCGGTCTGGCTTGGTCAATAGTGGGTGATAGGGTGTGTCTCGTTATGTTTGGGTCATCATATTTCTGTGTTGGAGATTACCGCCATGGGATCTGTAGGCAAAGGTCCTCGCGCAAATATGGGAGTGGCGCGAGGAGGCCAAACGCCGGGGCGTAACTCCGCTGCCGCAGGAAATCGCGGCACAGCGGACAGAGCTCCGGCGGGATCTCATGGTGACATGGAGAGAGCGATTGTCGCAACCCAGTGCTGGGCACGCCACGATTGCGGCGGTAAGTCCCCTCTTTGAGGAGTGGTTCGAGAGGCGGCATGGCGTCCTCACCTTCCGCCTGACGCAGGTCCTCACCGGACACGGTTGTTTCGGGAGGTTCCTGTTTCGGATAGGGCGGGAGGAAACGCCCGGGTGTTTCCACTGCGAAGATCGCCCTGAGGACACGGTGGAGCACACGGTGGCGGTCTGCCCTGCTTGGGCGGAGCACCGCCGTGTCCTCGTGGAGGCGATCGGCGGCGGTGATCTCTCGCGTCCGGCCCAGGTACAGGCCATGGTACGGAGCGAGAGGGCATGGGGAGCCGTCACCTCCTTCAGCGAAGCAGTGATGCTCGCGAAGAGGGAGGCGGCGCACGTGAGGGAGAGGCAGCATATGCGCCCTCGCGACCCCAGCCGCCGCAGGATACGGAGACGCCCTGGGCGTCGGGAATCCCAGGCCGATTTCCGGCCACCGTAGGCATGGGCTTAAGGACGGCGAGTAATGGGTAGCTCGCTGTCCGGTAAGGACCAAGCCCAAGTCGACGGCGCGTTGTGTTCCACGCGCGCCTCAAAGAGATGTCAGCACAAAAAATGATGGGGCCCGCAAGGGCCGATGCCTGCCAGGGGTGCGGGTTTGTTCGAAAGAGACACCACAGCCCCTGGCATACGGGCTACTGAAGGAACACGGGTGGGTTTTAGTCAGTAAAAGTCTGACACGCCCTCCTGCTCCACCCAGAGCGGGAGAAGTTATTTGATGATTTCCCACCCAAAAAAAAAAAAAAAAACCCTACCTACCCTATCTTACCTACCCTACCTACCTTCTTACAGAGTTATGACAACCTGGTACTTCGATGGTCAAACTTGTAACTTGTATCACTCACTGTACTCATGCTATTAGGTGAATTCCTACCGAGTTATGACAACCTGGTACTTTGAAGGCATAAAACGTTTTCAGGTAGTTTGACAGGTAGTGACAGTTTGTATGGGAAAATAAAATTGTTGCTACTTCGATTTTTTTTGATTTTTTGCGATCATAAATTGAGATGTAAGCTATCTTTTAAGTTGGACCATATTATAAATAGTGACAAAATTTTATCAAAATCCGTTCAGTAGTTTCGGAGTTTATCGCGAACATACATCGTGACACAAAATTTTTATGTAGATAGATATAAAAGCGAAAGGATTGATTGACCTTTCGCTTTTACAGGGTGGGCTAGAAAGAATTGCGAATTTGAAAAAATCATTAAAAAAACTCAGTACAATTCACATTCAAATTTTTATTTCTATAAAAATTGACATCTGGGAAATTCATTTCTTAAAAATGATGTCATCCAGGTGTGCACCATCGCGCTGCAAACATTCTTCGAATCTGAACCTCAAATTGGTAAAAACTCGCTGGCACATTGCACGGGGAATAGCTGCCATTTCTTCCCGGATATTAGTCTTCAACTGGTTAATCGTGGCTGGGTTATTGGAGCAGACTCTACTTTTTAGGTATCCCCACAAAAAAAAGTCCGGTGGCGTTAGATCCGGACTTCTAGGAGGCCATGCAATGTCACCTCGGCGCGATATCAGTTTCCCAGCAAACATCTCGTTTACGACCGCCAAAGAGGCATTAGCTGTATGGCATGTCGCGCCATCTTGTTGAAACCATGTCGCACGATTATAGGCTTCAAATTGTTGCAGTTGTGGAAAGAAAAAAACCCTTAACATGGCTATGTATCGGTCAGAATACACAGTGACAGATTGGCCTTGTCGAGTTTCGAAGAAGTAGGGTCCGATAATTCCGTGCGCTGACATGGCCGCCCAAACGGTTACTTTCGGCGAATGCAGAGGCTTTTGATGTTTTGCACGTGGGTTCTCTCCAGCCCAGTAACGGCAATTCTGTTTATTCACATGTCCATTTATGTGAAAATGGGCTTCGTCGGAGAACAGAATATTGTTGAAACTCCGAAAGCGTTCCAACATTGTTTCAACAAAAGCTCGTCGTAAAATTGGATCATTTGGCTGTAATTCCTGCACAAGTTGAATTTTATACGGGTGCAATTTCAGATCTTTCAACAAAATGCGACGCAAAGATGTTCTGGATACCACAAGTTCGGCTGAACGCTTTCGAGTCGATAGAGCAGGATTACGTTGAACTGAAGCTCTAACTTGTTCAATTGTGTCTTCCGTTCTTGTTGACCTTGGGCGTCCCGCAGGCTTCTGTTTGAGAGTCGAACCAGTAGCTTCGAACTTTCTGACCCACGATCGAATCACACTTTCCTTTGGACACTGATTTAGGTCGTGTAATCCAAACTCACGCCGAAATAAACGCCGAACAATAGCGCACGAATCGCGATGTTTGTAATAATGTTTAACGCAGAATGCACGTTGCGCTCCGGTGAAGTGATCTATTGCGACTGAATTTCCGAGAACCGAGCTACTTAACCCCACCACCCGCGCAGTCCCCTCTCTAAAGCTTCAAACGCAAGAGTGTTTTTAAAATCGTACGCCTTTCTGGCCCACCCGTTATATCTATCTACATATATCTACATTCATTCACTCACTGATTGAACACCTAATTTCAAAAACGACTGGACCTACGAAGATGAAATTTGGCAGGCAGGTAGATTATGAGTAGGAGACGTCAGCTAAGAAAGGATTTTAGAAAACTCTACCCGTAAAGGGAAGTGGAAGTTTGATGAGATGTGATGTGAAAAATGTGGATGAAATAAAGAGTGAACATTTTTATTCCGTTAACGCAGGCATAGCCGCGGGCAGCAGCTAGTTGATATATAAGTCGCAAGTTTCTTCACAATATTTTCCTTCACCAGTGTCAGTGATGTCCAAGGCTAACCACAAATACTTATAATTTTCAGGAATGGCATAGGCGATGGCCTAGGCAGACCCATCCCCATGCGCCTGTCGTCGCTAACCATCGGCACAGACAGCGGCTGTGACGTGCGACTGGACGGCGGCGTGTGCAGGCACGTGTCGCGCAACCACGCCGTTATATTCATGGACGAGGTGAGCTACTGCAGCGTTTCATTTCAGCCGAAAGACATCCAGTCATCCACTGCTGGACCTCCCCCAATACAGCAGCGCTTATAATAAAAAGAAAAACAACGTAACTGCGCTAAGAGTTGTATTACGGGTACTCATAGGGTAGATGCTACGTCCCAGACTTCGGCATATTGTCAATATGAAAAAGAACCGGAGTCAGGGCCGTCTTTACCAGGGGGTGCAAGGGGTGCGGTGCACCCGGGCGCAGAGCGCCCGGGGGCGCCTGTCGAGCGCTGAATTTTTGGATTTTTCAATGAACTTAATGCCATTGCACAGTTTTATATACTTGTTAAAAATAAACCATCGGGTGCTCAAAATAGAAAAAGGAAACTGGAGAAAGAAGAAAAAATTAAAAAGCTAACTTCTCCGATTGACTCTTTCTTTCGACCAGGGTGCTTACTCTGGAATATAATTCCGCTTCTTCAACCGAGAAGTTGTATGAACCAAATAATGGTAATTTTTTAAAGTTGGTGGAGAGTATATCTAATTTTGATAGTACACAATCAGAACATATTGCTCGAATTCAAAGAGCTCAGCATCGCATGCCACATTATCTTGGTCATAACATTCAAAATGAACTGATTAGTATAATTGCTGAAAAAATTAAAACGACTATAATTAGTCTTCTGAAGCAATGTAAATACTACTCTGTAATTCTAGATTGCACACCTGATATTTCACACCAAGAACAACTTACTGTTATTGTGAGGTTTATTTATTTAAATCCATCGCGCTGAGGTACGAAAATTTTTTTTAGGTTTTTTACCTGTAACTGATAGGTACTACCGGACAAGGGTTGGCGACATATTTGTTAGATTTCTTAAAATCATGCGATATTGAATTAGATGATTTGCGAGGCCAAGGATATGATAATGGGGACCAATATGAGGGGGAAAAATGTAGGCCTCCAAAAAAAAATATTGGACATGAATCCTCGTGCTTTTTACGTACCGTGCGCTGCTCACTCCCTTAATTTAGTAGTAAATGACGCCGCTAAAAGCTCATTGGGAATTACAAACTTTTTCTGTATTGTCCAAGAAATCTATGCATTTTTTTCAGCATCCACATCACGCTGGGATGTAATTATGAAACAGATGCCTACTTTGACATTAAAACCTCTTTCAAATACGCGTTGGGAAAGTAGATTTGATGCTCTTAGAGCACTCCGTTTTAACAAGGATAAAATTTACGATGCATTATACTACATTTTTACAAATAACAGGTATGACAGCGACACAAAAAACATAGCGAGTTCATTAATAACCAAATTAAAGTCTTATAGATTTATATGTTCATAATGGTACAATATTTTACTAAAGATTACTATTGTAAGCAAAAATCGGACGTACCTAAGTAATTATTTCAGAAGCTACCAAAATGATTAATCTGGTTTAAAAAGATTTGGAGAAATACCGCACCGATAGCGCGTTTGAACAGTTGTTATCTGATGCAAAATTAATTGCTGAAGAATTAGAATGCGAAACAGAATTTAAAGAAACTGCTCGTCTACGTCCCCGAAAAAGACATTTTGATTACGAGGCTGCAGATGAGCCCATTTTAGACCCAACCAACAAATTTAAAGTATGTTTTTATTTTTTTCTACTGGACACTGCTATCTCGAAATTAAATGAGAGATTCGATTTGCTGACGGAACACAATTCAGTTTTTTCACTCTTCCAAAACATTGAATGCTGGAATAAATTAGAGATGCATGAAAAAAAATCTCAGTGTTATCGGCTCCAAGAAAAACTAACATTTAAAAATAGATTTGATATTGACGGGGAGGATTTCTATAATGAATTAGAATTGTTGCCAATATTTTTTCTCAATGCATCAACAAGTACTCCCACTGATATTTTAAGCTATACCTACATAAATATTGTGATAATTTAATTTCCTCATTTCCCAATATCTCAACAGCTTTGCGTATATATTTAACACTACCTGTTGCAGTAGCAGAAGGTGAAAGATCCTTTTCAAAATTAAAATTAATAAAAAATTATCTTCGCTCAACCATGACCCAAGACAGACTGACAAACTTAGCCATTATAAGTATAGAATCCAAAATTGATATAAAAATAAATGATTTAATTAAAATCTTTGCCAACTGAAAAGCGAGAAAAATTGAGTTTGTTTGATGTATGTGTATGTACTTACATGTAATAAATAGATACTTATTAATAGAAGTTTTAAGTTTAATTTAGTTTTTTAGAGTAATAATTAAATAAATTATCAAAATTACTTGTATTGTGTTTTCTTGGTTGACTAGGACCCCCTTCATACTGCAGTGTGTCGTCGGTCACGTGCCACACTGCAGTGTAAAAAAAAACGAGGGCGTAGGCTGAGTCCCGCACCCCGGCGCAGAATAGACTTAAGACGGCCCTGACCGGAGTTACCGACATAGCTTGCAGAGGAAGTAAGCTGAAGTGGCAGTGGGCTGGCCATGCTGTCGAAGGACCGATGGACGGTAGAGAAGACCAGTCCTGGAGTGAAGACCGCGTATCGAGAAGCGTAGTGTGGGACGCCCCCAGCTAGATGGACCGACGACCTTAAGAAAGTGGCTAAGATGATGCAGCATTTAATGTTATTATTTGAGTTATTTAACCCATTGTTATTACTTTTCCGTTGCTAAAACTATTTTTTTAATGATAATTGGGCTTTAAATTTCAAAGTTACTGTATTTTTACATAACACAAAAATGGCTGCCATTCAGCAGGGTGTGGGTTCCGACCTCACATGTACAATAATTTTATTGATAGAAAAGAGCAAACTACCACCCCTTTAAGTTTGTACAGTCCGAAACCGGACATATTGTATCTTTAAGCTTTTATTGTTATTGCAGAATTACACGCACACATATTCCTCATCACGCTCACTCCTCACTCAACTCAAGACACGTTATTCAAGCGAGTTGAAACCCTTTACTATGGTGTTTACCCTAGCCCACCATCTCCTGCACAATGTCAAATCTTTGCTTATAAAGCTATTAAAGTTCCAGAACTAAGTTTATTGGACTTCACATTCACGTCACGTATTAGGCGTGACTGTACTCTTCTCATTGTACAATCAAATGACTACTACGCAAACCATTAACGAAATAAACTCTGATCTGGACGCTATGCAAGTAGCTAAAACTATAACCTTTTTTTTGGGTGGGAAATCATCAAATAACTTCTCCCGCTCTGGGTGGAGCAGGAGGGCGTGTCAGACTTTTACTGACTAAAACCCACCCGTGTTCCTTCATTAGCCCGTATGCCAGGGGCTGTGGTATCTCTTTCAAACGAACCCGCACCCCTGGCAGAAACTATAACCTGTGACATAGAAAATGCAAAAAAAAAACATTAAGGTGAAACATACGATCTGCTCTCGGACATATTCCCGCTAGATGGCGCTGAAGTCAACATTTTTTAGTTTATTTTGTTTTATGTGTAATTGGCACATTAGTAAGTCGTAGGTGTAGTCGAAGCGCTTATCGGACATTACACTTTATTGAATTATGTCATAACATTGCCTCAAAATCTACCCAATTCGACACCATCACCGGTTTTTAAAATCTGCTATTGAATACAGGTCGTTTACACACACAGACGTATGCGAGTACTTCCAAGAATATACCACTAGGTGGCGTGTATTTAAAAAATGCCGCCTGTTACGATATTTATGGATTATAATAGGTAAAAAAATGAAATAGGCTGCTTGCGAAGCATGTGTGGTGTGAATACTGAGCGTAGTACTCGCAACCGGCGTGCGTGTATGACCAGATTTATGAACGTAAACGAGAAAAAAGGAGTATGTAAGGATCGTAGCTGGTGGCGTTCTGTAATTTCTGCGTACCTCCATGGGAAGAAGGCGTGAAGTATGATGATAGGGTAATAAAAGTTATATTCATATAAAATAATGTCTTTTATTCAAACTAGGCTGGTAATCAGCACTTTTCGGATGTCAAAATTACAATAAGGCAGTAAGGCAGGCAATAAACTCCGCAGTAGCACAACTGTCTGTTCAATTACAAAAACTTGAGTCTATACAGTTTATAAAGATAGTTTTATTTTATTACCTTGCACTAATTAATTATCAAATAAAAGTATTTGAAGTGAAACATATGATGACTGATACATGATTAAACTTATAGCATAATCAATTATTACAATAATTACAAACATTACACATAACAGACACAAGAAAACAGCAAAAAAACAAGAAATCAAAAAAATACACTTTAGTAAATGATTATAACCAGGTAGGTGAAAACATATTTTAAAATAACAAAGCAATAACTACTACAAAAATACGCCTATTCATTTTATAGTAAATGGTTTGGATTTTCGTACAATGAGAGGTCAGCATAAACTGGATATGAATAACTTGATATCTAGCCGTGTATACATACCATTCAAATCTATACATTTAGCATTTTTTTGCACACGTCTCAATATGATTTCTGGCAGAAGACAGTTTAAAAAAAAACTAATAGCTTCGGTATCATACTGCTGATAAATTCCTCATCTCGACAAACTTCTATCACAGTCAAAGGTTCAGTGACTGAAATAAAACATATGAAGTAGGTAGCACTTATCCATTTTGCTCACATGCATTTGTCCTTGAACCTGAAATAGTAGATTTTAATTACAGTAAGAGAAAACAAGATACTGAAATAAATTTAAAGTGGGCATGCAATAGAATTATCAATTTACTTGATTATCATGCCTTTTATTCATAACTAAAACATTATTCTCCAATTTTAGAACATACTTTGTCATTTCTATTGCGGCTGCCTTCTAAACTTTGATTTTTCCTTGCCAATGATGGAAAGCACTTGATCTCAATAACAGCTCACTCATTTTCAATTATACCTGTAACAAACAACACAAAATATAAAACATTGAAGCTCTTCATAGGATTTGATACAAGAAATTCAATCGTCTATCGTGCTCGTAATCCTTGGTCTCTCGCGATTTTAGATAGCTAGCATTATAATTTTACACATTTGCCAAATAAATAGATAAAATATAAGGTTGATAAACAAAAAACTTACCATCTGGACTGCCAGCTAAACATCCAAATTTTTCATCAGTAGATAGACCGGAAGGCCTCACAATTTTATTATATTTTCGCACATTTGCCACATTTGTTGTCTCATTTGACAAAGGACCTGCTTTCAAAGCAATTTTTTCATTGGCTGCCTAAATTAGAGCAGTATTTTTCAGACTTTCTACGAGATTTTCTTCCTTGTTTTCACTTCCATTTGCAGCTGTTTTATTGACATTGCAGTAATAATCCTTGCAGTTTTCATGTAGTCCGGTTAAAAGGAGCGGACCATTTCATAAAATCTGCTGCCAATGCTGCCATTGCAGCACTCTCACTGCTACACATTATAATTTTCCGTGCCACAAGTTTATGCTTCACCTCATGCACACCTTTGGCTTTTCGTATAATATTTTTGAGTAATTGAAGAATAGTATCGAATTTCACAACCGTATGAAATGAGATCGCAGAACTACGTAGTCGCATTCAAGCATTCTAGCTAGAATATAATGCTCATTACAAACAAATGATACATTCACGTTCTGAATTCATTTCAGAAAAATTAACAATAAAAATAAAATTTTACTTAGGTATCTCTATATTCCTGGTAGAATATTGGTCGACGAATAAGAAATAAAATAAACAGATTAGAATAAGTTGTTTATAAACAAACAATAAATAACGTTTATTAATTTGATGTAAGAAACTCGAAAATTTCTAAACCAATGTTTTCAAAAGTCAAAGTTTCGAACGCACCCATAAGTCTATCGCCGATACCTACGGGCTGGGCGCCGCACCACGCCGATGCTATTTATCTATCAAACTAAAATAATGTTTGTTTGTCTGAAACTGTTCACAATAATTATGCGTAAAAGGTATTCTATTTTGTAGGTACTCCGACTTTCCAAATGTTTGCAAACTCGTTGGGTTACCGAATTATAATATGTACTTCCTTATTAAATTTATTGTTGACCAAAGAATATAGGTAGGTACACACATATATACACTAAAGTTGTGATAACCACTGACTGTGTACTTTTAAAAATTGAGACATAGGTGAGTAATTAGTATTGTGACGGGCGAACTTGCTGTTTCTAAAACCGCCGAAAGATAGGTTGGTACTTACCTACTTACTTTTATTTTAAAATAAAATTGCGTCTCGTGAATATTACTACTTATAACTACAATAAATTGCAATGACATACTAGAAATATTGCAATTAGAATCAATGAAAATGCAAAGTATACAAAATAAAAATAATACGCGAGAAATTCCGCGCGCCAAAACATACATACAAGCGAGCTTCAAAATTGTATTTTATTAGATGTCGATCGGGCGACAGAATCACAGAAGTTTGGCAACGCTTACTTCGTAGGTCAAGTGAAGGTTAACTGTATCCTTGACGGATCACGGACGGTACGGCAACGTCGCTTAGATCCTATTTATGAATAATGATATTTATGTTGCCACAGAACAATATTAAGATTGTAATTAAGTGGTTTACGTCAGTTATAGGTTTATTAATTATAAAGTTATTTTTGTTGAACCTGTTCATGAAAGGTAGGAAAGGAAATAAATTATTGTTCGTATTATATTGATTCAACAGAATTACAATAACGCCTGCACGCCATTTAGCGTTCTCATTTCTAAACTATCGCAACATGGCGCATCAATTTGCTTGTCAAAACACACGCACACATGTATGCGAATCTCAAATTTTGTTCGGATTTTACGATCGTTTTTTTCAGTAAATAATGTAAGTTACTTCCTAAAAAGGTCGAACGCGCCGACATTTAATTATAGAAAAGTGATAAAATGATTCGTTTTTAACAAAGGGTGTCTATGTTTACCGAATTTACGCAAATAAAAATGTATGGACGGCGTATCGGAACATCCTCCTTGAAATGAATAAAAATAGTATCAATATCCTGTCGCAAAATATTCGTAGAATTAACTGTAACATGCCCAATTTCGTTACGTTTGTCCAACGATCTGAAATACTCTGGGATATTTTAGTACTTACAGAATGCTGGCTGCTGGTAAAGTTCATCCCTTTTCTCGACCACTACAATCATATAGCGAACACCTCACACAGCCCCGGATCTAAGGGGGGCAAACCGGGCCACCCGCCCCGGGCGGCAGTTTCAAGGGGCGCCAAAATCATAATTTAGTATGATTCAACCGCATCCGGTTCGGCTGGAAGCCGACCCCAACATAGTTGGGAAAAGAATAAGGCAGATGATGATGAGTATGATTAAATATAAAAAAAACTTTCTCCACAAAGCGCCATCATACGGAAGCCTGATTGGCTCACCGTCGACTTGTAAGAAAAGGGCGCCGCACAGGCCCACACCAAATTAATTTATCCGGAGAGAGGGGCGCCATTATGAAGTTTCTGCCCCGGTTCGAAAAAATCGTAGATCCGGGGCTGACCTCACATAAAACTCAAAACGAAGGAGTTGTCATCTACTATAACAAGAATATTAATGTAATATCTGAAGAACCCACAGTTACTGACGCTAATTGCCTTGTATTAAAACTGGATCGAGAAACATGCATTGTAGGATTATATCGCCCACGTAGTCAAACTAATACTGTTAAATTTACCGACTCAATTAACACGCTATTAAGTAATCTAAAAACTTTTAAAAACATTTTCTTTTGTGGTGATATAAATATCAATATAGTTCCAAACAGTTCCGATAAACGATTCTACGACCTGAACAGGGCTAGCCTTGGCTAACCATGGCTTGCTCCCGGCTCATACTCTGCAACGCATGGGATAACATGTTTAGACCACATAATGGTGAAAACTAAAATGGACGCTTGCTGTTTTTTTTTCGAAACATCTATCACTGATCACGAGAGTGTAGCTATTAATTACAGACCTACAAGGCGTCTGAAGTATCTTAATCAAATATATTGCTCGGTTAACTTCGTCAATCTGGACAAAATAATCCAGAACATGGATTACAAGCCTATACTTGACTGTCAAGACGCTAACGTATCCACCGATCTCCTCGTAGCTCATCTATCCTCAGCAATCAAAAATAATACCAGCATAGCTAAAAACTTCAAAAAGGAAACTATAGGACTTCTTCGCTGCTTAAGAAACCGAGATAACTTACATAAGAAATTAAAACGTAAATCTGACGACGAGATACTAGAATACAAGCGCTATAAAAATGTTTGCTCCTCTCTGCTTAAAAAAAAAAACAAAGAAGAGGTATGAAAAACAGGAAATTGAAAATACAAAGGGTAACAAAAGACAGTTATGGGATGTCATTAAAAAAAATTGCGGTTCTGACAAGAGGGCAGACCTCTCGTCCTGCCTTTTGTCATCTACTAGTGCCGAGGTGGACATAAATGACGTCAACAGCTTGTTTGTGAATGTTGGAGCAAAGTTGGAAAATGAAATATCCACTTCCAAATCTACAACACCTTGCCACACCAGTGATCACTCATCTGTAACTCCTCTAAACTCGCTTGTCCTTCTTCCTACCGATGAACAAGAAAAATGCAACCTCATTAAAGACCTTTAGGACAATTGTGCAGTGGGAATCGATCAGATTAGCAGCAAAATCATTAAGAGATACGCAAACTACCTCTCGGCTCCCATTACACATCTGCAATCTGTCAATCTCAACGGGAGTTTTTCCCAAAGCTTTTAAAATAGCTGTTATCAAGCCCATTCATAAGGCTGGAAAAAAGACTGTCAATAACTACCGGCCCATCTCCATTTTACCTGCCCTGTCCAAGATATTAGAACGTCTTATAAATCAAACGTCTAGTTAGGTTCTTGGAAGCAAATAATCTCCTTTCGTCCTCACAATTTGGTTTTAGAACTGGCAAAAGTACCAATGATGCAGTTCACGAGTTGGTAAACTCTATTGTGGCCAGCTTGGGTGACAGAAAGAGATGCCTTACGGTATTCCTCGACCTTGCAAAAGCGTTTGACACAATCTCTATTACGCACCTTCTAAAAAAACTTGAACGGGTCGGTATCAGAGGAATCTCCTTGAAACTGATGGAGGACTATATTACTGGTAGGAAAAAACGAGTAAGGATAAATGACTCGCTCAGTGATGAGCTCCCAATCAATTTTGGTGTACCGCAGGTTAGTATAATTGGCCCGACACTTTTCTTGATGTACATTAATGACCTTTGCCAACTTACTCTACTAAAAGGAAAGATCATCACCTTTGCCGACGATACTGCACTGTTCTGTGATGCTGACGGATGGGAGGAGGTATTCGATGTTGCACAAAAAGGTTTAAATCTTGTTAGTAATTGACTGCAAGACAATGTTTTGACTCTTAATGTCTCCAAAACAAAGTACATAGCATTTGCTCAAAGATCTAACCTGCTCCCACCCTCAACTCTAACAATTACTGCTCACACCTGTGGCACTGAAAATACCCAGTGCTCGTGTTCTTCCCTTGAAATGACCGAGAATATCAAATACCTTGGAGTCACTATTGACCAATATCTTACCTTTAAACCACACCTAGAAATCCTCATGACCAGGTTACGAAAAGTAATTTACCTTTTCAAAACCCTGAGACGCGCGGCTGAACGAAAAACTATTAAGGTTTACTACGCATTATGCCAATCACTTATTGATTACTGCATCACATCATGGGGAGGTGCCAGAAAAACACACCTCATCGAAGTTGAAAGGGCACAACCTGCCGTACTCAAGGTTGGAGCTGGTCTCCCGTTTCGTTTTCCGACTACTGACCTATACAAAGAATGGGACACTCACTGTCAGACAAAAGTTCATACTACGTACTCTACTTAAAAAAACATTCTCAAATGCAGTTTGACGCTAATCTACTCAAAGACAACCGACGAAAGGGCATTAGAGAAATAAAAAAAATACTTAAAACCCTAGACTATCATAAAACTGAGAATCTTTTGACCGTTCTGAAATAAAACTGATTTTGAACAACCCAAAACATACTTAACTGTTCCTCATCTTCTTGAAAAGCAACACTCGCTGCACTCACTCTACAAAAAGTGAACTTCACTCACACACTGCTCTTCTGAATTACTCACATACATCTCCTACTAGTCCAAAACTTCACACAAGATAAACACTCACTCACACATCGTCTCACAACATGACTCCATAACTTCTGCAGAAATTATAGTTAGGTATTTTTTTATTGGTTTTTCTTCTTTTTTTATTTGTGTTAAGCATATTGTTTAACTCTCACTTAGTTTTGATTTTCTTTTTATGCATATTACTTAACTTCAACTCTTGCACGGTATCTCTGTAAAGCCGATGCCCGGGTCTGGTAATGTCATTCCCGTACATTTTGGCATAGCGTTTGCATGAACGCTAACAGAAATGTGTTTTGTCTAGGCCTGCAGGTGACCTGGATTACAGGTTTTTTCCAAAAAACTATATCAGCTGTATGCCATCCTTGTGAGAGACTGGCACCAGTCTCTCACAAGGATGGCATACAGCTGGGAGATTTTTTGTACACTTTAAATTTATGTCAGCTTTGTGAAGAGAGAATAAATGATCTAGTTTATTTAAATAAACTAGATCATTTATTCTCTCTATATTTATTTTATAAAAGGTTTAATTAATTAAACCTTTTATAAAATATGGATTTTATCTTTCCCTTCTCCCCAGGTGAGCCGCCACTTCGAACTGATCAACTACTCGGAATGGGGCAGCTGTGTGAACGGCGTGCTGTACGCCTGTGACGTGACGCAGCGGGCCCCGCCCCCCGCCGAGGCCCCGCCCCCCGCCGAGGCACGGGCCGGCGCGCTGCGGGACATCGTGCGGCACCGCGAGCGCGCGCCGCTCAGGTGAGGCGAGCTTGTCTAACGGTAGCTTTCCGGCCGGAGATCATCCCGCGATCTATGATCTATGTTAGAGGGTTAGGTTTCCATATTTAGTCCTTTAGGTGTAAAATTATGCGTGGGCCATGGCGGCCATTAATTAGTGGGTACGTATCCTAACAAGCCCACAGATCAGCTATGCTATTTTGTAACCATCTCACCAGGTGAAGTGAGCGTGGAGTGAGCTGTCAGTGTCATCCCACTGATGCTAGGCATAACCAAGCAATACAATTACGATGTATGCTAATTCTATTGATCATTTTATTACGATTTCAAAACGAATGTTTAAGTGTCCATTATGTATTACATTTTAGGATGTTTTTCAAAAACAGTGTTGTTTCGGTCTATTTTTTATATTATATTGCCTGTATCCAGTATTCCCGGACCATCCGGATAGCCATGACCCTATGGGACGCACTCAACTTGCGAGCTGGTTGGCGCCTCAATGTAGGCGCCCACACCGGCGCCCCGTATAGGGCCATGGACCGCACGATCCCCGCGTAGAGCCTCCGGCAGGAGGCGTTTCGCCCCCCTAGATTGGGCAAGAGCCGCTTCAACGCAGCCCCGGCCCGCTCCAGTCTGGGAGCCAAACGGCGGAAATGCTCCGCGAAGTTTCACCGGCTGTCGAGGACGAGTCCGAGGTACTTCATCGTCGACTCGACGCCGATGTGAACTCCTTATATCTGGAAACTCATCGGTGGCGCATTTCGAGGACCATGAAAACACATGGCCTCGGACTTGTGCAAGGCTACCTCGAGACCCAGTTGCCGGATTCTATTGACGATTTCGCCAACCCCGTGTGTCGATACGTCGGCTGCCGCTTGGTATGACCTCCCTTGCGCCAAGACCAGCGTGTCGTCAACGTAGTAAACTACACTGACGCCGCCAGGGAGGACGGCGCGTAGCACCCAGTCGTACCTGATGTCCCACAGACGCGGCCCCAGGACCGATCCTTATGGGACATCGCACGACATTTCTCACCGCACTCTCCTTGATGACTGCTCTGTCCGCCAAATAGGCCTCGACCACACGACAAAGGTAGGTCGGCATCTGGTGATATCGGAGTGCCTCTCTGATGCGATGTGAAGGCATTGGCGATGTCTAGAGACACCGCCAAGACGACCCCACCCCGGGCCACAGCATCCCCCGTCGTGAGGGCTCGCACGCGCATGATGGCATCCACCGTGGAGCGCCCCCTGCGGAAACCAAACTGGCTCTCCGCCAAATCCGGCCCCACCCGCACCAGCCGCCCGACGAGGCGGTCTGCAATTACTCTCTCAAAGAGCTTGCCCACCTCGTCGAGCAGCACAATGGGCCGGTAAGCGGACGGAGAGTCCGCTGGGCGACCCGGCTTCTTAATGAGGACCAGTTTCCCCATCTTTGGCCCGCAGGGTCTCCGCTCTGAGGGCGGTCCTCGCCGCTCTGTACCCCTCGTATAGCTCCGCCTGAATGGCCTGCGATGCCTGGTGTACAGGTACCGCGCAGAAACGCACACCTCGCGCAAGGTTGTGAACTCCGGCGGCCACCAGAACACTTGGCGTGAAGCGCATCCTGGCTGGACCCGGGGCATTGCCACGTCGCATACCTCGGACATGGCCTGGAACTACTCCGCCTCGTCATTGATGTCAGCAGACCTGTCCGGTAGTGGCACCCAAGCCTGCACGATCGAAGCTTCCAGGACGAGCTCCCACTCCAGTTGTTTCAGTGCCCACCGCGGACCACACGGAGTCTATCGGACCGGCGCACTCGAGGTCTGGGCGGAGACGTCAAACTGGATGTACCGGTGGTCGGAATACGTCTCCATCCTCTCCATGACGCGCCAGTTGATGACACGCAGCGACAGGGCGAGGCTGACGAACGAAATGTTCACCACCGACACACCCCGCATTGGCACACATGTGGCGACAGAACCCCGGTTTAGAACGAACAGGCCCACCTCCAGAGCCCAGTCTTCCACCATCCTGCACCGCATGTCTGTCAACCGGGAACCCGAAGCTAAGTATTTGGCATTGAAGTCCCCGAGGACGAGCATGGGGAAGGAACATCCGTCGATCTTACGATGCATTTGAAAGTAGTGTAGGTTTGGTGGTTTGTCGCAGGGTCTAATTCCATGCACACTTTGTCAATTTTTCTATTTAACCCTTGTTGGGGAAGAATTATCCAAAATCTTTAGGGCGCATCTTCGTTACAAAAGGAACTCTTGAACAAAATAATACGTTTCTAGATTCAGTGGTTTAGGCTGTGCGATGTCTTTCAGTGAATTTAAGTCTATTAAGTAGATAAATAGAGGCTGAGAACGTACCCGAAAACATAGTCTTGTGTCCACTAGACTACCACGTTCATTTGTTGGCAGAATAAACGGCAACCTGACATCCCCGGCGCCGCACTCGCCGCACTGGCCGCAGTGCCGGTGCAGGCCCGCGCGCGCGGCGGGCGCCTGGGAGGGCTCGGCGCTGGTGCCGCACGCCGCGCTGCTGCGCTTCGGCTGCCAGGCCTTCGTGTTCAGCATCGTGGACGCGCTCGCGCTGCCCGGCTGCGGCGCGGGCGACACGCTATAGCCCAGCGATACCTGCCATCACGGACTGCGTTTGTCTGTTCACTCGGGGTTCAAGTGTAGACCGGCTTCTAACGGCAAGTAATTCTGAACCTAAAGTAATGATATTTGGACACCTGTGTTGTGAAATTTGAATATCGTTTGATTTAAAACATAAGTTAAGGACACATCAGTATTCAAGACTACCTACCGTGCTGATTGTTTAAAAACAAATCTAATCTTAAACTAAAGTGAATGATAGAAGACCTAAATACTAATAAAAAATGTTGGATTTGTATTGGTAATAGTAGAATGTACGGTCTACACAAACCTTAGTCCTTATTTATACATTGGTTATATCAATACATACGCAGCCTTTAACATTCCCACTGCTGGGACACAGGCGGGCACATTGTGAGTTGGTAGATGTCACATGTCTTCAAATTTTTGGTTCTAGGACATGCCGGTTTCCTCACAATGTTTTCCTTCACCATTTTGGTTATATCAATGCATTATGTTAACTCTAACATACTATTATGTTTAATCCTTTGGTGTAATCGTACTACAGTTAAATGCAATGTTTTAAGTAAATATACACAACATATATATGTTGTTCTTTTGTATACTAAAAATAAAATATATTTTACACACGTTCATTCAGTTGACCTATTAAATACTCAAATACACTAGTTTCAGTTTTAATGTCAATTATACAATGAATTATACTCAGTTCTCGAAGGAAGCTGAATCAAGTATTGATCTTCGATTTCAAACTGCCTGAATACTGATCAAGTTTCTGATTTGTGAAAGCCAATTCTCTTACTTAAAAACCGTTCAAATTCAAGTCAGTATTTCATCTCTGTGACAATGAATGTCAACAACATATCAAAACATTAAGTTAATAGAGTTTTTTGTTGATAGATTGAGACTGAGATTAGCATGTGAAGCTTCTTTAAAAACCGGGAATCGCCCCTCTGATGTCAATTCTAATATAAGCAATTCCTTAATAACTTCTCAGCGGTTCATGATATTAGGAAACCGGTTTTTCAGTTGAGACAAATGCCCCATCAATGTCGACAGTATTTCCCCTTATAACATGGACTTAAAATCATTATTAGCCAACTCGGGAATTGACCTAGTTATACCGAATGTAATTTCACTACCAAGAGTAGTGAAATTTAAATTTAAACTAGCCAACATTTCAACTTTGGGTGAACATGCATCCGAATATCCGATCTCTGATCATCATCATAGTAGGTAATTCTGTTACTGTTGTCTTCTATTAAACATGTTATTCTAATATACGCTTTGCATGTAACGTATGTGCGGTGATTGTTAATGTTTAGATAATTAATTAATACATCGGCGCTTTTCATTATTGATTCTATGCATGAAGAAAAAAACATTACTTTTAAATTTTCATCTTAACCCGGCGGGAGTGTGGTGACAAAATATTACATTGAGCATGTGGTGGCGTGTGACATGCCCAAAAACAAAACTGCCTGTAGATGATTATTGACGAAGCCGCTAAAACGTTATTTAGAATAATAAATCTATATACCCATTAAAACAATTAGTGGGGTATATCACACCCCATCACACTCCCGCCGGGTTAAGGGAGCATTGCCACAGTAGCCCGTAAGATTACATTTTTCTTACGAGTTTTGCAATTTTCAGGTCAGTGGCAAGATTTATGCTAATTACACGTATGTAATTACATTATTGTATAAAATGTACGTGTGGTTGTTACACGAATGGATAGATAAGAAATGTGCTAAACAAAGTAAAAAACTAAAAGTGGCATCGATAACTGAAAAGTTGTGTGGAAATCGGTTGCATTGGTATGGGCATGTGATACGGAGGAATGAGGAAAATGTCGTGAGGAAAGTTTTAAGTAAGAATGTCGCTGGCTATAAGAGTAGGAGGAGACCAAAGAAACGATGGATGGACTGTGTGAATGATGATAATGGTTAGAAAAGGTGTGACTACGGAGATGACTATAGTGTGGAGGAAATAGACATGTTGCACCGACAACAAATAAATTGGGATAAGAACAGGAGAATGATGAAGAATTATGTAAAACCATATTAATTGTCGGCCGCGAATCATATTTCTACTTGACACTGACCAGGAAATGGCAAACAAACGTAAGATAATTTTTAATTCATGAGCTACCATTGAGAATCCGCCTTAACGGTTTTATGAGCAGGGATTGCGGAATATAAATGCATTTGCAAAATCTTAGTCTTCTTTAGAAGAGGCGTTAGCTAAAAGCTTCATCTTCCAGTGACTCGACCCGTGTAAACGACATCATGATTTACTAAAACCTGTGTTAGTTACACGACTCGCACATATTAAATAAATAGTTGTTTAGTTAACGCTATCTGACAATCGGTTGTGATTTCAAATTTTATTCCAATTACCAACTTATACCAGCCTTTTTTAGGGGTACGGTAATTATAATTATGCCCAGATATTATTTATGAGGTAACACTTTTATGACTATAAAACATACCCATAAATTACCTTATTTTTAACTAAAATATTGCCCAGATTGTAATAAAATAAAATGTTTTTTAATTAACTACGGCTGGTTTGATATTTGAGATGATTTGTTTCATTTATTTATGTAATATGGTGTGAAAGGTAAATTAATCATTAAGAATATAGGCCAAAACGGACCACATGTTGATTTTGGCCGATTTTTAAAACCACATCTTATCGTAGAATATTATGTGTATTATAATTATGATACCTATTGTAGTATACTGGTATATGGTTGATTTGCAGCAAGAGAATAAGACGTACAAAAGTATAACAATACTAAATGACTGCTAATTAAGGGGGGTGTGCAGATAATACTGCTTTTATATCTTATTAATTTTGTCGTAGTAATATTGCTGCATAAGTCGACGCTTACACGGACGTAAACGATGGGATGCACTCTGTTGGGTACACATAATAACGACGAGAATCGAAAAATTCAGTACGCGATAAAATCCCGCCGCGATATCTTGACGCCCGTGTGAATGTCGTCTAAGCCAAGCCTCGTGTACAATACGGCCGATGAATCATCGCAGAAGACTGCGCAATTATATTTTCAGATAAGTACCAAATTGTGACATGAGGCCAGTGTGAGAACATGTCCGAAAGTTCGTAGTGCCTATATTTAGCCCGGCCGTGATTCATCGGCTGTACTGTTCTAAGGGAAAACAAGTAGGTGGTGAAATTTTATTGTAAATCAGCCATATGCCACTAACTTTTGTGTTCTGGTTTACAAATGTTATAATCATAATTAAATGCAACTCTCACTCACACATACAAAATGTCGGCTGGTTGTTGGTTAAAGTGTGCCTTCGCAAGTATCTAGTATCGACCAAGCGTAGCTGTTTGTCTAACGTTAATGCAGCTTCAACGCCTTCGCTGAACGTACAATACGGCCGACGAATCACGGCCGGTCTGAACATTCTCACTGTCCTCATGTCATGTCCGGCGTCTGCGCATAGATCAGACCGGTTTTCGGATTCATCGGCCATATTGTACGCTCAGGCATAGTGTGAAGAAATTCTCAGTTCAATTAAAGAAGTGTGAAGTCATCAACAACATCATTAGTTTAAATATTGTTATGTGTTAATAAGAAACCAGAACGCAGGAGTGTTTTACTGCCACAGAATGAACGAGCATACTTGTTAAGTTTACTTACCACTTGTTTTTATTGCAATTTGTATTCCTTTATATACCATTAGATAGTAACAGCAATCAGCTTATAATTTTCCCCCTGCTGGGACCACAAAGCACGAAATCGCCGTGCTGGCACCGTGTAGAAAGTCCAGTACTAATCAAATGTATTTATTGATTTAAACTTTTCGCATATAAAATATGGTACAAGACTGACTTCGCACCTTCGTTCGCTTGAAAAGGCGGCTGTCCTCGGCTCCCAACACACTGCGTCGCGTCACATCGCATCGCCCGTGGTATTACTTCTTAGCGCTCTTTCTAATCGCCCGTGGTATTACTTCTTAGCGCTCTTTCTAACATTTTTCTTTATGCTCGTCCCCTAAATAGCCTCTAAGTTCCTCAAAAAATAGGACCTTCAAAAACAAAAATCAAGTCCACCACGCCTAGTGCGGGTTGATGTAACATGTCTTCGAAGTTATTTATAAGGCAAGCCGATTTCTTCACGTTGCTTTCCTTTGCAATTGTAAGACTATAGACAGTTATTTATTCGTAATTATATTCAAGTTTACTGTTTAGATGCGCATCATACAATTTGATAGGAATACTCCTTGATTCATCCATCTTTATGTCACTGTTCGAATAAGATTGCATTATTTTTAATTTACTTGTCTCTATCCTTCCTTATGTATACCTACCTACTCTTTAGGATAATTTACATTTGCATGTATTTCCATACCTCTTACCTATTATACTGGTAGTTTCAATTTTCATATATTACAATTAATTATATTTCATATATTTCATATATTACAATAAATCTTATGAAAAGTAATGCTCGTTCGTTCTCAGTCCTCTTATAGAGGCGTTTAGCTAATGAATATAGACTAATAACGCGTATTACATAGTGTAGTATTATACGTGTATCAATAATGTAACGTAATCTAGGATAATGATGTTTATGTTTGTCAAATAAAGGTTAATTAAGAAATGTTGATTTTTTATTTACTTATAGGTACACCACTGCGGAAGCCTTTGGAGAAACAAGCGTGATATGTTTACTCGTTAATCATTGACGCGAAAGAAAGTTTTTTCTTTAAAAAATTAAGTAAGCTCTTTAAAGCGCCACTTTGAGCAGAGGGGCAATTCTCGTAGAATGTTCAGTCTGAATCAGGCTCAATCTGTCAAAAATACCTCGAGTTTCCATACATTTTTGATATTTAACTGTCGTCGATATGAGATTGTGACTAAAAGATTTTGAACGTTTCTATTGACGAGAATTGGCCTTCAGTGGCCTTAGTGTGTTTCTCACAACCATCTCGATCTAACGCATCGACCGCGTTCGGCGCTCCGGTTGGTCCTTCACCCGTTCAGGGCCAGAGATGGTTAAATCAAACTCACACTAGCGCCACAGATGTATGAACGTAAACGGGGTTAATTTCCCCCAGTACGCGGCAGCAACAAAGCTGACCTGCGTACGCAGTTTTATTTCTAATTCATCAGTGTAAGCAAGGGTTGCTGTAAAAACGATTCAAGGATCATGATCAAAACAAACACCAATTTTTTATACAACATCATTTTAATCACCATTTTCTGCATCATTTTCAGGCTCCTCTTCATCAAAGTCCTTGATCTTCACATCAGCATCTTCTCCATACTGAATAATATTGTCTATGGTTATAAGTATGTTCTCCACACTCTCCTCGTCTTTTATATTGAGCGGGTAAAACCGAACTAAGCTAAAGTTCTCTATGACTTCTCCGATAGCTTCTGTTAATTTGGCGTACTTTTCATGCCATTTTGATTTCGCGTTTCGCATGTCTGCTAGCAAGACGTGTGGGTCTGGATCGAGGTAACTGGTAAATAATAAAATGGTGTTATAATCATATCCTCTGCCTAGGCTTTTCCTAACTTACAACACGGCCGATGAATCATGGCCGGTCTGAACATAGGCTCTCCGAATTTTCGTTAAAGTTATCTCAATCACAGTCGGCTTGCGCAGCCTTCTGCGCGAAGTTCAGACCGGCCATGGTTCATCGGCCATATTTTACCATCCAGTCTAAAAAGATGTAGCTGAATACAAGTATTTTTAATGAACTGACTGCCTATCTGACCTCCACGACACAGTTACTGGGTAACAAAAACTGGTTGTAATGTATAAAATAGTGTTATTATTTAATAAATAAGCCAAGAACTAAGGAAGCAGTTCTCTTATGTAGTTGTTGCGTTCATCACTGGAATTTATACCATGAGTAAAAGACATACAAGTCACATGAAGAGCTTATAATTTAAATTTAATTATTTTTAAGAAAAAAAAAGTTAGTGTTAACTTACTCATCTATCTGTCTTCTTGCACTTTTGCTGAGCAGATCCATCTTTGTGAGAATATTTACATGCGAGAGTTCCAGATTTACCATAACACTAAGTGCTGCCATTGTGCCTGGAAAGATAAATAGTAACTATTATTTTAAAGAAGATTTTATAGAACAGATTTGAAAGAATATAACTTGTAGAATTATAACCACTGGCTTTTGCACTCGGCTCCGCCCGCGTGGATGTCGGTTATCGCGTAAAAAAGTAGCCTTTGTCATTCTCCATATCCCAGGCTACCAAATTTCATGAGGATCGGTTCAGCGGTTTAGGCGTGAAAGTGTAACATACAAACAGACAGAGTTACTTTCGCATTTTTAATATTATATATGAATATAAGTAAGGATGTAATAGGTCCCTGCTGATCATATCGTCTAAACAGGATATTGCTATCCATTTTGCTTGGTAATTTTTCGGTGGTGTTTTTTTGGCCAGTAGGTAAGCAAATTGTTTAATTAAATGAATGAAATATGAATGACTAGCTTTTGCCAGCGGCTTCGTCGGTGTGGAACTCTAAAATTATCACACGGGGCCGTACTATCGTAAACGTATCCTGTGTTATTCCAGGTTACAAACTGTGTAGGTACCAAATTTCATCCAAATCCGTTCAGCCGTTGTTGCGTGATTGAGTAACAAACATTCATATATCTAAAATCTAAATATCCAAGCATACAAACTTTCACATTCGTAATAATACACACACAAATTAATATTATTTCACATATATTTGCCCCTTATGCTTTTTTGCTGTCCCTTACCTGATAAAAACTTAGCCCCATCAATCATAAACTGTGAGTCCACCATGAAGACGACACATATCCTGAAGTTCCACTTCTGCAGCTGATCTACCAGCTTCCTCATGACCGGCAGGTGTGTGTACAGCTCTATCTGGCCGGGACAGTCGAACAGAAGGTAGTCGTCATCTACGTCACCTAGCTGCTCTTCTAACCAGTCACAGTTTTCAAGGAGGGTCCTGAAAATATGAATTTCTGGATGAGTAGTTGTTCTGGTAATACAGATAAGATGACAAGAGGCCCTAGCAAGAACAAATTTTGTTCTGTGAGCTTAGCTTAAACGCGCGGAGTAAAAGTAACGTAAATTCTAACGATTTTGAATTGGAAATACAACAATATAAAAGCATTTTGATTTAAGTTAAAGCGGCCAGCACAATTACTTCCCGTAGATACAAATAATCTATAAACGAAACAAATATTATGTGCCAAACCAAAATGAGTATTTTCGATTTTACAATTGTTCGAATTAACATCTTACTCCGTGAGTTTGCACTAGGCTCACAGAACTTGACTTTTTTAAAGTTCACAGAGTTCACAAGAATCATATTCGCAAAACAAACATTTGCATTCTTCATACGTGTTTTGCGAATTTGATTATTTTTTAGTTACTAGAACAGGGGCCTAAGTCTACTAATTTATAAACGTTACAATGGTCTCTCAATGGTGTGTTTTTGACAGTTTTTGTATGGCAAATCTGTCAAAAACTTACCATTGAGAGACCATTGTGACGTTTATAAATTAGTAGACTTAGGCCCCAGTACAGGTGTTTGGAATACATTGGTTCCATGATGGCTGGAATGTACATAGGTTGGTAGAAATATAGAGAGCAAATGGCTGAGCAATTTTAGGCAATTGATAGCCCTGGTATTTTTTTTATTTTTAAATGTGAGGTAGCTTCATGTACAAAGACCACAATATTAAAATTAATATAGATATCTTATTAAGATATCTTGGTATCAGAAATTGATAAACAAAAACATACTCTATACAAAACACAAGTCCTCCATTAGGTCCAAACTGTAACTCTTCATCCTCCATGGCGTCGTCCAGATGTATCAGCTCCCGGATGTCAACAAGTGGCTCATAATCAAAGTGTTCTGCGGCCGGGTCCAGGTTCACTACCTCCACTAAACGCTTTGAGTCACTTGCATGTTTTACAATTGTTGAACAGTATGTGGACTGAAAGACAATGCAATTATTGACATGACGGAAATGGGACTGGGCGGGTGACACCTGCCGCATGCACAGTGACCGCTGGGCAATAGTTCACTGAGGGACGGCGCCGCCGAGGCCGGCCCAAGAAGAGGTGGCGAGACGACTTAGACACGTATTGCAAGGGTTGAGTCAAGGTGGCCTTGGAAAAGGATACCTGGAAGGAGTTGGGGGGGCCTTTGCTCAGCAGTGAGACAGTGTAAGCTAACATAAAAAAAACCTAACGTAGATTGCAGCAACTCAGTCTGTTTGCCAAATGTTATGAGATATTTGATTTGCTTGACACTTCGTTCAGTGGTATTAAAGCAGATTTTAAAAATCATGTATTTTTCTCCTTTTACTGAAAGGAACTTATATGAAGAGGAACTGGAGAAATCACAATTAACAACCTCAATAGTATTATATTGACAGTCATTGTGGGTCGTCAAAGCCCGAAAGTCTGACAATTAATCCTAGGGCTACCAGATCACCCAGTAACTGGGTTGTGGAGGTCAGATAGGCGGTCGCTCCCTATACAATATTGGTACTCAGGTGCATCCGGTTAGACTGGAAGCTGATCCCAACATAGTTGGGAAAAGGCTAGGCAGATGATGATGACGACAGTATGGTATGGAGTACAGATAAAAATACTTATTTACGAAGCCAACATTTTTATTGAATCCTTACCTTTCCGCTCCCAGCTGGACCTACGACCAATTGTGCGTAACGCATTGTGTTTTATTAAAATAAACCTTAACAGGTACGTTCACAGGTTATGTGACAATAACACGCTATATTTATTTTTATTGTGTAGTATTTATGTTACAGGCAATACTAGTGACAAATTTAGGTAGAACAAAACATGGAAAAGTCTAAAAGCATACCCATCGGCAATAATTGTAAAATATAGAAACGTATAAATAACAATACGACTCGAGAGAATGTTTTGCTTTCTGGATTGATTGACAAATAAACAGTTTGACTTTGACACTGAGTCACTGACACTTCTGGGTGCGTTCCGTTGCGTTCCGTTCACTATTGTCTATGAAGTAAACTTTCAAAATTATAAAATACTGACTGAAACAAAAAAAAAAAACCAACAATCCATTCGAATTTTGTAAACTGAAACCATAATATTTAATTGTCACAATACTCAAACTACGGAAACTACAAAAAAGCGACGGAATTATCTAAAATTTTACAATGGCTGCAGTTGGAATTGATTTGGGTACAACCTATTCATGCGTTGGCGTATGGCAGCACGGTAATGTGGATATAATAGCTAATGACCAAGGGAATCGTACAACTCCCTCGTATGTCGCTTTTACAGACACCGAGCGACTCATAGGAGACGGCGCAAAAAATCAAGTGGCTCTGAATCCAAGTAATACAATTTTTGACGCCAAACGTCTCATTGGACGAAAATATGACGATCCTAAGATACAACAAGACCTCAAACATTGGCCATTTAAAGTTGTCAATGATGGTGGAAAACCGAAAATACAGGTTGAATATAAAGGCAAGAATAAACGTTTTGCCCCCGAAGAAATCAGTAGCATGGTACTCATCAAGATGAAGGATATAGCTGAAGCCTATTTGGGTAAGCCAGTAAAGAAAGCGGTAATAACTGTGCCTGCCTACTTTAATGATTCTCAAAGACAAGCCACTAAAGACGCTGGAGCTATTGCTGGACTGAACGTCCTTCGGATTATTAATGAACCAACGGCTGCTGCGTTAGCTTATGGATTGGATAAAGATTTGAAGGGAGAGCGAAACGTATTAATTTTTGATCTTGGCGGAGGAACATTCGATGTATCAATACTTACGATTGATGAAGGATCTCTCTTTGAAGTCAAAGCAACTGCGGGGGACACACATCTCGGTGGCGAAGATTTTGACAGTAGGCTTGTTAATTTCCTTGCTGATGAATTCAAGAGGAAGCATAAGAAAGATTTGAATTCCAATCCAAAGTCTCTTCGACGTCTTCGAACAGCGGCCGAGAGAGCAAAACGAACGTTATCGTCTAGTTCAGAAGCGAGCATTGAGATTGATGCTCTTTATGAAGGCATAGATTTCTTTTCACGAGTGTCTAGAGCCCGATTTGAAGAATTGAACTCTGATTTGTTCCGCACTACTTTAGAACCCGTTGAAAAAGCTTTGACTGATGCCAAACTAGATAAGAGCTCTATACACGACATCGTCCTAGTCGGAGGATCTACTCGCATTCCTAAAATACAAAGCTTGCTGCAAAATTTCTTTAACGGAAAGAAGTTGAATTTATCTATCAATCCTGATGAAGCAGTTGCTTATGGAGCAGCAGTGCAAGCTGCTATACTGAGTGGAGATCGTCATTCTAAGATCCAAGATGTTCTATTAGTTGACGTGGCACCGTTATCGTTAGGTATCGAAACAGCAGGTGGTGTCATGACTGCCATAGTTGAACGCAACGCAAAGATACCTTGCAAACATTCCCAAACCTTTACCACGTACTCAGACAATCAACAAGCGGTCACTATTCAAGTCTATGAAGGTGAAAGAGCAATGACAAAGGACAATAACTTGTTGGGAACATTCGATTTGACTGGCATTCCTCCAGCACCACGTGGAGTGCCACAAATAGACGTCGCTTTTGATTTAGACGCTAATGGTATTCTAAACGTTTCTGCTAAAGAAAACAGCACTGGGAAAAGCAAGAACATTATCATAAAGAATGATAAAGGCCGCTTATCTCAATCGGAGATTGACAGAATGCTATCTGATGCTGATAAATATAAGGGTGATGATGAAAGGCAGAGGAACCGTGTTGCATCCAGAAATAAATTAGAATCTTACGTGTTTAGTGTGAAGCAGGCGGCTGAGGAAGCAGGAGGCAAACTCGGAGAGGTCGAATGTGCGAAGATTCGTAGAAAATGCGACGATACTTTGCGATGGTTGGAGAGTAACTCTTTGGCCGAAAAAGATGAGTACGACACCAAATTAAAGGAACTGAGCAAAGAGTTCGCCCCTCTTATGAAGAAAATTCATGCTACTGGCTGTAAGGGTGGACAAGGTGGTAGCGATGGACCAGTCATTGAAGAAGTAGAATAGATCTTTTGAGAAATAATGATAAAGTTTTATTTGTTGTTAATAAATGATTTCACTTTGATGTCTTTCTGTTTTTTGAGTTTCTTAGATAGAAAGAAGTGGAAACGTTACGATAGGAACGCAGGACGTAGCTAATGAACGTGGTCGAATATAATACCCTCTGTATGACCCCCTGAAATTAGGACTCTGCTCTATTTCTTACTTACAAGCAAACGAGGCAGGGTTACATATCACTGGCTAGTTGGTATATTGGCCGGAAGCACGAGTGGTGGATACGAGGTCCTGGGTTGGAACTATCCCAAATTTTTTCATTAGCAGCTTGATATCTGCATTTGAGCTCGGTTGCTGATGGCACTTGCGTATGGTCGCCCCCTATTATAACATTACTAGCTGACCCGGCAAACGTTGTTTTGCCTCAACCCTTATCACTTAGGGGTATGGAAAATAGATAGTAGCCGATTCTCAGACCTACTGAATACGCGTATAAAATTTGGTAAAAATCGGTAAAGCCGTTTCGGAGGAGTATGGTAACTAACATTGTGACATGGAAATTTTATATATTAGAAGATAGCAAAATGTAGGAGTGTTCCACATTACCTACACCTCTACTCTACCCCTTCGGAGAAGATAGGCGTTATATTGTTGCTTTTAATACGCTAGTTGATAGTTAGAAAAAAGAGATAAGAATTTCGTATTGCGGAATAGTTGTGAGCTAATTTTTTGGGTCCCGTTTTGAGTACTATGTACTGATTGGTATCTCAAAAATTGTCAACTATTGTGTGTATCATCTTATTTAATGAAGGTACAGAGGCCAGCACATCAAGCTACCCCAATCTGTGAAATTTCTTTGATAGTTTTTCAACTTTATTACAAAGGAATAAGGTTTATGTTCAATTGGGAAAATTTGACAGTTTGGGATAGCTTGACCTGTTGGCGACTGTACCTATACATATTCTTATTCTCATTCTCAACATACCCATTTTTCACCACTATCATTTAGATACGGCTCTATTGATTCATCACTTGACTGGTTTGTTGGTTTAGAGTTCAAGATTAGCATACACGGCTGCGGATCATGACGAATCCCGTTTGATATTTGAATCCCGGATCAAGCCAAAAAGAACCAGTGAGTTTTTCCATCATGAAAGTCTCAGTAGCTTACAGGTCATCAGGTCTAGTCATAGGTCAATTGAAAAACCTATTAGAACCATTTTCGACTTCTACACGGACGATGTCGCGGGCAGAAACTGGTAACATGTAAAAAATGTAAGCGCTTTCTAGTTGACACAGCTATGTCAGGTGTGCTCCTACTGAGTTATGACAACCTGGTAATTCGAAGGCATATAGCGTTTAAAAAGCTGACTTACTATAAGTGTATTCACGGAGACGAGTTAGTAGAGCGCTATCTCACTCACACAATTTTTTAACTGCGATTGGTCAGTGATAAACGTTAAGGCGGTGTACACAGTGCGAGTACTTTTTAGTCTACTCATACTTCCCGTACTGTGCAGACGTGCTCTTACTCGTGACTCGTGACTGTATGCTCAACTCGTGAACTGGTTTGTGTATTGGATTTTATGATTGATTGGTTTCCTGAGGACTTCGGCTTGTGAAACGGACTTTTCATTGTGAACTGAAATAGTGCGATAATGGCGGATTTCGAACAACCTGCTGTGAAAAGAAAACGGCGGGCTTTTTTGTCTACCGAGAAGACTATGATTTTAAATATGTACCACGCAATGAGAAATGCAGACTCTTCGGCCTCCAACGGTGACATTCTGAAAGCTGTTGCATCTTCTTTAGGTGTTCACTGGGCTTCTGTTCATAGAATTGTGAAAGAGAAAAAATCTAGTATGGTAATGTGTGACAGAGAAGGCGCTATACTAACTCGTCTCCGTGAATACACTATAAATGTATTAAGATGTTTTTTTCCAAAAAAAGGTGTGCTCCTACCGTTTTATGCTAACCTGCACTCTAATTGCGTAACTCACTACTAATCTTAATCTGTTTCGTTTTAAAACAGATTGTTAAACCATTGCTTCATATTATGTTCGAAAAATGTGTCTGCTCAACAACGTAAATAACGCAATGTTGAACTGTCAAATTGAAACAGATTATGATTAATCGTGAGTTACGCAATTAGGGTGCTGGTACTTTAACGGCATAAAGCGCCTAGCTGACACATTAATGTTAGGTGTGCTCCTACCGAGTTATGACAGCCTAGTACTTCGACGGCATATAACGCTTTCTAGCTAATAAATGTGTTAGGTGTATTGCTACCGTGCTATGACAATCTGGTGCTTAGAAGGCATCAAGCGTTTAAAAAGGAGACTAACAAAATGTATTTTGTTAGTCACCTTTATATAGTAATAGAATCGATTTTAGTAGCTCGATTCTAACGGCATGGTTCATGACCATAGACAAAAGAAATCAGTTTATCTGTTTTATGACTCGACACACATAACTAGTTAGCGCCACCGTGCCGCCACCGCGCTGCGCGCGCGCCTGTTTCTTACTTACATAATACTCTATACTTACGGACCGCGGAACGGTAGCAGCGCCTAGTCGATATTTGCGTACGATGGATGAGAAACACTTATTGCAGTTTGCATTTTGATTTAATTTTTCTTGCTCGTTTGCTCTGCTATATTTGTGTTCTCGCTACTGACTATTTATATCACTGCGCTTGCTTGAATGTGTTTACTAACTTTGTGTGTCTTTTTATGACTAACTTTCTACTTATTGCACCTTCTACAAAATTGTGTGTTCTTGTTGTGTATCTGGACTGGATAAATCGATATCTTTACCATATTACCTAACCATTAGTCTAATATTATCGGTATACCTATATATTATCCTTTATCTTTTTAACAAACATTCATCCATCCTATTTCCTTCAGCACCTACGAGTATCTACATTTTGGCTATTGAAAATATACCTACTAGGCTGGCAGTTCATATATATTTGTACATTTATCCTCCTCCATTAAAAAGCTATAGCTACGCGCATGAATAATAGCTTAAGTAATGTAAAGGTGGAAATGCAAGTTCCTGAAAATAATCCTGGCGAAGCCAAAGTTGACCTAACGGCTCAAAAGTTGGGCTGCGTGCCTGCGTCCGACCCTGTGTCACGAATCGGTGTGTAGAGGTGTCCGTCCGCCATGTTTGAATTTGTGTTGTGTTTCACTAAGGGCCCTATTTCACTAGGACACCAGTGGCGGCGCAACTATAGTCGCGCTGTCAAAAATGTATGGTTGGTTGCGCAACCGATCGAACGCTTGGTGAAATACCAACCTTAGAGCTGTGTATATTTTGCTGGTTGCGCCACCACGGTGTCTTAGTGAAATAGGGCCCTAAGTTGGTACAGAGGCGAGCACATCTAGCTACCCCAATCTGTCAAATTTCTTTGATGGTTTTTCAATTTTGTGGCACAGAAATAAGGTTCATGTTCAATTGGGAAAATTTGCCATTTTGGGATAGCTTGATGTGCTGGCGTCTGCACCTTTAGGTATTGTTGGAACGGTATCCTCGGTTTCATGCTTCTTTCGTATCGATGGAGTAGTACTGTTGTCAAACCACTTGGCTGTAGTAGGTGCCCACGTTAATTGCAGCATCACTGGCGGTTTTTATGTCCTCCGAAGTGCATATTTAGGGGGGAAGTGCATATTTATCGAAACCATTGCGCCCTATTTAGCTTTCTTAATTAACACTAGTGTAGACCAAGGAGTCTTCCCGGATCTCATGAAACACAGTTAAGTAGTTTCTTTGTTCAAATCCGGTGATAGTAAAGAGCCCAACAATTATAGGCCTGTGTCATTTCTGCCAGTTCTCAGTAAAGTGTTTGTAAAGTTAATTCTCAACCAAATGTTAGGTCACTTTAATAAAATGCCATCTTTTATGACAGCAGTACGGTTTCACCAAAGGGCGTTGTACCACTGACGCTGGTGTGACCCTAATAAAGAACATTTTTAACGCCTCGGAAGAAGCAAAATATGCCATTGGAATCTTTTGCGACCTCTCCAAGGCGTTCGATTGCGTAAACCATGAGACACTTCTGCTGAAACTGGAGCACTATGGAATTACTTAATACAGCTCTGGATTTACTAAGATCATACCTGAAAGACAGAAAAGTTAAAGTTCAAGTAAACGGCATAAACTCATTAGGGTCTGAAATGGCAATGGGCGTTCCTCAAGGTTCAATATTGGGTCCATTCCTCTTTTTAGTTTACATTAATGATTTACGCTATTTACTTCTAAATAGATTTTTATTTAGAAGATGGTGTTGTTGGTGGTATTTGCAGATGACACATCATTGATATTTAAAATAGACCGACGTACACAAAATCTTGACAACGTGAATAACGCTATTCTTCAGGTCCAAGATTGGTTTACGGTTAATAATTTGGTCCTAAATGGCACGAAAACCAAATGCATTCGATTTAAATTACCAAATGTTAGAAGTAGCGAATGTGACATCATAATGAATGGAGAAAAACTGGAATTTGTTAATCAAACGGTGTTCCTAGGAACCACGCTAGACGAGAAATTACAATGGGGACCTCATATAGGTAACATCTCTTGCGGGGCGGCTAAGCTCGGCCGCTTATGCTGTTAGAAAGATCAGACAGTTAACAGATGTAGAAGCCGCACGTTTGGTCTATTTTTAACCGACTTCAAAAAGAAGGATAACCTCCTTCTTTTTGAAGTCGGTTAAAAATAGACCAATATACCTTGCCAATTCATCTATGAAAATATCATGTATGTAAGAAAAAATCTACATCTATTTAATAAAATAAGTGATAGACATAATATTAATACAAGAAATAAAGACAAAATAGATCAATCATTTTTCAGATTAGCTAAAGTACAGTATTCATCTGTCATGGGGTACCTACTATGTTAAATGTTATAACAAAATACCTTGTGATATTGGGCACGCCACGATTGCGGCGGTAAGTCCCCTCTTTGAGGAGTGGCTTGAGAGGCGGCATGGCGTCCTCACCTTCCGCCTGACGTAGGTCCTCACCGGACATGGTTGTTTCGGGAGGTTCCTGTTTCGGATAAGGCGGGAGGAAACGCCCGGGTGTTTCCACTGCAAAGATCGCCCTGAGGACACGGTGGAGCACAAGGTGGCGGTCTGCCCGGCTTGGGCGGAGCATCGCCGTGTCCTCGTGGAGGCGATCGGCGGCAGCGATCTCTCGCGTCCGGCCCTGGTCCAGGCCATGGTACGGAGCGAGAGTGCATGGGTAGCCGTCACCTCCTTCAGCGAAGCAGTAATGCTCGCGAAGACGGAGGCGGCGCACGTGAGGGAGAGGCAGTCTATGTGCCCCCACGGCCCTAGCCGCCGCAGGAGACGCCCTGGGCGTCGGGAATCCCAGGGTGATTTCCGGCCACCGTAGGCGTGGTAGGACGGAAATAGGTAGCTCGCTGTCCGGTTAGGATCAAGCCCAGCTCGACGGCGCGTTGTGTTCCACACGCGCCTCAAAGAGATGTCAGCACAATGGGGAACACGGGTGGGTTTTAGTCAGTAAAAGTCTGACATTGCTCCTGCTCCACCCAGAGCGGGAGAAGTTATTTGAAGACTTCCCATACAAAAAAAAATAAAAAAATGCATTGTGATATATTTCAATTAAATGAAAGGAAATTTGAAACTCATATTAAAAATAAACATTGTAAACAAGCATATGTTACAAATTAGAGGATTATATCAAAACTAAGAATGCTTGGAAACATGCTGGTCCTGCTCCATAGGAGAATTTATAGTCTAGACAAAATCAAACTGGTTGCTAATTAAATTGTATAAATAATTATATTTATGACATTGATTTACACTCAGTGATAACTTTAACTCACACACTGACTTATTAGGTACTTGTTAATATTGTAGGCAAATCGTATACCTACTTACTTTTACGATCTTTGTAATTATGCGAGCACCATGTATCTATCATAAAATTATTTGTCTCTAGTTACTTAAATTTCATTCTTTTTACTTAATTTATTATGGTAGGTAATTTTATTCTGGGTGCATCGTTTTCACACATAATTATATATTGAATGTATATTAAAAATTGTACTTAAAACATTTTAAAAGAGTAACGGTGAAGTTTCTTGCCCATTCTTCCCCATACGAAACTACATTTCAATTCTATTTTAATGTAAATGTTGACGTTCAAAATTGCCTTTTAAGTGCCTAATTGAAATAAATGCTTTGAGTTTGACCTCAATGAGAAGAACAATAAAACAAAATCTGATTAGCAATTTCTTTATTTTTAATTTTAATAACTTTAGAAATTGTTCGGAAAGAAGACAATGGTTTTCAGCATCATTATTAATTAATATTATGATATGAACAATAATAATTATCGCTATAATTTTAATACTATTCATTATTATAATGGATATAACGCATAATAATAATCTATTCACTACCGGATTACTATTTACATTCTAACCTGGCAACACTCAACGTAACAATATAAAATACAAGACGGCGTATCTTAATTGGATAGGTGCTTCTAATATTTTGATCCTAACAGTACCTACTATTAGCTACAGCCTCTATCATTCACAGCCGTGTATAAAGACATAGGCTACCTTTATTGGGAGCAGCCCATGTCCAGCCGGAGTAGAATGTAGGTCTCCTCCATTTTGTTTTGCATATGAGCTATCCTTATTAATACAGTTGATAGGTGTACAGACCATCCATATAAAAACATAAATTACACTATAATTAGTTTCTGTAAATTCTAAATCATTATGTAAAATGTCTGGTATAGTGTCTCTTCGTTATTTATTATTAAACAAATGTTAACTTTGCTCCTATGATAAATTAGTTCATTGTTCCGTGATTTCTGCCTATACCCAAGGAAAAGGCATGACTGTTAGTTAGTCATTGACAAAACTTAACAAAATAAATTTCCATTTTTAATACTTATGTAATTTTATAAAATTATAAATATATACAGAACTGAGTTTATTCTGAGTGAGAGGAGAGTTATTTAAGCGTGTTGTTTCCATTATAAATTATCGACTTAATTATTTTAAATGACAAAGGTTACATTTATTTTTCAGGTGTAGCAATCTTTTACGGGACTTCACCAATAAAGACAGTCTGACCAACATCGAAAACGTTAAAAATGCGTGGAGGCATTTTGGTAAGTACCTGTCATATCAAAAATATTTGAAGCATCTATAACGAATAACAATAATATCCATAATATACGTATATATTATTCTTTTAAAAGCAAAAAGCTATGAAATGATTCTAAAAATCAATCTTTAATAAGTTAAAAATTTCCTTCACTTCTTACAACGGAGCTGGAGAGTTAAAATAACTGTTTTTTGTAACTGTTAAACAGCCTAAGTTTTTTTGTTATATTGACTATTACACGCTATTTCTTATCTAACTTACTGTTTATATATAACATCGATATGTATGTTGGTATTTCTAAAAATGGATGTAATTTTTTATAAAGAATTTATATTCTCCATGTAAAATTGAAATATTCCAAACAGTTCATTTTTGAAACCTGGAGGCCTAAATCTATTCTGACATAATTTCGTTACAATTTCGATACACTTTTAGAATGACAATAATTTCGATTATTTATGATTTACCCTTTTACGAAGTTTAAATTTTTTGGGTTCAACTATTTTCCTACTTAATTAACTATGTTTACTTTAACGTGGCATTTCAATTAGATATTTACACTTTAACTGAATATAACTATATACAACGTGATGCAAGGAGTATGGTTCCTTCAAAATGTACATTTTCTTTTACTTACATCCTAAGAAAAAAAAATGGATAAAAATAAGGAGGTAAAATAAAATAAAGGAAATAAGATTAAAAGCAAATTTATTGCTAAAATAAAATAAAACTATAAACCATAAGCAGTACATTACATGCTTAATCGTATTATTTTGTGTCTTGATTTGTACATTTTCTAAAAAAAAAAAAAATGAAAAGAAACAAACAATATAACTATTGTACGGAATTAGAATTGACAGTATATGATAACTAAACGTTGGAAAATGACAGTTAAAATCACAAAGTTGAGCGGTCCCGCGGCGTTTTATAAAATAATGCAATAGAAAAACATACAATAGTATAAAATAAACATTAATAATTTAAATATTAAACTTATATAACCCGATTATAATATTTTAAACCTCGCCGGTTCTAATAAACATAATAATACTTTTCAACTGGGGCTCTTTAAACCATAGCTTAAATTTACATCTGATTGCACTTTATAATTTTTCATTAACAATTAAATGAACCGTCCCTATCCCTAAATTTATCAGCAACTGAGTTATCTTACACGAATAGTTTCTATCCTACTTATATACAGGGTCTGGTTCACAGGCAATATTCGACACATATTTGGTATATTTATTTACAATCGAATTAAAAAGCCGTAACTTAAAAATACTCAGATATTTGTACCTAATCAGGGTACGAGTTTACATTAAAAAATTAAAGCAAAAATGCATTTTTTTGTATCGCAAGTTTACCTCGTCCCGGTCGGGACGCGCCTGGCGTATCACGAGAAGCTACAAGGGTATATTTACAGAGTCTTTGGCCTTACAATCGAATTACAACAAATACTAGCTACACAGTAACATTTGCACTGAACGCCGCCACCGGGCCGAAGCCCCGACGGACACTTGTCACACAATAAATAATCGTTCGAACGTGATATGGTACAGTCAACACCTCACAGTTCGGGACCCGTTTTATCACACTCGGTAAGAGTTCGAGTAACTAAAGTCTTAGTACTCCCAGCCGTCATCGGTCTCGGATTTGATTTTGTCTTCGGGTATCACATCGTCGGGCGTGTGTGGTGGGCGCGGCGTATGCGGCGTGTGCGGCGTGTGGGGCGTGTGCGGCGTGTGCGGCGTGCGCGGCGCGGGAGACGCGGCCGGGGAGCCCTCGCGCGCCACCGGCGACGGCTCCACACGCACTGTCTCCTCCGCCTCTCTCCGGAAGTCATCAGTTCGCATCACACATACTCCATTAATTATCACTTCGTCGGGGTTACGAGGCTTCTCATCCTGCCAGTCAGGGTTAACCCACTGCGGCGCTGCAGGCTTTCGTCTACTCGATCGACCTGTAGCGTGTGGCGTCGACGCCGCTTTCGGCTCAGTCTTAGATTCCTCGTCCAACGAGTCCTCAGAGCCGAGGTTGCTCTCGACGTCATCGTCCTCAAAGTCGTCACCATCGGGTTCTCGTTTCAGCGGCATCGAAAGGTCGAGGCCGCCAGACTGGTCCTTCACCTGGTCTTCGGGGGGTATTAGCCCGCGGCCAATGAGCGCCGCTAAGTTGGAGTTGGCCGCGAAGTACGGGGGGTACGGTAGGGGTACGCCAGCGAGTCCCATCCTCTCCTTCTGAAGTTCCAGTAGTCTCTGATTGAGAAGAAGACGGAATTGGACTGGGTCGAAAGGCGCTGAGGATTGATCCCGCGCGGGAGGTTCGGCCGGCAAGCCATGAGGCGCTTGTTGTTTTAGCCGCATACGGTGGTTGTGGAACCAGTTGGTGATGGTTCTCGAAGACAGACCCAATTCTGCGGCGAGGAATTCGATCGTTGGCATGTTTGGGTAGGGGTCGAGTGCGAATGCTAATCTGAGTGCCTCCTTCTGCTCTTCGGAGAACAGTACTCGTTGTTTCTTGGCACATGGCGCCCCCGCGGTTGGTCCCGGCGAGCTCGAGTGGTAGAACTCTGACGTATCATTCGACGATGTGTCAGACGAGTTATCTTGCCCGGGACCACTTGAACGTCGTCGTTTACTCGCTTCTCGTCGCTCATTCTTCAAAGCCTGCAGGCGGTCAATATTGTGGGCATCGCTTAACCACAACTGCATGCGAATGAAGGGTTCCCTACCCTTGATGCTGAGCATATGCCAGGGTTTCGGTTTTGATAGCAATTCACTGACAGATCCCTGAGATAGACCTAAAACAGCTTCGCCGAAGATTTTCTGGCCAATGTTATTTGCCAAAAGCGCTTCCTTTATTTTGGTCGTAATGGTTTGCGTGTCAAGGTCTTGGGTGAGCGCGGCCATCTCGTAGACGCTCGGTGATATGTGTTGGTGCAGGCTGCGCATGACGGGAGGCTGGTGGTGCGGCTGCGGCGGCGGCGGGGGCTTGCGCTCTTTGTTGTTGTTGTCGTGGTGCTGCGGCGGCAGCGTGACGGCGTGGTGCGGCGGGAAGCCGGGCGGCGTCAGCAGCAGCGGCGTGGGCTGCCCCAGGTGGCCCAGGTGGCCCGCACCCAGGAGCTGCTCGTGCTGCATTTTGCTCAGCAGGGAGGTCGCGTCGGAAATCATCTTCTGTGTTGGCGGCATGGGTTTGTTCATATTTGGCGGACATGCTGTAAGAACAGAAGAAGAAAAATACAATTAATCTACTATTCTCACTATACTTTATCTGCGTATGTGTTTTCATATAGAGATGATACTTACGAGGTGCTCCGCTGTAGTTTCCAGTCCTCATTAGTTTTTCCGGCGCGATTTTGTACTGCGATGCTACCAGCTTGTGGACAGCATTGTCATCCTCCAAGAACATCTTCATGCGGATGAAAGGCTCTCGTCCCTTCTGCGTGAGCATGTGCCAGGGTTTCGGCCTCGCTAGCAAGTCACTCACAGAGCCTTGCGATAGACCAAGGACGGATTCTCCGAACAGTCTTTGGCTAATGGAGTACTGGCTCAGAGCCTCTTTTACTCTCCTCACGATATCTTCTGTATTCAAATTGTTAAAGAGATCAAATTGTTGCTGTGTGATTGGTGGAAGAACTGCTTTCATCGACCTCTGTACAGGTGGATGATGAGGAGGATTTGACGGCTGGGAGATGAGACTGTTTGTGATAGAAGCCATCCTCTGTAGCGGGCTTGCCGCCGCTGAGTTACTGAAGTCTTCATTTGGAGTAATTGCAGGTGGTAGTATCGCGTTCCCCAGTGGACTGGACGCGGACGATCCCGTTGATTGCTGTCCCGGTTCTAGTTTTGGCCTTACTAATGAGAATGCGCTCCCCGCGTGCCTAATAGCCTCTTCGGCATCCATTGACCTATCCTTATCACTATCAGTCATTCCATTCATTTTGGCGTTTTTATCTTTAGGCAAAGAGAGATCTTGGACCGCTCCTGAGCCATTCATCTGTTGGTTCTGTGCTTGTTGCATCGCTTGCTGCTGCAACGCGAGGAGGTTCGGAAAGGGCGGCATGGCCGGCAAGTTATGGAGGTTGGGAATGTTGCCAGCCGGCTGGATCTTGGCAAGTTCTCTGTGGTACGCTTCCAGGGCCATGCGGATGTCTTCCGGTGGCCTCTCCATGTGTGGTGGCATGCCGCCGCTGAAAAAAGGAGGAAACATGCTATTTGTTAATTTTAGATATGCTGTTCTCGTTACAATTTTTGGCAACTATAAGGTTTTATAACGTTTAGGCCTTATTAAATGGGAATAAAATGAAAACATACCCAGGGAAACCATCGCGGCGAATATCCTCTACTCTCCTGGTCATGATTTTGGCAAGTTCCTCCTGGTATATGCGCGCCACCTTTTCTTGAGGAATGTCATCGTTCTCGTACTTCTTGAGTCTTCGGTTTTGACTCCCGTCCTAAACAGTTGACAAAAATAGTACCTACTATTAGACATTATTGTTTATTTTTTTTCGGTTTGCTTATTAATGTAATGAATGTGTGTATTTTGTTCCCTAGTAGTATACTAATGTCCTACCTTATTGGAGAAAGGTGAAGGACACTGAGTCCTCGGCGAGCTAGAGTCCTCATTGCTTCTGGAGTCATCGTTGTGGGGAGGTCCGCTAGACGTCTTCATCAGATGCGCTTCACTCAGGATCGCGTGCGTGAGCCTGTCGTCACCCTCACCCTCCGGCCGACCAAACACTGCACCGGTGCCATCCTTCGTCCCAACTAGAAAAATAAACAAAAATATTGTTACACTCAACTCAAATCAATCGGAGTTGTGCCTAACTAGGTAGGTATTTAAACTAAAATTAGGTTGAGTAAATATTCACGATGATTGCTTGTGAGGTTTCTGCGAATTCTTTATGTTTTTGCGAATTACAAAATTACTTTTAATGGTTTTTCGATATGATAGCTGGTCTATGAACCGTGAAATTGGAGCAGAAACAATAGCGTGCTGCGTGGCGCTATGGTACAAAAATTGTGATGTTGTTAATTAAACAATGTTAACAGCTATATTTCTACAAAATGTATTGCAATCGTTTTGCATTCGAATCCGCACACGAACAATTTTAATTGCTGCTAAATTGTTCCTGCACACACACGTAGGGCTGCGCACATCCGTGTTAGTAGCTTTAACTGTTGCCAAGTAATAAATACGCGAGTTATATTTGGTACAATTGAAATTAGGCGCTTCATTTAAACTCTACGGTGATGCATAGCGCTTTAGAGATTATCGTTGAATGGGAACGTGCACTCATCGCCTAAGCCCAGTAATCCTAAAACTGCGCCCGCGCACTCATAAACAAGTGAAGTTACGCGTGAATCCCGCCCGCCATACTGTGGTCATTCATCCTGTCAACATATTGTCTCCGCTCTCACAATGAAACGACACTATTTAGATGGTGATGTACGCACAGAATTAGTTTAATTAAGTCGCGTAATTAGTTTTAGACGTTCGCCGAGATGATTATAGAATTAAAGTGCGCGCATAATGTTCGGATACTCGGATCTCTTGCGGGTAATATTTGTTACAGTATATTTCGAGTTCAAAGAATTTTTGGTGTTAAATCCGAGCGGTGTTAGCGCGGCGCCCTCATTTATTTTATCTTATGAACATGATAATAATTGGACGCCATCTCTTTAGATAACTATACTGTTATTAAGTCTGTACGTAGGTACATATTGTATGCCAATGTACGTTAAAAATCGGCCACATCCGTCAAGTGTTTAAAGAAAAACGATAATGTTATTTGCTTTGCGGTATTTTAACGACTCCGAAAACGGATCGTTTGTGAGTTGACGTATTAATTTTCAAGGATCACAAAGACTTAATTGCGTCCTTAAATTTTATTTTAAAACCGACAATATGTACGCTAATTTCCTCACAAGTATTTCCACTTGGTTTATTTTAGATTTGTCTGTTGTTGCGCTGAGTTGGTCTCTAATTATTTGACGATAAAAAGCATAATGGTGTGCGTTGCAATTGTTTTTCTTCGAAAACTCACAACGGGCTTTTATTGGAACGTAAAGTGTATTTTATTTATTGAGAGTTAAAAATGAATTAAGATAAAGCGCTGTGACATTGTTTATACGTTTTGTTGAAATTCATTATCTTATGTTAACCTAAGTTTAAAATTAGCTTCACAGTTACTTATCATGAGACAACCTCAATTAGATATCTACGATTACTAGTGTGAAATATCAAATTACTGGGTGTCTAAATAATATAATAGAGTAATATCTCAGTGTTTTGGCATCGAAATGCTTTTTCTACTTTCACCAGATTTATGTGTTTTTTTTGTATCTCAATTACCTAAAATGTTATTGTTTTCACTTTCGAAAATTTCATTGGCAATGTTGTCACTTTCTGGTGATTCTCACGTTCCAAATCATACAATAAACGTTGTTATGTCCTTCTATAGACAATATTTTTTGTGAAACCAACCGTTCACGAACTTAACGACTTATGAGTATGACTGAGCGAACGTGATACAAATATTTTAAAACATGTTCCAGATTATGATCTTGTGTGACCATAATTTTAGACAATAACTCTTTATACGTGATTCGTTTATAAATTAATTACATTTCTAATGGTTGCGTAAATTGCCACTTAAAGTTTATGGTCTGCAAAGACAAAATCTGCGTATTTACCTAATCTGTAGTGAAAAGGAATAATAATATTGAATCACGGTGACGTTCAAATTCTAAATCGAAACGCATGATCTGTCACATTTTTATTTTGAACAAATGAGCAGCGACAACTTTTCAAACAGCGATATAAATGTATTTAGTCATCTGTAGTTCGCGCGAGGACCGTATAAAAATGCGAATGAGGTAATTTCTGTATTTATACGACAGTGATGGAATAGGCCTCCTTCAAAATTCAATTTCAGTATCAAAAAGACATTCGTTATGTCAATAAGTACCGATCAAAACATAATTAGAATGTCAGCCGTGTCTCGTCCGCCGTCGACTAGCTGATTGTTTAGTTTATTTCAAAGTCGCGGCTCGCCTCAGGGCGGTCTTCGCGGTTTTTCTTTTATAACTTCAAAACCGCTTGACATATCGTAGCGAATCAAAATGTGAAGCACGCAGTTATCTCTTATGAACCGAGTAGGTAGGTAATTTAATGTTCAGTGTAAACGGACGGACGTAAATACAAAACTATAAAAGTACTCTATAAATAAACGTCTCGCAAATATAGTACATAATTTTGAAATCACAGACAAACGGCTTGGCGCGATTTGTATGTATGTATTCATCCTTCGACATACGGGCCGTCGATAAATTTCAACACACGTCTATTATTGCCTTTGATCTTGTTGCAGACATTTTGTTATTCTGTAAACGGCACGCGGGCAATTACTGCGACGTGCTTCGAAATATTGTCAAAAAACTGAGGTTATTTCCACAGGCGTGTGACGCAACGCAGGTCGCGCCATCTTGTACACACGTCAAAGTCGTCAACATGGCCGGCCCACGGGACGCGGCTACTCTAAATATTACATTTTTATTGATCTAGTTTCATTCGCATTTCTTATCTGCTAGACTATAAAGTATGTAACGATATCAGTTTTTATTGTTGGCCATTAAGATGTGCATTTTTGATGGATATTTTTAAAAAACGCGCTCAATTAACGTCGTCCAGTCACGGAAGTTTAAAATTTATCGGACGCCGTTTGATCGCTTCTGACCGATGGCGGGAAAGGGGCCGTGTAAATTCGAGTGGCAATAACATAATTCAAGGATAACAATAAAAACGAAGAAATTATTTGTTTATGCGACATTATATCGCGTGCGTGCACGCGAAAACTATTTTCTTTGTGGCCGTTATTGATTGCTATAGTCGTATGAATATTCAAAGGCTTTGGAAAGTAAAGGGGCGGTGCCCTAAATTATAGTGTCACTGTGACATAGTGAAAAAAGTAACGTTCGTAATTTAACCGTATAGGTTGGATTCGAACGGGGAACTCGTATCCGGGTTTGTAAATCAAGTTGGCGGGTAGTCGCAAGAAAGGGGTGAGAAGTGCGCGCTCTATACGTCACACAGGCGATCGATGCTCATTTGCATTCGAGTCGTCGTCGGCAGCGGACGTCAGGGCCGCTCGAAAGTGTTGCAGAGCACGGAAAAAATACCGCATTTGAATTGTTAATTATATGCAAAAGAAATAGTTGCATAAACGGGCATCTGAGTTAAAATTAGGTGCTAAGTGGTACAACAATGAAATGGTACAAATAGTATTACATGCGTCGGAAGTATTTCAATGAGGAGCGACTAAAACTTCCAAATGCTGTTCGATAGTGAACGACACAACATAAATCTTTCGTTGCGTTAAACACGATAACGTCGAAAATGAAGAGGTAAAGTCTGGAATGATATAATTTTCGATTGGTAAGTTTCTTTTGTTCGACGTCGCGTGCGTAGGGTCGGGTGATCGGGATCGCGTGCTAGATGGCAATCTGCCGCGACGGGGGCACCGACCACAATTGATTCCACACGAGAGAGAAACAGAATGGTCCTGTGCATGTGACGAGAGCCACATACATCTACTCGAGCGACGTGCGCCGAAGGAAGCGAGCTCATGAAATTAAGATAAGGACGAGTAAGACAATTCTAGGAATGATTTATTTGTGCGCTCCGCACACCGGAGAAATCTAACAGTAGGTAGATATTTAAGTGGTTCTGTTAGGTAACTTCGCCGAATCTATGTTATGTAAACATGCGATCCGCTTATATTTCGGTGATCACGCAGTTACACATAATGGACAATCACGTTCGTTCGTTGATTGAGCCGAAAATTACCGAATTTCAAATTGCGTGTATTTGATTGGCTGCTGGCTAAACTGTGTAGACGTCATGAGCGCGAAAATGACACGATTTCGTTAAAACTATAATATTGAGGGTGAGGTATTTTATTATTCAGTAATAAAACCGTATTAAAAAGTGTTGCGTTATAATAGTGAAATAATTTTAAAGATTTACGGCAGAGTAGTAAAGTTTAAATTATTATTCGTTTGGGAAGAGATAGGTTGTGTTTGGTATTTAAATCATTTTTATAGATCAGTTTATTTCAATGATGCCTGTGTTTTGTCAACAGACTGTAATAATTTCAGCGACTTAATTTCTACCGACATACTTAATTTTGAGCTTGTGTATAATGCTAGTTCTGGCAATTTTCTTTGTATTCGGTATGATTAATCTATGAAACAATCTTCGTGTCATAATACAAATTCCACAGTTTATTTATTACATATTCCTATCACATTCTGTTTAGGCTACACGTCGAATATTAGCTTCGTTCCTTCATGAAACTACGAAATATTTAATATACGTGGGACAAAATAAAAATTCTTTGCTTATATTCCCTCGAGAGTTTAAATCTCGGTACCTACTTGCTAGTTTGTAACTAGATTCAATAATCAATTTTGCCCGCCCCACTCAGGGACTCGTCCATATAGATTAAACTGAGTAAGTGCTATCACTACGCCGTGGATGTAGATGAATTTCATCAACTACCGACTGGAAACTTGGATTTTGTGAGTTATTAGGTCATGGTTCTTCCTTCTTTAGTTGTGAAATATATTTGGCGCTGAAGAAATAATTCAGGTTACTTTGCTATGTATTTCAAGACTTCTTTGTCTAACAGCACGAAATACCTCTGTCTGGTCCATACCTGAAAAGATTTTCTCTTCGAACGTCCATAACATTTACAGTTCAGTCGTTGTTAGTCAAGCTAGACATAGGTTCGTACCTACTTCATCTTAGTTGCTGTGTAGGTACATGAAATGACAGCACAAAAACTGCAGACTACACCCTGGCGTCTCCCCGGAGCTTATCTGTATAACTTTTAACGATAGCGCAGCGAAGTTTTTTAACGAAATAACCGAATTCCCGTTAACTACAGGCGGAGTAACGCAGTTAGTGCCGATCGCGTCTGCCGCTTCATGTGCTGTTTTTAATTGATTTTAAGGTTTGTGCCATGTCTTTGTTTACAGTTATAACTTACAAACAACCTCTAATTTCAGCGAATTTTGTCTCCATAGTTTAAAGTTGCACACAAATGCTGTTTACGATAGTTTCGGTGTTCAATTTACTAAGTTTTTGTTTAACCGCCAAACGTGTAGATAATTTATGACTAAACAATGGCGTCGAATTTGAATAGGTACTTAGCCGCCATCTTCGAAATGTCAAACAATTTTTTTTCCAAAGATAAAATATATCAAACCTGCCGTGACAACGTAATAGCGATTTTTCACGTGTACCATATTAATAGCAGCTATTAATGCATTGATTTCGCACAGTTGCTCTATTGATTGTGGCGGCGATTGATTGCGGCGCGACACGCGAGCACGCGCTAACGCGAGAGGGCTTTTGTTCCGTGAAAATTGAAAAAAATAACCTCGATCGCAAGTTTTAATTTTAAGAAAGATTTGTGGAATCTACAATAGTACTCGTAGATACCTACGGAGTTTTTGGCGGGATCGCGTTGGAACATGTCGCACGAATTTTCATTTTGATGAAATTTCGTGAAATAGCGAATTAAATTGCATAATATTGGTAGTGAATTATACAATTTAGTTACGTGTGAGTGCACAAGTGTAGTGAAGGTGAAAATAAGTGACTAACGTGGACTTTTCATGTTCCCCCAAAAAATACTTTACAATAACTTTGACTTGACTGACTATGACCTTTTTGTAAATTCGTGCCTGATATCGGGCCATTTACTTGATTGAAAAGTAAAATTACTTGACACTGGCTAAATGCACAAACCGTGCGAAACCAAAACCCAAAAAAAAAAAAATGTAGATACGGCTACTACAATGATGGACGGCTACGATGAGTTACAACACTTTGCAACGAATAAATAGGTGTGGCTAAGAATAAAAATTGATGATACAACAGAACATTGATGTCAAAATCACTGTCAAACATTTCCGAGATCAAAGAATTAGACTGAATTGATCGCTTCATTGCTATCGTGTTAAAAATTAAGCACGTTTACGAAATAAAAATTGAGATGTATCAACATTTGACATGAACAACCTTAGTCGTTAAATTTTCCAGGAATAAGTATACCTCAAAGAACATCACAGTTTTTGCTGTGTAATCGTTCTTTTGGCACCGTAAGTGCGGAAATGTGGTGCATTAAAAATAGGTAAGTGACAAAAGGTCAAAATGTGATCTTGGCAGTTATTACAAACATTTTTTTGCTACTAGAGCGCGTTGCTTTGACGTGGAGTATCCGTCAAGACGCCATTTTGAATGCGGTCGCATTTTTTAATAACTGGAAATATTTTCAACATGCTGCACAATTCGCAGTCATAAATTCTGCAACTTTTATAGATAAATCTAGAGCTCGATTTAATTTGCGAGTGTGTTGGATTAAAACTATTTCGCGGCACAATGACGAGTCATTCATAGCTACACATTAATCCTTACTAATTATGCAAGACGGGGAGCAAAGATGTAAAATGGTCGGTCACAAATCGCGTCCGAACTGACAGTTTAAACAACCCATCTTGTGAGACAGATCCCTGATATATAACTCGGGGTTTGCTAAGGAAACGTGTGTAATTAATTACGACGAATAATACGTCAGGATGCACTTAATTTCCTATTAAACTGTTGTGAAAACGGTTCGCAAAATGGCGCCCTCGATTTGGCGCGAGACAATTTTGATATTTTCTCTGAAATGCTTGTGTAGTTTCTGTTGAAGTTTGGTCAAGCCTGTTTTTGTAGTAGGGAGTTTACTTGTCCAATATATAGCATTAAGTCTAAACTAAATACCTAGTCATGCGGAAGGGGTGTGAGCAAGGCGCTACTAAAACTTAGTGATCAGTTTCAACGAAGCGCTAAACAAAATTCTAAACATAGATGCCAATTAAGGATCGCAACGCACAATTAATAGCACCCAACATTCTCCAGATCAATCAAACATTCAACAAAGGCCCAGGCGCTGAAAGCCTCGCCTCGCGCTTCATCATCAATCCAGACAAACCACATCATTATTTTGGCCAGGACAGCGACAGTCCGGTTGCATTCTCGATCACATTTGCGCGAAAATCGAAACGTTTGAAAGTGAACGGTGGGCGTTGACGTAGCGACGCGACGGTCGCGCGACGTGTTTACGATCGTCGGTGCAACCGCGGCTTTATTAAAATAATTACCCGCGCTTCGGTCGCTTGCTTGACGAACGAGAATGTCCTTATTTTATTTTTTTCTACATATTGTTGACGAATTAAGACCTTTTTTGGATAATCTGTCCGGATTTTGAACGCGTTCGATTTTGAATTAGTTTTTAAAAACTTTATTGGTGCATGTTACATAGGGGTCACAAAGTTAGAACTAGAAAATCTAGTGTTTCCTTAGGTATTTGGCTTCTGTGTACAATCGGTTCATCGAGGTTGCGAACCTCGTCTATCGTAAATAAACACTAATCTTGCCAAAATTAATAAAACCATAAGCTTGAATGAAATCTATCAATACCCCAAGACAAAATGACGAGCAATGTAATAAGCAAGCTCGTAAAATCTCTTTGTAACATCGTAGATGAAAATAGTTAACCCCGATATTTCTCTGAAGTTAATTCACGTGTGTCAACTGATATATATTAAAATATATTTGTCCGTTCAAATGTAAGACACCACAAAATTATTGCAAGGGAACGCTATACAACAAGAGCTCTTGATTGCAATAATTTAGCACCATCTTATTTTAGTTTGGCTATTAAAAGCTAATTGTGTTAAGGACTATGAAGTCCACATTATATGAATAAATTAAGTGCAGTTTGAATGTAATGTCATCGCGTTGTAGTTTAATCGTTTTGACACTTTCTCCAATACGTAGCTCAAAATGACAGCCATTTGACATTACTGGCTGTAGGTAGGTAGGTACCTATTGTATTAATTTACCTTAAGGTCGCTGCATACGTAACCTGGACGGGACGGGGACAGAACGTGGTAAACACTTCGGGGATTTTTTATGCACACGCACCGTGAAATTTAACTCGGACCTAACGTGCTAGTGTTGTGAAAAAGGAAAGATGGATTTTATTTGAAGAATTGGCTTTAATTGCTATTGCTGGAGATGACGAAGAAGCTATGGCGGTCAAGACGAAAACGAGATTTATATTTGGTGTCTTAATACTTTGCGATTGCAAAATTATACAAAGGTGGATGTGATCGTACACACTCAATTAGTTTTTCGTCATCCATTTTCGCTTGGTAGGTAAATAGGTACACGTGCATCACTACTTAGCTCTCCGGAGTGAACTCAGATTATAACAAAAGGAAGGACGATTTGGAAAAAAAATTTTTAAGATCGTCCTACGATTAAGATTTCAAGAATGTTTATTTGGTCATTAAAATTTCTTATTATCACAATTACGAAGGCATAATTAAACAATTAACTGACGAAATAATATTAGCTCGCTTATAAGAAACAATTGTGATTCTATTATAATGTTATTAATTACGACAAAAGAATATCACAATTATAAACTTATTAGTCACTAAGAACAGTCCACTCTATTATGAAAATTCTCTACAATTTTATTGGCTCGGGTTACTATTCGTTAGACAAGGACAGAAGACAGTTGTCTCGCTTGTCAAGTCGTTTACGCGTTCGACCGTAACAATTACTTAGGTATTATTATCTTGGACAGTCGTTTAGGTATAAAATCATAAAGTATATAATGAGACACGGTATTATAATCATAAATATGCCCGTAAAGAGGTCTGATTGCTTCGTCGGAAGCCATCAAAGCAGCCGCGGGACGACGAACATTCTTCGCAAAATAATTTCTTGACCTCTACACTAGCTTTACGCTACTCGGCAACAGATGGCGTTACGTACACATTGTTGCGTGCATACCACACTTTTTTCCAAGTTATTTCTGCTTAAACGTTCTTAAACGAGCATTTAGTTTTTCAAAGGTGCTTTCTAAGTGGCCGTCGCGAAACTTTTTGCTGGAAATGTCCTTTGTAATAATACTTTAGCGATAATTGCGTCGTAAATTAAATGTTTGTCTCAGTCATCGTAATTTCATAAGTGTTTGTAAGATGCATCCAATTTATGTCATTTACGGCTAAAGCCTGTCGTTTTCTAGTAAACATATTTTTTTAGTTCCTCTGCTTGTCACAAGATGGCGCTACGTTGCATCGTTTCTCAAATTGTTCTTTGTTCGGATTCACGTCAATGAACCTATTTATCAAAAACTTTATACGTTTAAATTACAATTGGTATTAACGAACAAATATGTTGCCAATTTTATTCTCATTACGAGCTAATCCCTTTCGATCCCTTCGATCCCGGCGGGTATTATCGGGTCGGTAATTATTATGTGATTATCAACACGATTTTCGTGTTTCAAAGTTTATGATTTATGTGTTATGGTCTCGTTTGGTAGCTCCTTTTAGCTGATACGCCCTCGTTTGGGTATTTATTTTATAGAGGAATCGATAAACCCTCCCTGATAGTTTTGTAAAGTGGACTAACATGATTTACAATATTCAGTTTCAGTTTGCAAACATACCTTCCTCCTTAATCATTACGTAATCTGTCTAATTGTCAAATGATTGTCCAGGGTGATGTCTGTAAATTTATTTACTATTTTATGGCAATTCCAGTCACATTAATTTTATAGATTAGATATTCTTTCGTAGGTACAGGAAAACACTTATTATTGTGGCATTTTGACTAATGTATTTTGTTATTTGTGGATAAATTTATGAATTACCATCGTATCAAACTTTAAATTTATTAAAGAATTCCCTAACAAAACTTGGCATCATGACAAACAACAATAAGAAGCATTAATTTTTCAATTTCTTAATAAACGCGTGATTCACACGTTATTGTAAAATTCCATTCCAAAAAGTCTTTAACTCAAACTTTAAAACGAATAAAATATCAGTAATTTTAATTGAATATAGAATGCATTCAAATGAATCGTGCAGAATGTTCGGTTTAAAGACTTTAAAGTTAGTGAGCGAAGACGGCGAATTGTGTCCGTTTGCGCTCGATGCGCTGTCCGCGCGCATTAGCCGGCCGGCTAATACACTTGCGGAGTTTCCAACTCCGTTCAGTTTTAAACGCCTTTGACAGACCCCCGTGCGGGCTGCCTTACGTGACCGCCGCATCGATAACTTATTAGCGTTGCCTTTATGTGAAAGGAAAGTTTACATTTGAACTTTAATGGTTATTGGAGAAGATGTGCGGCGACTCTACTTGTGAAAATTGGCTTTAAAACGAACAGGGACAAGAATTATTGTCGAGAGATAATAATTGACTCATTAAAGATAATTATGCTTAATTGGTTATAGTGTTATGGGAAACTATAAATTAAACACGCTTCATGCCTGATACCGTAAATTAAACTTAGATCGGACAAATAATTAATTAACCACTACAGTTTCAAAACTTCAAGAATGAAGCACCTATTGTAAAACAAATCCCGAACATGGAAAGCACAATTGAATATTAAAATTTGCTTAGCGTTAAACTAAGAGCTCTACAAGGGGAGTTTACAGTATAGGAGCATCGAGGACGCTTAACTTCGGGCATAAAGCCTTTGGCGGGTGTCCTGTGCCGGCCGATAGTAGCCCATTGAAAATAGATTTTCACGCTACGCTTCAAATGCTTTTGAAAGCCGAACTTCGTCCAAATATTGGGTTCTCAAAATTCTCTGCGTGTATCCGAACATTAGGTCGCGCTCTATTTACAAACGACTTTTTGGAATGTTCGTGCTATTGATTTTGACATTTATATTTAAGAGTGGCTCTAATTATGATAACGATATCGGTTTTTTGATTTTCAGTTTTATTTAACGCCAAAGATTAGATTAGACGAGATTACTTGGAAAACTTTGCATATCTTAATCTTCTGAATTCTTTAAAAGCATTAATTTTAAGAAGTGTGGAAATCAAATGTTTTTGAGGTTTAATTTATTAGACGTTTAAACAAAAAATTCAATAACATGCTATGAATTAATCACGTGAAAAAGAACGTGCTAAATATTTACTGCAGCACATATGAAACACGATACTTATCTCGACCAATAAGCTTTTAAATCGATTTTAGTGATCATAAACAACCAGACGTCTACGTTATAGCATTTCGTCACTGAACCGTACAAGTAATAAGAGCAATAATTACGACCACCATTATTAAACTTAATTGGAATGAAGGATTATATGAATAAAGAACATAGCCAACTTACATCGAAGTTTAGTGCCCGTGAAAAATAATATAATATTATTGTCTTGTGTAGGTACACTCGATGTACGATGATAGTTTACCAATTTATTTGCTGTGTGCACGTTTGGAAATTGAATTCAGTCACGACAGCTACAGGTGTCGGTTGAATACCGTAAAATTTCCACATCACTATTTACCTGTAATTAGACTGTGTAATCGTGAGCTTGGAATATACGTAGGTACATATAATACCAAAAGTTTTGTTTTAAATTAGTTTTTCACTTTCAGCCGAAAGACTTCCACTGCTGGACATAAGCCTCCCCCAAAAGGGGGGTTTTGCCATAATCGCCATGCTTGGCAGGCGGGTTGGCGATCGCAGTATGGTGGTAAAATGCATAGAGAACGCTGCTGCCCATTCTCTAGTAAGTCCCTTTCTACAACACCCACGGGAAGAAATGGGATGGTGCTATTCTTTTACGTCCGGTACCACACGGAACAGCGGGCTTAGCATGACGCTTTGTATTTCTACGAAGAATAGACAGTGCTTTTTCAATACGAAGTGACATTTAGTTCCTACATTTTTGATATCGCACCGTAGATATCCTTCTACAATCTGTCATTTAGTCTTTTGTTTCTAACGATATTTGTATAGGTCCTTATAAATGTAGACTATTTCAGAAGAATATTTCTTCCCAAACTGTCAAAATCTCACCAACAACATACTATCTACTTGACGGCCACAAAGTATGTACGATTATCTACAAAATCATGATTCGTTTAGAATGCATAACTGTGATAATTAATAGAAAAACATAGCTATCTTCTCCTATTGTACCTACATCATTTAGTTAATAATCATGTCTATTCTTCCGTCGACAAATCGGTGCCCGTGCTAAGCCTGCTGAATGTAATACTCATAAATAAAATAGAAAGTAAAAAATATAGTTAATTACTGTTAGACTACCTATATGTCAACGAACAATAAATACAAATATTATTAATTAGAACTCACCTTTAAAATATTTTTGCGTCATAAACCATAGACAAAATGCAAAAACTATCGATGATAGAACATAGAGTGCGGCATAAATAAATACTCTTTACGGTTTTTGTATTTCGAAGGCCGGGAAGTTAGTGTAGCTAGTTTTAATTGATACGCCATTGTTACGGCGCGTGCGACGTTTATCCAATTATTTTTATGTTGTGACTTCGGAGTACGTGGATGTAAAGCAACGTTTACTAGCTAGAAAAACAATAGATTATTAATTAATACATAGATACGGTTTTTAGATCGGCGAGGGCGTTGTAAGAAGACGCATTTTGTTACCTTACTATTTATATATTTTCTTCTAACTTTTAGTTTTAATATTTACTCGGTTTTTGCAAAAGAACGAATATAAATATAAGATAACGAACTGTCAATGACAAGATAGAGTCGTGCTGTGCTAACTCCAGCTTAACGATCACATTGCTAATCTTACGTAACGCGAGTCAACTGAAGTTTGACAACAAAACGTCACAAAATGGCGGTAAGGTTCTATTCTTATTTTGAACGCAAGCTCAGCCTACCATTGCCACAACGCTGTCGCGTGTGAACGTCGAACAACAATCGTTTCGCAACGGACGGACGAACGGACATTATGCATGTGTATCGTGGGAACTGGGAAATAGCCGACACCCATAACGTTGCAGCGAAATGATACGTTGCTGCTTAGTAGTTACGTAACAGTATTGACGTTATTGTAGGTACGTTATTTAAAGTACGCTTTCCAGGATCGGAAGCAACAGTTAGACTTGTGAAGGATTCTAAACAGCTACCTACCTGCTTTGAAAACGGTTTTCAGGAAATCGGTTGCATTCATTGTCCATGTTTACACTTTAAATAGGTAATCTAGTCGGGTTAAACCATTGGACCAATTATCATCACGTTATATTTAAGTAAATAGTTACCTCTTGCTGCTCGTATCCTAAGCAATTCCCCATTGTCCACTGTTTGATACTGGCTAATTGTACCGATTTTCTTCCAACCATGTTGAAAATATAAGTAAATTTTTCATTGTTCACTTCGAGACAGGGGCTAATCCTAACAATTTCTATTCAGCCATGTTGAAAATATAAGTAAGACAATAACTGTCTGACAGCAATCATGAAGATATGAATGATAAAGCTTTTCTTCTACAGAAATATCCCAGAAGACGAACAAGCTTATCAATTCTAATTGTGCCCGTACCAATTGAAACTTGAAAAACTATCCGTAATCGGAAGAAATTGCTTCTCACGATTGCTGGCTAGACTGATTACGTATGTAGCGTGTCGGATGAGCTGTCATTACTACCAAATACTAGCCTCGGATGTACTCAATATCTCGTAAAATTTAATTTATCGATAAAAATAGGAACCCATGGTGAGTACAGAAAGAAATAAAAGAATGCTTAAAGCTATTGTTTTCATTTCGACGAATTATAGCGATTAACATTTTCGCGAACAAACGAAACCCGCTGAAAAGGGAAAATGCATCCGTCTTCCTTGCATAATAACCCCATAAACGTGGCCAAAACACCAATCAGCAATAACCAAAATAGAAAAAACGAAACTGCATAAAATCGCAGCGAAATAAGAAAACAGTAACCCTTCCGGGAATTATCTGAAATTCAATCTATTTGAGCTCATCCCTATCGATGGGGACAAAGGCTAATACACAAGAGTCCATTGTATTCGCAGATTTATACTTTGTCGTGCATTGTCTAATGTGTACACAGCCTTACAACGAGTACGTTCTTTTTAATTCCACCGAATTTCTGTTCCTATTGTGGTCACATTACGTGTTGGTTTAAAAAATAAAAACATATTTAAAGCAATTCATAGGAATAGTGATTGTCAATAAGTGATTAAGTTCAATGAAAGTTTAAAATAAAAATTTCGGTGTAGAAATAGTTTTGAATCCGTAAAATATATTGAATGCTTCATTATCATTCATACGCATATGAGCGATGTTTAGTCCGTATATGTTGTAACTTTAGTTTTAGTGTACATATACTTGTTAAAGTTGTGCCATGCACTATACAAAGCAGGACGAGTGACAGTTGCAGTTGCTATGCTATGTAACTGAACGTGAACGCTATCGCTTTGCGGCAAGTTCGTAGTTAGCGCCGAGTGCGTGTCCGCTCCGCTTTTCCATTTCCACATACATTTATGTAACAAATGGACTCGTATTTTCAGATAAGTTGCTTTGAATTTTTGGCAAATATACATGGAATCTGGTGAAAAATTTAGGCAATTTCAATAATAGTTTAGAAAAAATTCTCCCTGAAATTGACGATTGCGAGTTTCAATATAACCTTTATGAAATTATTTAAAAAATACCAAAAATTTGGAAAATGGTAGGCACACAAAAGATTGTCATTGGGAGAAAAAAAGAAAATTATAATTTTGCAAGAGAATTGTGGGAGATGTTTACTAGCCCCTCGCTTCTTCCAGGGCAGTTCCTGATGTTTCCGCACGCGACAGGATACAGGGACAAAGGAAAAGGATTGAGGGACAGGTCGAAAAGGAACAAAACAAAAAATAAAATAATAGTGTTACAAAAACAAAAAAGAGTGCGGAACTACATGAAGAAGCTTCGAGTGCGTTCTAAACCGTTAATTTAAAAGTTCAAACTTCGAATTTTCCTAACATACGCGTTGAATGACCATAAACGTAATGATTGATCAATATTCGCGTATCAAGTAATTGACGCGGAAAATGTAAACATCTTTTGTACTCGTAGGCGATTGCTGCCGTGATTGATGAGTTGTATTGTCAGGTAAACTTGACAAGCTGAGATAACCGACGCGTCAAACGGATCAGATGATTCGTGTAAAAGGAACTGGTGATCATGGCTCGACGTACCAAACATGATTAGGTAATTTTGTCGCAACGATATTTTATCTTGGACGGTTCATATCACTTTTGGTACGTTCAGAGCTAGAACATGCCAAACTGCGAATATCAGTGAATCTGCTTTACAAATAAAACAGTTGTCAAATACAACCTGTTTGTTTGGCCAATAAGTTGAACAGCTTATTTTTGGATACAGTGGTATTTGCATCAAGCCAGACCAGGGAAATACGTACGACACGATTTACTCACAATAAACGCAACGTAGGACGTAAATCGCGCAATAAAATCGAATCAGTCGTGAAAGTGTTTAGAAAAGTACCTTTTTTAGGGATCAGTGACTTGAGCAGCATGATGGCGGCCTCGTCGCAGGCCCACGCGTGCATCTTCCTGTACGAGTCGCGCCCCTTCTCCGTCAGCTTGTCCCAGGGCTTCGGCTTCGACAGCAGCTCCGACACCGTCCCTTGAGACAGCCCCAGCACGTACTTAGCGAACAGTCTCTGTCCAATGTTGTGGACCGACAGCAGCTCTCGCACTCTCCGGCTTATATGCAACGTGTCCAGGTTCGTGTTCGCATATTTGTCGATGTTGTATCTTAGCATCTCTTGCAATCGCGCCTCCATGGGATCGCCTTTGGGGATGAGGGAGTCGCCGAGGCGTCCGACCAGCGCCCCGGGCGGTAGTGGCCCCATGTCCTCCGCGAACCTGTAGGTGCGGTGCTCTTCGAAGCGGAAGGGGCTCGGCGGCGGCAGCGGCAGCAGCGGCGTGGGGCCGTTGTTGTTGTGGTGCGTGGTGTTGTTGTTGAGTGGCGGCGGCGTGCTGGGCCACTCCTCCACACCTGCGGTGAGAGCACGGTTACGCGGGAACACGAGGAGGGGACGGCGGGGGCCGGGGGCGGGGTTCAGGGGTCGGGGGGAGAGGGAGGACTAGCACGCACGCTCGTAAGCGTCGCAATCATTCGGCAACGGCGTACGAATCTTTAATGCGCGCGCGGCGTCTCTCATGTCGGCATCATGGCATGCTCCGAATTCTAAAGCCTAAGTTTGAAACGATTACGCGCGTCCGTGAGCGGCATGGCTGAGGTGGTGGGAACTGGATATTCCTCGTACTCCGCGCGTTTTTTTGCGAATTTTTTGTTTTTTGCGGACAGAAAAGTGAAGCGAACACGAACTAGCTACGGACATACACAAGGTTTGAAACATCGAACGTGCATAGCTGATGGCCGCGATCGATTTCCAATGTTCACTTGACGACGATGACCCCGAGCATCCGGCGCGAAGACACGACTCTGTTTGGACATCATCACATTTTGGAACATGACGTCATCCTTCGGGCCGAATGCAAGGATTGCTACTACCATCACGACTAACCTGAGTGGAAGCCAACTCTATTATTCCTTCCAAGTTTAAGTTGACCGTCCACTCAAAATACTCGTCGGTCAACACTATTGACATACCTGTATCCCGGCGCTCAGCGCTTCGCTCTCGCTCGGCCGAATGGTCTCGGAGCGAAGGTGCGGTGCTCGGCGAGCGAATCTCGGGCTTGCGCTCTAAAGATCGCTCTCCACCGCCAATGTCGAGTGCTCGGAGCATGCTGGAACAAAGTAAATAAGCTTTTAGCACAGTTGGTTGAAAGTAAACATAGTGAGGAAGTGAGGAGGACCCTATAGCAGTTGACGAAAGTCTGATTATGTCGGAAAACGACCATGTAGGGCACAACTTAGCACTTAGCAGGTGGGTAGTAATGGTGAGCGCCAGAAACCTGCGTCATCACGGATGTAACAGTCCAAATTCGTAAAGCGAGCATCGGAAAAACGTTTAAACAAGGAGCCTACATGAGCTTCCCTTTTCCACCTCACCCAAATTCCCTTACACCGTAATCATAATTAAAACACAATCCAATAGATTACCTGATTGTAATATAAAGCTTTTAATTATCACAAGACGTCGGGTCACAGACTCACAGTTCGATTTACCCCAATAAATTGGGTCAAAAGTGAATTGATTAAACAATTTCCAGGTGAATTAATTAAGTATTTTAATTAATAGGATGTGCTGGGTCTCTATTGGCAATATTCCTTTAATAAATTTATTGAGATTGGGCCGCTTTGAACGATATCTTATGGCTATTACAGAGATAAGACCCTCCGTACCTGCGTCCGCTCATTTATTGGTATTATTTTATGTGTATTTAAGGTAACTGACGGTTGCTTCCTTAAGGGGTAGTTAATAGGTCGGTAGGATTAGAATTTATTAATAATACGAGTATGTTGGCTCAAGATGAGATATCGCTGTTAATATCAATGGCGGAAAGATTAGTGATATCATTAACAAAGATTTATTTATCTACAACATTGTTTAAATTTTTAACCCCCGACGCAAAAAGAGGGGTGTTACAAAGTTTGACCACCATGTGTGTCTGTGTGCGGCACCGTAGCTCTTAAACGGGTGAACCGATTAGGGTGCAACTTTTTATAATTTAAAGTAGGTTTTCCAGCGGTGGGTCTTAGACATGTTTCCCCAAATTCAGTTTAGCCGTTCGAAAATTATCAGCTCTTTTCTGGTTGATGAAGGGATTTGAGCATCTTCCACGGGTCTGATCGAGTCTAAATTTGGTATTCTATTACTTGATGATGATGTTAGACGAAATAATAACGTAGAACTGATGCTGGAGCATCACCTGGAATTTCCAGGATACCCAAGTTACTCACCAACAAAAAGCTGAAGTATCGTGTTTGGGCATTTTTGAAAAGGTCTCGGTTATAGATAAATGGTGATCAGGACGAGGAATGAGGATAAATTAGTAACAAACTTCACTGTGGGAAACATACGTAAAGCTGCGCAGATTTAAGCGTGATAAGTGTCGATCGTAGCCTGTTTACTCTAAAAAGTTTAAAAAGCAGGAAATAAAAGTTAAATTTAAAAACCCAAACAACACCTCTAAAAATTAAAAAAAAAAAAAAAAAATTAACTATTGGCCTTTTAAGTTTGAACAAAACATTGTCACGTCGGCGGACGGCCAATGAAAACGCCAAACAGACGATGCTCAGCAATTATGAATGTAACTATGCTATTGTAGAAAGGATAACATTTTTGTTTTATCTAAAATTATCGTATCTTTCCAAGAACTATTAAATACAAGGTTTTGATCACGCCACGTGCAGATTTTGAAGTCAAAATTAGTTTTTCTTGTACGTATTATGTACCAATGACGTCTATTCATTATTATTTAGCTATTTATTTAAACATATGAACAATAAAATTAATTATGTTCATTACCTATACATTAATTGACGGCATTCAATTATCTTTTATAATTATCTTATTTTATCATACACGTGCTGTAATTACTTTCGAAGGATTATTAACTAAGAAGACGGAAATAAATAAATATAACAATGTGGATTCTTATTTAAAAAGATTTTCGACCTTGCTTACACGTGTTAAGGTGAATCTAGTCGATTTTTTCCATATAAACTTTGGGAGTGTATTAGTCCACTCTTCGACAATGTACATCAAAAATTAAACATGGTATGGTTTCGTCTTTAATAATATTGTCTGTGTGGAAACAGAAAACTAAAATAAAAAGTCATTAAAAAGTTATGAGCCAACAAAGATTCTTTTCTTGCTAATTTAACCTAACTTTGGGCGTTTTTAAGAAATAAAAGAAATGTAAAATCTTCAATACCATGTCATAAACATTATTGGTAATTGATTTATGCAGTCGTTTTTTCATAAAACCCGATCTTCTTCTTAATTTTTTACGCGCCTGTTTTACTATAAAGGATCCTGAATTTCACTCAGTAACGTTGTGCGTGTAGACTAGTATCTAACTGCTCATCACTGATAGAGTACTATCTCTGTTGGACACGATGCCTGATGAGACACTGTTCTTTTTAGCCAGGGCCACCAGTGAGTTCGAGCCCCGCGACTAGATTCCCCTTAACGTTTATTGGCAAAATTCTCAATTTGACATTTCCTCAGAGCCTTTCAACAAAATAATAATGAGGAAGTACTTTGAGAATTACAAGACCAAAATCGTAGCAGACTTCTTTTCTTACGTTTCTTACGTCCACAAGGGACCGAAACTGAGGTACCAATAAAACTATCAACAACATATTGTTAAGGTAACTTACGACATACGATGTAACTTTCGACAAATCCTTCAACTACTCTAAACTCTGGTTAGAAACTCTCGACTGATCGACCGACTTCGCCTTAAGATTTCGCTTTTTTGACCGGTTGGTAGACTAGTGGTGCGACACATCGGTATTACCTCCGGCACAATAGGGTTGCACCTTAATTACAATTTAATATATCGCCAATTAAATCGTTGATCGGTAGTGCCGAATCTCGGAGGTGTTGCCAACTTCATACTCTAATTGGAAGGTGTATTATACGACTTTGGTTTGAAATTATTTCGGTGATGTCTGAATTTAATATGCCGTTTTTTATTTTTACTAACTTTATGCAGTTTTTAAATAAAGGAGAATGTGTTTAGGTTTTGCGAATATATAGGCATATGTTCAGTGGGTGAACCTTCTGAAAAGCAACTCCAATTTTTATCATACAACGTGGTAATGCTGCCAGCCTGTATATAATATGTAATGTGTGTTTGTGATTGGTGTGTGTGATGTGTGGGGGTGTGTTTTTGTGTGTATTACTGCTGCTTGGTTTAAAAATCGCCAATTCCTGGCTCGGGCAAAGTGTGAAGTTTTCCATCTGGAATTTCTCATTTAGCAGCCCAGACTCTGGATTTAAGCCCGGTTGATGGCAATAGGCTCGCCCCTATTACATGGGACTTAAACATACTGGCGAAATGTGGAAGCAGGTACCTCTGCCTAACCCTTCGGGGAATACAGGCGTGATGTTATGCTATGTTTATATAAAATGTGTTCCAAACCGTGACTGCGATGCACCTGCAGTAATCGAAGCTTCGAAGTTTTTTTCAAACATGGCGTTTCATAACCTGTAATGATACAGTTTTTGCAGCAATAAACACTGGATTTAAGGGATCCTAACATGAATAGGTAATAAGCGAAATGGGCCATTACTCACTGTTGTTATTGGTACATTTCTTTGCTTGTAGTTTTTATTATTAATTTGTAAAGGGAAGTAAACTGACAGCTATTGGTTTTTTCATCTCTCTATGAGTATTTTTATTCGGATCCAATTAGTTCTTTTTCATTTGCAATTTTTTAATTTGAGTGGATTCCTAATTATTATGATATATCTTCAGTTCTCAATAAATAATTATCTACTAACATTTCTTAATTAAATATGATCAAAACCAAATCTAAAATCCTCTAATAGGTAGAGGTCTGGCTTTTTTGGGAAACTATGCTGACATACGCACATGTGGCAAAATATTCTCTTTTATCTGAACGTATTCTATATCCCATCATACTAAAAACAATTCCAATGCTAGTATCAAAATGGTTCATATAATCGCACGTATTACTGGCATTGTTCGAAGCTTAGTCGCGTTCGTTGAAGCGACCGTCTCACAGGGAATACAGATAACTAGTGTTGACTCCCTTCGCCGTTCAACTGTGTTTAACCGATTTAATACTGGATATTGCTATTTGGAATGAAACATTACGAAACTTGCCATATTTATTTTATACCCACAGGAATATAGGGGATTTAGCGTCATTTTTTGGCATCGGCTTTTTCAAGTATATTGAAATTAGAATGCAATTCGTGATTCAAAATTGGAATTGTATTTAATGTATGTTTGTTTTTTTTTTTTTTGTATTAAATACAATTCCAATTTTGGTAAAAGGCACATAATCATACAGCATAATTATATGCTAATTTTCTTATACTCTAAATCGGATAGCAAAAGGTACCTACCTATAAAAACTCGTAGAGGTAAGTGAGCAGAATATACTTAGGTACGTGAAAAGTTCTGAAACTCCCACAAAATATAACTACCTCCACAAGGAAGACCGTCGGCTAATGTTTACGAGGGTTTTAAAACTGATACATTATAAACAGCGATGACACAGTTGGGAAGTGACGACATCCTAGCTTAGTTTAGTGGCGTGGAGTGGCGTCGGGTGTGAAGGTTTTTATCTTTTTATGTCTATGGTTTGATGGTGCAGCTCTAGTTTGAATATGGAAAATGTAACGTCGGTCATATTTTGTAATTAGATTTTTTTAATTATTAATTTTGTTCTTTTTATGGATTTTGTTTATGTTAGATTGGGCTAGTTATACATTGTTGGGAATATAATCATGATTTGTACTTTCTAATATAGAAATCATGTTTCCAAACATTAATTGAGTACCTACAGACTAGCTTTATGCAATTTTATGTGCTCAAAATTCTTCTGGTAAACTACTCAACACCTTTCCGCTGTCCTAAACGAAAGCTTAAAAGCATCTTTGTCTTCGGCCAAAAGCCTTCAGTATAAGGCGTGTACGTACTGAATATTTGATGCGCCGAATGAAACCGATGTTCGCTTACCTAACTTTGAATTAATTAGTGGGTTAACTTTTAAAACAGTGTGTGTTTAGGCTTTAAATATTCTGCTATCAGTGTCGTTAACTTTGATTTTAGAACTTGTTTGTTTATTTATTGATTAGAAAATTTTACTTTCCGGATAGTTGATTCTTCTGTAGAAAAGACTAATATTATAGTTCAATTTTATGCAACTGTCTTTCTCGGATTTTCCTTTGCATATTTTTTTTATAACTAGAGGCTGATATGGTAGAAATAAAACAGTCATAGACCAGAACTGTAATGAAAGAGGAAAACCCATAGACAATGTCAAGAAAATTTTATGTTTTTCTATAGACAAATACCCCGCGAATGACGATCATATTTCAAAATCTGTGACAAAATGTCGATTGATCGCCCCTACAGCCTACAGTATGCAACCCTTTAAAGGGAATATTTCAAAGACATATTTCCAAAGGGGTTGTTCAGTAAAGGGATGTTTCAATATTGATTAGCGAATTAGGAATTCCTGTCGAGTTCTTTACCTTGTTTTATTGTACTGTGTCATTGGGGAGCTCAGCGGTTTGATTACCAATAGACTTTAGGAGATCATCTTGTAGTTAACAAGACTTGACGAAATAAGACAGTCTCAGCGATTATCTCAGGTTTTATGTTCAACTTACCATTAACATTAAAAAATCTTTTGTTAACGGTGTGAATTTTTTCAAGATATTTTTTTGTAACTTCCATAAAAATGGTGACATTGAAATTGCTGATTCACAATCAGTCTTCACGTGTAACAAATTCAATTGTATTCAAATATCGAACACGCACTTATTGCTCCCATCAATGTCTCTGACAATAAACGTGACGTCACTGCATAGTATCAACTCGATCGCCGATAACATCGCCCCGCCCCCGCGACGCTGACCAATCACTGATCGATCGGTCACTAACGCCTATACACACCGACCAAATACTTGAAAATCTCAGAAACGTTCATTGGTTACGTCTAAACAAACCATTATTGACACAAGCTTTCCCGCTCTCAGATATTTAGACTAAGCTACAAACGTATGTTCGACAAACACAGTAAAAAGCTTAGGACCCGTCGGGCATTCTTTATGGCATCAAAAATCGTCGGGCAACGTAAATTAGTTGATAATTTGTGTGCGACAGTGTTAGACTAAACTTGCGTTAAATATAAGACAAACATCGCCTAAGCAAATGAGAACAGGTGTCTACGATAGGCTCTCATATTGATATATAGGGACAAACACACGACACATAATATAAGAGAATGTTTCTTTGAAATTATGTAAATCTTGTGTGCTTAGATGTTAATTAAACATGAGATAACCAGCTTCACTCTTTATTTGACTTTCTTTAAATTTCATCTTTGACGTGTCAACACTGTGCCCCGTTGTATTTGGGCTTTAGTGAATTTTAATTATAACGAAAACCCAAATCTTGTGTGATCATGATTAGAATTTATAAAACGATATGATAGTTTTGAGCCTGTCAAAAAGATCGTACGTCGTATTACCAAAATGTTGTTTTCAAGAACTAAAGTCCGAATTCTATTTTCGAATCTAAGAATTTAATTTTAAATCAACCACAGCTTAACCAAAATCCTCAAAGAAGCACAGACAACAAATAAATCGAACGTAATGACGCCCAAGCCAAGTTAAGCGGAGATTTGGCGGGAACCGCGTTCAGAAATCAATCCATGGCTCCCTCCATTAAGCTTTAATCTTCGGGGGCTGGCTATAACTTAATCTTTACTTGAGAACCGGAATAAATAAGCAATAAACCAGTGCAGGTGCCTTCTATGTTTATATCGGGAATTATAGATCTTATAGGATTAAAACTTATCTTTTGTTGGCGAAGGAAAGCGATCATGGGAAAGAGACCAAATGTTCGCCATTCGCGTGCTGGTAGCAATAATTGAAATGGGTGGTTTCCGTTTATTTTTCTATCATATTGTGTCGTGAGGACAGATAATGTGTCAGTTATATGTGCTTTATTATTGGGATTTGAACGGATTTTTGTTTCTTGGTGTTTTTAGGGTTCGATTTTGTTTGAAGTATCTTTTCTATATTACTGTAGCTTGTTTTTTCCGCTTCTATTTACAGAATACGAGTTAGAGGCTATGACACAATTTCTCAAATCTAGTTTATATTCTCTCTCAAACTTGCTTCGCTTTGAGATATTTTCTAAGTTTACTTCTTCTTCATCCATGACCTTAAACTAAAACATCTACAAATAACCCAACATTATTAACAAACAACAAATTATCACGTATAAGTCAGCTGATGTACGTAAAATGTATATATAACTCGTTCCAATTTCCGATTTCCTGTCGTAAACTGTAATCGATCGACATTTTATTAAAGATTAAAGTAAAAAAAAAACTTTTTATCGTGTTTGCACAGTCTTGATTTTATGTCGCGATGTCGGCGCCTGTGATCTGATCTTTGACGGTGGATGAAAGGCGCCGCTGGTATGACACCGTATTGGTGGGGCAACACATTAAACTGCTCAAAACATCGGTTTTGAGATGTTGTTGCGATGTATTAATAGACTGAGTGGGCCTTTGTGATGTGGCCTGCCATTGTATTGGACAAGATGCATCCATATTTTCATGCCAGAGATTGTTTATGTTAGACACTGCGTGAAAGGAATCAACCACGCCTGATTTTCTATCGCAAATCAAGCGGCGTGACATTGCAGAGCGAGCTTTTTGAGTATAAGCGCAAGCTGTTGGTCCTGGTTTGATGTGATAGCATAATTCGAAGTTCGAACCCATATTTATTTTCTTTCGGACTGTAATATAGACTCCTTGAACGCCATTGTTTTCATTCAAATCTCATTTCAGCTAATACCAATCATCTTCCAAAAACAATTGATGCTAACTAAACTAAATCCAATACTAAGCACAAAGTGCTAACGTCAATCTACCCACATCCTGTAACTGAGATGACGAAAGCACCTGGTGTGAAACTTTGTAGATAGGTAGGTACTGCTAATTAACGTTATCAGTTATCAGCGGCGCAGGTGATAGATTGTTCTCAAGGATGTTGACTGATCGCCTGATTACTTTACTACGTGGGAACAGATACCATCGATGTCAGGAATATGGATTGAAGAAAGACGGAGGAACGAACAAGGATTCTGTGAATGTTTTTAGGCGGATAAAAATGCCTGGGGTTACTAAGGAATGTCTAAGACGACAATGATGACTTGACATTGTGATGGACAGGTCAGAAAAGCCAATGCCTCGACTTAGCAGCGAGGTAATATCATATCAAGATGATGTCATACATAGCTGAGCAGGCAGATCGCAGTGAAGTTGGCAGTGCACAGGTGGATGCTAGATTACATTCATATAAATAGTGAAAAACGAATCAATGGGACAATGCAAGAGATTGGATGCAAAACACCAATATTAAAACGAAAATCAATTGATGTTGCTGGAATTAACACCCCAATATAACATTATAAGAACTTCCGCCCGCGACTATTGTTTCCAAACCGAAATAATTTCCCATTCATCCCACTATCCCGTCAAAATATTAACATCCCTCGATAATTCTATTTATATTTCCCACTGATGCGACAGGAAAAATAAAAAAGGCACCTTTTAAAGTTCTCAGGGAGCGATTTTTGTATCAATATATAGTGTAAACTTAGGGGAGGCCGCTAAATTCCTTATCTCGAACGTTTAGCGTAGGAGTGCGAGGTGGGACACGACTTCGACGTACAAGTGGTTTTCGATTTGTGGTAGAAGCAAAAAAACTATGTTGGACCTCCTCGGTGAGTCTCTGGGAGCCGATGGGTGTATTCTGTTTACTGTCGAATACGTCGTTTACCAATGCGTAAATTGTTGTATTTGGAAGTTTGTTCGGTTTATGGGTATGTTTGTTAGTAGTACTTTATGTGTTGAGGAGTGCTCAAATACTTTAGGGATGTAAAAGTCAGCTAAGTGCAGGAGGATTTTACGAAAAACTTAAATTTTAAGAGGCATGACAATGACATAAGTGGTACATGTTTACGTAAACTTACAACATAAGTACCGAAGGAGGAAGTATCTCAAATATCACAAACGGCACCAAAACCACGGGCGTTAGATCTCAAAGTGAAGACTCAATCCTTGTTTGAAAAACAACATTAAATACTCGGAACTCCATAAAAGATCCTTTAAGATGGCTGGTGGTAATTAACTGGTACTTGTTGGAGCAGGCTGTCTAAACAACAGGGTGACAGCAGTTAAAGGGTGTGTCGTGTTGTGTGGCGAGGTTTTAGTAGAACAAGATTTGGGAACTCTATGGTGCATGGTGTGATAAGGGAAACCTGCATCAAATCTTGTTTGATGCAGTTTTTCCTTATTTCGTCGAAGATCGTTTTTAGTAGGATTTTGTAGATAATGACATGTTGATATTAGCCCCTGGCTCCGCCGGGAAGTAGCCTATGTCCGTCTCCATACCTCAGGCTATATCGCTGCCAAATTTTATGTAGATCAGTTCAGCGGTTTAGGCGTGAAAGCGTAACAGACAGACAGAGTTACTTTCGCATTTATAATATTATTAATAGGGATAACAATGACAATAATGGACGGTTTCAAAAGTGATGTGCAACACTTACACCGTAAAATACACCTATATTTAATGTCCTGCAATCTGGGCAAAATTGATCTTAAAATCAGAACTTAAGTACAATTAATGAAACTGAATAAGTTATTTCAGTTCCTACTCATAAAAGCTATATCTTTCACCATCATAATTGACTAACGAACTACTCAAACAAAGACGGTGTGCTGGAAGGCGCCTGCTTATCAGTCAAAGGTACATTCAACAAACAAATGCGCCCAAAGCACACAATGATACATTGAACGTATGTACTCAAGTGACATTAAGTTAACTTGGATTATCATACCGTTTCTAGCTTTAATGTTTGTTCTATGGCGAAAGAGTTAATCCCTGCTGTCTTGATAAGACGGCGAACTTTCATTTTATATCTTTGGACCTAAATAATGCCAAGCCTATAAGTGTAACGACATTATTTTTATGAAGCGATAGATTCGCTTGTAGCGTTTAAGTAGCCATTTCGATTTAACTGGTGATAAACAATTGACATTTAACAAAAATTTGCATTGTTTGATTGACAAGTAACTTCAAAGATGTTATGGAAGTAAATGAAAAGTATCCGGAGGTGTCACTTGTTTTCCCGGGAGTGAAATTGATGAAAAAATTCGAGAAAGCGGAATACGGAACATTTATTGTGTCACTTTTAACGTTTCATTTGTCAAATAAAGTTTAATGTAATACTTTGCCATTTCTCACTGCTACAGCTTTATCAATATCATAACATTATCATTCCTTAGTCGTATTTATAGTTACAGTTGCAATATAAGCCTGTTTTATTTCTACTAAACCAAGTTAAACAAGGAAATGCAACGTAGTTACCTAGGAGCGTCGCGCCAAGATCATTCGCGCTAGTACCTCGACCATAGTCAAGGCTTGTTCTACAAACAATATATAATCTGTGCGCAGGTGAATGACCGAGATACGCGTCTTATCAAGTTTATTAACACGTGCTGTATTGTAGACTTTTTAATTTTGATGCATCCTGTGCTTATAGGGATGTAGACAGTTGTTTGAAAAATTTGAGTCGGTTTTCTGGGACCCATTTTGATTTGGATTTAAGTTGGTATATTTTGTAGTCTGTTCTCTCATTTTAATTAATTGAATTTGCAGTTTCTGTTGACTGAGATATGATGGCTAGGTTTTATGACTAGTATCTTTCTTTCAACCGCGCGTCAGTTACTTTTATTTCATTTTTAACGTTTTTGTGGCTGTAAATATCGGTGCGTCTTTTTAAAACATTGTGAAACTTAAAATTAAATTAAGTAATAGTCGTCCCAATTTTATTGTTCCATCAGAACGACTGATACTCACCTGATTTCTCTTTTGATATCATCATAGTCTCTCTGCGTGTCGAGCCTCGCTTCAAGCCTGGCGATGTGCTGCTTCTTTTCGTCCAGCCTCTCTTCTAGCCGCTGCAGCTGCTGCGCGTGCGCTTCCTGTAGCGCTGTAAGCGATGCTTGGAGGCGTCGCACGTCTTCCACTAGTTGGGCGATCTGGGGAAAAAAGTAATATTATTGAGAATGTTATTTATTATTTAAGAAGTTGTAAGTTTATAAGATGCACATATTTTATGCAATAGTTGGTTTCGGATAGCCTGCTCATGTTCAATTTTAATTTGTGCAGTCAGTCATGATCACATCACTATTATAAGATGAGTTCAAAATTGGAACAAAGAATCAGAACTCGTAACGACGCATTCATAATTTCTGAGATTGCACTGCCAACGTTAAAATATTATCATTACGACATTAAAAATGTCGCCAGTAAAATGTTTTCTAAAGAATTTAATTGCCATATAATTATCTTATGTTATCTGTGTGCACAATAAAAACATCTAACTCTGTAATTATGTAGATCAATCTTTAACGATAAAGAGATGGGTGACGCTATCAAACATTTTAATAGTAAAATAAATATTTAAAATTGTGTCTTGTTATTGTAATATGAAGGGAGGGCCTTGATTGTAATTAATACTTACGATAATTTTATTTACTAAACCAATTGTTCATTTCTCGTATAAATTGCCTCCGTCACTGAAAATAAATCCATTATTATTATTTTTACTGAGTTATGAATCAAAACACGTGTAGGAAATTCAAATTGCTTTGTTCTAGCTTTTAAACTGCACTGAGCAACACGAAAATTTACTACGTACAACATTTTATTACTGAACAATGTATTTTCTGGGTTATTCCCGTAGTTATTGAATTTTAATAACAGCGTTCGAAAGAAATCAACAATTAAACTGTAGCAATTGAGTAAATCAAAGAAGTTCCAATTGTAATATAATATTTAGAAACAGACTCTAAAAACTAGTTTTAGTTCGCGTTTCCGTTCGACAATTGACGATCTATTCATAAAATCAGCACCCGACAAGACAAGGCTATATTTGTCACACCTAACGACATATTTTTTTAAAATTCGACTTTATTGCTTGGTAATAAAAGCTACGTGTGTTATTATGGGTGTTGGAGTGTGTTGGGCGGATAACTCTCAGCATGTTATTACCCGACCTTCGGAAGATATCAATTGTTGGCGCAGCCGTCAGGTGGGGTGTCGCCGGCGCTCGAGCGTGAAGATGCGTATCGTCTAGATAGATGCGACGGAAATCACGGACGGCACATGACCCTGGATACGTCTTGAGACAGCCGTTTTTCCAATTCAAGTTTTATGAAGCCATTTTCTGATTGTTATTGTAGATGATTGGGTGTACAGCTTGCTCTCGTTGATTAGATTGTTATAGACACAGCATTAAATCCTGTCGATCATAGTTTTGTTTTTTGTTGAAAAAAAATCCAATGTCCATAGGATATCTTGAAATAAAGCCTTAACCTCAGTAAAATCCTCCCCCCCGAGTGGGTTCCCGCATTGTCGTTGCGGGGGGGCTTAGTAACCGTGGTCTCCCATCCACGGTGAAGCCAAGAGGAACCCAACGGTGGGGCCGCTCGTCAGGGCTTTTGCCTTCAAGCCATTGACGTAGCGGCCAAAAAGTAGGTTGCGGTGAGGTGCACCGCAACTGAGGTGGGCCGCGATGTCGAATGGGAGGCATCGCGGCTGAGGGTTACGGGCTGCGGTAGAGGAGGAGTGCCGGTGCTTCTGAGCAGCGCTCTTCCCTTCCGTGGCCTGGACGGGGCCGCCACCGTTTGATGGCGGACGCGGTGGGGCCGCAGGGGAAGAGGAGTGTCGGTATAGCGTTGGCCGCTCTCCCTATCCTCTGCGGCCGAAAAGTGGTAGACGGGACGGCGCGTTGTGTTCCACACGCGCGCCGTCAAAGATGTCAGCAACCACAGGTGGGGTCCGCAAGGGCCGATGCCTGCCAGGGGTGCGGGTTTGTTCGAAAGAGATACCACGGCCCCTGGCATACGGGCTACTGAGGGAACACGGGTGGGTTTTAGTCAGTAAAAGTCTGACACGCCCTCCTGCTCTACTCAGCAGGAGAAGTCATTTGATGATTTCCCACCCAAAAAAAAAAAAAAAAAAAAAAAACCTCAGTAAAATCCTGGTTATAGACTATATTTGTATATTGTACCTATAGTAGTCATTAAATTTTGCTTTAAATCCATAATTAGAATAATTTTGAATTCTACAGCTTCTTTTTCTGTCTAGTACCCTAGCTGTTTTAGCAGTTTGACGAGAATTTTCCATTTTCGGCTTTGTTTATTTATTTTATTGTATAATGATAGTTATTATAATACTTCGTGATAATTGCAGATTAGCAGACAGGAAATCATAAAATATTAAAATTAAACTCTTAGGTAGGTACTTACGTAAACAAATAATTGGGTAGAATAATTAAATAATTATTCAGATTTTTTTAAATAATATGTTTCGATTCTTTTTTTCTAGTCTTGACTACAATGGTAATAATTTTATAGGCATTACGTAATACAATTTTTTCTAAATGGCTTTAAACAAACAACGGCATTTTTATAAAATAACTTGCTGACCCGACAGACGTTGTCCTGTCTTAACTATTAATATCGAAACTATTTTTTTTTCCTTCCATAAGAACCTTCTCCTGACAATAAGAAAAACAAAAAAAAAAAGAATGAGCAAAATTGGTCCAGTCGTTCACGTGTGATGCCGTGACCAAGGGGAAACAGGGATTCATTTTTATAATATAAGATTAAAGATTATCATTAATTACTGATGACACAATGCACCGTCATATGAAAGTACATATTTCAAAAAAAAAAACTCTTAAATTAGTAAATTCAAGAGTTGCCAGCTCAATATTATTCTTATCACCTCCAAAATACAGTAAAAAATCACTTTAACTAATATCACACCTTGACATCGATATCTTAATACATCAGCATAATAATACTTCAGTAAATATTGTCAGTTTTGTTTGACGCAGCCTTGAAGAACTGTCATAAATAATCTTTCATTACAACTCGGCCTCTTTATAGAATGTTGTAAAAAACTGAAAAGTAACCTTCAGACATCGTTATGATTATAATACATATAATAAAATAGAATAACTAATTTGAACAAATGAAATATTTTGACATATGGAATTTGCTTGTAAAACATGGATGCCAGTATACGTAATGCTGCGGGTTGTCGCGGCATTTTGTCCCTACTTTATTGACATTTGTGTTTTTATTGTACGCACGGCTACCTACACATCAAGCTATACGTTCCAATATAAGCTGATCTCGCATTGTATAAGATTTCCGTACAAAGCGAGATCAGCGTAAACTGGAAATGTATAGCTTGATGTGTAGCCGTGTGTACAATTAAATAGACTGTTAACTAATTATTTCATTGTATTAGAAAATATCAAAATTGTTGTATTTTAATTTTTCCTACTTTTACACTTTTATAAGAGATCGGAAATTTTACAAAAGGTTGTCACGTTTGTCACTGCCAATTTTTAGTAATCCTTCACATCCCCATAAAGGCTATGTAAACACGCGTCCCGCTGTTCAGAATAGTACAGTCACCATAAAAAGTATTAGCCGAAACGAAAATTTAGGCGGACGGCACCGCGAGTAATTATTGTCTTAATTCGGACCTGCACTGACCGCTATTAACTTAGTTTTAATTTATAAGCTGTAGCGGGTTAATGAGGAAGATGAGTTTTCGACAAAAAATACTTGAACGTCGGTCAAGTATTTTTTGTCGAAAACTGACCCGTTTTCGCTTTTAACCTCATCAGTAAGGTGTTGGTTTAATTTTGAGATTGAAAATTCATGATAACGAATAATTTGTTAAAGGAAAAGTCATGAAAATTGCCGAAAAACACTGAGTTTTGTTGTTGAATCCGTTCTGTCTTTTAAAACCTTTTTTTTGTATTTTTTTTTATCGTTTGGACGAACGCTGTCCGCCCCCATCTTACTCAGCATCCAAGGGTTGTTCCTTCGGCGAAGGGTTAAGGGTAACCCTCGCACAATTACCTACAATCATTACTATGGACGATTATGTTTTCGACCGCCGCCCGTCACAGTTTCAGCTTTTTATTGAAGTCTACCACATTTTTAGTATAATTACAGCGTGGCCGCCTGGGTCTGTGATCACCCCACTGTGACGCCGATTAACTCGAATACCTCTCTCGTGCGGATCGTTTAAAAAAGACCTTTTGCACAATTTGGTGAGATTTACATGTGTTAGCAACTTTGTTTTGAGTTCCAGATGGGATTTTTTGGGACTTCATTTGCAGTAGTTGGTAGTTTATTCGGTGTTGTTAAGTAGTCAGTTGTTAATTTGGCTAAATGTACTTTCTTTGATGACAGGGAAATGAGACAGCTTATTTTAGTGCCGTAGTTCATTTGTAAAGCTTTAACTTTAAGCCGAGCAGTATCATCGTCATCCGTGCAATTGCACTTTAAAAAAAAACGCCGTTGAGGCAATTCATTTTTCAGGTTAGAGTTGTCAAGCCACACACACGGCCTGCGTGCGTCGCCTCGCATTCTTAGCCGTGTTCCTTCCGATGCAAATGGTCGAGTCTTGAGCCATAAATCCGCGACCGTCCCCGGCGGTTTATCAGACGTGCTCGATTCTACCTTACACCTACTTTCATATGGTGATAATATGCTTACACTTATTTATGGCGCTGATGATACTTTGAGAGTGTTGCAATAAAGAGGAATGAATAGTGAACTTCGTTAAGGAAAAATATTTAAGTATAACATTCTTCATGAGTGCCTACTTTTAAGCACTAATACCAGCATGAAAAGTTAGTACCTGCTTTATTACAAATGGAACAGAACCGAAGAAGGATATAAAGAGAATGGCAAGCTAAAAGCCAATCCACAAAATTGAGCTACAAAGGATGATCGCTTTTTATTTTATTTCTCAAAACCATAACGTCTTTTATCTGTCCAAGATCGATGAAAAAGCAAGCAAAGCAAAGACGTAGGCAATGTCGATTGTCTAAAGCTCAATAAAGTAACAAAACAGAATCAATTTGGAGCACAATGCATCAATGCAGTGCTCAATCACAAAGGATGTGATGACAGACAACTCAGTAAAAAACCTAATACGCCATTTTGACGTCAGAAAGAGTTCATGTTGGCGATCTGTCAAAGTGGTCAAACAGTTTGAGGGTAGTATCTATCCGAGTTTCGTGGGATCTGTCCCGCTTTCAGGGTGAGGACAATTTTGGAAGAATTCAATTGTATTTCTAGTCTTCCTGAAATACCATTTGCTTAACCTGGCCCAAAGTAAGGTGTCTTAGCCCACGTCTATTTAAAGAAAAGGTTTATGCCTATCCGGCTATCCGGCATCCGTTTTTCTGTTATATTTACCCGCAGTGCCCCTCAATGTCAGTCATTTTGTTATAGTATACCGCACTGTACGTCCGCAATAGAGCACTAAGGCTAAAACCATAACTTAAACCTATTAATTCAATAATTAAACGTTTAAATCATATCCTAAGGCTTCGGTTGTTGGTGGTGACCCTACGAAAATCGCAAATCGTCGGGAAACATTTATTAGGCCGACGTTTAAGCGGGAAAATTCAAATTTCGTATTCGAACGCGCGAGCAATACCAACTGAACGAACAAAAAGACGTTCGGAAAGCTTCTACGGCGGCGGCGGGACGGCGGTTTTTCTTTTTACGTCATCTATAGTCTGTCTAGTTTGACGCGACGAGTTTCGTTTCGTTTCGAAAAAAGATGATAAACGACGCGAATGATTGAACAGTTGGACGCGAGTTACAAAAAGATTCCTACTATCCGTTTATTACGTGCTCTTCAGCTGTCATCGCATCTATCGGAATTAAAACGGCCAGATGAAAATCATAATTTTAACGTATTGCACGGGACAAACATTTGTGATTCATAAATATTCACATTCGGCAAATGCTTTTACAGTAACAGTTTGATTGACAACGAACGTCGCGATCATCAATCACGTGTCATATCGAAAGCGCGGCGTGAAAATGGTAAAAATTAATAAGCACGGACAAGCGCGGATTGTACAACAATATTATTTCTATTATTGTGTAGGTGTTAGGGTTGAGTTTGGCTTGGTAATTTGTTTTGGAGTATATTTTAACGGCAAACACTGACATGGAACTTGTCCATGCACTTTTGACATGATACGTCGGTGGCGTTCGGATAAACATAGCGATGAATCGTGATCATTTCGATTATTACTTTTTCGACGCTGTCAGTTCGTGTTTGGGAACTTTACGCGCGGAGATTCTGTCAGTATTAAATAGTAGATAGTTTTTAATGAACCGTGTAACAGACGTGATTAACGTTGAATGAAGGATATTTGTGAAACGCCTGGCGAATTTAAGACTCGGGTTTGACGGTGCGCTATCAGTTTTTTGTTAATTTTTCATCACTGGACTAGGTTTAATGAAAGCTTATAGACTTTTCTTTTCCACGCGACTAATTAGGTCTCCAATTCTTTCTGTCGATGTCAATGTCTGTATGACAGACTTGTGTAATTTCAACGTAAGTACACATCTATCTGAAAATTTCAACCTTTCCACTAAATCATAATTAGATACCTGCTATGCGATTTCAGCGATACTTTTTATTGACAAATCCAATTATCGTTTCGAAACATGACACAGACAAGCCGAATGCAAACTGCACAGTTCTCGGTTTGAGTCGACAACGAAATGAAGCAATTATAAGTTGTGGGAGCTCATTTATTGCCTGTCTATCGTTCGCGTTATAAAACCGAATGGAAAACTAAGTTTCGCCTGTTGTGGTCTCGACTCCGTGGTATTGGGGTGTCGCTGTTTTGATTTCATGATAAGTTCGCTATGTACGTGGGGAAGGTATTGGATACCGATTGTTGAAGGTTGATTGGGTTTTGGTATTGCACGTGAGGGTTTACTGAAGCGGGACTTTTGATTGGAGTTCAGTGTCAGTTGTTTAGTTTAAAACTTTATGGTTTTGATAGATTATGTTAAGATTTTTTTAGAAATAGAAAGTTATCGTGGGGTTAGGCTAGTCTCCGAAAAGTTCCGAGCAGTAAAAACTTTTCGCCACATATTTTCAAAAAACGAACGGATCCACTAATACCAACATAACAGTGCATGCTACCAACCTCATACGACTTGAAAATAACCGCCAATTACGTACAGACGTCATTCGGGATTAAAAGAAAAATATCAAGTGAAACGTGTTTCTTCCATGGCAGAGGCAGTAGATCACGTGGGGTGTGCGATATCTAGCCTAGATTATTTTGAGTAACGGCCCGCCGTCGGGGTGGTCGGAAAAAATGCATACCATGGATAAAATATCGCTTCGTGTTGCAATTAAAATTGTTTGTTTCAAGAACGTTGGTAAGGGAGTGTTTTCTTTTTATATGTCTGCATTGTAATTATTTTTGAATAAATGAGTGTCATGTGATATTACATTATTTTATTTCTATTACAATTTTAGATTACGTATGTCGTGAGAAAATCGCGAACTGTTATAAAATGTATTATAAATAAAGCTAATAAGTATACTTTATCTAGAAAATAATCTAGTAAGTTTTCTATCACAAAATTAAATTAACAGGATTTTTTTTACGAACTTTTTCTGCTACTCTTTAGTGTATGCATTATTTTCCAGAAATAGACACAAATCTTATGTCTGTGTTTGTAAAAAAATGGGTTAAAAAAACTGAAACAAATCACTACAATCAGTACAAAACAGAAACTAGCGCCTTCGTGCAGTACGCGGTGAACAGCTGATCGTGAAGGCTCTGCATTCTACCCCCGAAAAGAGGCGATAATTATTTTAATTTATAGTTACGTATCGCTCGCTTCTATCACATTTATTTTTCAAGAATTTCTACCTTTTCGTGCGATAAGGTGTTGGGTTTAAATTGGGGGTTGAAATAGAAATAAAGCGAACTGCTAACTCATCGCGGATACATTTTCAACCCCATTCTGTGTGTTGACTTTTGAATTGTAAGATCATTAGAAGCTGGTACTGGAGAAATATTTAACTGACAAATCAGTTACTTATTGATTTTATTTCTTGATTTAATTTCTATAAAATTACTAATGGAAAACACTCCGGAAAAAAATACAATAAAATGAGCTGGTTACAAACTATTAAAATCTCAAAACAAACAAGTTTCCCAAAATGACTTTCCTTTGCAAATCTATTCGAGTTTTAATCGAACAAAGGCGGAAGCTGGTTCAATTCAAGCATGTTCCGATGTCTTCCTATAAAGTGTTCCGTCTCTGAATCACGTCTTACTTAATCGGAACACGTTCCGATTCGCCGGAACGGGCCGGAGATTGACGAAATTGTGCCTGTCACAATGATCCTATGATACTTCGATACGTCAAACTTTTAGAATTGAGCTTCCGAAAATTCTAAGGCGGGAATCTGTTTGACAGATTTTTTTACTAGTGTTGGCAGTTCTTACTTTTGAACGTAACTGTCAAATTGATGCCATAGAGATAGACTAAATAGGATCACATCAAAAGGTTCTAACTGAAAATCGACGTAAATTAGCCTCCTTTTTTAATTGACTTCACAGTATGAACTCATATGGGCTGTCTAAAGAACATAATTTGATAATACGAAGACATAGAAAAACAAAAAGGAGCTAAAATTCGATATTAGCCATTAGTAGATTCGGAGTTTTCTAATTAGACTAAGCACACAAACGAAATAAAGCATTAAGGAGTTGTGCAAATAGAATGGAAGAAGGGGGAATGAGTGCAGATGTAATGTTACTGGAAACGGGCACTGTATGACGATAAAATTTAATGCGAAGGTTTGCTAATCGAGAGTTTAAGTTTTTCCTTTTGTTTTTTAGTTTTGTAAGATTTTATTATGATAAACAAATATTTTAACGATTTTGTATAAAATAGCTTTCAACTTCAGCGGTTGAATCATCAATATTTAAATATCAAATAGCATTTAATTCCAATTGAAAACCGTATGTCCATACTATTTTTGCCACAAAAATCAAAACTTAAAAAACCTCGAACAATGCGATTCAAAATTCAAACTGCGCTCCCTCTCTATTTTCAAACGCGCTTACAATGAGCCCCGAACATCCAGTGTTGCCATACTTCGTTGTCCGCCCGTATGCAGGCTTCGTAAGCAAATAATATGACAAGATAAAGAGAATGGAAAACGATATTTTGTTTTGTACTCAGCAAATATCGTTAATTCTCTTGTCTATTAGAGGCAGACTATAACTATACTGAATGAGTAGTTCATAAAAGGAAATTAGATGGAAGTGAAAACGCCCGATTTTTATATGAGATATATTTGGATGACTGTAGACATTGTAGTCCTTTATTTTGTTGAAGAATAATCTTAACATACATAATATAGCATAATCCCCACTGCTGAGACACAGGCATCCTATCTTTAACAGGGAGTGGGCCATACTCCACCACGCAGGCCGGTTCGGTTTGGTGGATAGTAAGAATGAAAGAAATTCTTGTATGGCTATATTATCAATTCTATTGTTCAATTTAGTATTTTAACGTACAGTCGCCAGCAGGTCAAGCTATCCCGAACTGTCAAATTTTCCCAATTAAACATAAACCTTATTCCTTTGTAATAAAGTTGAAAAACTATCAAAGAAATTGACAGATTGGGGTAGCTTGATGTGCTGTACCTAAGGAACATATTTCTCATTGCTATTAATTTCAGACCTAACCATTTCAGACAAAACCATTACATATAATTACGGCTCACAACTGATACAAGACAATATAAACCTTGCCAGTCAACCTGTGGCCATTATAGTAATCAAGGAAGTTAACTTAACCTATTTATATCGTAAGATCGTCACCTGCACCATTGTGCGCGCAAGGACGGCCCACAATGCACAGAATCGTTACCATTGTCGTAATAATGCAGCTAATTGTGCTGAATTGTTGCTCATATCACTCCATACGACAGTTAGACACTGATGGCAAGAAATTACAGTCGTAGAATGACGTATTGATTGTGAACAGCGAGGGTAGATATGACGTTTTGGATGGCAAAGATATGACGTTTGTAGTCCAAGACCACCGAGCGGATTAGAGAAAAATGTCGTAAATAATTGTATTTTTTAATGACGGCAACTTTATGTTGCCATCACAAAAAATACTGTAGGTACTTCTATTAAATAATTAAGGACAAGCAAAATTATTCCATATTAGCACAAAGTACGTAGAATAAAGAATGCGGTCATAGATTAAAATAATAAAATTGTAGCACAGATACTAAAGTCTAATATTGTAAGAAATATTTATAATATCGCATAGCTCATGGGCCGGTCTCGTTTTTACGCAAATACCGCCATCTGGCGGCGCTCGACGGGTAATTATAAATAAAATTGACATTAATTGCGAGTCTCCATGTTTTTTCAAAGTGGGTTAGTAATTTCTAGAAAATAATTCCTTTTAATACGAGAAGAGGTAAACGCGTGTAATGAAACGCAGTTATTAAATGTTGATGCAATTATTATAATTTAACAAGATAGAGATTAATGTCGGAGAGTAGCGAGCTATGCAGTGCAGACACTTGATCCATTCAAACACGAATAGCCTAGAGTTAAAGAACAAATATTGACGATTCATCATGTGACTGGTTTTTTATCTACTTTGGAAAATCCTTATATGTAATATTATCTTTAATCAAAGGAGATACCTTATTAAAAACGGATAAAAAATTCATGTAATGCGAGCGTTCGGATACATCTACACAAAAAACATAAATCACAAACAATGAAACGTCATTATTTTAATTTGTATCTCGCGCTTTATTTTTAGTTCCAAGTTTAAATGCCAGTCTACATCTTACTCTATGGTTGAGAAGGAATTATAGACAGGTTTGCTAAAGAGCGGCGTCTTTGGTACTATTTTGTGCCATAATTACATACTTTGAGCGTTTTTACGAACTACCAATGCGCGTGTTTTGTTTAATCTTTGTTTATTATGAATTACACTTTTTTGTGATAATTGCTGACGACGTAGGTGTAGTTTAACTAATTAGCTTAATAACTTAGAAGGCAGTTTAGCCCTTATGAATTATAAAGAACAGATTCAATACACGAATGTTTGCGTTTCATTTAGAAACGTAACAAAGATCAAACACTCAAGCTTGGAGGACAGAGGGAGTCCGCCAACAATACATCCATACTTTATAACTAAATGAATGTACGAAAACGTACTTAGCAGACCCCCATCCCATCATACATAGAGACACATTAAAAAATCAATAGTAAAACTGCACGCTCACAATTAAGAAGTCCTCCTGAGTCGAAACATCCCTCAAACGTCATGACACCCTTACACTACAAACAAAACATTGGCACACATGCAAAACTTACGATACATTCTTCTTAAAATGAAATAGGGTCGAAAATTGAGTGACAGACGCTAAAAAAACGGCAAACTAAAGAGTTATCCGGCCAGCAAAAATGTACGCTTAGCGGCGAAGCTAAGGGAGGTAGGGGCAATTTGGGCAATATGCAAAAGTTGGGCGGTGGGTGGTGGGGGGTGTCGTGATTAGGCCGTGTGTGTCGATGCGCATCTTATGCCCGCATTACCCTTTCGTTTTCCTTCCGATAGATGCCTTTGTGGGCCCCTTCAGCTATCTGTGCAGTCGAGATCATACGATACCAATTTTCTTTTGACGATTTTTTTCGAGAGCCATCGATTAAGAGCAGATTTTTTCTCGTAAAGACTTTGTGATATTAAATTTTTGATTTATTTTAATGGATGGTTTGGTTGTTGAGATGGCTTGACGGCATCATGAGTACTTTGGTTTCACTTAAGGGACGATATTATTTTAAGTTAAAACTTATTGTGATCTTTTCGACTTGACATCTCAAGTTAAGACAACATTTTTGAACTAATTTTATTTAGGCGTGTCCACAGTCATTTGCTGTTAACACTTAACCAATGCGATACGAATGGGTGAAGTTTTCCCTCATAACGTGTCAGTGAATGTTACGGATATGGAACGACAAATAGTCACAGTTTCCTTTCGATACCCGAATCAAGCCCATTAGTGCAGTGAGCTGTCATCACTACTTACTTAACTTACATCAAAAGTTAGTTCAAAACTGACACAATCGACTAAAATGTTATACCCATTAGGAAAATCGACTACACTCGCTGGGGTGAACTCGTTAACACACTTTCCAAGTTTCCCATCGAAAACTACCCCCGTTTAGACTACCAAATACGTTGAGGACAAACTAATAAACGTGAATGTTTAATATTCCGAATCTTCCCCCCGCCGGTTTCAATACCAGTTTAAGTAATATCGAATTCTGCCATCGCATTTTCACGTACAACGCAGTAAAGGGATCCTTGTGTTGCGCCATTCTTCGCGGCTGTACGCCAACAGACGTTATGGACTATTCCAAAGAGTGATTTCCCTTGAAACCAATGTAGCATATAAATACCATTATTCTGAAACAATTCACGCTTTGGACCCGTTCCGTTGTTTGGATTGAATGAGGGTATTCAATAAGACGTTTGTGTACGTACAGACAACTTTTGAGATTTCGTATATTTTGAAGTGAAACTAAGTTTGGGTGATGTATTCAGAAACTTGAAGAGGTTTCCATTTTTGGTATAATATGTCGATGCCAGGATATGTGTTTCATGTGTTGAACATCTTTCATATATGTTTGTATCATTACGTGTCAGTAACCATCATAGGGCTCTCCCTATGATGGTTACGTACAGTAGTGGCCCAGTAGCAATGCCAGCGACTTACGAGTTGTAGGTCACCCATGCATTCTTTTGCCATTGTGTCAAGTGTGGAAAACGTCGTGGGGAAACCGGCATGTCCTAGAACTAAACATTCGAAGACATGTGACATCTATCAACCCGCAATGGGCCCGCGTGTTGGATTACGGCCCACTCCCTCTCACCAAGAGGAGGCCTGTATCCCCCAGCAGTAGGAACATTATAGACTTGGCTGATTATACTATGCAATTATGCTAACCATCATGGATTACTAAAACCAACGCCAGCTGCAAAGACATCAAAGTATCTTCACATTTAACCCTTCAACAAAAATCAAACTGCATCACACCAGAAAAAAAAGAAACCGTACCACGAAACCAATAACCCCAAAAATTTGGCTGCAAAACTTTCAAGAGCATCCATCAGTTCGGATACTTACACCACCCCTCTCCCTCACACATACAACCGTCTAATGAAATCAGACATGCCAACGCAATTGTAGATTCAATTAGTACAGAGCAGTTACCATTCTTATCGGAACGAGACGATTTCACGAACGAATTAATCCGAAAACATACGATTTCTATCTTCCCCAGTCTCCCCCGTCTTCGGTACCTATCTATCCATCTATCGATGTGACGTCATTGTATTTGCCAAGTGTAATTAAGTACATGTGGATTGAGAGAGTGATAAGTAATGGAGTTTAAAATGTACCAAGTTTTGCCAAGATGTGTATTTATTGAAGATTGTCAAGTTACGACTGTTTTTGAGCTTTTGAAACGTCTGTCTGTGTGAGGATGAACATTTGATGATGAAACAAGATAAAGAGAGCTCGACTTGTATTGAAGTTATTTTAATATTGTTTTGTTAAAGTTCTGCCTTTGATTGATTCTATATCAGATTTTTTAAACTTAATCGGTTGAACGACACTGAAAGAGACACAGTAGATGTTTTATTGTAAGTACTAAGGGCGTTTAGTGTCCCTGAAAGTTTTAAAGAAATACGGTATTTGATAAAAGTCAAAACCCGGTATTCCTAATTCAATAGAACCATAGATATTTAATCAATTCGCTCGTCAAATTCAATTGATTAAAACTAAAGTGACAAGCCATTGACAATTGTAGAGACACCCAGGCACATTCGATTATCAAAAATTAAGCCATAACCGTAAACAATTACTGAAATCGAATTATTCAATCGGAATAAATTAAACTGAATCGGAATAAATCACATTGAGGAATTAAAATGCGATACTCGATAATTCAATAGACAACGCTGTAGAGGGTCCAATCACAACAGACGATACGAATCATCGATAAAATAGTAATAGAGAGGGGACGAAAAAAATAGGGTATTTTTTATTATCGTTTATTGATCACTCACGCCTCTGTATTGAGAGCTATTGATAGATTGATATTAATGCCCGGGTTCCGTGGGGTGGCGTTTTTTTTTATTACAGACCTCGTTGACGGAACCACAATTGGATATTGTATGTAATTCTTTTGCACACAATGGTTTTTTTTTTTTATCGTTTTGTGTCGGTTGATTATTGGCGTTTTTATTTTCATGTTTGCGTTTATTTTCATTGATTGTTTGTTTACAAACGTTGGTAACGGGCGGATATTGTGTTTGCACAGATTTGTGTGGTGAGTGATCTAATTGGGTCAGGTTATATTTGACTTTAAAAATAACAGCTCCTTTGTGAGTCAACCCCTTTGAGAACTGCTGTTACTATCCAGTTCATACTTCAACAAAGAAAATGTCTTGCATTTTAAAATACTCTTCAAGCCGTTCCAATTTCAACGAAGCCTCAGGATCCAATTTACCAGATCAGAGACAAGCAAGTTCATAGACAATATAGATTCAAACAATGGCGTTCCATATTCGTGCTCACACTTCAATATGCGAAATTGACACCGCAATATTACAAACAGAAATAAGATTGCCTGAAGGCACCCCCGCATCCCCGCGTGGGGGGACACTTTATTATACGAAATGTCTTCGCGATTGAAACCAATTGTTAATTGAGCTATATCTATGAAAATTGCGTCTGTGCGTCGCCGATTCTTATCGGAATTTGTCGTTAAATTTATTATACAACGGCTTTTCGGTTTTCGATGTGAAATGGAACGTTTATTGAGGCTTCGGATTTAAGTATTAATAAGACGTCGATTTTACGGCTGAGAAATTAATTACAAATAATATTTAATTGAAAGCGACAGACTTAGACCGAGTAAATATAAATCATTGCCAGCCTAAAATTAATACTAGATATCTGAACTCAATGCTAAATCAAATACTGGCACAAAACACGTATGTTGGTTTAGAACATCGAAACGTTGGCGGCAAAACAATTATTTTAATATACAAAATAGGAAAGCCCGACAATAGTTAGACAAATGAATAAATCCAAATGGAAATTTCCCTATTCGTGAACAATAGTTAGATTTGGAGGCTGTATCTCGTACAGACAGATTGATTGGGCCCTTCCTACAGATGTGGAGGTGAGGATGTGGTTTCATTGTTTTATGTATGATAATATTATAAATTACTTAGTTATGAGAAGTTTTGCTCGCTGTACCTAATTGTCTAGCGCGAGTCGTTTAGTGTTGTCTCGAACGAATTTTTAGAAGGGGTGGCACAGTAGGTGCCCACACATTACACAGTACCTCTACAGTATTGGAGCAAAATGATCGTAGAAAGTAGCAATGCCTTATTTATGTATATTGACCAATACAGCGATAACACGAAATAGCCGAACACGAAACCAGTACATCATCGAAATCTCGCGTCCGTCATCCAGGCGGCCATACATCCAACTTGCCGACAATATCTCCAGCAAAATCTCAAGTTTCGACATAAATAATCACATTGCGTTCACATAAATTTTGGATCTCTCTCCATATTTTGTTACCTGCGCCGTTTGTTACGATTTTATTATGAAAATGAATGGCAGGCGAGAGCGGGCGACGGCGTCCGTGGTGGAGGGTGGGATACGATCAAAAGGGTTCCTAATTCGTACATTCGGCAACGGTGCACACTATAGCAACTATGAGTTTTATGGCCCGAATCTTTTATGGGATAATCAAATTTTGTATTATTAATGCTTTTAATTCGTAGACGAGAATTGATTCTGTGGCGTTTAGTTTCTGTGGCTGCTCGTTTCGTAACTTAAAATATGACTTGTTATGATTTTTTGTTGTCTCATAGATGCATTGAACCAAGGTCTACTTCACTTTTGAGAATTTTAAATTGGCACACTTGATGTTTTTGGACATTTTCAACAGTGCAGAACCAGAACAAACTTAATTCTCATACAGACTAAACATTTATGCATATCATTCTCATTTTCGTTGTAGTTAGTTCAGAGTTCTCGTGTGAGTTCGCCAAAGTTCGGGCTTCCTCAAACATCGTTTAAGCGAAGAATAACACGCGAATAAAATTCTCAGGTATGGTGGAAGGTGTTTCTCTAATACAAGACGTCTCTTTTTCCCCCAAAAATAAGCAAGCCAACACACAAACCGACATCATTATTTACGTTACAAACACATCCCTATCATTATTTTAATTGAATATGCTTTGACGTTAACTTATTTTTGACATTCTCCTTCTTCGGAATTAATTTGCGTGTTCTATGGTCCTCCGTACAGGCGTCATACGTCTAAACCTTTGTTTTCATTATTTAGTATTCGCAAGAATTAATTGGAATTTACATTGTATAAAATACACGTGTAATTAGAAAACACGTTAAGTTTGACAAAGAACGTTCATCATGGAGTAGCACGTGCCAATGTATTTTTTGTTTATGGTTTTTGTGCGCCAAGGAAGCGTTCTATTATTTTAATTTCGTGAGTTCAGCAGTTGAATTTGGAAAATATGAGAGCTGTCAAATATAATTTTAATATCCGCCATCATATAAATTACGCGAAGGAAACTATCCCAACGGCCAGGCAATCTAACACCATGTGAGCTCGAAAACAGGAAAGTATCTTTAACGCTCACGGTTCCGCATACATATCTAACATTAAATGTAATCGTGGAAACCTGTGAAAATATGTAAATTGATCCTTGGAGATGCCGGACCGACGGACTGAGTGAAATTTGAATATAAACTTTCCACCAGTACCGTATAAGCGTCATTTATTTTGGCCGTCCATAAAATATAATGATTTTTGACGTAGCTCTCGGCTATATTAATTTTGTGGGTTTATAGGGGTGGGTCTGATATATCGACAGGTATTTGTGTGTGTGTGGGGGCGCCTTAATTACGTCATTGACCTCTTCATTAGAATATAAGATACTGTGTTTATCCTGTATCTGTTTGTAAAGGAATAGGTATATTTTAATATCGTTATTTTGACGTAGCTTGTCTAAAATAATAGTGTCGCCGAAGTGACTTGGGTCTCCATTGGCGTGCATTTGTGTACTAACTTAACCAAGAAAAACGGACGTGGACTATATAGAATCAATCAGTCTTAAATTCGTGCAGTGGTGGCCAAGTGGTAACAGCCTCAAGCTGTGAGTTGTAGTTCGTGGGTTCGAACGCAGACAGGCGCTGTGATTTTGTGTTTAATTATTTTCATCACCACTACTTTCAAACCGGTGAAAGAAAGCACCGTGGGGAAACCGGAATGTCCTAGAATCAAATATTCGACGACATGTGACATTGATGTCACATATCCTCGATTTTTCGTGGCCCACATAATATATATATATAACTTTTTAGGAACTAGGTGTAGTGATCTGTTTTCTCTCCAGCTATCATTCAGTAACTTGGAAGCGAGTGTGAAATAAAAAGTCGTCGGCCACGACGGAGGCGAACTTCATGACAACACAGTAATAGATAGGTAGGTAGAACGAATTAGAATTTTCGAAATAAGTTATGCCCATATGCAAACACAAAACCCATTATATTAAAATATTCCAACGTCTAAATATGTGAAAAGGGAAAAAAATCCGCAAAATGGACGCCACTCGTCTGAATAAGAGATCGAGAATATTTACATAAAAAACAAATAATACACGTCGAGACGGGATGCGCGCATAAAATTAAAATCGATGAGAAATTCTACCCTCGAATTAAATATCATTGCCCTGTCTCACACACACAATACACACACACACACACACCCGCACGCGTTAAGATCTAGATTAACGTTGAAGGGGCTTTTGAAGCGCCATCATTTAAAACCATAGTTGAATTCGCATTTAGAATCACTATTCCAAATTCAGAATCACTTTGCAAACTTAACAAGCGGGTGCTTGCTACTCTAGAACTACCTATTTATGATTCCAATTTCAAATGTTAAAAACAAGCACATTCTTCCATTCCATAAAGAACAGATATTTAAAAAAAAATGCGCTATTTCAATGGGGTGTAGGTTAAAATATCGGTCCGCGCTTATTTGCATACTAACTAAAATAATTTATTATTTTTTCTCGGAGGGTCGCGGTCTACGTGGGGTGAGATTGTATACAATGAGAATAACTAGAAACTGAGTGTTATTGGCCCGATCACGACGCGTTGGAACATTTTAAATAACGTTCATCGGAATCGCCGTTTGAAGTTGAAATTCAAATATAGATGATATACGGGCGGTGTAGTTCCAAACAAATATCAAATTAAACACACACGGAAATGCAATATTCGACGTCAAAACACGGGATGCTTAAAAGTTTGAATCAAAGCGGTTCGGAAATCAAAGTACTGTTGGCAAAAGGATGAGTGGAGATCGCGGTTCGCAACGCATCCTTACAACGTAGCGTATGATTGCGCGAAACAAAGGCCCGTACAACTTTCAGAGCGAACTCGTTGCGTCGGGAAAAAGTTTGCCGACTACGCCGTGTGTCACGTGCTGGCCATACCATTGAACCGTTTGATTTAAGAATGTTTGTTTCCAAATTCAAATCCATAATGATGGCTACTTTTGCTTTTGATACTTGAGACTTTAATTTAGAAAATGTGCGAAGCCAAAACCCACAAAAAGACTCGTTTCCGTGGGTTTGAAATAAAATGTAACCGAATAACAAACTTACTAACTAGTCGAAGTGTAATTTATATAATCGAAACAAAGAACTTTTAGTGCCCCTCACTAATAGTATATTATACTGGATTTTTTGGTTGAAGTCTAATCTGAGAAAAATAACTAAAGGTACCTACTTCAAAACTTTTCCAACCGGGTTCATATTTTCTAAGTTTTCTTTCGATCAACTACAAATCAATTCAAAAAGTTTAATTAAGGATAAGGCATTTTAATACTCGTTTCTGTTGACGCTGCAAGTCTGCGAATGAAATTATCTTCCGTATCAAAGGGAATAATTTTAAATATCTACACACAGGCATGGCTAGTCCTGCCAGACGGCCACCCCGAAAGATTTATACATTTTATACACCCCGTTCCACGATACTGTTCAAATTCTACGATTCACTGATGCATTATATGTTTCCCCGTTTTTTTGGCGTCTACCCACGCTTTTGTTTTGGACGACTCGTTATTAATTGTAAATTTCTGATACGCAATTGGTGTTACTAAAATCTTATTGGATGGAGAGTTTTTCTTGCGTGAAGCAATGGAGTTTTGCTCCTGTTTCATGAAAATGAATATTACTTTTAGGCAGGGGGACTTTTTGCATGAACACACGAAGGTGTTTCAGAAATATGAGTAAATCATCCAGGTAACATAAATTGTTCTTTTTAAAGACGTCTGGATACTGTTGCTTTTCCGGGATCAGAAATTGGGGGACTTCGTTTTGGAACCGTGATTAGTTATCGCAGTTTTTTTCTTCTTATAGCTGTGTGACGAAAGGTAGAGTTATTCATATGCAAATGTTATAGAAATATGGAAGTAACCCGACGTTAGATCGACAGGAATCTTTACAAATTATAATGGCAGGGAAGTTTTTAAATTACACGGTGCGTAGTTATAACTTTAATGGGTTACTGTATTGTGTTTCTTTAGTCATTGACACTAAGAAACACAATTCTTAGCCCACTACCGCGAAAAGAAGGGTTATGTTATGAGGAATTGTATTATAAGTTTCTTTTAAAATTGGCAATGAGTGACTTTCAAATAAAGTTTCCATCTTTGAGAACTGAATGTGTTGAACACCTTTTGGAGGTTTATTTCAACTTTTACTAACATAATATGATCAACAACATTACCAATTGTCAACATAAGCATACATAGTACGTACTACCAAAACAAAACCGACAAGGGGAGATGCACAGTGCAAAGATATCGGACAGGGAAAGGGGTTGATTTTGATTGAATATCTGTTATTAAGACCCTCCCTACCCACACAGGCGCAGATATAAAATAATATACACATTAAGTTTATAAATATGCATGAGTTTCGTTAAAACTTGTGAGTGTGCGCCGAATTTATAATTGTCAATGTGTGTGTGTATTGATTGTAATAAATTGTGCTCATTGTATGAATGCTAAGCCTGGCATGAAGATTTTATTTTGAATGTAGAATTAGATGATTGAATATAGACAATTTAGGAGTGTTCTATTTTGGAATTCGGTTTTGAAGAAAAAAATATTCCATTCTAAAATAAAGTTTTCTTTTTAGGGTTGTCACCTGAAATCAGTTAAGACAGATAAGAAAGTTCGTCACAGCTAAAGAAAATGCCTGACGATTCTTGAATATTCTCAAGTATTCCTTACATATAGTATGTATAATACAAAATACGAGTTTATTACGAGCGTTGATATCCGTCGTTGGATGATGACACTGAATAATTAATGGAGGTCGAATTGTGCGGTTTCCTCCGAAATCTTATTGTTTTGCAGTTTTTTTGTTCCTCTTCCAGAATTAATTTACTTTTCAGTTGCCAGCGATCGTACGCAGATATTTAATGATGTACGTTTTGTTTTGATTACACCGAGTTTGTAAGGTTTTGGGCCGCGGTCCTGATATTTTGGTACTGATCGGATGGCGATGTTATCATAATTATTATAATTACTTCTGCGAAAAAGTGATAGGATATTTGAAATATAATTTGTATCATTATCTCGCATTTCATGGATTATTAACGTCCTTAAATACGATTCTTTAAATTCCAATTCAGCTTATTTGCGTCCCTAACAACTGATGTACAGATAATTAAACATATTTTAATATACCAAGTTGACATCGAGACGTGTTCAAGAACGTATAACAAAATTGGCAAGATGGCCGTCAGAGGGAGCCTTTTGTCAGCCATCATTAAGGAGCTGTCAATGTCAACTGTCAGTTGTAGCAAAGACGTCGCGGCGATCAGACGTCTAATGACAAGAATTATATTAATTCTTGGTGATGCATTGACTAGGGGTACGGTATTTTTAGTTCTGTTCTATCTTAAGATGATTTGTTTCAGATTTTCGGCGCTCAATCTCTTTCACTCTTACTCATTAGGAGGGGCCCATTTGAATTCATATATATTTTTGTTAAATTAGGTACCTATATTTAGCAGAATAAATCTTTTCTCATAAAATTCCTAAGAAAATGGTTATAATAAAACATCCAAATATCAATATTACAACAATTAAAATAAAAGCTTTTGATCTAGAAATTAATAACGAAGCGGACATGTTGGACGCGTTCCAGATTATTTCTAAATGAACGATCCTTTTTTTAAGTTCGATATGAATATTCGTTTGCATGCGTGTCGCCCTGCGGATAAAATACGAGTACATTGGACAAGTTAGAAGCGCAAGCGGGTTTGACTGATGATAATTGACGTGAATGCTTCATCTTAGAAAAGGAGATTTTGGTTAAGGATTCCTTTAGAAAGGAATATTTTGTAACAAATTGAAAACACACAAATCACAGTACAATATTTAACAATACATATTACAAAAAGCCACGTTTCTTTTATGTGGGGACTCCCTGTGATTTTTAAGTAGGCACTCATCATCTGCCTAGTCTTTTGCCAACTATGTTGGGGTCGGGTTCCAGTCTAACCGGATGCAGCTGAATACCAGTATTTTACATGGAGCAACTGCTTAACTGACATCCACAACCCAGGTACTTGGTAACACGATACCCCTTGGTAAAACTGGCTGTCAGACTTTCGGGCTTCTAACGACCCGTAACGACTATAATTTTGAAATACTGAAATTTCTGTTGTGTGAATTTTTGTTCTGTAACACTAGCTCGGACACGCCATGAAACCACTACGTATTCCAAATTCGACTCCTGTTTTAAAATCCGCCATCGCCCATCACTCAACACGGCACAAGAAAGTCCCGTTTTTAACTGGGTTGTTCACCTTTCTGTATCGAAAGGGTTAATTCTATGCGAGAGGGTTCCGCATGTCCGTCTGAGGTGCGTACTATATGTTTTTATTGTTTTTGAGGGTTGGATGCTACTGTCGTCTGCTTTTGTTTTTATTTGCAATATAATGAATCATTTTGGGATATTCTGTTGATCGTTTCGGGTTTTTGTGGTAAGTGGGGTAGTGAGGTTGGAGAAAAATGGTTTTTGGAGCTGCGAAAGGGTTTCTGGCTGTTAGTGTTTTCTTTTTTTGAAATGAGTGCCGATATACCTAAGTATATTCGTAAATTTTATAGCATGGTTCAGGGTAGACTTTTATTAGCATAATTTTCTTAATGTTGTCACTAATACTGACGCCATCTTAGAAATTACGCGCCAAACATTACGGCCATAATGTCTTTCAACCGTATTGCGACTTATAGTCAAATGGGACTGCCCCAAAGTAACACCCAAGGGCGCAGTTTTAATTTGTATGTATGCAACTATAATGTAAAATTCTTGTATATACTGGGATCCAAAAGGGTGGGTTCTCTCGGGACCAAATTTGAGATGGGGATCAAAAATCGCGATTGAACCCTATCGAAAACTTACGTGTCTTGGTGTGTATGAGTTTGTGTGTGTGTGTGTCAGGGGTGACGGATTAGGGGGTGATTTTTTGGACCTCGTTCTGATGGTATTGGATTTTGATCGGTTATCGTGTCGAGTGCTTTCGGTAATTACTGTGATTCCTAGGCTGTATCTTTAGTTTGCTTATTTTTGGAACACGTACCCATTACGAAGCAAGAGGAGTATGTGCGGACCGTAGCAGGTCGCAGTCTCTAGTTGATGCCCAGCAACTAGGCGTGAATTTATGCATACATGTATGTATCCTTTAAGGCGACTAAAAGTACCAAGATTTGTGGCAAAGCTTTTTGATTGTTAGGTAATCATTCAAATTCTTGTTCAAAATTTTTTAGTTTTTTAAGTGTAGTTTTATATAATTTCCGTACATTGTATGTTAATTAAGATAATGATAATAATTTTAACTTATTTATTTTTCACTTCATGATCAGTGTTAGCCCTGGCTCTCGTACTAGGAGAGAAGAAGTGTGAAGATGTTGGTAATAACCTTACAAAAGTCTTCAATATACACATGGAATGTCTTAAGAAAAATATTCCGAACATTGAAAACACAAAAAAAAAAAACAGAAACTGCACCCATTTTTTTTATTTTTTTTTTTGGGTGGGAAATCATCAAATAACTTCTCCCGCTCTGGGTGGAGCAGGAGGGCGTGTCAGACTTTTACTGACTAAAACCCACCCGTGTTCCTTCAGTAACCCTTAAGCCAGGGGCTGTGGTGTCTCTTTCGAACAAACCCGCACCCCTGGCAGGCATCGATGGGTCCCATCACTTTTTGTGCTGACATGTCTTTGAGGCGCGCGTGGAACACAACGCGCCGTCGACTTGGGCTTGGTCCTTACCGGACAGCGAGCTACCCATTACTCGCCGTCCGCAAGCCCATGCCTACGGTGGCCGGAAATCGGCCTGGGATTCCCGACGCCCAGGGCGTCTCCGTATCCTGCGGCGGCTGGGGTCGCGAGGGCGCAAATGCTGCCTCTCCCTCACGTGCGCCGCCTCCCTCTTCGCGAGCATCACTGCTTCGCTGAAGGAGGTGACGGCTCCCCATGCCCTCTCGCTCCGTACCATGGCCTGGACCAGGGCCGGACGCGAGAGATCGCCGCCGCCGATCGCCTCCACGAGGACACGGCGGTGCTCCGCCCAAGCAGGGCAGACCGCCACCGTGTGCTCCACCGTGTCCTCAGGGCGATCTTCGCAGTGGAAACACCCGGGCGTTTCCTCCCGCCCTATCCGAAACAGGAACCTCCCGAAACAACCGTGTCCGGTGAGGACCTGCGTCAGGCGGAAGGTGAGGACGCCATGCCGCCTCTCAAACCACTCCTCAAAGAGGGGACTTACCGCCGCAATCGTGGCGTGCCCAACATGGCATGTCTTAAGAAAAGTATACCGAACATTGAAAACACAAAAAAAAAACTGCACCCATTTGACTTCATATTGGCATAGCGTGACGATTATGTACCAACACAAATTATTTATCAAAGAAATATACTAATACGCAGTATTATCCAGATTGTACAGCAATTTCTGTGATAATCTTTCACAGACGTATTAAATTTTCGTAATTTTTATACATGGTGTATCTAAAGGGTTTCTTTTTAGTAGGGTTATCAAACTGTCTATGATAGAAATCAAAAATATTTTATTTCACTTAAACCTACATATGCTCTTATGAAAGGTCCAATCAAGAAGCCAGTCGTTGCAGCACCCTAATTGCTTAACACGCTATCCATCACAATCTAAATAATTTAGAAGGATAGGTATTGCTAATCCATTTCTTCATATGTTCGAAAAATTCGTCTGCTCTACAACGTAAATAACGCAATGAATATTGTTGAACTGTCGAAATGTAAGGCATTCTATTAGTGTGTAATTGCCCCGCAGTTGGTCGTTTTCTATGGAGAAGAACCGGTGAAAAATTCCATGGACCAGATTATTATGTATAGTGTGATTATATATATTGAAGCTATCGGTAAATAATAAGGGGTGGTCAGGATCCAATCGATTGATCGCAAAAGTCGCAATCAAAGGGTTGAAACGAAGGGTTAGTTTAAAATATTGCTGGGGGCTCCACTGATACAGTGTGTGTGTCTGTCCTTATTTGTATAGAGATTTGGAATTTAGAGAACGAAATTAAAAATTCGTATTTGTTCAGTTTGAATAAGAATTGTTGATGTTTAGTTACAGACAGGGATTGAGCAAAATATGTTGAATCGAAGCTCTTTTGAGCTATTGGGTTAAGTGAAAGTTATTATGATCAGATGAGGATGCTGAATAATACAAGAGAGCTTTTTCAATTCTAGGTTTTGCGTTTGACATGATAATTGTCACCGATGAAGTAGATAAGCTTGCCTTAGAATACTCCGAATCGTCAGGTTAACTATACAATATATTTTGGAAGAATAGACATGTGGCTCGTAAAGACTCTGTAATGCTTCCCAAATACTCGTAATGCAGCATTCAGACTGCATTACGAGAATGTTTTCTCTGAGGCTCCATCAATAACCTTAGTAGGGAAAGCGAAGCTCTATCTATACCCACAATGAGTGACTGCTAATTTCACATTATTACGTAGTTAGGCGTATTTGTGCAAAAACTTTTATATAATGTTTTGCCAAATGCACTTTTATTGTGCGGCGACATGCGATACTCAGGATCCAGGCGAACTATGATAACATTTTGAGCTCACCCCACTGGCACACAGCAGTGACACTGTGTTCCTACTGGTAGAATTAAAGTTAGGGTTTTAGAAACTGTGTTGGGTTGTTGGAATACGGTTAGGGATCGTCGCGTGACTACCCCCATAGTATTTGACACGGCATCGTCCGTACTTTTCACACTCAAATTTTCGCGTTTAAAGGCTTGCTTTTTGGTGTGCAATTAGTGATTGTTATCTTGTTTTGTATTGTTACTTTTGTTCGTAACTAGGCACCGAGGTTTTAAGTGGAAATTTTTAAATATATTGCTAAAGTAATTGTGGCATTGTAAGTAAATAGGTAGGCGATTTAGGTGTCTGTCTCAAGTGTTGGTGCTGTTCGATTTCTGGTTAAACAATTTGAGTTAAAAAAAATAAGTTCATTCGTGCTTGAACAAAACTAGCTTTGAAATGTACGTCGGTAACAATAATTATTATTACAGTACAACTACTCATTAATCATAAAAAAAAACATACACGAACAAAAAGTATGAATCATTTTACTGGCCGAATCAATCAAAATGGCGAATTCTAGGCGCTTAGCAATCAATCCTTGGTATAACTTATGCATACGAAATAAATATTAATAGCACACAACCCTTTCTTACACCCCCTTTCACTACGTGGGACGTACCTACCCTCAGTTTTGCTAATAAATGTGTATAATTAATCAAATAAATATGGGTTGGTGTGTGTTGTAAAAACTGTGAATAGAAAATTAGATGTAGTAAAAACGCTTTCCTAGAAATAACATTTATATTCTAATACCCATTACAGGTATTAGAATACGTTTTGAGAAAGAGCGTTTCTGATAAACAAAGATCATGTCATCAGAATTGACAGCAAAATACTAACAAAACTTAAGCGGTAATTAAAATCTTTCTGTACATGGACTACGTAGAAAAACCTCTTTTCTCAAGTTGACCTACAACTGGCAACCTAAACTACCTTCAAAAAAATATTTGACAGTTGAATGACAAGCAGCTTTTCTTTTCATAATTTTCGTTTTTCAAACAATTTGGCGGGAGCTTAACCCGTTCCCCGCATACTTAATTCCCTCATAATTGTAACTCGAGAATATTGATTATCCATTATTATGCGCTGTCATTAATAATTTTAATTAATTACGTGTGTGTGGGTGGAGGGTGGCTCGTAAGGGGGGTGTGTTTATAGATTCTGTCCATTGTCGTAACATCGTGTGAGATGATTAATGCGCTCATCTTTTGGCGAGAAGACGCCTCATTGATTTTTGATGACTTTGTATATTTCTAGCCGGTGAAGGGTTAAACTTGCACGTACGTATAAAAGGTTTGAATAATGAATTATTTGCAGAGCTACTAAGAATAGCTGGTACTTAAATACAATAAAAAACGAAAATCATTATTCAATTCGCAAGGAGGTTGTAACTCATTCTCTGACGCTCCATTTTCCAAAATGGCGTTTCGCGTGCAGTCGTTAAACGTCCGAGCATCGGATCATATCTAAGTCATTTTCAGTTTCCGAACCATAAAGTGTCAATAAAAATAATCGTTAAAAACCCCATTTGAATATTTACGCAGTAAAAAAAATAAAATACGAAAGAAAAATTAATAACCCGTTCAGAGCTATTTATATTTGTTCCGTTTGTTCCACTTGAGATTATCGATTTCACGTTATTTTGTGACTTTACTACTGGCCTGTAGTTTTATTACGCAATTACTTTAAAAAGGGCAAACGTTTTTTCACACAATTCTACCGGATCATAAATTGGTGTTATAAACACCTATACTTTCTAAGTGTTGGTTTAGCCCTCATATTATTGCTACTTTAATCTAGCATGACATTTGATGGACGTCACGTCACATTTGATTCACGTCAAATCATTTACAAAGAAATGACTTAATAATTGTGGTACACACACGTCACATTTGAATAAGTTATTTTATAAAAGTAATTAGCAAGTGTCCACCTTGAATTTTTGTTCCAAAACTTGCGTGACCGTCATGCCACATTAGAATTACTTTTCGAACTTCGAATCAAATGATAACGTCTGAAGACAACTATCGACACAGCCAATAAGAACTGTCCACAGTAACACAACCACGCAATCAAGTTTTAAATACACTCCCGGACTCCTAAATCGACCCACTTGCACTTTTGTTAGAAGTTTTTCACTTTTTAAATGGTCGAGAATTCAGATTCGGAACACTGACTACACCATAATGATGGCCAGGCTTCAAAACTGCGTCTTTTCCCCTTTGACATATCATTTGGTATTGCACAGTGGCTCGATTTAGGAGTCCAGGAGTGTACTTGTAGCAGACTAAACGCGATGCGATACGGCTCGCTCTACCTCCGGTCGGTGTAGAAAGCTTTTTAGTAACGGCTACTCAAACGTGTTATCGCTACAAGTGACAGTCGATAAGTCGCGTTTAAAAATGGTGCCTTTTAATAGTCACGCGACTTTTTAATCGTTTGACGTTCAAAGATTAACGCTATTAATGGCCGCACTGTTCGAATATTGACAAATTTCTACCGGTAATCGAGTGGGTTTAGTGGCAATTGTTTTGATATCTGTTGAATTGTTTCACTTTGATGTGTAACTGACAGTTGGCGCCAACAAATGTCGTTCCTTTTTTAAATGTCAATATGCACAGAAAGAAAAATAAGTTTGTTTTCTACAATGTATTTATGTTTTGACTTACCCAGCTCACTTGAAAACAATCAGGATTTATCTAGATTTAATTTCGTGTCTAGACAGGTCGTGTTGTTCTTACCTGAAACAAAAAAAGGAGATCATTAGTTTACTAGTTCAAAAACCGCTGGCAACACAATATTATTGAAGCAATCAATTAGTTTCTATGATAACTTACGTAGATGAGAGCGCAGTGATGGCCTAGTGGTAACAGCCGCGATTTAACATTTGTAAGTCGTGGGTTCGAACTCGGACAGGCTTTACTTTGTGTAAATTATTTCGTCACCGCTGCTCTCATAACAAAAAGAAAACATAGTTAAGGAAACCGGCATATCCTAGAGCCAATATTTCGAAGGCACGTGACCTCCACCAATCTGTACTGGGCCAGCGTGGTGGAATACGGCCCTCTCCCTCTCACAGAGATGAGGCCTGTGTCCACAGTGTGAGGCAGTGGGAACATACTAGGCTTATTATGATTACTTACCTATTTTAAAAGTTCGCAGAAATTCTGTTTCTGCCATTATCTACAAAACAAAGCAATAAAATATCATCTATATCTGTGTTTGAACATTAAGCCGCCATATTTAAATGTACAGAGTCGCGCCGGCCAAATCGGCAAACCATCTGGAAATGGGGAGGGTGGGGAGCATCGCACAATTTGTTACTAAATCATCGATAGTAGTTGAAAGGTTTGTAATGAGTCATGTTTTTGGAGAATTCACAATCTTTTTTAAGGATTTTGAACTTTTACCTATTATTTTTAATGAAGTTTGTTTTAAAGGCATGGGTTAAATAGAACCTCTAATAATTCCCATTTAGCGGTCCTAAAAATATGATTAAAAACTCTAATTGTAATGATTGCTCCACTTTTTCTGAACGTCTAAAATCCTGCTGCCCAACTTGAAGTTATTAAAAGACCAAGAATTAAAAGAAAGCGCATCTATTAAAAAAGGTCCTCATCATTTGGAGTTGAAAAAAAAAATTGACACGCAGATAAATATTACCATTTTAAAAACCTCATGAATGCTTGTTATGATGAAAACATTGCTAAATTCAAATACAGAAGTAATATCAGTAACGACAGTATAAAATCCGTTTTGCAAATCAATTGCATTATTATTAGCATTATCAGCGTGACTCACAGTTATTTGTTCAGTTAGATAATATTTGTGATTGATAAGGTCATCGGGTCAGGATATAGGTCACACGTTTAAATTTTATTGACCGTTAAAATTAGCAAAGACCATGTTCAAAAAAGAACGCAGTTTGAATATAACTGATTGACGGTTTAAACCAAATAAATATAAGTCATATACAGGGTGGCAGAGTTATGGACGCGCCAATTGTTACCGTGGATTTAGTATAGAGGCTAGTACTTCAAGCTACCCAATCTGTAAAATATCTTTGAAAGATTTTCAAGTTTATTGCAAAAGTATAAGGTTCATCGCACTGGGCCCGCGTGGTGGATTACGGCCCAATCCCTCTCGCCGAGAGGAGGCCTGTGTCCCAGTAGTGGGAACATTATAGGCTGATGATGATAAGGTTCATGTTCAATTGGATTTTTTACAGTTTGGGATAGCTTGATGTGCTGGCGTCTGTACATGATTCTGCTGTACGTCATTTCCTACAAAAGTGCAATACCTACGTCGGCAAAATGTATGGAACAGCAATAATTTTTCTAATAACTGACGAAAAATGTCAACCCAGGGGTGTCCAGAATCATGTACTGAATTCATGATCACAGGGGCCTAAGTCTACTAATTTATAAACGTCACAATGGTCTCTCAATGGTAAGTTTTTGACAGATTTGCCATACAAAAACTGTCAAAAACACACCATTGAGAGACCATTGTAACGTTTATAAATTAGTAGACTTAGGCCCCTGGTTGTGTGTTGAAGTCCTGGCACCTTTTACTTCTATTCTGCAAAAATCACAGTGTGACAACTTAGGCGCTTAAAGTGAATTTGAAGTAAGCTGTCATTAGTGTCAATATCCCGCAACAGGTACAATGGCAGATCTCTTCACCAAAGATTTCACGTCCAGAACATAAAAATCAAAATAACAAGAACACAGAACATTTTTCTATTAATGCTACTTAAGCTAAAATCATTTCAGAAAGGGGTAAAACCAATACACACGCACAGAAACGGCTCAAATAACTAAATAAGTCGCGTCACGAATACATCGCGGTATTATAAATATGTTTTTGTGTTGTCTTGTGTAGCGGATCACAAAAGATGCGCTCTTCGGATCGGGGAAGCAATTACTGCCGAGTCTCCGGTGTCTGAACTGAAGGGTGAACACGACACATACAGGACTGGGTTAAGGGGATGGTACACTAGACGAAAGTGTTTTCAGAGAGCTTGAGAGAGGAGCGAAAAACTTTAGGGAGGATGATTCTTTAACAAATTTGAAAGCAAAACGACAATTTTGAGCTGATCTACCTGAGGCAACTATACTTAAGGTAACCTACAAATCAGCAAGCAAGATGATTTTAAGAGGAACTGTTGGCAAAACGGTAAGTTTGAACGGATGAGGTTGGAACGGAACTTTGGATGTTCCTAGAAGCAAGTCTAGCTGTTGAGTTTTAGGAAATCATGGACAATTTTACGAAAAAAAAAATTGCATGTATCGACAGAAATGGAGATAGGGCTTTCTTGGTGAAGCAAGTAAAACAAAAGCTAACAATCTTAGAGATTACATGCTATCTAATTTCAAGGGTTATTAAATTAGACTTTAGAGCCTGATATATTTCTATTTACTTGTTCATACACTTAAATCTTAAACACTACTATCCAATGTTTTCTATTACAAAATTGGAAGACATGGTAAACTACAAGATTATCCAAGTATCCAATGTATACGGTCCCCAATAAGGGTTGTGCGTAAGAAATTTATAAGTAGGTCTCGGCATAAGGGAATTAATTGTATTATTGTAGGAGCTCCGATGAGGGATCGCGCAAGAATTATCAATTAGAGAAAGAAAACGCCGAATTCGGCAGCAGTAGGGCTGTGTTTTCGACGAAAAACGTTTTCTTGTGTGTTAGATGCAAAACGATACTTGTAAAAATCGAGTGTCACATGAATTTTCTTATGACAAGAATGTTGTATGATAAAATTACTTTAAATGGTTATTAATTAACGAATGAATATGCCTATTAGTACTTTTTATACATTTTATTAGTTTGTATAAATCTGAGGTAATTAAAAATATTATCCTCAATTTGTATATTAATTTATTAATTATATTTTAGCCTAAACAATACAATTAGAATCATAAAAATATCTAGAAGGTTAAGATTTCCCAAGCCAGCGTTCTAAGTCATTAAACCGAGCGACATAACAATCTTGAATATTTATAAAAAATTACAAAAAACAAAACCCCATTCTCCTCTAGATATCGTAAATCAGGCGTCCCTACGGCCGTGGGGAGGCTGGGGGAAGGGGAGACGCGTCGATTTTACGCAACATTCGTCTTAGCATTAGTACTTACAAGTATACTTGTTTTCCTCTTTAATTGTGTATCGGTTTGTCCCGACCGCCTCTTTGTATATAACTTGACGTATGTATTGGTATACATATGTATGTGTCTTTTGAGTTGTGATTTGGATTACAAATACTTAAGTACTTGGAGGTACTTAGTGCGTTGGATCAACAATCGATTTTAAACAGCGTTAATCAAAAGGCTTATAGAAAAATCATTACATTCTGTGAATGAGTATTTAGATTTTAAAGAATCTTACAGTTATAATTTGACAAATAGATTTGTATTTGTACCAATTTTATTAGCTTCATTAAAATATATGAATATATGTTTTAGCGAACTGTTCTAGAAACTATTATAAACTCCGACCATTCGTAAAATAGGTACCTACTACAAAACTTGCAAATTTTCATTTAATTTCAACATAGTAACTGGGATTTTTTATATTGAAATCTTTGCTTTAAAACGGTAGAAATGTTGAATATTACACAAAGTGCATCACAAGGTTTGTCTAAAAAATCTATAATTACAGACACAAACGAAGCTGAGGAGAAAAATAATGTAAGCCACGGCTTACTCCCCGATTCAAATCCTTTACACGAAACACTAGCTCTAACAAACAATTCTGAACCTAAAAAGGACTACAATAAAGCTGAAATTAAATTTTATATTGCAGGAAATATAAAATAATTAGAAGCTGAGTTTTTTGTTAGTCGCCAAAGCCTCAGGTGGCGAAACTCTTAAATAAATAATCGAAGGTTATTAAGAGCCCCTCTCAATTATCGAGAGCCCCCTTGCGCACCAATAGCTATTGTCTTTGGAGACAAATACCCTCTTTTGTAAAATAAATAAACAGTGTCTGGTACTGAACAATTTGTCGATCGTTTTGGTCAAACTTTTGAAGTGTTCGAGACTAAAATTGAGTTTTGTAAAGGATTTCTTCTGATCAGAATTGATGGCTGCGTAGAATGGAACTGTGTTTCGATTCTTTTCAAGAATGTTTCTAAAGATCACGCCTTGTTTCCCCGAAGGCTTGGATAGAGGTATAGCTGAACTAGATTAGATACACTCACATTTCGCCAGTTATCTTTAAGCCCCATGTAATAAGGGGGGAACCTATTGCCACCATCATCAACCAAAAGCAAGGATACCATTATTTTAGATGATGTGACTGCCTATCTAACATAAACCCAGTATCTGGGTAATACCCGATACCTCTTGGTAAGACTATTTGTCAGATTTTCGGGTTCCTGACGACCCGTAACGACTGTCAAAGATCCACGAATGACCAACGGTTTAACGTGATTTCCGAGGCACGGAGGGGTCTTGGTATGTAAAGATGGTCACCCATCCACAGACCAACCGCGGCAAGCACTGCTTAACCTGATCGATCGACCCGTGTGGCTGTTCGTACTTAGCCATAAGCCTATTGCCATCAACCGGGCACAAATTTAGAGCTACTACTGAGAAATTATTTATTTCTTTAATTATAAGCAAGTGTATAGAAGTATATTATTTGTGGTTATATTCAATAAGACATTTGTATCATTTGTATAGTTTTTACATAGGTATAATAATATTTTGTACGACTTACGTAATTGCACCTACCACTGTTTGTCTCTGCATCACCCAAAGGTCGACTGGTAGAAAATGCCTATGGCATTAAGTCCGCCTCTGTACATTTCTGTGCGTGAAGTATTAAATAAATAAATAAATTCCGACGCGGGAATCGAATTTAGGACCTTACCCTGAGCAGTTGCGCTTCCGACCACTACGCCAAAGAGGCAGTCCAACTGTAGTCAATAAATAAACAACTCCGAATATAGATAATAATAATACGTAAGTGTAAGGTTCTTTTTTTTTAGAAGAAAAACACAAACGGACAACGAACAGATAAATATTACGATATTCGCGTAAGACACGAAGGCGCTTCAGATAAAGAATTAGCAATCAACTGCGAAATTTTGTACAAACTTGACCAAACATTTGTCCAAACTTATCAATAACTTATTCAAACAACATGTTTATGATAACAAAAGCATTTTATTTTCCGAAACAGTAAGCTAAAATCAAATATTTGCGACGTGTTAAGAATTTGATCAAACGTTTGACATAGACCGTATAAGGCAAATATTCACAGCAATCGTCAGGCAGTCACACAAGTCATTGTTCCAAGACGATCATAAAATAAAAATCGGCGTATTATAGAAGAAAATTGCTTCCCGCGGAATCGAACCTCATTATCCACGGCAGGCTGTTTGTTACTGCATGGTGGATTTGTTCAACCATGCCGCGATTCTGAAAATTATTGCAAATTGAGTAACTCGAATCGTTGACATTTTTATATTAGCCTGTGATGGATCGGCGCGGCGACAAGCAATAGGCATTGGTCATGGGAGCCTAGTTGTTGCTAATTATGATAACATGCTGACCTGTTCGAGATTTCTTTTTGTTTTTGGATTTATAAATCTAATATAAACAATCGTTTTCGGTGACAGTTTTAATCTTAGACTGTCATATATGTTGGGCACGCCACGATTGCGGCGGTAAGTCCCCTCTTTGAGGAGTGGCTTGAGAGGCGGCATGGCATCCTCACCTTCCGCCTGACGCAGGTCCTCACCGGATAAGGCTGTTTCGGGAATTTTCTATTTCGCATAAAGCGGGAGGAAACGTCCGGGTATTTTCACTGCGAAGATCGCCCTGAGGACACGGTGGAGCATATGGTGGAGGTCTTCCCGGCTTAGGCGGAGCACCACCGTGTCCTCGTGGATGCGATGGACGGCGAGTAATGGTTAGCTCTCTGTCCGATAAGGACAAAGCCCAGGTCGACGGCGCGTTGTGTTCCACGCGCGCCTCAAAGAGATGTCAGTACAACCTGATGAGGCCGAAAACTGGTAGGCGTAAAGTGGTCAGAGATGTCAGCAATGACTGGTGGGGTCCGCAAGGGCCGATGCCTGCCAGGGGTGCGGGTTGTTCGAAAGAGATACCGCCTCCGCCGCCTCTGGCATACAGGCTACTGAGTGAACACGGGTGGGTTTTAGTCAATAAAAGTCTGACACGCCTTCCTGCTCCACCCAGAGCGGGAGAAGTTATTTGATGATTTCCACCCAAAAAAACCGTCATATCTGTGGGATTTCACATTCAATAACATTTACCTCCTTATTCTGATAGAATACAATATTATTCGCAAGACCATGAACATTACAAATGACTATCAAACAATTTTCTATAACAGCCAAAACGCACACTATTCTCAAACGAGTAAACACCAGAATCGCTCGTACATCACCCGCCGCGGATAATGTCACAGTTATTTGTATTCAAATACATTCATCAATAAAACTAAACAGTGATCCATTGCTGGCCCTCGTTTGGGGCTAATTCCGACTGTCATAAATCGTGGCATTAATTTAACGACAATGCATTAGACCTCCATCCTAAGAGAACTATTCCGATAGATTGGTAACAATCCTCTTCGGAGTGACGTAACTAAGAAGACGCAATCGACTCACAGTCGACCGAGCCGTGTCGATATAGAGTTGATTGTACTTTGAGAATAGTATCCTTCGACTAGCGCGTTTAGATCGGATGTTTTCAAGGACAGTTGGATCTCCAATCGAATGTCAATCTTATTGATTGGCACTTTAAGTTTGTTATTGATTGCCGGTGATAAGACATTAAGTAAATCGCTTAATGTGTTCTAAACGGATGGTGGAAACGTTTTGTTTCTCTGTAACTATTGCCGTGTTTGTTGTTGCTTGTGTTTGTATATTATTAAGACGTCTATTGAGGCAGTGATGGAAACTGTCTACGTAAGTATCTCTAGGGTTCTTGGATATTTTCCCATTTACAATTTTAAATGTTTGATAGCTTCAGAAATTCAAATTATTTTGCTGGTATTAAAGCTTTAAACGTGATTCCGAATATAATGGAATTCATGAATACCTACATATAGCACAGTTTTTCTAGGAACACATAAATATTGAATGTAAGCTATTAGTAAGAAACCCACCAAGCTGATTTGAACGATTCCGCCACAATGTACATTAGGTATATTATCACTACATCTTTTACTACCAAAGATATGAAACCTTTAGAAAATAATAAAATATCAATAATACAAAACCGACCTCATTACCAAATATTCCCGATAGGCATCAGGAGTATCAGCTCTACCACTATCACTCGCGGGCGGATGCAAGTCTTTGCCACCACCGTCGGCTAACATATACTGATATGTGTTAAACAAAAATATGTTATATAAACACCGCTTTATCAACAGTATCGGGAACATTGTTTTTGTCAAAATGCGTGTATCGATCTGTTGCTCGTGGTTGTCAAAGTTTTGGAAATTCATCCTCTATAGATTTGGGAGCTTTCTCTGGAAATATGTTTTCTGTAACAGTCTAAGATGGCTCCTTCAAATTTTATTTTTGTGGCTCTTAAAAAAACATTCAGATTTTTTTTTAAATTTGATATCTCTATATATAACGCTATATGCATGGGTACACTAATGACATAATGCAATAGAAACATTTCCAATTTGATAATCCCAACATTAATAATAGAACAAACTGCGTTTGGAACCATAAAGATATTCACAGAAAACGAAATTTTAAATTCCAAAACTTTGACATCCATATCTCTGCACAAGAGTTCATATAATCGTGAGTTCGCTCAACTAAACTATACCGAATTATTGACCTGCGATAAGCAGGCCGTTGACTTACCGTCTAAATCGTCGCCACTATCGATTGTTTTACGATCGATTGCTGCTTACACGTGCTTGTTATTGCGTCATTATAGCTCTTATCCATCGGAAGCTGTCTCTCTTACTCTTTATTTATCGTAAGCTTTTATTATTATACTAACTTCACTGCAGTATAGGTAGTCAGTGTCTAACGTGCCCTTGTCTTTTAAAACTACTGTATATTAAATGTTTCAAAGAAGAATCCATTTCGAACACAACTCCAGTCGTTTGTTTTAATTATTTGTTAAGTCGGAATCCCAGCCCCAAATCGCCCGATGAATTGCAATCAAAGCAAATAGAAAACTTCTTTGACGAAGCTATAGATAGCAAAGGGAATATCGGCAGCCATTATAATAACAAAGGGCTGTATCACGAATATTAAAGCGTGGTGTTTCCGTGTCAAAAAATTAATATTAACGATATCTTCACAATGAAGTGTTGAAAAAAAGAGAAAAAATAATTTATGCGAAATATTCCTTTTGACGCCTTTGTTTCGATGGGAGCAGAAAACGTTCAATTAAAGTGTCCCCTGGAAGATAGGGATGACATGCTAATCATTTTAGTGTTCTGTTAAGCGAAGAAACTGTGTTTTATAAACAATAGACACTTCGTGAGACCTTCATGTTTGTAGAAATGAAGAGCGCATTTTGGGAGTTCCCGACTAATAAACGAATCTATCGAGTTAGGTTCGCGACCTCATCGCGTGATCAGTTCATAATATGACAATAAAATAATTAGGAAATACCGTAAAATATAAATGAAAAACACATGCGCAAAATCGTAGACAATCAGTAACAGAAAACAGTACTTGATTGTGTCTAAATATAGACTGAATTTTAATATATAATATTAATTTATAATATAATACCTTAAATTATATAATATTCTAAATGTGAAAGTTTGTATATTTGGATGTTTGTTACTCAATTACGCAAAAACAGCCGAACGGATTTGTATGTTTGGCACACAGATAGTTTATAACCTAGACTAACACATAGGATACTTTTTATCCCGGTAGTACGTTCCCGTGGGATGATTTCCGACCTCCATGCAGGCAAAGTCGCTGGCAAAAGCCAGTCTTAAATAAACCAAATTCTGAATGAATTTGCATACTAGTAACAGTTCGGAATATCGTTTGCAATGTTCAAGTATACCAAGCACTTAACCTGACATTTTGGAAATCACGAATTCGTGACGATAGGTTTCGATGGTTTGCACTAAGTGTCTAAAATAAACACAGTAATAGAATCCTCCATGGCAAACGCTCAGAGCTCCGGGCTCCGAATCACATTGAAATCGTCACGCGATGCTCTATTCAAACTTGACCATTAATACAACAATAAAAAACCGTATCAATAGATCTCGTTCGATTAAATGTGACCAGCTGGACATCTGCGTAGATTCAAATCTGGCGAATGAATGGGCGATCAAAATGTACCAATCACTACCCTGATCCAACAATTTTTATTTACAACATTCTCGCCCCTATTTTGCATGCATAAAGGTCAGAATAGCGTGACCTGTTATTGTGAAGTTTCTTTACATTAGTGGTGGATTGTATGAAATTCGATTGAATGGTATTTTATTAAGAACCGGTTGCGACCGGTTTTGACCCCAGCCACGTGGTCATGGCGTTTTGTCATTCAAAGTATTATTAAAATTATCGGCTGTTTTGTGTTCTATTGTGTTCTGTTAAAATCTGTGATTTATAGCCAAAATTTTGTATATTATTAAATCTTTTGCTACTAGCTGGACCATTTATTTTTTCTATTCAAATCGTGCTATCGAATTTCATCAATTCAAGCTGGTGGCATATCAAATAACATCATACTCACACTTGTCTTGTAAAATAAACTTCATAATTTTCAGTATCCACAATTCGACACATCTCAACTGATTTAAAATTAAATTTCAATTTGTACCAAAACCAAATGTATCAAAGGAAGCCAATATCATTTGGATCTGCCACCCTTCTCCCACGAGGCGGCACACCCCATGAATCCTTAATGAGTAAATTAACAACACCTATTGTTTAGCACCACTGTTTTTTTACAAGGAATATTAATAACCATTTTCTATTGTCTGTGAGAGGGGGGGGGACGAGAAAAATGGTCCAAACAACAGGGGACGACAAGAAAGTTCTGAATTGATTGATTTTCAGAATTAATTTTAATAAAAACAATAGTAGAATGTTCTCGACGGGCTGTAATTGCGTTTAGACGAAGTTGCAGGTAGGGGGGACGAAAAAGTTTTATAAATTTTGATGAGCCCGAAATCAACGGAACGAAGGAGCTTTTTTCGTTTCTTGAATTAATGTACACTTGAAAAGATGAATATAAGACAATCTTGAGTAACTTAGAAATACATAAGTACAGACAATGAATGACCCTTTTAACTCACTAAACTTCTAAGCATTGAATGAATCACACAAATCTTCCCATTCATCCCAAACTGAAACTTTCTCAACGATAACGTAACTAGAATCGATAATGCGAACAATAAACAGACAGAAACTAATTAAACACATAATGACAGGCACACACCGACAAATTTCGTCAATTACTCAGAATTCGGCGGTATCCACACACGAAACAATAAGTCCTTAATGGATGCATGTACTAACAGATACCGCATTATTCTATAATATGTCACAAATCATCTTCTATACGACACAAAGTTTATAATGAATTGACATATTCTGCACACGTGTTCACTTCCAACTAACATGTCCCTACATATGGAGGCCCGTGGCACACAAACAACATTAGACTCTACAAGGCTCTATCTTAGGTCCAATTTCGATTTCCGGTGGATTACGGTAGCCGCGGAACAAATTGGTTCTTATTGAAACCCAATAAGGTTTTAGTTAAGGTAATATGGCGGTAGTTCCGATAAGTGTAATACTGCTTGATCGTTAGTTGGGACGATAATTGCCTATGTATTAGTACTGGAGCTATTTTCATTTATAATTACTGCTTTTTATTAAACGCAATTGAGTTTAGAAGATTGGCTTTTTATTGGGACTGTGGATTAATGTAACGCGTGATTATGATTTTCAATGTTTCTTTCACGTTCGATCATATCGTATGTGGCGTGGTCATCAATATAGTCTTCCTTGTAGCAGTTTCTTGTCCATTCAAGTGTAGATGTATTAGTGTCTAACATGCCATCAAACTATAATAATTTAACTTCACTAGACCAGAAATGACTGCAATTTCCGAAGCTTAATCAAATAATTAAGATTAATTATCACCAGACGCCCATAAACCATAATTTATTAACAAGAGCAAAAAAAAAAATCTCCCATAAAAATGGCCTCCTTATAAAAACTTGAATGATCAAACGTTCAATATTGAACAAAAACTTGGCTAGTAAATCATGAATAAACAAAACGTATTAAAGTTTAATGAAACTGGAATTAACCTAATCATGTACAGAGGCGTGATATTGTAATTGCAAATTAATATTGATGATCAGGAGATCGAACTAATTACGACGTCATACATAAAACATTAGGCGATCAAACGAATTATTAAGTGATGTGTAATGTCGAGGAATAGTTGGAATCTCTCGGCAATCTGATACTGAATAACGTGTTATATACATTTTGTGGAATATCAACATGGTAAGAACTTGAGGGAGATAACAGTGTCTTATTGGGGCTTTTCCATCTAGCTTATCCAAGAATAGGCATTTGATTTAGGTCTTAGTCAAAAATAACTGTGGGGCTCCCACATTTTTTTTACTAGTAGAGAGACCTACTTGATAAAAACATCTACCTAACATAAACTTTGTTTTCGGTGACTGAAGACAACGCTCTAATTCCAAAACAAATATAATAATATGTAGTTCAACAAAACGATTCCGGGAGATACGTTATGAATAAGCCGTTAAAAATATTGATATCTCTTCCCGTTGATTTACTCATCTTGTCGCGTCTCGATGAGCCATCGAAATTTCTCAACTCCAACAAAAAGACATCGAAATACATCAAAGGTGCAAACTGTTAATGTTTCACAAAACCACAATCCCTATTAGAGGGGTGTAAGGTTTAAAATCGGTGCCAACAAGCTCCTGTAACTCAATATCTATGCTGTTGACTATATGACGTTTGAAGACGATGTCCCCAAAATATAGTAGTAACAGATGTATCTTATTAAACGTGAGGCAGTCTGAGACAAAGAGAGCTTTTAAATATAAAAAGTCAACGGAGAGTTGTATAGCAAACAGATTCCACGGCCTTGTAACATCGAGGGCTGAATCATAACATGAAAGACTGAATAAAGGTAACGATGGTAGTACCATTTGACTTGGTCACGAAATCGAATGACCAATGCAATTGGTGGTGACGATTTTTTTGTGACAATATCAGCTAACTGAGAAGATCGAATTAATCCTGTTGAAGTAGGTCATAATGTGACTATAGTCACGTAATGTTCTAATTCAAAATCATTGTTAAAATGTATGAGGGTGCGTCATTGTTTCACAGATTTTCAGAATGAGTCAATTATTAAACTACTGACTAATGCGTGTCCGCATCTATGTACACAGTGACATCACGACCCATCCTCTTCGAGGCCTGCCAAACTGTTATCACACCATTCGCTATCTTTGAATTTATGATCTGTTCTTAATACATCAAATCTATGATAAAAGAATACTGGCGTTTACTTAATAATGCCAGTGACGTCTGTTGTAAAGCCAGGAATTACCGCGCTAAAGAAACAAAAGTTTCAAAATAAGCAAGTCTTTGATGATAAATAATTTATCGCTCCACTAAAACCTGCATAAGAAAGAAATGTTGATAAACATCGAACATTAAATATGTAACTGTTGACGATCGTAAAAGATGGAAGCCAGACGTAGTACATACATAAATATCACTTCGTAGGAAGTATAACTTTTATTAGTTTGGCGCAGTTGAGGCGCACTTACATCGACTGTAATTTAAAAAAACGAAACGAAACGCACGATTTGCTCCGAGAGCAATCGCGCAGCTCCATCGACGCCAACGCTTCACAGATGTCACCAACGCTGATTTTTCTCAACGCATCGCGTATTATGATGTACGACAGTACGACACATCATCTCTCGGCCGGCGACGAGTTCGATAGTATCTGGTGCGGGCCGCGCACACGTTAATAGATTCAACAGGTGTACCGCAGGGTGGTCCGATCGGCACGCTACACTTTTTTATTTACGTTTTCACGAATTTATTGCACATAGTCGACGTCTCGAGGCGCACGTTTGATTCATATGCTTACGTTGTCGCTTTTTAATACTGATTTACAATAAAAACAGAAATGTTTCACCGGCGATTGATGTGAGTTATGATTAATGTACGCTCTTTGATGTTCGCTGCTATGAATCTATCAAGTTGGCTTCTGAATATCGACGCGGGACCGTGTATAAATAAACCGGGACGAATTCGACGAGCCGTCTTCGTTTTAGTTAATTACGAGGTTATTAAAGTAACATTGCTGACTGACTAACAAAGTTTCCACTCGGTTGAGATGTACCGAACACTTTCCGGTCATTATTGAGCCTCGAGTCACGCCAGGCGTTGTCACGGTACACACAAATTACATATTTGTGATGTTTTTTTGTCGGATAAAATTAGACTAATCAGCATCGAGTACAAAGAAGCAGATCGCTTTCATCATCGACACGATGATGTTTACATCGGATCTTCCGAGAAGCGAGCGCAGCATTCAATACTAAGAAATAAATATGTGAGTTTGACATTTGCTTTCAAGTTGCGCTCGCGTGTTTGGAGCGTAATTACGGGCGTCGCCGACGAGCGAGCGAGAGAACCCACGCGCACACTACTTACCATTTATTTTTGTCCTTTTTCTAATGTAACTCTAGGCTTTTTTTTGTTATTAAATTAACGTGCGTGCCGATTTCTGACAAGATGATAGGTTGCGTTTGATGGGGCATCTGATTGCTTCTCTTGTCGACATCCCTCGATGCTTTCTCTTTGATTTGCTTGGAAATCAGAACGTAAAGGTCACGTGTGTTAGTATGTGCTCGCATATTCTATAATCAAACACAGATTTACATTGGCGAAAACATTTTTTTTTTTTTTTTTAGTGTTGTTAGAGTCGATTCAGTTGCAATTGAGAGCTCAATGTTGAATATCAAGCGAATGCTTGTTTATGTTGATGATCTTTTGAAAGTATATCGCGTGTGTTATTTCTATTTCAAATATGTTATTTTAACAAGCTTGAGGTTAGTCATGTTTATCGGGTCTCGTATTTCTATCGATATGAATCTATAAGTCGATATATTGTCATTCCTCACAGTGTCAGACGGTCGCGTTTTGGCATCGTCTTCGTTACATAAATTATCAGTGAATAGACCACTGCAAATTAATGTCAATAGATCGCTCCAGTTGTTAACAAAATTTATCATTAGCTTAATACTGCGATGGATAACAATAAATAACTGAGCCAAACGCGAACAACAACAACGTTACTGTACAGGCGAAAATGGACGTAGTGAGTGAGACTGAATTATTTAGAGGACCAAGTGTTAAAAACTTTGATCTTGATGAAGCAGATTTGAATGAGATTTCAAAAAATTTGAGCATCTGCAATGTTTTAGATAGATATGAAACAAAGCAGGACATTTATCGTAACTAAACGAGTCTTTAAAATAAAGGAAGCGTAAAATTACCAACGTCGGCAAATAGAATTTAAAATCAGAAAACATAAAAGTATGGGACGAAGGACATCGAAATTGTTATCTAGTAACCGGTGCAAGAGTGGCCGATCATCGATAAATGTCAATAAAGTCTAAATTAGAAATACTGCCGCCATCATTAGTCAAGTCAGGCGGGAGATAATTCAGTGTCGAACTACAGCAGTTTACGACGACCGACACATAATAAGAGCACGGGCCCCGAAAATAACAAAATTAAAATAAATCGAACTACAGACAAACGTCATAAACTAATTTCGAGTGTTTTCGTTTTGGTGTGTACAAAAATAGCATCGTCACTCTTTCATGTCTCGCCGTGAAGTGACATTAAACTATAATTTACAGTTGGATTTTAGTACAGCGCCATCTATGAATTCCGAGATGAAAGTAACGTTTTTACTGCCTAAAAAGAAAGGTGTTTATGATTTATGTAGAACTATTATTGCTTTCTGAAATTAAATAGTAGCATCGTAATGTGTAGGTACGTATTGTGATGTTTACCTAGTTTTGATGTCAGGTGTCTGGCTGTATACATTTAATGACAGGTGTCTGTACGCATGAGATTTAAAAAGGTATTTCTATAATAAGGTTTTATTACAAAAGGGCGCTATCTGTCGGCGTAATTATGTTACTAACTCCTTGTTTATGATTCAATAAGTTTATGTTAAAGAATAAAGCAAGTTGTCTGTTGATTTGATTGTGAAAGAAAAACATGTCGAGATCTCCTTATCTTTTGTCGCAATGTGTAAGTCAATAGAGTTAAAGCCTTGATACTTATGTTGCCGATGAGTAATCCATTGCGGTGGACAAAGTTAATAATACCTTACAATAAATATAAGGAGCTGTTCTTATTATATTATTTATTTATCTTTATTTGTCATCAGCTCTCGTGGTACTCAGTTTCTGCGTGATTCAAAATATCAATGAATGAAATGCACCGACTCAAGCGTGGTTTGACGAGACTCGATTTATCGAATGAACCCCCAAATTTGCACCAGGACTTCAAGCCTCATGTTTCGTGGTGCTACAGAGGCCATTGCATATCAAGGAGTAGACTGGGAGACGCCGTAATGGTAGGAAAGACGTGCACATAGTAAGTATAGGGAAGGATTGTGAGCTGTAACGGATATGCACCCAAGAGTGGGCATTGGGCTAGCGGAGCGACGGCTGCTATTTATCTATAACCATTTGGGGGGGTGGGGGTTGGCTACTAAGAGGACGCTTATTAAAAGAGCATATTTTACATAATTAATAAACAATATCAATAGTCATCTATTTTGTATTTCAAATAACTTTCGATCACTCTAATAATACGTCAAAAATCTTGTTACAACCCATTGAAACGGAAATATGGGTTATTATAATAAATAGACAATTTATAAAAAAGAAATATCATCGCCCATCATTTATCTTAATAAAGCGTCGACAAACGTTAAATGTTATTTCGTTAATTCTAATAAGCCAATTGATAGAAATGGTCATCGTATAGAACCAGAACTGAGAAATATGATTTAATTCGATGTTAATATAAAAGAGTTGAAGGTAGAAACCTAACATGGCTGAGGTGGACTTCGGAAAGAAGCCACAGAACATGATTTCTTTACAGCAAAAACATTACACAATGAAAACTTCATTTTATTTTGTGCAGATATGCGAAAAAGAGGACTATATTGTTAATAAACTGATGCCCTTCACTCCTATAGCGCCAATTTCCTGAAAAGTTTATCTGCCTATCAAAATAATGAAATATTCGCACGTAACGTATAATTTGCCTTACATCTATATTTATCTATCTATCTATACATCTATACATATATAAAAATGAATCGCCGAAATGTATGTACGCGCATAACTTCCGAACGACTGCACCAAATTGGATGATTATTTTTTTGTGTGTTCCTTACTGTCAGGACAAGGTTTGTATAGCTAATGCCAATTCAATATTCATAGCTAACAACGTCTGTCGCGTCAGCTAGTAAACAATAAAAACAGTTCATAAAAAAGCATTCTCGCGACAAAAAAATACCACAAATGGGTTTGTACGCCAAGAAATCGTTACAATCGACCCCTGGGGCCTAAGTCTACTAATTTAAAAACGTCACAATGGTCTCTCAATGGTAAGTTTTTGACAGATTTGCCATACAAAAACTGTCAAAAACACACCATTGAGAGACCATTGTAACGTTTATAAATTAGTAGACTTAGGCCCCTGGTCATGTGTTCTTTGATATCCGATTGTTCGACAAATTTCGAAGTATAAAAACAATTTTTCAGTCCACAGAGCCACAGTTAGGAACTTTATTAACCTTATCGAAGGGTCAAACTTTTTCCTTCGGGGATTTTTTGCGAAGATTTTAATTAAGTTGGCGAAAGGGTGACGCTATGTTATTCCTTTTTGATGACATTCCGATAATAGGTCTTCTTTTTCGTTTGATAACTTTCCTTTGAATTTGATTGCACGAGTTTTTGATTTAAGAAAGTTTTTAAGATGTTATTGATTGGTCTGTGGTGTGCGTTTTTGTTTCAAAAATTTCTTTCGTTCGATGATTTTTCGGTGCTTTATGTGCTAGTAACTATAATTCATGACGCTAATAATTCACTACTAACAAATCAAATAAATTCCCCTGCCAACTTAAAACTACAATAGAAGAGATTGAAAGCTGAACAACACAAATAAATTCGGAAGACAACACTGAAGCTCGCTGAACACATCGATATTTCGCAACGCCATACGAATTTGCATAAAAAGCGGCATACTATCAAAAGTTGTTCGTTGGGTACCTTTATCGGATTGTTTATGGCTAGTTTGTGTGCGGAACTATTGCGGGGATTGTTTGCATTGCCGAGTCGTAGTACCTTGTGCCTGCAGCGGCCGGAGCTCGCGCAGCGTTGTACGGTAATTCGTCTTTAAGATAGTGCTTGTAAAGGCATTCCTCTGCACAAAGGCGTTCGTTACGGCAAATAACAGCTTTTATATCGCGAACTCATTGAGTTTCGACACTGTGCAACTTTTCTGGAGGGCTGTGCTGTGTTAATACTTTTGATGTTTTCGTGTTTTGCATGTTTGTGTCTTTTTGTCGCTTTAATTGCTGCTGCAGTTATCGTTTTCTCTATGGTTTTACTCGTTACAACTTTTTTTACACATTATACCTATCAACTATTCAACATCTAAAATCTCATCCCCACTCTCATCCACACACAGCTTCGGACTTTATAGCGTACATTTTTCACCAATAAACCCAAACATACTTGTATTGGGCACGCCACGATTGCGGCGGTAAGTCCCCTCTTTGAGGAGTGGTTTGAGAGGCGGCATGGCGTCCTCACCTTCCGCCTGACGCAGGTCCTCACCGGACACGGTTGTTTCGGGAGGTTCCTGTTTCGGATAGGGCGGGAGGAAACGCCCGGGTGTTTCCACTGCGAAGATCGCCCTGAGGACACGGTGGAGCACACGGTGGCGGTCTGCCCTGCTTGGGCGGAGCACCGCCGTGTCCTCGTGGAGGCGATCGGCGGCGGCGATCTCTCGCGTCCGGCCCTGGTCCAAGCCATGGTACGGAGCGAGAGGGCATGGGGAGCCGTCACCTCCTTCAGCGAAGCAGTAATGCTCGCGAAGAGGGAGGCGGCGCACGTGAGGGAGAGGCAGCATATGCGCCCTCGCGACCCCAGCCGCCGCAGGATACGGAGACGCCCTGGGCGTCGGGAATCCCAGGCCGATTTCCGGCCACCGTAGGCATGGGCTTGCGGACGGCGAGTAATGGGTAGCTCGCTGTCCGGTAAGGACCAAGCCCAAGTCGACGGCGCGTTGTGTTCCACGCGCGCCTCAAAGAGATGTCAGCACAAAAAGTGATGGGACCCGCAAGGGTCGATGCCTGCCAGGGGTGCGGGTTTGTTCGAAAGAGACACCACAGCCCCTGGCTTAAGGGCTACTGAAGGAACACGGGTGGGTTTTAGTCAGTAAAAGTCTGACACGCCCTCCTGCTCCACCCAGAGCGGGAGAAGTTATTTGATGATTTCCCACCAAAAAAAAAAAAAAAAAAAAAAAAAACATACTTGTATAGATAAACATATAGAGCTATTGAATCCCCAACAAAGAGATGAAAATTCGTTTCAAATCCGCGTTTTCGCTTGCTTTAAATTCGGTGATTCAATGGACTAATGATTCTGAAGCATGAATGGGTGCATTCTGAAAGGCCTCGCTTGCAACTAGGCTTCTTTGAAATTCGGCCGCATTGGCGATGAGCACCACTTCAAATGGATGGGGGCTGTTTTTGGATACAGGAATTGTTTGTGTAGTTTCTTTCATGTAAATGTTGTTTGTGTTGATACTGTGTCTATAGAATCTTCAGTAGGCTTTGCTTGTATAACCTTGTATACATCGTAATGTTATGTACTGCCAATTTTTTCCTACTCTTTCACCATCGTTTGTGTAATTCATATCTAAATCTAAAATGATTTTCTGGACAAAAAATCTACCTCATCTTTTGCTATCTGTCAATCAAACTCAAGACATCAATTTGAATGCTTTTTCCACTGTAATTATAGAACAGCCATCAATAATATCTAAGATATAATACTTTCTACACACTCAGTAGACAGCTAGCTATCTCGGCATCAGCAGACATTGTAATTTGTTTCTCAGCATGCGAAGATGCGTGACTGATATAACTGCAACCTTCAACACATTTGCGCATTCTTCCATATTTATGTCAATAATTAATACATCTGAAAGGTCACACACTTCATTTAGTTTGCAAACTTTATCATGAGCTTCATGATCTTCACGACTAAGGATTTTGAAGAGATGATGTCTGGTTACAGTAAAATGCCAATCATATTTTTTGGAAACGCTTTTTTATTTTATTTCTTGATCTTATAGTCCAGGTTATCACGCCTGAGGTCTTAATCCTTTCATATGGAGCTTTATATGGCCACATGTCAGTATTCCTTATCTCCCAATGGCCTTCAAACCCAATAGTCAATCGCGACCGTCCCCTAGCCTCCACATGACTTATGCGATCGAGGTCAGCCGGTCAACTGGTTAGAAATTGTGAGTAAAGGATGCAGCGCGAGCGCAGCTCATCTTGAATCGAATGTAACGTACGATCAATAAATCAATTACGTGCGCGGGGGCAATGCTGAATTGGGTTTGACAGTCGGTTAGATCTAGGGATGTGTTTGGCGATCTATGGGTGGGATTTTATCGATGAAATGTGTATAGAACAGTCGATAAATTCGAGCCTAAGAATGATTGTAGATTGTAAATTAATAAGCTTGTTGCTTTGATAGGGCGGGCTCAATTAATAAGACCTGTAACTAGTTAAATACAGCGGAAGCCACAAAAGTCTAAGGTTGAATAGCACAGAAGTAACCACAGAGGATACTTAGCACAATAATAATGAGGAAGTTATTTTATTAATTAAAACAGGAAGCCCGTAACTAGCCATTAGGATCGTCGTCGACCATTCATGGTTACAAACGTAGAGGTTATTATGAAATAAAATAGTCCATGAAGGTTTGAATGAACGGAAACTATTTCATTCACTTCTAGCAGCATAAAGATTTACTTTTTATCGATATGATATTTTCCGAACTGTCGATAACCAATCGACTTGCACATCCTTAGGCAAAGGAAACAGGATACGTTCAATGGGATGATTGATCGGCACCGAACGAACGTAATCCTTGCACTAAATAAATATCACCGTTTATGAACCACGCTCCAAGACACGCGACACGACCGTTATTTATAGGATGCTGCCTTATTGGGACTGCATTGATACGGGTTTTTTTTTTAGAAAAGATCTCTTTTAGGGTTTCCTATGCAACTCCAGCATAATCAGCCTATTACACTGCTGAGACACAGACCTCGTCTGTGTGAGAGGTGGGATGTAACCCACCACCAGTGCAGAATGGCGGATGTGACATGCTTTATAATTTTTTTGGTCAAGGACTTCCCAGTTTCCTCACGATATTTTCCTTCACCGTTTTGGGAGCAGTGGTGATGAAATAATTTTCAGAAAGTAAAGCGCCTGCCTGGGTTCGAACCCACGGCTCGTAAGTCGTTGCTGCTCTGCTAACTGCTCTCGTAACTCTTATTCGGTTAAAAGAAGAGTGTTCATTGCTTAGTTCTTTATTTTTCTACTACTAGCATTTGGCATTAGCATCATTTCATTTTATTTACCTGAAGCGTACTAGAATCTTTGTCTTTACATTCTACAAAAATAAATTAAAAGTTTACTACACATAAAGGATGCAGTGATGATATTATAATCCGGTAATTTATCAAATATTTTTTTACTTACGACATTTTCGTTCAATAACGCGAAAACTACTTTTAATTCATTAACCTATTTCGCAACGAGATTATCAACTTCTCTTCACACGCCGGAAATTCCAGAATTAGATCTAAATCTACCATTGAGCATTTGCCACGAAGAGCTATAGTTATCTAATACGACATTATCTTTTCTGTCTTAATTGGCATTGGCAAGCGATCAGAGCGCGTTGCTAATTTCAATTAGTGTTGTTCCAACACCGATGTTGAAATGTCGACAAGACACGATATGTTTTTTCCGCACCTCTTAAGAGTGCTCGTGTGACGTGATACTTCTTCTAAATTGAGTTTCCATGTCCAACACGTGATGTGTTCGCAAATTTTAGTGAAATCGCTTTTTCTTAGACATTTAACTGGCCCAGTTGCGTTTCCTAACTGTTTTATTGTTGTGTAACTGTAAACAAGCTCTTTTAAAAGCTTTTGTTGAGAAAGTTGAATGAAAAAGTTCTCCCCCCCCCTCCTAGTTACACTGGCATCACGCTTCTTTGGTCAACTCTCACGATGACAGTGATTATTATTATTTAAATAAATATGATAACTATTGTAAACTGAACGGACCCGTATTTTTCTAATGTTCCCGAGTCACTTCATTCCCAAAAATGTACACAATCACCTATTCATTTAAGCGTCGATAACAAATGTTGGCCGCCCACCAATCGATCAATCAATATTATCGATACAGTCAATTAACGCAACTCGGCTGGGCGCAACTCTAATTGAGAGCAATAGAGCGGTGATGCAGCGTTTGAGTCAATCGGTTGTGTTGTCATAACTGGTAGATGGCCGCCCACATGCTCCTATGATCGTGGATAATGGCAGTGATATATGGAAAGATTCATGTACATTAATAGGAGACGTAATGTGCCTGTAGTACATAGGAATATGACATGATTTGATTAGAATTTATAGGATGAATGATAGATATAGCTCTATAACAAGTCTGGAGTCTACATCCATGACCATCTAACATAGAATCCAACGATTAATCAATATTAGTCTCTGCAAATACATTTACACTATGTCTACTTGTAATAAATCATTGAAAAGCCAGCCTACCTCTTTCTCTTTAGCAGCAAGCTCGCCCTCCAGATGGGGCTGATGCACCACGGGACTACTCCTTGAAGAGTTGCTATTACTCCTCCCGGTGGCTGCCATCTCCATCTTCTGTTCTACGTCGTCATCAACGTCGTGCTTCTCTTCCTTGATGTCAGGACTGAACCTGTCGATCCTCGTTTCTGTAGCTTGGTCCCTCGTGGGTTCTATGTGGGAGCCATTGGTCTTAGGGACTGTGGCCTGGAGAGGGGTCGGGCTGGTTGTGGCCAGTTGTTCTTTCAACGTGGTCACTTCCTTTTCGGCCAATGTGGCTCGCTGTAACAAGATAGAAGATTGCTTTGAGTATTATGGAACAACCAATACTTGTCTTTTATCGGATTTTTAATGATGACTTTTATAAAGGTACCAAGAACTTCAGTACAAAGTCTGACTATTATTTTAGTAGGAACCTATGTGATGATTTGTTCACATAAGCCGTTTTAAAGCCAAGTAAAGATGATTTTTGGTCCAAGTTTTCATTTAAATTTTAATATTGTGAACTCAATGATAATTGATAAATAATGGTAATGATGCGAGTCTTTCCATGAAGGTTTATCTCAGCATAGGTAAAGGGTTTTAGTTTTAGCAATAGAATTGAAAAATGTAGGTACCTATATTAAACAATTTGAAGTTCATCAATATCCTCAATTAAAACCACAACAATAACATTCTAGAGGAAGTAAATTTTTCACAAGCGCGAGCGCAAATGAATTAATGTAATCTAATTACCAGTTCCCATAGTGACGTACTTCCGGTAACATCATCATTGGGGCTATCAGCGATCGCCGGAAGTACGTAGCTATTGGCGGTTGGATCGGTGAAATAATGAAAAGGTGTTGTTTGCTTGTATTGTTTATAAAAGGTCATCAATGTATTGTGGAATGTGTTATAAATCATTTGTTGACTGTGTTTTGTTTTGAGTTTAAATTGTGATACAGAATATCCCTACTAATATTATAAATGCGAAAGTAACTCTGTCTGTCTGTCTGTCTGTCTGTTACGCTTTCACGCCTTAACCGCTGAACCGATCGTCATGAAATTTGGCCGAGATATAGCCTGGGATATGGGTAAGGACATAGGCTACTTTTTTACGCGATAACCGACATCCACGCGGGCGGAGCCGCGGGCAAAAGCTAGTAGGTAATATAGCAGAAATAGAAAATGATGGTTTGCTAGCTGTTGCCCGCGACTGTATCTGCGATCCAGGATGAAAAGTAGCTTATGTCTTTACCCAGGTCATGGTCTATCTGTGTGGTAAATTTCATCCAAATCTGTTCAGGCTTTTAGCGTGAAAGTGGTACAAACAAACAAACTTACTTTCGCATTTATTAATAGTAAGGATGTCAAAAATAAAGATTTTCAATGATTGATCAAACTTGGAGGAGAAAAATAGCGCAATGTTACTTTACAAATAAATAAAATACAAATAACCAAAATATAAATAAAAAAATAAATCTATACAAATCCCACTCAAAAACGGTATCACCAAAAATATATATTATCAAAATGACTGAAACTAAAATAATGAGTCATTAGTTAAAGAAAGCTAAAGTATAAAACTGAGTGAACACACGCGTGACTGCACGGCCCCTGCACAGATGCTATCAGCGTGATGATATGGACTCCGATTAGAAGGGTGGTGCCAGACCAACGGCGGTTTCGCTGCGGTTTTCGGTTATGTAGACACACTTCTCGAAGACGATGACTAGTACACAAACAGTACACGTAGTTTCTTTTAATGAATATTTGACCATGATCAAAGATACTTCAGACTTTATATTTTTTGCCATGACGTGGCACAAGTATTAAAGCTTGCAAAGAATAGTTCCGCAACTTGGATTGATCAGATGTATGAACTGAAACGAAGCAAAAGGAGTATGTAAGGATCGTAGCTGGCGGCGGCGTTCATTATTTTCTGCCTGCCGAAATGGGAAGAAGTCGCGAGCACATGTATAAGAGTTGGATGTTTTATGATGAATCACAAGTTTCGTTCAGTAGATATAGAGTTAACGTAGCGTATTGATCTCATCTGAAACGTCTCATAATCACGCACAGTTTACGCACTGAACGCATGTTACTGATGAAACCGAAGATCACTGGATTATACGCCATACTTGTCTAATTATATTAACCAGCTACTTTCTTTTATATCAGCTTAGTCTTAACTTGTATTTGAAAGTCACTGTTTAATCTCGTTGTAATCTTTAATTAATCTAATTTTAAGTTCGGTAATTACATAGTTATGCGAATTTTTCACTTAAAATATTAAAGTGTTTACTAGAGAAACAATTAGAGCTAAATTAATCCATATTTGCGAACAAAATCATGGTTAGTCAAAGCCATCGCCTTGCCCTTAATGTTATCTCGCAGAGATAGTAATCTCCGATTTCAGGAGACCCTTATATCCAGCAGCAGTTAGGCTAAGAACATATCTAGACATGCTATATGAAACATAAACAGGAGATACTAATGGCGTAGTAACTGGAACATGCCACGACATCTCATAACGATCAGGGTTCTAGGAAAGTCTTCCAATTCCAATACAGCGATAGGTAAATATTTGCGTGTGCTTCGGTGTACTAATGTTTTGCTACAGAATTAGTTATTGCTTTAAATATTATGTTAAATCCTACAGATATTATGGTAATTCGTGCAGGATTCTTGGGATCACGCTGATGTTTCAAGAGATAAATCATAGATTTAGTTATCACTCATTGCGATTTCAGAAACTGAATTGAAGACCGTTAGTTACATGTGTAAGTACACTCTCCTCTACTTTAATTGTATAAATGTGAATGGCATATATTTCGGATTCATTTTCCGGTTTGAGTCCAGCCTAATTTTTTATACGATATCTTAAATACGGTCCCAGATTGACTTGTGACCAAATATCCGATAATTCCTATCACCTAGTATCAAATTGACGGTGTCCCGATTACGTAACGTTGCTCAATTGAACAAGATTGATCACTCAGCCTCGTTGACTGACTCAGTGCAGTGTTTTATGAATAAACGCCCTTGGAGACTGTCGTCATCGAGACCTTAGTGTGGTGACATTCTGCGCAGGAGGTGAAGGATGAAGGTCCAGTAGGTAGAAAAGGACGAGCAGGAATCGATGCAGTTATAAAAATGAAACAGATCCAGGGAAAGAAGTTTCAAAAGCAGTAGTAGCTTGAAGATTCATTTTGCTAACGTGTTTGAGAGATGATAGTCTTTTAAACAAAACCATAGAAAGTTGAATTTTCGAAAGCATTATTAAAATAAATAAATCATCTACGATATTATCATACGTATCTATTTTCGAGCAATATATCGGACCCGAAACATAGTTGCAGGCATAATATGTACATTTATCGTGTCATCTCTGCGCAGCCAGCCACGAAGCCGACCATTACTAGTTATCTATTCAGACTATAGAAAACCGCCATCGTAAAGTGCGTAATTCAAATTAAACTTTAAACAGAAACGATGTACTTCGACCGAATAATTTTATGTTTACAACTAGAAAGTCGACACACACGAAAGTATGAAAGTAGTCATTAAAGAGGAAGTGGCACATTCAATTAAAATAGAAGAAGAATTATCAGCACTGTGTGAAGTGTAATGAGAATGTAATAATTCTGAATAATTAAAAACAGTCGATGTCGTCAAAAATGTTTTTATAATAGCCCAAGAGACATTTCAAGTGCGTATAATGTGAGAAAGTATATTTTTTTCGACTGTGTGGACAAGAAAGGTGAGTCGCACTCGACATTGATGAATTATTTCTTTGCTTTGAACATGAAAAGAGATGGGAACTTTGATTACTGTGAAACTGGGACGAATTGACGCGACGAATTATAGATATCATTGTTCTAAAAATATTCGCGAAAACATAAAAGAAGTTGATGAATGTCGGCCAGAACATCTTTTCATAGATTAATTATTTTGACATTGATCTTAAAATTTATATTGAAGCAAAAGCTGTAGCTGTAAATTAGCATATTGGTTCTGAACAAAAGGTAATTAATTCTTAAGATTAAATCCTAGCGTAAAGCTGTCTACCCGAACTTACATTACCAGAGATAGCAATCAATGACGATCCGTTATTCAAAAAGAACCTAGCCGAAGTGCACGGTTCTAAACCAACAATTAAAGCGATGGCGACTAACCAACAAAGAATATTATCTATTCAAGTCATCTGATTCTAAATTTTAGTATGTTTGTGCAATAGATTAAGTCGGTGTAATTTTAGTAATTGAACTCTCACGGCTAACAATTACAGTAACGGTTGTAAGCTTAATGATTCAATGAGTTATTGCGCTGTTGAATTTGGAAAATAACGTGGTTCAATCAGATCTTGCTGATCAATGTGGTTAATTGCTGGAAATTCTGGCGATGGGTTAGTCACCTGTTAATGTTTAGTCATCGTTGTTTTAACTGTTTGTTTCAGAACTGTAGTTTCCACTTTTACATCCTTTTATGATCAAATCTTTCCACTGTTTAACTGTTAATCAACCATTTTGCATTACAAATACGTAACAAAAGCTCTCATGTCTTTTGTTAATATTTTAAGATTGTTTTCTTCAAAACAGTAAAATCAATCAAAGTTATCCATTTCGGTGTCGTAACCACCAATCAATAAAATCGAGAGGCCAGATATTGTATTGAAAACTCATTGTCCTGAAACTCTTTTGTTTTCAATCAAATGATTTGTTTGTGGTTTGGAATTTAATTTGTAAAGAGGTTACGGTCGTTGTTATTGTTGTGACTTTCAAGGGTTGCGAGTTTTTCTCTTCTTTAGAATACTTTCGCAATGTTTGCAAAGCTTGAATTTATCCGCCTCCATCATTAAAGGGAAAATTCTTGACGTTACGTGAAAGAGCAAACGGCTGCTGCAGATAGTTAAGAAATTATAATATTATGACTAGGTACTCTCAATATAAATGCTTTAATCATGTCACACTTCAGTTTCAGACGCAGGTACGTCTGAAACTGAACCATGGAAAAGTATCGCAATTACATGACGCTGACGATTTGAACGAGTACCGGTAGGCGTAAAATATTAGTAAGTCTTTAAATATTCGTTAGTATTAGAATGTGTTGCGAAAATTGTCTTTAGAGTAATCTGCATCCAAAATGAAATATAATCATTTGAAAGATCTGCTCTATATTATTGCTGATGGTGATGTCACCTGATATAGTTATCCGGTCACCTTCCGAAATCATCAAGCATCTTATAGGTACTCTTACTATTTGAATCATAGCTCGTGGAAATTAAACCAACAATCAAAAACCCAAAAATACAGAAACAATTTAAAAATACATAATTTACATTTCAACAAGATTGTCGGTGTCATATTTATAATTTAGAACATGAATTTGTGCAATAATATAAACACACGACTAGACTCCGTTGTATATTGGCACAGTCTTCTATCTATGAGTCAAAGTATACAAGTCCGTCCGTTTGTAACTACATCGGCATTTCGTGTTTCCTAATGACTGATAATGACTACAAAAGAAAAGAAATAATGACTAAAAGTATGACAATTCGTATGTTTACGATGGCTGAATTGCTAAACTGACTTTTATGACTGTTTGTCGTATAGATATGTCTACAGTTAATATTCTCTACAAAGGTTGGAATTCATAAGACGAGCTTTGGTGTCAGGTAGTTAACGATAGACTAGCTCAGAATAATAAGAGTGATGTTTTGAAATCAGTTCAAGATGTTTAGATTAATATTAAAGTATTTGAAGAAAAACAAGAAAATTAAACAAATAGGTATGTTAGTTTTAGCAACGAAACTAAATCAGTCCATGCTTTCAACATACAGAATCCCGATAAGGGGCAAATTGAATAGAAAATAACAAAGAACGTTGCCACCAATCAGATCCACGTGTAACCAACCCAGCTAAAACAATAAAATTATAAAACCTAACAGTAAAAACGTATTAACAAAAAACATGGAGCCGAAAAATTAAGATTTAATTACAATGAACATGAAACGACCAATTAATATGATACATGGTACGTTAGATCTGATAACAGAAAGGTGAATCTCAATGAGTAACGCATCCGTTTTCTAGAGCATTATAAAATGTGAAGATAATGAAGGAAAACATATATATGTTTCGGTGAGAGCTGTTACAGTCCAGCGGTTATATTAAAATGCTTATGAATTTCTTTATGTTTTGAAAATACTAGAGGCTTGTCACCCTTTAGAAGTAGGTGGGGGTATATCTTATTTTCAATGAAGAGTTTAGGAATGTTGAAGTTTTTAGTTGCCTTGGTCTGTTGAGAATCTGATAGCTTCAGTTCTTTGGCGTATGCAGTCGCCCGTTCGTTAGCTGGTATTTGTGCATAGAGAGGTTATAGCTATTGATTTTTATGTCATAGGTATTCCAGACCAAGTGGACGATTGGTTCACATTAGCCCTGGATCGAAAAGTTAGTCTTTGGAAGAGGCCTTTACTCAGCTGTTAGATGATGTAGGCTATCAGTAACGGCATTGTATTGTTGATCTTAAAATTCTCTAGCTCTCGGAAAAAGTTGATATGATTAAACAAAATGTCAATCGCTCACGACTTACCCCACTCCCCAACCCTGCGGCAGCCGCCAAGAAAAATTAACGCATCCTCGCGAGGGGTCGGTCAGACCCCGCATTATACGGGGAGCGGTCACTAATTAATGGAAAAGGATTAAATTCGGACCGAATTGAAATAAAATAAATATGATAAAGGACGCCCTTCTTGCCTCGGTCGAAGGGCTTCGGGGTTTTGTTTTTTTTCGGTACCCTGTAGCTGAAGGATTAGGACGTCAATACGACGCAGACTATTGTTTGTTTTGGCTCGTATCGATTAATTTTTACTTCATACGAGAACCTGATTACAAGAAAAGCTGCTGTATAATGGATTATTTGTATGTTTTAAACGTACACACAAACAATTCTGTTGTTACACGATAATCGTATTTTAGACATCTGATACGAACTATATTCTATAATTGGTTTCGAGTAGAATAGCAATAAATATTTATAAGTACTTATTTTTCAAAGATGTGAAGTAAAAATACACAACTATTAAATTGAAGGCACTAAGTTAAAAGTTTGCAGTATTTTACTTCGTTCTGTTAAAAATGATTGTGGTTTAGGATTAAGCAGAAAAATCGAGTGGGCGGCCTAAAGTACTTCCTCCCTGATTCGGTAGAAGGCTAACTATTTATTGTAATGTTAGTTCTGTTCACTTATTTTCACTAGCCCTGGTAGCTGGTGTAAAAAGAAGTAACAATTATTTTTAATCATTATAGATAAACACTAGAATATTTTTCGTCTACTTTTATTTTGATATTTTTTTCAAGCTAAGTCAAACGAATGAAAAAATATGATTGTTCTATGCGTCAGTTCTACGAATGTATGTGTTCTATATTTTTTGAACTTTATTAACACTCGCTCGTCCCTCACAACCCTCCGTCTTCGCCCGCCTGACCATTGTCAGATAATTTGCCTATTAATTTGTACATTTTAACCGATGTATTGAGGCTTTTAGGATACCTACTTACTTATATTTTAAATGTGATACGAACAAAGACGAAAATCGAAAAGTATTTTTTTTTTTAAGAAATCAATCTAACACTTATCAACAATCAACGTATTTACAACGAACTAAACTAGAAAAAACTAATCTGTCAAAAAATACACATACATATACAACATAATATATTATTATTTATTATCCACGCAGGTTGTCGAAACGCGTTTCCTTGTCTTACTTCTGAAAATAAAACTGTGGGAGGTAACACGATGCTTCCAAATTAAAACTGACATTGAGATATTAAGCGCTGTTCAATAGATTTAAACGAAAAAAAAAAACGTGTTTTTAATAAAGTCTACATAGTAATTTGATTAGGCTCTTAGATTTCCAATTTTGTTTGGCTGATTTTTTTAAGGGTCTGATGTACCTTAGACTGTAATTTGGTAGTTGGTAATACTGCAGGGGAGGGTTGATCGAATTTAGACATCATACTTGATTACCATAAAATAAAATAAAAAAGAGATGGGTATGGTACCAGATTTTCTAAAAATAAATCGTGAATTTCAGGTCAACGTTTAAGTAATTAAGTTAAGTGAGCTGCCAAATGAAATCCACGTGACCGACTTATTTTTCCACATCCCGAAAGGTCGATTGATGAGATCGCTCGACAAAACAAAACCCTCAGAGCATGAACACCTCAGATAGACAAACATAAAACCCAAACAGAGTCGAATCGAAAACTAAATAATTCAATTCTCAACAAAGTCGGATTGACAAATTCAAATAGAAACGTTCGAAAGGCGAAATTTTCGTTCCAAACACCCTTCTATCGACTATAGGCAGGTAAGAGTTGATCATTATTAGATATTGAATTTTCGTAACTTTGGACTCATCCGCTTTCTAATTTACTAATGAATCCGAGTGGTACTGCCATTAGCTACACCCTGGCCCCCTCCCATGCCCCCTTTCTCCTCGCGTCCTCGTGGGGTGTCGGGCAAAGGGGTAAGAACGGGAATTTTCGTCTTTTATACATGTAGAACGATAATCCGATTGGTGATTCCGGCGTTCCACATTTGAATTTTCGTGTGTTCCCGTTAATTCAGGAACGCGATTAGAATTTGTGTAGTATCTTGTTGTTTTGCTAATAAGTACCTTTTGTGATTACTTCTTTAAATACTCTTGCGGTCATTGATAGATTCCACTGTTTAAGATATTGCTTTTGAGTTGAGCGACAGATTAAATTTAGGTACAGAGACTTTAAGTAAAAGTTTCATGTTTATTGGTCTGTACCAGCCCCTTAAATATGACCGCACCTTTCAGACACATGCTGTAGTCTCGAAAATAAATAAGCTCTTAACATTTTAAGCTAAGTAACCTATAGGTACAAACTGAATGAGAAAGCTATCAAATTGACTCTAGAATGCAGTATCAGATATTTTCAGTAAAAAAAATACTGCAAAATACATATTTCCAAGATGTCAGACACATATCCACGATGTTCGGACAATCATATTACTAGATTGGAAGCGACAACTTGGCACTAAGACTGAGTATGAAATATCTTCAATTAACCTATATTTTTTTTCAAGAAAACTGATTACTTTTTGATTTAGAATGTCGTAATTCTTGATGTATGGAATGCTGGACTGATTGGGGGAGTTACACCAATCTGTGGAACATTTGGCACTGTCTTAGATATATCATCATCATCAGCTAGAATGTCATTAACTGTTGATTCGGCTAGTATATTATCATAAATGACTTTAGTATCCATTTGAGCCTCTCTTTCTTTTTTGTCTGTCTTGATTCCGCGATCTGACGTGCTATCGAGCTTTCTAAGACCTATTATTATAAACAATCCTCACTGAATCAGTTGGTCCATCTATTCTTAAGAAAAACAGTTTTGGTAGACAGCATGACGTACCACTGTCGACTGTCTATCTAAATTCTAGTGCTCTACATACTAAAGATCGAATAGAACTATATCTAAAATACACGTGCAATCCTAACAGAAGGACTATATGTATTGGAAATATATTTAGTTTTTGATGTGGTTGTTTGCAAACTAAATCAAAAACTTGTGCTCACCTACCCGGTCGGGCGGGCGCCAATAAAACTCAATATTCGCACCTGAAACTTTGATCGTGAGCAATTATTGGGGGCAGAAGGGACAGGTCTTCTTCTTCTATTCGAGTCGATCGTGATTTTTTGTTAATTTTGGCACCGTAGCTCGCTACGTTAATATCAACGTCAGAAGCGCTCGACTAGTGTAGGTTTATCTAGTGTCATTAATTTGCATAATACCTTACAACTGCCAAATAAAAGATTATAATTTCTTAAGTTTTGTTTTATTCAATTTTAAAATCAACTGTGCTATCATAGTTGTCTTCTGTTGCATCATCGTAATTATTTGTCTAACTTCTTAGTACCTATATCATCGCGAACTGTTCCAATTAATTTGTTCTTTGGAACTTGTTCTCTAAGTTATTTTCCCTCGATGTAGGTATAAAGCCTTCCATTATCTGAGTCCTATTCTATGTCCAATGTTCGAAGTTCACAAATCAAGTAGGTACCTATGGGTGTACAGCGGTGCACACAAGTTGTGCCGTAGCGGGACGTTTATTCGCTTGTTGTGCGAACTTTACATGCGGACGCCCTTATAGGGCGCATTGTACGCTTATTGACTGTTTGTTTGGTTACACGCGAATTCTAATGCGAATATTGGGAGCCATTTTTATTTTGAAGTTGTTCATGGAAGCTGTTAAATGCAGGAGATGATATTTTGTAATGAGCTAAATGTGATAATTTTTGCCAAGTTTGAAGATAAAAATGAATTGCGTAAATTCAAAGATGCCAATTAATTGACTCGCAAGCTATTCTATCAGATAGATGATCTTGAAATAAAGATACTCTTACAATTCCTTCTTACCAATTATAAATATCATCATCATTATTTCAGCCGAAAGACGTCCACTGCTAGACATAGGCCTCCCCCAGGCTCCTCCACTTCGACCAGTCTTGTGCTTCCCACATCCAGCGGATTTCCGCGGCCTTCACAAGGTCATCGGTCCACCTTGTGGGAGGCCTTCCCACTCTACATTTTCCGGTAAGCGGACGTCACTCTTCGAAGAATCTTTCGACCCCATCGGCCATCTGTTCTGCGAGCAATGTGCCCTGCCTACTGCCACATAAGTTTGGCAATTCTTCGGGCTATGTCGGTTGCCTTGGTTCTCCTGCGGATCTCTTCATTCCTGATTCGATCATATAGGGAAACTCCGAAAATAGCCGTCTCCATTGCCTGCCTGAATTATAAACATAGTAAGAAGGAAAGTCTCGTACAAACAAAAATTCAAACATATCACAAAATCTGTCACGCTTTCATTCCTACTTGCGTACGTAACCAGGCAATTAGAGTCATCAAGGAAGCTCCGGTATGTACAAAGTCAACGTTCTCACCTATCTATGATCACCTGGTACCCACTCGAGCCTATGATTAAGCCAAAAGAGCGCATTTAAACAATATTTAACTCAACTCATTTAGATTTGTATCGTCGGCATTGTTCGGAGCCGTTCGGAAGCGTTCGGGCGAGATCGTACGCTGCAATGATTTACATTGTCTTGTTATTGGTCCGGTCAACTGGGAATGGTGTTAATGGCGGAATTAACTGTAACAGGTTGGCGCTTGTTAAACGTGTATTAAGGTTTGACTTTGGTTCAGATTGCAGAAATTATGTGGTTTTGTCTAGTTTTCTGGTACTTTAGAGCAATTAACTACCAGTATGCATATTTGTTTGCACATTCATCAAAAACATCCAATAAATCAGTAAGTAATAACGTCTAATAAAATGTTTCAATTAATTACTCCCTACACGGGATCCCCCCACGAAAGTACATTAAAAACTGAACGTGCGTTATTAAATTCGGCGACGTTCGGCTAACATCGGTAATTTCCGTCGCCTCTTAATTCTGTTCGGCTCAATAAAGGCTTTATTGGCGCGTTATTAGCTAGGCTTTTATCTTCAATCGTGTTCACAATGAGGTACTTGTTAGGGATGCTGCATACTCAAAGATGATGTCAGATGCGACACTTTTGAGCAGATAATTTTGCCTACAGACAGCAACTAAGCCTATGAGCGTCCTAAGAGGATTAAATAGCAAATTCCTGTTTGAATTCAATGGTTATTGCATGTATTTTGAGACTCTTTGAGACTCTTAGGATAACAATTATTTACAATGAGACTGTTACTTATATTTTTACGACGTTTTTTTTCTAAAATAAACGAATTGATCAACGAATAATTTATTTCCAATAGGCACATGAAAGGCACTTTTGAACGCCAAAATTTTCAAAAATAATAAACAAGATTGTAGTTACCCCTTCCAATAGGTAGTTTCTTATGGAGAAGTATGTGCGCGCTATTAAGACAGAGCTTATAAAAATCATAACCCTCTTTTGGCTTTACCGTAGCCGGTTCAAAAATTAAATGACAACCATGTTATAAAATCAATAAATCTATCATTCGTTCAAACCTCACTTCGAAAATTCTCATGATCTATTAAGTGTCTCATCTACGTGCTTTCTTATTCGAACTTAATCTTTGAAGCAAGTACATCAGAAGGGAGACGTTTATTGGTGACTGCCGATGCTCGCGACGTGCGAAACAAACTGACGTACAATATTACACCTCACATATAATAAACATCACGTTATGGGGAAATCTTTTGAAAAGTTTGCAAGGCGGAAAGTTATTGGGGAAATCTCATGTCTTTTTCCTCGATAACTTTGTAAAATATTGAATTTATCCCGGAAAGACGGGAAAAGATTATTATGGTGGTAGTTAGTAGATAAAGCAGAGAATTTGGGGAGATTTGAAGTTGAAGATATTGGTAACACTGAATTTTGGCAAGGACAATGCCCACAACGGAATAGGCTGTGTAGGTAATGTAGGTATACAGTGGACCGTGATGTACCTTACTTAAAGTCAAGACAATCATGTATGTGTGTTAACAAGCTTATTACAAATTAGAGGGTTATATCCAAGATAAGAATGCTTGGAAACATGCTGGTCCTGCTCCATAGGACAATCTAGAGTCTAGACAAAATCAAACTGGTTGCTAATTCAATTGTTCAATTAATTATATTAATGACATTGATTTACACTCAGTGATTACTTTAACTCACACACTGACTTATTACTTGTTAATATTCTAGGAATGTATCTATCATAAAATTAATTTATCTGTAATTGCTTCAATATCATTCCTTTTACCTATTTGGTAAGGTAATTTTAGTCTGGGTGCATAGTTTTCACACATAATTAAATAATGAACTAGCTTTTGTTAGCGGCTTCACCCGCGTGGAACTTTCATCCCCTATTTAACTGCCTCAGGGGTTGAATTTCGAAAAATCCTTTATTCCTTGTCTACATTATATAGGAAACCTGTGCAAAATTTCAGCTATCTAGGTCCAAGGGTTTGGGCTGGGCGTTGCTGAGGCAGTCAGTCAGTCAGGACTTTTCTTTTTATTTATGTTAAATATTGTAGTTTAAACATTTTAAAAGATTAACGGTAGAGTTTCTTGCCCATTCTTCTCCATACGAAACTACACTTTGGAAGGGGCGACTAGAATCAATGTCTATTTTAATGTAAATGTTGACGTTCAAAAGTGCCTTTTAAGTGCCTATTTGAAATAAATGCTTTGACTTTGACATGTTCTGGTAAGTCCTCTGACTTAGCTCTGCGTTAGCTCATTTAGATAGAAACGCTTTCAGGATCCAGCTACTTAAGCAGACATTAGTCACACTTGTGTGAACCTTTAAAAGCAATCCGTTTTAATGAAATAAGAACTGCACAGCATCCTTTTTAAGTCAATAAACTTGACTTATGTCTGATCGACATATTTTCTTAAGACCTAACATTAATCACAAAAAAAAAGGTCAAAAACCTGCTGCTTCCGCGATCAAACGACTATATTAAGTGCAGACATAAAAATAAAACAACATACTATCTTGATTTATGCGCAGTCGGGTAAGATGGCGTGGATCTATAGATCGGCGAGAGATCCCCGTAATGATCCGTGCACGCTGATTGATCGCTGACGAGTGAATGGGAGGGGGGGGGGGGTCCATTGAATCGAAGCAGGCGCATCTTTTGGAACTATGCCATTTTTTCGAAGGTACAATTTTTGATTGGATTGAAAAGTATTTTAATTAGTCTAATTATGGAATGTCTCTGTTCTTTCTTTTTTTTCTAATTTTTCTGTCAACATTGACACTTTTAACCCCATTACAAAACAATCAGACACCCTTACCAAAAGTTAAAAACTCCAACCCTTTTCCTGAGGTTTAACTTTATTTAAAAACGTCATTTTTCAAACAAATTCAAGGAAAAGTCTCAGTACAAACGTAATTACAATTTATAAGTGCCCATCAGTCAATTCGGGAGAAAATCAAGAGGCTGAAAGGGGCCGATCAAAGTACCTGAAGGGGTACCAAGAAATAATTAAAAGGCGTACAGAAAACCGACAGAAACTTAATTCCGATGCCTATTTGTACCTCATCGAGTTCGGACCAAGTTGTTCAACTCTGCCAAGTTGGTCCAAGTTGTCCCAAGTTGCGCCAAGTTTGCAACGCCCCGGCCCGTCTGTCGCTTCGGTAATATTTGCAATCCACGACTTTTATGGTCCTCGTTACGTTAATTTATAATTACTGTTTATTGGTTATTATGTGTGTTTTTGCGTATGTTTTTTTCAGATGTTTTGGTGATAAAATAGCAATGGAAACTAGACGTGTAGGTACCCTTCAGTAGACGTAGTTTCATTACTAATTACATTATTTAATTACTAACACCATATCAGTCAAAAAGATGAATGAGGCAAGACCGCATAATACACCTAGGGAGGAAATGAGAATAGCTTTTATGTCTTGGCCTAATTATGTCAAACTAAAAGTATTTATTTAAAACAAACAAAAAAAAAACCATAGGAACTTTTGAAAGTGTCAAGGGCTCGGTCAGTCAGAAAAATAAAACTAATGGTTTAATCCAAAAGCGCAGTAAGTTTCCATGGAGCAGAACGGGCAAGAAACTCCACGGAAACTACTAAACACTTTTAATCAATGCAGACTTAATAGTCAAACTTCCACAGTCCATTACAGTCCTAATTGAATGACTTCATTGTAACATTAAACCTTCAATCAATCAGAAACGAATCTTCGAATTGATTCCTATTAGACTGATTGCTTCATCTATCATTCGATCAGAACGAATTAGTCGCATCGTTTAACTCGGGTGCAACACTAACAATCGATTCGCACTTCATTTATAATCGATTCAAATCGATGGCAATATGTATCGAATGCTGTGAGTCGTGACAGTGGAGTGAGTGATGTCTATATTGGTCTATTGTTTACAAGTGTTGGATATATTAATGTGTACGTACCTAGTGCATTTTTCAAAATAAATAACGTATTAATTTGGATTTTTCAAGGCAGATTTAATATAGAATAAAGTCAAATTCAAATCATTTATTTCTTAAAGGCACACAGGCACGTTTGAACACCAAAAAAAAAAATGATGTCCTTTCATAACAAATACAATATGGACATAAAATACAATATGAAAGAAAACAGGCGTTATGTGTGAAATAAAATGTAAGCTTGAATGGAAAAGCTCATTATGATTGGGAAATATGTCTGAGCTAGAATCTTACTAAAATCTCTTAAATCTTAATGGTTTCAACTTGAAATTGAAAACTATCCTAGCGAATTCAAAATGGCCACCTAAGAAATCTTGTAACATAAAAGCAATATATTTTTTCGTCTATAACCTTTATTAGAGTAACTAAAACACAGAATCAGTACAATGTGATCGTATTGAGTAATTAATTGATTAAAAAGGGTACGGGAGGCATTCGTTAGAAGTTTTTCTAAGCCCCTCTGGCCCTCACACGATTTTAAAACAGCCCTTAATTGATTTAACTCGAAGGGATGTAGGAGTGTGTAACTTTTACTTTGCCGATGGTTGCCGAAAATGGGAAATTTTCGAGCAACACTTGAATTTTTTTTCGGCAAAAAGTTGCATTAGCTACACAATATTTCTGAGGCTCTTGGGATGGAAATTTAATTGCATTTACTTTTTATATGTGATGAAATATTGGTCGATTAATCACAGATTATTACAATAACATATATGTTTAAATAATATTAATTACCTACGGTTTTATACGTAGGTATGTAGGTCACTAATAATGCTCAACTAAAATTGCTAGTCTTATAAGAATCCGCTTAAGAAATGAAGTTTAAATGATTTTTCTTTTTATACCAGAGAGAGTTCTCCTCAAACTGCCTATTGACTGATCGCCTAAAATAAAGATACTGGAAATATCAGAAGCAGACTAGTCTTAAAAATCTTAAGTAGTCCCAAACATCCCATTCGCCCAATAGTACCCAAAAGGGTCGTTTTGGGTACTATTGGGCGAAAACTAAACCTATTAAGCATAGACAATTAGACATAATCAGCCTATAATGTTCCCACTGCTGGGAGTGGGCTGTAATCTACCATGCGGGACATCGTGGGCTGGTAGATGTCTACTAATTTTTGGTTCTAGAACATGCCGGTTTCCCCACGATGTTTTCCTCCACCGTGTTGAGAGCAGTGGTAATTAAATTATACAAAACCCTATTTAACGTCAATAATTATTTAGAACCGAAATCCTTTCTAACCAGATCAATACCTTATAACTGAATCATCATTTGTTTACACCCGAGAACTCCAGGGTAACTCCAGGGGATCGATAGGATTAAAAGTGAACTTTTAATAGAATACAATTAATATCCGAACGGATTTCAGCGCCCGACGTCTGTCGATATTCCAACTTTGTCCAACTTTTAAATGGTTTAAAAGTTTAAATGTATTTTGTAAATAGATACTGTAATTACGTTAAAGATGCGACGTGTGTATGGTGCTAATTTTAATTAAACATTGCTTGCTTTTGATTTAATTTTAAGAGAAACCGTACCTACTCCAAGTGCTCTATTCTTTGTCACCAAATGTTTCGATAGTATTGTAAACTATCTTCTGGCTACGGCTTCGCCCGCGTGTATGTACTTATGATATCAGTTATCATCCAGTGAAAGTGCGACCAAAATTGGTCCGTTTTGGAGATTAGCCGGAACAAACAGACAGACAAGAAATTTTAAATTGTAAGTGCTTTCATCTAATTTATCTATTTATTCTGATTTATTTGTATGTGTCTGAGGAAACCGGCATGTCCTAGAACCAAAAAATCGAAGACATGTGACATCTACCAACCCGCACTGGGCCCGCGTGGTGGATTACGGCCCAATCCCTCTCACCGAGAGGAGGCCTGTGTCCCAGCAGTGGGAACATTATAGGCTGATGATGATGATGTATGTATGTATATAGGTATTGTATAGATAGATATTATTTCCAAATAACTATAAGAATTCTGGTCCTAAAGCCTGATTTATACCGTCCAATACAATGTTGCTTCAAAAGTTGCACCGTCCAAACAGTGTTCAGAAGATGCAAGTCATTTGTTGTTTCAATTTTATCGTAGGAAACACCTTTCCTCTCATGCCATCCAATTTTATTTTAGCATAAATCCAACTGGAATCGCAAAACCATATGATACTAACAAGAAGACGGCACAAAGGCATTAGCTTCAACTTCGTCCAGTAAAATCTTATCCCAATAAACCCGTACTCCTATTTCCACGTACACGCTATCTAACATCTCTCCAACAAGAACCTATTAACAAAATCACCTTTTAAAAAGTTAATTAATATCACAGCCTTTGATGGTAATTTTTTAAACTGTATCGCCAGACATCGGGCTTTTTGCGAACCGTACAAAGAGGAAAGGTTCCGTACATAAAAACCCTTTAACTTATGATGAATTAGCGATCTCCTACGCTGTGTGTCTCCTGTTATCTACCCTTGCCTCCCTGCCTACCCTCCCCGTCGATATTAAGGAATTAATATGAGTGGAAAAATTATAAAGCCCTGAGTGTCCGATGGGTAAGGACGTAATAATTTTGGCTTAGAAAGTGATGGTCGGGTCGTTTGTGTTTAGAAAATGTCTGTGTGTTTTGATGTGTGGGGCGTTTTGGGTCGATTATTAGCTTTTAAAGGGTTGTGCTGATCAATGATGTGCATTAGGTTTGTTGCTAATTGTAATGTGTAAGTTGTTTGTGGTTTTTAAACTGAAAAATTTAAAGCCACATTGATTCAGGTATTCTTCGTTTATGTATCTGTTCGAATTATGTATGAGTGACAGATCATTAACTACGCACCATCCATTGTCTTCTTTATTTTTCTTAACAGCTCTCATGTATGTATTAAATATCCTTAAGGTCTTAACGACATATTCTGACACAATAGCTCCAAAACGTCAAGTCACGCAAAATTGATCCCGCCATCACGATTAAAACCTTCTCGTCATGTATTACCTAATCCTTTTCCCTAAAAACTGTACCCTTGGTCCTCTGATAAGGGAGATGTTTTGATAGCCCCCATCATTCACTTATTCGTATACTTATACCGTCCCTCCGTGTTTCTATAGAAAAACATTGACGTAAAAAGTGGGTTGAAAAGGGGAAAATGGGGCGAAAGGGGGGTGTCGGGGCAAGGTTGGCCGCTGTCGAAGTGACCGCTGAGTCGGGTCGTATTATATGGATAACGTCGTTATGTGTTGATCAATTTTAATGTGTAGCGTTAGCGCGGGCAAAGATGAATAAGATACATGTATTTTTTTTGCAGTATAAAATAATATGTCAGTGAAGATATTTGCTTAAATGACTGATTAAGCACGAGTACCTAACTGCATGGCTTGACACTTCTATAATATTTTCAAAATTTCAATTATCGAGACGCTTTGGTTTCGGCCGAAGTTTCCTGCTCCGTATCTCCTACGGATATAAGTTCGGGGCCTGACTTACGAATGAATGACAACACGATTTGACAGTTGTCCTTAGTCCCGAGTGGTCCCGATGTGTTTTTACCGTCGGGTATCGAACTACTTTCAAACGGGCCCGTATCTTCGTTGACGGACTTAGGTGGATGGTAGGCCCCCAGAACCTACTTATAACTATTTGTGGTCGAAAAATTGGTACAAATAGCTATAGTTTAGACTTGATATAGGTCTAATTACTTACTTGATCATAAGCCAAACTTGTTAAAAGTCATTAAGTATAACAAAATTAATTAAAGTAATATTTCTAGATTTCATGTTTAGATTTAATCACAGAATTGAATTAAAACATGCTTCACTTCGAAACGCATACACTTACGAGCAGAGAACAACGCTCCGTCTGCTCGGAGCCGCTATATTTGTACAATATGCGAAAGTTTACCCAAACTAAACATTATTATTATGACAAACTAACAATAAAACATGACGCTATCAATGATTCACAGGAAACCGCGACTTTTATCAACAAATCCAATTACAATATCGCAGTAAAAGGAGTAACTTAATCAAAACGACCAAAATAAGGTTATAATTAGAATCGTATTCCGCCAAAACCATTGGTAAAGAGACAAACAAATGTTAGGCAGGCTACAAAAGCGTCGTGTGTAGCTGTGAAACCCCAGGGCACGTAGGATGGCCGCATACGGGCGGATAAAAGAAAAACACTCGTCTTTCTCTCGCGTTGCTAATTTTCGCCTCTTAATTACCAGAGACGGGACGTGTGGCGCTAGGAACGTACCGTTTGATGCGGTATTCCACATTTGAATGTTTTTTCTTCATGCCAGCATAGTGGTTTTATTGTTCGTTATTTGAGTTTTTCTGTTTCGTAGATTGTGTGATTCGAATAAAGAGTTCTGATTTTTGTCAACATAAATTATGATTACAAAAAAAAGTGATTGTTTTATTGTCTATTGGTTAGTATACTTATGAAGGTAAGTCGAACTGGTGATGTCCTATTTTTTAATAATTAAATATTTCTTATTTTATTTACAATCATAATTTAAGCTATGAATTATATTTTAATTGATAACACACATCATGACATCTTCAAGCAATGATAATAACATCTTGAAATAATGACTCAATTTTATCTCGTGACAACCGATATCAATTATAAGATGCTGGGATTCTAGATCAGCATGACATCATATGGAAAACAATGTGATAAGTTCTACAGAGGTTGTCTGCGTCATTTGATGAAGGACCCGAATTATAGACCATGATCTACAGGCGAATGATTACATTCTAGATTGTTACATTTTGGTTATTTCGAATAAAGTCTAAAAAAATTGGGAGCGTCAAAGCTCAATTTAAGGTTGATTAATTATCATTACCTTAACAAAAAATAATATAATAATAGTAAATTCTACCAAACATTTTTTCAAGACACCATCGCAAACTTAAGGTAAAAAAAAACAATAAAAACTGAGATACTGCAAACTTGCAGTAAGAAGTTAGTCACTGTTTACTGCGTAGGGATCATGGTTCTTTACTCTAAAGTGGGATAATTACAAGCCTATTTAAAACATTTGAATACCGAATTATATGCCGCATCCTTCAATCCCCAGGTCCGTGGTTGAGGTTGACCTCCTCAATTATAGATTCTCTTTTCATTTGCTCCTGCACAAGTTTGAGCCGGGACACTAAAGTAGGTACTAACCACTGATCGGCTCCTGCTTTGCTTTATTTGTTGGGTTAACTAGTCGGGTATAACGGTTAAACTGTTAATTAGCAATTACTGTTTGGTTAATCGTTGTTTTTAACTGAACGTTATTTGCGTTGGCTGTTTTAGTTATTACAGAAATGCAGACGGCTATTTCTTACCTAAGTATTCATTATTCAAGAGTAAATTAAATAATTATAACAGTAAAATAAAATAAAACACAGCACCGCACAATCCTAATCACAAAAAATCACTTTCATAAACACAAAATAATTAAAAAAAAGAACTCAGAACTTACCTCATGATAATAATTCCGAATTTTCATAATTTCGAAAAATGTTATCTTGAGCCTGTCACAGTAAAATTCATTCATGTGCACTGTTTTATTTTGTGATTATTCTTGAAAAAGTTATATTTAATCATTAATTTAGCGACACTTCCAACTAAATCCCTGAAAATATTGCAAATAGATGACGTTCCGTTTGAAAGAAACTTATAATTATTGTTCGATAAGAAAAATCTATTCAATAAAAAAAATACAACAGAAAAAAAATGATTTTTCCAAATAGAACAATAATTATAAGTTAGAAATCTTTCAAACATCGAACGCTTCGACACTTGAATTGCCAAGCACTGCGATATTCCGCGCGTGACGTTTACAGATCCGAAGCGCGCGACCAACTAACTGAGTAAGTTAGATAAAGCGCCCATCTCGCCGCGTTATCGCCTCATTTACATACGCACCCGAACATCACAGTTTCCCATACTATCGGCTCCTTGTAAAAATCGTATCAAATCATTTGCATATACAAAGAAGATGTATGCAAATCGATGCGAGCATGCATCTTACGCTATTGTTGTTCGACATTTTATATCGGAATCGGGCTATCAATCGGTAAAACAGGTTTAAATATATGTGATGGGCCTTTGTTCGTCCTGAGATAGGATTAGGGTTAAGACTTTTTAACCCTTCGGGCCAGATGTCAGTGTCGCAAGTATTGATATTTAGTTCATTGTTCGGTCTAAGAAATTCGGAAATGGGTTTTTTATAATGCCATGCGATCGCTTGTGTGCATTAATGTCTCAGTATTCAGCATTCACGATTTATGTCCTTGACAATAATCAGTGTGGAGAAAAATGATGTTTTGAATACAAACTTTCTTTTTTTGATCTCTTAAGTCGTGAGATAGGTGCGCAGAGAAGCTTGGGTATAGATTTTTTTGGCAAGCTTTCCTATAGTAGTTTGGTGAGTAAGTTTTAATTCAGATAAATAGGTATATCAGGCGTACGAGTTTTATAGAAAAATAATGAAATTGATCCTAAATTAGAATAACTTATATTTTCTTTGAGTCACCGTTTGATTATTCGAAAATTTCAAGTAGCCACATTAATTATTCCAAAAACAGGAAAGATTTAAATAAAACGGCCACCCCGATAACAAAATACGAGTATCCGATCAATCAACCCTATTCGTGAGAAAGTGACTCAAGAAAAATAAGGAAACACTAATTGTTATTCGCATATTAAGTAGTTTCGACCTCCGTAATAATTATTCGAATTACCATATGCAGATCGATCGGTATAAATCATAGAACAATTGAGGGGGTTACGATCGGTAAGAACCGGTTAACTGAATTATTATTTTATTCTTTTTTTTTAATTTATTGACCTACATGTGTCGGGTTAAGGGTTGAGGGATACTCTGGTTAATTATTTGCATATTAAGAATCCCTGAATGTCTTCAACTGGTTTCTGTTTTGTGAGAATCTTTGACTCACACCGTGGGTTCGATCTTGATTTATTATTTTTACGGATGATCGAATTTCTTGATGTATTTTTTTAATTCTTAATTTCTTTCGTTCGTTGTGATTTTATTTTTATTATTGACGAATTTAGAATTGCGAACAGATCTCACAACTACTTTTCCTGTCAATCTTTTTAATGACTTTTGATAAATAGCTACTTTTTTATTAGTTTTTGAACTAGCCCTACATTATCTCTTATCACTTTTCAGAGAATACTAACGACTACACTCATGAAACAAGGGCTTATTTATATTGCTTTTATAATAATAATAATAGTACTTTTTAATTATCCACGCTCCCTATTTCCGCCATTTCTAATAAACGTACATGTACAGGAAGAGCAAATTTAGCGATGTCCGTTGCGAAATAAAAGAGTAAAATTAAAAACAAATTAGTCGATGATTCAGTCGCTCTAATTGTAATAACTTTTGACACGTTTCAATGGAGGACATTGTAATTAAAGCGCTCGTCCTAGTTTGTGAGATATTATTGGCAAATATTATGTATTGTAGATGTCCATGTCAGATATGCAGATGCTCCATGTAAAATACTGGTATTCAGCTGTACCTATCTGTTAAGACTGGAAGCCGACTCTGACATAGTTAGAAAAAGGCTAGGTAAATGATGAGATACCCTATCTGAATCGTTTTGTTATAGCTCGTTTGATTATTCGAAATCTACGTAAGTAGGTAGTTACCTACTAATTTATTTGCAAATCTCTGTGTTTTCTTCAAGTGGATTTTAATTAAAGCAGACGTCATGTGATAAAATCAGGACTAGTTTAAAAACCTACGTTTACTGATGATTCTGAAATTATTTATTTAGTAATTAAATTCTCGAATAATTATTTGAATGGAAATAAAAATCATAATTAGTCCAAATTAAAAAAAAAAAAACAAAATTCGAATACCGAAACTTAAGTAGGTAACTTTAACGGTCATCAATAAAAAGCTAATTGTAAAAGTATATCGTGGTAACGGTCCGAATAATAAAAATTAAACAATAGCTGTAAGTGCCGGTCTCACGTCCAACGATCCGTTGACTCCGAAAGAATTTGGAAATGTTTTAGTAGATATATAATCTTTTTAATTAATTATCACTATTAAAAACATAACCTGCCAAAGGAAAATCACTTGTATCACTTAAGAAGTAAAGTCCAAAAGTTTTGACGTTATGATCTACTTTGTATGAGAAAATATTATTGTTTTGTCCAATGAATGAACGTCGGATTAGTGCAATTTGAATTTATTTAGTAATTGTGCGCCGTAAACAATAATTCATATTAATTCGTTCGAATTTATATTTTCGGTACCGCAATTGACCTCTTTGCTAGTTGGTGGAGTTTAGATTGTTTACCGGTTATGATAAGTTAAGAATTATGAACTTTAATTAAGAATAACTTAAGATATGTACCTACATACCTACCTACCCATGTTTTGTTACTGAAGTATAAGGTTGTTAAACTTGACTTAGAAATTATATTGAGAATAGCAGAATAGAATAGTGAGAATTATACTATCAGAAACCAAACATTCGATTCTTAATTTCGACTGAATTGAAATTACGGGCATAGTTAAATTAGGTGTTATCTACAGATCCGAAATTCATAATTTTAATTTGGAATAATCAAATACGATTATTCGAGTTTTGAAATTCGATTAACATGACATCCTTAGAGAGCCATTAATTTTTTTTTTAAATAACCTTTTTAAATACAAATAAAAAATTATAATGGCCAATTATGGCAGTTACTTCCTACTTATAGGTAACCATTAGGTAGGTACTATTCCGATATCGGCCGGTAGTCTCAACGAAAACGTGCGTTAACCCCGTCACGGTACACTTGGCGTATGTTTAATTAATATAAATAAAAATTATGAATAAAAGAGTTTTTATGAACCGCACTCATTATCTGATTTCAAATGTAGCGGTGTAGTTGCTGAATTTTTTAATTTATCTACCGTGTCCAGTATTTGAACACGTAAATGTTGTATTACGCTCCGTTTGGCGAACGTTAGCATTTGGATTGTGCTTTTTGGTTTTATTTGGTTATCAATTAATCGGCTTTTTTGGAGATTTGATGGTATTTAGAGTTGATTGTTTTGACTTGGGAGTCGGTTCTTCGAATTCATTTGTTTCTTGCTTTGAAATTAATCACCATGAACCATTTTTTCAGTCTACCTTCTTTGTTGTCATATTTCACAATTTGGGCCAATTTTGTTCAGTTTTTTATAGAATCCGAACGTTACAAATTTCGAAATTACCTATTCCCAGTTCATGCCCTTATTTTCTGCACTTAATCTTTCCCGCCAATTTTTTCAATTTTACGCGGATAATTTACGCGTTTTACGCATTTTTTTCAAAGCCACAATTTGATCGGGGCCACGCGTGATCGCTCGCGAGTTACTTACGCAGAGAAAGCGACCGATGCGCCCCCTAACGACTCAATCTACGCACATTTAAATTGCCCTTTCCGAACGAAACCTCATTACTTCCCGAAATATAACCTCTATGGAGCCCATAAATAACCTAACAGCGTACATATTTCAAAACAAGAAAAAAAAATAACATAAAAATTTCTTTGCCCCACGCGTCTAATGTTTGTGTGCGATTGCATTGTCCCAGGACATTCTCGTGTCGGATGATCTGCATAGCCAATCACAATCATTTGACAGGCTTCTGAGTTAAAAATTACACATTTTCGGTTACCTAGTTTGCCTACCTAGACCCTGACAGCATGTAGCTGTCGGAAAAATAACGGTCGTCTATTTGGTAAGAGGACTCCTTCGATGACATTGATTGATGTTCGATTCGGCACGGATGCGTATCGAATGGTTGTGAATAGCTTCTGGTACTGATACGGCCGGCATGGGCACTAAGAATTCAAAGAGAAATAGTTGCAAACTTATTAAGGTCATTCCTCAGCTTGAATAGCATTTCCAATGAGAGAAACACAGTCTGAGAAGTTGCCAGTTGTGGCAGAATGTGAATCCTAGATAGGTACTGCAATGATTCGTATTTAACAATAGTCAAGTTTATTAAAATGTATTATAATAAAGAAAATTCTGACTAGATTTTCCCAATGAGAATAGAAAGATGTTCACAAATTCACATAGCGCAACGGTTAAAACACCCTTCTTAATAGACGACACGAGATAAGTAAAATGATCGTGTGCAAACGCGAACGCGCCCCAAGTGCGTTCCGCGCATAGATTTTTGCATTATTTTAGTATGCAAATGTTTGGAGCGATAGCGAGTCACTGTAAGAGCAATTTAAATTATTTTTTATAGCGCCCGAGTGTATTGAGAGTTCGCCAACTGACGGCATCGAGGAATTGCCTCCGTTCTTCGTAAATTTTATATGAACCGACACATTTGATATGAAAGACGCCATATTTGAATAGATTTTGTCTCCACTCGTGGGTATAGAGACGCGTTCCAAATTTAAATTGTATGTGTGATAGATTTAATGCGTGTGTTCGAGATTATGGTTGGAATAAAAAAAGTAATGGAATGCGAATATGGATTCTGGTAAGGGGTGATCTTATTTGAATATTTTATAGTTCTCTCTTAGGATATGTGTTTCCGTAAGAGTTATAACTTATTAGAATATCGTAGACATATTTTCAAAACACTTCCAATATTCAAACTTCTTACTGGGGTGAGCAAAAAGATAAATGATGGATCCAACAAAAACACAATAAGTATTCGCATAAAAATGAAATCTTGCAACGAAACTACTAAATTATCCTCGTCTCAACGTACCCTATTTAATCCCCAAAACATTTTACCAAATGTACGGAGCAAGGAAAAAATCTGATTAGCTTCGATGATATATCGTTGAGAATTCCTCGCCTTAGTGCCTCTAATTTGAATATTAGACGCGTTATTGAAAAGAAAACTTTCGGAACGGCCCTCCGCAAGCTTTTAATGGTTATTGCCTCTTCCCTTGCTATCTGTTACCGAACGAACGAAATACTCCAAACGGTTCAGGTGCCTCAAAAAAATAAAAAAATCCTCAAATCGTTCCTGATTCAAACAGTAGCATTCTCTATTTGAATTATATCGACAGTTATCATTTATTTAGAACGGCGTTCTTAATTCATACGCGCGAGTTTAAATATCGAACGGAAGCGGAAACGGTACTGATTCTAATTTCAAACGAAATATCGCAACGTTTCTATTGATAAAATTTTGTTGCGCGACACAACGCATGTTATTATATTGAACGGAAATTTACGATAATGACTTATAATAGGCCGTTCTATGCAAATGCGGTAGGTGGATGTACTGCGCTCTGTACGTACAGTTTCCAGTTAAAGAGCAACATGTTATTTCGCCTCGGTACGCCGATAATTTGAGCGTTCATTGCGATGAATGCCAATAATAAATAGTACGTTGTGAGCGTAATATTACGCAATTTTAACTTTTTACAAGTATACGTGTCACCGATGGGGGCGGCATATTGTGCGTCTATTTCGCCGGGGGAAACTCATAAAACATGATTACCGGTAATGTCGCGAGGATTCGTTCATTTTTGACGTTATTCCTTTTCATATTTGGGGGTTCCGTTACCGCCAAATACCATTGGCATTGGCGCCTAATAAAAAGAGCATACCCCTGATTTGTTGACAGAAAAAGTTTGTTTACGATACCTTCGATATTAAAATGCAAGAAGGTACACAAGTTCGAGCCGTTTTGTGTTCGGAGTTTGAAACTGTAGGCACGTCAAGTTCCAGAGTGACGCGACATCTCAAAACTATTATCGAGAATCATTGCTCGCATTCATAATCGATCGATTATACCGCGAGACAAGGTGACGCGGCGCAGGGAGGTCCGACGGAAGGATTACAAGATACATTAGCATACGTAATTTGTGAGCACATCTGTCCCAAGCTCACACGTGGGCGACTCTCGCTTTCTTATTGTTCAAATATATCATTTCGCTCCTTTGTATACATTCGAATCGCATTTTGATTTGAGATAACGCGAACGAGTAATACGGAAGTTGTAACTGTCAATTTGACACTTCGAGATTTTTTATTTAGATAACGTTTTGTTGTTGGATTTAAAATAATGAGTTGTTATACCAACAATGACCGGGTTGATTTGAATTGCTTTAACTTTAATCTGTTATCGTTTTTCAAAATTACAATAATTATCAAAGGGTTACTGATTCTCCTGAATTTGTTATTCGAACAAGACCCACAAATCAATTACGTTCGATCCGAAAATCAAAAATTCAAATCGTTCGAGACAAAGCGACACGTTGCCTAATGAGCCAATAACTTGCGAGACAATGGGACGGCGTGGGCGTTCCGAATTCGAAATTATCACAAAAGAATATTAATGTAACACTTATTCAAATATACCACGATACATATTCAAAAATTATCTTGTCGTTTAATTTGAATGGTGACGGTGACACACTTTTTTAAATATCGTATGCATTGTGATCGATTTTTTTTTCTGAACTATGAAAGAGTCCCCCTGTACGGAGTCTGTCGAGTCGCATTCAAATATGGATGCTTTATTTAAATTATTTATTCTTGTTTATGATTTTTGTGCGGCGTACACGCTTTATTACTATTTCCTGTGCTGTCAACACTAATGAATGTGACGCCGGTGACGTAGGACATGTGCACGCGCACATGCAAGCGTTACGTCGGTATACCTACGTCACATCACACATCTAACACAAGGACATTATCAACCAATGATACCGAAACATCAAATATTACAGATGGTGGTATTAAAATTCTTTGATGGCATTTAATAACACAAAAAAGGGGAACGGTAATCACGACTGAAATTCGTCTCGATCGAGAAACTCAAATTAGACGAATGGCGGTCGGAAGATTTCTTTGTCTTCGGCCTAATGAGTTTTTAAGTCGATTATAGCAATTTTTCATAGAAAAACGCGTTTAGTGATGTATCGGTTGTATCAATCACTGTTGGGGCTAAATTGTTGTTTGTGGCGAGTCGGCTATCGGATCGTAGGCGCGGCGGACAAATGGGCCGATAGCGCGCCCGACAAGAAACCGGCCACCTTTGATTATAGCTTTTTGTTTGCTGTGATGTCAGGGGAAGAGATGTCTGTTGTGTACAAATAGCTTGGATTATTTAGAACAATGTGGATTGTCCAATCGCTTTTTGATATTGTTTTTTACCTTCTAATGGACGGATAGAAACTTTGATAAGCTTTTTGAATGGGAATTGGAATTTTAGACTTAGAAAAATAATACCTTGAAACGTCATAACTATTCCAGCCACTTTTGCCGTCAAACAAGCAAATACAATCAAAACGGCTTTGAATTCGAAATTGGAATTAAGCAGAATCTGTCAGTTTGCAGCGGCATCACTTAAAACGTCATATTGATAGACATTTTACCGGCGATCCGTGTCAATCAATTCGTAAAAAATAATGAAATCCTTGACACAGGTAGCGAAATTGAACGCACCCGAAATAAACAGTTAAAAGGAACCCGTGGATCTGTCCATCACGTTCCATATTCAAACGGGCCAATGGCTGAATGGCGTATTGTTTTAAAATCCTAACGCATAATGAACGCGTTCGTTTTATAAAATCGTTAATCGAGCTCTTTCACTTCATTTGTTTCGATCGCTTTTTAATCGCATTGTGACTGCGGCGGTATCGCGTTCAGCCTTATTCGATTTGTTCACCTATAGGAGCTCTAATTGTTGTTCAAATTGGGATTGTTCTAGAACACTAGCGTGAAACTCAATACGAATTAACGGTACGCGCGATTTGTGACGACAATTCGAATTGAGTTCCATATTTAAATTCGCTTATAGGTAGGTAGGTACTCTCGTTTGTATGTTCTAATTATGTCCGTTATCTTTCCAATTTGAATTATCTTCTCACTAATTGTCACAATCTTCACGTATTCTTTTAAACGCCAATAAAAATCTCGACACTATTCATACAAAGGGATTACTCTTTCCTTATTGACAGTGTTAGTACATTTAGGTTATCTATATTTACCTGATAGAGACACAGCATCTTAACGTACCTGGAAAAATCAAAGCAGAATAAGATAAAGAAAACATTATCAACAATGAAATAAAATAATATACGTCTTATCTCGATATATTGCGGGTACGATCGAGGGAAATAAAAAAAGTCACTCCTCATTTTTCCATATAAGACTTGGGCGTGTCCCAATACGGGAACGCCTTGTCGAGTAAAACCTTTACGCTTGCTCTATAGAGGTGTTTTTCCAATAACGTTATATCGGCGTTCGATCGGTTCCGAACGCCCAGACTATCTTACAAGATATCGAGTACGCCTTCCAAGAAAACCACGAAAAGTTCAAACTCAACCTTATTTTTACCGTGCTAAACTATGGATTCGGTTGCAGAATGGCGCAGTAAAACATATTGATGTCGTATCGGTTTTCCATTAATTCAAATAAGCGATATTCGACTCTATTCTGTCGAGCTAGGGACGCTTCTCGTGTGTGGGTGCTCTAAGGAATGTATTGACGTGTTATCGGAGGTGGTGGTGTCTCTTTCGCTCCCGAGTTTTTTCCATATATGCGTCCTTTTCAGCGGCGCAGGTCGTCCTGAGATGAGGACCGGCTCTTTCTCTGCGCATTCTTTCTTATCAAGCAAGCAATAATGGGCAAATAAAATGTATTAAAATGCTAACCGTTTATGAATGCCTGGTACTTTGTTTAATTGAAATATTCTTGTGTTTTATATTTTATGGAAATTATGTGTTGTGGGGGTTTAGAGGTTGTTGATACATTTAAATGAGAATGTAGTTCTACAAGACAGTATTTAGTAAAATAAGTTAGGTAAATGAAAAACTAAACCTGATTTTGGAGTAAGTAATTTGACAAGTTTTAGTGATGTCAAACTGTCTTAGTGCTGTCAAAATCTTCGTAATTTCCGTCTATGAGCGTGGTCGACAATTTTGAAGGCTTTTGTCCCTATTTATAAACAGAATGACACAATATCCTTTATTTCGCGGGACTCTATAAATAGGGCGGGTGAGATAAGTACTTACGTTCATTGTTGAACCTGCGGGTTTATTATTAGAAGTGTTTTTCAAAATGATTTGGAGTTAGATTTTGTTTATAGATAGGTTCATAGGTACAGGGTGGTTTTCAGTCGCGAATAGGACGTTCTACTCATTTCACATATGGATGTCATTACGCTTCCTATGTCTTACGTTGGCACTTCACATCGTTATTCGGTAGGTATTCGCGTTTTTTACTGGTTTTATTCGGCTATAATTATAGTGTAGAAGTCCGAATAACTCCAACGCACAGCTCACACATAGTCATGAAATATATCGTCGTATTTTCGAAATCTTTTGATATGTGCCCAAAAACCGACAACCCGCGGATACGAGTAGTCGTGTATTTGCGTATTCGTCTTATTCGGTGAAAAATATGCGAATAGAGTAACCTCACATCGTCGTATTTGTGCAAATAAAGCGAATACACGAACACGAATAGCGATATGAAGTGCCACCATTACCTTCTGGCTAAAACTGCTCATCTCGTGTTTCTATATACCAGTATCAAAGAGTAACATAGTCTCAGTATGTCATACGAGACAATTATATCGTTTGGAAACGTTTAGAGGTAAAAATTTAATTCATATTTTAAATGGCTTAAATATTGCCTTGTCGAACTCACGCGTCAGCGATATTAACAAAAGGCAGGTGAAGGAGTTTTAAATAAATGTCTATCAATCAGTATCAGATAGATAGACAACAATCATCTCTTGGTTGATAACATCAATCATTCCTTGAAAAACATTTGCAAAGGCTTTTTGACTCAAGATCTTGCCATTTCGTAGATTTTTTAATTGAATCAAAATAAATTTCTATTAAACCCTCAAAAGCCAATGTTTCCAAACATGACATTTAGAATTATTCAAGATTTAAATCACAGAACTGTCAACTCTGTCATCTGACTACCAAACTGTGCGTAAATCAAAAATCACAGAAAAAATCAACATAAATATTACCAACCGTCAAATGTTTAGAATATTTTTTATTATGTTGTCTTAGTTTAGTAAGGATATTTGTATAAGCCAGTTAACTCGTTATTTAGATTCAACTAGAAATAACTTTTCAAAACATAAATATGATACATGTGGCGTCTCAATCGCGTGGAGTTCTGTTTGATTTTGTTCATATGTAGAGATGTATTTATGTTATGATTATTTATGTATATCTATAATCCTGGCATTTTCTCACATCGGTAATTAGTCAGAAAGATATTAATGGGTCTTTGTTTATTAAAAAAATATATTTTGTATCTCGGTGTCGTTAAAACATTGTTTTTAATCTTTTTGTCATATTTTATGACGGTTATAAATTCAAATATAGATATTTTTGGGGTGGCATTGAAAAACTGAGTTCAATCACATCAAATGGCGTGTGTTTGATTATGTGTGAGTAAGAAAAATGAACTAACTACCTATACGTAACTCATAATATTTATTTTGATGTCTGAGGTTCAAAGCCGTGAAAAACCTAAACAGAATCTAATAATTGCTTGCTGAATTACTACTTCAGTGATCTTGAATCATTTCTCTATAGAAATTTAGGATCACTGAAGTAATAATGTGCCTCTAATAGGCGACTGTACAAATTCATGAGTACAGATTATGTATACGTTGTTTATCAAGTGTGTTAAACTAGTCCATAGCATAGTACCATGTGTGTATCACGATAACAATAACAATTCCTACGCAACCGTACCTTTAGCCGACTCAATCATCTTTATTGCCAATAGTCTGATTCAGTCATAACATTAATAAGCAATATCCGCTAACCTTTTGTAAACAGATTACACGTGTTAAGAAAAACACACTCAAATCTAAACGCTACCACTTCTTCAATAGAGTTCTTTTTTGGTGAGGAGATCATAGCGTTTTTTATCGTTTTAGAATTGGTGGTTCTTTGTATCTCGATCGATCAATAGATGAAAGAGATCAATGGTTGGAATTCGTCACAGGGATTAGGTGTTTGTTCGTCTCTCCTGACTTAAGCAGGTGATGTCAAGGTGATCAAATTAGTAATGACATAATCTTCTTTATTATTAATTGCATTAGTCTATTGAAGAGTACAATACACGTCAATTTCAATGTCTTATTTATTTTAGGGTATTATACTAAGTAGCTCTTGACAGTTAAAAAAGTAATTCTGTTTGCTGTTTCACTCCCAAATCTTAACAGTAGCTAACGAAACACCAGTTAATTTAATTTACGGTAACAGTAAAGTCAAAACTTTCAATCGTGGTTCAATCAATGGGTTGTTTATGTCTGCTCCTAACTCAATAAACTATTCGATAACAAATAAACCAATAGGGGTGTTAGTTAAAGTAACCGACAGTTTACACTGAACTCGGAACTATTGACCCTAATTAAGGCGATGGCCCGTGACAGGATACAATGGTAATCCGGGATTATCCCAATAAAACACCTCTTGACCGAGTCCACTAACATCTTTGCTGTTAACTTCTTTAGGATGACCCCTGCCAATTTTGCAATAACTTGAAAAAACAACCTCAAATTATCAGAAACTAACAAAACAAAAATAAATTGATTTATTTATTTATTGGCTGGATTGAATTCAGCCATAAATAGCCAGAAAATGTCAATAAATTTCCCAAGAAAATTAACAGAAGATAGTTAACAGAGCTCAAGTTATATTAGCAAATAACTGGATCAAACTGCTTCGCCTCGGTTCGGACCGGACTTTTCTCGCCGACAGAACCCCTTCTCTTCTATTATTTAAAGCGACCTTTGCCCTCTAGTCCTGAATTATGTGATTTTACATGGTGATATCGCTGCCCTAGTTCAACAGTAAGATATGTTGTACAAAGTATGTTTTGAGTTATTCATACTTTTATGATTTTAGTGTCATAAATTCACTCGTTGTTAATTGAAATGTGTTTTTATAATTCCATATAAGGACATTTGAAGAAGTCTCAGTGTAGAAATAAAAGAAAAGTAAAAATCTTCCTGACTTTATAAATATCTTAAGATGTCAGAATCTTGAACTAAAGGTCGGTAAAAATATGCTTAAATGTATCAGTGAGACATTGAAATTTAGGCACTTTGGTTGCGTTTTACAAATATCCGATTTTTGAACCAGACAGAAGAGCAAATTTCACACATGAAACAAAACTTATCTCAATTTTGTTTTTTTTAAAGATATCTTACTGTTGAACTAGGGCAGCGATATTTTAACTTTGGATTTCGTAAGTTAATTTAAAATTAATTTTGCAATAATCTTTTGTTGAATAAATAGTTTTTTGGTGTAGATCTATGAATAAATAGAGATTATTTGAAAAGTTCTTGGATTTTAGGATTGTAATAAAAAATGTGCAAAGATCTGTGTGTAGTTTTACTGTAGGTATGTTCGGTCTGTAATAATTATTATGATTGGCTTTTATAATTATCATTAAGTACATAGTTAGTTTGTACTCGAAGCACAATGTTCCAAAAACTTTGTTTGTTCAATCTCGCAGAATAAACAAGCAGCCAAATAGCTATTTTAGCCGAGACACCCAAATTAACTAACATTTATAAACCAAAAGCCGCATTAAATGCCTCTGCCATAAAATTTCCCACTACAAATAACTAAAATACATTCAAAGCATGTAAACCCTTACCCTCTTACCCTCCCGGAGGGCAAAAGATCGAAGGCCGGACATCCGGTCAAGTCGCCCTCAAACCGATACTATGAAGTATTTATTGAGTTGCGGCTCACCAAAAGTATTTTATTGTTGAGATATACCCTTTTGCCCAGCACCCTTTGTGTCTTGGTTCGCACACATGCAATTTTCAACTCTGAATTTATAACTTTAGAGTTTAATTTAAATTGTGTTTGTAAGGGTCAGAGCGTCAGTTGCAAGGTGTTAAATTTGTATTAATTGGACTTTGAAATGTTTTCGTTTGTTAGTTTGTGTTAATTCGTCGTATTGTTGTTGTAAGTTTTTGTTTATTGTAATATTCTTTTGGTGATTATTTTGACTGGAGGGGTTCTGCCGCCCTGGTGAAATCCACCTGCTGTAGCTACGTTTGGAAGCAAGCGACACGACGGTGAATGTAGAAAAGAGCTTTTAAAACTGTATATTTTGGGAACTCTTTAAGCTCTTTATATCACGTACGCAGTTGTATGAAAAATCTGCATAATAAAAATATCATTTAATAATATTTATACAACCTCGTCTTCATTTATTTTTTCTGTCACAAAAATAGGTCGTCTGATAAGTGAGATGTACGATCAGTAAATAAAGCAAATGTAAAACATTTTTCCCCGAAGTATATTAAAAAAGAAATTAGAAAATTATATTTAGCCAAATCCCGCTGGAGTTATCCCGATAGTTGAGCAGATGCTTGTCGTAACTGTCAGTCGGTTTGATTCCCGGCACCTGTTGTTTTCAAACTCTTCGATTACGACCCATTAGCGAAGACTGGCTCGATATTTAATACTATTGGGTTTTATGTTCTGTACTCTGAATAGTTGGGTAAGGTCGTTGACATGCAGTAAGTGGTTCAGACAGTAGTAACTCAAATTCGAACGTCTAGAACGGAAAAGTTAATTTTAGATCTTTCGAGTAGGTACATTGACAGGTGATCAGCTGAAAGTAACGACGTTTTATGCCTCATTGATCTAGTGGTCCCAAGCTTCTACTCAGCATGAGGTTCCTAGGTCAGGTAAAGTGTAATTAGGATTTTTCAGTAGCCGGAGTCCGGATTTGTGCCCACTTGATGGTACCGTGTGGTGCCGGACGTAAAGAATAGCATCATCCCATCTCTTCCCGTGGGTGTTGCAGGAGGCGACTAAGCGAATGATATACTAGAGAATGGGCAGCAGCGTTCTCTATACATTTTAACACCATACTGCGATCGCTAACCCGCCTGCCAAGCGTGGCGATTATGGCAAGCCCTCCCAAATTGTGGGAGGCCTATGTCCAGCAGTGGACGTCTTGCGGCTGAAATGATGATGATGATAATTTAATAGACATTGACAGGGACTTAAACAACTGGCAAAATATGGGTGTGAAATAGGTACACCTCTGCCTAACCCCACGGGGATTACAGCCCGGATGTTATGTTATATACTCGTGCTAAAAAAGCAATGGAAATCTTATATCTATAGCGCTGATGATAAGAATTAGTTTTCTGTCCTTCTTAATTAAACATCCCGTCAATATTTCAAGTGACACCAAACGCCATTGGCTTACCTATTCAAAAATCTCCATCACCTTTTATTTGTTCAAGTCTAGCTATCTATTTAGTATTTTAGATAGTGTCGTTATCATCAACTTATGTGACAGTTACGACGTATTTTTTTCTGTTTACAATACCTATTGAGTTTAATCATACTGCAGTATTTTAATGACCTGATAAATGATATCTGTATACCTGCAAACAAGACATCGTTTCGAAGTATTGATATGAAATGCAGTACTGTTTTATTATTTACTGTACATTCTAAATATAGAACGGTATCCCTCAGATATCGAACAAATAGATTTATTGATATCACCAATGAACCTCTATTAGAAACTCGAGGTACAGGATAAGTCCCCCATTAAATTCTATAACTGTATCTTCGGTGCGGTATCATTTGCTCTGCCATCGATGGTGGCTGACAATCGTCGGCCGATTTGCGGTCACCGATACCCGACCCCCGGGACCACGATAAGGATCACCAGTTATGTGGTCTGAACTGAACACCATCGGCCGTTTCACTTTATAGCCGATAGGAAGCCAATTGGCGGCGACTGTTAAACTTAATTGACGGTTTTAACTAATGAAGAGGCGGTTTGGTTGCTTTCAAAACTAGCAGCACAGAAAGTTCGGTTGGAAAATAGAATAGAGAATGTGTTTACCCCATAAAATGGTTTCCAATTTTGAAAGTTGCGAATTCCGACACAATAGAATCATTGAAAGTCGATAAAAAATATGAAATAGAAAATATGACCACTTTATACAGAATCAATGGGGCGAGGGTTGAGAATAGACGTATCTTTGTCGGTGAAACTCATCCGATTTCCGAACGAGCACCGATAGCGGAAGCGGCGCCCCCTGCCGGATGTGCGTTGAGCGGGAAAATAGGCGGAAGTTTCGCGCCGGGGAGAAAAAATTTGGAAAAGAATCCCTCTGACAAATTTGCATTCGAAAAGGGCACTTTTGTGTGTTTTGCTCAGCGATCGGTTGTAAATTTGTCAGATTGTCAATTCACAACAAACGCTCCTCTTCGTCACTTTTGTTATGTTAATCATTGTTTTCTTACACCGTTTTTTTTTCGCGGTTGCACCACTTTCGTTATCGGATTGAAAATTCAAATTTTGAACGGTGGCCGTTGAGAGAGAAAGAATTCGAGATTCCAAATTCAAAGTTGGATTTGCGCGTAATTAGACAGGTGATTCGCTAATTCGTAAAAAGAATTCGTCTTAATTCCACCGCGGGGCCTATTCCGGCGATCGCTCGGCAGCGCTGTGGGAACGTCACGTCGAATAATCGGTATCCGCGCAAAAAGTGGTCAGTGGATGTTTTGAGATCAACCTTTTTATAATTGCGGACGTCTAAATTGATTGACAGTTAATTTTGAGCTTTCTTCCTTTGCCAGAAGCGTCACATTTAAACCCTTGCAATAATAATCATAGTGCAATTAAAATCGCAACATTTTTAGTCTCTTTTTTTGAACGCCATTATTGCACTGAATTTCAGATGAAGACTTGTAATAGGAATGTACATATGTAAGAAAAGCCTTTTGTGTTACTAGTATTAGGACTGTAGTATTAATTAAGTTTCAGGTGCAATTCAGTTTCTCCTTGAAATGCATTTCATTGTCTGTCCTGTGTAAATGGGTCACGGATCCTGAAGTTATTAATAATGAATTTTAGAGTTCGTTTACGTCATCGCTGTACATCATTATGTATAATGGCTTCAGCATACAACAATGAAGAACTCTTTATTAATTTAACAGGACAGCAAACTTTTATTTAATTGTAATGGGCTGATTTTACATAATAGCACCTCTGATCGAATGCTGCCCATAATTAGTACGTACTTGGGTAGAAAGCTTTACCTCATAACTTTTACACCTATTTTATATAATGTTATGTGAGTATTTTCGCACGTAGGTACCTATGAGTTGCTTTCAAGATGTTACAACAATGTCATGAAGCTGTTCTGACTGAAAAAATTCAGCCCGAAGAGCTTGAAAAGCCCAGAATGTTACAAGATAACAGCTAACTGTTCATCAGTATTAACATTAACACAGTTTTCACTGCACAAGTGTGTATGCGTATCGTATCCCCTTCGCTGACGCGTTCCCGTCGGCGATGCGCTGGGGTCAGGGCCGAGCGCCGCGTGCGCAGTGTTGAGTGCGAAGTGTGCTTGTATTGACGTCGGATTTGTGTGGCGATTTTGATGTCGACGGTCGCAGTTTGTGTCAAATGTTCTAAATTCAAAAGTCTTCTCAGCTTATGAGAATTTAGGGTTTACAAGGGTAGGTTATTTAGGTCGATTTCAGCTATTAATATTTAGGATATCAGCTTCACCAACTAAGTTAACTTGATATCTGCTTCATAATCATGGATAGGTTCAACAATGATCATTGTTTATATTAGTAGGAGTTTTAACTAGAGACATAGGTAATGCCTTTGGGTAATGCATATGTCATTTGAAAACATTGTAAAAACCGATTATTTTTAAAAGAGTACCTGTGGACTTTCTTGCCGGCTCTTCGCCATAGGAAGCGTCAATTTGGAACCGTGCACCTAGCTTCTGACGTTTCATAAGTGCCCTTGCAGGTTTATGTGAAGTAAAATATTTTGATTGGTTGGGCTGTCAAAACAACAGCATTGAGATTGTGTTATGCAATAAGGACACAGCTCATCAAAGGGCTTTCTTCCAAACACAACTTCCAAAAAGAGCAAAGTTATTTTATTTAATCTCCATTAATATTTATTAAACAAAGCAGCACAGAAGCACATCTGCACTTCATTAGCAAATATGACTCTGTTCGATAATTATTGCTCGTATGTTAAGGAATCCGCAAGTCTCACAGCGGGAGCTTGTCGGCGACATCAAAAGCAACGCGAGCGCAATTTTGACAATTAAAGCGCTGAGCATCGTGCGCATCGCCCGCTTACCAGTCGCGTGTCCTTGCCAAGAATCCGCGACGCAAAACCCACTTTTTTTACAGAATAGGGAACCTACGGAACCGGTCTCATTTGTACGCACTTACAACCTTTTATTTCGTTTAATTTCCACACAAATGGGATGTGTAACACTGAGGGTCTGAGACTTCATCTCTGCTTTTAATTCGGAGAGAAAACACGTTTCGGTCAATATTTCACATTACAAAATGTCATTTTACGATCATCTGATTCTGAATTACGTGCCGCAATCAACGTCCCATAACGATACTGTAAAATTTAACGACTGTGTTTTCATCAAATCGTATATACGTAATAAAAATCATCAATTTGTTGTGTATCTATATATTAGCTAGAAAAAGCCCTATCGTTTAGTTTTAAACCATCGTAAATTAGAACTTTCGGTCGTAATATCGAATTTTTAATGTGTAGAATTTTTTAGTGGAGGTACGTGGCGAGTGAGGTCTCGAATAAGTCAAGTTTTTATTGGTCGTAAAAATTTAGGACCTCTGGTAGGTGACTCTATTCTTCAAATCGATTTTACGAATCGAATATTGGATGATAATGGGACCAAAAAATATTTTTAATTAAAAGATTATAATCTTATATCGTTAAATTGAGTGAGCGAGACACTATAAATATTTGTCAAACTCATTTCGGCTTTATGGTGAATATTATGTGATTTGTGATTTCGTCGAACTGTGCGCTCTGTCGTAACATATTGCTCTCCCACGACATTTGTGTTGCTTATGTGATGCAACAGGGTTTTCTTATCAAATCTGTAATTTTAAATAAGAAAATCTTTATCACCATCCACAGCCCGACTTCAACCACTGCTGAGGATAGGCTTCCCTTTTCTTGTACCAATAACATCAAGCAATTCAATGCTCCTTAAATTCACTATCTTGCTACCAAAACACAGTTTTCTATCGTCATCCAAAGACTCATTTCTCAGCGAATCTATGCCACGCTCACAACAGTACATGTCGAACGAACTAAATCGAGTTCAATTGACTAACGATTGATTATTCAATCAAAACAGATTGATCGGCATTATCGGATAATAGGCGGACAATTGCCGACCAGTGCAGTCTGAGCGGTCACGATGGAGCAACGTGCGCAGAAACTAAACGTGGTTTAGGGATATTTTTACCTTGTCGAGTGATGAGATTTTGGATATCAGAACTTCTACACAGCTTTATTTGAAACTTTAATAAGGCCCTATGACCTGAGAGAAATGTTATCTTTGTCTGTAAAAGCACGGTTTTTAAGAAAAGTTGCAAAACTAAAAATGGCACCAATTTTCCTGTATCGAAAATAAAACCACATGCTAATAAGCCGCCAATTCCCAAATCCTTTATTCAAATTAAAAAAAAAAAAAACTTTAAAATTTCGAACTCTGCGTGCGAGAATCAATAAAGCGCGTTCGATTTAGAGCTGCACGTTGAAATCGTTTCGGAGCGGAGGGGAAACAAAGATGTCTCACTTAAGGACATCGAACGTGATCTGTTTGCAAAAAAATACCTTTAAGCACCTCTTTACCTGTGTCCCGGACCCTTCGAGGGGAACGCCGGGAGTTTTCTTTTGAACTTGTAAACATCGGCTGAAAGATGTCGGGAAATCTTTGCGGTTAAACTTCGATTGCCTTTATTTGTTTCACTTTGTTACTTTTGGTGTTTGTAAGAAATCGAACGCGCTTTGTTTACTTTTAAAATTGTAGGTTTGCGATCTTGCAATGTTGCCAAGGGTAAGTATTGGAATCTGGATTTCGTTTTAATTAAAATCTCAATAGCCATTCAAATAAATAACTGTAGCGTACATCTCATATAGTCTGTGTGTGTAGTGTTTAAAGATACTGAAAGTACATTGTGTCAGTCACATTTTTATGTTATCCTTTCTTGAAAACCATCAAAGTCCAAAATCTGCTTCAAGATTTGGCTCGCAAACTGCTCAAGTGTCCAAAAACATAAATTCGTGAAAGCACCGCGTCGTTTATGGTCCAAAAGTAATTCTTTAATTTCATAATACGCAGAGACATAGCAAGATCATTGTCTTTAACTTTTTGCGGATCATTTTCAAAACTACCTTTCGTTGCATTTACACGCAACTTACAAATTTACGCGTTTTTAGCTCTTATTTTAAAGGACACATGGTCGAAATTGTCATAAATGTAAAATGCATTTACTGAATTTTGTCACGGACAAAGAAAAGTCGCGTTATGTGCAGAATTTTATCCGCCATTTTGAATTATAATTCGCAGCGGCTCACGCGCAAATGTTAAAAATTTCGCCGCGAAAGGAATAATACATTTTCAAAAAACGTATCATAATATACAATGAATGTGTAATAAATAATTGTAGCGTGAATTAAAAGCGAGTTTAAAATTTTCTATGAATTTATATTGTTACTTTTATACCACAAAGTTATTAATTAGTGCCGCTGTTCTAATAATGTTATTTATGAGGTTTCTTGCGGTGTACCAACGTATTTGATAAGATCGAGGTTGTGGAAAATTACGGCTATACCTAAGTATTTTTTCATATTACAAAACAGCTATGCAATACCTAAAGGCTAATGACAAACAGTTCGCAAAACCGTTTTCGAAAAAACAGGTTTTATTAAAAAAAAAAAAAACTACTGTTTAAAAACATAAAGTAAACTTACATTATATTTAGAGTTTGCAAAACATACACGTTTTTGATAAAACAGGTTTTATTAAAAAAACGACTGCTAAAAAAAAAAAAACAAAATAAAGTAAACTTACTTTACTTAAATTTAAACTTTGTTTCCGTCTAAACAAATCCATCGATATCAAAACTCAATTTTCGCCTCAAACACATCTTTTTGTCTACCCTCAAAATTCTTGTAAAGTGCATCACTTTACGACGCGAGGGTGTTACCTACGTGTTCCAATTGTCGATGCTAATCAATTTTATAGCTACATCCACCCTGCAGGACTGGGGTTGACTGGTAGATTGATGGCATTGATAGAAAATTGATTTTATAATATTTGTTTAGACACTCAAGAACACTTCAAAATGAAGTGTTCTTGATTTTTGATGCAGAAGATGATTGCAGTGTGTAAGAGTAGTACCAATTTCGTTAAGAACTAATATAAAGACAGAAATGAAGAAAGTAAATCAAACTAAAACTTTGTCCTTTCTGTGAACTCAAACCGATTTATACATTTTCATAAATTGTCAAAATGTCGAGCGATGACTTAATAACTACCTCAATTATCACTCGACTTCATCAAAACGTGAATTTATTCTGTATCCATCTTATCTTTCAACTCTTCCTTCTTGACCGATATCAAATCTATTCAAAGCGTCGTACGTAATCGAATGAACTTTGCTCTTCGAACACAACGCACTGTCAATTACATTTGCTATTTGTCAGTTTGTAACATCCACCCTTTTATTAGCGTATTTTCAAATGTAATGGCGTTTCTTTTCCTTGAAGTATCTTTTTTCTTTTGTTTTTTGTTTGATTGTAAAGTATGCAGTCTCTATCAAGATTTTATTTCTTTGTTCTGTCTCCTCATAGTTATTTTTATGGTCTTGGCTACATTTCAACAGAACGTATCGATGCATTTATTTGCAATATATTCTGTTACTAGGTACTTTGTCTGTGGATAGAAGGTAATCTGTCTATGAACGTGAATTTGTTGTCTCCATAACTATTTCATTGTCAGTCTTTTATATTTCCTATTTCTGTTTCCAAGCTTTTAGAATTTATTTGCTTTATAATTACTTTTTTATCTTCTATTACTACCACAATCAATTCTTCATATGTACACCAACGATTTTAATTTATATTTCTTATTGGAACAGAATCCCTCTTCAATTTTTTTAGAAAAAAGAGTATTGCATTTGATTCAAATTACTTTTGCCATCATTGAGGCGTTAAACAAATGAAAATAAGAAGAAAATGCGAATGCAGAACGCAAAGAGATATTGGGGTCTTATGAAAGACTTTTAGAATAAAACAAACTTTGCTATTTTGAAGAACGATATTCATTTCGCTCGTAATGAAGATGATTGAGTACCTTCTGTGATTATGCAGTTCTATGTTACAGTTCTATGATTATTTTGGTTTTAAACTGTCACAAACAAAAATCATATGATATGATAATTACACCAGTTGTTACTATACAGTATTCTGTGTGCTAATATGAATCATGACACGTTTAGACATAGATCTCCGACTAATCATAACAGTGTACAAACACAGTTTCAAACCAGACACTACACATAATACCTATTAAGGCTCTTGTTCACAATGACACATGTTATCCACATATCACTGTCCATTGCTGCATTTGTACGCGCAATGTTCATCAAAGTAGTTAGTAATCTATCAGTGTACGTCAAAATTGTGCCATACAAACAGACAATAATTTACGGAACCCTAAAATGCACACGATGTAACGGTGGCCAATAGTAACAAATTAATAATTAATTTGCAGCAGGGGGCGCTTTTTTGTTCCAAATACAAAATTCATCAGTGTTCTAAATATGGGAAAAGTGTTCCTTTTTTTCAAATAAATTGTTTTGTGAATTTTCGAAATCGGTCGTTGACATTTTTTCGAATGTAGAAAGAGTTCTAGCTGTTATTTGTCATCTCGAATACGAGTATGGAAATCATAAAATAAATTTGTAGGTACTCACTGTAGCTTTTCATACGGGAACTTAATTTACCTGAAAAGATAAATGGTCCCATTAGAAGAAATAATGATTATGGTAAAATCATACATTATACAACTTTAGTTTTAATGAAAATTGGATCATAGTATCATCACGCTTCATCAAAGGATGGGGTTAATGTATTATTTTAAATAAAGGATTATTAGCATCAAGTAGATCATGCGGGCGTCGTCATAAAATTACACACGAACACATTATACTATATTTCTTTACGAGTCAAGAATTATTTTTACAGCCAACATTAAAACTTGTATTGAATTATGATAATAGGAGCACTATCTATCTTCTTTTGATTTTCGGCACTTAAATATAGAAATTATATCCAAAGAGAATGTTTTTGTCGGATCGAGATTGAGAGACGGGCTCGTGGCTAAATAATGATTTTGATCGAAAGTAAAGCTACGCTTGCCGCAGGCGGTTCGTGGATGGGCTACCACCCATTACATAATTGGACTCCTCCCAGCCTCAGAAAACACGTTAATCCGTTGGTTATCATTCGTAGATCTTTGACAGTCGTTACGGGTATCCAGATGCCCAAAGTTTTACCAAGGTGTATCGTATTGCCCAGTATTTGGCTTGTGGAGGTCAGATAGGCAGTCGCTCCGTGTATTATACTGGTATTCAGCTACATCCGGTTAAACTAGAACCCTATCCCAACACACATACTTAGTTGGGTTAGGCAGATTGATTGTCGACTCGAGATAAAATTAAAAATATTTTCCAAAACTCGAATTTTTTTAAAAGTTTAGTTTTAGTTAAAGAAAATCAACGCCTGTTTCAAACGTAAGTACCTAGGTACTTACAACTTTTTCTTTTAGTTTATCCTGAAGGTTTTATCGTAAACAGTGTATCGTTAATACATATATTTTGTTTGCAAATAAATAAATTTTGTATTTGTATATATAGCCGATTAATATAAGAACCAGTTGCATAAAAATGTAAACTCGATGTAGAGATAGCAAAATATTTAAATATCTATCGCGGTTGCCGACTATAGATAAGTAGAGACTGCAGTTTGCCCTTGACCGTGGAAATGTCGTTCGATTTGTAGAATTGGAAACTATATACCGTGAACCGGGGTTACTTTAATCAATATTTAACTTTGAAGGTTCATATCTCTTTTTGTGGTTATAAAAAAAAATAAAAAAAAAATAGGTGAATAAATATTACTTTATCATGAGAAAAAAATTAAACGAACTGATCAAAGTTATACGTTCGATGTAGGGTTACTTTGATACCCCCTATTTTTTTGCGTAGTTACAAAGTAACCCCAATTATAATGCCAATACAATATATCAAAAATCAAAATCTGCCAACACGAAAAATGATTAACTGTTTTAATTAAAATGGTTAGTGAATTCCTCAGGAAACGATTTAACAGTTCTTCAGTGTTGCTTAGCTAGAAAGAAAAAAAAACTACCATTTTGCGTTTCATTTTACTCAATTGGCGATTTTAAATGAATTGGATTTTTTGATCAAACTCATCCCGCGAATCAATGTAAGCCCGGTTCACCGGTATTCAAGTTTTTGATTTTCTTTTTTAAGAATAAAAATCTAGAATTCTAGATGATGGATTTGTGGAGGCTGAAGAACCACACGAGAAGTGGATTTTTGCCAGAAGGTGTTTCTGATTTAGCAAACTTTTGACGTATTAAACAACTTCGTATTTATACTCTCAACAAAATAAACAAGTCACCGGGATTGAATCTCAAAAATATTTTGTCGCATATCGAAATAACACATTTAACATCCAATACTTTGGACCCTAAAGTCCGTCTCTGAAAGGACCTACCTGCTCGTAACCAAATAAACCTTTAATTATCGATACATTAATAGTTCCACCGCCCTCAGGAACCGCTGACATTCATAAAACGATTTTATACCACAATAAATAACAATAAAAACAACATAAAATAGTTTACTCGGTCGCGATCAATACCTACAATTTTACTACCATTTTTATGAGCCGATGGGAAGCCGAAAATGCCTAATTTGACTTCATTAAGTGCTCGAAAAACAATAAAATTATATTTAACAGGTTGAAAAATATCCACCCTGGATAAAATCTGTGTAATGAATCGATATATTTACATACAAAAAGCTTATTTTCTGGTTTAAGTTTTACTGCTAAGCGTCCACGGATCCGTGTTTACTAATAAAGCTACAATTGTGATAAAGTGAATACCAATATGTGAATAGGTAACATGAAACCTCGTTGAAAATCTTGTTGAATTAATTGGCATTCTTAAAAATCTCAATTTGGTGCATAAGTTAAGATGTGAAAAATACTAGTGCACTTCAAAACAAAACTTGTCGAAACCCGAGTAATTTATGCGCGTTTTCGAAACGCAAATGTCAGACCTTAAGACAAAGGCTTTTTTTGAAAAAACAACACGCAACATGTCAATAAGAGCTGGCTGGAAAAAATAACCCCTTTTTAAATTTCGAATCGATCCTTTCACACTTGGAACAAGCGGCCGCGACGGTTGATTTCCGTTCTTAATTCAAACAGAAGCTTCTTTTAAATAGGTTTTTATTTCTTTTCGAATTCTGAATGAGCAAGAGCATAGAGTGCGGAACTCAATCGGTAATTTGAATACCGAATGAGATTCGAATTTCGATTATAGATTCATTCGATAAGTGACCTCGTTTAAAGGATATTGCTTATTTTATCGATCCAGCTATTGAATGATTTGATCAAAGGGACTTTTTATTTAAATTAAACTAATTTGAAACCGGAGTCTTACAAAATTTTATAACATAATAATCACGGTTCGTCGGGTTTGCATATCACTGTTTAATTATCTTAGATCTGTCGATATCTTCGCGTATTTATTGCAAAACATGTGGTCAGGGGGCTTTAGGATGTTAACACCGCATGTACCTCTGGCAATAACGTTACCTAGTTAATTTAATTGGCTGTTTGCTCTTATCTAAATAATAACGACTATTTCTTGTTAGTACTCATCGAGCATTAGTTAGTTTTCGAGTTTCAATACTCAGAAAAAGTGTCATTCGTTAAACTCTTCAATAAATAACGTGTGAACAGGTCTCCGTCGTAAATTTCCTAACGTTCAGAATGTATCCGATCACGAACCCGGTGTGACTTTCATTGGATTAGAAAAATAAAATCTATAAAAACTCATAAAGTGCTCATAAACACGAAGGAGGTAATAAAAAACAGTCCGATGTCGTCTCTCAGCTGTCGCGCGCTATTTCCGAACGAAACGGCATTCAAAAATCGAACTCCATCGAACCACGAGGGGGATATCGTTACGATTTTAAAATTAGAACGTTCTTTTATTTCTTTTAACGTTTTCATTTCGTGTTATTGCTTATGTCCTGTTCGTATTGAGCGAAGTGTCTCTGTGACGTCATTTGACATGCTTTTCACATTCGGAAAAGCAATAAAGAGCAAAGACCGATATTGCGCGAGACATCGCTGTTTGCTTCGTTATTGGATGGCTCATTTTAATTTTTAATTAAGATTATTAAAAACGAATTATTTTTAATATTTATTAGTTGAGTAAATATGGCAATTAATTGGAATCGCTCCGAGGGAGTTGTTATTAGTAATTAACTAAGTGCGGTAAAATACGTTTATAATTATTGGCTAAGCTAAATTGATGAACAAGTTACTTTTCGTGTTAATTTGTTATGAAATGTATTTTTAACCTTTTTGGTATGTAATTATAATTTGTAATGTTTGCAGACGTTCTATTATATATAGGTACAATCTGCCATTCCGAAGCCAGATTGGAATACATTTTCATATTGACGAACTTTTTATTGCAACAAGAAAATCTGCATCTCGTATTTAAACACCGCACTACGTTAACAGTTAAACATGATCAGTAAATAAATACATCAACGAAAATATGAAAAACTCCAATGTTTTCGTAAGTAAAAGCGTCATTATCCGAAAAACACGTGCCAAGTGGGTGAGTGTCAATGAAACAAAACACAATGTGCCGTATTTTTGGACTATTTTCATTTAAATATTACTTTGCTATAGAAATTAATGTCATAAAACCAAATTTATTTTTGTGACCGTTACAGAATCGGTTACACCACCGCTCCATTTTACGGAATGTTGGAGATTATTTTTTTATAGCGTTACACGTGTTCACACTATCGCGGAGACATTGTTGTCGCGATTAAAGATGAGTGAAACGAAGTGGTCTGTTTAAAATTCTTGGTATTACTAGATGAATGGCGATGAGTCACCTGATAAAAGGAACTCTCATTGCTGTTGGGATTTTACTTGAATTTCTATCTAGCTGACCCTACAGACGCTGTCCAATTTCAATAATTCATATACAACTCCCATTAAATAACCATTTTCAGTTTTTCCAATTTTCCTTTCCACAAAAATATATTTAGGACTATTAGGAAAGAATATTTGAAAACAAAAATAAGTAATATCGGTCCAGTAGTGTGTTGCATTTACCATCGAACAGCATTCCATTTATATTGATACAGATTTAATTATTGTTTTGATAATTATTATTTATTCATTTATTTTTTCATCGTTTATAAACCAATCGGTAGGTTATTATCCGATAATCATTGATTTATGTCAATGCCGATAATGTTGTAAGTTTCCAGTCTTACGCATCAATATTAAATAATATATTTTGAATAATTAATAAAGCTATAAATATAATTTTAAAAAACTTTATCAGCAATAAACCCGGATTTGAACATGATTAATAAAACATATTTTATCGGTTTTTATGACTTTATAAATTAAATACACGATAATATAATAATTAAACGGATTATAATAGCCAATTTTATTAAAGGAATGTTCAATATTGAATAATAATGAGATATTTTTCGATACTTGTTAAATATATCAATAAATTGAGGAAGGTAAGTTGTGGTGGTATTTCTAACAATAAAATTTTACTGGCATTTTTTAACGCAATCTACATGACAATGTCAAGTCTTGATAATGATCGTGATGTCTTGTTCCTTGTAGAATGGGTCATGTTTCTGCTTGGTTCGTTTTATGGTTTTAAATCAACCAAAATTTTGTACAAGCTCATAGAAATGTTGATTTAAAAGAGTTTCTTCGTCTATAGGTACCTACTACGTTTTGTAATGGGCAACTAGCTTAATCTTTCTGACTAACCGAATCCAAAGATTTCTATACCTATGTGTGAACCAACCCCATGACAACGCAACCCAGTGCTGGGCACGCCACGATTGCGGCGGTAAGTTCCCTCTTTGAGGAGTGGTTTGAGAGGCGGCATGGCGTCCTCACCTTCCGCCTGACGCAGGTCCTCACCGGACACGGTTGTTTCGGGAGGTTCCTGTTTCGGATAGGGCGGGAGGAAACGCTCGGGTGTTTCCACTGCGAAGATCGCGCTGAGGACACGGTGGAGCACACGGTGGCGGTCTGCCCAGCTTGGGTGGAGCACCGCCGTGTCCTCGTGGAGGCGATCGGCGGCGGCAATCTCTCGCGTCCGGCCCTGTTCCAGGCCATGGTACGGAGCGAGAGTGCATGGGTAGCCGTCACCTCCTTCAGCGAAGCAGTAATGCTCGCGAAGAGGGAGGCGGCGCACGTGAGGGAGAGGCAGCATATGCGCCCTCGCGACCCTAGCCGCCGCAGGATACGGAGACGCCCTGGGCGTTGGGAATCCCAGGCCGATTTCCGGCCACCGTAGGCATGAGCTTGCGGACCGCGAGTAATGGGTAGCTCGCTGTCCGGTAAGGACCAAGCCCAAGTCGACGGCGCGTTGTGTTCCACGCGCGCCTCAAAGAGATGTCACCACAAACGTGATGGGGCCCGCAAGCGCCGATGCCTGCCAGGGGTGCGGGTTTGTTCGAAAGAGATACCACAGCCCCTGGCATACGGGCTACTGAGGGAACACGGGTGGGTTTTAGTCAGTAAAAGTCTGACACGCCCTTATGCTCCACCCAGAGCGGGAGAAGTTATTTGATGATTTCCCAGCCAAAAAAAAAAAACCCATGACAATCAAAAAGTGCCTGTAATTGGTTTATTTGAAACTAGCTTTTGCCAACGGTTTCGCCCGCGCGTAACTTTCATCCCCTAATTAACCCCCCCAGGGGTTGAATTTCGAAAAATCCTTCCTTATTCCTTGTCTACATTATAAAGGAAACCTCTGTGCAAAATTTCAGCTTTTTAGGTCCAAGGGTTTGGGCTGGGCGTTGATGAGTCAGTCAGTCAGGACTTTTCTTTTTATTTATATAGATAAATAAAGACCTTTAGTTTGAGTTTAGAAATTGAGCCAATTCTAGGAATATTGGCACATTCTTATTACGTCATCGGGAAAATCCGGAAAAACTTTTAATGTCTTTGTAATGACAATATCTAGATAAAAAAAACCCTTTAGCTAACTTGAAATTCATGCCCTTTTGCTGAAACATCAACAATATTGACGTTGAGAAGTTAAGCTAAAAAAAACTTTTTTCAAAAAAATAACAACCGACTTCCAAAAAAACACTACAAAGTGCAAAATAACTTTAATTTCGGAAGGCGGTGACTTTGGATGTGTATTTTAATTATTTGTCACCGCCTTCCCAAATTAAAGTTATTTTGCACTTTGTAGTGTTTTTTTGGAAGTCGGTTGTTATTTTTTTGAAAAAAGTTTTTGTTTTTCACTTTTTAGTTACCAATTCGAAATTTCATCATTCTTGGCGTCAAAACAATGCATATTTATGCGATAGCAACATTCGCGGTTGATTTGCTGTAATTTTTTGAAGAGTTCCGTTGTCTGTCTCCGAAACGCATCATCAGACCTATATGAAATTTCAATGGGACCATTTCGGAGTAAACCCCTTTCGAATAAAAAAAGAATTTTGCAAATCCGTCCATATACAACGGAGTTATGCCCGAACATACATAAAAAAAAAAAAAAAAAAATATAAACATGTCGAATTGATAACCTCCTTCTTTTTGAAGTCGGTTAAAAACAGTTTCCCCTAATGAATTAGAAGCCTGTATGTAAGTACATAAACTTTCTGAATCAATACATATCTGTCTACCAAATACCAATGCCATCAACAAACATCTACTACAAATAATAATTAATTACCATATTCTAATATGCTCAATCTTCGGTCCAATCGTCCCTTGGGCCCGGCTGCGATCACAGGCGGTACAAATCCTAGGGTCCGAGATGTCAAAGTGACGTCTACGTCCGTTACAGATGACAGACGGAGGAAGACGACTCGGATTTGTGAAGGACTTATTGATTAGGCTGTGTTTTGGTAAATTGGAGAAGGAATGGAATAAGCTGTAGGAGTACCTACCTATTTTTGTGTGATGAGAAAATTAAATGTTCTATTGAAAAAAGTGACAGCTCGGAATGTAGAAATTGCGATTGATTTAAAAGTAGTATGAATTATTAAGTTTAGTTCAAGACTTAAAAGCTGTTATCAAGTTCACGTCAACATTCTTCTCAACTTAATTATGAAACATATAAAATGTAGTAAGCTGGGCTCGATCATTAAAAGCTTTACTATTATGACATAACATCTTAGTTACGATAATCGCCCATCACTAACGTAGAATATATTAAAATTAACCCCGCCCACGGGCATAAAACAAAAAGAAAAATTGTTAAAAGCGCAAATAAATTTAATATTACCAATCTCGAAATGTTTCGTAACGAAAATCATTAAACTGACAAACATCGTAAAGTGGCGACGAAATAGAACGCGTTCGTCGGTTTATATTTAAAATTAAGAATACGACATATTTTTAAAGTTCGAACGGCGACATTTAAAACTAATCGCTGTTTTCGATTCCCGTGCGTATTTTGAAAGAGTTCGAACACGGGCGGGGGTGTTCTAAATTTGAAATGTTTTCGATTTTCGAACGGCTGCCGGGACGCATCAATGACGGCGCCGTGAAAAATTGCGCGGGAGTTATGAAATGCGTTTGTTTCTTATTTTTATTGTTTGCGGTGATGTGTTAGTTGATTTTCCTCATTTTTCGTTTGGGATGCATGTTTTTGTTACAATGAAATAGGGCACGTCATGTAAGAATCCCAAGCTTGTGTAAGATTGCTTGATTAAGAGGGGAATAAAATAATAAAAAAATACTCTCAGACGAAATGTGAGAAACTGCGAATCATTTCTACAAGATTATAAAAACAAACACTAAATATTCCTCAACCATTTTACCCAAATAATTCTTCAAACAATGTCTTTTTTTTGTCATCGCATTAATCATCAAAGCCCGACAAATCATGGGATCTGGGAAAACCCCCAACGACAGATTCTACATATCGCAAATAAAATAATCCTTCGTTACCTACGTGTCCTGAATACAAGTTATTTGCTATTTAGGTTATTGTACGGGAAAACTTATGACGTCATCTGTCTAATAAACTGACTTTCTGCTTATCTTTTGATTGCAACATTCATGATTCTCTGTAAATTCTATCTCCTGTGCTTGATCTATACTCGCGCTTTTGCCAAGTTTCACTTAACGGGAAGGTACGCTAATACATTTCGATGATTTCATTCGTAAGTCAATCGGGTTGTGTATACACGGCTACACATCAAGCTATACATTTCCAGTATAAGCTGATCTCGCATTGAATAGGTTTTCCGTAGAGTGAAAGATCTGCGTAAACTGGAAATTTATAGCTTTATGTGTAGCCGTGTGTACCTCTCTTTTTTATATACTTATTCTTTGATTGTTGCGTTTACCTCCAACAGAACAACTTAGTCTGCTTCAATTTTGATCGAGTTGGTTGTTCTAGGCGATATATTCATCTTTGAAGATCTGTCGCTTGATTAGTCTTCTTCATTTGGTTAGCTCGCTGTCCGGTAAGGACCAAGTCCGGGTCGACGGCGCGTTGTGTTCCACGCGTGCCTCAAAGAGATGTCAGCATCAACTGGTCGGGTCTGATGCCTGCCAGGGGCTCTGGCTGCGGGTTGTTCGAAACAGATACCGTGGCCCCTGGTACACAGGCAACTGAAGGAACACGAGGGGTTTTAGTCAGTAAAAGTGACACGCCCTCCTGCTCCACCCAGAGCGGGAGAAGCTATTTGATGATGTCCCACCCTCAAAAATAAACACGTGTGGCGTGCAGACAACAGGACACGCTGGACACGTTATTAAGTGATCCATTGTTTATGGAACAGCACCACATTTGTACACCAGGGCGGAGTCATCTGTGAATCTGCACCTGACCAGAACTTCGGCCTACCTGTCTCCAAAGTCACTGTCCTGTGCTGTCATTATTGTATCGGCATTGCAATATTGCCACTGACAGCTCTTGAACGCGGTTAAACTGGATTGATCGCGTTCAGTTTCATTGGTTAAATTCGCCATTAGTAGCTTATTATGTCTAAACGGTACATTACCTAAAGGTCTACTCTTAAAGATATATTTCAAGAATCAGGTCCAGCTTTATGAAGTCATTTCTCACAGGCAGCGCGTGAGCAATTCTAACTGCGATGCGTATCGCCGCAAACAATGGGCAGCTTTGCTTGTACCGTCAGCAGACGAGGAAAGTTTGGCAAAAACAGCTCGTTTTGTGGTTTTATTGAAGTGCTGTTGATGGATCGATTTGGGATGCGTAAGAATGTTACTAGATACCTCTTTTATTGGACGTGTGAATTATTTTAGGTTTGAAGTAGCGAATAGATGGTGAAATTGGCAAGAGATCTCCATCGCACCATACATCTCAATCATTAACTATCAAATAGCTACAGTCTTTTGGCTATGTGCAATAAAAAAAGGCTTTGGGTCCGCCCTTGTACATGAATAAATATACTCGTATAACTAACAACTCCTGCAAAAAAAAAAAAAACAGGCTTTTCAAACACGTTTCTCATGACTGTACCAAAAAATCTGTTGAACAGATAATGTCGATATTACACTAGCAGTCACAATTGAAACATCTATCTACCAAAGCATGCTTAGAAAAGCTGGCAAACATTCAAATCGTTACTTTAATTTTGAGAATCAAACTCACTGTTTCAAATTTCATGTACTGGCTGTGCACGAGGCAATGCTTGCCTCTATTTATTGACATTATTGTGCAATAAACTGTATTACAAGAAACGTTTACTATCTCCTGGATCTCTTTTCAAACAATAAACCTTTGTTGCAGTCATGCGATTTTTTTGCTATCCTTACTCGGCAACATTTTGCAGTTCGATAGCAATCAGTCAAACATGAATGACATTTCAGTTGGACTTTTACAAATTTTTCTTTTTCACACATTTGGCATATTTTTGCGTCTTGTGTTTATGGGGTAAAGTCTAAAATCATTTGGCAAGCTGTTTGGGTACTGCTTTTTTAAGATTGCACATTTTACCCAACGACGTATAAATTGTTCTCGCTTAGGTAACTAGGAGGTATTTGCTAAATGCTAGGATTTCTAATGGAAAGGTCTGGTAAGGTAGGAACAACGAAGATGAAGAAAGTGTTTTACATTAAACTATGTAAAACACTTTTTTCATCTTCGTTGTTCAATTTTTATCGTGGATGGCTCCCAAATTTCGATCCATAGTCATCATTTCCTGTCCGTGATATACGTTCCGACATTAATACGATTTCTAATGAAATCCTCTAAATTATAATGCATTAGCTTCATATTTATCACCGCTCGATATCTGAGCACTCTACATAAAACTTTACGATTGGTTATTTTAGGCGTAAAGAGTATCCAATTAACCTTTTAAGTTTGTGCGACATCGCTTAGCTGTCGCTTACTATAATGGTATCGTAAATCACTAACACAAGCTATTTGTATCTGTAACTCGATGCGTTATCGATACATTATTAATCGGTTTAACCATCGATTTAACGTAATCGATTAATTAAGTGCCGATACAACACTCGCACGGTTAAGAATTCTGAATTCGAGTGTGTTCGTCAAAATTAATCTTTGATTCTTGTCGTGTTTGTTTTGAATTAGGAATGCAGACGCATTCTGTATTCAAATTTTTGTGTTCCACGTTTGAATGTGGTAATGATGTTATTAAAGTTGGTTGTCATTGACAGTTCATTATTCTTTATTTTTATTGTTAATTGTTTATCCGTTATTAATTTAAATTATGAATAGCAACAATCTATTACAAATGGCTATGAACCTTCATAATATTCTTGGGTCATTCCATTATCGCGGGTGCAACATTTAGACGCATGTTTTAGTTTCATGTGATTAAATAAAAAATATTTTTAATGAAATTAGTCTTTAAACGACTACATTTTAATATTTTCACTCTATATTAGTTTACAAGGATCTTAAAATAATATTTTAAAAGCCAGGAGGAAGGTTCGAATGGCCATCGCGGGTGCAACAAATTTGGCCCAACCTTTCCAGATCATCGACAAAAAATGAATAAATCTGTTAATTGTGATACATTTAATATGTTATGTCTTAATATTTTGTAAGGTGTTTAAGTAACAAAGCACATAAAATAAAAACTCTTAACAAAACAAAAATAAACAATTAATTATTCATTTTTAAATTAATCGCGGGTGCAACATCAAGTTATCGCGGGTGCAACCCGTCTAATTTAAGTGAATATAAACATCAATTTAACTTATATAAAAACAAAATGAGAGATCAAACCATATTTATTAGTAATTAGTGTACTTTTGTTGTCGCTTATATTAATTATTTCTTTTCAAATACCTCAATTTTCAACGAAAATTCTATGAACATATTATTTCCATCAGTCTTCTTCTCCGGCGCTTCCAACTTCGCGATAATATAATCAAATTGCACGTCTATAGTAGACGCGCAATTCATGCGTGTCATCAACGATTTCTGTGAAATGCACTCTCTCGCGTCCGGCCCTGGTCCAGGCCATATAGGTCGCCACATAGGTACGGAGCGAGAGTGCATGGGTAGCCGTCGCTATCCTCTGCGAAGCAGTGATGCTCGCGAACAGGGAGGCGACGCACGTGAGGGAGAGGCAATATATGCGCCCTCACAGCCCTAGCCTCCGCAGGAGACGCCCTGGGCGTCGGGAATCCTAGGCTGATTCCTGGCCACCGTAGGTGCGAGCTTGCGGACGGCGAATAATGGGTAGCTCGCTGTCCGGTAAGGACCAAGCCAGGGTCGACGGCGCGTTGTGTTCCACGCGCGCGTCAAAGTGATGTCAGCACCACCTCGTAGGGTCCTCAAGGACCGATGCCTGCCAGGAGTGCGGGTTGTTTGAAAGAGATACCGTGGCTCCTGGCACACAGACAACTGAGGGAACACGGGTGGGTTTTAGTCAGTAAAAGTCTGACACGCCCTCCTGCTCCACCCAGAGCGGGAGAAGTTATTTGATGCTTTCGGAACCTACAAAAAAAACCATCGACATCGGCATGAAGCTCAGAATTTTCTATTAATTTCCGCCTATATTTCAGCGAAGCAGTCTTATTGTTTTGCTCTGTTGTCATTTAACTAATATTTCTGTAAAACACACAGAATATAATAAAAACACACGTGTTAAATATATATCATCAATCGTATTCAGCATATATTATTAGTCAAGGCATGTCAAAACAACAAAATATGTAATTAATCACACAAAAACGATATGTGACAAAAAGTTGCACCCGCGATCTGACATCAAGATCGCGGGTGCAACAAATTTAAGTTATCGTTTATTTGAAACTAACAATAATTACACTCTTAAAAAATATTCATTTAAGTTTAGTTTTGATTTCTTCTTACTTTTGCGAAGTTTCAGAATGTTAGCTCTTTATTTCTGTGAATAAAGTAAACTTTTATATCTTTTGTATCGCGGGTGCAACAAGTTAACAGTGTATTCTAGCAGTCAATAATTCTTAATAAATAACAACATATACTTACATTTTTTGAATCACGAGGATAAATTAATATTGTCACTTCAAGTTTAGCTGGTAAAACATACTCTCAAACTGTCAGCAACACCTGTTTCGCGCCAGTGTTTCTAGGTATGATTTTACGGATTGTACCAACTCTTCGGATGGTAATACTTTCAAACGCGCCAAATACCAAATATGGAGTAAAATTAAATTTTAATTAATTCAATAATAAATTTCGACTTTCTTCTTTGCACTAATAACAAAAAAAACAACTGATAGTGCGATTTAATTAGGTCAGGAATCGTCTATAACGGAATCGCCCTCTTTATTTAAATCTTTGTTTCTTTGCTTTTACTATTAGGCAAAATCATCTTTTTTTTCAAAGCCGTACAAAAGAGCTGGCAAATGGTTCAAGGTTGCCAGCCCACTTATTACTACGTTCAATAGGCCGCGCTCATTACCAGCTGTGTTAGTACTGACACTGCCATAAACGGATATACCTACGTATTATAGCAATTATCGACTACTAACAGTACCAACTGCTTATGAGTGGTTTAAAACTGAAGTTTGTTTGTTAATCAATTTACTTTGTAACGTTTAATTACTGTTTTGTTGTTATAGACTCTCCATCATCAATTTAGAGGCTCTGCCCTTTGACGTAGGCAACTTTGATGGATTTTTTTTTAGGATTTCTGTCAGCTATTTGCAACAATTCGAATTCGTCTGTGACTTTGTAACGATTATGATTAAGTTATTGTGTACTTAAAAGATATAGATTTTAGAGGACATATTGGCCGTGGCCGTCGCCGATACTGATATTCATCTGCATCTGGTAAGATTGGAAGCTGACCCTTACATACTTGGAATAAGGCTCGGCAGATTGGTTAGATGTAGTTTATTCTGTTTTCAATTCATGGCTTTATACAATAAGTGTTCAATAAACTCCTGATTAATATTCAAAGATTATTGTGTATTCGTCTATGACACTACAGCGATTAAATCATAATTCTAGTTATATATTCGTTACAGGTGTCGCGGAGTCATGGTGTCATTGAATCCTGTTCCAAACATAACATCTGCTCTATTAACGACTTAAAAGAAAGCTGTTTTTTAGTTTAATGCTGTGTAAGCTAAAAGTAATAGCAGTCATATAATTGAATATTAAAATAATTATTAATAAGTAGTAAGGACATAAACATTTCACTGGAAATAGCGTATGTTATTTTTATTATTATTTATGCTTATGCAAAAATAGACAACATTGTGCTTACCTTTATGAAAGAAAAATAATAGTAGTTCACTTTTGTACGTCTTAGGGCTGATTTTACCAAAGTCAGATATCTTTTATCCGTAGAGTAAAATTTACGTCTGACAATTCTACTATGGAAGATCTGTCAGAAATTCAAAATTTATTCTCAGGATAAGACTTATTCTAAGTATAAAAGTTTGGTGAAATTCGCCCTTAATATTATAAATTAACAAATACATAGCTTAGTCTACGGACAAAAACATCTGTAAGCTTAAAAAAGAACTCAAGTTTTAGGAAATATCACTCATATTCTACAAGTTCTAAATTAAATTTACTTCTCCATTTCTAAATCCTTTCGTAAGAATCTACCCATTCATCAAATCAAACGTTCTATCTAATCATTCACTCACTCCGTCAATAGTGACGTGTACCCAATCAAACATCGATACATTCATTCATAAAGGTATGTTTACAAACATTTAGTGCGGTGCATTAGCGACTCGGCTAAACACGCGAGCGGCGAGCGGGAAATTAGTCGAAACGAGTTGAAAGCGGTTAAGATTATGATAATGAGCACTCGACTCCCGTCGCCCGTTGGGATGCTACCCGTGTTCGCTATTGTTCGTTAGTTTAGTCGATTTTAAATCGATTTTTGTGTTCGCAATATAGAATACTGATGGTGGAAGATGAAAAGTTGAGAAAGAAATGATTTGCTTTGAAAATGATGTCACGAAATAATGCTAAATTGATTCGGACGTTTTATCGACCAAAATAATTTAGAATTTGGAGCGGATTAAAAAAAATAGCTGAAAGATATTGTTTTGATTCTCTATAAATATCACAGTTGTCTAGCTGCACTAAAGTGTTGATTTTTATTTCAATACAATGTAAAAACGAAAGATATATACATATAACTGGCGACAGAGCACGCTATAAGTTTTCTATTTTGTACGACATTCACAATTCTTATAATTTTTGTATGACGCATCATGCCTTTGGAGATGTTCCCACCACAGCTGAGCTATACGACCACATGGAAACATCACTAATAGCTGATGAATTATACTGGATTTTGCCCTTTATCTAGTGGCTTTAAAGATCAGATTAGCGTAAGTAACATTCGTAAGACGGTGTTAACTGTGCCGAAGTCTTAACATTCATGTCTCGGGGCACTCGCCTATACCTAATAACCATCAATGATCGGGCCGATTGTGAAAAATATCATTAAAAAACCATCAGCGGTTGATGATTTGAATGTTCCACAGATGATTCGTGCGGCCGGCCATCAACCACAATCGATTCTTTATTTTTTTTCTTAGTATTTTTATTAAATTATTGAGCTACGTCGTGAGGACCGGTCGTTTATGGTTGGCGGTTTTTACGTTTGATTTTGCGCTACCGAAAATTATGTCCAATATTAATTAGAACTAAAGACTTATGTTTAAAACACGAAAAAATATATCGAACCTTGGATCGTGGGATTGCAGATAGAAGAAGTTGATGAGTCTATGGTAATGATCGAGCTAGAGGATCGATAGGTCACGCCCACTTATAGATGCAGGGGGAGGGGCACAAATCGAATTAGTGAGCCCGATGCATCGATTAGCCTCGAACGTATCGGCAAAAAACACGATTAGCCCCGAAAATCATTGACAGCCGAAAAAAGGTAACAACCGTCGGTTAATGGCGGTTTTTGTTCGAAATTCGAAGATTTGAATTCGTAATTTCAACCGCAAGGCGTTCGAATCATTTGTCAGTGACAATTTTTTGGTTGCAATCGATTTTTAAATACAGGTTACAGTTTTTGTTCGGGCTGCATTCGCGCCACAAGATTCCACGTTTTTGGAGACTTGAAGCGTTCGGTTTTTGCACGATAATGAGATAATTGGAGTAAAAAAGGTTCTAAAAATAAACCTCTGAGCACTTGGTCCTCATTTGCTTAAGAGAAAAGGAGGCATCAGCGTTCCGTTTATTTTTATGGTGTCTTCGTCCTTGCTGGCGTCACTATTCGACCCAGAACTGACGTAGGCATGGGAAAGCAAAAGCACGCGATTTTTTGCTCTAAACGGGACATGGGACAAATTCTTCGAGGCATCAAGGCTGTGGGAACCGATTGCATTCCGCTTGCGACTCGTAGGGAAATGCTCTTTTTACGATCCAAACCGATACGATCGGCCGATGAATCGAGTCGATTAATTACGGCGTCGAAATTCGAATGTTTGCGGTGACGTTCCTCGGCCAACACTAATTAACGTTCGGGACGCGACGTTCGAAGTTTAATTTTTCAATTCAGAGTTGTTTTGGAAATTGCAAACGTGTTTCGCTAGCGTGAATACTTTTTGCATGCAAACTTTATTATTTCTACTAATGAGTTACCAAGCATTTATGATCAGCGATTGAAACAAAAAATAAATCATATAAAGACAGCAATGCAAATAAATATAATGATAAAGAATTTTAATGAATTAAACTAATGATCGTTCGTGCTAAACTCAACGAAGCATTAACAATAACGACTATAGTCCTTACGCGTAGATCAACGAATTCTGACTGTCAATGCAACTTTTTGCATCCTAAGGTCTCATCAGACAATACAGTCTAGACTATAGAAGGCTTTTTGCAAGAACTCACTGTCCTCAACATCCTTATTTTTTGCCACTCACGCCACTAAATGATATAAAAACGATTGAATCGAAGTTCGCTCGACCTTATTCAATTATAGTGACAATAAAATGATGCGAAGCTATAGGCCGCCAGGATTTTATAGATGTTAATTGTTAGTTTTATTAACAACCTCCTTTGAGTACCTGGCCGGCGCGTCATGAAAGTTTAAATAAGATAAATTATGAAAAAGGTTGCAGTTGCCGCGAAAAATGACAGTTGACAAGCGAATCTGACATGACTGAATCTGTGGTCGGCCCCTTCATTCGGTCTTTCGTTCAATCGAGATGGGTGGCTAATCTTCCATTTATTATTATTGGTTTTGACAGCGATGATACGAGTTTTATGACTGCAAATGACGTCTTTGCGATTGAATAGTGATGTGATAGAAACCTTAATTGAACATTGAATTGACTCGTGCACTTGATTACTTGTGGTATTATATTTGATTAGTGATGTAGAAAACTATGATGTAGTGAAGACTAGTTTTATTGTAAAGTCAATCTGAATACCGCATCTCTGAACTCTGTAATTATTGAAACTGCAGAAGAAAATACGAAAATATGCTCTATTTTGAGTGAATAAAGTTTATTTTTTAGTTGTAACGTGTATTTGCAAAAAGGTATGAACTTTAACTTCCCAACACTACCCTACAAGTAATAAAACGATTAAAAGAAATGCAGTTTTATGGTCATATTAATTACTGTTTTAATTAGAAATCTATTTACTTTCGCTATTTTACGATTCCTTTAATGTAACTTTACGGAAACATTGGCTTATGCAAGTGACTACCATAAATTGCCATGTTTATAGATACGTTTAAAAATAAGTTTTTTTTTATGCTATTAGTTTCAATGTGATGTGTTCAAATAGTACGTGAGTACTTTTACATTTTGTAGGAATTTTCAGATATTTATCAAAATACATATATGAGTACATACCTATGTAACATCACGCCTTGTTTCCTGGAAGGGTTGGGCAAAGGTGTAGGTACAGAGGCCAGCACATCAAGCTACCCCAATCTGTCAAATTTCTTTGATAGTTTTTCAACTTTATTACAAACGAATAAGGTTCATGTTCAATTGGAAAAATTTGACAGTTTGGGATAGGTTGACCTGCTGGCGTCTGTACTTATAGTACAACCATTTAACCAGTTATGTTATTGTCCCATATAATAGGGGGCAATCCTATTGCAATCAACCGGGCACAAATCCGGACTCCGGGTGGCTACTGAGAAATTCCAGATAGAAAAACCCAGTAACTCTTTGCCCTACCTGGGAATCGAACCCACAATCTCGAGCTCAGCAGTATCGCACTACATTTTTGCAGTGGAAAATGGACGAATTCATAATAAATGATGATTAACTTTGAGCAGTTCAGCTGACAATTTCGTCCTTCACGTCCAAACGCAGCTTGTAATTCCTCCAAGTCCACAGAAATCCATATTAATGAAGTCCGAAGCCCCGCAATATATAGTGACATATTACACTAACACGCAAACACAGCTTTAAAATGCATATTTATATGCAAAATAGTAGAGAAACATCATAAAATTAACTATGAAATTAAAACAAAACGTCCTTGCAAACTTCTAATCGATAAGTGCAATTCGAGGCACGGAGTATGCAAATTTTGTATGTAAATATGCTTTTTAATCAATGTTAAGGCTTAGTATACTAACAATACTATCGGAAGGCAGCATTCAAATGTGTTCAGTATCAGTGGGACGAATCGGTAGCCGTTCCTTGAACGCGAATGAATATTTATTTCGCATAGCAGTTTATATGATACTATTGTTCGTAATTTGTCGTTTAATGTCGTATCGGAATCTAGAATAGGGTTTCGGAATTGAACTTACAATTGTTTTTATTGATCTGGATTTTAAAATTGCGAGTGCTGGCCGGTTTTGATTTTAAAGTAACCATGGTTTGAAAAAAGAATGTGTTTGTACTATAAACATAGATCACGTTTGAATTTTGAATAATTTGACTTCAAATCTTCAAATAGTTTTCTTTCAGATGTCAATTCCAAAATGAATTCTAATGACTGTCTTTTGTTAAAAAGACAGAGATTGACATCAATTAAATAGTTTTACTTGAAGTTTATGTGTAGGTAGTAGGTACCTATCTATCTTCTAAGTTAATTTAAGGTCTTATATTAAATCTACTTACGAACACTACTAATTACTAATCACAAAATACCCACCCAGCAAATCATTTATCATTCTTCAAGAAGCCATTTTGACCCTCCATCGCCGCCATTTTACATGTTAATTTATACGTGTCTCCCATTCAGGATCGATTTTATTATTCAATATTACACACATTAGACGATAATGCGACGTGTAATAATTGAATGGCGTTTGACATAGCCAATGCCGTGTCACAGATCAGAACTCATTATCTATGATATTCACTTGAAGATTTATAGGATATTTCTGTTTGGATTTCGAATTCGAATTAATATTCGAATTTGTTGGTTTGAAAAAGGAATGCAGGGAAATGTGTTGACTTTTGAATTAACCTCTTAAAGATGACATTTGACATTGATGACACGAGATTTTATTTTTATTTTTAATCCATTTATTATTTTTTCTGAAAATATCCTGATTGCTTAACTTAATAAACGACTCCTATGAGTATAAAATCTTTAAAGTTCATAACTAAAGAGCACATTTACATAACCCATAATTACTGGCTATTACAGACTATTAATCTTTCAATACATACTTTTTATAGCAATTCCTACGTAACGATTTGGACTCATCAACGCGTTTCCTTTGTGGCGTAACATCCTGCGACCTTACTATTGACGATATAGATCTAAATATCGCAATAGATCGGATCAGAATACTTAGAACTATTGTATTGTTTTGTTATAATTGTTTATTTGATGCGGCTTTGTATTTTTTTTTTTGTAAGATTTGCTACAAATTTCTTCTGTGGAGTAAGCTAAAAAGAAGCTTATTTTTTGTGAGTTGAGAAGCAGATTTTAATTTATGCAATTCTAAGAAACTGTCAAAGTTTATACCTATCCCGTCTTCTCTTTTCGTCGTCGTAACTTTTTTAAAGAAATGCTTGTTTCCTTTACAGCACCTATTTAAGTAATTCCTCATTCACGACAATCTTTTCAGAATAACCCTCTATCTACAAGGTACACTAACCTCAACGTCTACACAGAAATTGCTAATACACCAATCACAATTACCATACGAGACAATACAATAATCACGTCTCGATGGTCGGCCCGACCTGTGGGTTCTGCAGGTTAATTGTGCCTCTAATGTTCAACTATTAATTGATTTTGTTGCTACATTGTCTAATAACTATCGGTATTCAATTGTTTCGAATAGTCAGGGGTTGGGGATATGAAGACCCCGTGTCGCATTTGTAGGGTTAGGTAATTATGTTGGTAATTTGAAAAGGTGTTGTTTTGTTCGTAGTTGTGTGTGTGTGTGTGTTTTGATTGGTAATTATTCCTTGTTTTTCTAGAAACGACGGGTTATTTTTAAAACATGTGATACTATGATCAGTTTTTGTTCTGTTTAGGGGCGCTGCTTAGTGTCTATAATCTTACCTGTTGCCAAAACTGCGCGAGTAGATATATTCTCTCTTTCTTGAAGAGCCAGTCCATCGAGTGCATAGCTTGCACCTCCGCCTCTGGTGCGGCGGGCAGGCTTGCCGCGCCCGTGGGGTGCATCCGTCCAAGTCTCACGCACGGCTCATACTGACCTCCTCAACATCGCGCCAGACATTTGAACATAACTCGAGCACCACCACACATTCTATTTAAAAAAATTTATAGAACTCCACGATCGATTCTTGGCTCAACCAAATCGATTGTTCTTTCCGTTGCTCGCGTGTCAAATGTTTTTTCTTCTACTTTCTTATTGTTGCGCTGTTCAGCCTGAAACAGAAAAAGGCGATTGAAAGGGGAAGGTTTTACATCGATTCTATTGTCTGTAGACAATCGGCCACTCGGTTTTCGTGTCGAAACTAATTTGGTTGCGAAGTTTGATCAAAGCGATAGCTTACGAAAAAGTAAATTGACAGGTTCGTGGATCGAAAAGAACAATTGCGACGTAGACGATTTTGGTATACAAAGGAAAAGTATGAAAAATGGGAGCGGGTTTGTCAATGACGTAAGTCGTTAATATTGGTCGAAGGACAAAGATTACTTCTGGTGGTCTTGTTTTGACGATAATTATGGTCTGTATTAACTGTTTGCTATTCTACTTTAGTTATAATTGTCGGATCAGGAAAATAGGTTACAGTGCGTAGGCGAATGTCTAGCAACTTGTCGCCACCATTGTGAAACTTAGTATAAGCTTACTTCTACGACCACAGTACTGAATGACGTATTCCATAATGAAATTACCAAAAAATCTGGTCATCAAAAACCAAGTAATAAACATTCATTTACTTGTACATTTTATTATTTTAAGACCATTCAGTTTTTAAATTAGGTAAATATTACCTAAAAAATTTAAATAAATGCTTACTTAATTCTTAGCTTTCTCAAGAAAAAAGTTAATCGTCAAAACCTGTAGGTAAATTATTATAATATAATTATTACATGAAAATGGAACATGATATTCGAATTATTTGAACACCAACAGCAAGCAATCGAAACGGATTCCATTTATTCAAAAAAGAAAATCGTTATTTTAGCGGGAAACGGTTTTTACCTCTTTACGCGAAGTCGTTTGTTTCTTTATTTAGCTCATGTAAATTATAATATAGTAAATACTAAATAGCATAATAAACCATGTAAAAACTTATCGCCACCCAAACAAAGAGCCGTAAACTGCTACCTGTGAATTTGTGAGGCCGGCCCAAGGCATAGACTGTGGCGAAGTAAAACAGGGTTTTTTTCTGGTTGCTGTCAATTTCTTTACGAGGACTTTTGGAATTTTGATTACTGGGGTTGGAATAATAAGGTCAAAATGAGTAAAAATAGAAATTGTGGAAGTACCGTATGCTAAACATCTAAATTAGACATAACATACTTAGTTAGATAGATAAAATACCTAATACGTTCAGGAAGAAGGCCATTCCGATTTCGTAGAATAATTGATTTTAAAATAATTTAATAAAAAATAGTACCATATGTCAAATTAATTGTGTATAATTGAACATAATCTTCCCGCTTTTTTTCGTTTTTTCCCGCCACCAACTCCCAAATTGCACGGCAAGTCGTAAGTTAGCCGGTGGGGTTGGTACGTTGAATTACTGCCGTGTCAATCAATAAACATGATAAGTGCGGGACTTTCGTGCTACCCGATATGCAAACAGGATTACACGCCCGCACGAACTCTACACGCGTTGAATCGATTAGGCGATTGTACGAATCGATTGCTGATGTTAATTAGTTGAAACTAAATGCGACAACACTATAGGCAGAGTGATTAGACGTCTGCGCCTCTGATATGGAAAGCAGAGACAATGATGTCACTAATGTCAGTTGATTTTGAGAGTTGGTTTGCTGGGTTGATGTCAATTCGCTTGCACGGCCATGGAGTAGATAAATAACCAAAGTAACGTGTAGTGTATTGAGATGAAACAAACTGTTTTTAGAATGTTAGGTTACTTTATATTTCAGCCATTTTTTATAAAAGCGGTTTAAAACTTCAGGAATCTAAATTAAAAATGAAGTAGGTACAGGCATTAAACTGATTTCCCTATTTTAAAGTGAGTCACCGAGTCTGACAAAATATATAGCTGTAACCATCCACTTTGCAGCAGTTCGTATTAGTTAATATTCATTAGCGAGGGAGGTCAGATGTTACAGATAAGCTGCAGTCGTTATTAGTAACGCTTTACCCCACGTATTGTTAAATTTGTGTTACATATTACACAGAACAAATTAATATAAACTGGCTCACGAGTACTCACGACCACAAAAACATTGAAAAAAATAGCCTTTACACTTAAAAAAAAATATTTTGACAGCTGTAATTGACATAATTTTGACAATCAAATGTCACGTGTTGAACGACACTGACACTTTTACACTAAATGTTAAAAGATGGAATATGTTATTTTTAATTGGTAGTAAAAAATGCTAGTTAAAGCTAAAGTTTTTCCTAGAAACTATCATAAACGGAAGCAAGCATCGAATTCTACTGCGAGCTTATTAAAAAAGAAATTGGCCCTTTGAATTAATTAACGGAGCCAACAAAAAAAATTGAAACCTCAATTTAAAAATCGAACGTCAACATTCGGTGCTTGCCTTTTGACAGCTGAACTTTTATTCCCTTCGAACCTAAAAGCAAAGGTATAAGGATTACTTTGTAAGAATTTTTGATTATTCAATAGATATTGGTAACTTGGTTATGTTTGTCATCGATAGTAATCTTTGGTCGCGTGCTGGTCGCCCGTTCGCTACGTCCCCCACTACAATGGCTTCTAACAACTTTATTTTTCGACAAAATCTTAAAATATGTCTACGTTGGAATATAATATAAATTAACTGTGAATTAGAATTGTAAATTTGTCGTGTCGCTAAGTGGTTTGTGTCGTGTACTTGTTGGTTCAAAATTGGCGGGTAATTGAAAACTGTTGAAGGAATCGTTGACTAGTGCTGTGCTATAGTTTTGTAATAAATTTGGACTATCCTCTAGAAATAATCACAGGATAATGATGTTCCATAGACAAACACATTAGGTACGTCAAATATTAGTAGTTACCTGCTTACTAGTTTAATAGACAAATAAGTGTTTAAAAAAATTCCAGATCAAGGCATTTTTTTAAATTTTACGATAGCCAGGAAACACGGAAAAGTGAACTGTCTCAATGATAAACCACTAACATAAAAGATTTTAATATCTATTAAAGAAATCGCTCCTATAATACTTTCTTCCTTCATACCAAACCTTAGGCGCATCATTATAATGATTTAGTAAACCATTAAAAACTATTTTACGACTATCCAAAGACTACTCAACAAAAACGAACGAATACACGGCCGCAAACATTTTTATCACTGTTGTAAATAAAAAAAAAACCCTCAAATTCTAAAATACATCGAAGAAATCTAATACAATACACACAAATCATTCCTTTATATACCATAACGTTCTGTATTTTCAGCGTATAAGGTATATTTTCGGGTGTTTTTCAGTTTTTGGGACGTAAATTAAATTTTGGCGCGTGAACAGTCGATAGTGAATTTGGCTGTAGTAAAATCTATCGTGCATCGAAATCGTTGGGTTCGTGACGGAAAAGTTCGCTAGTACCATTCAATCGATGCTTTTTAGTTCGGCGTTTTTTCACTAACTTTCTAACCTACCTTTATAATTATTTATTCACATGCAAAACTGAAGTTAAATTACTGGAATTTAACCTCAGTTTTTTTTCTTCTACTTGTTTTTGCCCTTTTATTTGGATTGATATTAGAAGAATATGTTTAAAAAACGTACATTTGTCTTTATAAACACCTACCATAGATCAAAGAGATCTACCAAATTAAAAACTTTTCATAACTCGATAGATCGCAATCGAAATCGAAATGAGAATGTAATAAAACGGTTGTCATTCCATAAAAAAGCTAGACCAAACAATCAAATCCAGCAAAATGACTTCGAATTTCAAAAAGAATCAATTCCCAGTGCTCTTTGAACGTTCCATTTCTAAATACCTTCCCCTTCCGTTTCCTTTTGTTCATATCGACACCGAACTTTGTACCAGATATTAGTCATGTTCGGCCATTTTAGTTTTTTTTTTCTTTTTTAAAATCTGTTGCGGTCTTCGCTTGTGCTCTTTGAACTACGCTCGACGTTCTGAAATTCGATTATTTCATTTCTGTTCTTTGATTGATGCGTTTTTGTTTTCTCTTTTAGAGCGGAGCGGTTTTCGAACGTGTGCTAAGTGCCCTTTTGTCGTATTGGTTTAAAACGAGTGTTCTTTTATTGAATGGAGTTACGTTTTTTTGAATTTTGTGTTCGATTCGGAGCAGTGAGCTGTGTGTGTGATTGTTTTTAATGGAGTTAACTTGCTATGAACTGTGAGTACTACGTGTATGTATCATCAGTTTTAGTCTCATGTTAGACACATTTAATGATATCTTCGTGTTTATAGTTCCTCAAACCTTTCTTAACCTCATTATAGTCATAATGTTAATCAATACGCTCATTAAAAATATTAATTTACGTCTATTATAAACAGACATAAAACGGCGCTCTAACACTGAATCGGAACATCATCGACTAAAAAATATGTTTTAAACCAATTACTTGACCGTACGACAAATAACGGTTATCACTCCAATAAACATTATTTCTACGAAATGATCAATTTCAATTTCACTTGCGATAAGGTACATCACTTTATAACGTCCAACTATCACGATAGTGACGCGCCATTCGATTATTAAATGGTCGATTATCGATACAGTTGTATCGAGTCGCGTGTGTGTTTATCACTGGCAGGTGTGGCAGTGAATTTCTTTATTTTTTCGACCGCCCTGATGTTATTGTCATAGTTTTCTTTATTAAAAATTGTTTATTGGTATAAATAATGTGTGTCACTTCGGAAATGTCTTGTGTGTGATCGTAATATGTCGAATGTTCTGATGTTACGGTTACTTGTTATAGGTCAAAAGACGGTAGTTTGTAATGTCAAATTTAAAAGAGTTCTTTATTTGCTTCAACAGTCGATTGTTGATATTTTAACGACCATTAAAGATAGTTGAAGGTGTAGTAGCCTAAATCATAGAGCATGGGGAAAGATCTACATACAGACTACGTTCGTAGGGATGTAAAATATCAGATTATCAGCTCTCGCTGTTGAACTGAGCATTGAATAACTAACAAAGTGCATCCCAGCACGTCCTAAAAACACACTGTTGGATTTTAAACTCTAGGCGATGAGCATTGCGTTGAAAATCTAGTGCGAGAAAAAATCCTGCTGCGATATTTTTACGTATATGCGAACGTGATATCACTGGATAAAAGCGGCAAAATTGTTGTGACGATCTAGTCATGTTTGCGGGGCCAACAAGGCCAGAGATTGCACAAAATAGAGAGGCATGGTAGGAAAAAGGGGAGGCCTTCGCCCAGCAGTTTGACACAATGTTGGGTACCAAAAAAAACCGTAGAATGGAAAATCTTTGAAAACCGTTTTGTAATTTAAATAATTTAAAAAACTTAGGTATGCTTCTCGGTGGACCGATAACCTTGTGAAGGCCGCGGGAATCTGCTGGATGTGGGAAGCACAAGATCGGTCGAAGTGGAGGAACCTGGGGAGGCCTATGTCCAGTAGTGGTCTTTCGGCTGACATAATGATGATGTAGATGAAAACTCTTCTAAAACGAATTTTGCTTTAATAACCTCAAATCCCAAAATGAAGGTCGTTTATGAAGAACGTTACAGGTACAGACAAAACGGGCGACATGTACTAATAGGTGTAATCTATCGGAATTAATAATTAGCAACAATTACTGGGGCTTGTTGAATGGGCGAGAAAAAATTGCACCGTCATGAATGAGTCAAGTACAAAAAATGTATAGTTCCGTGAACAAGTGGCTGGTTCAAAAATATTGAAAAATTATAGATGTGGAGGTATATTTTGGGCACTTTTTAAAGCGATAATTAGTTAATTTTGTATAAAACGATTTTTGAATTTGACCCAAACGAGCCGAAGGGTTTACTACCTAAGCACGAATTGCGTAATTTCAGTTTTTAAGGTTAGTTCGGGGTCCGAACTAAGAATGAATGACAACACGTTTTTACAGTGGTCCCTTGTACTCTCGACATGTTTGACCCGACCGAAAAAAAAAACACGGTACCCCTTGGTGGGACTGGTCGTCAGACTTTCGGCTTTTGGTACATTTCAGAATATTATTTGTAATTCAACATACCACCATAATTAAAAAAATCTATAATGTTAATGTCTATGTAGCAAGAAGCTGTCATCAAGTAACATTAATTACAAAAAAGTATCGCGTATTTGAACAGGTAATTAATTAAGTATGAGTAATGTTCAGTGCATTATTGCATTTCCAATGGCCGTTGATGAACACATTTGTATGCAAAACGACTACTGGTAGGCGAGAGTGTTAAAATTTAATATGGCCGCAGCTAAATCGAAAATATAGAACTTTTAACGTTCGGTAACTGAAAGTACTTTAAAAAAAAAAACGGGCTAGTGCGAGTCCAATTCGCACACGAAGAGCGAACCCTACGAACGGACAACATTTCCATCACTAACATCGATTTAAATCGCCGAAAAAACTTGTATCGGGACTCTTAAATTTTTAACAATACATTTTTAATTTATTGTAGCCCATAGTAGTACACACGGCTACACATCAAGCTATATATTTCCAGTTTACGCTGATCTCGCACTGTACGGAAATCCTACACATTGCAAGATCAGCGTAAACTGGAAATGTATAGCTTGATATGTAGCCGTGTGTACACACTGAAAATTTTAAGTGTCTACCTAATACGTTACCAAAGATACAGCCCTGTGACAGACGGGAGGATGGACAGCCGAGCAATAGTAATAAGATTCCGTGGGCCCTCTTTAGGTACGGAACCCTGAAAAGGTTTAGTTTAAAACCTTGTAGACAATGCTAAAATCTGCATAGTGGCTACAATTTATTGGTTCGCAAACTTCTGCTTTGCAAATCTATTTTGTGCAATAAATCCTTCAAGTCGACATTGAAGCATGTCAAATTGTGGTTGAAACATAGCGTGTACTACTTAACATTATTCATTCCAGATATCTATTATAGCGGGTAGAAACTAAACAATAATTTTGTTGAAAAAATACATTTAAGGACATAATTTTTTTTTACTTTCACACCCCCTAACAACACCATCAGTTATTATATTAGAAGAACAAAAATATTTTTTACATCCAAAATTTACGTTTCCAATTTTTTTTTTTCATGTAACATGTCACTTGTCTCCCCGACTGCACCTATAGGCTTCACACGCGACTCGCGAGCAACTATCGCATTACATATGCCGTCGCTCAAACGTTCATTATGATCGATCACGCGTTATCTAAGCGATGGAAACGATGACCTACACTCCTACTAGAATTAGGGCTCAAAAAGTCGAGATAGTTTTTGACTAACTTTTTGATCAAGAGTTATTGTATAGGTCGTGGCTGCCATTTTCGTTAGAACTGCAATTGAAAATACAGAAATTAATAGAAGATTTTTCAGAACTAATCTTTTCCCCTCCCTATGTTACACAGGTGAAATATTTTGTTTAACCGCGTTCGTGGAAAAAGGTACATACCAACTTTCCATAAAAACTAATACTTTTTTCTATGCCACTTAACTTTTACATTTGTAACAACACTGCCCATTTTAAGTCACAATGTTGCCCCACAAAATAAATTATACTTACCAAAATTAACAAAAAAAGTAAAATAATTATGATACTAAATATACACTTGGGCACAGTTATTGGTTAATTTAAAATTCATTTGGGATTTAACGTGGTGTGAGTTGACATAATAGTGTGCTTAAAAACTCAATCGAAGGGGAGATGACTATAAAAAATTAGTTTATGACTAAAACAAAATTTGTTCGTGTGTTAATGAACTTTCAATGACATGAGGATGAGAAAAAATGGAGAAGGGGTCTTTAGTATTACTTAGTATGATTAAGCGTGTGATTGACGAAGAGTTAGGAGCAGATGATGGTATAACTGCCGAAGACGTAGACAAAAGTTTGAAAAAGTATTATTACTTATGTGTTGAAGCATAAGGTTTTTCGCCATTTCACAAAGACAATATTCATTATTTTTTACGGTTCTGTGTGGTGCCGGACGTAAAGAATAGCCATCTCTACCCGTGGGTGTCGTAGGAGGCGCCTAAGGGACTTACTAGAGAGTGGGCAGCAGCGTTCTTTATGCATTTTACCACCATACTGCGATCGCCAACCCACCTGCTAAGCGTGGCGATTATGGCAAACCCCCCCAAATTAGGGGAGACTTATGTCCAGCAGTGGACGTCTTTTGGATGAAATTATGAATATTCATTGGTAAAAAAAAAGTGTTTTACTTGACAAAAAACCCAGCGCACAAGAGAAATGGTGACGACTTAGAACTATGTAACAGAAGACGGATAGAGTAAAACACAATGACTGTATATGAAACATGGACATAATATATGCCGAACAGAAGAACAATAAAAGGTTGAGTCAAAATCCCATTGAGCTAGCTTCTACTTCGTCGTGTCGATGATTCCAATTAAGCTCAACCAAGCTTCGACCAGCATTCTGCCTCTTCGACGGTGTTATTGTTGGCCTCGCAAAGGTCTTTCATAGTGTAGGAGTTATTGCAAAGAGAGCACGACAAGAGATGGGGCATAGTTTGCTAGCTAATATCTGAGTATTGAATACCAGGGGGCTTGTGGCTAAATAACAATAGCTGCACGGGTCGATCGGCCAGGTTAAGCTACGCTTGCCGCGGTTGGTCCGTGGATGGGTGACCATCTTTACATACCAAGACCCCTCCGTGCCTCGGAAAGCACGTTAAGCCGTTGGTCCCGGCTGTCATTTGTGGATCTTTGAGTCGTTACGGGTCGTCAGAAGCCTAAAAGTCTGACAACCAGTCAATCGTATTACCCAGTCACTGGGTTGTGGAGGTCAGATAGGCTGTCGCTCCATGTAAAATACCGGTATTCAGCTGCATCCGGTTAGACTGGAAGCCGACCCCAACATAGTTGGGAAAAGGCTAAGCAGATGATGATGATGATCTGAGTATTGAATACGGAAAATTATAATGATGATGAAATGAATATTGCAGGTCCATCGCGCAAAATATGTGCTAGTGTCAAAAATATTCTAAATATTTCCAATAGTTTATGTAATACACATCTAGTCATGCTAGACCAGATTGATTTCCTCCCAATAGCTGGGCACAACACACGATTAACTGAGATAATAGTATGTTCAATTATCTATACACGCATCTCACATAACTTCACGCTATCCTCTATAGAAGAGGAGGCAAAAAATTCATTCCGAATAGGTAATATTGTACTACTGTTTTTTGTTACCCTGTATCGTAGGGTGTGTAGCGGCACTACAAATAAAAATGCTTCGCAACAAATTCTCAGAAACGCAAAAAGAGAAGTGGCGCCATCTACAATGCAACAGGCGAACTAAATGAGCAATTCTGCATCGCGCAATCAGAGTTTTCGACGGCACTCGAACATATACAAAATCCCGACATCAGCTGTCGGGCAGTTGCCCGGACCAGACACAATACCCGTCTGGTCGGAGGATCCTCCTTTTCAATAGAGGTATGAGCGGACTTTACACCCTGTTCCTCATACCGCTAAATTGGTGACCCCGTGAAAGAACGTCAGCGCAGCCTTCGTGCAACACTTCGGCGTGACATCATCATCATCACATCAAGACCACTTCCTCCAGCTTTCGAGCGGCGAGTCACACAGCCAGCCAGCACCCACGGCTTCAACGGGTATCCTGACCACCTGCATGCAGCTAACCGCATGCCTGGTCATCACCCACAGCCTCATCAGCAACCATGGCCCAGCACACTGCACTTTCGGCCGGTCGAGAGCTCAATCTCCCGGTCGACGCCAGCAGTCAGCCTCAACCTCTCAACCCAGCGCTGTACCAGATCCGACTCACTGGAGCATAACGCAGCGCAACCCCGACTCACTGGGGAATCGTCGTAGACAGTTCCGACTCACCGCGAACTATGCGACACCCGGTTCCGACTCACTGGAACCACAAACTGGCCCTGGCAAGCATCACATATGCACTGACTCAGCCCACTATCGACCTCCGGTCTCCGGGGGGGAGTGATGTAGCGGCACTACAAATAAAAATGCTTCGCAACAAATTCTCAGAAACGCAAAAAGAGAAGTGGCGCCATCTACAATGCAACAGGCGAACTAAATGAGCAATTCTGCATCGCGCAATCAGAGTTTTCGACGGCACTCGAACATATACAAAATCCCGACATCAGCTGTCGGGCAGTTGCCCGGACCAGACACAATACCCGTCTGGTCGGAGGATCCTCCTTTTCAATAGAGGTATGAGCGGACTTTACACCCTGTTCCTCATACCGCTAAAGGTGTCTGTGAACTCTGTAACACTAGTCTTACTAAGGGATATCGTGTTACTCCGTAACTGGGTAGTGGAGGTCAGATAGGCACTCTGGCATTACTGGAAGCTGGCCTCAACATAATTGGGAAAAAGGTAGGGAGATGGTGATGATGCAGATGTGAATTCTTTATTAAGAGCATTCGAGAGTCGTTTGTGGGCTGGGATACACCTGCAGAAGTTTCTTCATCGATATGTTGTCTTGCCTTTAATAGATGAAAAATGGTTAAAAACTTGCTGTTCTCTTCTCTACCTTATCATTTTTTCTCTCTGCCTTTAACAAATGGGATAGTTTTTTCCCAATAGATACAATCATCATCTATGAAAATGTATTTCTTTGGTCACTGGAAGACCTCTGCTTATTGCATGATAGCCTTCTGATAACTAGAACTTGATCCAGCCCAATCAACTTTCCCTCAACAATATTAATGCTAAATATCGTTCTTATGCAAATTGTAATTTATTTCAAAGTATTTACATAAGCACTAATTAGTTATTTGCATATTAACCTGTTTAAGGTCATAAGGGCATTTATGTAAGTATAGGTTTCTCTGGAAAGTAGCCACATAACGATACTGGAAAACGAGCTGCAGAACAAATTCATAAATTGCAACAACTTGGCCCATCACAGGACACAAATATTAAGTGGTCGATTGGAAATAAATAATCTTAATGAATATGAGTGTACATAGAAAAGTATCCTTGAACTGCAGTACAACTGTTTAAACCGTAAAGGAAACATTAACATACACACTCCCAAAAGTCCCAAAACTTTAAGAAACTGTCCTTCTGTCTCCCATGGTGTGTCCACCCCATAGATTCGTGGCACTATGTCATTACACCCTCGTGTGGGACGGGATATTTCGGGAGAGCTGTCGATTTCGTGTATTACGGGCCACATCAATAAGATGGGATTACGGGGGAAGGATATTGATGGTAAAAGTCTTTTACAAACAATACTTAAATAGTAATTGATGTTAAAGAAAGAGAGGATGACGACTTTTATAAATAAATGTAAAGATAGATAGAATTATTTAATAACGCGACGTTCCTAGACACTTTGAGAAGAGGTCTGACAAAAACTGGACAATAATAGCGACTGTACCTATAACACACAGTACCTATAAAAAGATCTGGAATTTTTATATGTACGAAATGAACACACGGGTGACCTTGTGTTCAGTTTCTTTACTAAAAGAAAGTAATTATGATGATCTGGCCACTAAAGATGAACTAGCTCCAATCTTAATCAGCATAGGTACCATCAAGCTACCTTTAATCACAAATCCAACCAATCAAATGTTACTCACATAATCTGCACAGATAGTCTTCATAACTCCAATGACATTAATATCGACAATGCTGGCTAGTCGCTCGACAATGACAAACTGACTGCGCACCTACATACACACAAACGTACAGATACACAAGATGATAGTACATGATGTAATGAGGAACAGGTGACTGAAGGAGATATATTTAGGCCTGATTTAGGGATGCACGCTTTATAGATGAGATTGTTGCTGAATCAATTTATGATTGGATGCTATTGTTCGCTGAGTAGTTCAAAGAGATTCTTCTACGCTATTTGATTGGTTTTAAGATTCCTATGCTGCGCTTTATTGGTCAGTTTAAATGCTTTTGATTCTTGTTATACATTATAGTTTTCGTCTAATATGGGAGATTACCTGAACTGATGTTACTATATTTTTGATAAACTATATATCAATGAAGAACAAGTATGAGATGGGGAGATTATCTGGATAGGGTTCGTCAAAACTAAAAGAAGGACGCGCGGGCTCGCGAATGATGAAAGGACTGGGGGGAGGCCTTTCCCCAGGAATGGGACGGTGTAGACTAGTAAAATATATATTTATATATATCCAAATCCATCTGCTAGCACTCATCAACCAATACTATATTGACAAGTCTTCCTATAAAATCCTAGCCCCAGAAAGAAAACCCTTACCGTAATCCACTGACCAGTTTTGACCAGAACAAATATAATTAGAAACAAACACACATACAGATCTTTGTCATCATTATATTGTGTTTCTCTCTTTTCCTTCCCATCAATAACTTTTATGTCTATCATAATATGCATAATCATATTTAATATCTCTGCCTGACATTTTGTCATCTGGCAAAGGATCAAGACTATTGAGTATTGGCAGGTCACTGAGAATTGCACAACTGTTATTATGACTAACTTGTATAGTTAGATTACAATGGCAAGTTATTTTAACGTGGTTACATTGTAGTTGTCATAAGGCGTGGTTAAATAATTAGGTTATTTTTGACGGTGAGTTATAGCTAGTGTCTAACCATATTGATTTAGATTCTATGATTTTATCTACCGTGGGAGGGTTACATGTAGTTCTAGCGCAAATTGAATTATTGATGACACTTCCAAGTGCGAAATGGACCATCAATCTTTGATGTCGTAAAAAACGACTGTTGATTACCCTCAAGGGGGAAATGCAGACCTGACATCTTCGAAAATTGATCACCAATCCATATCATACTTCAGGAGGTGAAGAAATATGACAATAACATGAAAGACTAGTTCCCCAAAACGGAATCAGAGCTTCAAAAGCAGCTGTAAAGCGGAAATTCCTGAGCCATAACTCGCACACATCCCCAGTTAATACTGCTCAGAAGGACACAAAACTATTGGTGTAAAAATTGTCACGCAAACCTCATCACGGTCGTTACAAAGTCCATACAAAACCGATGCCACTCGAATCCTTTATTTGTACAAAGCCCAACTAACCAATTTTATTACCATCGAAGCTTCGAACATATGGCGAAATCGGTGCCTCCGATGGCTGAAAAAAAAAAGAAAAATTGTTCTCTGTCCCTGTTTGGAGTATGACGTTATCCCTCTCTTCCTCCACATGTGTTTCCAGTCTGGGATCAATGGATATTGTCTTTTTTCGAATAGTTTTATTAACGGGTTGATACTAAGAAGTTATTGGTGTGATTATTATTTGTTTATCTTGAGTTTGTTTGATATTGTGTCGTAGATTTGAGAGACGAAGATTTAAGAAGTATCAGGTCCAAAGATTCTTCTTAAGACTATGTTTGTTTTAATTGCAATTAGGTATTCTTTTCAACAACTCCTACAATAGCTTCGGAGAACACACGAAAGATCTGAAAGTCTGACCAATAACATACAGACCGATACTTATAATCATCTGCATAGCCTTTTCCCAACTATGTTGGGATCAGCTTCCAGTCTAACCGGATGCTGGTGAATACTAGTATTTTACATGTAGCGACGCCTATTTGACCTCCACAGCCCTGTTATTGGGTAACAGGATACCCCTAGGTAAGATTTTCGAGTTTTTGACGACTAGTAACAACAAGCCGATACTTATATTAATGTCGGTTGCTTGTCCCGTCAATCAAAGGCCAGAGGCCGATGAAATGCAAAGCAAGCAAGATTTCTTTGCTCCAGGAATGGGTACGTGTTGACCTTGGATAATTTTCTCCCACATCTAGACTATAAGGTCTATGGCCTAGATCCATTGTTTTACTTATCCTTGCATCCTCTTCTCACCTCATTCCATTGACAAAAACCGTTGATCCGTATAGTATCGTATCGTATGTTTCGAGACGGCCGATAGTCATTCACGGGACGGTTACGGTAATAATACACCATTAATTGATCCATACGCCCCGTGACTGCGTTTGTTAGTGATATGTTACACCGTGTGGTGTGAGGCACAGGCGGAAGCGGGGGCGGGTTGATTACAAGCGGTTAACGCTTATGCCATTGCTAGACATAGATGTCCCCCAAGCACCACCACATCCAGTTTATTCTTGCGGCATTCAAAAGGTTATTTGTCCACCTTATGGAGGCAGTCCAACGCTCTGCCAGTACGCGGTGGCCACCGAAGAACCTTTCGGCCCCATCAGCCATCTGCTATGCGAGAAATATTCGCTGCCCACTGCCACTTAAATTGGTTTACCATGGCTCTCCTGTGGGCGTTAAGTGTTTATTTTTATTTTACAATATTTGTGGATCTTTAATTATGTCACAATATAAAAATTGTGATATAGTCATGATGATGATAAAACTTAGATGGAAATAAACGTCAAAAGCTTTGAAAATCGCTGCTGCTCCTATCTTTTTACCTACCGATAATTTATAAATCGCTTCCTCTTTTACAACACACCAAATTTACTTCCTCAAACAGAACACCCAATCGATAACCCACCTTACCACTAACCAATAAAGCTCAAATTCCCTTAACACAACCGTGAGAAAATATGTCAATACATCACACGATAAGAAGGTGATGATTAGCGAAATGTGATACCAAAGAGTTTTTAATTCGTTTACATTTTAATTTCCTTAACACTAGCTTGTTATTTTGATATAACTGTTATTGATACTTTGTTTTTACTAGAACAATTCCAATAATTGAGAACTTGCAATTACAATTTGTTGTGTACTTGGCTGTTTTTTTATGCTTTTTTATTTGACATCTAATCAATTGATAGGAACATCAATATAATCTTCAAAGGTATGAAACTCTGTGTTCGACTTTCCTACCTATAAAAATTATATTGATTATTACATATCAATCCGAGAGTATGAGTAGATGGATTTGTCTTGCAAATGTTTCAAAGGCGAAGTTATGTTGTTCTAACAAACCAATTACAGGCACTTTTGAGTTATCAAGGGGTTGGTCGGTCAGCAAGACGAAGGTCGTTGCCCATTTCAAACCATAGTAGGTGTGACCTATGGAGAAGAATGGGCAAGAAAATCCACGGACGCTCTGTAAACTCAAAATAAATATTGTTTCAAATAGTTTAAGAATTTTATAGGTATTAACATTTATAACGTTTATTTTCCAGGTATAAAGAGGATAATCATTTCAACATGTTCAACTCATCTTGGAGTACCAAATCTAGTTCAGTTTGATACTAGCTTCAAGAATATTAGTTGTATGTACCTACGTATGATCAAGCCTATATTCCCGGAAGGTATAAGCAGTTTAGCAGAGGTGTACCCATAATCTACTCACATTTTGCCGGTTATGTTTCTAAGTCCTATGAAATAGGGGGCGACCCTATTGCCTTCAACAGGACACCAATACAGACTAGGGGCTGCTACTAAAAATTCCTAATGGAAAACCCAATAACACTGCCCGACCTGGGAATCGAACCCAAGACGATATGCTCAGCAGTAGAGACTAGAGACCACTAGACCTACAAGGCAGCTACCTATTAAAATAATGAAACTTTAACTAATAATAGATTGAAATCTAGCGCAAAACTATGGAACTTTAAGTTAAAACGACCATACTTTATTAACTAAATAACTCAACAACAATAGCCGATTAAATAAACCAATAAAAATGTCGATCTCATCTTTCTTCCCACAGACATCCTGTGTTAGATCTATAGATCTCTTGTATTTATCGATCTGCGCAGGAGTCGGGTGGCGGCTCGGTTTACCGTCCTGCAGATAAACTTAAAGTAAACAATATTGGACGCTGGGTGTATACAGGGTGTTGGAAAAAAAATGCGAAACAATAAAAGATTTCACTATGACATTTTTTAAATAAATTAAATAAAAGTTTTTGCTTTGGTTGAACTGCATTCCTTAGCGTTTAGAATTTTATTTTTTCTGATCTCTACACTGATCACTGCCAGTTAGCATTAAAAAGAAATAATATTTTAACGACAATTTATAAATATTTACTTAAATGCGTACGGAATCTGTAATAATTGCGCATCTCCGTATCTACCTACAAATAAACGTATTTGATTGCGCATTTACGTTCAAACCCCGACTGAAACGTTCAAATATTTGTTTATTTAAACGATTGCGTATTTCTTGGGGATAATTTTGATAGTTTTATTACTTGAAATTCCTGTAAAACGTGTGTGTTTTTTAAGTAATTGATGGAGGATATTTTCGTGGCCATTTTGATGGCCAATTCGTTTTATTTTTAGAACCGACGTTAGAATTATTTTTTCAGATTAACGGAAACGTTTTTATTTTGGTTGTGACTAGATTCTGCCCGTGACTTCGTTCACGTGTTTAAACATGAAACACAAATATCGGCAATAGCGTAACTTTCCATCAGCGATTTTTTTTAAATTGGATTCCTCCTACATACAAACTTACAAACTTTACCTCTTTGTATTATTAGTATAGATATTAGTGTTGTTAAAAAGAGTTTGTATACAGAGTATTCATTATATTTTGGCACGTGTTGAAACAAGGAACTAATTATAAACGTAATGATGTTTGACGTATTGGTGACATTTAAGGCTATTTTAAGCAGCGCTGCTATCAAAGAAACAAATTATGTACCATTGTGCAGTCTTGAAGTGGTTATAAATTATGAATAGCAATTATAAAGTTGACTAACTTGCCTTATTATAGTTATATTAATTATTGGCGAAGCACTGATCTATTTTCTTAACATAATAAATTACTAGTTACACCCCCTTACTCATTACTTATAATCTATTCTCATTAGACATAATAATTTCTACTCTAATGCATTAAATATAACTATCATTATGAATAATGGCTGTACTATATCCAAATGACATGGCAAAATCTACCCTATCTTTTGTTTTCTGTTTTTTTTTTACATGTTCTAAAGTCAAAGTAATTTATTTGCTTATTACTATTTCAATGTAAAAAAAAATGTCTATCCTATGTTTTTTTTCCTAGTACGTATAGGTATTTTTGTTCTAAAATCAAAGCAAGTTAATAGTTATTAATTTAAAAATGTTATTAGCTATTACTACTAGCAATAAGAACCACCTGAATCAATAAAATTCCTTCTCTATTAATACTCGTTTACAAATTAATATATCAGTCACACCCTGTATAAGTAACACTAATAATGACGTCAGAAATCGAACAATATGGGAGCACCTCGGCAGAGCGTGTCCCACGCCGCAAGTATCGCAGCACCCGTTATTTGCTATCTGTACCTATGATCAGCAAATAACTAGTACCTAGAATTTATTTGATTAGCATCTACACATCTATTTCTACATCTATAGTATAGTCTATACTAATATTATATAGAGCAAAGATTCGATTGTTTGTTTGCATTGAATAGGCTCCGAAACTACTGAACCGATTTGAAAAATTATTTCACTGTTGGGAAGCTACACTATCCCCGGGTGATATAGGCTATATTTTATCCCCGTATTCCCACGGGAACGGGAACTACGCGGGTGAAACCGCGGAGCGCTGCTAGTTATATTATAAATTTTTTGATGCGATTTTGATGCAGTTTTCACCATCATTTAAATAATTTATTCCGGAAGGTTTATATGCATAGGTAATACATAAAAATTAAACTTATTTGCAGATTTATTCATAATATTAGACAGAAATTAACTAAGTTAATACCAAAGCCAGTGATAACTGGATTACATACCTACTTAGGTTTCTTCAGTTGCAATTAGATGAAATGAAAACATGTGAATAAATAACAGTTTTGATTAACATGTTGTTTGGGTTAGTCGTAATTTTTATTATATTTGTATTAATGTCCCACTGCTGGGCAAAGGCCGCTCTACTCTCGCGTCAAGGACCTATATTTATAAATGGAGTCCAGCTCATTTTATTATATTATTAATAACTATTCCCACGCCAACCCACTGAGACAACGAGCCAGGAGTCACAAGAGGGACCCACCCTATTACAACATTTTAGAAATCTATTAGGTCTTTACCTATGAAATTGCCGTTCTGCAGTACTGGCCATTTCAAATCAAAATAATTTTTGTTTGGCTAAGAATTCTAATTTCAAATTAATTTTATTTTAAAAACATGGTTTTTTTTTTCTAAAAGTAGTCATTTCTTTATTGATTAGTGTTACATTTTCATCGCATTTCAATCTTTTTCGTCATCATGGATACGTTAAAAATTCGAGTAATTATGGAATATGAGTACCGTCGTGGCAGCAACGCGGCACAAGCGGCACGCAACATCAACGACGTTTACGGAGCTAACACTACAAACCAACGCACCACCTGTTATTGGTTTGCTCGCTTCCGTTCTGGAAATTTCGACCTGAAAAATGAACCTCGCGGTCGTCCGAAGACTTTGGTCGACAATGACGAATTAAAGGCGATTGTGGAAGCTGATGATACACAATCTACGGCTGAATTAGCAGCAGCTTTCGACGTTAGCGTCAAAACAATATTGGTCCATTTGCGTCAAATTGGCAAGGTAAAAACGCTTGACAAATGGGTGCCCCACGAACTCAATGATCGCCAGCGCGAAGTACGCGTCGAGACGTGCCTTGCACTGCTCAACAGACACACAAATGAAGGAATTTTGAACCGCATTGTTACCTGCGATGAAAAATGGATTCTGTTTGATAACCGTAAGCGCTCAGCAAGTTGGTTGGATCCTGGTTCAGCACCTAAACAATGCCCTAAACGAAAACTTACCCCTAGAAAAGTGATGGTCACTGTTTGGTGGTCTAGCGCCGGTGTGATTCATCACAGCTTCTTACCAAACGGGGTGAGCATTACTGCAGATGTGTACTGTGAAGAACTGAACACAATGATGGAGAAGCTGGCGCATCTCCAACCAGCATTGGTCAATCGCTCGTCTCCGCTGCTCCTGCACGACAACGCGCGACCTCATACTGCACAGCAGACGGTCTCCAAGTTGCAAGAACTGGGGTTGGAAGCTCTCCGTCATCCGCCCTACTCACCAGACCTTGCGCCTACAGACTACTACTTTTTCCAGAAATTGGACAACTTCTTGGCGGGAAAAAAATTTAATACCCGAGAGGCAGTACAAAATGCCTTTGAAGAATTTGTTGCCTCCCGTCCAGCTGATTTCTTTAAGAAGGGCATCAATAAACTGCCACTGCGATGGCAAAGATGCATTGATTGCATGGGTGATTACTTCGATTAATACAAATAAAAAATTCATGAAAAAAATTCGTTTAAATTTTTTCATACAAAACGGCAATTTCATAGGTAAAGACCTATTATATTGACCTTAATATCTTATTGTAAAGGTAAACGCAAACCATTGACAGAAATATGGAAGACATTTTTCTTTTTGCGGGCTTACAAGTGCATAATGAAAGGTTATTTCAAAACTCAACCCCTTATTAGCAGGTCAAACGGGGATCAAAGTATCTTTAACTAACAAAGTCGCGGTCAATTACTAGTGTCCAATATACGTAGTATGTATGTCCCCTACTTCAATAAATTTCTTCACAACGTTTGGAACAATGTTAAAGCGATTATAACACATGGTTCGAGTATCATCGTTATTCAGATCAAAGTTAATGCTACATTGTGCTACAATGTATTCTGTATTAACAAGCAATGTTATTGATATTTCCTTGCTTCGGTAATAATTTCAAAGGACGGACGATATTGGGAGTATTCACCTTAATAAAATGGCTGACTTGTTTGACGGTTAATAGGTACCTATGAAGTTAAAAATAAAAGTTGTGATTGTGTAGGTCTTGCTCTCTTTTTGACATAAAAATGACATGGACGGTTACAAAAAAAGGCGGAGACAAGTTGCAAGTGATTCTTTTTTCATTGTTTTGTTGACAAATTAAATTTATTCTGAAATTTAAAAAATAGGCGGCAATATTTTGAAAAGGGAATGCTATTCGCCACTTGAATATAATTATTTGTGTCATCGCTCTAGTAAATTTTAACTAAACTAAGTTACAGGTAAATGCAGCTAATGAATTAAGTAAGTTACATAAAAATAAATGAAGTGATGTTTATTTCAAGTAGGTAGGTACATCAAGTACATCAGGTACCTACATCAAGTAAAATTTATGTTCAACATTTATAAAATAGATGGCGCCGCGTGCTAATATTTTTAAATTTATATTATCACACATAATTATTTTAGTCCTTAAACATATTATAGGTAGGTACTGCTGAACATAGGCCTCAGATAAATCAGTGATCGTTCACTTACGATACGAAGAAGATGGTCAAAATCTTAGAACAATAGACGCCTAAATAACACATAAATAAGTTCCAATTAGAATATCTATGCGTACCTGTGTATGACGGGTTAAAAGATAGTGTAGGGGAAGTGTGATTTTCTTCAGCCTTTATTTATTAGGGTACGATATAATTTTAATTTCATTCAAAATGTATTTTAACTTACTAAGTAGGCACTGATTTTGCAGTAGTATCTATTTAGTGATAGATTTACCGATATATTAAATATCTATACCTTTACATATTTTTAAACGGGACCGGGAGTTTTGTTTTTTCTATTAAAAAGTTAAACCCGTGTCTACAGTTTTTTTTTTTTCAATAAAAAGTTGAAGTTCTTTTAATAGCTTTCTTATTACTAAATTACCAAATTCAATTAAACGCGTAAAATATTCCTTGCATTTCCCTTCTGGGGTTAGCTAATCTGTTTTCTACATAAGCAGGTAAGAGCTTAGGTATCCGTGCTTATTAAGTTGTTACCCTTTACTTACAAATACAATTAAGTACTTAAACATGAGAAACAATCGCAAAACATCCTTTACAAATTAATTAAATTTTCTTAAAATGATCGCAAAAATTAAAAAAAAATGTCATCTCATCGATAACGACTCCTAATTATTATTTCTATATTTCAATAATAACAGGTCGACATTTTATCACCAAATTAATTTGATTTAATTAACACCTAATTCAATTTTTCTCATAAATAAATACAAATCAAAATTAAATCATTGAAAACTTAAACATAGTACCTACCTACCTATTTATTAAATAGAAACAATCGGTAATTTAAAAATGTCTTGCTTATAATAATTGAAATAGTAGTGTACCTATTCGTAATACATTCAAACGTATGCAATAAAAATAATTCTCTCACAGGGAAAAAAGCAAGATATTTCACGACAACAATGGAAAAATCTCACATTATCACGTATTCGCGTTATTCGATTCACTGTTAATCGATACTGTTTAGAATCGATTAGGTTTTTGTCGGCATTCTAATTAGTATTAACTGTAATTGATCTAGTAGGAAAAACACTTGCATGGGTCTTGCAATATTCATTATTCGTTTATTATACGAAGGGCTATTTGAATATTACATTTTTTGCATTTCAATACCATGCATAATGTTTCATGATGTAATCGGATCGTTATTTTTATCTTTTAATTAAAGCCAAATGATATAATTTCATTATTTTAATATATTTTTTGGCTGTATGAAATGTGGTCAACTTGTCATAAAAATAATATAGTCCTAAAATAATAATGATTGTGGCTACGACATTATTATAATATAATAATTAAATCCCGGAAACAGTTCTGCTTAACTCAACAGTAGGCAAAACTCCTGGGGTCAACGACCGCGGACGCCATCTGTGCCAGAATTATTTAACTTTACCTACTTACTTCATTTTGTACATTCTCTATTTAAATTATTTAAAGTACAATAGGGTTTTTGTGATTTTTTAAAACTTGATTGTCATTGTCTAACCAGGTACAGTAGTAATTAAATGTATTGACGTTAAATAAAAATAGAAATTAGTGGGTAACCTGGTACTTTTTTCTTAGCTTTGTTTTCTGATTTATCATTCGTTCGTTATTTACCGAAGGTACTGCGATATTAATTTTATTTAAACCAATTAGACATAGGTAAACAAAATAAATACGTAAGATCCACAATATTTTTTCTTCGACTTGATTTCTGTAACTTTGTCATAGTTTTTTTATTTCAGGCGGTGATATCATAAATTTAGCATTAGCGCAATAGTTTCAGTTTTTCTATGCTTTTTCGAAATCCTATTTGGCTATGTGATAAAATATGCTTTTTCAAAAATAGATGATTTGAGATCATTTTTAAAACTTAATTTTCAATAGTCAAAGTCAACCACAAAATCTAACCAACACTTAGGCACTTTAACCGGCTTTTTCAAACCATTTCTCAAGTTGACCACTCAATTATTATCAACTTTACGCAACACAGGAGTACAATTTAAGTCCATAAGCCTCTTCAATTTAAACCCACAAAATCTACGAAAGAAGATTGTAAGGTGAGAGCACCAACAATCGTCCAATCAATCACGGAATCATCCGAATCGTCGCTCGCCGGCAAGATACCGTCGCGTCGCCACAGATAATTAAACTTTCGATTGCAATTGATCATTTGATTTACCGATCGACTCCACTCTGTGCTCTATTTCCAACTTTTTATTTTTTAATGAGAAATGCATTCTTCGACTATGTGTTGAGCAATTTTTATTGTTCGTTTTAACTAATTTATTGTTCAGTCCTAGTCTTAATTTAATGTGTGGCTGCATGATCATAAAGTTTTGCCAGGTCTGGGTAAAAATGCTTTTTTTCGGCTAGTTGGATTTGACCAGCTACTTTACTGTTTTGTCGTTAATTATTGTGGTGTCCAGTTGGCCTAAATCTTGTTGGAATTTAGAAACAATGTTTTGACAGTAAGACAACTTTGTCAGACTTATAAGATTTTTATGTTATTGTCAATTTTTTCTGTTCCACGTTTCAAGTCACTACAAAAAATTACACTTCCCCTAATTAAAACTAGCAAAACACATAATTAACTAACACTTACGTGTATTCTCAGACGAAACTTGTAAAATCACAATTATTTTCAATATACGTCCACATAACACTTCTAAGTCAAAATAATTCACAAGAACTGTTTTTCAAAATTGTTGTTCGGTATCACACGCACTAGTAACAATATTGTTACTAAATTATAAAAGCGAAACACAGTCAGCTACGCCCAAAAATAATCTTAAGTCCGAGCGAAAACAAAACAAAAACATGTCACAGTGTACACAAAACTCAAGTTCACAAACAGCCGGTACGGAAGAAAAAAATATTTAAATTAATAAGAAATCAGTGTGAAATTATCGACAGTTTACAATCACAATCGATTATCGGACAAACGGTTTCGATCCGATTAGTTATTATTACGTAAGGTGATCCTGATCGCGGAGCGCGGCGTGGCGGCGGGCGCGCGTCGTTGGCGCGACACACGACTGCAGTGCGATCCTTCGGACGAAGCCCCACCAACTCTACGCGCATCTGAGGCTCACTCCTTGGCGCGGCCCCGCCCAGTGGGACGCCACTCGGTAGCTAAGATGACCGTCTCCCTCTTTATCACTCGCGCTCTGTTCCACGCTTCTCGTCCCTTTCCCCCGCGGCGACAGTGGGGCGCGCCAATAGGATCGGTTCGGCGGATCGAGTCGAGACGATGAATCGAGATGTGTACTTAGGTATCACTGCACAAGTCCTTTTGTTGTAGTCGATAATAGGATGCGCTTTTTTGCGGCGCGATCGACTGCCCGCTTCTTGGACCGCTCGGCGGCTGTTTGTGTTGCCATTCATTTGTTTACATTTACTCTACTGCTTCCACTTGTGACCACAACAAACACGCCTACCTGATTTTTTCTGTCTGTTAAAAATGTATTGATCAAAGCTCCACGCCTTGGGTGCTATTATATTATCATACATGCTCTCTACTATACATCTTTATTTTTCTGCAGTTTTTAGGTAATCTTTGGCGATTGAAAAAACATGATGCTTGATTTTTATTGCAGTGTCAATATTGGCGGTTGAAAAGATTAAGAAAGGGGATCTGGTATCGGGCATCACCTTGAAATAATCGAAAGTGCATGAACACAGCTGTAAGGGCAAGACGCGTAGGGTGATCGTCTCATCGTCGGCAGGGGTGGGTGAACTCCGTAGGGCGCCGATGTAGGTCAGTTTTTGTTTCGCGCCACCCGAAATTCGGTTACTAGGTTCATTCGTGTTTCGTTTGGGTATTAATCTTAAACGGAGCCAATAATTGGTGCTTAAACCTTACTTTTTGGCGATGACAGAAAAAATGAGATGTCAAATAAATTAAGAATGACTGCTTTTAATTAAAGTTGATGTTTATTGAAATATTAAATTACAATTACCCCCTTTTGTGATGAAAATAACTTTGCCTACTAACATTAAACATTTTTAGAACGTAATTAATATTCGTAATTCTATAACTTGCACACAATAAAAGAATTTTGAGGAAGAAAACTCTACTTCATTTTATAAAGGCAAAACCATTCTTCAATGTACACACCATTTTGTTACTTTTTAAAACAAAAATATCCACATCTGCACAGGTGCGAAGAAAATTTAAATAAATCAGTTGCGGTCCCCTCGCCGCTAGATGGCGTTAAGCGGCGCTTTTCCTCATTTTCCGTACATTTTCCGAACTGCGCGACCACGGGGATGGCTGAAACCTTTAGTAGATGTTGTATGGTTCTTAAAGACGGTGAATTTAGTTAATTTTGAAAAGTTAGATGTGAGTTTTCGGGTAAAAATAAATAATTTAACTGTTTTCATTTTGGTTGGATAGATTTTGAAAAAGTTGATTGTTTGGATTTCTTGTGTTTTAAAAATAAATTCGTTTTGTTATTGAAAATGCTTCATAGACATCAATTTTATGATTGATTTTTATTTTTCTTATACCCACATGAAATTGAGGTTGGCGCCTATCTACAATTTTTTTTATGAAGAACTTTTTTCCGAAAAGAGAATTCACAGTAATCAATTAGTGCATTTTTTTGGATTTATGTGGGTGTGATAAAGAAACATGATTATTATTTTAGACAAGTCCGACGGCCGCCTTATGGAAAGTGTTTGCCACCGCCTAAAGCATCAAGGGCTTGACGAAGCTATACCTACCTCAGTTTTACCTATCAATCAATCTGCCAAGCCTCTTCTCAACTATGTTGGGATCAGCTTCCAGTCTAACTGGATGCAGCTGAATACCAGTATTATACATGGGGCGACTGCCTATCTGACCTCTATAATCCAGAAACTGGGTAATGCGGTACCCCTTGGTAAGACTGGTTGTCAGACTTTCAGGCTTCTGATGAGCAGCAATGACTGTCCAAGATCTTCAAATGACAGCCGGGACGATCAGCTTAACGTGCTTTCCGAGGCGCGGAGGTGGCTCGGTATGTAAAGATGGGCACCCATCCACGGACAAACTGTGGCAAGCGTAGCTTAACCTGATGGATCGAACTGTGCGGCCGTTATTGGAAATATTGTAAAAGCCAGTTATTTTAAAAGAGTAGGTAACCGTGGAGTTTCTTGCCGGCTCTTCTCAGCAGTTTCTTCCAGAAGTGGGAATATTATAGGCTGATGATGATGATGGAAAAGTGGTGGAAGATGTCGTAAGGAAAGTTTTCAGTATGAATGTGGATGGCTGTATGAGTATAGGAAAACCAATGAAACGGTGGATGGACTGTGTGAATGATGATATGGTTAGAAAGGATGTGACTACGGACGGAGATGACGACTAATAGAGAAGTGTGGAAGAAAAGGACATGTTGCGCCGACTACAGGTAAATTGGGATAAGGACAGGAGAATGATGGAAGAGTATGGATAATAAGTCCAGGTTTTTGAAGTGAAAACTTCTTTAGGCGCCGTTTAGCACTTTTTGGGTGAACAAAAATCATGGAACTCGCGTCATCGTCACCGAACGCTTGCCATGAGCTATATGTATACTGTGTATATACGGGTGAGCGAGCATACGGATTTTTTTAATTTTTTTTTGGTTTGGCAATCATCAATTAACTTCTCCTGCTCTGGGTGGAGCAGGAGGGCGTGTCAGACTTTTTCTGACTAAGACCCACCCGTGTTTCCTCAGTTGCCTGTGTGCCAGCGGCTATCTCTTTCGAACAGCCCGCACCCCTGGCAGGACGAGCAAACGGATGAGTCGCGCGTTGATGTCTTTTGGAGAATTTCCTTTTATTAAGAAATTCTAATTCTTTTATCCCTTTCTTTCCCTTTGTATTTTTATCGTAAAAATCTGTGCTGTTACCTTTAATGGCTGAAGTCGATCGCTTGTTGATATTTTTTTTATAGAGAGCAATCAGGACCCAATGTGAACTTCTGTATTGAAAAGTAAAAAAAAAAACACAATTGTTTAAGTTTTTACTTCTGTTGGCACTCCCGGATTGCCACTGTTTTTTTTATTTTTTTGCGTACCTACTGGCTCTTCAGCGCACTGCTAAAATATTGAACAGTGTGTTTTTCTCCGCGCTGGGATGCACTCTGTTGGTTTCTAAATGCTAGGTAGAACACCGAGAGTTGAAAATGCAATGCACAATAAATTCCCGCCGCAATATTTTTACATCCGAAAGTCTGACAACCAGTCTTACCAAGAGGTATCGTTTTAACCCAGTTATTGGGTTTTTGAGGTCAGATAGGCAGTCGCTCCATGTAAAATACTGGTATTCAGTTTCATCCGGTTAGACTGGAAGCCGATCCACACGTAGATGGAAAAAGGCTAGGCAGATGATGATGAAATATTAACGGTCGGTTCAAACTTGGTCTTAGAGATGCATCTTTGCCTACTGGTATTGACTTATGTCGTCAAAATCACGGGAAACACCTGAATAGTGGACGCACGGAACCGAGAAGTATGACTATGTCGGAATAAAGGGAAGGCATTTCCATACTATACCCCCCCAATTCTGTATGGTAATAATGATTCCCCGCGGAATCTTACTACGCTAAAACTACGTTAATATCGTGTTTTTTAGAAACCAAATGTAACGGTAAGGAATCGAAATGTCATATTCTGTATGATCCAAGACATTTCGTCGATATTGTTAATACGATATTACCAGATTTCGTGTGTGATTGACATTTTTACGAGTAAGGAATCGTTAAGTGGTCGTTGTGAATTCAGGCCCAGCAGTGGGAGATTCTGGGCCGAGACGATGAAGATGATGATTGTCTGATTAGGGCTTATGTCACAAACGTAATAGTTATACTGTGGGGAGGTTCTTGCGCCACTTCGTCTTCTCAGCTAAAGCACGAGGAACTGGTGAAGGGCGGGCGTTTTGGGGGACTGTCAGTAATTTTGATGTTCAAAAAGTTCTGACATCAGCCTAGTTTGAACAAATGACTTTTGATTTATGGTTTCCTCATTGAGGCAGGCAGACTAAATAGTATCGTTTCTAAAATTATTATAATACTTACATAAACCAATCTTTTCATCTCAATCTATTCAAAATTACATCGAAAACAAAAGAAGAAATTAAGATTCATGAAAATTGTGACAAAATAATTGCGCCTAAGTCGATCGTGCGAACGCAATTATTATAGCTCGACGCTCACGAAAGCGCAATGTGGCGACATCCGAATAGCGCGGACAGAGCGGATAGCGGGAATAGTATGGAAAACGGAGTTACGGAAAACTTAATTGGGATTCAAACAAGATGGACGGATATTTAAAAAATGTAGGGTATGTACTTAGGTTACAAAAGACATATATGTCATCGTTGTAAAAAGACAGTTTGACTGTTTTTTTTTTTTCTTTTTTGTAAAGAAAGATTTTGACTTTAAATGCATACGATTGGGTTTGTGCCCAGCTCCCTAATTGCGTAACACAATATTTATCAAAATTTGAATAATGTAGAAGGATATTGCTAATACATTGCTTCTTAAGTTCGAAAAATGTGTCTGCTCAACAATGTAAATAACGCAATGAATTTTGTTGAACTGTCAAAATGAGGAATATTGCTTCTGTTAGTGTGTTACTCAAGAACGCCGCTGATCACTTTTTGCATTTGACAGTTTCGGTACTCTTTCGGCATCTTGCCTTTTAAATTTATTTACAAAAGTATATTACATCTACATTCTAGATGATGAGTTATTTCACTCAGAACACTGATTGTAACGGCATTTAGACCTGGCGAGTTTAATACCATTTTGTCATTATCTACCATAATCGCCATCGCTTCCTCTCATGACTTACACCACTCCATATAATTGCAGGTCGGTTAGCAAATTGTATTATTTGAACATCATTGTTATTGTCATTGGGCAAGTCTAGATTAATGGAGTTTTCTTAATTCCGTTCTGAACTGTAGTAACTTACTTTGGTAATAACTGGATCTTTGCTTTGCTAACTTTTAGATCTTCCTAGATATTACTGACTCATCATCTGCCTAGCCTTTTCCCAACTATGTTGGGGTCGGCTTCCAGTCTAACCGGATGCAGCTGAATACCAGTATTTTACATGGAGCGACTGCTTATCTGACCTCCACAACCCAGTTACTGGGTAAAACAATACCCCTTGGTAAAACTGGTTGTCAGACTTTCGGGCTTCTGACGACCCGTAACGACTGTCAAAGATCCACAAATGACACCTGGGACCAACGGCTTAACTGCTTTCTGAGGCACGGAGGGGTCTTGGTATGTAAAGATGGTCACCCATCCACGGACACACCGCGGCAAGCGTAGCTTAACCTGGTCGATCGACCCGTGCAGCTATTTTTATTTAGCCACAAGCCCCTAGATATTACTAACTTTTGGCTGATATTTAGTCCATTCCAGTATACTGTGGGTTGGGTGATAGGGTTTTTTTTTAAGAATTTTAGGTTCCCATTATGACCTATCATCTAGCTCGGCAGTTTTATTAGGTTTTCAGTCTAGCAAGTGCTACAGCTGAGCATGACTTCCTGGGTTCGATTCCTAGGACGGGCAAAGTGCTATCGGGTTTTTATTTCTGCTATTACTCAGTAGCAGCCCGTAGTCTAGATTTGAGCAATAGCCCCGCCACCTATTAGGCATGGGACACCTATTAGGATGCTATTTAAAAACTCAGGTGTGCCCAGAGTTTGGGCTCGCCCCTTATTTTATAGAACTTGAACAGAACATTACTGGTGTAATGTAGGAGTTATATAGAACTCTCATTCCTGAAGAGGTCTTCTAAAATACAGGCGTGATGTAATGCTATTTTCTGTCCAATCATAAACGCCTTCTTGACTTAAAATGTTCTTAAATTGGAGGGTAATTTTATAGTTCCGCGTAGATTTAAGGGGCGATTCAAGAGATATCTACGCTCTTCCTTAGTTAAGAAATCAGTATGTCGAGTTAGCCTATACTAAGGTATGTACCTAATTTATAAAGATGTAAGCTGTAGATCAACATTCTACGAGTACGTTCGTATTTATTTATTTATTTATTCTTTATGCACACACATGTACAGAGGCGGACTTAATGCCATAGGCATTTTCTACCAGTCGACCTTTGGGTGATGCAGAGACAAACAGTGGTAGGTGCGTATCCCCTTTCCATTGATCCTTATTGCTAGCATGAGCATAAACAGCCTATGTTGTTCCCTCTGCTGGGACACAGGCCTCTTATCTTCAAGAAAGAGTGGGCTACAAGCCACCACGCGGGCCCAGTGAGGGTTGGTAGATGTCACATGTCTTCGAATTTTCGTTTCTAGTACATGCCGGTTTTCTCACGATGTTTTCCTTCACCGTTTTGAGAGCAGTGGTAATGAAATTATTTACACAAAGTGTCTGGGCTCAAACTTTTTGCCACGACTTATTAGAAAACATAGGCAATATCTCCCAAAACACCTGGATCTACCTGACTTGCACAAACATTTCTTAAACAAACGCATTGCTTAAACAACAAAACCTTTGAATATCGGAGTTAAGACGGAGCTACAATGGCTGAATGTAAACAGTGGCTAAGGGGTGTCTCTCCGATATTAAAAACATCTGTTCCGATCCCTCCGATACCCTCCGACGGAAGGGTTAAAGCGAATTGTTGTGGACGTTCTTTTGGCTTTTTAAAATATTGAGGAATTTCTGTTTTCTTGAGGAGGATTAGTTTTGTTTTATTTGTAAAATAAAAGCTCAATAACATGTCTTTCCTTAGGCCAGCTAGAAATTCTAGAGTAGTTAGCTAGTAACAAGAAATTCTAATTATGTTTTACTTCATTATCATCAGCATACAGCAGTCCACTGGTGGGCATAGGCTTCTCCAATTGCATGACATTCACCCACAACTCTCATCCAACTGCTTTCAGCCACCTTGCGAAGATCGTCGCTTCACCTAGCCTACTGAATGATACCTATTAGGTACATACGTAGACCATGACCTGGATTAGGTCATAGGATACTTTTTATCCAGGTATTCTCACGGGATCGAGACTTATGCGCTATAATAAATACGCTGTTTCTTCTATTTCTGCTCGAACATATTGATGTTAAAAAAAAAAACATGTATTTTGCTTTGTTATGTAATTTAGCATTATTTTTTTTTGTATACATGCATGTCTATGAAAAAATAAACCCATTTTAACTTCTTTCTACATTTCTTTGACAAAAGTTTTAAAACTTACCCCAACCATGTCCCCCCTAATCGTACCCCGGAAATCGGAAAGTGAACGCTAAAAAGCAGAAAAAAACGGTAACGGAAAAAATCCCTTCTTATGCAAATAACTCCTCAGAATTTACGTTTGATTTTAGCGGCCCGTCGCGTCCGAGTGTTGCTTTATTAATTATTAATTTCCAAGTGATTTATTAGCATTTTTTTTTGTTCGGAATGATTTGTGAAAAATTCCGAATTCCGAATGGCACCTATTTTTTCTGACGCGCCTTTCAAAGGGTTACGAATGTTTCTCGACTTTCTCGTTCAATAGAATTAATTAACGCGAAAGAAAATCGAGGTTTTTTGAAGTGTAAATTGTCCTTTTGTTTTTATATTTCTGTAATCAGAATTCCAGATTGGGTTCGTTTGGAGTTGATAGAAGGATTTCTGAATTTTTACTTTGCGTTATTGTAGAGGTTATTATTATTTTGTATTACTTAGTACAATTATTCATAGTTGGCAATTGGCATTAATATTATACATGTATATTTTTGACGTCTCTCAATTTTTTTAAGGGTACCAAGTACTTGGTAAGTACCTGCCACGTTATTCTATTGATCAGCATTATCCTTATATAGCCTGACCAAGAATATGTCTAGACTGGAGTTTGTACCGGTCTTCCTTCGTAGTCAGTTAGCAAACACCCAACTCATCTTGTTTTAAAAACATAATTTTTGATTTTTAAACGTGGAAACGTGTCTTTTTGAACCAATTTATAAAAAAAAAAAATCATTATTCACCCTTTTTTGAATTCATAGCACGCGAATGAATGTTTTGTTTTTTTTCATTCACTCGTAGAGGTAGTGGAATTGTTTAACATCGAACCTTTCTCATGATCTGCACAGTAATTGCAATAAAAATCCGAATCATTTTGAAAGAAATTGCAATTCCATTGCTTTATATGTTCGAAAAATTTGAATGCTCAACAACGTAAATAACGCAATGAAGGTCGTTGAACTGTCAAATTGAAAGCCATTCCTACTGTCAGTGTGTAACGCAATTATCCCTTAGGGCCGAAGTTTCGTCTTATTATTTCAGCTTCGAATATAATCTAGATCAACTCGCTCAAACTCATCAGTAGGTTGCATTAAACATACTTTTTCCTCAACATTGAACAAAGCACCACCACACAATACAAGGATCATTCAATCTGCCCAAACCAGCTCGGTTTATAACCAGTTCTGATACATCGTCACCCTTGTTCCCCAGACAATGTCCGCCACGTGTTGGGGGACAATAGTCACCCACTACTGACTGCGCATAGGTGGACAGTGTGGTATGGGGGATGAGAGATGAGCGGTTAAAATAATCCTTTGAAAGTTCTTTTGTTTTGTGATGCAGTTTTGGGTGAAGGGCATCCCTTTAATTTCTGAACGTGTGCATTCCTAGGTTAATAGTCATTGAATTCCAAGTTATGCAGTTTTGATCGAAAGGCTTTGAAATGAAAAGTTGACTGGATGAATGGTGCTGTGTCGAATTCTATAGACAAAATTTGACTTAAAAGTAGATTATTCAGTATTAGCAAACCAAAAATGCAAGGTGGTTAACGCTTATTTCTGTGTGGCGAAAAAAGCACGTTGGGACAGAATGAAATCAAATCAAAATATGTTAATTCATATAAACCTGCATGGGCATTTATGAAACGTCAGAAGCAAGGTGCACGGTTCGAAATTGTTGTATCCTATGGAGAAGAGCCGGCAAGAAACTCCACGGTTACTCTTTTAAAAATAATTGGCTTTATCAATGTTTTAAAATTACAGAGATAAAATGTATGGGAGGACAGTGCAGGCCTGTCAATAAGTACCAGGTACTTAGACGAATACAGAATAGAAAATCTTCTACAAATCTACAGTTTGTAAGGCCTACAACGTTCTCTCATTCACAATATGTAAAATAATCTACATAAATAAAATGAACCTATCTAAACATAGTGACATTATTTCCATGACAATCACTAAAAGTAGTCGAAATCAACCAAGAGGTGTAAATAACGAATCGGGTTTCTCCTATAATTGATATTCCCAGTTTATATCCCATACTTGGAAAGGCGCCACGGATTAGATTACCCTCATTGGTGAGCTACCTTCGTCTATTTATTCGGGGAAATGAAGGTGCTGTGGATATCAAGGGCGATCGCCAAAGCCAAAGAGAAATATGTCCATCAGTTCTTGAGCTACTGCCATGTGCCTTTTGCATTTAAGCAGCTGAATGATGGAAGTATTGCTCTTTGGAAAGATGCAAATGTTATAAGTAATTTACACTTATTACAGTAACGTAAAATCAATCCTTTCTCAATTGATGTGTGAGATTTTTGCAAACAAATATTAGGTTGCAAAAACATCTGCGGTAGACATGACGCAGAGAAAGAAAACAAACACACAAAAGCACAGGTTGGGGGAAAATCATCATCAAACTGATATTTTGTCTTCCTATCTCCATTCTCTACTGTGACTGCCTATTTGACCTAGTTACTGCTTCTCTTTTGTTCAACATACGTTTTAAAATATCGGGATTGTCAATTGTTTCAACCATTGCATCCTACGGCACTACAATACAACTCAGCGTGACGAAGCGAGACGAGCTTTAAAAATCGCTTCAGCTCATCACTGACTCCACAGCCTAACATCAAAGCAGCTACCGTCTTCTGTTATAAGAATTCTGTTCTTACATTAATTATTTATGAGTCGTGAAGTCTTTATTACTGACGTCCATCGTCGTATGCTAATACTCGCTGTTAGATCTAAATTATTGTGTTTCTGTATCGGTCTATGATATTTGTAGCCAAATATATGTTTTGGGTATATTTATTTGGCCATGTATTTGCTGATTGTGAAAAAGTGGTCACGGCCACTACCTTTCCAAAGTAAAAGATCGTTGTAAATGGGAATGGAGTTATGTAAACTTAATCAATTGGGCATAATCTTGGAATTAATAAAAAATTTCTCAAAAGTTAATAAGCAAGATAAATAAATGGGAGCAATGCACTGACAGAGCAAACATATTGACTACCACAGCACCTTGGGCAATAAAGCCTTCCGTGAAACTTGCAGGATGGGTCAACCTTCCGCCATATACTGAGCACATCATCATCCTACAGCAGTCCACTGCTGGACATAGGCCTCTCCAATTGCACGCCATTCAGCTCGATTCTCGGCAACTCCCATCCAGCTGCTATCAGCCACCCTGCGAAGATTGTCGCTCCACCTACTCTAAGGGCGTCCTACCTCAACGGTCATCGGTTGTATGGCTAATATGGCCGGCCCATTGCCATTTGTGTGAGTTATGTCGACAACTTTAGTTCTCTGTCGGATGGTGATCATTCCAAGAGGTATAAATAATAGCTCGCCGGTCGACCTTGAATTTATGGACCAGCCGTACCGTGAACGTCCACGTTTTGGCTCCATAGGTCATAATGACATAAGTATCTCGAATTAATGTCTTTGATTACAGGAGTTTACTCTCTAAAGCTCGAAACTCGTAGTTTTCGCCGAAGTTACGGGCGTTTACCACTTCAATCACCTTCGGATATAGGAGTAGTTTGGGATCCGAACTTAGCATTCTAGCTAAGTTCTTAGCTACTTAGTATTCTTAACATTAATGGCAATACGATTTGACAATTGTTCTTACTCTCGATGTCTTTTTGCACGTCGAAAGAAGCTAATTAATCGGGAATAGGGTTCATTCCTAAGTACTGAACTCCTTTCGGAGGGGCCCGTATCTTTGTTGGCGGAGTTGGAGAGTAGACGAGGTGATTGTAAGACCAAAATGTTTTATTTGCTTTTCTCTTTTTATTTAACTTGGATTGTTGTATCTCCACCTAAAAATAAATAAATACATTTCTTTAATGGTTCCTGAATCCTTCATTTATTTTATGTTACATATAACCTTAAATACAATATCTACCCAAAATCCAAGAAACGAAATTCAATAAACCATGTCGCTGAATCTTTGATAGCAGCCATCTTTATCACAGAGTAGTGCCAGATGTAGAGGCTACATGTAAAAGTTCTGTGTACTGTGGTCGGTCCATTGTAGACTGTGGTCAGACCACACAGGTGGTCAAATGTTAGTGTTTACTTATATCTGATGGGCGTTACTTGTGATGTCATGATTGCTGGAATTAAGTGGTTTGTGAACAGGTGTTAGGATTTGAGTTTTGTGTTTAGAAATGACGATGGAGTTTAAATATATGGCATGTGATTTACTTACCTGTGTATGTAGTGTTCAACGCTGGCTTTATGAGAATACCGCTCGCTTGTAGGTCGAAAATATCTCGACATAAAAAGTATGCATATCTGTATGCCTTTCAACGAGGGAAATTGTTGATTACATGTTTATTAAATCTTAGTTTTAAGAATTTCTCTGTGTTTTGTAGCATGTAACTGTTTTTGTGCTTAATAAATAAACGAAATCCGTTCAGCAGTTAAAAGCGTAATAACATAAGTAACGTAACAGACAGACAGAGTTACTTTAACATAAATAAATAGATAGTTAGTTAGTATAGATAAAAATTGTTTTTAAATGGAAATGAGTCTGTTACTTTCTATCATTTTTAATTATTAAATGATGTAAGTAAAGTAAAAATGATATTGTAATACTTATAGATAAATAAATGGCTTAAAAAAATGAGTTCGTAATGAAGTACCAATCTTCCTCTATTTTCTATTACTAGAAACACATGAAAATTCTCAGTTTTTTGTTAGGGTACTAAATAATTCAAACAGAATTTAAAGAAATTCATGCTGACATCAATATAAAAACAGAAATATTGGCATCAATCAATGAAGCTCTATCTACATTTCACTAAACGATATCTTCGTGTCGCCTCTGTATCAACATTAACCTGTTACCTATTATCGAAATGCACATCGCGGTTTCGTAAGGGTTGAATATTTCTATACCGCACTTACAATCATAATCCTACACATGACTTACACCTTGTCCTACACTTTTTAAAGATCATATTTGCTTGTCACAAATGTGTGTTTAAGTTTGTTGTTCAATATTTACTGATAGACAAAGTACTTACCGAAATTGTACTCTTTCACAATAGCTCGATGTCTTTGGAGTGTGTATGTATTGAGTGTTCTTACGACATCTGTTTTATGTGTTTTAGCTGTCTCATGCTCTCATGTCTTCTTGTTGATGTTTACTATGGTGAATTATGTGATAGATATGTGCTTTCATTAGATTAAATATCATTTTTTTTATGGTTATGATAGCAGGTTCCGTCTTCATCCGAAGTATTATTAATAAAAGTATTATAAATAATAATAAAAAAATATTTTTGTAAGTAGGTCTGTAAATATGATCATATTTTACACATCAATCTATATAAATAAAAAGAAAGGTCCTGACTGACTGACTGACTCATCAACGCTCAGCCCAAACCCTTGGACCTTGAAAGCTGAAATCTTGCACAGAGGTTCCTTTTATAATGTAGACAAGGAATAAGGAAGGATTTTTTGAAATTCAACTCCTAAGGAAGTTAAATATGAAACTTCCGCGCGGGCGAAGCCGCTGGCAAAAGCTAGTATTTTATAAACTGTATGAAGTTGGCGTTTCCTATCTAACTACTATAATAGTTTTATAAGCTATCAAAATAGCTGTATATACCCACCGATAGTACCAATAAACTTAGTCAATAACCATCAATGATCTTAAAACATCACATTACGAGTCCCCTGCCCAGCCCCCATGCTTTATGAGGAGTCGTTCACCGCTGACGCATTGTTTTACCACAATCACCATAATTAATTAATCAACATTATTATATTCTTCAAAAAATTGCCCTCGAATTGACGGATACATGTGAAATGAGTTTGACATAGAGCTAGGTGGTGGATAGACGTCTCATCAATTAAAACAAAATGCATGATTCTTTTAATTTATCTTGTTGGGAAATTACAGTAACCACTACCGACGAGAATTCCATCTACAATGTTGCAAGTCTTTTATGAAACTGAAAATATTTATAGAGTATTGCTAGCTGATATCATATTTAATTAATGGGACCTGGCAGGTATTACTATAACCGCGTGAAGTGAGCGTGGAGTGAGCTGTCAGTGTCCACCTGATGCTTGGTCAATCCCTAGCATTATTGGGATGACACTGACAGCTCACTCTACGCTCACTTCACGCGATAAGACAGTTACAGAATCGACACGCTGTGGTGAAACTTTCGTCAACTAATACGAGTAATACCTCTCATCGAGAGGAGGCCTGTGTCCTAGCAGTGGGAACGTTATAGGCTGATTATTTCCTGTTATTTTGGGCAACTGCTCTCAAATCTTAAAGTTAGCATTATTTAAACACCAAATTTTCTGGTTATACTCGTAAACGTTGGTAGGTTGGTCAGCTCTTAGTCACCTCATAATGTTGTATAGCTTAATCAGTTTCATCAGTTCAAAAGATCAAAAACACCAGCTCAAAAATACGGGTACCTACTTCCTAGCAAAAAAGAGAAACCAGATTCTATCACAGCCCACGTCTACCCGCTCCTAACTCTAAATTCGTAATGGCGTCATTGTAACAATTAAAATTTGATGATGCGGGCGCTCTGTTCTCTCCAATACGAACTGCACCCGCCTCGCGACATCGCCTGCATTCGTACGTATACTGGCCTGTTGCCACTCGTACTGCTTTCACTTTTAAAGGGGCTTGAGGTACTTATTTGGTGCTGGTGACATTTTTGGTAAGGGGGTTGATATCATGAACCAGTCCATCGCTTTTTCAGGTTGTTATGATGATTAAGTGCGAATTTCACCAATGAAAGTGAACGCGTTCACAACAGCTAAATAGTGTTTAAGAGCTGTCAACAGTAACTATCAATATTCCACAACATTTTTGACGCTGACAGCTCTTGAACATGGTTTAGAAGTACTGATCGGGTTTAGTTTCATAGGTGAAATTTTGGCTTAGGGTTTCATAATCAGTGTATAGTGTTACCACTGCGGGGAAACGCCTGATCGAGAGGGAGTGGTTCCCTCGCTCACCACGCGGGCCTAGTGCGGGTTGGTAGATGTCACATGTCTTCGAATTTTTGGTTCCTCACGATGTTTTCCTTTACCGCTTTGACAGCAGTGGTGAGAAATAATTAGACCTTAGCCCTTAGGCTACGGTTACGTTAATTACCTTAGTAATTTAGCCCTTTTCCATATTAGAAAAATCGACGTTATCATCGATATCACTGTGATTAGGTTCTAATCCGTTTGCGTCTTATTTTTATTTACCGGTTTCTAAAATGCAGGAATGGGGCGAATATTTTCTGTATTGAGCTTTTCTGGGCTTTTATTCCTCGTGAAGAAGTTCAAGACAAAGTAAAAAGGTGTTGTGAAATCGACAGCATGACAGTTCCACTTTCATTTCCCGATGGGGTAGGCAGAAGTGAATAAAACCTGCGATTTGAAGTACTTATTTTTGTAGTTTTCAGTCATTAAAACTTCCTAAAAAACAATACAATGATCGCCTTTTTCTTCGTCGTGTCGATGGCACAATCATGGTCAAAATATGTATAGTAACAATGAGTGATACAAACTTTTTATCAATCCAACACCACAAGACAGTGGCATACGATACGGTTTCTTCTTCATTGTGATAATAAAAAAGGGTTGATCTAAATATAATAATACAAAGATTTGTGTATGAATGGATGACATCTGTCGTAGAGGAAGTGACGATGTGGAACAAAAAATATTAAGCGAGGGTGTTTGATTTATCATTCCGATGTTAATTAATGTGTATTAGGAGGTTTGGGTATTTTGAATGAAAATTATAACGTGGCTCGAAAAAAAAAGTGATTCTTTTTAACCGACTTCAAAAAGAAGGAGGTTGATAACCTCCTTCTTTTTGAAGTCGGTTGTTTATATTTTTTTTTATTTTTTTTATGTATGTTCGGGAATAACTCCGTCGTATATGGACGGATTTGCAAAAATCTTTTTTTATTCGAAAGGGGTTTACTCCGAAATGGTCCCATTGAAATTTCATATAGGTCTGATGATGCGTTTCGGAGACAGACAACGGAACTCTTCAAAAAATTACAGCAAATCAACCGCGAATGTTGCTATCGCATAAATATGCATTGTTTTGACGCCAAGGATGATAAAATTTCGAATTGGTAACTAAAAAGTGGAAAATAAAAACTTTTTTCAAAAAAATAACAACCGACTTCCGAAAAAACACTACAAAGTGCAAAATAATTTTAACTTCGGAAGGCGGTGACAAATAATTAAAATACACATCCAAAGTCACCGCCTTCCGAAATTAAAGTTATTTTGCACTTTGTAGTGTTTTTTCGGAAGTCGGTTGTTATTTTTTTGAAAAAAGTTTTTTGTCGCAATAATTTCCACAAATAGCTTGTTTTGTAGTGTTCGAGTTTTTTAATGGTCTGACTCAAATGTTGGACATTATGTCTTACATAACATAATCAGCCTGTAACGTTCCCACTGCTGGGGCACAGGCCTCCTCTTAGTGAGAGGGAATGGGCCGTAATCTACCACGCGGGCCCAGTGCGGGTTGGTTTACATTGTCTTACTGAAATGTATTAACTGTTGCCAAAAGTAAGACTAATATTTAAACTTTGTTAGCTTGGTTGTTAACTCTATTGTGCATGCTGTGGTCTCCTATAAGTGAAAGAGTACACTTACTTAATGCCCTTTATTTGTGTCATTGTGTACATCTTTTGTTTGAGATCAATAATAAATAAATTACTGTTATAAGCAAGATAGTTGTGACCTTTTAAAAATACTCACCGACATATATTGCCTAATCTTTTATTGAATACAGTCAATAATAACTATTGGTAGTCCGGTAACAGCTGTGGGCATACCTATCTGTTAACAGTTATGTGCATAATGCCATTGTCTAGTAATAGTACCAAAAATCGCGGATATCTATTTCACTTATCTTTTTCATTTCTTTTTACAATCTTTATTTAAGGAACTTGGTCAACAAGATTAATATGTACTATAAATACCGATTCGCACAAGTTTATATAATAGCCCCGCTGTTTCTGACAAGGGGAATGCTTTAATATTATTGCATCTGAGGAAATTAATTATTTATATCATATATTTAGTATATTTGACACAAAGTTTAATAATTTTAATATAAATAATTATTTTAATAACAAATATTTTTAAATTATTATATATGTTTCAAATATTTCTATTATTTTATAAAAAAAAACTTTTTTTTCTCTGTAATATCAACACCGAAGTGTAGATGGTCTTCTAATAGTATTTAGTTAAAAGTCTATCAAAACGCGGCGAAATACTTATCTTTTTCTTTGCGTTCAAAAACTGATCACGATCTTGCTTGACCTCAAATTACGATATCTCAGTTCCTGAAAAAGCTTTACTTTCAAGTCTGAAACAACTCGAGAATCCTTCAAAATATGCATACAAGGAAGTCAGTTAAGAAAGTAAAAACTTACAAAAAGTGTCCCCTCATATAATTCCGACGCATCCGATATTTATCGATACCGTAGATCGGATGACATATTCAAATATTTCCTGGTTTCCTGCCCTCAAGTCAAGGTGCGTGCTTTTTGTGACAACTCACTTTCTATAGGGTAAAAATGAAAGTTTAATTTGATAGTAAAAACAAGGACTATTATAATATTTGCAGTTTTTGTGAAGGTTTTCTTGATTATAGTCAGTGGAACTTGTAGACAGCCTCATTCATCCGAAAGTGTCAATTGAGGAATCTGGAAAGAACAATAAAACTGTTAATTTTCAATTTCATTTGGATTGAAAGCTCCGTGGATTGAAAGCTCCAAGTCTGTTGACATTGATTTTGGTTTGACTGGCTTGAATTTGATCACTGTTTCTTCTAATGGTAAGCAATGATGCACTCGTCAGTCTTACTTATAACGTAAAAGGAACCTATTCATTGAAGACTTGCAAACTTCTTGGTTAGTTGGAAACACACACTATAGTGGCCGGTTCCACTCTTTAAAGGATGCATTCGTATCAGTAAGTAGACGCCCTCATGCAGTCTTGCTAACCCATCCACTGAAAACTTGAAAATTCCTAGGTTACTGATCAAGAAACTAGAGATGCGCAAAATGTGTCAGTAAAAAGAAATGTATGAAGTATATCTTTTCGCTTAACGAAGTAGTCCACTCATTTACTTCAGTATTTCATTTAGTTCAGCAAATCAGAACGAGTCAAATGATGTACTCTACTAGTTCAGTTTTATACGTACCTATGTCGATTTTCCTTCATACTTTATACAGGCTTGGGACTGTCAACCTAGAAAATTAGAAAGCAAAACTATTTTTAATAGGTAAGTAGTATGTTTAGTTTTTTTTACTGATAGGTACGCACAGTTTGTGCGAGCGAAAAGTAAGACTGAACACTGAACTAAGTGAAGTAGAGACACATTTGAATGACTACTGAATGAATGATAAGTTTATTATGTGATATGAAGTAGTTCATTTCCTTCAATCGTTCGCGAACTACCCATGTCTACAAGAAACAAACTCTGGTACTCTGGTGTCAGCCTTTAGAAGTTTGATAATTCTCCAGATAATGAGACAACCAGATAAGACTCTAGATTTTAATTTGAACCCACGCAGCAAACTGCAGCTTCAGCTATCAATGACGACTCGCTGCTGGTAACCGGTACGAGCTCTCATTGTTAACTTCTGTTGAATTAACACCGGCCACATAAGTATTCAGAAAAATGCAAATTCAAAATGGCGATCCATTTTCGAACATCATAACACCCCAACAGACAACTCGATGTCAAAAATAATTTATTATCTATCAAAAAATAATTGTTCTAATTACTTATGCAAGGCTGAGTTTCTCCCCTTTGGTTCAAAACTTTTTTTTTTATTATTCAAATCTAGTAATGACTGGGGCTTTTGTTAGAGGATGTTTGATCGGATACCTTTGCCATTATTAAAAAAAAAAATAGAGCACAAATAATATATTTGGGATGAGGCATTGTAATAAAAATCTGTGTTTGTTTTTCTCTTTTGTTGTTCAAGAATTTGTTCATATCTATTCTCTGTCTTGGCATGTAGTGAAACTAATATACTACCTTCTTGTAGTACGTACGAGTAAGTGGGTATATATTGATATAGGAGCTCTGTCAAGAAGTTATAAGAATTACTTTTCTACTGCTTCCAGACTAAATAAGCTTGATTACAATTGAACCGGGGTTAAGTCCAATTGAGTGTTTATACTTCAGGGATTCACAGTGTAGTTATAATGAGTACCTATTCTGAATTTTTTTTTGATGACTGGTTGATTAGGTGCCTAGAACCTGGAAACGGTGTGGGTGCATGACCAGATTTATGAACGGGAATGAAGCAACAGGAGCATGTAGTAGAGGATTGTAGCTAATAGTGTACTGTAGTTTCTGCCTACCCCCAAAAGAAGAAGGCGTAAGTATGTGTGTATGTATGTAATGGATTAGTGCAATCCTGTAGCTGTAATAGTCTTAGTTACATTGTAGAACCTACAACGTACCCTCTCACTAGGAGTCCGGCGTTGGTATCACAGCATAACTTTTAAAGCTATCATCTTTTAAAACATTGTTATCTTTGTGTTTTGGGTACAGCTTTCCATTGACGTTCATCGAATTGAGGGGGGGTGAGGTGGGAGTGGGGAGTGTTACTACCCCCCTTAAAAGGAAAAGTTCCGGAGACCGTTTTAGTTTTTTTAATTTTGGGGAAATTTGGATTTCTGTATCTATTTTGAGACTGCAACTTCTCCGGCGCTGCGGGAAGAGCAGCCTCTACGCCCTTGCGTAACAAATCGCAGGCATCCATCCTCGCCTCTGCACCTCCGGCTCTATAAAAACACTCTAGGGGTAGGACAGACTCGTACCAGGTGGAGTCGGGGTCAATCAATTCGATTTTTTTACATAAGTTGAACCTAAACTATTTTATTGGTTATCTGCCATAGTAGGTACTGTTAAAACAGTTTTTACGTTTCGTTCCACAAGCGTTTCGTTCAGCACAAGACGATAAACACTACACATTTTAATAGCTCGTAATGAAAATAATACTGTAATTTAAATATAAACTGTTAAATATAATGTGTGAATCAAAACTATTGAAATGAGTACCAAATATAATTATTTACGTAAAATATAAAATAAAATATTACCGAACATAATATAACAACGTAAAGCGAAACGTTCAATGACGAGAATTCTATCTAACCTGTGGTAGGGATTGACATAAATATTGCAAAAATAATTGGTTTTTAATTTAAAAAAAAAACTCAAAAAGTACGCATCTCCGGATATTGTAACTTTGCGTGTGTGCTCATAATAATGTGACATTTCTGTAAAAAAAAATCAACAACCAACTCGACGATCGGCAATGGAAAATTGTCCCGTGTTTTGTTCCAAAATAAACGATACATATAGTTGCCTTAAAAACTTTAAGAAACTTGAAGATTCTACAAGGTTGCTATTCATATTAATATAACGTCACTATTGAACTAAAACCTCTGCTTTTGAAATCTTTACAAGATAGGCGTAAAACATTTAGTGACTGTTATCTGTACCGCTGTCTGTTTCGATTCCTTGTTAAAATGACAGAAAAAGATGTGTGAGTTTGGTTTATGAAGTGGGTTCCGTTGTTTAATCAGTATTTATTTATGTTTCAGGAGGTATGCGCCATGGCATTAAGAGGCAAGTACTTTAGCTAGTACGTTGTTTTATTTTTAACAAAACGGATATATTTTTTCATCATTATTTGATTTTCATACTTCACTGCTGTCTGGAATGTTTATGTTAATAATTTTATCACAATAGTTAAGAAAGCAGTCACCTCATACCAACTTTAGGTATTGATATTACTGGTAATCATTGGTACTGTGAGATCTACCTGAGGATCTCACAGGGACTCCCTATACGGGGATCTATTAATATAATTTAAAACACCTATGTAGTGTGCTATAAATGAATACTTCGTTTTTAAAGCACCGCGCCTGCTATGCTAGATTTTCTTTTCGAAAAAACAAACCTATGCTAATATATTTGAAAGCTTATTCTAAATCAGTTTGACAGTTCGAATGTAGTTAAATTAATTTATAGCCAGCCTGTAGAACGTAATGTCGTCTTCAGCAGAAAACCTTTACAGTCGGTATAATAAATGCCATGTATGACAGAATATTATCATATTTATGCAACGAATAATCAAAAATGACCAACAACCGGGGCGAAAAATCTTCTAAAAAGCTTGAAAGATTAACCAGTGTTACAAAATAAAAGTGAACCAATTTTAAAGGTAGCTCCACGGGACCCTAAAATCCTAAAAACCAAATCAACAATGCAGGGCAAAAATTCTGTTGATATGCAAAACAGGGTTTATATTTTTGACATATCCATAAAAGATGGATCGTGTTATAATAGAGGACTATAGAAATCATAGACAAAGAGGTATCTTTGGTGTTGGTATCATCGAACTGTTTGTTAATGGTCTACTTATTATTATTGTAGAAATATTGAAAAAGCTGGCGGCTAGTTCGTTCTGAAATGAGTAACAATACGTATGGTAAAAATTGTTTGTAAAAGTTTAGCGATTTCAAGTGTTATAAGTATAGTGTTCGTGTAATATGATTTTAAAATATGAACAATTACATTACAGTATAATCAACCCATAAACTTCCCAATGCTGGGACGTAGGCCTCTTCTCGGTGAAAGGAAGTAGGCCGTAATACACCACCTGGGCCCAATACGGGTTGATACGAGTAGATGTCATACGTCTTCGAAGTTTTGGTTCTAGGATATTCCTCTCGATGTTTTGAGAGCAGTGGTGATGAAATAATTTACACAAAGTAAATTAGGTACCTTCTGGGTCGAACCTACGACCTAGAACTCGCAAGTCGCGGCCGATATCCCCTGGGCCACCACTGCCCTCAATTAGATGTCAGATTATATGCTTTAATGGAAAATCATCAAAGTTCAGCCAAAATTTTTAAATACAGTGCCAGCTTCTTATTTTCAAAAGTCCGTCTCAAAGTTTCAAGACTTCTGTAATTTCTGAAAGTCAATGTAATCGAAGAGCCTATACACGTAGACACCAAAGAGCAAACCCACAAACAACAAACACTAACTCCTCACCAGATGACAAGATATCCAAAGCCACACGTACTCAAGTAAATTCAGAATTAACTCGCCAAATCGAAAAATTACGCACAAAGAGGAATACGTTATAAAAAATACACAATACAAATCACAGTATCGCCTGTTAATGATCTTGATGTCTCGCGATGATTGCAGAGAGAGATAGAAGATGCAAACATCATAAGTCCGAAAGAGACACAAGATGTGATATCTCACCGGAAACGGCGTTATATATGGTGCATTGTTAGTAACGAGATCGGTTTGTGTGTCTGTTCGTCCGTGGGCGGACTTGCGCACGCGTTCTTTAAATAGTGTATGAGAATTAAATTATTTTTTGATATGAAATTCTACGGTTCTCGGTGCGTTTAAATTTAGATTTGATATTTTGTACCTGGATTTTTAAACATAAAGTGTCTGTGAAGAGAGTAAATTGAGGCTGGAATAGTAATCAGTCAATTACAGGTGTTTGTAATGACCACTCACCATTTTAAGAAACGAACGATATACTACGAAACATTGTTTTGGGAAATTCCAAAGATTGAGTGCTCTGAAACCTCCGTTAAATCCAAAACAGTTTAGACTTGCAGAGAACCACTACCGAAAATCGAGGTATTCTTTCTGATATGTTTAAACCGAGGTTTAAACCTACCTTACCTCATCATCACTTTCTTGTCCTTACCTAAATTTATATGTGCTCGGCGCAATATCTTTCGGTCTTTTGTGTGTCATTATAATATGGCATTGGCATAAAGCTTCATCACATTTTGCGCCATTCTTCTGACTTCACTTTTACTAGATACATCCTCAAAAAGCTTTAAAACACTCTTTACTCCAAAATCACATACGACCACCTTAGTCTACCTTCCCCTATACATTTCAAAGGGGTGTTTCATGCATCTCAAAATGGTAGATACCAAATCATTAGTGAGTGACAAATGGTTCGCAGACGCGTGGCGAATACACAGATTTATCTGGTTGTAGAGATTTGGTTAACGCAACGCAACCAAGCGGAGAGGATGTACTTGTTAAGTATTTGATAGTTATCGGGGTTGTTAATGGTGGAAATCAAAGTCAGAGGAAGAAGTTTGGGGGCTTATATGAATGTTTTGAAGCAAAATTGCTACGGTTTTAATTTTAGGAAGATTTTGGAGTAAGTAATTTTGTCTCTCGCCTCCCATTACATGGGACTCATACATAATTGGCGAAATGTGTTCAAAATCTTTCGGAACTGTAATAGCTTCTGTTGAAACTGCAATATTGTACTATTGAGACCAACTAAAGACAGGTAGCATGATTGTGCAATACAAAATCGCCACAAAAAGTCTCACGGACAATAGTTGATCTGTAACCACCACTCATCGTAGGCGTCAAGCATTAAGCCTTTGTCATAACATCCTCATTAATTAATCGCCATCGTGTAATATCGCCAATTACGTCCATAGACTTCAGTAGACATTATAGGCGACGCAAAAAGTGCGGCCGTCACGGAGACTGCTCAAAGTAAGACTGACAGAGTGTCGGAGTATCATCATGGGCTATCGATGGTATAATTTTTAAATTAGGAAGCTTCTCTTTTTTTTAAAGATTATATATTCTGCAAACGGTGTTGTCTTCATCAACCACCTATCGCTTGATGCTTACAAAGGATCCCTGTAATGTGACTGTTGGTAATATTTACCACGCTGTTGCTTATATTTTACCGAGATTTAGATTTTATAGTAAAAACTTAAACTAAAATCATGCTTAATGGTTATGTACTCTATGTTCCCTTATCGCATTAAATCTTAACGATATGGATGACACGAATTTCTATGCCATTCTTTTCCAACCATTTAACTTTTTATGCAATCTGCCAAAATTGGAGTGCAATGTTCAAAAGTATGATTGATTCATATTTCGTACACACAACTGGATAGTTTGTCCGGGCTGATACGGAATCACCCGAGGACGCCCGACTGATCCTTCCGATCCTATTTGTATTTGAAATTCAAATTTGGAAATCCATTAGTGCGACTCGTCATTTTAATGTGACAGAGTATTGAGTTACTCTAATTGATCGGTGCTCTCCGTTCGTTTTTTTTTGGTTCGGTTCGGTTCGGTTCGTTCGAATTTCAAATTTGAATATGAAAGTTCGTTGTGCAGTTCTTTTTTTTTTCAATGTAATACGTTCGATATTATTGTTTGGGCTTCCGGATTTTGGTTAGGGCCTGTCATTGTACCGCTGGTGGGCCGGATGGAGTTGGTTTTATCAGCAGTACTTAATGAAATAAGTGGTATGATAAATTATAAGTTGGCATTCAATGGTCAAAATTATTTGCATTTCGATATTATTTATGATAAGGGAAAATGTATAGATTTTTTATTATGAGACACTATTTCGATTTTGACGTCAGAAACCGTTAAAATTTTGGCTGTATCGTCTAAATTTTCTTAAGGGAAATTAGAAGCTTTTGTGAGCTCTTTTGCAGATGTTACACATCTTTAGTACGATCTAAATAACTTTCATGACCGCGTATTTCGGCAATCGTACCGTATAATTCATATTAATGATCAAATCGATTCACAAATGTATCGATTTGCTTGTCAAACTTAATGTGCGCATGATCATTAATCTATATTTTTCGGAACCCGTTCCTATAAATGTGACAACGGCAGTTGCAGATAATTGATGCAAAAATAATCCGTGTTTTACGATTCGTACAAAAGACGATTGTATTGTGAATATTTTAGGGTTAAGTTAACGTAGATGTCGTTACTCCTTGAAATAAGAGCTTTCATAGTTACTAATCACTGTTGTATTTTCGATCATCTAATTTCAATCTGATGATTGAAACATGCGGCACGTGGCATGCGGCATGTCCTAGAACCAAAAATTCGAAGACATGTGACATCTACCAACCCGTACTGGGCCCGCGTGGTGGATTACGGCCCACTCCCTCTCATTGAGAGGAGGCCTGTGCCCCAGCAGTGGGAACGTTATAGGCTGAGTATGTATGTATGTATGATTGAATTATAATTAATAGTCTGCCTAGCTTTTTCCCCAACTAAGTTAACTGTACCTATGTGTAACTGTGTCGTCTTCCAGTATAACCGAATGCAGCTGAATAACAGTATTTTACATGGAGCGACTGTCTATCTGACCTCCACAACCCAGTTACTGGGTAATACGATAACCCTGATAAAATTGGCTGTCAGACTCTCGGTCTTCTGACGACCAGTAACGACTGTCAAAGATCCACGAATGACCATGGTGACCTGGCTTCATCATTTAATTTCAGTATACTAAAATACCTATTGATCAATATTTCTTCAGTAAATAAAGTTTCTTTGATAACGTTAGTGCACCGGACGACGCATTCAACACACAAACTTATCTACATTCTAGCCCAGAGTCGCATGTTTTATTGCTACTGACCGTTATGGTACACCGAATAAATGTAATAATACTCGTATTTACAAATCACCCGACCATAATTAAGATCCACACATAAAATTAAAAACAAAAACCGACGATATTGACAAGGAAGCAACATAAAAGGAAATGGTAGACTCATCAATAATGCATTCAATCAAAATCGATACTAATGAGAAAAAACTTATTATTTCGGAGGCAAAACAGTGGTAAGTGAGTTTTTGTCAATTAAAACAGCAAATAGGGTATAAAATGTTATCGGCGATAGACAGAGAGGCTTTTATCTTGCTCTGTCGTGCGTGGTGGGCGATGAAGCGAGGCGACACCTGCGAACATCTCGCGGTACTTGGGTGCGCAGGAGACAGCTTTTGTTTCGATAGAGTTTGAGGTGAACGCTTTGTGTCAGGTCACGTGATACTTTTGGAATCATCTTGTAAATGGTGTGTTTTAGTGCCATTTATTAGTCTGTCTGCTTCCTTGTGTATTCTCAGGTGAGTTAAATGCATAGAGAACGCTGCTTCCCATTCTCTAGTAAGTCCCTTAGTCACCTCTTACGACACCCACGGGAACAGATGGGATGGTGGTATTCTTTACGTCCTGCACCACAGGGAATAATACGAATAATAACTTGGCATATACGTGGCAACAGTAAAAAATAAATTACTCAAAATAACGGTTGCAATAAGAATGAGCAACAAAACTAATAGAAGATGGTGATCTGATTGAGAATGTAAATTAAAATAAAGTGCTTTTATTATATCACAGTAAGATGTGAAAAAAAAAACCTCGGATTTTAAACTTCTGAATGACTTATGATAACAAATCCAACCAAACACAATTGATTCATGAGATCATTATCTTATCTTATCTTATTGTCACAATTGAAATTATGTTATCACCGCTGCTCTCAAAACGGTGAAGGACAACATCGAGAAATCCTTCATGTCTTATAAACAAAAATTCCAAGCCATGCGACATCCACCACCCGCACAGGGCCTCAAGTCTGCTATTACAACAGTGTTAGAATGGTCTATCATTGATTTCATAATTGATGATTTTGATAAGTTTGGGAATACACTAATAAAATGGCGTCATTATGACTTTCCAATGGTCAGCCACTGACACTCCATTGAAAGAATGACATTTATTGGTAATCTCGTAAATAATGACAAATGAATGACTGACTTAAGCGGTAATCTGCTAAAATTTTAAAAGTTCCTAACATAATACCTATGTTAAAAAATAATATGTAAAAATATATATAAATGAAATCTGGCATGAATAAATGTTCAAATTTAGTAGTATTTTTTCGAAAATCATTTCTACTAACGGCTTTTATAATGATGGCACTACCACAATGTCATTATAACTCAATTCTATTACGAGACCATTGACCGACCACTGATCGACTATTATGAAATTAGCAGATTACGAACTTTTAGCAAAATGACAATGGTATCGTGTTGGAATGACGAATTTATAAAAATAGCAGACTTGGGCCCCAGGGCCTGCGTGGTGGATTATGGCCAACTCCTTCTCATAGAGAGGACGCCTGTGTCCTAGCAGTGGGAACATCTTAGGCTGACTATGTAATTGAATGTTGATATTCAAACAATAACAAAAGAGCCTCCTCCACACTGTCAAACCAACCAAACGAAGAAAGTAAAACGTCGGTTAATAATTACAGTGTAATAACTCGATTACTCCCCACTCGTTTAGATCACCACTATCGATATTATCACTTATCGATTGTCCGTCCGTCTGTAGTAACCGCAACTTTTTTGCGTTCAAGCGAATCCGATGGGGAAGTGTGCAATGGCGTTTTTATATCAATTTGTGTCAGGAATTGTGAGAAATTGAACGTTAGTTTATTAAAGAATTTGATATATTTAATCTTACTGAAGACATTTTCAGTTTTTCTGAAGACTTCTAAGATGAACCAGGGTTTATCTAAGATCTTAACTAATCTGATAAAAAAAACTACCAGCAACGGTTTGAAGTAATAGCAACAGCTCAAACGATGCATGAAGATGACGAATGATAGCAAAATGGTTTGGATTTAAAAATCGTGATTGAGCGTAAATTTGATATTGAAGATAGTCATAGACCAGAACTAGGTGCCTCTGGAAAATGACGATTGCAAACGTTAATGGGCATATTTTGGTTGGCTGGACACAGTATGTCCATGATAAAGAAAGTAGAAAAATATCAAGATGATAACGTTCGAAAATAAGTCTAATAATAAAAATAGACTATTTCTATATTAACAGTCCATTAGGATTATTGGTGTCTAGGCGTGAGAAATGAAACCCATTATTAAACTTTACAACCAGTAACATTAGAAAAGGATCATCGAAAATACAATCCCAGATTCGCTCTGCTCCTCAAAAATGGAGTAACTCGATACGATGTTTGTGTCCCGACTTCGCATCTGTCATCGCATATTGAGTCAACCCCCAAACGCTTCTCAATCCTTGCATACGCATCCGATTGACAATGCGGAAATTTGCATACGCCATTTAAGGGTTAGAAAAAATTATCATATGATTACTTTGGCACTCCATTTCGTTTGATTCTGATCTTTATGGTGATGGACATAAAGTTCAATATATTTAGAAAGGTGAAGAGTAAGATTCGAATGCTCTTTTGAAAGATTTTTCTTTCATATGCCAATACATTTTGAACTATGCTGTAACAAGCTAAAGTACATTTTCGTTCGTTTCACCAGTTCATGGGAATACTCAACCCTCAAATGGCTTATGATAATTTTTCCTTGAATTATTTTTGCTATCATTTTTCAATAGCTCATTAGTGTGTAGCTATCGGTCCGTAAGTGGCATCGGGCAAAGCCGATATTGTTTGGGATCCATGGATCTCCTCTCCATATTGTGTCACGACCGATTTTATGGGCATCATTTGAATTTTTGAACCTGATTTGCATGATTGTGATTTAGTGTTTATTTTTGTGTGAGATATGATGTGGATTTATGGTTTACGTTCAAATGCACTTAATCTATGAATGGGCCGTTTCGGTTCGCATAATGTGGTAAGAGGTTAAAATGGTATGGAAATTGGCGTTGATAATGCTAAATGCTAGTGACGTGTCTACTTAGACACAATTTTGTTTGTAGTGCCAATTCTAAATGGTATTTTAGTAATTTTGGTGATTGGGAGTTTAAATGTCATCAGCTTCAGCCTATGATGTTCGCACTGGTGGGTGCACAGATCGCTCAGTGAGGTGGAGTAGGCCAGAATTCACCACGCGGGCCCAGTACGGGTTGGTAGATGTCACATCTTCGAATGTTTCTAGGAAAAGCCGGTTTCCTCACATGTTTAGGTACCTTCACCGTTTTGATAGCAGTGGTCATGATATAATTTAAACAAACTGAAACGCTTGACTGATGATCTACAATTCGGTAAAGTCAAAGTCAAAGCATTTATTTCAAATAGGCACTTAAAAGGCACTTTTAAACGTCAACATTTGCATTAAAATAGAAATGATTCTAGTCGCCCTTTCCAAAATGTAGTTTCGTATGGAGAAGAATGGGCAAGAAACTCCACCGTTACTCTTTTAAAATGTTTAAAGTACAATATTTAACCGTGTAATGTACCGTGTGGTGCCGGACGTAAAGAATAGCATCATCCCATCACTTTCCGTGGGTGTCGTAGTAGGCGACTAAGGGACTTACTAGAGAATGGGCAGCAGCGTTCTGAATGCATTTTGCCACCATACTGCGATCGCCAACCCGCCTGCCAAGCGTGGCGATTATGGCAAGCCTACCAAATTGGGGGAGGCCTATGTCCAGCAGTGGACGTCTTCCGGTTGAAACGACAATATTTAACATAGTACATTCATTATATAATTATGTGTCAAAATGGTGCACCCAGAATACAATTATGATACCAAGGTAAGTCGCGGTGGTTACCACTGGGCTATCACTGCTGAACACAATACAAGCATACATAGACGATACTACTACTTAATATGTAGTTAGTAGTTACTACTATACTACCTGTTATACATATTAATATAATATATTATAACATTACGCCTATAATCCACGAAGGGTTACGCAGAGCTGGGTTACCTGAGTTCAATGTGGTAACTGGGTTACATAATAGTACACCCACATTTCGCCAGTTGTGCAAAACAGGGGCGAGCCTATTGCCATCATCAAGCTCATATCCAGACTTCGGGCTATGAGAAATTCCAGTTATAAAACCTAATAATACTTCGCCTGACCTGGCAATCAAACCCAGGACCTTCTGTTTAACAGTAGCACTAGGGACCACTAGACAAACGAGGCGGGCAGTTAAACTTATCGTACCAAAAACAGTACAGTTTTTAAGGGTCTTCAGAAATCTCGTGAAGCGTATCCAACTTTACGATCATGAAAGATCTATCACTATCTAATGGTTAGTCGACTTTTTGCTATTATCGAGACTTTAACGCCTATAAAATAACGAGTGATTGAATGATGATAGAAAAAACGTAGAAAACAACTAGAGTTACTGATATAGCTCGCAGAACTGGAAAGCTGCAGTGGCAACTACCCATGGTCATTGGAGCAGAAAACTTGGTCATGGGTAAATGAGACAACAATGGGGACCCGTAGATTAACGAATATAGAAGATCTAGGAAGACCAGTTAAATACATTCTTGACACCATCTGGAATTATCTTTAATTTTACCAACAGGCAACATTGTCGTAGAATCAATTCCAGTAAAAAAAAAAAAAACACTTTACAATAACAGCCAATTAAACAATATACTCATATTTCTGTGTTTATCCAACGCGTGGTCTATTATTAGCCAAAACAACAAAAACAATTCCACACACAGTTCTATTTACCTTTTTAATTCAATCGTCTACATTCCACAAAAAAACTAACAATGGTTGTCCGATCGCTGGCCACTGAACAATTTCATTACGATCAGCGCTCACGCACATAACCTCAAAAACACAAAAGCTAAATAAATCGACCGGGATACCATTTATCAAACTGCCGCCTGCATTTTTAATTAGTAAAAAACATATTCGGACAGTGCGCAGTGGTGCGTTCCAATCTGCTTCCGATCTTGGCCTTTCTGACCTTTCGCTCCCACTTACCATCTATATATAGCTCCATCTCTGTCAACCCCGCTTTAGTAATTAGTTTCTCATGTATAGAGCTTTTGTTTAGAATGACATGTGGCGTCTGTTACCAACAGTTAATTATGGGCAGTTTTTTAACGATTCGATGGTATCGATACTGTATCGATGTATCGCAATCGTAATGAGCACATCCCTTGTACCGACTATATTAATTAATGGTGGTTGGAATATCGTAGAAAGTGAAATAGTGTAAGTGTTAATGGCGCTGTCTGACGTAGATTTGTTAGTTTTAACGGTTTTTCTATATTTTACGTTGAAAATGTCATCGTTCCATGTATCGCTGTTTTATACCGTATCCAGTTAGAAAATTTTCGTTGCAGCTTCTAGTGAGTTATTTTGTACAGATGCAAGATCATTTGGAATTTTTACTCATATCTATGGGTTTTAAATTAAAAGTTAGTGAAAGCATTTCTTTTTGTGGATATTATGATCTATCTATAGGATAAGGCAACGACATGGCGACTATCTTAGAAGGGTGTCTGGTAGTAGCTGGATGAGACGAAAATTGATTTGTATGGTGTGCAATAGAAGAGGCATTTATGTCCAGCAGTGGACTGCTGTAAGCTGATGAAGATGGGCTAAGGGCATGATGACTTTGTGACTATACGAACTATACATAAGCCTTACAATTTATAATTAATGATTGTATAAAAAGTGACGTTAGTATGCCGTTCTTATTTTTATTTATTTATTCAACCAGAACTATATAAAGCCAATTACACTGATGAAATATAAAACTGAATTCTACTTTGTACTATACCATAGACGGTTATAATCCATTAGACCAAGGATTAGCTTAATCTTGTAGTACAATCGATTAACTTGTAAAAACTACAACAGTTTTACAATATTTTACAATAGCTGTTACTTTCTTTTCTGTATCCCTTATACGACCTAACGGCCTACAGCAAACAGTTATAAATAACTCCATTGTAAGTATGGATACAATGACAGATTATGTTAAATTCAACTTTGACACGCGAAGTTCAGCAAGGCGCATTCTTAGGACCAATAGTATTCTTATTAGAAAGCATTCATTTATACTAAGTAGTGACGTTTTTACGGCCACCATAACCGTTGGTAGTATTTTATATTCAGTCTTTTTACATAATTGTGGGTAGCAAAAACAAAAAAAAAAAAACAATGATAGATGGATTGGAAGTAAAAGTTAATTTTTTGCGTACGATGTATAGCTAAGTGAAATTCTTTTTCCTGGTCTATAAGCCTTCGATAGAATGTACTGGGCTTGTTGAGTAGTTGAAGTGTAACATATTAGACTTTTTTGAAATGATTCATGCTGATCTAGAAAGGGAGGAAAAAATAGGACATGTTTATAAGCTAGTTGGCATCTCGTGCGAGCAGTTAAAGTCAAATGAACGATTTATTATTCTGCTTCTTGTAATTGACTACTAGTGCTACAAAGTTCTTGTTTTACAACATAACAGTTCTTTCAAACTTGCAATAATTTGCTACATGTATGACGCTTGACACGAACACAAATGAACCTTGATAAAACATAAATTATTGTGACAAAAACTGATGGTCTGGTCAAGTAAAAATGTTCCAAACAGTACCTACAGTGATAATGATCGAATGATGTGCGAGCGTAATCATATCAGTGAAAGGGCTAAAAGCTAACTTAAAATTGAGACAAAATTCTAAGTATTCAGTATTAACTGGTATGTTAGTAACAGGTCTATTTTCCAAACAGCCACTTATAACCTAGGTGAATAAGCTAGCAAAACAGAAGAAAGAAGCAACAATCATGTTCTAGCTCAAATGAAATAGCTTGATAGCGGTAATCTTCTAGCCAATATTACAAAATTTATAATAGGAACATCTAATCCAAAAATTGTAAATTATGGTTCACCAGGTTCCACATGGATGCGCTATCGGAACCATCGACCACTTCCCCGTTCATCAAATTCAAATTACGATCGACAACCACCTTTTACTAATAAAAAATCATTCGACCATCGGTCAGTAATTAACGATGCCGAATTCGACCATGCTATTGACCTTACGCAAAGCCAGTATCATTGTTACCAAATTCATTCCAACATTCAATAATAACCTCTATTACTTTCTAAATACGAATCATACATCGATCTTCAATCGTGTCTTCATCCTTGAAATTTCTGCGATCTACTTTGAACTCTGTACTTTTTGCTTTATGGTTGTATTTAGCTTGTTTCTCCGCTTGACTGATGTCCGTTACGGCTGGCTGTGCACCTGCAAGACGGTCACCAATATGAATGTAATTAGGGGCACCACACATGTAAAAGTGTGTGGTTGCGTTAAGGAAGTCCTTTGTAACGATGCGGAACCTTGGCCTAAGAATTGAATGAAAATAACTGGTCTTTTGTTGTGTCGTTCAATTAAATGATCGAAAATCAGATGTTGTTTCTATGAAAATGTTTTTTTTAAAAGTAGCGCATGTGTAAAACTTATTATGTTCATTCTAGATTTTTCTTTTGTCATGAATGAGTCGCTTATGATTTTTCGTTTCATTATTCCCTTTCGTTGAATAAATTCAATGTACTGTAAATGTTTTAACGACAGTTCTTGCTTCTGTAACTGTGTATGTGTGATCTTCAGTGCAGCTTTGCTATTAAAGTACAAGCACCAGGGTATCCCGCACAATTTAAATTTTATTAGGTTTTTTTGCAACTTGGAGGTCAGTGTCAGGTTGTTTATTGAATGTTTGGCAAAATATGACTCGTAACCGTAGTATATGGCCTTACAATCATTAAAGTCATCAATAAAGCCCAAAGTGATAATGAGTATGAGTTATTTATTTTATTTTTCAACATTATTCAACATCACCTTTGTGGTTTATATACTTGGTATATCGGTTTTCTAATCCTAAGATTCCCCTTCTTGAAAAATCTTCATCTTGATCGCTTAAAAAATCATGTAAGGCAGCAATCACTTCCTCATCATTGCCGTATTTGTGACCTGTCAGTTGATCTTTTAACAGCGGGAACAGGTAGAAATTACTAGGCGCAAGGTCAGGTAGGTACGTGAGCAGTGGTGGCCAAGTGGTAACGGCTGTGACTTACGAGTTGTAGGTCATGAGTTCAAACCTGGACAGGCGCCTCTCATCGAGAGGAGGCCTGTGTCCCAGCAGTGGGAACATTATAGGCTGATGATGATGATGATGAACTGCTCTCAAAACGGTGAAGGAAAACATCGTGAGGAAACCGGCATGTCCTAGAACAAAAAATTCGAAGACATGTTACATCTACCAACCCGCACTGGGCCCGCGTGGTGGATTACGGCCCAATCCTTCTCAACGAGAGGTGGCCTGTGTCCCAGCAGTGGGAACATAATAGGCTGATGATGAAGGTCAGGTGAGTATGGAGGATGTTCCATCAATTCAAATCCAGCTTGTGTGCGCGGGCGTTATCTTGGTGAAACAACACAACTTTAGCAAGTTTGCCGCGGCGATTTTTGCGTATTTCCTGACGCAGTTTTGTTATTTGTTCTACATGTAAGGGCCCCGTAATAGTGGCTCTATGATTGAGGTATTCAATCATTATCACCCCCGGGCTGTCCCAGAAAAGAGAGCCCATAATCTTACCGGCGGATGGAATTGCCTTAATCTTCTTAGGCGTTGGAGATGACGGCCTCTTCCAAGTCATGGACTGTTGTTTCGTTTCAGGATCATAATAGTGGAGCTATGTTTCATCCATAGTTACGAAGCGAGCCAAAAATCAGTCAGGATCTTGTTGTAACAATTCCAAATTGATTTGAGAAATCTCTCTTGTCTTGTTTGTTTATGCTCGTCTGTAAGCATTCTAGTCACCAAGCGCGCTGATACTTTTTTCATGCCCAAATGTTCATGTATACTTCCTATCGAAATCTTTAGTTCTTCAGCTACAAAACCAACAGTAACACGACGATCTGCCAAACAATTTTTTCAACGTTTTTATTATATGTTCGGTAACTGCCGTCGTAGGGCCTCCAGAGCGCGGTCGTCTTTAGTTAAAGTTCTTCCTCTCTTAAACTCGGCACACCACCGCACAACCGTAGAATACGGAAGAGCAATAACCCCTAATGTTCCTTTCAAGTCTAGATTTACTTGCTCACTAGTAATTTTTTTCAGGCAGAGATATTTTACTACGGCGCGAATTTCAAATTTATCCACTTTGCGTACCACGCTGACACGATGAAAAAAAAAAAACTGCTATTTTAAAAATAAGAAAAGAAAATTAATAATTTTTGTTTTTTTATTTTATCATAAATGTTTGGGCTTTACCTGCCAGTATTTACTTTTTTGTTGTTCAAGGAGTTTATATGCCATTATCACTTTTTATTGAACACACCTCGTAATTCATGTTGAAGAAAAGTTGAATTTCGTGAGCTGCTCTGGCGCATCCTTGAGCTTTAATTGATGTACTTTTTATGTGCTCCATTTTACTATCGGTGCACTTCATTTCTGTTTGTCCAAAGTAATATAAACGTTATCCTACTTTTATCCACCGCCACCATCCTCAGTTATTATGCAGCCATGTTCCTCTATTTTAGTATTTATGTAACTTTAACTCTTTTTTTTGATTACTGATACTTACATGCGTGCACTGAATGGACAGGTCCACTCAACCTGTGTGGTTCTTTCCTCAAAAGACCATTTCAGACACCAATCCACATGGTCTTCACATGATCTGACCAAGATTATGTCTGGACTTTAAAAGAGACTGTGACCTCTGAGTTTGTTTCGGCCTTTCTTCTCAGAGTAGTCAGATAGGAAACGCCGACTTCATCTAGTTTAAAAAATATGATTGATGTGTAAAAGTGTTTGTACAAACCTACTTACAGAAATAAAATCATTTATCATTCATTTATCATTAACATTTAAATAAGTAACACTTTAACCTATTTCCGCAAGCAGTTAGATATTTGATTGCAATTGTTTAAAAAAAAAACATTATTATCTTCATCTGCTTCATTACGGACAGGGTCGATAGCACGAGCCCTTCGGATCAACGATGAATCAATTAACGAAAGACGTAATTTATTTCAATCTGATTGTAATGAGTTGTAGTCTTTCTGGGGAGGCACCGATATGGTGGCTGTCTTATAGCTTCTGTATTGATAGATAATGTCGTGCCTGAGGGTGTGCTGTATACTGATTAGCTATGGGGTTGGAAATGTGAGTCATATGAGCTTTATATGGAATACGTGGGTTATGAATGAAGAGTTACATTGTTTCAATATGATTGGTAATGTAATTTTGTTATAATAGGTAATAAAAGACGATAGTTGCCACTTCGAAACTACCTTTTGGAAGGGGCAACTAGAATAAGTCCTCTTTTTTGTAAATGACGCTGAAAAGTGCTTTTTAATAAACGATTTAAAAATAAATAATTTGACTTGGATACAAAAGTATTATATAGTGATGTTCAAGTATCTAAAAACCACGTATTTTTAAGATTGATACAACATTTATTGCGGCTATGGATCAAATATCCTCTCAGAAGAGAAAATTAATCTTCTTCATGTAAGTAAAGTACTGTATGTCAATGAAAAGTTTACGATTGGCCCTTTTTTCACAATTTTTTTTAAAATTTGCTAAAGATGCACACCGCGTTTTTTTTTTCTAACCCTGAGGTTGAAGTTTAATAAGTTGGACTGAGTTCAACTTATATCGTGGGCTACAGATCTTTCCTAGTTTAAAACGCAAGGGTCTTTACCCACCTGTAATAGCCATTTTCTTATTGAAATAACACTGACTTTACCTAGGCTATGTCTTTTGGTTAATAAATGATAACTTACTTACTTTCTATGAGCAGATATCAGCAACCAAGCCAATATTTCAACACATACAATTTAAAGTGGCTTCCAAATAAAAGTTGACACAAAATTCACCAGAAAAAGGCATAATTATCGTTGAAAACGGACCCTTTTACACTCATTTAACTAACGCAGTGTATCGGCCGGTGGGAGTGTAATCGGTTCCTATCGGGCAGTCGATCGCGGTTCGATTCCCGCGGGTTGTAATTAGATTGTTAGTCGCATGCGATATTAACGTGTTATGTTGTGAGGTGAGTAGTCTTGATACTTGCCGGTAGTTTCGTATCTTGTGTATATCAAATTGAGTTGTCTTTGCAATGTCAGTAATGTATCGACAAACGTGTTACAGGTGTTTCTATAGGCGATGTCAATTTATTTTAATTAAGCGTTTTTTTATACTGGATTCATAATACCAACGTAATATTTCATTCCAATTATACCTTGTAATATTTCCCGAAATCAATCAAGTTAAGCTACGCTTGCTGCGGCTGTTCCGTGGATGAGTGACCATTTTTTACATACCAAGAGCCCTCCGTGCCTCGGAAAGCACGTAAAACCGTTGGTCCCGGTTGTCATTCGTGGATTTTTGACAGTCGTTACGTATCGTCAGAAGCCCATAAGCCTGACAACCAGTCTTACCAAGGGATTCTGTGTTACCCAGGAACTGGGATGTGGAAGTCAGATAAGCAGTCGCGTCATACAAATTAGTACTAGCTACATATGGACTGGAAGACGACTCCTAAATAGTTTGAAAAGGCTAGGCAAATGATGGTATAAGCTCAGTGCCTGCTTCTCTTTCTAATCTATATTTAGTACAGTACATGGTGATATAGACAGCTACTGTCGATTGGATAGATAATTAATCCCAGTTAGTTTTTTATTTAATTTCCATTCACATTACCCTCTAAAAATTCTCATTACAAGCTAAATATAACACAATTTCAATACCTAGCAAATGCAATTAAAAAATTCTAATGACTTATTTCCAAGTATCAAGACTGCTATCTCCCCTCAGCCGATACATTTTGATGTCGATAAGAAAGTCTGTTGAGAATTTAATATACATAATTTCTTTTAACGTATGGTCAGTGTTTCTATGTCCTCCATGTTGTACTGCAGACATCGATTGAAATTGTTTTTTTTTATGAAGCGATAGGGCAGCGGTTAATGATAGAAAGGCTAGGAGTTCAAATTGTGCCCAACTTCGTAATTGTTTTTATTTTTGATTATAATATATTGCATATTTTGGATTAGCTTTTTATTTGTCGTAGACAATCTGGATTAATATAAAAAGTTGTCTAAGAAAAACATGATTTGATTGTTAGTTATTTAACTGCTTAAATAATTGTGTACAAAATTTTGGGACAGAAAAAAGGGTCCCTACTGTTATTGCGTTAGTCATTCTCGTGTGTTTTCCAATTTAGATTTATTGTTAAAGTTGGTAAGATTTGAACAGGAATCGGGCAAATTTTAGGGAAAATAAAGTTAACTTTTTTGCACATGTTGGAAAACGACGTTGAGTAAAAAAAAAAAAAAAATAGAAGTTAGTTTATTAGAACGCGAAAGAACCGTTAATTTTTCGAGCCTGCTGAGTACTGGGTCTTAGTACAGATACGAGCTTATGATCTTGGTATTTTCGTAAAATTCAAAAGCGATTTTCTCCTAAAACATTGAATGAAATTCTTTACGAGCAAAGTATTATTGAAATCATATAATAATACCTCGGTATTTTTTCATTTCACGGGAAAATCGCGTTTTTTAAAAAAAATCCTAAGTGTCAGGTATATATTTTACACTTCATGATTATTTTTCGAAATATTTCTAGCAACAATGTTTTCTTACAAATCTAGCCTCACTCAAAATAGCAGAGCTTTTAACTCGAACAAAGCTCAGCTACGTCGGAAGGGGCACAGACACCGGGCTGCACTGTACGATTTACAGCTTTTACGCTATTTTCAATTAAAGTCCTAATGGCTCATGGGCCACCGATGCGCCGATTGTCTAATTGTTGAACTATATAGAGTGGTGCGACTGTGATTTTTGGGGGTTTCGTGTGACAGGACACTTTTTATTGCATGGTGAATGTTATGTGTTGGAAGATAAAAAGGTAGATATTATAGATTAAATTATGTCTATATGACCTGGATAAAATGTGAATCACTGTAATTTCCATAGGAAACCTTAACTACAGTATAACAGTGAGATTCGCTAATTACCTAGGTAATTAGCGAATATTAGATTGTTAACCCCCGACGCTAAAAGGAAGTTATAAGTTTAACCGATTTGTATGTGTGTCTGTCTGTGGCACCGTTTCTCTTAAACGGGTGAATAAATTTGAGTGATTTTTGCAGTTAAAATAAGGTTTTATAGCGGTGGTTCTCAGACATGTTTCATCAAAATTGGTTCAGCCGTTTAAAGATTATCAGCTCTTTTCTGGTTGATGAAGGGATTTTAGCATTTTTGCACGGGTCTGATCGAGTTTGGTTTTCTATTACTTTAATGATATTAGACGAACAAAGTAATCTTGAACTGATGCTGGAGTATCACCTGGAATTTCCAGGATACCCAAGTTACTCATCAACAAACAGCAGAAGTATCGTGTTTGGGCTCATTGAAAAGATCCCAATGGTTATATATTAGGAATGAGGTTAATTTCGTTACAAACTTCACTGTAGGAAACATACGTAAAGCTGCGCAGATTTAAGCGTGACATGTGTCGATCGTAGCGTGTTTACTATTATTATATTAAGTTTACAAAGCCGGAAGTAAAAGTTAAATTAAACATTTAAAAAACCCCCGACCCACAAAAAAACCTCTTAAAAGTAAAAAAAAAATATTTATTGGCCTTTTAAGTTGCAGGTAATATTTTGATCAAAGCATTGTCACGTCGGGGAATGGACAATGCAAACGCCAAACAGACGATGCACAGCCATAATGAATGTAACTATGCTATTTTTAGAAAAGATAAAATTTTCATTAGCCGTCTCCCGACCCGACTATGTCCAGTGCTGGACATAGGACTCCCTCAAAAGAGGAATTTCGCCATAATCGCCACGCTTGGCAGGCGGGTTGGCGATCACAGTATGGTGGTAAGATGCTTAAAAACGCTGCTGTCCCTTCTCTAGTAAGTCCCTTAGTCGTCTTCTACAACACTCACGGGAAGAAATGGGATGGTGCTATCTTTTACGTCCCACACCACACGGAACCACACACATCTTTTATCTTTAAGCACCCTTTTAAATAAGAGGGTTCACAAAATCTGTTTTTTCTGTTTTGCGTTTTATTTATCGATGATTTTAATGACTATAATTCATAAATACACACTTGTAGCAGTCACGAATCTTATTATATAAAACGTGCAACCTGAAACTGACCTACAAATTGCAAAGAAACGTAACAAAATTTGAATTTCGCGGGCTACTTTAGCGGATCACCAACCTATGCGAACAGATTTAGCACTAATTTTGAAGTTACAAACAAATGCTTTCTGACTAATCAAAAGTATTAACAGCTCTATAAACTTCCTCCCCGTCCCCAAGCCACACCCTTTTGTAAAAACTTTCCTCTTAATCGCCGCGCGTTACAATCATAATGTGCTAAGTTTTCGCCCCGGACTGGACCAGATCGAACGCAGACGAATATTGGACTTACCCTAAAGATTATTGGACTTGCCCCTTTAAGAATATTGTAGGGGTAACTAATATTGCAGCTAATTATGATTGTTAATGCGTTTTGTTTTGAAGTCTTCTGAAGCTGTTTTATTGTGTAAAGTTGTAAGAAACATCATGTTTGGAATTGTGTTTTGTTGCCTAGAGTTCATGGTTGTTATTTTGTACAATAAACGCCTTAACAGGTAATTCAATGATTGCTATTACTAAAAGGTGCAAAACTGACGTTATCACCACGATGAGTTAAATGATTTTATTGCTACAAGTAGGTTTGTACAAGCACTTTTACACGTCAATAATTTTTTTAAACTAGTTAACTTGCCGAAACAAACTCAGAGGTCACAGTCTCTTTTACAGTCCAGACATAATCTTGGTCAGGTCATGAGTCGATCATGTAGATTTTTGTCAGAAATGGTATTGAGGCAAGAACCACACAGATTGAGTGGACCTGTCCAGTCAGTGCACGCATTTGCCAGTAATCAGGTTTGGTTATCGGTTGCTGAAGTAGTGATCGCAGATTTTCGATCAACACAACATCACGCCTTCTTTCCCCGAAGGGTTGGGCTGCGGTATACCTATAGTACACCCACCTTTAGTCAGCAATACAATGTGCCATTTGTGTGTTGTGTTTTCGATCAAATCAATACGTTGATTTGTGTACACAAGTTATAGGTTGTTTTATATCTTTTCCCGCTGTGGGTGGTGCGGGAGGGCGTGTCAGACTTTTACTTACTTAAACCCACCCGTTTTCCCTCAGTTGCCTGTGTGCCAGGGGCCACAGTATCTCTTTCGAACAACCCGCACCCCTGGCAGGCATCGGCCCTTGCGGACCCCACCAGTTGGTACTGACATCTCTTAGAAAGCACCGCGTGGAACACAACGTCTCCTGCTGCGACTATGGCCGTGAGGGCACATAGATTGCCTCTCCCTCACGTGCGCCGCCTCCCTCTTCGTGAGTATTACTGCTTCGCAGAAGGAGATAACGGCTAACCATGCACTCTCACTCCGTACCATGGCCTGGACCAGGGCCGGACGCGAGAGATCGCCTCCATGAGGACACGGCGGTGCTCCGCTCAAGCCGGGCAGACCTCCACCGTATGCTCCACCGTGTCCTCAGGGCGATCTACGCAGAAATTGGAACCTCCCGAAACAATTGTTTCCGGTGAGGACCTGCATCAGGCGGAAGGTGAGGTCACCGTGGCGCCTCTCAATCCACTCGTCGAAGAGAGGACTTACCGCCACAATTGTGGCGTGCCCAGTTGTAGGTTGATACAAATTTTAGGCCATCTTTATGTCCTGTCATACAAAATACTACACAGTGAAAAAGTCTTAACCCACTTTTGGCTTTGTCATAGCCAGGTAATTAATAAGTATGAAATATGTCAAAATAATGTTACACTACTCTTACAGTAAAAGATAATTTTAAAATCGTAACCGGTTGGTACCCTAGGACTTAGAAACGGAGAAGAGATAGGATAGACGACCTCAAACTCACAGCGGGTCCTAACTAGAGGAGAGTGACTCGTGATAGAATACGTACATTGTATTCTATCACGAGTTTTTACGACGATTTCTAGAGGAGGCCTTTACCAAGAAGCATGTTGAATTAATCAAGGGATATACTGTAACTTGGATGACTGTAAAAACCAAAAATTATTCAGAATAAAGAGGAATTATTATAATATAATTATGTAACAGATAGGAGCTAGGCGGCTCTATTTTCATGAATCAATATATTGATGGCCCCCCTTTTCAGCGTAAATCCTGTTTTTTTTTTTTTAAATACGTGTTAGATCTTGTGTTTGTACTAGTTTTTCTTTACGAATAACTTGTAGCACCTCGTGACAATTAAACAAAGAGCATTAAGCGCTAAGATCGGCGAGACATTCCGTCGACTACTTACGTTTGACATATTTTACAGAAATCCTACCGGCACGCTATAATGAGTGTCATATTCGGTGTACGATCGGCAGAATAGGAAGAAAAGATTATTTTATCCATTTTTTTTGTTGTTAAAAACATACCATCCTGATTCTAGACCCTTCACTGCATTGACATTTTTCGTAGGTTATTAAAAAAAAAATCTCTTTTGTAGACACCAGCTGATAAAAAAAATCACCGACGAAACATTTAAATTTTAAGTATTGTATCCATGGTAACAGATTGCTCGTCAATGTTCCGGCCACTCTAATACGTGAAATGGATTGATAGAAAAATCTTACAGATTTTGGAAAACCGTTGATGGTATGCGACTGAAAACAATTTCGGTACATCGCGATTCAAATTATATTGACAAAAAAATAGAAGGCTATTAATTTCTATCGTAGTAGTTCTTTACTGCTTGTCTTATAAATGTATTTATTAACGAGGTAGAGGACTTAACTTAACAAAAAAAAAACATAAATATTATAAGAACATAATACCTTTTGTGGGGGCACGGGAAGAAAGAAATAATTAGTGGGTATTAATGAAATCCAACAAAAGTAGTTTTAATAATGAATCTTATATAAGTATAGCACTATTTGAAACAAGCATCAGGTCTTGTCAATAAATAATTTAACTTTGATAAAAAGACAAAAGCCGTCTTCGCGTGTCCACCAGCAGCACTATCAAGTTGACTTTACAATAATCTAATATCTAGTTTTATAATACCCTTCTTTTTAATGTAAAGTCTCATAAATATAACGCAACACTGTGTATTGTATAAAAATGCGCTTAGATACGTATCTGTCACGCAATGTCTACCTGAATTAAATGTTGCAATGTCTTGTCATATAATAGGCAAGAAGTTAAATATGGATATAATTGTAGACAGCAAGTCTATTCAGGAAAATAATCAATATTAAGTGCCACGTTGGTGTAGTGGTCGCAAGTGCTACTGCTGAGTTTGAGGTTTGATTCCCAGTTCGGGCAATGTTACTGGGATTTTCTATCTGGCATTTCTCAGTGGCAATCCAAAGTCTGGATTTGTGCCCGTTTGTTGGCAATACGTTTGCCCCTTGTTCAAAGGCAAAGTCAAAGTCAAAGCATTTATTTCAAATAGGCACTTAAAATTAAAGGCACTTTTGAGCGTCAACATTTATATTAAAATAAAATTGATTCTAGCCCCTTCCAAAATGTAGTTTCGTATGGAGAAGAATGGACAAGAAACTTCACCGTTACTCTTTTAAAATGTTTTAAGTACAATATCTAAAAAACATACAGTATATAATATGTGTGAAAATGATGCACGTAGAATAAAATTACCGTACCAAAATCGGTAATAAGAGTGAAAGGGAAGCAATTACAGATACAATTAATTTTATGATAGATAGGTACATGGTGCTTACATATTTACAAACATTGTAAAAGTAAGTACACGACTGTCCTTGAATATTAACAAGTAATAATGATACATGGGACTTAAACGTAAACTAACTGGTGAAATGCGGGTGTAGGATACTACAAGTACAGTCACGAGCAATAATATGTATACACTTACCAACTTTTAAAAGTAATTTTCTCCACTTTTACTAATTGTAATCTTATTTTATGATGAAAATAATATTTTGGAACCCACACTGTAAAGAAATATCTAAGTTATCTCGAGGCTGCAATCGCTATTTAAAAGAAAATCGCTTTTGAATTTGGCGATGTGTTTACATGTTATTGCTCGTGACTGTACACCTCTACCAAACTCTTCGGTGAAACAAGGCGTGATGTTATGTTAATCAATATTGTTGAATAAATTAAAATTACAAGTTTCGGTTCACATTTTGATTGGTGACAGGGTGTGTCTACAGAAATAGATGTGTACCTACCTACTTTAGAATTCGAATTCCAATAACTGGGTTGTAGGAACCAGATTAGCAGTCGCTCCATGTAAAATACTGATATTCAGCTGGATCTGGTGAGACTGGGAGCCGACCCCAACACAGTAGGGAAAAGACTCTATGGGAAAAGGATTGTACCTTATTCAAGTTGCTTTAAACTTTCATTCCTCCATTATTCTCATCTAATTGTCAACTGAAGTTGTCATATTTCATGTAGTTTCTAAGATATGGAAATATTTCAGAAATCTACGGAATCTTATTTTTGGTCTATCCCTTCTTCTTCTTAGCGTGTTGATAGCAATCTAAATACAGTCAGCCCAGAATTTGGTCTATACCTTTTTTTGGCAGAAGAATCAGCATCATCCCATGCCCTATCCCAATCTATTTGTGATTGACGCAACATGTCGTTTTCTTTCATACTTCTCTTCATAATTTCGGTAGTCACTCTCCTCATCACCATCTTCCATACAGGCCATCCGTCGTTTCCTCCATCCACATTCACACTCAAAACATTACTCACGACATTTTCCTCATTCCTAAAATTAAAAACCAATTTACATCCGCACCACATTTGCTAACGCTACGCAACAGTCTACGCGATACATCCGACACACCCAAAGAGTAGCGACGTGTAAAATCTGCATTTCTTTGAGATGCACTTGTCCTCCCCCCACCTCCCCCCCTAGACGGCTCTTAGATAAAGAGGGCTCTACTTTCGCGCGCTTTGAGCAGACTCCCAGGGTTTTGTTAGGAGTGCTACGTCCTACGTATAGAGGAGTTAGTTGTTAGGTGTTGTTTTGTACACCGTACGATAGAACGGAGCCAGGTTAGGATTTCTATTGTCTTCGAAAGTATGAGGATATAAATCTGTGTTTCGTTTAGATTTGTGTGTATGCTGTTGGTGCTGTGAATTTGTTTTTTGGTTCTGCATTATGCAGACAGCGGTCCTTTCAATAGCATTCGATACTTGACTCACAATGGGACGGTTTGAAGGGAAAAATTGAATTGCATTCAAATAATTTATCAGCTGCTGAATATGGGTATCACATTCAGTACTAAATTGAATTGTCAATTTCCCATAATACCTTTGATGTCGATAGTTCATCACAATAATGCAACACATCTTTGACAGATCTTCAGAAGCCCGAAAGTCTGATAAGGTCTTACCAAGGGGTACTGTATTGCCCAGTAACTGAGTTGTGGACGTTGCTAGATAAGCAGTCGCTCCATTTAAAACACTGGTATTCAGCTGCATCCGGTTAGACTGGAAATCAACCCAAACTTGGGCTAGGCAGATGATGATCTACTTCGATACAATAATGCATGTGGTATGGTGACTGTTCTAAGTAATTAGAAAATTTGGGTTGCAAGTCCATTGGAGCATAGAATGAAAAATTACAGAGCTAGGAAAACATAAATTTATTCGAATGTCTCGTTCTGTTTGCTACTCTCCGCTCTATTGCACTGGCAGCTTTATCCAACTATAGTACTGAACTCTGCAAAATCCTGGACATGTAGAATGTCCAAAGTTCTTGCACATTTAAAGGTACTACATAATTTACAAAAAGGTTGCATATAAAATTTCCCATACATGTAAGAAATGACTGCGTTACGCAAACGACACACAAATGTAATGAGCGGTCTCGATGTGTCGCATAGTACGATTGTTACCCGTAACAATAGAAATATTAATTGTGTAAGATGTTATGTAAAATTATGTAGTTTTTGATGGAACATAAATTTTGGAACGAGTTTTAATGCTGTTTGCCTTTCCAATGGGAAAAATTTGGAGCATTTACTTTATTATGTAAAAAAACTAGCAGCGCATCGCGGTTTCACCCGCGTAGTTCCCGTTACCGTGGGAATACGGGTATAAAATATAGCCTATGTCACTCGGGAATAGTATAGCTTCCTAACAGTGAAATAATTTTTCAAATCGGTTTATTAGTTTCGGAGCCTACTCAATGCAAACAAACAATCAAATCTTTCTTCTTTGTAATATTAGTAGATTAGTATAGATTTAGTCAACAGAAGAATCTTCCTTATAAGTCCTTCCATTTACTAGGAAACGGTCTCAAGCAAACGAAATCGTTGTTCGAAGAATTAAAAAAACTAATTCGTCCCATCTGCTGAAACCTCCTCCCTGCACCCTATTTGAGAAACACACTATCAATTAGAATCTGAATCCTTTAGAAAGAAAATGCTAATCCATTGCTTTATATGTTCGAAATATTTGTTTACTCAACAAGGTAAATAACGCAATGAATGTTGTGGAACTGTCAAAATTAAAACCGCTCCTTCTGTTACTGTGTAACGCAATTTCCCCTCTGGACATGAGTTACCCTCGATTTCAGTCATCAGTTTTTTTTTTTGGGTGGGATATCATCAAATAACTTCTCCTGCTCAGGGTGGAGCGGGAATTTCCAACGACACTCTCAGAAGACGATAATTCGTTTACTTTCTTTTTTACCCTTTCGATCTCTCGGTTTTATTCTATAACGGTCTTCGATCAATAACTATTATTGATCGAAGATAACGGTTATAGAATAAAACCGAGAGATCTTAGGTAGGTTACACCTACTATAACCTTATAATGTTTGTTTGCATTTAGTAAACCTTACTTACATAGTGGGTTGCAGCCCAAAATCAGCGTCAGGTGTCACACTTTGTGTTGTCGTCTGACATTCTACTGAGCTGAGGCCCTTTTGGCATTATTATCATTGTTTTATGTTTAATTTACAGTTTACAGGTTCTATGCTGCAGCTGTAATGACAATTTTTTTTTCCGTTCTTAACATTTGTGCACATCTACAATAGTCCTACATTCGTAACAACGTGGGCAGGTAGTACCAACTTCTTTGATTAAATAGATTGTTATACTCGTAATTATCATGACTCAATCTTGATCTAAAAATACTACCTTATTATTGTCTATTAAAGTGTAGTTTTCGATCGGGAATGTGTATGAAAGGTCCAAGTGGGTTACCTTTCATACACATTCCCGATCGAAAACTGCATTTAAACCACAAGAAAAACGCAAGAAGCTCCACTATACCTACATAAAATGGAGTGTCTGTCTGTGTAAGAGCCATCGAGCTCTACGCTGGCACGGCGAGGCTCTTGAACGGCACAGTAAGGCACGGAATGGCAAGATACGGCCCTTGAACGGCACAGACGTGGATATTGCTGTTTTTGTCACCTGCACTTGTCGTGATCTTGTCATGTTGGGTGCGGTGTGGTGTGAGTTAATATGTGTTAAAAAAGTGTAGTTTGATGGCTCATTTGGATGCTGTTTTGAGAGGTAGAGGTTGAAATAAAATTACGTTTTTCATTTTGGCGTCATCATCCACCATCGCCACATTGTTTAAGCTTTACTCAAAAGACTGAGAGGCCGGCGAAGATAAATTATACATGATCAAATAGATTTTCTATTTTCCAACTTTATTTATATTTTTCAAAAACATAGTCTCCTATAAGAGTAACCATAATCTCGAAAAAACCTACTTGATTAACTATTGTTTCTCTTTTACATATTCCTTCTTTATTAAGCCGCAAATCACGACGCCCACAGGTAACAGGAAAGACCCATTTGTTCCCAGAACCACAAAGTAATACCGACCCACTTACATACATTGAACGGAAAAATCACAAATCCTACCCCGTCCCCCTTCCCCCCTTCCTAGACACTACCCATCACTCATACCCACCCACAACTAAGAAATCAATAAGATTTTTACAATTTAATAAATGTTACTCCACCATTACTATATTACAAGGATAAGTGGGTCGCGTCCCCCATTTCCCCCTTTTGGGAGGGAGGAGAAGGTCGCGTCATACATCTCGATTCCAGAACTTTGTTTCCAGTTCATGATAATTGAGGGATTCATATGCTCTTTACATTTTAGTTTCGACGAAGCTTCCTTTACAAGCTGGTGTAAGCAGGTTTGTAGGTTTTGAGGGTTGGTGCCTTCGGTTTAATGATATCAGACTTTAAAAAGTGCCTGTTTAAGAACAATGGTTATAAAATGGCGTTCTTATGTGTATAAGATTGATTTGCATTGAATAAAGACACAATTCTATAGGCACAGCAACAATCATGCATTATTTGCGAGAAAAAATTTAAGTTCAAGTATAACCTTTGATAATAACTTACCTTGATGGTAATTAACATATGCGTTAGTGATTATATAGTCTTAGTAAGACATAATTATTTACTAATTATATTCAATAAAACGCACCTCCTGACAAGGTGTTGACAGACAACAAGCTCCTTTTCCTAGTCAACATCTAACTCTTCATTCTTCATTGAACCCTGGTATTACCGCTCCATAATCAGCTGCAGCCAGTTTTTTTATCCAATATGTTAATTACGCTTTTTTATTCTAATTAATTCTTAGTACATTATGATCTTCAATAAAAATAAGGACGTCGTATTTTTATGTGTACTTCTTACCATCTTATCAAGAGTCACTTTTCTACAGTTTTTTTCACCTTTAATAGTATGTGTATAAGGTGGTTTTTTGCTTGTTTTGTATGGAGAAATGATAGTAATTTGTATGGTAATATACTGTCATCAGTTAGGGATGTAAGTATGAATAATTTTCTGCACAATTCATTCCTAGTTGTTATTGCAGAGCAGCAAAAAGTTCTCGATTGTAATCATCGATGAATTGTTATACCGCCATTGAATAGAAGCGCCACTTTGCATTATTGAATACTTACGTTTTTTTAATTTCATGTCTTCATTGGTTATAGATCAATGGGTTGCTGAAGAACAGTTATTGCTTTGAATAATTGTTTTATTGTTTATGTAGGTAATTCGAGAAGTGGGGAAAAACACTATCAGTAGGGTAGTTTATTACGTCACTTCTGGTGACAGTTTACAGATATTAGATTATTTTAATATTACGAGTGGACGTAAAGAATTATGGTCAAATTTCGATCAATGGACGACCATTGGTCATAATTTGACCATAATTCTTTTAAATCAAACATATTTAGCTTTCTTAACTACTTCTCCATATAAACTTTAACTGTGCTAAATATCATCATACTCCTCCGTTCGAGTATTTTTTGTAAAAAGGCTACGAAGTTATTTCTTCACGCATAGAAGATTTTTCGATTTTAGACTTGCTTAATTTCGCTGCTACGTCCCATGTGACATTCGAAAGACTACTCTGGTCGTAGACATCTTTACGACGACAGTCTTGAAATCACCGTCATGAGGCATTTGGGGTTTATTTTTCATGGTTTGTAGCGGTAATTTACCTTAATCGTTCCATAGGCTCGTTAATAGTAAACAGTTCAAATGTTGCATGTAACTCTGTCTATAGAGGTAAGGGGAAGGTAGGGTACACCCTGTTCACTATTTAAAGAAATAGCAATGTTGCTTAATAAGGCTTTCAACTATGCACAGACCAGAGTCAAGATTGTGGTTAGAAAGACTGTCGCTCTATGAAAATCGTAAAACAGGTGACATAGTAACTGGGTTGTGGAGGTCAGATAGGCAGTCGCTCCATGTAAAATACTGGTATTCAGCTGCATCCGGTTAGACTGGAAGCCGACCCTAACGTGATTGGGAAAAGGCTAGGCAGGTGACATAGTGAATATTGAACAAACTCAGCTGACAAAAAAACTGTTTTGTCACAAGACGAAACCGTTCTGTCTATGATGGACTGTTTTGACTCGAACTCAAATCATTTATTTAAAATAGACACATAAAAGGCATTTTTGTTATCAACATTTAGTTCAATTTCCAAATAGATGTTTCGTATGGAGACGGACAAGAAACTTCACAGTTACTCTTTTAAAATGTCGTACAATATTTTGTAAACATTAATTATATAATTATATGTGGCTCGGGTTTCCGCCCAGAAATAATTAGTTTACATAATTATGTTAGTATCTCTATCCAGGACGAGCCTCTTTGGGCTACTACAAAAATATTAGTAAAGCCTAATTCCCATCACAATTTACAACAAAACACATCATTTCCACCAGAAAACGGGTCAAGAAGCAACAGAATAGAACAAAGTCGTAATTTTCTAGTCGCCCGACTTTCAAAGATAGTACATACAGACTCCTGACATGCTGGATGGTAAGGAAATAAAAATATAAGACACACACGTGCCTTGGGGATGCAAGCGGACGTTGGGACATACATTGTAAATATGTGATCGCTATGTAGTAGTTGCGGTATCGTATGTAGGTTGGACAAAGCCTTAACCATTTATAGAAAATGTATTATACGATGTAAATGGTGGCATCATAAAAGTGACAAGCACATAATATAACAACTATGATTAAAAAAAAAACACATCGATAGACAAGTTTTTCTATGACAAAGTGGTGATGGAGAATGTGTTATTGATAGGACGAAATTACTAACACATGAGTTGTACACAAGTATGGTGATTGAAACGTATACTTTAGCTTTAGAAGAGCCTATTACTTTTAGATAAAGTAACATGTACCTATATCATATAGATCGTGAACAAAAAGTAACAGAAGTCTTACATTTAAATAACGACCACCACGCTTGGAACGTTTTGGTGATCATGGCTTGGAAGTACCTAATGCTAAACCATAATATTGTCTCAAAGAACCCTTGGAATGAAAATTTCTAGGATCGCCAAACTTGGCAGATGAATTGGTGATAGGCGTCTGTCGACATTAACAGACAAAAGCGTGTCATCCACCTATTGACAGGCCTGCACTGTCCTCGCATACATTTTATCCTTGTAATTTGAAAACATTGGTAAAGCCAATCATTTTTAAAAGAGTAACCGTGGAGTTTCTTGCCGGCTCTTCTCCATAGGAAACAACATTTTGGAAAGGTGCTCCTAGCTTCTGACGTTTCATAAGTGCAGGTTTATATGAAATAAAAATATTTTGATTGATTGATTGATTTCCTGATCGCTGTCAGTCCGATCCAGCCTGTCCCTTGCTGCCCTCCACCAGCGATTTCCTAAGCCGAGGTCCGTACCCCACCAGGGGGGTGCCCTTAGCAAGCAGTCGCTATAGTTTCATGTTGTTAAGCCCTGGCTGGAAGCCATAATTTATTAGGGTTTAACACAAGCTTGTCCAGTTATGCAGCCGACAACCTAGACTGACCAGCGAGATGTAATTCATCATCTTCATCACCACTGCTGGACATAGGCCTCCCCAAGTTCCTCCACTTCGACCGGTTCTGCGCTTCTCGCATCCAGCGGATTCCTGCGGCCTTCACAAGGTCATTGGTCCTTCTTGTGGGAGGCCTTCCAACGTTACATCTTCCGGTACGCGGTCGCCACTCCAGAACCTTCCGGTCCCTTCGGCCATCTGTTCTGTGAGCAATGTGCCCTGCCCACTGCCATTTAAGTATGGCAATTCTTCGGGCTATGTCGGTTGCCTTGGTTTTCCTGCGGAGATGTCATTTCCAGAAAAAAAAAACTCGCTGGATAAACAACAACTTTAGTGTGTAAAGCAATGCATATACGATGCCTCTGATATTAAAGATGTACATCAGCGATAGCAAAAAAACTCAGATCGCTTTTGGTAGGACGATCTCTACCACACATGGCTAAAATAAGGGGTGAGCTTATACTATCAAGCCAAGGTAACGAGAGCCCATACAAAATACTCCATACTCAATTAACTATTCTCTATATTTTTGAAGTCCATTTTAATACGGCAGAGGAAAATTCTCTGTCAACGTGTGTGTAAAGCCCACTGTCTGTGAATCAACGTATGCATGTGTGAGTGTCGATTCGTATTAACTATGTAAATTTTGGTCGGGCGAACCAGTGGTCGCTTTTTTGGTTAGTTTGCCTTCTTTTTGGGTTGGCATCATTTTGTGGTGGTCGGTTGTGATGTTGTTTTAAGAAGGTAGGTGGGATAAATAAAGAGGGATATTTTTTAAATCTACATTTCCCCAAAGGCAAGCAGTTGGACGTTTACTGTCATCTTTTCAACACTGGTTTTGTTTATAACCTTTGCCGCAGTTCTCCTTTTATTGGTACACTTGGGTGTTGACCCACAGTCACGCGTGCTGGTGGCTCTTAAACCAATATGGCAGTAAAAGTAAAAGTATACGCCACACTCTGGAGAGAGTAGTAGAGAGTTTAATTTCTGAAGCTTTCAACATATTATAGAAATAAGTACATTTAAAAAGTATGCTTACATTACAAAACTATTTTAGCGTTTTCATCTCACTGCAACATTAAATACAAAATTGAAAAGTTGCAAACATTTCGTATTATCAGCACAGAGAACAAAGCGAACGACGACACAACTTCACGAACAAACACAGATTTATTAAACACAAAGTATTTCACGAAATCAAATCCTCTATAACACAACAGATAGTCCAGACCGTCGAACGAAATCCTCCAGCTTCAGCAAATCCTGAATATTCCTCACGGAAACCAACCGAACAGTTTCATCTGAAACGAATTAATTACACCCATTCAGTATTCTACGAACATCGAAAGCGACCGCAAATAATTCACACACACACACCCAACACACAGAGCTTATATACAAAAACATCTAAATCGTGCACATAAAATTTCATGTATAAAAATGTCAATAAAACACTCACACAGGGACACGGTAATACGAAACAGCGTTGACACAGAACGCACACAGCTGGAAAACCTTTCGCTCGACGAATATGTATTGCTACTACATAGGAGTAATCTTTCATTGACGCACACAGGCATCTTTTCCGTACATTGGTGAGGTTTTTTCCGTGTCGCTGTGTGTGTTTTTGCTTGAGCGTGGGGTTGGGGGGGTAGCATACATTTTCAGGAAGGCTTCGGCGTCACAGGGCGTCTTTCAGCGTTCCGATGCCGCACACATCGCAGGCTATCGGCGAGACGAAGAAGCAAAGAGTGACTGTAGATTAGTTTGAGGTTTAGAGGGGACGGGTTTTCAGGAGGAATTTTGATGCTTATTTTCAGTAAGTGATTGCTTTTTCGATAAGATGATACCATGTAGAATTCTAACTCTACATATTGTCACAATAAAAATTGTCTCGAAATTATAACAAATATTAAGACTGATCGAGGATAACTGAATATTTAAGTAGCTCAAACGTTTTTGATTACTTACATGACGATAACCATTATTCGAAAGAATTGATGTCTGCATAGTTCCTAATTTCATTTAATATCCGACCAATAGCAATTTATATTGCAGACCGTTTCTTGAAAATTTTGTGCCTAAGAAGGCACAATAGAACTTAACTATTAATTGCTAAGTCTGGAGATTTATTTCTTCAGTGATGTTTTAGCTTGTAAACTCAGTACCATTGGATTAAACATTACATCTTTCATTCACGTCTGTCTGATAGAAAACCAAACATTTAAAAAGTTCTTCAATAATGTCTCTGCAGAAAATTCTCAGGCTACTCTACGGTATCGGGCGCAGATCACCGGGGGTGGGGGCGAAAAGGAGGGGGTAGTGGTTCGTGTGTGTTCGGAAAAATGCCTTATGATCCCGCCCGCCCGTTGTAAGCTTTAAGTTTTTTATCCTCTCCTACATTGTCGGCCTTAGGGACAAATAGATTATCGTCCGCATATTGTATTTGTTATTTTTGGGATAGATTTTTTCAGACTGGAGTAAATATAGATTTCTTTCGGATTTGGTCTGATTCTAAGTTTTATGTGGGTCTTCTATGCAGTAAGTACCCCGTGGTTTTATGGGTCACCATTATTAATACTATATTGTAAGGGACTTTGGCCAAAACGATGGGCAGTACTGTCTTCTGCAATCTGTGATCACCAGTCCATCTTTTAAGTTTGGTGATTATGGGAGTTTTGGTCTTTCCATAAGTTTTTGGTCTTTCCACAACTTTTACAGATTTGAAAACTTAAAAGGCTTGTATCAGGTCAATCACAACCGTTGGCCAGTAGGATTCAGGTAAAGCTTGTTTTAGGGAAGAAGACGAGTTTGGGATAAAAAAGGACGAATTCCATGAGATACTTAATACGTTCTGTGCATTCGGAATGTAAGCAGTAACCCAGTCAGCTTTGGTACAATTTTTAACATTATGAAGGACAAAGGACAATGATCTTACAACCAGACACTACTTCCTGGAAACTGCTACTGGACAGAGAACTCCATCCCATTCTCCAAGACACAACAAACATAAAATTCTCAATACCGCCCAGTTCCCACAGTTCAATATAATATAATACATATAAAAAACCGGTTTCACACGTACAGCGATCTCCCTGCCCCCTTTGGGGGTGGCAGGGGTGGTGGTGCGCCCCCGGGGTGACAAGAGCCCAGTGCTACTACGGGCAGGTGCAATGTATTGGTGCAATCTGGTCCGCTGTTGCATTATTAGTTTTAACGTTTCTGTGCCGGGTTACTTATTAATTCTAGGGTTAAATTCTGGTATTTGGGGTGGAGGTGAGAACGTTGGGGTGACGGTCATTTATCTTATGGTATTCCGAGATAAAAAATATTAACAACTATGGTTAGTCATTTCAATAAACTAGGTAACTGTGGAGTTTCTTCTTGCCCATACGAAATTACCGTATGGCAGCAGAATACATTTAGACGTTCGGAAGTGCCTTTTATGTGCCCATTAGAAATAAGTTGTTAGACTTTTTTTTTCATATGGGTCTGGGCAGAAGTAACAATATTGGATTTAAGATGTGGCTTATAGTCCAGGGCTATGTTAGAGGTACAGTTTAGCGATAAGAAGATCAATGTACGTTTAGTACTATGTGGTCATATTGCTGAATCTGTAAAGCATGTTCTACTTATCTATTACCCACAACTTTCATACTCCTTTCACTCCTCCTAAACTCATCTCTAATACTATTTCTGTCTTTACGCGTACAAGTTCCAAGAAGATAGGCAGTAATATATCATAATGTTGATTAGTCCACAATGAAGTTATTTAATCTCAACGATAATGGACAGCCTACCCTCTTTTACGAGCGGTGATAAGGGACATCGTTAGACCCATTTATTGGAACAGTTTGGGCACCATTCCAAATCTGAAAAAAGGATCGAATTCTTGGATTATTTTTTCTTTCGCAGTCTAGATTTGATGTAGACGTATATTGATTTAGACTTTCAAGGGAAAAAAAATTATCGAGTGTTACAATAGTAACTTAGCTGATGTATAAGAAAACATTGTATGATAAACTTTGGTATTCAGTGATTTCAGTGAATACCAAAGGCCAGTGCTAAACTGCAAATTGGCCAAATTGTACCAACAGGTAGGTAAAATTTATCATTTACACGTTTTTTTCTGAATTTTCGACTCATTTTGTGATATAGAAAACTACACAAATTGAAAATAATCTAACTCTCTTTAACGATATTAAGATTCAAAATACTGAAGGAGATTCTCAAACACCGAAAGCTCAAAAACTCGCATTCAAAACAAAATAAACGCAGACGATATTCTCAAACGAAATCATATCTTCTATAACATATTCTTCGGTAAGGAAGCTGTAACATTCGCTCCGCTGCTTCTGAACTACAGATGTTACTCTTTAGATTCCGTACGAATACGAATATTGCTCTCAAAAATTCGAACGAAAATCATGACTTATCATGTAATTATACGACTGTGAGTAATTGTTGTGAGCAGTGGTGGCCGTGGTAACTGACGCGACTTACGAGTTGTAGGTCATAGGTTCGAACCCAGACAGGCGCCCACGTGGTGGAATACGGCCTCCTTTCACAGAGAGGAGGTCTGTGTCCCAGTAGTGGGAACGTTATAGGCTGATTATGAGTAATTGTTGAGTTGCAATTGCTACGATCAATTTTCCGGGTGTATTGTATAAATGTATTTGTTTACATTTTACGTTGGTTATAAAAAAATAGAATGCTCTGCCATACATTTTGACCGCGTAGGTAGGTATTGTACTTTTCTATGAAATAGCAGTTTTTTTTTAAATAACCGGGAAAATATTCCACGGGGGTCGGGGGTCTGGACATGTACTGAATCCATGATAACAGATTGCACGTCTCGATGTCCCTGCTACTCTGTACACAAAATTGGCACCACTTTTAAATTCAACCCAACTTCCATTCTTTCAGGATAAAACACAACATTCGACCCCAAAATAGTTGCTAAATACTTTTGCTTTTAATTTTGTCAGGTCAAACGCAAAAGCAACTGCTACAACAACCAGTTGCAAACTACACAATATAGTTGCCGAACATTTAAGTTTCGTGTGTCCGTTATAAATTCCGAGCGGGCGTTCTATATTCAAATTGGCCGCCGCTATTGGCTGCCGCTGGGTGGTATTTTACATCCGCGAAACTATGAAATACTGGATAAGGTTCTGTTTCGCTTCTTATCTTCAGAATACTTTCTTTTCTTGGGATAAAGGGGGTTTAAGTGTGGTTGACGATCGATCGAGGACATCTTAAAACTTAAATTGGTATGACGGACCTAATGTGATCGATGTTTGCAAATTATATTGCGATGTCCAATAGATTTAGGTAGCACAGTCAAGGTATTGTTCATTAGTCGCTTTGCTGACTAGATTAGAAATCCGATACCCCGAAGTTCAAGCTAGATTAAGCTACGCTTGACACGTTTGGTCCGAGGATTTTTTTTTTTTGGGTGGGAAATTATCAAATAACTTCTCCCGCTCTGGGTGGAGCAGGAGAGCGTGTCAGACTTTTACTGACTAAAACCCACCCGTGATGTTCCCTCAGTAGCCCGTATGCCAGGGGCTGTGGTGGTGGTCTTTCGAACAAACCCGCACCCCTGGCAGGCATCGGCCCTTGCGGTGCAACACAACGGGCCGTCGACTTGGGCTTGGTCCTTACCGGACAGCGAGCTACCCATTACTCGCCGTCCGCAAGCCCATGCCTACGGTGGCCGGAAATCGGCCTGAGATTCCCGACGCCCGGATTGGTCCGAGGATGGGGAGCATATTTACATACCCAGACCCCTCCGTGCCTCGGACAGCACGTTAAGCCGTTGGTACCGGCTGGGATACGTGGATCATTGACAGTCGTTACGATTCATCAGAAGCCCGAAGGTCTGATAACCAGTCTTACCAAGGGGTATCGCACTACCCAGTAACTGGGTTGTGGAGGTCAGACAGGCAGTCGCTCCATGTAAAATCCTGGTATTCAGCTGCATCCGGTTAGACTGGAAGCCGACCACAACATTGTAGGGAAAATGCTAGCCAGATGATGATTAGGGTGAAGTTCCTCAAACGTTACAGACAGCTGTGCTACTGTTCTTACCAGGTAAAGAACTAGGAAGTGATGAAGGGCATTTAGGAGGACTGTCTTATTTATGTAATTTTGCCGGTCAAAAGTGCTCATTCTTAGCCTAATTTAAATAAATGAAAACTGATTTTGATTTTTGAATGACTCTTTTGAACACGCATAAGTACATTGCTGCTCATCTTGATGTAATCCAGTCACATTTTTTGACCATGATCGGGGAACTTACTTTATCAAAAACCCACGCCACCAAAAAGAACTATTGATCACAACAAACCCAGTCCCTCGAAGGTCATAAAACCCGAACCCCCACTTTATTATTTCCTTATCCACCTCCACCATTTCTTCGCAGCATCGAGTGAAATTTCTCCCGTACAGAAAGCTTGCCGTAACGTCCATGCATAAAGTATTTTAAACTGGTTAAAATGCAACGTTCTGAGCGCGGTGAGGTATCAAAAGGTGTTACTTGCTTACCTTTGAAGAAGTTGCTAAGTTTTGAATTTAGGGTGGGCAGGGGACCAAGGTTTATTTTAGGAAGACAGGGGTTTTAGTACATTTTTGGAAATACAAAACATATCATAACATCATACCGGTATTCCCCAAAGGTTTGGGTGGTGTACCAGTACATAAGTTGTGAAGATTTGATCGTTTTGATGATGTAACTAGTTGCCCGCAGAGGTGTCACAAATTATCCCGCGGAACCTTGCTACCGACACACAAAGTAGCCTATGTACGTCCTCGGGATGTCATCTAAATCAGTGGTTTAGACGTGAAAAGGTAACAGACAAACTTACTTTTGGAAGTTGCCATATTACCTGTGGTTCTTGAGAATGAAAATGTAGTCCTTTAAAATCTAAAGGTTCGTTCTTCTTTGTTTTTAATAAACAACTTACGCATAAAAATCTTTTTTTTTTGGGCTAGACAAATGAAAAACTTGTGTTTCAAATTTTTTAATATTTTCTTTTCTCATTTTTTTTTTAATATTGTCTTTCCCAATAGACAACATATTTGTATGAAACATAACGTTATATTTTGATTCTTGGAACTGCATTCTGTTTTCATATAAACTTACCCTTACCTCATTATATGTGACGTGTGTGATGTGTGTGAGTTCACTCATTTCTGCCACCAAACAGCACTGCTATGGTTCACCTTCAAAGATATTCTTCGATCAAGAATAATCAGGCCGGGTGATAGTAACATATGGCTTATCAGCTTTCATCAGACTTTTCTACCTTGTTTACTTTAGATATTGTAAAAGAAATAGGTACGCCTTAATTACTTTTAAAATATAAAAAAATTGTTTCATAATATTTCTCACACATTGTCACTATCTTTTCACCTACAAATATCACCTAGAAATTACTTATTGTGAATCCTGAATGTAGACTTTTTTTGCAGAATAGTCCTCATGGAATAAATAGGCTTTATTTCAACTTTTATATGGTTGTAGATATTCTTGTTTTCTCGTCACAACACTATCTGATATAGGTACTGATCATAGACTTGATAAAAAATCAGGCACTCGGGGAGAGGGCTTGAGGTAATAACAATGGCATGGGTCGATCGATCCGGTTAAGCTATACTTGCCGCGGCTGTTTGCGTGGATTGTGGACCATCTTTTCATACCAAGAGCCCTCCGCGCTTTGTAAAACATGTTAACCTGTTGGGGCCACCCATCAGCTATAATTCGTGAATCTTTGACAGTCGTTACGGGTCGTCAGAAGCCTGAAAATCTGACAACCAGTCTCACCAAAGGGTATCGTGTTACCCAGTAAGGGTTGTGGAGGTCAGATAGGCAGTCGCTCCATGTAAAATACTGGTATTCCGGGTAGACTAGAAGCCAACTCCAACTTAGATAGAAAAAGGCTAGGCAGATGAAGATACGATAAAAACTGGCTTGATCGACGAACAATTTAATTAACACTCCAAAGTATTTCTATTTTCATACTTTCCGTAGTAGAGTTTCTTCGTTCGCCAGTTCTAAGTCGAGTGCTCCTGGTAGGGGCTCCGTTCTTAGCCAGTAAATACGGCCATTTTTATGAAGTTCATAAAGAACAAGCCGGGAACTAGCAGCCAACGTACACTTTGATTTTATTTAAAAACAAGGTGGGTATAACTTTTAGTTAGCTTACCTTGGGGAATATTGAAAATTTTCAAAATTCTAGGATAATAAATGTATTTTTGTAGTTCGGACACAGTTCTGAATTTTGAGCAAACCACATGAAATTGGACTGTACAGTTTTTGTTGCATCAGTTTTTATTAGAGCTAGAAAAACGTAAATAAAAGCTAGACTATAGATAGTACCTTACTTCATTCAAAGTTGCCAGAATTCTTGAAGTCAGAAGTTGTCAGAACCTTTGTAGCAGGGGGTGATTTAGGCAATATAATATTAAAATAACTTATTCCAAAATGCAAACCGGTTGAATAGGTATCTCCCCAGGTATATGCTTACACAAACATACCTAAGACATAAAGTTCGCACACAATATAATATACGTCTGTGAATTCAATATGTGTGCAATAATACCCAATTTATGTAAAATATAAGCTGAGAGTCATCTGCGAAGGATTTTTCGTGGTGCATCACTATTAAATATGAAATATTATATCGGAAGTGCTGTTAGAGTTGGGAAAAGGTGTTATCGATTGTTTGAGAAAGGTTTTTGACTTAACTTTCCTAAATTAATTTATGGTGAATAAATGTGGATTACTTATCATTAAGTTGGTTAGTTTTCGTAGGGCTCTAGAGTTTCAGTGCATAAAAGCAAATCTTGGCAACTGTCAGTAATCTGATAGTTTGTGGCCAAATACTTGTTACTTTCTATCAAGATTTCTACATTCATAGAAGATTATTATGAAGATTAATTATTACTACATAAATCTAGCATAGAAAAGGTATTTATCGATATATCACCGTGCATCACTAACTAGAGCAATGTTTCACCGGGATCGAGTGGAGGCGACGTGCTCTATATCGAGCATATTCCGAGCGCACTGCCACCAACTATGTACCGTATATGATAAAGTTATTGCACACATGGAGCAAAACTTATTTTTATTTCAATTATTCTTTGGATGAAAATTCTTGGTGTTGAATCGCAAGGATCAATCGTTTGGCAAGAAGAAGATAAACTTGCAGCAGTCAGCAATTAAATGGATGAACTAGAATAACGATATCAGACTTTCAAGATTTTCAATAGACACACAATTTTGACGACACGATAATTTTTTTTTAAAGACAAGTGAACAAACAATATGTACTCGGTTAATTTATCCAAAGAACAAATATTGATGTGCTGTAAAGTAAATGATACTGACTCGGCAAATTTCGTATTATTAGAAGCATCGGCATGCGGCATTGCAATTACACGTAAAATGGTTAGTCTTGATTGTCATGTTGATGCCTTGATAAAGATATTCCAGTACACGACAATACACACCGGTATTGTCATTTATCACTCGTGGTAGCTCTAAGAACTGAAATCTAAGACCATGATCAGCCTATAATGTTCCCACTGCTGAGACAGAGGCCTCCTCTGTGTGAGAGGAAGTGGGCCGTGATCCACCACTTGGGCCCTGTGTGGGTTGATAGATATCAAATGTCTTCGAATTTTTGCCGTGCCGGTTTCCTAACGACTTTTTCCTTCACCGTTTTGAGAGCAGTGGTGTTGAAATAATATATGCAAAGTAAAGCGCTTATCTGGGTGAAAACCTATGACCACAACACGAACTTGCGGCCATTTCCACTGGATCACCACTGCTCTCAATTTAAGATCACGCTTGTATAAAAAGTTACATCTTTTGTCAGATCATAGTATTTAAATGAAAATATTAGTCTCCCAGTGTGTCTCATAATACGACTGAACGTGCGACGCCTCCGCCGGCCGAATGGCGGATATCTCGCTGTGGCGATACTCGATTTTGTAGTAATTCCACTCTCTGGTGTGGGCGCTACTGAGAATTTTATATCTCACCAACATGAGGAATATTTCAGCGATCATTTGTGGAGCTTTTGGGAAGGACTAGCGAATCGTGGGTGGTTATTTAGGTGAAAAGGAAAAAAATAGAACAGAATAGAATTAAATAGATTAGAGCAGAATAAAATAGAATAGAAAAAAAAATAAGAACACATTGACATAATATTTATTTGCTTTAAACCATTATTAAAGTACCATGTGGGGCTTGTGGCTAAGTGATAACAGCCGCACAGGTCAGTCGATCAGATTAAGCTACGCTTGCCGCGGTTGGTCCGTGGATGGGTGACCATCCCTACATACCAAGATCCCTCCGTGCCTCGGAAAGCACGCTAAGCCGTTGATCCCGGCTGTCATACGTGGATCTTTGACAGTCGTTACGGGTCGTCAGAAGCCCGAAACTGTGACTACCAGTCTTACCAAGGGATATCGTGTTACCCAGTAACTGGGTTGTGGAGGTTAGATAGGCAGTCGTTCCATGTAAAATACTGGTATTCAGCTGCACCCAGTTAGACTGGAAGCCGACCCCAACATAGTTGGGAAAAGGTTAGGCTAGTTCTATAAATAGAATTATGATTATTATGATGTTATGCCATGGACTGGTATACAAATATTTTCCGATGATCGATTGATTCTCTTTTTCAGGAAAGTAGGTATGCTGTTTCACGAGCTTTGTTGGTCGTGAGTGGAACTGGGAATGTTAAAAGGCTTAGTCCACAATAAGATGAATAGTGAACAATTCCCCTAATCACAGAGATTTTTGTTTTATATTTAACTAGGTTTTGCCAGCGGCTTCGCCCACGCAAAACTTTCATCCCCTATTTAACTCCCTTAGGGGATGAATTTCGTAAAATCCTTCCTTATTCCTTGTCTACATTAGAAAGGGAACCTCTGTGCAAAATTTCAGCTTTCTAGGTCCAAGGGTTTGGGCTGGGCGTTGATGAGGCAGTCAGTCAGTCAGTCAGGACTTCTCTTTTTATTTTATTTAATACTAGCTTTTGCCAGCGACTTCGCCCGCGCGGAACTTTCATTCCCTATTTAACTCTCTTAGGGGTTGAATTTCGAAAAACCCTTCCTTATTCCTTGTCTACATTATAAAGAGAACTTCTCTGCAAAATTTCAGCTTTCTAGGTCCAAGGGTTTGGGCTGGGCGTTGATGAGTCAGTCAGTCAGTCAGGACTTTTCTTTTTATTTATATAGATTAATGTTATATGATAAATTTTCAGAATGTTCGTGAAAACAGCATCAAAATCTGTTCAGCAGTTTAGAATAACAACGGCCACACAAACAAACATGACGAGACTTTAATTTTTAATATGTATAGAAGGTAGGTTGACAAAACATTACAACCTTAAAATTTTCTCACTAGGTTGGCCATTAAGTGGACGACATTACTCCACCCATCTATCTTGGATATATCGGTCTGCATAAGCTAGAAAAATAAAGGCCCATCTATCTTTAGCCAGCCGCATTATAAAAAAGAAAAACATCAAACATAATGCAGTTACGGCTATCTGCAGCGGAAGCGACGACGGGACGCAGGAAAAATATTTTTCCATTTTAAATAAGTACACGGGAAAGCATATATATTTGCTTTATCTAGGAGTTCGTTAAATATTAGTAGGTAGTGAACAGTAAAACCCCGGATTGCGCACTTTTTCCCTATTAATAGTCCGAGTTGATGAGGATGTTCTGCCATTTTTTTATCTGTGAAACTTTTTTTTTTGTATCCAGAAATGGAGTGGAACGTGCTTTTTTAATTTGTCGAAACGAGCCGGTTTTTTGCACTGACTGACGTTTGTGAAGATTCGCTATAGTAGAATTATGGACTTATTTTGTTGCGTTTTAATTAACGGTGGTTGGCGATATTTTTTGTCTATACATGTTGTAGGAAACTAGTGGATACGTTTATATGAGTAGGGAAGGGTTTTGTTACCGAGTTTATTGAAGAGTTATGTAGATGGACAAATCTTTAGAATTTTACTCAAAGTTACGAATAACTGACTATTAAGAACTTCATTTTATGTAGTGGAAACCCTTGTCATCATCACCTACTGTAACGTCTGACGAGGATTAGGTAGATATCTAGTACCTACTGTACTTAAGTAACAATTTACAACTATAGTTTAATTACGACAGTATCTAGTACGAGCGCTTTCATCCAATCAGACAGCGTTACGTCACGCTAACGGTCAATGAATGCATACCAAATTTAAATATCACGTTCCAAATTTAAATCGACAGCGACGCACCGCGATTGACCGATCGCCGAGGCAGGCGTCACAAATCAAATCAATACCTACACGTACACATCGGTAAATACCTATCGAAGGCGGTTTCATGCACGCACACTGACACGTAAACGTCGAACGTGGTAAATACGAGATATCGGTTCGAGTGTGCGCCGTTGTGCCCAATCGCGCAGAACCGATCAACCAATCACGACGCGTGGTTCGTTCTCGATACTCTCCGACTATTATCGCCTGAGCTTCGGTGCAACTTCGTGTTACCCGTCGCGGTTTCGATTTTTGAACGTAAAGGGGGATGGTGGGAGGTCTTGGTGCGCTGGCCTTTAATCGTCGAAGGTTCGATACGCCATTGGCTATCGGTTCTATGTTACGTCACGTAGATTTTCCGAGGTTTTTTCTCTCGTAAATGGGAGTGCTCGCTACGGACATAGATGGGCGCTGAAGCGTCTGATTGGTATTGCTGTCGATGTACTTCGTGACCGGTTGTAATGTTTTTCAGCTGCAATTTTTAGGAGACAATTTTTGTGGATTAGAGTGCGCATAGTTGAGTGGTGTTGTCTAGTTCTGTAACACTGTTGTAAGAAATATTGAGTCGTTGTTTTGGGTTCTTTGTAATAATATCATAAATGTGAGTTAGTTTGATTGCTTTGTCCAGCACCTTTACGTTAATTCATCGTCATACTTTAGGCGTAGAATAAATACAAAACTAGAATACTTGTTTTAACAGGAAAATAAAACTTTCACAGATGGTAATAAAAAAACCGGTCAAGTGCGAGTTGGACTCGCGCACCGAGGGTTCCGTACAAACCTGTGGGTATATAAGTAAAAGTTCAAAATTGTCAAAAATATTTTTTTTTATATGACGAAACTAAAAATTTACGGTTTTCGTAATTTTTCCTATATCTGTACTATAAGACGTGACTTCGTACAAAATTTCAAGATTCTAAGTTCACGGGAAGTACCCTGTTGGTTTTGATTCCCCCGCGAGTTTCGAAAATTTGCGGAATTTTGCGGCTGTATCTTTTGATTGCGTTGACTTAGAAGGTTGATTTTTCTACAGCTTCCAGGGACAGTAGAACTAAGTATCATATAGAAATTTCAGTTTGATACCTCCACGCGTTCCTGAGAAAAACGGTCTTGACAGACGGACGGACGGACGGACGGACGGACGGACAACAAAGTGATCTTATAAGGGTTCCGTTTTTTCCTTTAGAGGTACGGAACCCTAAAAATTAAGAATAGACTCTTTTAATTTCATTCTTCATGCATACAAAGATACACCCACACATGGGAGAAAACATAACCCTCTTTCTGGCGCAGTAATTTAAAAAAAACCGGTCAAGTGCGAGTTGGACTCGCGCACCGAGGGTTCCGTACAAACCTGTGGGTATATAAGTAAAAGTTCAAAATTGTCAAAAATATTTTTTTTTATATGACGAAACTAAAAATTTTCGGTTTTCGTAATTTTTCCTATATCTGTACTATAAGACGTGACTTCGTACAAAATTTCAAGATTCTAAGTTCACGGGAAGTACCCTGTAGGTTTTGATTCCCGTGCGAGTTTCGAAAATTTGCGGAATTTTCGGCCTAAATGGCTGTATCTTTTGATTGCGTTGACTTAGAAGGTTGATTTTTCTACAGCTTCCAGGGACAGTAGAACTAAGTATCATATAGAAATTTCAGTTTGATACCTCCACGCGTTCCTGAGAAAAACGGTCTTGACAGACGGACGGACGGACAACAAAGTGATCTTATAAGGGTTCCGTTTTTTCCTTTAGAGGTACGGAACCCTAAAAAGCAGCATCAATTTATTTAAACACTAATTAATCTAAAACCTTAAACGCAGTGTCACACTGTGTCAACACGGTATACACACAAGGTCAGGTGCACTGTGTCTTTAATGGTTGCAGCTGGAAAACGTCTCCCAAGACGTAAAGATCGGGGGGTTTGCCACCCTGTATAGATTTTTCTTTTTCCTCGGGGCGTCGTTCTTGATATTAAATACTAGTGTCTCGCTCCCAACTTTGCTTATTGAATCAAATAACTCGTTTTTCTTTTGGTTTTCTTGTTTTTGTGTTGTTGCGACAGTTGGAAATGAAACTGTGCTGAGATGTTGGGAGCGTGGGATTTGAATTGAATTGATCGGTGTTGAGTTTGACTGAAGTGAAATCGAGATTTGTTTGTTTCAAGTAAATTTTTCGGGACTTGTAATTTAACTGAAGTGTTTATTAGTTGTACAGAAAAGCCGTTTAAAAAAAGCGTTTATCCAGCAGAAGTAAAATGTGTTATAAATCTATATATAGATGGTATAAGGTGAATAGCTCTCGTCAATTTCGGTCAAAAGGACCTCATCAAATACACAATATAATGGCTTGAGAACCGCGATTAATACCTTCGTTGGATGTTTTGCTTCTAATAGTTTTGATACACCTACACACAGTAGGTTTAAATACATTTTAAACCTACTGCGTGTAGGCACCTTAAACTAGCCAGATCAGCTTAAATATTTTGTCTTTTGACAATTTGCAGGAAAAATTAAGTGGGTACTCAAAGCTAGTAACTAGAATGACTAACTTTTTCTACCGAAGTTTATTAGTAGGGCTTTTTTTTGGGTGGGAAATCATCAAATAACTTCTCCCGCTCTGGGTGGAGCAGGAGGGCCTGTCAGACTTTTACTGACTAAAACCCCCCGTATTCCCTCAGTAGCTTGTGTGCCAGGGGTGGCGGTATCTCTTTCGAACAACCCGCACCCTTGGCAGGTATCGGCCCTTGCGTGCCCCATCGGGTTGTGCTGACATCTCTTTGAGGCGCGCCTAGAACACAACGCGCCGTTGACCCGGGCTTGGTCCTTACCGGACAGCGAGTTACCCATTACTCACCATCCGCAAGCCCACGCCTACGGTGGCCTAGAATCAACCTGGGATTCACGACGCCCAGGGCGTCTCCTGTGTGCACTCTCGCTCCGTACCATGGCCTGGACCAGAGCCGGACGCGAGAAATCGCCGCCGCCGATCGCCTCCACGATGACACGGTGGTGCTCCGCCCAAGCCGGGAAGACCTCTACCGTATGCTCCACCATGTCCTCAGGGCAATCTTCCCAGTAGCGTTTACAGTTACAACACCAACAATATATAACCTTTATACATCTTTACGTCCAATTCCCACTTTAAAAAAGAACAATTCTCTCTTACATTAATATCGTAAGTAACAGACAGACAAACAGACACGCTTCGTATAAAATAGCCGGCGTCTTCGCCGGGCGGCAATATTGCTACCGGTCGGATTTTTTGTTAACTTTACTGCGAAAATTGAAATTCCATTAAGAAGATTGCATTTTAACGTAGATAGCCTAGAAACGGGGGGTGAGTCTGAATATAGGTAAGTCTTAGTTGTGGGAGGGGGTGAATATAGCGCTATGTATTGTGATGGGTAAATATAAGTGATAGTTACGGCTACATTCAGTGTGATTTGTAAGTAATGCTAGTTATGGCACGTGATTCATGTTAGCTTGTAAACTTCTGATGGCGGTTTGAAGCCCAAATCAGGAGTTTGGGTTTCTGAAGTTGTAATAGGTGCATAAGTGACTTTAAGAAGGTCACATGCGTGGAAACTCTGTATCAATCGATTGAGTCGGAGTTTGATCAGGTAAAAGCTAGGTTGACTATTTTGGGGTCGGCTTCTAGTCTAACTGGATGCAGCTGCCAGTATTTAACATGTAGCGACTGCCTATCTGACCTCCACCGCTACTGAGTAATACGATACCCTTAGGGTAAGACCAGGTAAGACTGTGTGTCAGACTTTCGGGCTTCTGACGACTCGTAACGACTGTTGAAAATCAATAAATGACAGTCGGGACCAGCGGCTTAACGTGCTTTGCGAGGTCTTTGTCTTATTAGGATCGTTACCCATCCACGGGCCATCCGCGGCCAGCGCAGCTTAACCTTATCGATATACCCGTGCGGTTATTACTTAGTCAAAAGCCCTTCGCATTGATTCTCTGTATGATGTGTGAAAATGGATACGCGAAAAGTTGTACCAAACAAAGATGGATTGAATGTGGGAAATGTGATATTTCTATGGCTAATAATTCATAGGATCGACGACGTAAACCCTTGAAGTAAACGTTTTTGGGTAGTTCCATTTGAGTCTCAAGTAGCAACTCTGAGCCTTGTGCCCAATTGATAGCAAAAGGCTCGCCCCCAAAATAATGGTGGTTCGACATAATTGTTAATACTTGCTAAGATTCAGACAGAGTTTTAGATGAATACGACTCTGAGATAACATTATCTATATTTTTTAACTTATTCACAAATATCCAAACTCCTGACCCCAGCTATACCCAATAAACGCGGAAATCCCGGCAAATTATCAAAATTATTTGGTTTACAAAGTAGCGTCAACACTTGCGATTAATTTGTCGCACATTGATGCGCGTGTCGGCAATGCATGTTATATTTAGCAACTGCACTTCGATCTTATGGCAGTCGGTCGGGTTAGTTATTAACTGGGTGATGGACTTAGGGAATCAAATATAAATATCCTGGTTTCATGATCATCGTCCTGCCCATATTCTATTTATTTGATGTCAGCGTAAAAATCTTTTTCTTTTCATTTGCATTCATTATTGAAGTAATTTACATTCAATAAGATCTCTTACACAGTCCGTCCAGAAATGAAGTGATCCGTAGGAGAACCAAAGTAACCGATACAGCCCGAAAAGTTGTCAAACATAATTGGCAGTGGGCTCGCAGAACAGATGGCCGATCGGGTCAAAAGGTTCTGGAGTGGCGACCGCGTATAGGAAGACGTAGCATTGGAAGGCCTCACACAAGGTGGGCCGATGACCTGGTGAACGCTGCGGGATTTCGCTGGATGCGATCAGCCCAAAACTGGCGGCAGTGCTTGGAGGCCCATGTCCGCTGGAATTTTCTCGGTTGAAGTGATGATGATGTTGATGACACAGTTCGTCCATCGTTTGTATGGTTAGCAATTAATCTTCAAAACTTGCTACGAGAATTGAAATTGTTCAAAAAGATTCGCGATACACTGTCGCGTTGCGCCTGTCTGTGGGAGCTTTAAATTCCATGTAATGTGGGGCTCATGTAATTGCCATCTGCTGGGCACAAATACACACTGCTGCGGCTATTACTGAGTTATCCCACATGGACAAACTCAATAAAAATTTCCCGACCCGAATCGAAATCAGAACCTCGTGCTCAGCAGTCGCCCACACGATCACCAAACCAACAAAACTGGTATTTCAAATGTTTTTTAGGGTTCCGTACCTCTAAAGGAAAAAACGGAACCCTTATAAGATCACTTTGTTGTCCGTCCGTCCGTCCGTCCGTCCGTCCGTCTGTCAAGACCGTTTTTCTCAGGAACGCGTGGAGGTATCAAACTGAAATTTCTATATGATACTTAGTTCTACTGTCCCTGGAAGCTGTAGAAAAATCAACCTTCTAAGTCAACGCAATCAAAAGATACAGCCATTTAGGCCGCAAAATTCCGCAAATTTTCGAAACTCGCACGGGAATCAAAACCTACAGGGTACTTCCCGTGAACTTAGAATCTTGAAATTTTGTACGAAGTTACGTCTTATAGTACAGATATAGGAAAAATTACGAAAGCCGAAAATTTTTAGTTTCGTCATATAAAAAAAATATTTTTGACAATTTTGAACTTTTACTTATATACCCACAGGTTTGTACGGAACCCTCGGTGCGCGAGTCCAACTCGCACTTGACCGGTTTTTTAGGCAACAAACAGCATCTCATTTCGTTGCAAGAAATGTAGCCAAGTAAATGTATCTAAGTTCCATCCGCATAAATGTTTATTGTTTAATGTTTATCTGTAAGTGTCGAGATGCATACACAAATCTATATAATAGTTGTTCAAATACATAAAAACACAATGTTTATAGCCTCAAAAAACAGTTGCAACACAAATCAATAACGTACGTTGTAAAACTGCCAATTCGCCAAATGCTCGCATTCCGGCGACAATGTGTCCTGAGCGATTAATTCCTCTCAAATTGATGGCTGTAATGTTGGTGTTCGCTTATATTTAGATACTTGCACTTCGATCTTATACCGTCGGTCGTTAGTTATGACTGGGCGAACGGATTTGGGTGCATTCGATTTCTGAATAATTTGTCACGAGGTCTTTCAATTTCTTTTGCAGAGTTGAAGAGTGCAGATATTTTGCAGTCTGAAATGTACATCAGTAATTACTATGCAGGTACTGAGGATGCACTTGTAAAGCTTGAGTTTCCTATGACAGCGGCTGGAGACCGATGGCTCGCAATGAACATCCGTAATTGTCTCCGGTATTTTGACATTACGGTGTTAAAAATCTTGCTGTCTGCTGTCTATGTGAATAGCCATCATGATATGACACACCACGTTATGCTTTTATCAGAAACTAGCTGTTGCCAACGACTTCGTCTGCAACCTAGAATGAAAAGTAGCCTATCCTATCCTAACCAAGTCATGGTCTATCTCTGGCCAAATTTCATCCAAATCCATTTATGGGCGATTCCTATAACTTACGGACCGTAATTGCTTAAATTGGACTCTTGTATCTTTGCCAATAATGAAACAAAGGACTCATAATTTTGGAAGTAGCTATCACAGGCAAAATTAGCATACGAATCTGTTTAATAAATAGTAAGGAAGGTATTTATTATTTAATAAAAACTGCTAACTTTGGAAAGTGAAACGATCCATTTTTCTTCATAGGAACCGAGCATTAGACGATTTAGCGTAAAAGCATAGCTAACAAATATACAAACAAACTTACTTTCGCATTACAATATTTAGTTACGATGTGGTCTTTAAACCACAGCAAAAGGTGAAACACTAAGATGTATGTGTTCAGGAAATACACCATCCTTCCGAACTCTTACTTATGGTTATCCTAAATGACAACTCTCACTCCATAGCAGAGTATTTAAGAAAGTATTGGGTATATCGTATCAAAATAATAACACCTACTACAATCCGGCCCTGGATCGGTCAGATCATGAAAGCATTCCAGTGACATTAGGAGCACGTTCATTTTCATAGATTTATCGACGGACCGAACTTATTGCAATGTGGTGCTCAAACTTTAAGCTTCCATTTTGTTTTAATGCTATTTCATGGAGTGTTTACTGCAACGGATTGACGCCTACATTGCTGTGTTCTGCTTTAGCAGGTAGAATAGAATAGAAAATAATAGTTTGTTTGTAAAACATCGCTAATTGCATACAAAGATCTTAAAATAATGTAATGCACTCTGCAATATTGGCAAATCCAATAAAATAATGATAAAATTACAATCATCATCATTCATCATCATTTCAGTCGAAAGACGTCCACTGCTGGACATAAGTCTCCCCCAAAAGAGGGGTTTTGCCATAATCGCCACGCTTGGCAGGCGGGTTGGCGATCGCAGTATGGTGGTAAAATGCATAGAGAACGCTGCTGTCCACTCTCTTTTTAGTTCCTTAGTCGCCTTCTACGACACCCACGGGAAGAAATGGGATGGTGCTATTCTGTTACGTCCGGCACCATACAACCAAAATTACAATAATTATAATTATAATAATGTATTTGAGTGCCTATTTGTGCATTCAAGCAAATTAAATTTTATTGCAATTCGAAGTCAATTTCATGTCACAATTTAAAGTCAGTTCAGAAGATTGTTAATGTAAAGTATTAAAATTTGTGTCGGCATTAGATAATTATAGAGATTGGTCGTCAAGAAACTCATCTAGAGTATAAAAACAAATGTCAAGCAAATAAAATAGTATGCCATGCCAATTTTTTTTGAGAGTTGTGCATTGGTATACAAGTTTGGGGTAACAGTGAATAAAGTCATATGAGACACTTTACCTTTGTCTCTGGGATGGCAAGTACCTATCTGGCTGAGCTGCCTGTGGTATATATCGCGGTAACCACTAATCATCAGATGCGCCGCCAGGCGCCATTTTCGGTTTGTTTGCCATCCAATAACGATGATTATGGCAGTGTGCAGACAGAGTGGGAATTGACTAATGGTGAGCAGCTTAACAGATGATGTAAGTGTATTACTAGTATTTAAACCCAACAAGCAAAGAAGCTCGATGCGAATCGAAGAACAATTGAAGCGAATGATCGCTTCGGAAGAAGTTTTGCTCTACTATGCACATAATCAGCCTATAATGTTTCCACTGCTGGGAAACAGGCGTACTCTCGGTGTGACAGGGATTGGGCCAGGATCTATCACGCGAAATGCGGGTGATAGATGTCACATGTCTTTTAGGACATGCTGGTTTCCACACGACGTTTTCCTTCACCGTTTTGATCGCAGTGGTGATGAAATATTTTACACTAGGTAAAGTGCTGACCTTTGAGGGCCGCGGGAGTCCGCTGGATGCGAGAAGCACAGACCCGGTCGAAGTGGCGGACCTTGGGGAGGCCTATGTCCAGCAGTGGACGTCTTTCGGCTGAAATGATGATGATGAAGTAAAGTGCTTGTCGGGGGTCGAACCTACGACCAACAAACTGGAAGCCGCAGCCGTCACTACTGGGCCACCACTGCTTCCAATAGTGCACGCTTACTTTTCTATAAATTATAAAACTCAAAACAATCCGGCAAGGAAGTAACTGCCAGACGCCATACGATAAAAACAAACCAGAGCCCCAGAATAGACTGCCTTCGACATCTATTAAGATTTATTCGACCTTTTGCTCGACACTGAAGCGTAAAGTGTTGAAGTGTGTCCAAAACAAACAATTGTCAAGCCTATTGGGATGCTACCGCATGTCAAACGTCACATTACTGGACTTAAATTAGAGATGTATAGTGCATCAAGTTTATCTAGACAGATGACGGTATCGCGGTCAGTGAACAAAAAATGACAGATTTTGTAAATTTTCATAGTGAATTCACTAGCGCAGTATATAGATGACCAGTACCGCAACTAGGCCGATTTGATGAGAAGCTACGCTCCAACTGATGTTAGGGTTGTCAACGACAATTTTTAAATTGAACTGCACTACATAAATAAAACGTAAAGTCTCGATACGATAGCTCCTACTAACTCATAAGTAACCTGTAGATTACGTGTGAACGGTTTATGTGTGAGTGAGTCGATTTGAATCATATTTGGCTCCTATTGTGTTATTGGATTTTTCAATTAATTTTCGCAATAGCAGCTGGGAGTGAGGATCTGTGTCCGGTTGATGGCAATAGGCTCGCCTCCTATTACATGGGACTTAAACATATCTGGCGTAATTTGGGTGTACAATAGAGTACACCTTTGCTTAACCCTTTGGGGATGTGTGTTCCTAGTTGAAATACATGTCAGCATTAAAATGTCTACTGTATCTATAGTTACATTAAAGCCACTGAGCCAAAGAAGCTAGCTGCACTATAAATGCAATTAATAAACTTTGAGTACCACGTCAAAATGCCAATTGAGATGGCGAAACCGAACCGGTTGCGATGTATTTGCGTCGAACACCTGTCTTCCCACAAATCATCGTAGTGCCCCACGATGCATCATCGAACCACTGAGAGATTTTTAACGGTGTATTATTAGATATAGAGATATGTGCTGCAATTGGAACGGTATTGAAGAATTCAGTGCGGATGGTGGTGGGATTTCGGGTGGAGATTTGGATTTTGATGATAAATGTTGAGACGCGTTTTTGGTAAAATGTTGCAAGGGATTGCAAGTCCAGGCTAGGCAGCTGGGATATTTGGGTATAAAATTCTTGGATAAAGTGTTTAACTGTGTTACTTACTTTTAGATAAACCCATTCATGAACATTTGAAAAAATCTGAAATAAGGTTTGTGTATTTTGTTTTTCATTTGCTACATGTTATTCGTATTTCTTTTTTTACACCGTTCTAGTTTACTTTTCATCTATCTCGTTCCAGATGTTATCTTTCTGTTCTGGGTTACTACGTATCCTCTTTTACACCTTTAAAAAAACTGTTTCAGCTGTCTTCTCCATTCGCCCCTTCAATCATTTAGTTTTTTGCCATTCCAAATTCCCCCCACTAAACATTCCAACCTGATCGATGTCCACCACAGGTGTCGCAATCAACATGGAAAAACATTGCAATTACAAACATGATCTACAATCTAAGAGCTCCGAATATCGAAGCATATCGTTCGTAAATTTATCGCGTACATATGACAGACAGATATTGATGGTAATATACCAGATGTCTTGGCACGAATCATTAATCGCAGGCGCAATTCTGCATCACATAGTTGACGCATCATTGATACTCTATATTTAACACATTATGAGTTTCGACGTGTTATATCGGATGGTTATTTAAGATGAGCACTTCAAAAGATTTGATGTTGTCAGATTTGTATCATTCAGTCTCTGTTTGTTTAAGGTTTGTATTGATAACTCGTGGACTCGTTGGGTTGTATTATTTTTATATACAGATTTGATAAACAGAGCAGAAGCTCATGGACTGCTCAAACCAAATTCGAGAAAGCAATATGATTTCTAATGTGCTAAGGAAAAGATTTTCATTATCTAGAATGTTGTTGTTATAGCAAATTGGAATCATCTTTATTTATTTTAATTATATACTGTGTTTGTAGATTATGTGATGGTGCTGTGTGAAATTATTTATGTCCAATTAGGTACTGTTTGACGGAATTCCAAATAATAATCTTGATTCATAACGATGCTACTGTCATTGTTATTACACATATAATTTGTAATAAATTACCCCTTGCTTCGACCTCATTGGTGTTCAAATCAAAATAAATCTGAATATCCGAAGCTCGAAGGCGTGAATTATTATAACTGTTCCGTATGTCTAGTAATGTCATTTTAATACGACAGAGGTTACCTACCGTGACGTCATTATCACCAACCACTTCGGAACCATCATCATCATTCCTTTCATTAACATTTCCTCGTATTTTATTACTGAGTACTAAGGTTCAATTCTCTATGAAATCAGTTTTCAGAACGGTACAAAATAATTGTGAAGTGTGAAGAATCGTCGTGGCGATATAAGAAAAAATGATCTATTTGTGTTAAATAATAAAGATTACATTTGCATAGCAGTTGATAATGATTGTAACAATAATAGATTTGCAGTTGCACGAACGCTGAACTTTCTTTATGTCCACGACTATAAGATAGAAAATGCCCAGATTTCAACTGAAAATAAAAGTAGGTGATCGCAGAAATCGCTCGATTGTTTCTGAATAGGTGACAATAAGTTTTTTGTTTTTATATCTAAACGATGGCGTTCATTTCAAGTAGCTTATGGTGAAACTAGGGTTTTAATGGTTTTTTAAACGATCCCCGATTTCCCTCTTGTGATATTACATTCATTTATGTATTAACACGTGCCGAGTTTTTGTTTTGATCAGGAAAATCGAATCTGTAATAATATTTAGACAAGTTCTGCTTTTTTCCAGAATCTTATTTGATTTTTAGTTGTTCTTTGTAATGATTTTGCTAATGTTCAGTACAGTCGCCTTTATTTTTCAACCAACTAATGTTATCAAATTAATATAAAAATTGTATTAGGTCAAAACCATGATACCTTTATCCATGACTGTCATAATATCAAATCTACATATTAGCTACTAAAAACGTTACAGTCAACAAATAAACACATATATACTCACACCTCCATCATTACTGCTTATAACATCCTCTCACCTACGCACACTTCAATTGTCCAATGATCGTTTCCCAGTCCAAGATCAAAGTGTAACGTCGCTTCACAAATAACGCGTACCTGCGCAAGCGCAGAAAACAATGTGCGGAAACTCACGCGTCGGAGCGCAGAAGACCATATCGCTATTGGCAATTTACAAAGTATACTTTGATGAACTTTTGTTTTTATGGTTGTTTGAATATTTGATGGTTGCTGTTGTCATAAATGTAGATATGAATATATAAAACATTAATAGGAAACATTACTTTTAAACAAAGTAGTAATAAGACATTTAGGACACTACCTGCCATTACCTTTATCCCTTGAGTATAGTAATGACTTTCATTTTGTCAGTTAACAATATTCATTACGTTATTAACCTTCTTGAGGAGAATAATTTTTCGAACATATGGATTAGCTATTTTCTACAACATTATTCAGATTTGATTGATAGTCGGTTAGGCAATTAGGAAGCTGATCAAATCAGTAAGTAGATCGCAATGATGTAGCATAACTTAAATTGAAGTTATCAATAACTTTGCAAATCTGCCAGATGTTTCCAAGATCATCGAACTGTGATCTCATTACTGGATTAGTTGATCCTCACACTTTACCTATGCCATATTTCCTATGTCCCTTGCCTATGTCCGATTACTGACCAGAAGTGGCTAGGCTCCATCAGTGTTAATTTCGAGGCTTGTAAATCCTCCTGAACGGCTTAAATTGTTCCTTCAAAGATTCTACAAATCCACTGAAACACGAACATGGTCATATTTTTCAGTGAAACTACAAATCATAAACTATCCCAGGTATTCACTGCTATATCAAAAATGTGTCCAAACGGCTAATATATCGCCCACACTCTACCGGCACTTGAGATTTATAATCCGACTCGTTATTTTAATAAGACATATGTAGGCAAAGATTGAGACATATTAAGGATTAGTAACTGTTTGTTTTGCTGCTTCAATCGGTATTTTGGTAGTGGTTGTTGTTTTTGTGGCTTTACGAACGGTTTTGTGTGGTTTATGGTTATGTTGATGAAGAGTTACTTCCATGTCTTCATCATATGTAAATTAGGATAGTCATAAATCGTGTATTGTGATTTTAATACATCTATGATCATTCTATTCAATCTCTTCAAGGTAATTGGTCGTCGTTTTATCTACTTTGTTTTTGGTGTCTTTCAAATTGAGATTATAAGTGCTTTCATTACTAATACCTTAGTTTATGATAAGGGCTAATTTTAAGCTTTTTCATCAAAATATGATCAGGATTAGAGAATAAACAGACACTAAACGGAGAATCATACAATAACATGAGCACGAGGTCTTGGGTTTGATTCCCGGGTCGGGCAAAGTTTTTTTAGGTTTTTCCATCTGCAGTTTCTCAGTGCAAGTCCAGGAGCCTGGATTAGTCCCCAGTTGTTGGCAATAGGCTCGCTCCATAACTGATGAAATGTGTTATACTATTGGATGCCTAACTCATCGGGGAATACGGGCGTGATTTTATTAAGAAACACTTACAAGGAAGATATTAATGATTATTGAGCAGTCGAGATCACAAGACACAAACAGTGTGCTATTAACAAAGTATAGTATCGACACATGCTTCATAGAACATGCAATTACTCACACATTTGCCGTGGTACAATCTATTCTAATACAACGGGTTATTAATAATATTTTCATATAAATGTCGATGCATCTGGCTTGATTCCAGGATCTATTTGAGACAAGCCAAGATGATCGATTGGGATCGTTTAAAACGAACTTTGTTGTTCAGCACCTGGCCAAGTCTATTGAAGGAGTAATGGCGAATCGAGAGGACGAAGAATGGGACGTTCTGCTGCAACTTTGTGGAGGCATTTGTCTGGCTGCGATATAGTGAATTGGTTGGCTGAGTTGCCTGCTACAGTTTCCGTAATGCGAAGTCAAGCATGCGTCAGACCGATTTATTTTACAAATTAATTATCTGCCATTTTTCTTTGTCTTTATCCACATGTTCATCGCGATTAATATCAATATCGTAATTATTCGCCATCAGCTATCGCCCGCGACTTTGTTTGTGAATAATCTAGATGAGGGCCATCTGTGTCTCAAATTTCATCAAAATCCATTGAGCGGTATCAGTGTGACAGCGTAATAAATAAACTAACTTACTTTCGCATTTATACCTAATAATAGTTGGAGTTCATTTAATTTTGTTTTGCTGATATATATTATTTTTGTTTACTGGTTAAACATCACAGTACATGTTAAATGGTATACTGCTGCACTTACCACTTGCAGCGTACCATTATCAACGTCTCCAGCAACAAATCTCTTGGATTCATGAATAAATAACACTTAGCAATTATGTCACTATGTGCTACCGTTTCCAAGATTCCGTCTTCCTCTCAACTAGTAGCATCATTTATACCGGGGACATTATTCTTATGCACTGTTACTTCATATACTAGGAAAACGGCAATAATTCCTTAAGTTTTTGCACCACCTTAAATCATTCGGCGCTATGCACGACCGAGATACGCTCATCCGCATTTAATTAGCCCTTTTAGGGTTTTTACTTGCTTACGATTAGTCGTCAGTTAGATTCGTTAATGGTCAAGTCATATTTATCAATCTATCAAAGCATGAATGTAAAATTAACTGCAGCATAGGAGTTTCTTTAAAGCCTGCTTATTGAAATATTTGTGCAATATTCAACAGTAAACTTTTGATTTCCATTTCTCGACGATGATCTGTCAAAAATATCGTTTATAATCCAAAGAGTACTGTCACTGGAAAAACAGACTACTTATCACAATAACACCGGCCAGACACAATAATTAACCCCTTAGCAAAAAGAAGTAATCTAGTCCTTATTTGCTCCCAAATACTAACTCACAAGTTCCATAACAGTCGCAAATGACTTGTTTATTAGTCGCCAGCTTGTAGCCAGCCTATTCACAGATCACTCTGTCGTATCACGATTAACATGTCCTGGCAACTTGGCAAACACATGTCTACACTCTAAATTAACTTACCTCCTTGCTTTAAGGTTGACAATAGCTCATGTGTAGTGAAGGTGTGGTGGAATAGTATCTCAATTTACTTGGTTTGTATCAGTAACTGTATGTTTATTGGATCGGAGATAGGTTAAAGACTGTTATTGGATGTCCAGTTAGGAATCTTGGGTTTAATGCAGAATTTGAGATGCTTCTGGGTTGTAATCGTAATGCTGAAAATGAGAAGCCACTAGATCTCAGGTTTGTCTTGCTGATTAAACATTCTAAATGTTTTTGATTATAAATTAAGTATTTGTATGTCAAAATAACATATTACGTGAGACTGGTGTTTTCAAATAAAATGGAATTAATAGAAAACAAACAGTTCATTTATCGAATTAAGTTTCATTCGAAAACATTAATCGGTTTCTTACCTTCAAGTATATCCAACGAACGACCTTGTTTCTTTTCTCTTTTGGTGACTGGACCTACTTAACCACATTTTGGGTTAAGTTAGAATAGATATTTTGTAGTCAACTTGTTATAAAACTCTAAAAAAAATTATCCAGTCATTCACCCAATGAAATTAGATCTATGCATGTTCTCTCCCTTGTAAATTTCCTCTCAATTTCTCAAGCTCAGAAAAAATTGACAACGGTTCAAGTAACAACAATTATTTTACATACATCATCATCAAAATATATATATTTTCACCAACGCACCACGATTAAAGAGTCGCAAACGTTAGGTACATAATTATTGTGCATTAGAAAGTGCGCGTACGCACTCTCACGCACGTATTGTGTGATATCTCAACGAATATCTTACTGGCTTCACACGACTTGAGGCCACTAATTAAACGGATGTACCCGACAATGTAAGGCTTATCGAAATTGGTTCAGTGATTTTGTAGAGAGAATTAAAATACCTAGATAAGTAGTATTATAATGGCTGTTGTAAATTGTTGCAGTGCGTGTGGTCTAAGCTTGCTTGGGGTGGTGATTTCAGACATTTAAAATTTTTGACCTGAAATATTTTTAAGTCCACAATGATATACGACCATTCTGGTTGGGGGCCGTTTGGGCTAGTCATCAGGCAAACCGATTTGATATCAAAACTATGGTTTCACTAAGTAAATGCTTTTAGTAGTCAGATAACTGTTATCAGAGGAATAAATATGTCGGTTTGACAGCTTTGGTACAGAAAAAATGCCAAACTATCAGATTTATTCTTCAGATAAAATTTATCTGACTATTGAAAAATTGGCTTTAAATTATGTAAAATTATGCGGCATTACACATGTGGTCATGGGCGTCGAAAAAATTGTCTGTCTAAATGGAAATTCGGCTAGGCCGCAGGTGACTAAAGTCTGAAGTTCCAAAGTAGAGTAGGTCTTGACTATGACGTGCGGTGACAGGTCGCATGCGGCGGATGACTAAAATCAACCGTGAAAACTCGCAGTCGCAGGCAATCGCCTACTGCGTGAAGGACGACATTTTGATCAATAATATCAATTTTTATCGACCCCTGTAAATGGGCTGGCAATTGGGCTTATAGGGTGCTTTGATTAGCTATCAGCCGAAAGATGAAAATCCCCTATTATGAATTTAAATTAAAGAAAATTTAAAATTAATCTTTTAGTAATTTAAGTTAATGACGCTCTCTTACTGACAGTTGTCACGTATTTCAAGAAGTCACTTCGATTTTCTTCTCATAGATAAAGTTAGTACCTATGGCTCTTCCCAACTTCGATTAGATAGTGCAGCAACAATTTTCCAGTACATATAGGCTCGAGCCTCAGAACAATCCGACACCTTAGGCCACGGCTGCTGATAACATCTCTTCCTGATTAGACACGGCTTACCATTGTTGTGGGTAGGAAGACTCAGGTACTTAATAGTAGGTACGTGGAAGTACTAATGGATCTCGGTTATGTGGGACTCGAGTGCTAATCACTTGAAGAAAGTTTCAAGATTTCCTATGAATGTTCTTTTGATTAGCGTATATAGGAATAGGTAATTTAATGCTAGGTTTTCAGCTTTGGTTACGAAGACTGTCATCATTAACGAGGAAAATAATATATCCTATTAGTAAATTATTAATTAATATGTTATTTGAGACTAGCATTTTTTCTGTCTAGTATTTATTGCATGTAGTTAAGAGGCTTGTGGGAAAGAATTAACCACAGCACGGCTCGATTGATCAGCTCATGATACGACCCCAACATTGTTGGGAAAAGGCTAGGAAGATGATGATCTATTATTGCATTCAGTAAAACATAATTATTTCCTCAATTTATTATTGTAAGTCTATTTCCTTTATTCAAACTACACTCAAAATTATGTTAAGAGTAAAATAAAATAAAATACAGTCATAAATAGTTTTAGTGAGGGTTTTCTTGAATATTCAAGCCACCAGTTGGCGCCACTTTGACAAGAGGTCTTCCGGTTCGACGATAAACTAAAAAATTTGATGCCATTCGTTTCATTAATTCGTTCACCATTCAGTCCGTAGGCGCTTTTGACCGGTGCCTGGACCTGACGTCTCAGTGCTGCCACCTAGTGGACGTCATTTCAGAAAACCCTCATTAACTTAAACATTATACTTACTACATTTAGCGTTCTTTGTGACTTTTTAGTTCGACTCCTAAGGAATCAAACGTGACGTAAAGTAGCTAATAGGATCGTAGCGATGTTAAATAACCTTTTTCATGATTTGGGAAATCATTCAAATACAAAAAGATTTTTTCAAACTTGATTGGAATTTCCAGAGATTACCGCGTTCAAACAAAAAAAAAAAAAAAAAAAATTAAATTTAAAAAAACTCCCGACCCTAACAAAAACTCTAAAAAGTAAAAATAATAATATTTCTAGGCCTCTGTTTGGCGTTTTCATTGACCGTCCCCCGACTTGACAATGCCTTGATCAAAATATTACCTTCATCTTAAAAGGCCTAGAAATTTTATTATTTTTACTTTTTAGAGTTTTTGTTAGGGTCGGGGGTTTCTTAAATTTTTAATTTTATTTTTATTTCCTGCTTTCTAAACTTAATGAGATTTAAGCGAGCGAGAGCTCGCTTAAATCTGCGCATCGTTGCGTATTTTTCCCACAGTGAAGTTTGTTACTAATTTATCCTCTTTCCTCGTCCTGATCACTTTTTATCTATAATCTATGCATTGAGACCTTTTCAATGAGCCCAAACACGATACTTTTGCTGTTTGTTGGTGAGTAACTTGGGCATACTGGAAATTTCAGGTGTTACGCCAGCATAATTTCAATGTTACCTTGTTCGTCTAATATCATTGAAGTAATAGAATACAAAATTTCGAGTTGATCAGCCCCGTGGAAGATGCTCAAATCACTTCATCAACCAGAAAAGAGCTGATAATCTTCAAACGGCTGAACCGATTTTGATGAAACATGTCTAAGAACACTCCCGACTAATACACCTTTTAAACAAAAAAAAACAAAATCAAAATCGGTTCATCCGTTCGGGAGCTACGTTGCCTCAGACAGACACACACACATACACACACACACACACACACACACACAGACACGTCAAACTTATAACACCCCGTCGTTTTTGCGTCGGGGGTTAAAAAAAAACTCCTCAACTTCAATAATAGTTTAGAAACATGTTCTATAATGTAAAATGTTTAGATTTCTTTCTACTGGTTCATAGTAGTGGTAACGAAGAATCTAGTCACCATCAAGATCTTAGCAGCCGCGCTCCGCTGGCCAGGCAACAAAAAACAACAACAATTTGTTTATTTACTATAGCACTCTTAATAGCTTGCAATTAATCTGCTTCAGCTATATGTTGAAGATGTTACTGATTATGTTAGATTTTGTATCGTTGTCTGCTTTTTTGCTCCGTCTATGTTACATTCTTCACAAATTGGATTGAGATTAGTGGATCCAGCCTATCTTTGATAGACTCAGTGATTATGATTGACTTGAATTAATCGATAAATAATGAGTTTCGTGATGATAAAAAGATTGCTAAAAATGTTGCAGGGATTTTTACATTGGCCTCATTAGTATCTTGGGTACCATCGAATTAGATTATTTTAAAAATCATGCTCGGTAATAAAAGTAAAATAGGTTTGGCTCAGATTACAAAAAAATATATTAAAAATCAAGAGTCAAAATGAAAGAAAAGAAAACAATCAATTTGAGAATAAAACGAAAATAATGATAACAAAACTAGAAAATCGCAATTATTTGAATGAGTGTGAGCATAAGTGTGTGATCATGTGATGGTGAGTTTCAGGGTGCCTATTGTTCAAGTATTATAAGAATCTATGGTAAATAAGAATGCAAAGTCCAATCGGTAGTCCTTCTTCTTAGCGTGGCGATGGCAATCTAAATACAGTTAGCCTAGAATGTGACTACGAGCTTAGCTCTTTCAGCAGCGTCCATCAACTCCTATAACGTGCACACAACAGGACACGCTGGCCACGATATTAAATACCCCATTGTTTGTGGCCACATTTACACTCCAAGGCGGAATCATCTGTGAATCTCCACCTGAGCAGGTTTTCTTTAGGTACTTCGGCCTGCCTGAGTCTATTTAAAGACTTCCAGGAAAGCGAAGGCAAATCATGTCCAGGTGCGAGATTTTCAGCTGGAAGAAAAAATGGGTTTGATAGGGCAGCACCAAGTCCAATACTAATTTTAGTGGACCTAAAAGTGTTAACCATTAAACTAATTTAACCATAGAAAATAATGAAAAACTTGAAAGCAAACAATCCGCATACACAAAACACAATACAATTCCTTGACATAAAAGCACAAAATCCAATTATAAAACCATGGAGACACAGCAATCATGCACAATTAAACGCACGGTTCATGACAAACAGAAGTAACAAACAAATTACATGGATATGTGTTATTAGATAAACCATTGGCTGGAGACAGATCTGAAGATAACGTCTTATAGGTAGCAGTACCAAGCACGAATGAGGATGTCGTTATGTTATTAAAGAGGCTAATAATGGTTAGAAAAACATTTTTGATTGCTGTTTTCTAAGTAGTAGGAATAATTTTAGAAATGATAAACATTGATGTTGATATGGTATTTTGCTTTTAATAATAAGCCCTTTCTCAAACATGGTGGACAATTTCGGTATATCTAGATTATCCAGATTATAGATGCGAAACGGATTTTAATCGTTTCTAACCATTTGGCTTTAAATTGTTTTTTTTTTTTTTGTTTAAGACGATTTTAAAACGACACAAAGCGATGTAATATTGGCTTAAATTAAAATGTTTTTTTTTTAATTGTTATTCAGGGTTCACACGAAGTGATCCAGACTACATCTACTGCCTGATTTAGGATATATCAAGGATAATTCATGTACAAAATACGTACAGTCTAAAAACATGCAGTAGGTATCTAAGTCAAATCCTAATCAGATTTTTATTTATTGATTAGTAAGTAAATATACGGTAAAAAATATGGTTATGCTAGGTAGCATAACCATATTTTTAATATTTTAATAAGTGCGCGGATCAAGATTGGTTTAAGTCTGTCTAATCCTAAACAAATTGTCCAAGTTGAAAAACATATTATTATGGCTCCACATGTATTAATAAAAATGCTCATAAGTATTTTAATCATACTTAAACATATGTTTTTTTCTTAAATTGATGTCACCTGCCAGCAAGCTGCGTACAGACATTTATTTTATCAATAGCTTAACTTTTTGCTTGTTTTTACAATTTTAAGATATACTTAGAAGACAAATACTTAGAAGGAAAATTTTGAAAGGTAAAAATATAACTTGCTAGATCTAGATAAATGGAAGAAGTTATATATGAGAAGCTATATCTATCTGCACAAGATTGGGAAGCAACGCTTAAAAGGAATATTAAAAAGCTCAGAGGCACCAATCCATATCTTTTCTTCAATATATTCGTTGTACCCCATTTAACCCGTCACCTCGCGGTGGAAACAATTATGTTAAATTAAGCACGACCAGGCACGGGTCATTAGGTCTCAAACAAGCAGGTGGGGGGTTGATTGATTCAATACATGTCATTTAGGTGTGCAACCAACCGCGAGATTGACGTGTTTGGAGTCAGGAGACAATAGGAGACACGGGTTTTTTGTGTGAATTTATGTTTTTTTTTTTTGGGATAACGATGACAAAGTAATTATTTTTCTGTCTTTTTTTATCTTGTTATGCAAGGTTTAGCAGCATGACTAGGTCTTCAATGGCAATAACAGTTGTAGCAGCTGTGACAGGCCGATCTTATTAACAATTAAAAGTTTCCTTAATGAATAGAAATGAATTAAAACATTTACGGAAATTTCATACTAAACTTTTTTTCTCTCTTAAAGGGTGCTAGAACCCTAGTACTACGCCGACGCTGCACCGTAGTCTCTCTATCAGCGGGCTGTATCTCATGAATTTTCAGAGTGTGTATTTCTATTGCCGCTTTAACAAAAAGTAACAAAAATTAAATAAAATTAAAAATTAAAGAGGCCATACATTGAAACCGTGTTTTTTTTTTTAATTAATCAATTTCATCTTCCTAGCCTTTTTCCAAAAAAATTTAGGTCGGCTTCCAGTCTAACCGATTGAAGCTTTCATCGAGCGACTGCCTATCTAACTTCCACAACCCAGTTATTGGGTAACAAGATACTCCTAGGTAAGACTGGTTGTCAGACTTACATGTTTTTTACATTACATGTGTTAAATAATGCACTTGCATTAATGCTACTTCAAAATTGTAGGATAAAACTGAGGAAAATATATCCAAGAAAATAAAAATTCAAATAAAATTGACACCTAAATAACCCATTAAAAATACCAACATCCAAACCCCATTAGCAAGAAGCACCATCTTACCATCAACATATTTCCGAGATGGCATCGCACAAAAGGACAGACAGGAAGGAAGAAAGACATTTCATTGGCGTCGCGACAATCGCCATTATATCATCACGCTTGTGCCAAAGTGGGTAGCCAGGCGTGACGCCCCCACTCAACGTATCGAATTGTGTGTTTTTAGCTGTTGAGTCCTTGGCGTGGATAGTTTTGATTTTTATTAAAGTTTGTTTTTTCGTGAATATCTTTCTTCTTGGCACATTTTTTGTGAAGTAAAGATAGATATTAGCTACAGCTACACGGGCAAAACAGGTAGGGACGTAGGTAGGGATATTAACTTGTTCAATTTTACTCTGTTGCTTGTAAATAGGAACTTCTCCTCAATGTTGTCAGTAAAATTTTTGGGTATTTGATTTCCGTTGCATCATACATTGCCAATTTTTGGAGGATTGTTCTATTTTTTGTCAGTCGCTTGCTAACTGTAATTGATCTAATTATCATGAATTTAGTTTCAATGACAGTTGTCAGGGAATTTTCCAGTATAATTGATTTCCGTGGCATGTTTATAATTATAGCCAATATAAAACTTACCTTACCGTTAGAACTCCTTATGCTACACATGTTTAATATCAATTCAGTTAATGCATTTGTTGATAAAGTAGCAGATAGTTTTGGTGATGTTGATCATGATGACGATAATCGACCAAACTCCTTTAATCTTAAACTACCTTAAACAAGCTTGGCATTGATTTTGGAGTATTCCACAGAGTCTCTGACCTTAAGGCTGGTAGTGATTGATCAGTGTGGAGCCTGTCATCCGGTGCCTCGTTACTGGGCTCAACCAACCGGCAACGTTCACATACTTACCGAGGGAAACCATGATTGGTCCAAATTGTTGGTATATTGAACCATGCAGGTATCGGGAGCGAGTTGTGGTACGTTATAAAGTCAGTATGAAATGTAGGTTTTGATTTGGATTTATCTGTTTATGTTCCAACTCAAAGCAATTAATTTAGGTATCAACAAGGCAGAGTCTTAAATGTAGAAGAGGGAAAAAGAGGCCGCGGATGACCACCAATAATTTCGTTACGAACAGTACAAAAAGACATGATAGCGCGCAACACTACAGAAGAGATAACCCACAACCGTACGGTGTAGCGTAGAAATACTAGGAGGGTTAACCCCAAATAAATTGGGATAATAGCTAGGAGAAAGAAGGAGAAGAAGAAAATTGACAAGGCAGATGTGAGTGGAAACAACAGGAGGAGACGCACTAGAAGAACATATCTGAAGAATATGACCTTAATGATGTTCTTCAGAAAGATCAGGTATATAGTACTCGCAACTGGCGTGCGTGTATGACCAGATGTATGAACGCAAACAAAGCTAAAGGAATATGCAAGGATCATAGCAAGTGGTCTTCTGTAGTGTCTGGAAGAAGGCGGGAGATTCTGTGTGTGTTATTTATATTAAACCATTTACAGACACTTTTGAACTGTCCAAAGAGTCGATTAGTTAGAAAGATGTAGCTAATCGCCCATTGCAAAGCCTTGTAGGTTTCTACGGAGAAGAACGGGCAAGAAACTCTATGGACACTCTTATAAGTTACATCATGATTCATGAATGTTGGATTTATAAATACATGTGAAAACGATGTAAAAAGAGGTGTAGACGTATGTTGTAGGTACAACCCTGAATAGATGCTTCTAGGTGGAGAAAGATTAGAAGAGCTGACCGAGTTGAACCATTCCATTTCGGGTCGGTTTCCTCGTCATTCTTCGCCAGAAGTATCTGTAATAGGTTCCAGGCACGAGGCCAGTTTGCAAGTCCGTGCGAGCAGTCATGCAGATTACATTCTTAGGAAACACGGTGTAAGGAACCAGCACCACAATTGCGTAACTCACGATTAATCATAATCTGTTTCAATTTGACTGTTCAGCAATATTCATTGCGTTATATACGTTGTTGAGCAGACACATTTTTCAAATATATGAAGCAATGGTTTAACAATCTGTTTCAAAACGAAACAGATAATGATTAATCGTGAGTTACGCAATTAGGGTGCAGATCGCGCTAACTGTGAACTAGGCACTCAAAATGTACGGTACAGCGATTTTTTTTAAAGGGAAGAAAATTTTCAACACTGCCACTGGTGCGTTTAGGATCATGTACTGAATTTATGTTAACAGTATGCACGTCGATGTTCCTTACACCTTGTATAGGTAATTCAATTCCATAGTATTTAAAGTAGGACATCTTGCCATGTAATCGTAGCTTTGTTGATTTCGTTTTTAAATAAGCAGAACCGTTCTTCCTAAATATATTGTTGCTATGGTTAACTATATCATCTTTCGGTATCTTGAACTGGTTTCCTATTACCAGCAAGTTTGTAATGTTGCTGTTGCCAATTTGCCTTCATGAATAGCGCAGGAGCTCCACAACCGGATCTCACCATCGCCCTTCCTCTACTGGACTAGCAGATGTACTACAGGTTATCCGCATCCGCACTTGGTTGATGTTTCGAGCAGTCGTACTGAGCGCTTCTCCTCCACATTTATTATGCGCACAGCAAAAGTGTGGAACTCTCGGCAAATGTCTGTGTTTTTTTCCACATGTGTCCCGTTACATTCAAATCAAGAGTGAACAGGTATCTTCTTGTTCCATCACATACCTCATCAATCGCTTCGCTTCGCATCATTGACTCCATCATGAAAGTTTGAGGTTAAGAGCAGGCCCATTCAACAAAAAAATAAATAAAAAATAAACGGTCGATCAAATCTACTTGGTTGAAGCATACATGATACGGATTTATATAGTGCTTACATGAACATACATGAGTAAAGCAATCATAGATGTGCATGGCTGATAAGTGCTGAACGAGCAACATTATGAGTTTCGCAATATTCCTACAATTGACTTTTAAAACTGGTTCAATAAACATTTGATTATCTTCAACAAGTTTCTTCACTGGTTCAAGTTTCTCTTTCATTGCCAAATCGCATCCAGTTTTATATACAGCTTTTTCCTGCAGCTTCGCGCGCGTGGATGTCGAAAAAAAAATCCCATCGAAACAACCGCGATTCAAAGTACCATCATCATCATTTCCGATGAATTTCCCCAAACACCGCCACTTCGACCGATTCTGTACTCCTCACATCCGACGAATTCCTGCGGCCTTCACCAGGTCCTATAACTATATGTGTGCCAAATTTCACACACCCATAAAGCTTCCAGTTGGCATCACTTTTTCCATTCGTAAGTTTTTGAGTTTATCGCGTTCAGACAGACAGATAGACGCGGCCAGAGGACGTTGTTTTATAACATGTGGTGATACTGTAATGACAAACATGTCTGACATCATCAGGCTCTGTGTTCGGGATACACGAGGCTAGTTTTACAAGCCAGGCTAATTGCAGGCTAGTAGTTATTTTTTTACCTATTACTAGGTACTACGGTCCAACACTGGTTTAACTATCCTAGTTTATGTACTAGCTAGCTAGCTAGCTAGCTTCATTCATCTATCTTCATTCGATTGACAAGCGTGCAGTGACTGCGAGTTTTGTTTTTAGATCACAGCCACGAGTTTGTACTGGCTTTAAATTATCTGGCATCATGTAAATAGCACTAGCTTATGCCAAACCAAGACAGCAAGCCAGGATAGTTTACACGAAGTTCTAGCTTGCTATGCTTACTTTGAAAAACTAGCCTCGTGTATAACAGGCTCTAAATATGTCTATTGTGACAAAATTGTGCAACACTCCGTTTATCGACATTTGTTCACACCGCGGAACAATCAACTCGTGTCCATGCGAACTTCCCGACACTATTTGCATATTTGTAACTATCATGAAGAACTCTTTGCCTTTATTTTTAGTATCCCAGTTCCATATTGAAGCTTAGCCGTTGATTTTAAGGTTCGATTTTAGATAAAGACCTTCTCGCAAACGCAAATCAATTTTTGTATTTTTTGATTCAACAATTTTTCTATAGGCTGTTCTGAAATTTTAATTTGAAGGGTTTTGGAACTTGTGCGTTTAGCTTAGGGTCAAAAGTTTGTAAATAACGAGAAAGTTAATTGTGAATATAAGTTTGTCCGTGACTAAATAGGGTTTTGCTATTAGATCGGTATTTTAGTCCTTTCGATAATTTGTATAAGCATATCAGTATTATTGAGTGTGAAAAAGATTTTTTTCTTTAAGTCTATCTTATCGTAAATACTATCAGTTTCGCACATGGCCGTCTGTTATAAAAGTCATCCATTTTTAGTATTGAAAGTAGTTTTCTGATTAACGATGACTTTATTTGGATGAATGTCCTTTTGGGTAAAGACATCAATCGTCAAGTTCTTCCGTAATATGTCAACAGTATATTAAACTGAATTGATATTGCAAATCTTTCGAGTTCTACCATATGTTGCACAAATATTTTTTGAGAGAACAGTGACACTAAATGAGGAAACTTAGGAATAAAGCCTTATCATAGGTACATAATTACATAGTTAACCTGTCTATGGTCACAAAGTTACATTTTACGTCACCTACTAAAATTAATCTCTAATACAAAATTTTTTCACTGCAGACATTCGTACCAAAGGGTCAACAACAGTATTTGTAGAACTTATTAACTTCTGCGGTTACTTTAACCTCTGTTTCAAGTAAATCACCAAAACTATTAGCATACTTACCCAAAGACGGCTTCCAGCTATTGACAGCAACCTGTCCAGGTGTCTCGCACGTCAGATACTTGGAAAAGAAACTTTGACCGTGAGAACTCGAAACACGTCCGAATATGAATTTTAACGACTTCAAAAGAGGTGCTAAATGTTGACACTTAATATACCACAGATATTCATGACACAACATATTTGCTGTCAAAAAAACGAATTCAACAAACCTGATCCTTACAACTCAGGGGTTAAGGTGCAGTTTGAAGAGGGAGAATGTTTTGTAGACGCAAATAACATTTGGTTATTGCAAGTTATTTTTTAAACACATGAGATTTTAAAACAAAGATACGGCTGAAGTTCAAGGGAAATACTAGATGTTATCAATAAATTATTCCGATGTGGTACAGTGAGTCAGAGTGTGAAATATTATTGGGTATGACGGTAGACTATATGGCAGCAAGTCGCAAGATGTAAGACAGGTGTCCTTGTTTGGATTTCTGCAAGTTTGAAGCGTGGATTGCAAGATAGTAAGAGTGATTGATATTAATCGTTGTTTCGTCTTTAAAGGTATCATATTTCCAAAGGTGCGTGAGTATATTATTGCCTGAATATGTAAGTTATTGACCTAAGCCTTGACCTTTCACTTCAATAGGTTCATTTTATTTATGTAGATTATTTTATATATTGTGAATGAGAGAACGTTGTAGGCCTTACAGACTGTAGATTTGTAGACGATTTTCTATTCTGCATTTTCATTCCTCTAAGTACCTGGTACTTATTGACAGGTCTGCACTGTCCTCCCATACCTATTATCACTGTAATTTGAAAGCATTGTTAAAGCCAATTTCTTTTTAAAAGAGTAACCGTTTCTTGCCGGCTCTTCTCCATAGAAAGCAACAATTTGGAACCGTGCACATAGCTTCTGGCGTTTCATAAGTGCCCATGCAGGTTTATTAAATATGAAATCAAAATATTTTGATTTAATTTGATTTTAGGGTTCATTTCTGATTATAACCCGACGAATCGCCATATTTGCCGAGTATGTTATAGGTAATCAATGAAGGGGGGTGTCGTAGAAGGCCTTACTAGAGAAGGGGCTTCCCAGAGATTGGGCAACAGCGTTCTCTATGCATCCCGCCTACCAAGCGTGGCGATTAAGGCAAAACCCCCCTTTTGAGGGAGGTTTATGTCCAGAAGTGGACGTCTTTCGGCTGAAATAGTGATGATGATGATTAGAAAAATGTTCTCTCTCAATTTTCTTCTTCTAAACATATCAATGGCAAAAGTTCAAAAATATTTGGTCCAAAATTCAGCTGCGCGAACTCCACTCAGTGACAGGGCATGCGGCGCAGGATGGAAGGGCGGCCATTGTCTAGGGGGCGCACTTGAGGTCCGAGTCGTCCGTGAACCCTCATCTGTGGAGATTTTCTTTGCTCCGGCCGACTTTGGTTGAAGTCTATTTAGAGATTCCCAAGTCGGCCACGGTAATGCGTGCCCAGGCGGATGGGTCTCAGATCGTTCGATATTCGAATTGTCAGGGTTCTAATACAGGTCCCGCCATAGATTACATCTTGCTGTGGATGCTATATTTGCTGGGTTAGATGGACCCACGCACCATAGAAAACTTTTCTCAAAAAACCCAAAGGTAATATCAGGGTCCTAGCTTAATTTAATGAGAACAAAAAATATAGCAGTTCGCTTGCATAATATCCTAATAATATCCTTATTTTATCATTTCCTCTTTTAGTATTTGGTGGCTACTGTTATAAAACAGTATACCAAGCTAGTTTGGCGTTTTTTGCCAAATAGCTAGGTAGGTGCTTTCTAAGTTTCTCTCTCTTTCTAACTTTAAGATTTATTGTAGGTATATGCAGATATTAGTATTTAATTCATTTTTTATTAGTCACAAAAAACACACATTCACGCACATGTATGCCACAACATTTCATTTTATTTATTTTACTTTCATATTTTTTTATTTTTTTTATTATTTTTTATTAGCCTATACTGTCCCACTGCTGGGCAAAGGCCTCCCCCAAATCCTTCCAGGAACTCTTTTCCCGCGCTCTTTTCTTTTTCAACTTTCTTATTATATTATTAATTTATTACGGACACACACTTCACTATGTGTTTATTTTATTATTCTAGCGTATGGTACTCGTGGGTTGCAGCTGAAAATCAGCGTCAGGTGGTGCATACTGTGTTGCCATCTGACAATATGCTGAGCTGAGGCCCTCTTGGCATTATTAACATTGTTGAGGTCATCGTTTTCTGTTTTTTTTAATAATTAAAGGATTTTATTACCGATATAATGCCAATAAACGCAATTTTCTTATTTTCTTCTTCTATAAATTAGTGTTAAAATATTTGGATAAAATAACATTACGGCTGCCATCCCCGACGGGTTAAACAGAAGGGTACACTCGCAATTCGCCAGTTATTGTTACGAGTAAGTCCCATGTAATCATGTAATAAGGGGTAGTTGAGCCTATTGGCATCAACTGGGCACAAATCTAGATTTCGGGTAGCTACTGAGAAATTCCAGATGGCAAACCCGAATCATAAATTAAAATATTTACATTTCGGTGAAACATGGAGCAAATAAAAAAAATCGCCGCCTGAAAAATTAAAATGCCTGAAGATTAAGCCAAGCTGTTGAAGAGTGCCGTTTACTCAGCCATTATGTAAGTGAACACGCAGCGGCGCAAATTGCGCTAATTCACTCATAGTGCGGCTCAATTTGCACGTATCACCTTTATTCTCGAGCTGGACATGAACACGAAGTTGCATGGGTTATCCTTTGAAGTGTCTGTGCCACTTCCTTAAAAATACTGCATTTTTTTTTCATCAAGATTTATTATCTCCTGTCGTTTGCACGAATCGACCTATTAATAAATGTCACTGACTGTTTATTTTTGTTTTCATGACCAGGAATTATAAAGCCTTACTAAAGATAGAGCAAGCATCAACAGACGACTACATTCAATGTTTAAAGGAAATGATCACAACGCTTCTTTACAGATACTAAATAAGCGTTGTGATCATTACCTTTTCCTCTTGACGAAAATCTTTAGGGTTGGGGACAGATCGATTTTACGTTGTAAAGTTAAGAAAGAAGTAAGCAATCTGCACTTGGCCCGCGTGGTTACATTACGTCTTCCGTCCGGGCTTATCACAGAGAGGTAGTCCGAGTCCCAGCACCGGGAATACTGATTTGTTGATATCATCAGATGTAACATCTATCTTTAGTCCACCTACACCTGTCTTGGCCACTTCTTAAGAGTTGTGGTTTCAGTGACGAGCCGTGGGAACGGCGGCTGCGGATACGAATCTTAGATTAAAATTAGCGTTTGGCATACATATGTACTAACCTGGATGAATGTGTCTTTTTTTGGAGAAATCAAGCTCGGTTGTTCCACCTGCTTATACAAAATGCTATTCAAAGATTTCCTGATATTACTCATGTTATATTATACAGGGTTACTGGTAACTCGACGTATTCCTTGCAAGACGTCATAGTAGGGTTAAAATGCAACGAATTAAGCCACCAAATGTTCTACTGAAATTCAGTAGTTTTTGAATTAGTTAGGAGTTTTAGTTTTTTTCAGTACAGTTTCACTTAAATTTCAGTACAGTCGCGCCGTAAATCATTTTTAAATTGGTTTCAAATGATTTAATCTGGGATTTTTCATAAAAAACTAAAACTCTTAACTAGTTCAAAAACTACTGAATTTCGGTAGAACATTTGGTGGCTTAATTTGTTGCATTTTAACCCTACTATGACGTCCTGCAAGGAATACGTCGAGTTACCAGTAAACCTGTATAATATAACATGAGTAATATCAGGAAATCTTTGAATAGCATTTTGTTTGCAGTATATTTAAAGTGCTGGTGGCTATTATTGAATAAAAATTATGTCTTTGCATACCGCTTGCACTGGTAGTGGATTTAGTGATAATAAAACTGAAGACCCAGGACAAGTGCTTTCAAAGCGTTTCCTATTTCTACATCGATTTTTAACAGGATTCACGCAAGTTTTTTAGTAGCCTAGGTATGTCAATACAATACATCCTTGACTTTCCCATAGTCTTCGTTACCACCTATAGAATTTGAGTTGATCGCAGCCCCTTGGTCCTTTCTATCTACCTATTCGTTAATACTCACTTAAATTTTGTTTTAGTAAAGTAAGATCTTCGAGCGTATGCTCTCTCTACCGGAGATGACCATTGGACGTGATCACAAGACCTCCGTATTATTCGTCATCAATCTGGATATTTGTGCGAGTTCGAGTAAATAGTCCAGTACTTTGCATGCCACATGTATTAATATGATGACTAACATACCAGTCTTACAGATCTTAATGTAAATTGGAATCATTGAAAGCGGAACTGGCGACTTTAAGCTGTTGTGTCTAGGTTCTAATGACTCACTCTAGCAACAAACTTATCAACACTTACGTCAAGTCTCTTATAACCTTTAAATTAATTGTAATAAGGTTGAGAATGGTAAACAGTTTGTGTAAAGAAGAAGTTGTGGAGTAATTTCCAAGAGTTCCTTGACAAAAATTTTTGGTGACTCAGTCAGATTTTGTCTGGCTGGTCAATCGGGTACAAGGACGTATTTTATTGGTTAAAATATATTCCTAACACCTGCTCAACAGAAAGAACTACAAGATGTTGAAGTTGATGAGAAAGATTGCAAGCATGTATGTGTAATTATCAGATGCTCATAAACCCACTGCTGGGATACAGGCCTCTTTCATTGAGAGAGAGTCGGCCATACTCCACCACGTGGGCCTATTACGGGTTGGCGGATGTAACAGGTCTTGCATTTTCCGGTTTTTAGGCTAGCCTTAAATTCAACTATATAGCGGATTGTTAAATCCTCGGGATGTGATGTATACACTGAGCATAAATAATCATGTGTAAGCGGAAGTCCCGTGTGGTGTCCGGGCGTAAAAGAATAGCACCACCCCATTTCTTCCCGTGGCTGTCGTAGAAGGCGACTAAGGGACTTACTAGAGAATGGGCAGCAGCGTTCTCTATACATTTTACCACCATACTGCGATCGCCAACCCGCTTGCCAAGCGTGGCGATTATGGCAACGCCCCCCCCCCCCCTTTGGGGGAGACCTATGTCCAACAGTGGACGTCTTTCGGCTGAAATGATGATGATGAAGCGGAAATAGAATGTGTTTCGCAGTACCATTATAGTCCTTTCAATTCATGGAATCAACTAAAGATTATTGTACAACACTAGCAAGAAAAATCAAAATACATGTTTTCTTTCGTACGTTCAATACACGACCACGATTTCTACATTATTTGTCTCTTTAGCATAGGGACCTGAATTCGATGGCAGTCAATTTGCAACTCTATTCTTTAGGAAATAAGAAAGAACCATAATTAATGGTGTGTCAAACAATATCTTTGTCAAAGCATAATGGGTGGTGGAATTATGTCAAACGTCAAATTAGATGTCTGCCTTCCTGTCGTTTGCGTTTTGTGTTACAATAGAAACGCTATTAAACGACAACGGGTGGCTGTTACACCGTACTGTAGCTTCATTAATAAGAACAACGCAAAAACAGGAGAAGAAATGACAAATTTTGATTGGATATCTGCTGCTCTAGTCAGGGAAACTCGAAGAGACGTTATAGAATTTATCTAGGTGCCTTTGTATTTTGGCTTAGCTCATGGTAAGTGGTCACCACCTTGTATAATGGAAATTGCAATACCAGAGGCATCGCAGATGCGTTATCATCTAATAACCAAAACGAAAATGTCACACGTTACACAATTTTTAGCCTGGCTAATTAGTCCGATTATCACAAAACAATGAAACATGATCATTGGCAAAATGGCACCTACAAATTGACAGTTACGCACCAGTAAGATAGTCTAGAATTCTCTTTTCAATCATGATGAAATAATTCCGCACACCAATGCACATGGTCTTCACAAGATCTGATCAAAACTATGTCTGGACTTTAAAAGAGACTGTGACTTTTGAGTTTGAGTAGTAGGAAACGCCGACTACATCTAGTTTTAAAATTATGATTGACTTGTAAAAGTTTTTGCACAAAACCTACTCACAGAAATAAAGTCAATTATCAAGTGTCAATTTTCTATACTGTTCTACAAACAGCTCATTTTCTGTCTTCAGTAACATACCATATACAACCTACATTCTCAGATCACTCCGGTGTAACCTCCATCCATATTTACTGGAAGGTTTTTATACGACAAAAGGCGCCTCATTGAATTCTATTGAGAAAAATACGTGACAGTGAAATGATTACAGAAATGTCAGTAGTACCGATATTATTGCTGTCACCCCTCATATTACGAAGCTTGATGGTATTAATGACAGTAGGAATGGAAGAGAAAGTGGTCAACTTTGAAATCAAGTGGATTGAAATTGAATGGCTTTTTTATGATGGAACTGACGAATTTTGCGTTCTTCATTTTGATCATTTCTGACCTGATTTCGAGAGCAATATGGCGAATGATAGAAGTGACGATAGGTTAAAGGATGATGTTTATCCAAATGTTTTTAATAATTGTGATAAATTAATGTGACTTATTTTCGTCGACAATAATTTAATATGTGTGTCGACACAACAGTGACTGATACCTACGTATAGATGCTACGTGAATATGATAAGGAGGAATGAGGAAAATATCGTGAGGAAAGTTTTGAGTATGAATGTCGATGGCTATAATGGCTATAAGAGTAGGGGGATACCAAAGAAACGATGGATGGACTTTGTGAATGATGATATGGTTAGAAAGGGGCTGACTACAGAGATGATGACTAATTAAGAAGTATGGAAGATAAATTTATCTACATGCTGTGTTGACCCCAAATAAATTGGGATAAGGGAACGAGAGTGACGATGACCTACGTATAAATACGTCGAGATAATGTCACTAAATATGTTATTAATTCTAAAAGCAAACTTCTCCAGTATTTCTGCTTACTCATAACAACATACTATAACATCAAAATTACCATATAATCCATATTCAATGATAACAAAAACGCTACTTATATTAAAATTCCCATCAATCCGTGACTTCACGACCTCAAGGACTCTAACAGTAAATATAATGATAAACAAACAGAGTATAAACATACAACGTATTCTTGGGACGTGTATGAACAAGTTTCGAATTTGTATAGTATTGTAAAATGAATACAAATGATGGTGGAGTAGGAATTTTAAACATGCTGTGGTTTCGGTCGAGCGGTTCACATGTGTGTTAAGGGCTGACGAATGGACAATGTGGCCGGCCGATTGGGAATTCAATCCATATTTTAATGAAGTAATAGAGGACTAATTCTGGCTTTTGTAGTACAGAAACTCTTATTAACAAGAACCTAGCCATAAATATTTGAGCTTTGAATGATAATAATAAAAGCGTGTTAAAACATATACGAGTACAATATTAGCTAAGCAGACAGCTGATTTTGTTGTCCATGAAAAGAATATGCGACGAAACAAATAAAAGTACATTTTATTCGTAGGTATATCTCGATGACTCATTAAAAAATCAGTTTTGCATCGTCAGAAGTTAGGTGCACAGTTCCAATTGATTGTTGGCTACTACTCTTAAAAAAAAAATGGCATTTATGATGTTTTCAAATTACAGTGTTAATAGGAGGTCAGTTTAGGCCTGTCAACAAGTACCAAGTAATTAATAAAATCGATAATGGTCTACAAAACAATATAATGGCATAAAGAAAGAAACAAAAAGTCTACAAACAACTTTAAAAAGGAAAGATCTGTTTCACATTCATCAATACTAACCGATAAGCAAGTAATATCAATACATTATCTATAACAAACGCTTCTAAATACCGTCCCATCAGCGACGCAATCCGAATCACACGACTCATTTTATGCACATATGCAAATAGCCGAAAATCAGTTGGCTACATCCATGGCCTGTTCTCCATGACAATGCACATCGCTCCTGTCAATCAGATAGACAATTATCGGCCACCAGCGGACCGTGGCTAACCACCACCTCACCACTGAATTTGTACGACTTAGAATAACATGATTTGGTTGACTTGCTACTAATATTGATGGAGTGATTTTTTGGAGATCGAAATAACTGCAAAATTTTACAGTATATGTAAAATTTTGCAGTTGTAAGAAAACTATATAGGTATACTATTGATTGGTTCATAGATTTAGGAGGAGAAAGTGTTTCAGATTATATAGTGAGAATAATTTAGCCGTCTATTTAATAGAAATGTTAGCTGATAAACTTACGAACCAAAAAAATGCTTAGAACCATAAGAATTTGTCAGCAAAAAATCATCTTGAAGAGTTGTCACGCATTCTATTAGCATAATAAATACAGTCTTTGGCTTGTTAAATCTATTACGATGTACTTAGTTAATGGTTGTTCTCAAAAAAGACCTGTAACAGATACATTTCAAATCTGTAGGTAAATCTTCACGTCATATCAATTTTATAGTTGGATGTGTCTCGCTCACTTACATTATTGGTTTCTTATTTTCAAGTTTTTGCTTAAAAAACTCCCATGATTTTAAACCGCATAAATACAAAACCTCATCGAACAAACAGACATAGGTAATATCTGCATACCCAACGTACTCCACGCCTGCTGGTCACAGTTCACAGCGCCCATTCATACCTGATGACTGGTTGGCGACGAATTGATTGATGTTCTCGTGTTTATTGAAATGTGTCGTATCCTCTACATCTATTGTGTGCGCTGTGGTTTCTGTTCGAGTAGGTCAGTTGAATTGATGGCATGTGAATCTATGTTATGCATTACTGTAGTTGTTTTTTTCTTTTGTTGGAATTTTGCGTCTAAATTAAAACACTAGAAGGATGTTTTTGTCTGTGCTCTTTTGTAGCTAGGTTCCCAAGTTGTTCTCAGCCATATATGAAAAATTGACTGATGTTTGATGGCAATCATTGCTGTAGGACACTTTAATGTGCTGTAGTTTTATAATAAAGTATACCAACTTCGCAACCTAGTGCAAAACTGTGCTGTTTGATAGTCTATCTATGGTGTAGGTTATTAGATTGCATGCAGGACGACTCTATAGACTACTAATTGTTGCCCACGACTTTGTTTGCGATCCAGGAAGAAAAGTAGCTTATACCCTTATCAGGTAATGAGACGCATGTGTGCCAAATTACGACCAAATCCGTTCACCCGTTTTAGCGTGAAAGCGTAATAGACAATCATGCAACAAATCAAATCTTTTCTCTTTATTATGCTAGTTTGATATAGTAGTATTTCCAGTATAGTAGATACGAATTAGTTAACGTATAAATCATTCAGGTCTTAAAACATATTTGATGAACCATGACAAATAGTTACATGTTGTACTTACATGAATGTGATTAGCATCGGCCATCACTTTTTGTTCTAGCACTGTTATTTCAAATTTCATCATTGCCTTTAAATTTTTCCTTTATATCCCAGATTTGCATAGATATAGGTACATACAGGTTATTAGTAACATTACATATTCTCCACTTAAATTATTTCGCAAAATACATAACAATTGGTAAGTTTTGAGCAGCGACAGTGCAATCCATTGTCAAAGAGTACGCACAATGAAATTGAACAACTTGCGACACTTCACGACACGTCACGAAGGGGCTATTGTCTGAATAGCTCGTAAGTTAAGCAATTTTTTTGATTTGATTTGCTTTGGGCAATAGTTTTGGCATTGGTTTGTAGATTAAGTACTGCTTAACCTCGGATCTGTTCGAAGTAGGCGTATCTGCGAAGTGGTGTTTGTTACTACTACAATAGTTACAGTAATGGACGGCGTATGTGCACTCTTTTCGAGTGAATTATTTTGCAGAACGAGCTTTAACAGGCAAAAGCATAATCAGCCTACAACATAGGCCTATAGCGGCACTACAAATAAAAATGTTTCGCAACAAAATCGAAAAAGACAAAAAGAAAAGTGGTGCCATCTACAATGCCACAGGCTAACTATTCTTAGAAATTCTACATCGGGCAGTTGCCCACCAGACACAATACCCGTCTGGTCGGAGGATCCTCCTTACCATCATAGGTATGAGTGAACTTTACACCCTGTTCCTCATACCTCGATACTGGTGACCCCGTGAAAGAACGTCAGCTCAGCCTTCGTGCAACACTTCAGCGTGACGTCATCATCATTACATCAAGACCACTTCCTCAAGCTTTCGAGCGGCGAGTCACACAGCCAGCCAGCACCCACGGCTTCAACGGGTATCCTGACCACCTGCATGCAGCCAACCGCATGCCTGGTCATCACCCACAGCCTCATCCGCAATAAGCGACCACGGCACTACTGCTCTTCGGCCGGTCGAGAGCTCAATCTCCCTGTCGACGTCAGCAGTCAGCCTCAACCTCTCAACCCAGCGCTGTACCACATCTGACTCACTGGAGCACAACGCAGCGCAACCCCGACTCACTGGGGAATCGTCGCAGACAGTTCCGACTCACCGCGAACTATGCGACACCCAGTTCCGACCCACTGGAACCACAACTGGCCCTGGCAAGCATCACAATATGCACTGACTCAGCCCACTATCGACCTCCGGTCTCCGGGGGGGGAGTAATGTAGCGGCACTACAAATAAAAATGCTTCGCAACAAAATCGAAAAACGCAAAAAGAAAAGTGGCGCCATCTACAATGCCACAGGCTAACTATTCTTAGAAATTCTACATCGGGGCAGTTGCCCACCAGATAAAATACCCGTCTGGTCGGAGGATACTCCATTATCAACAAAGGTATGAGTGAACTTTACCCCTGTTCCTCATACACCTCTATAGGCCTTCTCTCTTCGAGAGGGTACAGTAATCTACTACGCTAGTCTAGTGCGTGTTGGTACCTAGATGTCACAGGTTTTCGAATTTTTAGTTTCAGGACAGGCCGGTTTCCTACCGATGTTTTGAGCGAAGTGGAGATAAAATGAATAACACAAAGTAAAGCGCCTGTCTGGGTTAGAAACCATGACGTACAATTCGTACGTTGGGGCCAGAACATCAGGGCTATCACTGTTCTTCTCTTCTCTTTGTCATTCAGATGTTCCTTTTAAAAGAATTGCCCAAAAATCACAGTATCTAGAACAGGAAAAGTAAAAAGGAAAGGAAGGCAGTATAAACCCAAGGAAATGAAAGAATCCGATTGTGTCTAGGCCAGAGACAAAAACTTAAAAAAGGTTGGGAAGTTTAATTATCGAGTTTCCCCTACAAAACTTCTAGAAACCTCCAAAATTAACCACAAACAAAAAACTCCAAACCAAAAAAATCGACGATACTTATAGCTAGTAAGATGGCCCCGATGCACGTCGATACGCAGCAGTTTAGATCGAAATCTACCCTCGGTATAAATTTAGAACTGATGTTAGCGGTGCGTGAACGGACGTAATTGCGAGCGCGATCGTACGTTGTAAGTGGCGCCATCTCTTGGTGAGGGTTGGGCAGTTCTTATTGATTTATTGGTGGATTGTAATTTTGTTGTAAAGCTGATGTTATCGGGAAATGTATGGCAAGGAGGTTGTATTTTGTTTTAATAAGTCACACTCTGCTAGTTCTGACTTTTTTTTAATAATAAGTAAGACTAAATTACAGTACATCCACAGCTCGAAAAGATAGGTGATAATGATGACATTAGACGTAAAAGATAAAATACCCTTTGATCGATTTAGGCAAAATTGAAAGGAGTAGCTTACGAGAGAAGATACTTTTCCGTAGCACAAGAAATTAGGTACGAATTATGATAAGACAAAGTGTAAGTTCCAGTTTCCAGAAGGAATAGGGAGAAAAATATTGATTCGCATTTCTAAAAGTTCAGGTGCTTGATCCAGAATTTTATACGATTGATTTGTTTGGTTTAAATTTACTATTTAACAATTCTCTTTAAGTGAATAAAATAGTAAAGCTAAGCTAATAGTAAAGCTAAGTATAGTTAAATCAGATTTTCATATGTCTAGTTCACACCAACAGGATGTCAATCAACAACTTTTCTTTTCTTCAATCCAAAATTCTTCCACTTTTCCCCTCTCATTTCAAATTCTACCTTACCGCCAGTCCCCAGAGTCTAAATTCACCAATGCACGATGATAGTTGCACAAACTTGGATGCAATGTTTAATATAATTTTTATTAAAGTACGAGTTCAGAGGAGCGGAGCTATCTGTGCTCTAATCGTCGCCTGTAATGATTACAGTTCGCCGTAATTATTTCGAGCTGGCTGTCTTTGTAATGATTTAGAGAATATGGATGTGCATGGGGTGGGTGTAGTTTGTGGAGAGATTTGAGCGTGGTTCAGAGGAAAAATTTCCTAAATGGACGCTTTGGACTACTAAGTTTTTTTGGCGATCTGATCTTTAAACTCTTTTGCAGCAGTAGGCTTTAAAAGTGCTGATTTTATGACGGTAGTTACTTTTATCAACTGATTAACCCCCGACGCAAAAACGACGGGGTGTTATAAGTTTGACGTGTCTGTGTGTGTGTGTGTGTGTGTGTGTGTGTGTGTGTGTGTGTGTGTGTGTGTGTCTGTCTGAGGCAACGTAGCTCCCAAACGGATGAACCGATTTTGATTTTGTTTTTTTTGTTTGAAAGGTGTATTAGTCGGGAGTGTTCTTAGACATGTTTCATCAAAATCGGTTCAGCCGTTTGAAGATTATCAGCTCTTTTCTGGTTGATGAAGTGATTTGAGCATCTTCCACGGGCCTGATCAACTCGAAATTTTGTATTGATATTAGACGAACAAGGTAACATTGAAATCATGCTGGAGTAACACTTGAAATTTCCAGGATGCCCAAGTTACTCACCAACAAACAGCAAAAGTATCATGTTTGGGCTCATTGAAAAGGTCTCAATGCATAGATTATAGATAAACAGTGATCAGGACGAGGAATGAGGATAAATTAGTAACAAACTTCACTGTGGGAAAAATACGCAACGATGCGCAGATTTAAGCGAGCGAGACATTAAGTTTAAAAAGCAGGAAATAAAAATTAAATTTAAAATTTAAAAAACCCCCGACCCTAACAAAAACTCTAAAAAGTAAAAATAATAATATTTATAGGCCTTTTAAGATGAAGGTAATATTTTGATCAAGGCATTGTCAAGTCGGGGGACGGTCAATGAAAACGCCAAACAGAGGCCTAGCATTTTCATTACCCGTCCCCCGCCTTACAATGCCTTGATCAAAATATTACCTTCATCTTAAAAGGCCTATAAATATTATTATTTTTACTTTTTAGAGTTTTTGTTAGGGTCGGGGGTTTTTTAAATTTTTATTTTTTTTCTTGAGTGTATTTATTACGTACTAGCTTTTGCCAGCGGCTTCGCCCGCGCGGATCTTTCATCCCCTATTTAACTCCCTTAGGGGTTGAATTTCGGAAAAATCCTTCCTTAATCCTTGTTTAAATTATAAAGGGAACCTCTGTGTAAAATTTCAGCTTTCTAGGTCCAAGGGTTTGGGCTGGGCGTTGATGAGTCAGTCAGTCAGTCAGGACTTTTCTTTTTATTGATATAGATACTAGATCATTATCATCTGCCCATGTCATCCAGTCTTACTGGATTCAGCGAAATACCAGTATATTACATGAAGCAACTGCCGATCTCACCTCCACCGCCCAGTTAGTTTTTTATGGGGTATGTTCCTAAATACTAACTGTGGGTCTGACAAGACAATCATGGTCCCAACTTGAAACTTGTGTTTTTAACATAAAACATTGAAGCATCATTGCTCTAAAACGATAAGCACATGAAGTTAAGTGAAAAAATTAAGACGATCCACAATGTGGATTATGGCTCACTTCTCGTTTAGGGACGGCCTGTATACCAGTATTCCAAAATGGCTCTTCGATATTAGCTTTTCAGCAGTGGGAACATTGAATAGAATAGAACAGAATAGAAAACATTTATTCGACACAGACACAACACAACATCAACTAACACATAAAAAAAAAGAGAACAATAAATATAACAAAAAAAAAAAAATTACCAGTATCAGTTGTACTGAGCGTGTCCATACTTAATTTTGCCTATGGACTGATTATGTTTTTCTTTATACTTAACTAGCGATTTCGTGAAATTATAGGTCGAAAAATTTTCCACGGGAACGTTCTACCGGGATAATGCCGGGAAAGTGTCATATGTGTTAATCCAGGTTATAAACTATATGTGTGCTAAATTTCATCCAAATCCTTTCAGCAGTTTTTGCATGATTAAGTAACAAACATCCAAACTTCCAACTTTTTTTTTGTTAGATCGATGGCATCCCAAAACCCTGCCACATCCAGCACATCAACACGCACCACTATTTCATTACGGTAATCGTAATTTTTACGTAATGGCAGCCGCCTCGTGATAGTATCGCTGTGATTGCAAACTACTTGTTGATTACTAAATGCTGCGGCTTGCCTTACCCACGCTCTCAGCTATTGACGCTTGAAAATGTGATCGTGTTTCTTAAGATTGTGAAGGATTAAATTGAGCAGTTTTACCTCTAAGGATAGGTAAGCAAGTTAATTATTTTCATCTGTTATTAAACCGATTGCCGAAGAGTGTATTTTCATTATTGATATCATGAAATAGCTTCTCTTAAGAAGAGAGTGAGAGACGGTCGCAACAGCATTCTGAAAACTGTCTCCAAATCTAAAGAAGGAAGTTTGTGCAGAGGGGAATGGTAATACCCAGTGATAGGAATTAGGAATAGCTAGTGCCTATTTGCCGAAACTTCGATGAACAGAGACAAGAAACGGAAACTTCCTTAGGACTAAATTTCTTTCCCGGGATTCGGGAAAAATCTTCAGTAAGTTGAAAATAAGCTTTATTTAAGATGTGTAAAAGCTATTTTTAACTAAACTTGCACCTACCAAATTTTCAGGATTTTCACGTAAAATGCCGAAATAAATAATCTAACTTTAATTCATGATTTGATACAACGGTTAGTTGGATCGTAAATATAATTCGAATTCATGAATTAAAGTTAGATTATTATCCCGAAAATTTGGTAATTGCAAGTTTAGTTAAAAACTGCTTTTACACATCTTATACAGGATAAGTTTTTATCCAGTGCGCAAATTTTAACTTACTGAAGATTTTACCCAAATCCCGGGAAAAAAAATTGTCCTGAGGAAGTCTCCGTTTCTTGTCTCTGTTCTTCGAAGTTTAGGCAAATAGGCACTAGCTATTCCTATCACTGGTAATAACATTAGGAAAAAAAGGTATTATATTATTATGTTACTAGAACTCTTTCGATTCACGCACAACGGACCGAATGGGAGTCTACGTGCGGAAAAGGGAGTCCCATCATCATCATCATCATCAACTCTTTCGATTCATTGTTTCCGAAATAGATAGACACAAGACAAAATTCAAAAGCACGATGAAATAATAACTGAAATATCACATGTACAAGAATATTAATATCACCTTGTGCTTCACTATTTAAACACAAGGTGCCATATGTATACGAAAAAAATGACATAAAAATCTATCATGATTATATAATTAGATATGTTTATATCGCCATGCATGGTGGTTATAAAAGGGACAAATGTGTGTAGTTGTTATCAAGGTACCATAAATAATGAAATAATGGTGCATTCGTATAATAATAACCAAACGTTATCAGGGCTTACACCAATCAAAGTACCTTCTTCACTTATCTTTATATCTCAGTTTGTGAAATATCTGTTCTTTGCATTTTCTTCTCCATCAATTTTAATTTCTTCAGATATTTATAACTCTACTGTAAAATTACAAATCCCCACTCACACCCTAATTCGGCTCAATTCTACAACCATAATAACAAGTAAAACTATAGTTATCAACTAAGCAAATACAGGAGGTGTCTTAAACGACAGTTTAATTGACTATCTCAGCCTAGCGATCATAATCTTTCGTGTAATTGGTCTAATAATAGCTGTTATAAGGTTATAGAACTGTTTCACAGTATGTGACGTTGTATTTACCCATTTGGAGGATACAGTGTCTTTAGACATCTATGACAACAAATCATCACGCATCGTTTTCCCGAAGGGTTGGGCAGAGGTGTATACAACCCTAGTTTTAGTATAAGCGAAACCCGAAACACGTGTCTAGTATTATTATGTAAAGAATATACGTACAAAATTTCAAAACTGTATCATGAAAAATCACAAAGTTATCAGCTTGTTATGTTATCTGGTTGTCTACATAAACATGGTCACAACGCGGACCCCGCGCCGTCCGCGCGTCCAGCGTATTGTGCCTATTGATAATAATTAGGCAGTAGGTACCTAACCATACGGGGCGATTGTATTGTAATTAACTGGTGAAGTGGTGATACCATTTTCCATCACACTTGCAAATCTTTTTTGGGAAAAAAAAAATGGTGTCTATATTATTGGAATCGATTCAGTTACTTATTCTCAACAAACTATATTCAGGTTTCGCATATATTAAAACTATTGTTGTATAGTAAGTACACACATTTACAGGGTGGCAGGGTCATCGATGCACATCCTGTTACCATAGATTCAGTAGCAGAATCTGAACCCCCAGAGCAGACATTTTTCGTCGGGTATTAAAAATCTGCTGTTTTATTGCAAATTGCAACACCTACGTGTTCAATATGTATGGCAAAGCTAGTTTTTATTTAATTCTACGCTAGTGGTCTAGAATCTTGTGCGAAATTCATGGTTACTATAATATATCTTCAAGTTCTTTGATCAAGTTTAGAAGATTAGGTAAGTTGAAACTGTATGGAAAATTATTTATTTGAGTGCTTGAATTTCATACCTACGCATAAATGCAACTGTGTCCGAGTGATACAGTTATTCATTTTACGAGATTATGCTATACAGTCTTTCTAGCAACATAAGTAATTTCAACAACATTATCAAACATAGACTTTGCTTTGATAAATCTTTTCTTTTCTGTAAGTAGGTTTGCACAAACACTTTAACACGTCAGTCATATTTTAAAAACTAAATGAGGTAGGCGTTTCTTCTCTGACTACTCTGAGAAGAAAAGCCGAAACAAACTCAGAGGTCAGTCTCTTTTAAAGTCCAGACATAATCTTGGTCAGATCATGTGAAGACCATGTGGATTAGTGTCTGAAATGGTTTTTTGAGAAAAGAAAAACACAGATTGAGTGGACCTGTTCAATAGGTGCATGCATTGATCAGTAATTATGAATCTCAACTCAGAACTTGAGGAGTTCAACGATTTCACGAACCAAAGAAAGGACATTTGGGTGGGCTGCATAAATTATTCAAACTGCTTGGACCATGATTAAACGTATTTACTCATTTGAGAGAGAAAAAAAACAAAACAAAAAAAAAAGCAAAAAGAAAATATAAACACCCATTATTAATCAGTTATTAGAGTTAAAATATAAGTTGCGAATCATGGTCTTTTCAGAATTTATTTATCTGGCTAATATTGTCAGTTACTTAACAAAGTTTCTGCAACTGTAAAGTTATGTTTCTAGTTTTCTGTTCTCTCTACTTCGATCTCTTCTAATAGCTCTAGTATTTACTAGCTGATTTTACTATTCACGTCTTTAACCCTTTTCTCGGGACTTCCTCAGGGCTCTATCCTAGGCCCATATCGGATACACACCTTAACTTCCCAGAATACAAACAGATGCTTAAAACTACCATTTTTATGGGTAGAAAAATAAAAAGGTAAGCACAGCCATTAACCACTAGCTACCAGTGTGAAGCGTTTAACCGAATGGTTACAATTTTACAGTAACCGCTATAAGGCAATAAGACATGCGTATCGTACGGTCGTATGCTTCTATCTGGTTTCGGCATCTTGAAAGTATTGCACGCGCGGACGTGTTGAGCTTGTGGGTAGACGGGGACAGAGGTGGCTTGCAGGATTTTGATAATATTAATTTTATTTTTGGACGATTTAAGAAAATAACGGGCGACTAGAATCAATTCTATTTTAATGTAAATGTTGACGTTCAAAAGTGCCTTTTAAGTGCCTATTTGAAATAAATGCTTTGACGTTGACTTTGAACGTAAGCTGCATAGACTGCCGTGTACTTTTTGTTGATGTAAAAGTGTAAACCATCATATTTTGTATCCGGAATTGTTGTAGCTAACAAAAGCCTTAATTATCTATTGGTAAAAACATTATTTCAGAAGACTTGTTTTCAATGTTTTGTTGGAATATTGGCCTGTGCTTGCTGACATAAGGCGAATAATGTAATTTAGTATTTTGTGTTTCGTAATGCTAATTACTTACTATTGCTTAGAATCAAGTTCTTCTAACTTAACAGACAGCTCTGCTACTGGTCAGTTTGTTGCGTCATTTCTTCTTCCCAGCTAAAACAGTAGAAAGTTGTGAAGGGTGGGTTTTTGGGTGACTGTCTAATGTAATTTAATCGTTCAAAAAGTGCTGACTCTCATCCTAGTTAGAATAAATGACTTTGATTTAGACTAGTAACTTTTTGAGTAGAAATGACTTAAATGAAACAAAATAACTACTTTACTGCCGGATTTTGTAAGGCCTAAGATGACCCACTGACCCAAAGCTTTTACACAGAAAACATTGCATCTTTAGGCTACTTATATACTCATAAAATGGAGGCTAAAAATAATGCCTCAATCCCATAGATGCATCCAAACACATCTGTACCCACCAGTACAAACAGCGACACATCACAACTCAAGTATTCCAAGAAACGGCAATAATTCTGAACAAAATCCAGTCTTGTATTAAATATGAATATCACACTGATTTATGTTTTAAAGCCGGTACACATTAAAGAGAAACAACTGACATTTGACAGGAGAGCTCATTATATCGATCGTTAAACTTTATCCGTGTCATCTCGATAGTCCAAATCGACACCTATTACGATGACAGCTGTAAAATTGCAGAATAGGTACCTACGCCATTTTGTTTTCGTCTTTGATATTTTTCGTTTCGTTTTTATTGTTTTTTAATCGACATCATTTTGTGGTGATTATATTCTAGTTTTAAGGTGAATTTTTTCGTTTTGTTTTTACCTTAGTTTGATTTGAATATGTCGTTCAGATGCTTAGATTGTTCATGATGAGGTCTCCTGTGAGTAAAGTAGTTCGACTTAATACCTTATGTTGCCCAATATTTATGTGTCATATATTGCATAGGGATATCTTAAGTTGGAGACCCTAAATAAACAAACAAATACTGTTGAGTCCAGTATAGTTAGCCTTCTTGAGTGACCTCAAAATTTCCGAGAGTTGCTGCAAATCGATCAGAATGGCGTGCAATTGGAGACACTTATGACCAGCAGTGGACTGCTGTAGGCTGATGTTCACGATGATAAAAACATGAAATATATTATTTTACGTACAGATAATAATATAAAACCAATACACAATTTCCAGTCTCCATAGTCTATGATGATAAGATTTTGTACCGATCAAAGTTATTCAGCTAGTTAATTAAACCATAACAAACCATCAACAAATACTTGGAGCTACCAACAGTAACCACACATCAAAGTCAAGCAACCAACCCGAAACCTATCCGACCGATCAGCCATCAAATATAGAGACATAAAATTTTATAGCCCTCAGAAACTTGGAACTTCGAACCAAAAAAAAAACCGATAAAAATTCGATAAAAATCGGTAAACAGCCGATGCACGTACACGAAGCGGTTTTTCTCGGAAACAGTCGATATCTTGGAGTATAGAATATAAAGAGACTTTGGGAAGGTGTTAGGAGTTCTGTAATTGATTAGAAATGCAACGCGACTCGGCCATGGGACCCGTAATGGGTTGATCGACAAGCTGAGATTATTAAATACTGAAGCTATTACTACTGATGTCAAATGCATGGTTAAATGTTTTATGGGATTACGTGACTATTTATTGTGGTAGAATTAGTAATTTACTGCTGTTGTTGTATCAGGCCTAATAGTTGGGCAGTAAATGCTTGTTAGTTGGGCGAACTAATTACTTTAACTTTCTTCTTCCTTGTATCAATGTACGTAGGTAAGCAGTTATAGTAATGCTGTAGTACGTGTAGAAGATGCTTGTGTTATCGTAATTTGACGTAGGTATTACAGTGCTAAAGAAATCGTCTCTATAACTTCACAAAACTTCATCATAAGCCTCTCCAATTGAATGTTCAGCTCGATTCTTGGCAACTCTCATCCACCTGCTACCAACCACCCTGCGAAGATCGTCGCTCCACCTAACGGGAGAGCGTCCTACCTTACGTTTGCTGATTCGCGATCTCCACTCAAAAACACGCTGAACTCAACGGTCATCGGTTCTACTTCACTTCAGCTTGCTTATTTTGCTTGCACTTCACGAACTTAAAATTCATTTCTCATAGTACTAACTAGCTTTATAATCTCGCTACAGGAGTTTTTTGCCTGTTTCCACGATCTTCGCTTTACTTCTACTACTAATATAGTCTTGTATCATCAGTATCTTTTCAAAATTATCTTAGCTGCTTTCTGTTCCATATATTCCCACATAACCAACCAAATCCCATGCTCAAAACATCATAAAAACCAACACAAACCCTTACCGACCTACGATTTACACTCACACAGTTAACAAAACCACCTAAACAAAAACGTAAGGAGCCATTGTACAAAGCGCACATTACCATAAGGACTTTGCGGGCCAAAACTTTGCTCTCTGACAGACACAATAATTTACCATTTCTTGACTGTTAATAGCCGATAGGATTTTCTGTCCTCGCACCGTACCGCAGGGAGAATTCGGGAACTCATTAGGGGTATAATTTTCGCAGCAATAAACACCCCGCGATAAATATCAGCCCCCTAAAAGGGGTGAGTGGTAGCTACTGTTATTTTTGGAGACGTTAGTTTGTGTTTAAGTTATAATAGTGAGTTGTAATTTGGAGATGTTTTGATTATACGGAGCAAGTCGAAAAATGATGAAAAATCGTTGATGTTTCTTTTGGTTAGACTTTTGACTATCACGAACAAACTTCGTAATAATACAACAAAGATACCTACATCCTTTGCTGTGCATTGGGGTCACCCAAGAATTTTCACCTAAGACCGACAGCAATTTCGCAATTGAGAAAATAATAAACTTTGAAAATTATGTTATATTATAAAAGCTGAAAGTCTGACAACCAGTCTTACCAAGGGGTATCGTATTACCCAGTAACTGGGTTGTGGAGGTCATATAGGCAGTTGCTCCATGTAAAATACTAGTATTCAGCTGCATCCGGTTAGACTGGAAGCCAACTCCAACATAGTTGGGAAAAGGCTAGGCAGATGATGATGATGAGATGATTATATTATCATTTTGTAAATACTTGCTAACATGAAGTTTATCTTGGACAGTAGGATTACATGAATACATTCCTATATCATGAATTAGAATAATAAGTAACATTTGTGTAACACAGCTGATACATGACAAAGCTACAAACCCAAACTGCAGGTCAAATCCAACATCATCTTTTAGTACAAATAAACTCATAAGGTGAAGTAAAATATCATTAATAAATAACTACATTTAATTAATCTTATCTATGACACAAAAATATTTAAAATTCAAGAACAGTAGCAATCAGGAGCGGTACCACTATGCAATGAAGCGATGAATATCATCATCTGACATATAAGAATATATATATAAAAATATCGTATTTGTTGGTCAGGTCGGTGTCGGTTCCAAGTATATCGAGATAATATCGAATGATCCGAGAAGCCACTAATTAGTGACGATCGTTATTACTTGAAATATAACTATCGACGATGTCAGTATTAAGATTAGGTTATGTCCAATCTATGGGAGTAACTAAATATTTATTGTGGTTTATAAAATTGTGAATCATTGTCGAATTGATGACAGATAAAATTAAGTAGCTTCATAAAGTATGAAGATTTTGACATAAAAGCGAATTAAAATAAACAAATCGAATCAGCAAGGTCTTCGACAAAAATGCTACAGTGGCATTCGCCGTTTTAAAATAATACATTATTTGTTTGAAGTTAGTTCATATATTAGACAAAACTTACGTCTATATAGAAATTGTCGCTAGACTAGCTAGCAATGAAACATAAAACAAACATTTGGAAAACGATTAAAATTTCATCACTCACAAGTATCAATAGAAGAATTACAGCATCCATTGCTTCAAAATTAAGAATTAAACTATCTCCTTCTCATTCCCGAACCCCACTCTTCAATATCCAGTCCATAAGTCACAGCTGCCTCTTACAGGACTCTTCATTTTAATTCCAGTTCCTGATCGGGCCCGGAATGCTGCGGCGTAATTATATGAACCCTTTCGGCACTAAATTCGTGCCGTGGCGTAATTTAACTCAATGTTTGAACATGTCCCGTTTTATTGCCCTCTACAAATTAATAGCGTTAAGGTCAATTATTAAAATAATTAAAGGATTTTTGGAATTTCTTCGTTTCGAGAGGAAAAGCTTGCAATTACACGTAGTTATATTTGATTGTCTTGTCTCAGCAGATCTATTCTATGAAATTCTCACCGGGAAAACTGGTGTGAGCTTGAAGTTAGCTGTCAATAGTGTATTGACACTATCGACGATGTGATGTCAGAGAGATATGCTAGGGATTAATTCCAATAAAATATTTAATATGGCATTGACGTGCCAGCAAACAATCATGACTTATTGACTACTAGAAAAAAGCTAAATACTTTTACAATTATTGGTAGTCTTTATATAATATATGCAAACAGAAACAGACTTGCACTATTATATTAAACAACTTCACACCACCTTATTTAAATGAAAGAACAAATTAGTGCAACTTCTGGTATCTGAAAGTAACGACTCTGGCTTAAGTAGATGAAGTTATCTTATTGTGACAAAGGCTTTCGTGCCCAAATTATTTTGTTACGTGCACCCAAAGGCACGCGTGCCATTGGTTCGCAATCCCTAGCAAATCTCTTTGACATCACATCGCTAAAATTAGCTGATCATAAAATGAGCTGTCATTCCACCTGATGATAGGGATATGCTAGCATATCCCTAGCATCTCATATCTCACTATAAGCTTACTTCAGCTTCGATTTTACTGTGAGATTTTTGCAGAATAGTCTGGCAGTTATCTAACGATGGTGAGATCACATGCCACCAGGCGAGTTTCACCATCGGTCATACACAATCATACTCAACCTATAACGTTCCCACTACTGGGATACAGACCTCTCTGTGATAAGGAATGGGCCTAATCCACTACATGGTCTATATGGTTTTTTTTTTTTTTTTTGATGCTGGTTTCCGCACGATGTTTTCCTTCACCGTTTTAACAGCAGTGGTGATGAAATTATAATGTACACAAAGCAAAGCTTAATTCTTTACTATATTTGCCTCGAACCTACGACTTAAAACTCGTAAGTCACGGCCGTTACCACGGGGCCACTGCTCTTAGAACGGTGAAACAAAAATTGTGAGGAAACCGGCATGTCTAGAATGTAACACACAATGCTACATGCAAAAAAAAAGTTGATAGTTCAATAGTTGAAATCAGGTTTCAGAACAGTGCAACGCAAAGATCTCCACCTAAGCTAGTAATGAATTGAATCGATCAGGGCCTGAATTCACCATGACCACTTAACGATTCCTTACTCGTAACCACGTCAATCGCATACAAAATCTGCTAATATCGTTTTAATAATATCGACAAATTGTCTTGGAACATAAAGGACACACAGGAAACATTTTGGAACCGTGCACCTAGCTTCTGACGTTTCATAAGTGCCCATGCAGGTTTATATGAAATAAAAATATTTTGATTTTGATTTTGAAAGAATATGACATTTCGATTCCTTATCGTTACATTGGTTTCTAAAAAAACACGATATTGACGTAGTTTGAACGTAGTAAGATTCCGCTGGGAATCATTATAACGATAAAGAATTTAGGCCTAGACGTCGTTAAAGAGTTTATCTGACAATTAGCTTTTGCTAGTGGCTTCGCCCGCGTGGTTATCGAAAATTATCCCACGGCAATGTACAACCAGGAAAAATATTTTTTTGTTAATGTAGGTCGGAATAGGCTGACTATACTTACTCGTATTTGCCTAAACTTCGAAGAACAGAGACAGAAAGTGGAGACTTCCCTACGACTATATTTTTTTTCCCGAGATATGAGAAAATTTTTCAATAAGTTGAAAATAAGCTTTATAATATATCAGATGTGTTTTTTTTTTTTTTTTTTTTGGGTGGGAAATCATCAAATAACTTCTCCCGCTCTGGGTGGAGCAGGAGGGCGTGTCAGACTTTTACTGACTAAAACCCACCCGTGTTCCTTCAGTAGCCCTTAAGCCAGGGGCTGTGGTGTCTCTTTCGAACAAACCCGCACCCCTGGCAGGCATCGACCCTTGCGGGTCCCATCACTTTTTGTGCTGACATCTCTTTGAGGCGCGCGTGGAACACAACGCGCCGTCGACTTGGGCTTGGTCCTTACCGGACAGCGAGCTACCCATTACTCGCCGTCCGCAAGCCCATGCCTACGGTGGCCGGAAATCGGCCTGGGATTCCCGACGCCCAGGGCGTCTCCGTATCCTGCGGCGGCTGGGGTCGCGAGGGCGCGTATGCTGCCTCTCCCTCACGTGCGCCGCCTCCCTCTTCGCGAGCATCACTGCTTCGCTGAAGGAGGTGACGGCTCCCCATGCCCTCTCGCTCCGTACCATGGCCTGGACCAGGGCCGGACGCGAGAGATCGCCGCCGCCGATCGCCTCCACGAGGACACGGCGGTGCTCCGCCCAAGCAGGGCAGACCGCCACCGTGTGCTCCACCGTGTCCTCAGGGCGATCTTCGCAGTGGAAACACCCGGGCGTTTCCTCCCGCCCTATCCGAAACAGGAACCTCCCGAAACAACCGTGTCCGGTGAGGACCTGCGTCAGGCGGAAGGTGAGGATGCCATGCCGCCTCTCAAACCACTCCTCAAAGAGGGGACTTACCGCCGCAATCGTGGCGTGCCCAGCACTGGGTTGCGACAATCGCTCTCTCCATGTCACCATGAGATCCCGCCGGAGCTCTGTCCGCTGTGCCGCGATTTCCTGCGGCAGCGGAGTTACGCCCCGGCGTTTGGCCTCCTCGCGCCACTCCCATATTTGCGCGAGGACCTTTGCCTCCAGATCCCATGGCGGTAATCCGGCAAGGAGGCCCGCCGCCTCGCCGGAGATCGTGCGATATCCTGGGATCATCCTGATCGCCATGACCCTATGGGACGCCCTCAGCTTGCGAGCTGGTTGGCGCCTCAATGTAGGCGCCCACACCGGCGCCCCGTATAGGGCCATGGACCGCACGATCCCCGCGTAGAGCCTCCGGTAGGAGGCGTTTGGCCCCCCTAGATTGGGCAAGAGCCGCTTCAACGCAGCCCCGGCCCGCTCCAGTCTGGGAGCCAAACGTCGGAAATGCTCCGCGAAGTTCCACCGGCTGTCGAGGACGAGTCCCAAGTACTTCATAGTCGACTCGACGCCGATGTGAACCCCTCCCACCGTTATCTGGGAACCCGTCGGTGGCGCATTCCGAGGACCATGAAACCACATGGCCTTGGACTTGTGCAAGGCCACCTCGAGTCCCAGTTGCCGAATCCTATCCACGATTGTCGCAACCCCTTGTGTCGCCAAGTCGGCCGCCGCCTGGTATGACCTCCCTTGCGCCAGGACCAGCGTGTCGTCAGCGTAGCAAACTACACTGACGCCGCTAGGGAGGTCGGCGCGCAGCACCCAGTCGTACCCGATGTCCCACAGATGCGGCCCCAGGACCGATCCCTGTGGGACACCGCACGACATCTCTCGCCGGTTCCACTCTCCGAGGTGACCGGGGTAGATGACGGCCCTGTCCGTCAAATAGGCCTCGACCACACGACAGAGGTAGGTCGGCATCCGGTGATACCGGAGTGCCTCCCTTATGCAACTCCAGGGCAGGGTGTTGAAGGCATTGGCGATGTCTAGAGACACCGCCAAGACGACCCCACCCCGGGCTACAGCATCCCCCGTCGTGAGGGCTCGCACGCGCATGATGGCGTCCACCGTGGAGCGCCCCCTGCGGAAACCAAACTGGCTCTCCGCCAAATCCGGCCCCACCCGCACCAGCCGCCCGACGAGGCGGTCTGCAATTACTCTCTCAAAGAGCTTGCCCACCTCGTCGAGCAGCACAATGGGCCGGTAAGCGGACGGAGAGTCCGCTGGGCGCCCCGGCTTCTTAATGAGGACCAGTTTCCCCGTCTTCCAACGAAGCGGAAACTGGCCCTCCTCCAAGCATGCGCTTAGGAGCCCTCTTAGTCTTAGGCCCGAGAGCCTGCAAGGCCAGGACCCAGGCTTTGCCGGGCAAGCCGTCGGGTCCTGGGGCGGTATTTTTGGCATTCAGCCTACGTACCGCCACTCTCAGGTCTACCTCGGTCACCTCTGGAGAGTCGTCGTCGTCGTCGGTGTGGTCCGCATCGGGCACCGCAGGAGGCGGAGCCATAGGCGGGGGAGCGTGCTCCCCTCGCGAGGGGAACAGAGCGCTCACCACGTCCTGTACGAGCTGGGGCCGGAGACTCTCTGTCAGCGGGGGAGCCCACGGGCGGATCTTATCCCGCACCGTTTTGTAGGGGCGTCCCCACGGGTCTCTGTTCAGAGTCTCCAGCGACTCCTCGCGGGCCACCACTCTGGCCCGCAGGATCTCAGCTCGGAGGGCGGTCTTCGCCACTCTGTACCCCTCGTACAGCTCCGCCTCAATGGCTTCCGTATCCGGAGGGCGGATACGGAGCCTGCGGTGCCTGGAGTAAAGGTGTCGCGCAGCAACACACGCCTCGCGCAGTGCTGTCAACTGCGGCGACCACCAGTACACCTGGCGTGAAGCACGACCTGGCTGGACCCGGGGCATTGCCACGTCACATACCTCGGACATGGTCTCCCGGAACCACTCGGCCTCGTCGTTGATGTCGGCAGGCCTGTCCGGTGATGACACCCAGGCCTGCACGATCGAGGCTTCCAGGAGAAGCTCCCGGTCCAGCTGCTTCAACGCCCACCGCGGACCACACGGGGCCTGTCGGACCGGCGCGCTCGAGGTCTGGGCGGAGACGTCAAACCGGATGTACCGGTGGTCGGAATACGTCTCCACCCCCTCCATGACGCGCCAGTCGATGACACGCGGCGACAGAGCGGGGCTGGCGAACGAAATGTCCACCACCGACTCACCCCGCATCCGCACACACGTGGCGACAGAACCCCGGTTTAGGACGACCAGATCTGCTTCCAGAGCCCAGTCCTCCACCATCCTGCCCCGCACGTTCGTCAACCGGGAACCCCAAGCCAAGCTCTTGGCATTGAAGTCCCCGAGGACGAGTACGGGGAGGGAACGAAACCCGACGACGACGTCTCTCAACTCCGCAAGGGAGTTGTGGAACTCGGCGAGAGTTCGGCTCGGGGAGAAGTACACCCCTACCACGACAATCTCCCCGAACCGTGCTGCAACGCAACCCCGTCCCCTCTTGACACTCTCGAGGGTCGGGGTACCGGCGGCGGCCGACGAAATGAGGGTCACTGAGCCGCTCAGGTCCTCCACCCAGTCATCCCTGGGCGGGACAAAGTACGGCTCAGCGACCACGGCGATGTTAATCGACCACTGCGCCATGCTCTGGATCAACAGATCCTGAGCGGCGGCGCAGTGGTTGATGTTCGCCTGGAGGAGGCGTAATGGGGCCGTTACTGGCATTCCATATCAGCCCCCTCCGAGGCCTCCTGGGCAGGCCCAGCCGCAACGGCGGTGACAACAACGGTGGTGGAGGCGGCAGCGGCGGCGGCAGTGGCGGCGGTTGCGGCGGTGACGGTGGTGGCGGAGGGCTTGGCCCTGCCTCGGCCCCTGGCTTCAGCGGGTGGAGCGCAGGCTTTGCTTCCAGCCCGGTGTTCGGCCGGCTTTCCAGCTGCCGCACATAGGTAACAGTGCGGCTTGGGTGCGACGCACGAGCCGGCCTTGTGACCGGGCTGACCGCAGCGGAAGCAGTGACTGCTGCGGTCCACCTCCGAGGTGCATTGAACTCCCACGTGGTGACCCACTTGGCAGCGGAAGCACCTCAGAGGTCTGGGTTCCAGCAGTTTCACCTGCGCGGATACCCAGCCCACCAGAAGCCTACGGCCCTCCTCGGTGATCTTCCCGGCCGCCGACACGGGGCAGCTCACCGTGACGGTTCGCATGCCCGTGTTGTCAGGACGGATGGTGCCTGCCTTCACCTGCTCGGCAGAGCATTCTCCCGTCCTGACCACGGCGGCCACCACCTCGCCCTCCGTCACGGAATCGTCCAGGCCCAAGATGCGCATGTCAGCGCACTTGGTGGGCCTGGACACTCGGACCTCGTCCGCGTCTAGGGACGCCCTAAGCCTTTCGGCCAGGGCGTCAGCGGTCGGGCCACTGGCCGCGCCGGGGATCTCCAGCATGCGGGCTCCGGTCGCAGTGACCCTCATCCGCATGCCATTGGTGACCCCCAGCTCCGCGAGGTTCACCGCCGCCCTAGCTTTGGAAAGCACGTCGCGGTAGGACACGCCCTTCTTCTCCGCTTCCGGCAGTAGTGTGATCACTACAGCTGCGGACTTCGGGGCGCGTAACCTAGCCGCGGCACTACGCTTTTTGCGCCGCTGCCGCCTCTCCTTTCTTTTTGCCGCCCTAGCAGCCTTACCCGCCTTCTTCTTCTCCCCGGCCACTTGCCATTCGGCGTCGGCCGGAGGAGATTGAGGAGGTGGGGCCGTCCGTTCTGGCACCACGGCTGGGGCCTGCCGTCCTGAGACCACAGCTGGGGCCGTCGCCGCCTGTGCAGCCATCCCGCCCTTCTTGGATTTGGCCGGCACCGATTTCGCCGGGGTCCGACCCGACTGCGGTGCCGACTTGGCCGCGACTGACGTGGCGGCGGCATACGTCGCCTCCTTCTGCTGGCCCGAGACCGGCCGGCTCGCCGCTAGTGGGGGGCGCAGGATTATGGCCTCCAGGGCGGAAAACCGGCTGCGGAAGGTAGATAGCTCCTGCCGCACCAAATTCAGCACCCGGTCTTCCCCTGGTGTGGGTCCACCCTGCCCCTGCCGCGCCTCCTTCTGAGGCACCACACTGGGGGGCACCACACTGGGACCAGCTCCTCGAAACCCGGCCAGGTCCGCTCGGAGCTCCGCGTTTTCCTTGCGGAGAAGCTCCATGGCGGCCGTCAAACGGGCGACCTCCACCCGCACCTCGGACATACCGTCCGACGGAGGTCCGGAGTATATATCCTCCGCTGCCGCCATAATGGAGGCTATGGCTGCGGTAATGGCCTTGCCTTTAGAGGCCTGAAGCCTCTTCAAGGCCACACCCTTGACTGCAGCAGCCACAATCTCCGCGAGCCTGGCCGTACGCTCCGAGTTAGAGCCGCCGGCGTGGTCTGGCTCAACGTCAGACGACTCTGAGAGGGCCCTGCTACTGGTCCCTCCAGAACGTTGCCCCTCCGATTCAGCTGGCTCAGCTGCCTTGGCCGCCTCGGCACTCGGGTCGGCGGGATCCTTCAAGGTTAAGCCTCTGCCTAACCGGACCCCACCGCTCCGGCAGACCTTCCCAAGCTTTGGGTTCGAGGCCACACCGCCATCCGAGGACGACCCCCGGCCATCCCTCGGTTTGGGGCGCTTCTTGAGGAACTCCGTCCTCCTCGAAGCGCCCACCGCCGCTTGCTCCGGGCCCTTATCAGAGCCCTTCGCGCTCGATGCGGAGTCGGACTCCGACCCCGCATCACTCCCTTCCTCTACGTTTTTTGTTTTAGTTATAAGTTTTTCCATTTGATTCCCACGAGTATGTAATCATTTTATTTACTCAAAAATAGTGGTTCGCACTAGAGACTAATTAAGCTACCCATTAGTCAAGCTTGCAACCTCCCTCACGGTGCGCCGCCGCTTGGAGGTTTGGGGTAATTTTTTATAGAGGATTTCTTCCTCGCGGCCCGGGCGGTTAAGCCAAGGCCCTCGATCCCCGTCAAAAGTCAGAGACATGACCGTGACAATCTTCGGAGCTACGAGATTAACGGTGGCAGAAGGAGAGCACTCCTTCCTGCCTGCCCGGTGGCAGGGTGGGTGCACACCGAGCCCGCTCTTACTCCGCCGCTGTGCGTCTCTGCATGAGCGCAGAGATACACGCGTTGGAGCGTCCCGCCGACAGGATATTGGCATACGGGCAACGACACCCCTTAGGCACAAGTACCCAATGGGGTGACATTGCCCGCATCCCAGGGTGCACCGTCCCGGAGACTGGCCTTTCCCCCAGACGTATCCAAGGCAAACTCCAGCCCACGGGCACACGGGGAGGTTTCCTGTCCAAGCACCCCATATAAGATGTGTTAAAGCTAATTTGAACTAAACTTGCAACTACCAAATTTTCGGGATTTTCACGTAAAATCCCGAAATAAATAATCTAACTTTAATTCATGTATTCGAATTATATTTACGATCCAACTAACCGTTGTATCAAATCATGAAATATAAAAAAAAAAAAAAAAAAAAATAGTCGTAAGGAAGTCCCCACTTTCTGTCTCTGTTCTCCGAAGTTTTGGCAAATATGGTCAGTCTATTCCGATCACTGGTTATAATCTATCAGGCACCAGTCTCTCATAAATGTAAACTTGTCCACAGCTAATTTTAAGCATTACTACTGTACATTTGTGAAGAGAAAATAAATATACTTTAACTATCTTTGTGCCAAATTTCAAACAAATCCATTCAGCACGTGATAGAGTAAAAACATCTAAACATACAAACTTTCACATTATAACATTACTAGCTTCCGCCCGCAACTTCGCCCGCGTGGTAGTCAGAAATTATCCCGCGGGTATGTACTACCAGGATAAAAAGTAACCCATGTGTTAATCTAGGTTATAATCTATCTGTGTGCCAAATTTCATCCAAAAACATTTCGTAGTTTTTGCGTGAAAGAATAACAATCATCCATACGTCCATGCATACAAACTTATTAGTAAGGATATTATAGTAGGATGATGGTAGACACCGGTTTTAAGTAGTGATGCTTAGGGCCGCCTATATCCAGCAGAGGACGTTTTTCGGGTAAAATGATAATGATTATGCTGCTCGGTAGCCAGCCAGTTACAACTAACAGATAGCCAAAGTCGATGAATTTAAGAACACTTTAAAACATGCAGGATCACTAACTTGGAAGAACAAAGACAGTTGCTGTATTTTATCAAAATTAAACACCAAAACTGCGTTAAATTATGTGTGAGTCGCTGCAGGAGGCCTTTGAATATTGTAAAGTGCTGTGAAAGTTAACAAATTACCACACGGAAGAAAATAATCGATTTTAATTGAAGTCAATATTTTGATATTGACATGATTCTTGTTTTCATCATCATCATCATCATCATTTCAGCCGAAAGACGTCCACTGCTGGACTTAAGCCTCCCTTGCCTTGGCAGGCGGGTTAGCGATCGCAGTATGGTGGTAAAATGCATAGAGAACGCTGCTGCCCATTCTCTAGTAAGTCCCTTAGTCGCGTTCTACGACACCCACTGGAAGAAATGGGTTGGTGCTATTCTTTTACGACCGGCACCACACGGCATTCTTGTTTTGTTATAAGATTATTATGGCATAATTATGATGTTACTCTTGAGACTATTGTTTAGTACTTTATTGAAGAAATGAAGTACCCATGCATCAACTTCTTTTTGTCTATGTTTTCATTAAAAATCTGTGAATTAAAAAAAATCGCAGTTTATATATTTTTAAACTTGAAGAGCCGCCAGGAGCCCATACTAAGTAAAACCTGTGGTACGGTTCTCTTGTTCTCCTTATTTCTCCTCCTCGTTACTAGCAGCGCTCCGCGGTTTCAGCCGCGTAGCGCTGCTAGTAAAGACTAAATATAGCCTATGTCCCCCGGGGATAGTGTAGCTTCCCAACAGTGAAATAACTTTTCAAATCGGTTCAGTAATTTCGGAGCCTATTCAGTGCAAACAATCAAATCTTTCCTCTTTATAATCATCATCATCATTTCAGCCGAAAGACGTCCACTGCTGGACATAGGCCTCCCCCAAGCTCCGCCACTTTGACCGGTTCTGTGCTTCTCGCATCCTTTATAATATTAGTAGATTATTATGAAGAGGAAAGATTTGATTAATATAATTTATATAATTAAATGAATATTATATTATATTAGTATAGATTGCGAGCTATGCTAAGGACGTATACTTACCTACTTAGTTCAGTTAATTTTGTTTATTGATCTCTGATTGAAAAAATTATTCATCCAAGTTACACGTCCTCATTCCAACTGTCACTGATTCAGAATTGGGAACATCTGTTGTACCTTATAGGCACAATACCTCCAATTCCTTAAAACCGTCGCCATAATCGAATCCCTCCAATATAATATTCTGTCAGATTTTTAATTTCATAAATACTCGTACATTTGTCTTCAGCTTAAACTTTATGGTCCATTACTTATATATTAATTCTTGGATCTTCAATACTTTACACTCTTGAATTAAATCGATTGGATTATATTAAAATTTTCGTATTTCTCGCGTCTGAAGTGTCATGCGCATGAGTTTTTATTGTGTCGTAAATTCTATATTGTTTTATTTCCGTTTTTTTTTGGTTCGCTCATATTTTTGTATTGGATCGAAAAGGTCGGTTTGCTTATTTGGGATGTTCGTACGTAATGTCGTTTTAAAATCATTAACGCAATGTAAAAGGTGTATTAAAATAAACGTCCTTGATTTACTTTAAGACTTCCGGCACAACCTGCACCCTAATTGCGTAACTCACGATTAATCATAATCTGTTTAAATTTGACACTTCAACAATATTCATTGCGTTATTCACGTTGTTGAGCAGACACATTTTTCGAACATATGAAGCAATGGTTTAACAATCTGTTTCAAAATCAAATCAAATCAATTTATATCGGATTAAAAAATTATATCCATACGAGTAGGTGTTAGTAACAATAAACTTAGCTTAATGTTAGTACTCGTTCTGTAAAACGTTTTAATTTAAGCATGCGCCGGGTTGAGCGCCCTTTGCATGAATAGTCATCCACTGCTTCAACAGTGGCGAATCCCACCTGAAAAAATGAAACAGATTATGATTAATCGTGAGTTACGCAGTTAGGGTGCTGGATAGTCCAGCCCCCAGAACCTACATTTATGATTGGAAAATCTTATGGGAACATTTGTTTAATAATATATTAAACGCACAGATAAAGGCCTATGTCCAGCAGTGGACTGCGATAGGCTGAGTTTATTTTATTGATTGACAGATAAGGTTAGGCCGATGGATCTTAACGCAGTTGTTGATACGAGCAAAATGTCTAAAACAAAAAAGCCACCAAAACAGAAATACGTAGTATAAGAAGTAGAATTTGGACCATACCTTTGTGCAACCAATCTGCACCTTAATTGCTTTTTACACTATTTATCACAATTTGAATCATTTAGAAGGATTTTGAAAAATTCTGAGAATCAAAATAAATTCTGCTCAACAACCTGAATAATGCAATGAATGCTGTTGAATAGTCATTCTGCCATTCTTACTGTTAATGTGTTACGCAACCACTCCGCTGGTCCTTCAGCCCACAATCGAAGTGTAGGACCAAACACCAGCCATTAACAGTAACCCATTAACACTTTTAAACCCATCCCAAATCAGAAGTATCTTAACCACTGCACATAAATCGAAGAAGGGTGGTGCAACCCTTACACACATAAATCTAGAGTCTCGACCACCCCTAATGGGGCGTCTTTGTTACGTCTAGATGTGAGGGGGCCTTAATCGAACAAATGCAAATGTAGTATTATTGTAACTGTCTATTATGGGACAGATCTTTGTCTTTGGAATCTTTATGGCTGATTTAAGCGATGTAAAAAGGGTTATTTCGTTCTATAGGCAGGGTTGGTTGTCTTGGCGATTTGATAAAAAAATGTGGTCCTTGGATATAATCGATATCTATTGTTCTATTATAGGTACTTTATATTATAAATTCGAAATTACCATTTCGATGAAATTTTTGGCACTCAATAGACCACGATCTGGGTTACGACCGTCCTATGGGATAAATTCAGAACTCCACGCAGGTGAAGCAGTGGACAAAAGCTACTACATATCTTAATAAAGGGTTTAGATCTAATCAAAGGCTATGTCTAAATATAGGAACATTTGAATCCCATTGCAATTTATTCATGTGGCAGGAATATTTCTATTAAATAAAAGAAGAATTTTGCTGAGCCAAACAAAGGCCATAGTTTCTATTTATGGAATTATATTATCTCAAAAAACTTAGTTAAGAATCTTGCACATCAGATAGACAGATGTCCAATATATAAAGCTTTATTTTGCCATCACATATTTGTTTTGTGAGTAATATAGAATTTAAATCAAGGCATTAAGTGATAGTTACATGACTAAGGTCACTTTATATAACATTTAATGAAACTTGACTGCTTTATTAGTGTAGTGGTCACAAAGAGCTACTGCAGAGCATGACGTCCAGGGTCCAGGCATGATAGGCAAGAAGTATGGATATAATTGTAGACGCCAAGTTTATACTGGAAAATAATCAATACCTATTACTTGACTCGGTGGTCACTAGACCAGAGCATGAGGTTCAATTCCCAGGTCGGGCGAAGTATGATTGGGTTCTTCCATCAGGAATTTCCAACAGTAGTAACCCGGAGTCTGGTTTTGTGCTCGGTTGATGGCAATAGGCTCGTCTTTTATTACATGAAACTCAAACATTAGTGGCGAAATGTGGTTGTACTATAAGTGCACGTCTGTCTAACCCTAAGGGGATAACAGGTGTGATGTTATGTTATGTTTAATGCAATATGGTATTTAAAAACTAGTAATGGTAAATCGTACTTATGTAAAACTTGCTATTTTTCATCTTCATAATTATTATCTGTCTGCTAAAATCTACTACTCCGTGTGGTGCCGGACGTAAAGAATAGCACCATCCCATTTCTTCCCGTGGCTGTCGTAGAAGGCGACTAAGGGGCTTACTAGAGAATGGGCAGCTGCATTCTCTTTGCATTTTACTACCATACTGCGATCACCAACCCTCCTGCCAAGCGTGGCGATTATGGCAACCCCCCCCCCCCCAAATTGGGGGAGGCCTATGTCCAACAGTGGACGTCTTTCGGCTGAAATGATGATGATGAGGATGATGAAAATCTACTAAACATAAGTTAAAAACAACTCAACAACACAACGAAAGTACTAGAAACAAACACCTTTTCTCACAATCTTATTATTAAAATTATTGGTCCTCAGATCGCAGATAAGCTACTACCGATACGAACCTTATTAAGCAATAAATATTTTACCGACTAATCTACTAAAGTACCGGTCTTCTAACAAACTCATCGTCTCAAAAACTCCAAAATACATTATGATACCAATAAACACGTGTATAAATTCCGTTTTACGATCGCCGAGAACGAAAATACGATTTTTTTTATCGATAAATATCGATTTTCGTTTCGGAAACGCCGCTTTTGGGGGTTAAGTTATTGTTTTGTACGACTATTGGTTTAGTTTACGGTTATCGTCGTATTTAAGGTTACTAGTTTTTGCCGCGGCGGTGCCTGTTTTTTACTTTATTTTCACAGGTGCTTTTTTTTGTTGTATCTTTTTGTTAATATTTTAATCACCACGTTTGATAGACGGTTAGGGGATAGTAATGGTATTAATTCATAGATTATTGTGGATTGTCTTTAAGATTAAAATTCAATAATGAATCAAAGCTTGAGGATCTGTTTGGGTGGTCCATTTCAAGAAAACTGCTGTCAGAAAATAGTGTTAGTAGTAATTAGTACCTAGGAATGGTTTTACATGCATACATACACAAACACAGGCCTTCTTCCTTTGGGGGTAGGCAGAACACCTTAATCCTTTCATACTTCTATTGCCTCGTGTACGTTTATACTTCTGGTCATACAAGCACGCCGGTTCCGAGTACTGACCTTTCTGAAGAACATCACCAATAAAGTCACTATACTTACTGTAATCAATATAAATAAAAAGAAAAGTTCTAACTGACTGACTCATCAACGCCCAGCCCAAACCCTTGGACCTAGAAAGCTAAAATTTTGCACAGAGGTTCCCCTTATAATGTAGACAAGGAATAAGGAAGAATTTTTTCGAAATACAACCCCTAAAGAAGTTAAATAGGGGATGAAAGTTCCGCGCGGGCGAAGCCGCTGGCAGAAGCTAGTACTTATTTGTTATATGAGTTCTTAGGTATTAATAGAACCTAACTTTGTTTTGTAATGATTGCTTCAGAAGAAGTCAGAATTTAATATAGTGCAAAACTATACCCAATGGTATTGGAAACCCCCCGAAATGCCTGCCAGGGGTGCGGGTTGTTCGAAAGAGACACCGTCGCCCCTGGCACACAGGCAACTGAGGGAACACGGGTGGGTTTTAGTCAGTAAAAGTCTGATACGCCCTCCTGCTCTCTACCCAGAGCGGGAGAAGTCATTTGATGATTTCCCACCCTCCAAAAAAAAAAACGGTGTTGGAAAGCTCTATCCTAAAAGGAGCAAACCATTTAAAAATACATTCTTATAGAATCAGTATACTTAACCTTAAGTAAAGTACTTATTATTTACAATAACTGCATTATTACTTACAGATTAAACTCACACATGACAAAACCACCTCCAATACAAACGGACAAACTAACAAATAAGAATAAACGATACTCCGACGACACCACATCGTTATATTTATCGTTATCGTTATTATCGGTCGTTATAACGTTATTAATGATCGAAAGAACAGAAATATAATCGTTATTTGTATTTATATCGTTATACCTGGGCCGCCACGTCCCTAAATTAGACTTATACTGATATATGTAGTATTCAGTGCTTATAATAGTGTGGATAGTGAAAGTTGTTTGTTTATTTGTGGAGATTATATTTTGGGATTGGTCAATGCCATTATACTTAAGCGATACCCTGGACTACCCTACTATTTATCTTGCTGACTGATGAAGTGTAGAGGTGTGGGATATTTAGATTATTCACTTATCAGAATGTTCTCCTTTTAATCCAAAAGCGGTAGGGACTAGTACAGAATGTCTTGTGTCATATAATCCACCTCTGTACCACTACTGAAGGTAATTGTAGTTTGAATATACATAAATATTATGCTCGGACTTTGTGTCGTCATCTCTCGTTTGTTTTTTTTTTCTCGTAGTTGACTTTAAGAGGCCGTAACTACTTAACCGGACTTTCCTGTGGTTCCCTTAAGAAACCTTAAAACCTCCATCCAGGGGCGTAAAAGTACTTAAAGTGAGTGACGGCACGCTGAGGCCACCCCCTGTGGGGTACGAGCCTCGGCTCAGGGCGTCACTGGTGGGGGGACAGCAAGTTGGTACAGGCTGGATAAAATCATTTATTTTCTTTTATACTTATTAAGTATATTTTTTACAAAAATCATTAAATAAAAACATTTAAAAATATAAAAATACTGGTCCATCGGCATCAGGTGCAGGGTCCAAGTTGCCGGTGGTCAGGGCTCTAGAGAAAGGAACCTCCTGACTATGCGTGCCGTGTCTAGGAGTACTGCTTTCTGAATCAAGCCCTTGATCCAGCCGCGCAATGAGAGCCTCCTGAGATGTTGGTCGAGGCTCTTCGCTAGTAGGCCATTTACTGTAATGATTAACGGTACATACAATGATTGCTGAGTCCACGTCCCACATGTCGACAACCTCGTGAGCTAAGTCAAGATACTTGATTTTCTTATATTGCTCAGCTTTCACGAGATTCTCGTCATGGGGGACAGCAATATCAACAATAATTGCACGACGCTCTCGTCGATCTATCACCACAATATCAGGCTTATTGGCAATCATCATTATTATTATCAATCGGGGAATCTAACTATACAGGCTGAGCTGCGGCGCGGGCTGGTACTTCAACTAGCAAGGGTCGGGGATCGCTCGTCTGCTGAGCTGTTTCCTAAGGAGGTTGTGTTTCCCAGGAAGCTTTTTTGTCTCAAATAGGCTTATAAATCAATCAATTCAGCCTATCACAGTCCACTGGTAGACATAGGCCTCTTCCAGGCTGCGCCATAACAACCTGACCTTCACCTTCCGCATCCAGTCTGTCCTAGCCACCTTTTTAGGGTTCCGTACATTCACCAACCCGCACTGGGCCCGCGTGGTGAATTATGACCCACGCCCTCTCCTTGAGAGGAGGCCTGTGTTCTAGCAGTGGGAACGTTCAAGGCTGATTATGATGATGTGATGACCTGAAGGGTAACCAACGGGACCCTAATACCAAGCCTCCGCTGCCTGTCCACTTGTCCGTCAGTCTGTCTGTCAGCGGCCTGCATCTCATAATCCGTAATAGGTAAACACTTGAAACTTTCATAGAATGTGAATTTCCGTTGCCACTATAGCAAAAAATAATAAAAATGAAATAAAGTTAACAATTAAAGAGGTTCTCCATACAAGAAACGTATTTTTTTCGGTGGTTTTTGCCTTGTGGTACGGAACCTTTCGTGTGCGAGTCCGAATCGCACTTGGCAGATTTTTAAAGAAGATAGAATTTCTTTAAAACTTGAGTGATTTTAGAAACAAAAATGTTGGTACACACGGCTACACATGAAGCTATAAATTTCCAGTATAAGCTGATCTCGCATTGTATAGGATTTACGTACAGTGCGAGATCAGCATAAACTGGAAATGTGTAGAATGATGTGTAGCCGTGTGTACAAGACACACACTGATTTGAAATGCCTAAGTCTACCATAGAGGGGTTTACTTCTACAGTTTTACTGTATGTCAATCAGTCAATATTAAACGGATGGTGGAGTTTTCCTACCTGACTGTAACTGAGAAATTCTCAGCAGAAAGGCCATTCGATTGTCCTGTAAAAACCTATCTTTACTATCAAGGATTTTTTAGTTCGTCATCATCATCATCATCAGCCTATAATGTTCCCACTGCTGGGTCACAGGCCTCTTCTGTGTGAGAGGGATTTTTAGTTACACGGACGTTTTGCCTTCCTATTTTCCAGAATTACATTCTAAACAACGTTGAGGATGAAATATAAAAAAAAAAACTATTTGACTATTTTTTGGTTTTGAGATACGGGATTATTTTTGAGCTGGACATCCCACATTCACAGTGCATGGATTCGCCAAAGATCGACCTAACTCCATAACATAACAACAGATGGTCTCGGGCAACAGACTATAGACAGTCAAAATTGGCTTTACCAATTGTACCCGCAATTAACCAAAAATCTCAGCCTGAGTAGAAATAACCTTAGAACAATAATAGGAACAATTACGGGCCAAAACCCCCTTAACAAACATATTTTTTTACATAGGGCGCCACAGACAGCCCGCTTTGCAGGGGCTGCCTTGACGCCGAGGAATCAGTCGCCCACGTCATCCTGGAATGCGAGGCCGTGGCTTCTCAACGTGAAGAAATCCTCGGAACAGTGACGTCGCTCCGCGAAGCCTGTGAGGTTCCCAGGAAGCTTCTATGGTTTTGGGCGGCTCTGTTAGCCAGAATCCCCACGCACAACGGACCGTATTAAGTGTGGAAAAGGGAGTCCCATCATCATCATCATCATCATCATCCCACATTCCCATGACAGCGATAACGGTTTAAATGACGCATTAAGATTGATCCTAATTGCGTTATTATCCTTATAATATTCAATGCAACTGCCTCGTTGATATAGTGTTCGAGAGCGGTATTGTTGAGATCATTCTCGATGGAATCGAACCCAGGACCTTCCAATCACGGTCGTTCGATTCCCGGGTCGGGCAACTTGTTGTTGAGTTTTTCCATCTGTAATTTTCTAGAAGTACCCTGGAGTCTGAACTTGTGTCCGGTTCATGGTAATAGGCTCACCCTCCGATACATGATATTTAAAATAGACGGGCGAGAAACATCTCGCAGATGAATACTTATAGTACACTAATAGGTGTACCTACTATAAGTACACCAATAGGTGAACTATACGTATACATCCGTCCAACCCCTCGAAGAATAATGGCGCAATGTTAGGCTATGTTATAATAACGAATGTAATCGAGACAATTTACCAATAACGATCTTAAATGCTTAAAAATGTCCTACAAAATCCAAAACAATTTCTTGCAGATTTTAAAATGTTTGAATCGTATGATAATTCTATCTAATTACTAAAAACAAAAACTACTTGTAAACAAAGACAACTCTACTTGTATGTCACAAACACAACAAGTTCAAACATGGGCGATCGTCAGGCCATCGACACGCGAACATCCTTATTATGTGCACCGTTCTAAGCGTGTTGATTATTAATTAAAAATAATTACGATTACGACCATATTCAATGACTCTGGTGTTACTGCTATTAACACTTTAGGGTTGGGATATGGGCATCGCGACCAGTATCGATAGAATTGCTTGGTGCAGCAAAACCCTGAGGTAAACTTGTCAGGTAGATTAATTGCTTATCAAATTGACTACCAACTAAAATCATCCTATTAAATTCAAATCACACCTGTAATTTATTGAGAGTTATGTGAAATGGTTGTTACTCGAAAATTTGACTTAATGTGTCAATTTAATCAATGAATAACCTGACTTTATTGGTAGGTTTATAGACAGAACAGGACCGTAGATAGTTACATACATAAAGCTTAATCAATTCACCCTATGTAAATAATACAATAAATACAATTCTACTTTACAGTTTTTGTTAAGTATGTAAGAGTATTCACATAATGTTTCACAGACAAATATTAAACTTTTACCTAGTCAATTCTATTTTTTACGTGTAGTTAATATTAACTTTAGCCACGAATTCCTATTTAAAACCACACTGCCATCACACATTTAAAAAAAAATGTACCATTTCTAAAACCCTCTTAGATTTCCATATGAATGGACGTGTCGGAGAATTAAGCACGTACCAGTTATTCAATTGACACTTAACCTATCGATATCGATACTACATCCATCGATACACCACCATCCCATCCCTACCCTCAGTTCTAATTAAGGCATCGGCCGTGCACCGAATGTGTGTTTAATCAAGCATGTTGCCGCTACACTTGTTTGCTTTGTCGATGCGCAGACGCAGCGTTATGGCGTTTTGAAAAACTTTCATTTATTGTTCGCTTCCGTATTAATTCTGTTAGTAATATGGCTATTTTTAGCCGTTTATATTGGGTTAGTTTATTGTTCTTGTAAACAGGTCTTCAATGCAATTTGGACATGTTTCTTTCTTTTGATTAGCTACATTTGTTTGAAGTTTAGTGACGAAGGAATTTTCCTTTTGTTTTTTAAATGTTCGTATTTTATCTCAATCTGGGAAAACGATTGCTGCTTATCTAAGTAAAAGAGCCATTTTCCATAATACCATTTTGGAAACGTCTTCTTTTTGCTAACAGATGTAATGTGTTTCTATCTAAAATTGCATAACGAAATGCCTGCTTAAGCTACGCTTTTGTTTTAATTCGTAATTCCCATATCGATGAGATTTATACCAATAATTAAAATATGATTATTTCAAATATAACAATTTATAACCTCAATCAAAAATCTGTCACTGTACAATGCAGTTCAAAAAAACATACCACACCATTTAAACCCGCAAAACAAAAAAGAAAAATAATTCTTACAAATAAGAGGAAGCACAAAACATCAAGGCGCTATAAATCTAAATAGTATCGGACATAATTTAATCAGGACCTCTCGATTTTGGTATCATAAATAACAGATTTTTACATTTTATAAAAACGAAAACAAAACATTTAATACGCCGTATCGGGTATAAATCACTCGAAAGTGGCGTATTCGTCTTTGGTGGTATGCCATCTTAAATGTACATACTCAAATCCCAACCTTATGAAACCCACGATACAGTCTAAAATCTCCCAAACACATTTGTCTAAAATTTCCTGACAGCTGTCAAACGAATCCGAACCTAAGTTTGACTTCGTTAAGTTTGAAATTGTTTGTACTTTTAAGATGATTTCTCATATAAATCAATGAGTTTCGGTGTCTCCCTGATCCCCGATAACCGAGTATTGATACAGGGACGGAGGTGTTTTGAGATCTCGTTCGTCATGCCGAATTATAAAATTAGTGGTATGTACAGAATTCTCGTCCTCACGCGCACAGCCCCGATAAAGGTAGAAATATAGGATTAATAGCGGCAGGTGATACAAATTGTTCGTTCAGAGGTGAATTACTGCTTTATAGACGGATAAAGACATTAATGGTTATTGATTTCTTTGTTACAAAAGGGTTTTGACCAAAAAAGAAAAAAAAAATGATTTTAAGTCAACTCCTTTCTTTTTACTGGTTTTATTGAAATATGTAGGTAATTATTCAAACTTGATATATTTAGGGTTTTTAATTTGCTTATAGTAATGTTTTTCCAGGTGATTATGGGCCTAGAAAAAGTAGGAAAACGTTTATTGATACCTTCGATCGATTCCGTAAGAAAACTAAGATTACCTACGTGTGCTGTCATTTCAGGGATTGACACTTTTGACAGCTCACTTGGATTGTTAGTCAATTCGCACGAATTAACTGGCTCGAATCGGGTGAATCGTCACTTACAAATAATATATGCCTTTCTATTGGCGACTCGCAATAGAATATTACTAAATAATTTATCTGTGGGTGAATCGACAATTCCAGAAATAAGTATTAGGCAATTAGCACGCTTTATGTAATAAAGACAATGTAAGGTACACTGAGTTATATTACTGATACGTATTTTTGGAGTTGTCGTTTCGCCCATAAATAACTTAACTGCGTGCGTTTGGCCTATACAAAACTTATATTATTTAAAAGTGACAATTCGCTCGATTTAGGCGATTCATGCAAATCGACTAATAAGTCCTCACTCACTTTACCAAAGCCTTCACGGTGAGATGTTTACAGATTAAATCGGCACATTCAGTCTTTTGTGCCAATGTTACGGATACTTACCTTAAGGGTACACTAGTCGCGCGCTCGAACTCACTGGTGGGCCTGGCTAAAACGCACGCTGTCTCACCAGGCTTCGAGTCCGACAGAGGTAGTATCAGTGATGAGCAGTTAGACGATAGTCTACACGCACAACATTATTGAGTGAGCTGCAGGATTAGTTATAGTAAAACAGGCGCAAATTTAGAAAAGTCCTTCGGAAGATCGGGTTTTCCGAAAAAACCACTGCATAAATCTATAACCAATTAAGTTTATTGAAATTTTCGATAATTGAGCTTTGTCGGTACTGACTTATTTTTGGAGATTTTACACTTCTTTTATTACTTAAACATGTCCAAAGTTACGTTAAATTAGCAAGAAAAAAGAATCTTTGTTGGCTCATAACTTTTTAATGGCTTTTAATTTTAGTATTCTATTTCCGTGCCGACAATATTAATAATGAGACAAACCATACCATGTTTAAGTTTTGATGTGCATTATCAAACAGTGGAGTAAAACCCTCCCGAAGTTTGTATGGAAAAAATGTGGACTTGTTTCACCTTAAGAAGACCCTGAAAATCATCTGACAAAACTATAGCATAAAGAAGTACAAGTCTCGACAAATGAGTGCGTTGACAAATAAGTGCATTACTGCATTACATGTATCACTTCTCAGCGAAGATAAATAAAGTTAATGTTCGATACCAATTACCGTGATTTATATTCTTCACTGCTTCCTTTTGAGGCGTGGTGATCAATTTCGTGTGTATGTAATGTGACTTGTATACAAGATCTTAAACATGACGGATGTTCTTGTAATTTCGGCAACGATTATTTTTATAGTCATTGTTGTTATTTGTAAAGTGACGTAATATTCGTTATTGAAGTTTCATATTTTTTTAAATGGTTTTGGTGACTTGCTATCTTAACCCAAAGGGGGTTAAAACAGTACTGCGGCATGTTTTTTTTTTTAATTACTTAGTTTTAGTTTTGTGAAGAGAGAATAAATGATAAATTAATTAATTAGTTTTAATTTTTTAAGACAATTTTGTTCATTGTCAAACACGAACCCAGAAAAAAAAAACCTGAATGAGTAAATATTCTAAGCTTCTTTTAACCAATTCTCTAAAACTCGAATAACTAGATGATCACTCACATCTCACAATGACTAATCCTCCTCCCAAATCCAAAAACAAAATAGGCCAATAAGATATGAATAAATTCATTGAATCGACAGCGTAGTGGGACGCGCTGCGTAGGCGCAGATCGCAGGATGCTCAGTTAGTTCGCAATCAATTTTATAGCCGACTGGTATTTGCTGCTTATCTGTACACTGGCGGATCGTGTGGTGTCGAATTAATTGTTTCTTTAGATAAGCTTTGTATTCAAACTATCTTCTTTCGTTCTAGGAAAGTTCTAAATATCAATTGGAGCTCAGAAAGACTTTTATTTCTTTATAATAATTTTTTTTTTTCAAAGCTCAAAATGTCGTAAATGGGGCTTAGAATGTCAACGTGTCTTAAAAAAGTCAACAAACTTTTTTTCTAAAAAAATCTGTAGTATCACGCATTGTTTTGAAAAACAAAAACAACCAATGCTGAACTCTGTTTTTCTGTCAATAATATAAAACAAGTAACAAGCACTTCTTTAAACGATAAATAAAAAAATAATCCAAGGTTGCCTGGCAGAGATCGCAGAAAGCGATAAGGCCGCCCATTGTATGTTTTTAGTGTTTAATGTTTTATTTTTGTCATGTATTTTCTGGTGTACAATAAAGAGTATATAAATAATAATAATAAAAAAATAATAGAAAAAAATAATAAAAAAAAATCAAAATAGGTAATAGGTATAGGTATAGTAAATAGGTTTGTAGAAACACTTTTACACGTCAATCTTTTAAAACTAGAAGAGCCGACGTCGTCATTATTCATATCTGATTACTCTGAAAAGAAAGGCCGAAACAAACTCAGAGGTCGCAATCTATTTTAAAGACATAATCTTGGCCAGATCATATACCTACATTGGTATCTTTTGAGGAAAAAAACACACAAATTGAGTGGACCTGTCCAGTCAGCACGCATTTATCATTAACAAAAAATTGAACAATTTGATTTGGTATTAAACAACAAAACATTCACACTTTTTCCATGTGTCAGTAAATCTGTCCGCCACCACACACAACGCTAGGTAACCTCCAAAATTAAGCGTAAACAAGTGATGATGTGAATTGATAGAGGAAACCCGCGTGATGTCAAATTGTTGAATATGACACCGTCTGAGCCAGTAAACGGTGTAATCGCGGCCTAATGCGTGAGTAATGGCGCGGGCGCATGTCTGTACCTAGCCTGGATGAGCAGTCAGATTGGAATTATTTGATGGGCATGATTATCGTCAGTTTGCTTCGGGATTTTGAGTGGGTAGTTTTAGATTTTTGAAGATGGATCAAATTAAATAGGGTCAAATTAAATTAGCTGGCAATACTTTACCCACGTGTTGGCTATAAAAGGGGAAAGTATTGAAAAAACATTTTTTTTCATCGTTCCCAATTTCCCATTTTGTGCAAAACTCTAAATGATACTGACGCCAGCACATCAAGCTACCCCAATCTATCAGATTTCTTTGACAGATTTTCAACTTTACTACATACGGATAAGGTTCATGTTCAATTCAATTTAAAAAATTACAGTTTGGGGTAGCTTGATGTGCTGGCGTCTGTACAACCAAACGACTGTAATGTTAGGTCTGTTTTTTTTTATCCACGTTCTACGTAAAATAAAAATAAACTTTTTTTTTGTTTCATCTGTTATTGGTTTCGATACCCAAAACGAAGGTAAAGTTTCCAATAATATCTCATTTGTCAAATTGAGATAAGTAGTTTAGAAGTTATGAGGAAACAGATGAACATACATACATACCGATCAAAATCATAACCCTACTTATTGCTTCGCCGTAGTCGGGTAAAAGAGCTCAACGATCACGTCATGATTATCGCATCCGGTTTTTTTTTTGAGGGTTAGAAATTATCAAATAACTTCTCCCACTTTGGGTGGAGTAGGAGGACGTGTCAAAATTTTACTGACTAAAACCCACCCGTGTTCCCTCAGTTCCCTGTGTGCCAGGGGCCACGGTTTCACTTTCGAACAATTTGCACCCCTGGCAGGCATCGGCCTTTGAGGACTCCACCAGTCGATTCTAACATCTCTTTGAGGCGCGCGTGGAACGCAACGCGCCGTCGACCCTGGTCTGTCGGCCCAGTTAAGACACAGCCCTTACAGAAAAGACGTGAGTTTACTTGCATATCCCAAAACGCAATTCAAATTACATCCAACTAACCCACAAAATAAATCACTCACAAACTGTCAGCTGACGATACGAAAACGTGACGAAAGCAAACAATATGTAAAACATAAGGCTTTCCCTATCCCACTCAAAAACGAAAAATAACAGAACCCATAGTGCAAGATTAATTGCCGATAGTTCTTGAACAGCGCACACGGGACAAACGAACAAACAGACACGCGGACGAACAGGCGAAACACGGGGATTCGATATGCGAGCTATAATTTTAGCGCGCCCTGTTACACCTACGGACGGCGGACGGGCGTATTCTGGATTTTGTGTGGAGTTTTGTATATTGACTGTGATATTGCTCTATTCAGTAAGAATAAGTAATGAGTTGAAAGAATTGTGGCTAAGTAATAAACGCACGGGTCGATAGATCAGGTAAAGCTAGGCTTGCCGCGGTTGTTCCGTGGATGGGTGACCAGCTATACATACCAAGATACCTCCTTGCCTCGGAAACATATTAAGCCGTTGGTCCTGGCTGGGTGTGGTTTGTAGATCTTTGACAGTCGTTAAGGGTCGTCAGAAGCCCGAAAGTCCCGATAAGACTGGTTAGTCTTAACAATGGGGTATCGTATTTATTAGTAGCTGTAAATAATTTACACAAAGAAAAGCGCCTGTCTGTCTTCGAACCTGCGACCTACACGCAAGGCAAATTGATGAAAATCCTCAAAATAATAAAATATTTTGTGACATATAAGTAGTTATAAAGCACGCTTTTACAACACACAGGTATTTCTAAGAAACAAACTATTTTTATTAAAAATTCTTTCTTGAGATAATTATGTAAATAAACGATCTATATACGACACATTAATTTTTATGTCCAATACACAAACTAGTATGTTGATATTATTAACAATTTAATTATAATAGAAACAGGCTATTAAAATACCTATATTATTTAATTACTATGATAATACCGAATCAACTGCTTTTATTGTTACTAATTTATTTTCCTAGAATTTATTATTCATTATATTTGCGGTATATCGATTGGCTATCGATATACCGCGAAATAGCCTTGAAATTATGCGAATCGTATGCTTATTAAGATTCCTTTCTTGCTGATTAAGCCATATCATAATCAGCCGGCATTCTCCCACGGCACGGCAAAGGCACTGGAGAGCAGTGGCGGCCAAATGGTAACGGCCGCGACTTACCAGTTGTAGATCGTGAGTTCGAACCCAGCCAGGCGCTTTACTTTGTGTAAATTGTTTCATTACCACTGCTCTCAAAACGGCGAAGGAAAACATCGTGAGGAAACCGGTATGACCTAGAACAAAAATTCGTAGACATGTGACATCTACCAACCCGCACTGGGCCCGCGTGGTGGATTACGGCCCAATCCCTCTCAAAGTCAAAGTCAAAGTCAAAGTCAAAGCATTTATTTCAATTAGGCACTTAAAAGGCACTTTTGAACGTCAACATTTACATTTAAACAGAATTGATTCTAGTCGCCCATTCCAAAATGTAGTTTCGTATGGAGAAGAACGGGCAAGAAACTCCACCGTTACTCTTTTAAAATGTTTTACATACAATTTATCATAGTACATTCATTATATAATTATATGTGAAAACGATGCACCCAGAATAAAATTACTATACCAAAAAAGGTAACAAAATGCAACTGAAGCAATAAAGATAAATTAATTCTATGATAGACACATGGTGCCCACATATTTACAAACATTGTAAGAGTAAATATACGATTTTCCTAGAATAGAAATAAGTCAGTGTGTGAGTGTAAATCAATGTCATAAATATAATTATTTATTTAATTCAATTAGCAACCAGTTTGATTTTGTCTAGACTCTAGATTGTCCTATGGAGCAGGACCAGCATGTTTCCAAGCATTCTTATCTTGGATATAATCCTCTAATTTATAATACGCTTGTTTACAAAGTGTACTTTTAATATGAGTTTTAAATTTCCTTTCATTTAATTGTAATATATCACAAGGTATTTTGTTATAGCATTTAACACAGTACCCCATAAAAGATGAATGTACTTTAGCTAATCTGAAAAATGGTTGATCTATTTTGTCTTTATTTCTAGTATTAAAATTATGTCTATCACTTATTTTATTAAAAAGATGTAGATTTTTTCTTACATACATGATATTTTCATAAATGAATTGGCAAGGTACTGTCATAATATTAATCGTTTTAAACAGTTCCCTGAGGGATTCGCGGCGACGTAGTTTATAAATGGCTCTGACAGCTCTCTTTTGCAAAATAAAGATGAATTCAATGTCAGCAGCCCGACCCCACAGTAAAATGCCATACGACATAACGCTGTGGAAGTAGCTAAAATAGACCAAACGCGCGGTTTCTACATCTGTTAACTGTCTGATCTTTCTAACAGCATAAGCGGCCGAGCTTAGCCGCCCCGCAAGAGATGTTATATGAGGTCCCCATTGCAATTTATCGTCTAGCGTGATTCCCAGGAACACCGTTTGATTAACAAATTCCAGTTTTTCTCCATTCAATATGATGTCACATTCGCTACTTCTAACATTTGGTAATTGAAATCTAATACATTTGGTTTTTGTGCCATTTAGTACCAAATTATTTACCGTAAACCAATCTTGGACCTGAAGAATAGAGTTATTCACGTCGTCAAGATTTTGTGTACGTCGGTCTATTTTAAATATCAATGATGTGTCATCTGCAAATAACACCATCTTCGGTTGATTTAGAAGTATATACGGTAAATCATTAATGTAAACTAAAAAGAGGAATGGACCCAATATTGAACCCTGGGGAACGCCCATTGCCATTTCAGCCCCTAGTGAGTTTATGCCGTTTACTTGAATTTTAACTTTTCTGTTTTTCAGGTATGATCTTAGTAAATCTAGAGCTGTATTTCTAATCCCATAGTGCTCCAGTTTCAGCAGAAGTGTCTCATGGTTTACGCAATCGAACGCCTTGGAGAGGTCGCAAAAGATTCCAATGGCATCTTTTGCTTCTTCCCAGGCTTTAAAAATGTTTTTTATTAGGGTAACACCAGCGTCAGTGGTACAACGCCCTTTGGTGAATTGTCTCACCGAGAGGAGGCCTGTGTCCCAGCAGTGGGAACATTATAGGCTACATAACGTACAAGTAATGATAATTGATTCTTGTTTGTATTCCGTCATTCATATTTAGTTCTGTATTTTTGTCACAATTCTTTTTTTTTTTGAGATTATTGATCTTATTATTGTTAAATTTTATACTTAGAAACTCACTCGATGTTATTTTTATTAAGTTATCTGTTTTTATTGTTTTTTCTCATCACTTAATTAAATTAACTTGGTTTACTTAAGCAATCCATGTAAGTGCTGTGCACACCTTTCAGTGATAAGTTCACTGTAGTACTACATAGATTAAGGCTAAATTGTATGTTTATGTTTATGTGAACTAGTCGTTGGAGTGCCATAATAAATAAATAAATAAGTAGATATCACGATATTTTCCAAATATAATTTTTGACACTTAGGCACAATATTGTACTTATTCAGAATACAGCCACCCGATCACGTCGCAGTACATATCGACTTGAGGGATTGGCTTGCCAGTCGACCCTAAATCAAGCACTCGATAAAAAGCTAAATGTTCGATTGCAAGGCGAGAACTCTTGCGCATAAATTTATGCGGTACTGATAAATTAGGAGATGTTTCCTGTGAGTTATGGCGACTTAGCTCTGTGTAAGCGCTTTCTGTGTTTCGAGAATTCAATAGTTCTGAATATTGTTTGTTCTATTGTTTCGACTAGTAAATAATTGTATGACAAACTTATAAGATGCATGGTGCACTTTAGTCCTGGGCCAAGCGTGGTCCGCTTCTACACACAGACAGACTCACACGCAGACACAGACAGGAACAGAGGCGTTGCGTTTTAGTCAAGTCAGAGCGAGATGCTCAATTCAATTACTTCAGTAGCATACCTATAGGTACCTACTCCGATTACCAGTACAACCTAGGGTTTCCTTTTTATCTATACAATTTTACTTACGTAATGTGTGCTCACATATCCAGGTATTTCTCAGTAAATTGCTGTTCAGTAATATACCTGCATAATTATGGTGAAAATAATAAAAATCTTGCCCCCTGGATCAATCAATTTGCAACCGAAAACGGATTCCTGCGCAGTTTAATAAATAGCACTATCAAACAAAATTAATTGTTACTTCGATAGAAATTCGAGAAATTAGTGCGATTCCGAATGCGCTGGATTTTAGTGTGAAAGATACAGATTGATACTAACGACAGCATATTGTTGAGCTCTGTTCATAAGGTGAGTCTTTTTCATTTAAATTGTAACCTTCGCCAGTACAAAAATTAAGCAGGAAAAAATCTTTTTTTTTTTTTTTTTTGAAATACGTGGAAGAAGAAAATAGTGTACCTACATATTCTTTTACTTCTCGCCTGTTTCAATTAAAGATAGAAAACAGGTGTCTCATTCAGTTGAATGAACACAGTCATTTACAAGTAGATAGGTATTGGTATAAACGATATATTTTTTTAAATCCAAGACCGAGGCTCATTGAAGAATTAGAAGCACCTAAAACTAAATGGGGTCTGAATTTGTTATAAATCTTCCAGTCAATTACAATAACGCTTTCAATTATAAAATAGGTAGTAACTAGATAATATCGACTACATTTAAAACCATTACAGATACATCCTAATAGATATAATCTTGCGCAAAATACCGATCCGCTCGAATTTCCAAGTGTTTAAACAGTTTTAATAAAATGCCGTGAAACGGTAGCGCTATATGCCGTATGGCACCCAAGATTTGAGCGATACGTTAACCGTATGGTGACCATACTGTCTAATTCTACATCTAATTTATACGTATAACCTCTGGCGGCAGTCGTTACGAGTGAACAGGAGCCCAAACTGCTGTCAACCAGCCAAGCAGACCCCTCCGGGCCTCGGAAAGCACGTTAGACCATTGGGTCCCGGCTGTCATTCGTGCATCTTTGATAGTCGTTACGGGATATCAGAAGCCCTAAAATCTGACTATCTGTCTTACCAAGAGGTATCGTGTTACCCAGATACTGGAGTGTGGAAGTCAGATTGGCAGTCGCTCCACGTAAAACACTGGTATACATAGTTGGGTAAGGGATAGGCGGTTGGTGTTGTGGTGCTTTCTACGCAAAATGCTGTTGAAAAGGAATGTTTGTCTTGCTGGTGAGATCCTTTTTCACTATACCAGCAGCATCTGTTTCCTTATTTTGCTATCCAGAATGTCTCTAGGGTTTTTAGTTTTATTATTTTGCTATCCAGATTTGAAATTGGCTTTCAAATCTGGATAGCAAAATAATAAAACTATAAAATAATAAATCAGCAAGATTTTAAACTAATTTGTTTCTTTAGTCCATACTTGTACCGGTACTGAAAAAAAGGCCTCCCCTAAGTCTTCAATTAGCTTCATCAACATCATAATTTCAGCTAAAAAACGCCCACTACTGAACATAGGCCTCCCACAAGCTCCTCCACTTCTACCGGTTCTGTGCTTCCCGCAACCGGCAGCTTCCTGTGGCATTCACAAAGTCATCGTCCACCTTGTGGAATTAGTGTATTCAGAGAAAAATCAGATGTTTGCATAACAGTTTTTGCAAGACTGATGGCGTCAAACTTTTGGACTTGGACGCTGTTCTCAGCGTTCATGCTGTCATTTCTTGACAGTGAACACTGTCCTTCTTTCTTCTTTTTCATGGTTCCCCTACATATAATGCTCGCTACTCCATTTTGGGCGCAAATTAATGCGCACCCGCCGATACTGTTCACTATCGTAAGTGCACGAGTGTGACATTTTGTGTTCGAAACTTTTTAATTTTTTACTTTTTGTTTAACGTATAAAAGAGGTATTTAAAGTCGTTTATACTCAGATCTGGGGTAATGGAGAAATTCTTACAATATGTAACGGGTGATTATTATTTTAACTATAGATGACGAAGACTTCAACATAAGATAATGATAATGTAGCTTATGTCGTGATTAATTGTTATTTAATCAGCTACGCTAGTTACAGAGCTAAATACTAACGACCGCGTAGGGCCTACAAAACACCACCATAAGCCATCGAAACGATAGGTACGTGAGTAACCGTCACCCTTTGGTAACAAAGGTACCCAGCGTGAGATCGTCAGTAACACCAAGGAGTTGCTGGCCTTCTTTGAAGAGCTGGGGTGGATCGACTAAACGATTTTCTCACCCGTACGCAAAACACGCGCTTTCACGTGGAGTGGCGGACACCAGCCCGTTTTACCTACAGGGTAAGTTTTTAACCAGTGCGCAAACAGCGGAGAAATCTTTCGTTGGTTATACAGACAAAATAAAAATCAGCTGTTCCATACATTTTGACCGCGTAGGTATTGCACTTTTCTATGAAACAACAGATTTTTTTTGTATAACCGTCGAAAAAATTCTGCGCTGGGGTTTCCAGAATTATATGCTGAATTCAGGGTTACATATCCTGTTAAAGCCACCAACACCATCATCTTTCTTTATTATCTGACTTAAATTATCTTTTCACATGCACGTGTTACTGTGACAAATAAACCTAATTTTAATACATAATTATCACCACTCGTTCATTCATTTTCTTCATCACTCATGTATCATTTATGATTCAGCTAACTGATAGGCTTCTTCCAGCCAGCAAGGCAGAGAGATGTTTTGGAAACCTCCTGAGTGGGTCGAATAAACTGATGACATTAAAGAAGTCACAAACAACAGATTTTTTTGTTTTATGTTTTCCATGCACTGATTTATTCCCATTTCGATAAAGTACATTACCGAAAAACCAGTCTTCCGATTCAAATAAAACGGGCTTTGAACCAAAAACTAGACCAATTTAATAAATTATCGGAAATCTCGATAATGTTACGATAAACAGGGACAAGACGACGGGTGTCGCTTACAAACGAGTATCGACTGTTTTAATTAATAGTTCGGTTATTAACATAATCGCATACACCTGCCGCTGATGTGGTATCGATACAGACGAGTTATTGTGTTCGATTAGACTGAGTTTTCTACCTATCAGAGCATGTAAAGAGGATAATGCAACCTAGAGAATCCTGTTGATTCCGTATTTGTACTGACACACGCGTATACCGAGTGGTGTCGGACGTAAAAGAATAGCACCATCCCATTTCTTCCCGTGGGTGTCGTAGAAGGCGACTAAGGGAAATACTAGAGAATGGGCAGCAGCGTTCTCTATGCATTTTGCCACCATACTGCGATCACCAACCCGCCTGCCAAGCGTGGCGATTATGACAAAACCCCCCTTTTGGGGGACGCCTATGTCCAGCAGTGGACGTCTTTCGGCTGAAATTATGATGATGTCACCCGGGGATAGTGTAGCTTCCCAACAGTGAAATAATTTTTCAAATGGGTTCAGTAGTTTCAGAGCCTATTCAATGCAAACAAACAAACACACAATTAAATCTGTCCTCTTTATATATTAGTATAGATATAGATGACTACAGACATCCATCTCCCGGCTAAGCCCTGGCTGGAGGCCTTAAATTACTAAGGTAGTCACAGGCAAGTCAGGTTAAGCAGCTCCTAGGTTGCCTGCGAGATGTCATTTGACTGCTGCGCTGCGTGTCGCGGGTTCGATTCCCGCACGGAAAAAATATTTGTGTGACCTACAAGTAGTTGTTCCGGGTCTGGGTGTTTGTGTATGTGAGTTTAAATGTTTGTAAACGCACCCACAATACAGGAGAAATTCCTAGTCTGGGGCAACGTTTTTTTTTTTAATAAAAAAAGAAAGAAAAAGATTAGCCCACCAGACACAACACCCGTCTAGTCGGAGGGTCCACTCTTTTCTATGGAAGATGTGTGAACTTATTATACACCCTGTTCCTAATACCTCTTTAATTTCACTTGCCATAAAAAAAATTGAATAGAATAAATATAGTACTTCAACATATTATTATATAAATCTATTAAGATTGCACTACGCGCCCGATAGTTTGATTTAATGTCTATTTTTCTAAGTATATTGGTCCTCTTAAGAAAACTGAGACGCCGAAAATTGTGATACTTTCAATCAAGGTTTTTTTTTTTTAAATTGGCTTTTCTAATTATCGATATAGCTTACCGCATTTTTTTTAAAACATTGCCCCACACTAGGAAATTCTCCTGTATTGTGGATACACAAACAGTCGCAAGCCCGTCTTGAGCGTGATCTCCAGGTCCCCATTACAGGTCAGAATTTTGATCTGTTAATTACAATAGGCCTATAAATAGCATTGAAAATTACCCGACCCTGTGATGACCAACGTGATGTCCAGTTTTGTTTATCAGGCTTATAAGAATGTTGAATTTAGTCGCATCTATTTAAAACATCTACTCTATTAACATTTATACTTTATCTGCGATCGACTGGCCATTTGACTACATCGACTAATAAATTGTAATGGCTCCCCAATCGGTCACATTGACAGACAAACAGCCGTATCTATTTATTATAGATGCTAATTAAAATTCTATGATAATTGCCTTATCGCATTTCTGATGGATTTCTTATGGGTTTTTATTGGATAAAGTTTCTTATCTTTGATCAGCCTCGGATGTACCATGGTCATCCGGGAAATACTTCTGCCATACCTACTTAACTCCGCCCGCTCCGCATTCATGCCTTCTGGTTTGCAAATTATGGTCCCAGAATAGAATAGAATATTATGATGTTCAAAAGTACCTTTTAATGGCTTTTAAATGATTTGACTTTGTTGTCGGTGGTAGACATATGCTTAAAGTCGGTAAACATTAAAAAGTATCTAAAGAAAGAAAGATTGAAAATACATTAATTTGACCAAGCGTAAGGTACACAATACAAAATCTCTACTAGGGTGCACAATAATAAGAAAAATAAACTGTTTTAAAACGGTATATTAATTATGTTACAATGATGATGATGATGATGATGGGACTCCCTTTTCCGCACGTAGACTCCCATTCGGTCCGTTGTGCGTGGGGATTCTGGCTAACATAGCCAGCCTAGCTCCGCCCAAAAGCACAGAAGCTTCCTGGGAGCTTCACAGGCTATGTTAAAAAGGTGTTTGTTAAGTGTGTTATGGCCCGTAATTGTTCCTATTATTATTCTAAGGTTATTTCTACTCAGGCTGAGAATTTTTTTGGTTAATCGCGGGTGTACAATCGGTAAAGCCAATTTTGACTGTCTACAGTCTGTTGCCCGTGACCATCTGTCGTTATGGAGTTTGGTCGACCTTTGGCGAATCCACGCACGAAATTGTGAGAAAGGCAGGGGGAGAAGTGGGTACGGGCCTAGCACTTTCATATCAGAGCCTCTATTCGTAAGTTCATCTGCGGCATCATTGCCTAAAGATCCACTGTGCCCTTTGATCCACTTTATTTTACATTATGTTACAATATTGACGATTGAAGTATTTGTTAAAGAAAATAATCAAAAAAAGCATCAAAAAATTCGTCTGCATCGTTGTCAACAGGAAAGGTGTCCAAAAGGCTGGCAGTATTGCCACGTTGTGTGGCAAGGCTAATTCTTGGGTGAAAAAATAGGCCAGTCCTGTGGTCACGTGAAGTGCCGACCAGCCTCTTGGCAATGTCCACGTCATTTAAAAGATTGTATTGAAAAATTAAACTACCTAAAGTCATGCTAACTTAGAGATATTAAACTCGTGTGAAAAATTGCAATTCCGTCTGTCTATAAAATCAACTACTGGAAAGTTTGCAAAACTATATCTTTACAAGAAATACACTTAACGATCGAATAACTGTCCCTGGGTGGTCAACGCTGGCTACCAGCCTTGGCGATTAAGTAGCTTTTGTACCAATTGTCTTAGAATAGAATATTAAACATTTATTCGACACAGACACAACACAATAGCAACAAACACATTATAAAAGAACAAAAAGAGAACAATATACATACCTAACACTAATATTTATATTTTGTAAATTTCTTGCTCATGTGACAAATAATTTTCATTTCGTGCCCTTACAAGGCGCTCATCGTAAATCACAATATTGGGATTAAACCAATACGAAAAATTACGATTTATTACTCCTGAATCAAAGTACTAACACATCAAAACATAAAGTGGTACACCCACATTACCGGTACATAAATAAGCCGCCACAAAGGTGGACCATAACTTATAATTCAATAAAGCATTATTTTTTAGCCGCATATTAATCAATGACCGATAGCCGGAGAATTGATTCAATTATTATTTAAAATGCTGTGCACAATAAGTGAATGGATGTTCCCTTATTTGTTACTTCGCGTTTAGTTATTCTATGTTAATGTCTCGGTTGGGGAGTGTGGAAGAGGCTTTCATTTCACTAGACTCCGATTGAGTTTAAGACATCATTAACCTTTGTTACTAAAATACTTTCCAATCGCTTGCCATTCTGACTGAACTAAAGAGACTTGACTCGATTAGAATTTTGCAAGTAGGATGAACGTTTTATTCATTGTTTTAAGCGTGTCAATAGCAGTCTAAATACAGGTAGCCAAGAATTTGGGCACGAGTTTGACACGTTCAGCAGCGTCCATCAACTCCTGTAGCGGTCAGAAAACAGGACATTCATTTTAATTATAAAAAAGTCTAGTTATAAGATTAATCATCATATTTATTATTCCAACAACCATAAATAGATAGTGATGGTGTTTTTATTTGAGCATCATCATTCAGCCGAAAACATCTTTCATACAAATACTATTATTCCCACGACAGCAAAGTTTTGAATTGTACAATATCATGCCTCTATTGTAATTCAACTAACCCACCCTCTATCTGTCTACCAGAGTTTTCTACGTCTTTTGAACTTACCCAGAGCATTTGCTGCAATCAAGCTCCATAACCAAAGCCCTTTCCACACAATTACTCATCTTCGCCTGGCGAGGCGGGCGGGCCGATCTAGCGGCCGATCGGTCGTGGGCCGCTACTGTGGGCGGTGTGTGCTCGCCCTTACAATGCGTCGTGTGCGCGCGCCTTAAATCATCTTCTCATACTTGTGGGTTATGAATGCTGGTGCAGTATACAGTGAAGCTGGTTTTATTTGTTTTTAGATGGAGTGGTGATGGATAAGGTTAGCGGCTTTTGTGGTTGAGGGATGTCGATTCTGATTGGGTCATTCAATTGATTATTGAAGGCTATCTTTTTAACTTTGTAACTATGGCTGTAGGTATCAGCCACAGTTGGTATTGTAGATGAACAATATTATAATTGTTTTGTAAGATCCTATCAGACTAATTAGGTATCTATTTTATTTATTTATGTACTTATTTATCATTAGATAAATTTATAAATCACCATCTCTTAAGACTTTATTATGTTGCCAAAATGTATCTTCAACATCATTTAGTCTTTTGCCAACTCCGTTGGGGTCGGTTTCCAGTCTAACCGGATTCAGCTGAATACCAGTATTTTACATGGAGCGACTGCCTATCTGACCCCCACAACCCAGTTACTGAGTAACACAGAACCCCATGGTAAGACTGGTTATCAGACTTTAGGACTTCTGACGACCCGTACCGACTGTCAAAGATCTACTATTTTATCATAGATTATTTTACACTAACGTTTTTTAAGAGTTAAAAACATAACTCTAATGTAGGTACGGCATAAGTACACACAAGTCTTCGCGTGGCTTACTCGCTAAAACAATCGATTACATTTCAAATCGATAATTTATCTCGTTAACATCGAACATGGCCGAACGGGTTCACATACCAGTTCCGTTTATTAATGTCTGCGCGTGAGTTGACTAATACCACGTCACTTGTAATTAACAATGGTGATTATAAAGCATTTATGTGCTTGATAGTGCTTGTTTTTGATTTACGGGGTTTGTTTTGTGAATATGATTGGTATTTAAAGAGGGGACGAATTGTTATGATTATTAACCTAGCTTTTTTGCTTTGTGCGTTGTGTACATTTTTCTTTTGTAATTTTAATGACTGATCATCATCTGCCTAGCCTTTTCCCAACTATGTTGGGGTCGGCTTCCAGTCTAACCGGATGTAGCTGAATACCAGTAATTTACATGGAGCGACTGCCTATCTGACCTCCACAAACCAGTTACTGGGTAATACGATAGGTACCCCTTGTTAAGACTGGTTGTCAGACTTTTCGGGCTTCTGACGACCCGTAACGACTGTCAAAGATCCACAAATGACAGCCGGGACCAACGGCTTAACGTGCTTTCCGAGGTACGGAGGGGTCTTGGTATGTAAAGATGGTCACCCATCCACGGACCAACCGCGGCAAGCGTAGCTTAACCTGGTCGATCGACTCGTGCAGCTATTGTTATTTAGCCACAAGCCCCTCATAAATAGTAAATCAAATTGATTAAGACTCATTATTGCTTTTTACAGATATCCATGTAGGTACCGTTCTACAAGCTCAATATTTCTTACAAATACCTTTACAAACAAAGCTTTAAAACAAATTCCCCCTTTGATTGATCTTCACAGGACTTAAGAATTTGTAGTTTCAAAGGGAGCTTGTGGCTAAATAACAATAGCAACGATCGATCAGGTTAAGCTACGCTTGCTGCGGTTGGTCCGTAGATGGGTGACCATCTTTACATACCAAGACCCCTCCGTGCCTCGGAAAGCACGGAAGCCGTTGGTCCCGGCTGTCATTTGTGGATCTTTGACAGTCGTTACGGGTCGTCAGAAGCCCGAAAGTCTGATAATCAGTCTTACCAAGGGGTTCTGTGTTACCCAGTAACTGGGTTGTAGAGGTCAGATAGGCAGTCGCTCCATGTAAAATACTGATATTCAGCTGCTTCCGGTTAGACTGGAAGCCGACCCCAACATAGTTGGGAAAAGGCTAGGCAGATGATGATGAAGAATTTGTAGTTTCATGTAAGTTATTAAATTCGCAAGTAATTGTTATCAACCCCCGTAATAATAATTAACTGAACTTTATTATTATAACCAGGCTATTAATTTAAAAAAGAAAGACAAAAATTATAGGCTTAAGTAATTGTAACAGGGCTATGTCACATATTATTGTAAGGCCACAATATTGCAGGCGTATCCGGGAAGCGAGGCATTGGCGATACGTTTTTAAGTGGTTTTTGTGGCTCACTGACTAATTAGGACTACAATTAGGCAATTTAAGTCAATGATGAACGACATGTTGGCGAATAATCATTGCTTGTGAAGATTTAGACTCGGCAAAGAAAGTTTTAAGTCCCATATGTGTCGCCGGGCGTAAAAGAATAGCACCACCCCATTTCTTCCAGTGGTTGTCGTAGAAGGCGTTTAAGGGACTTACTAGAGAGTGGGCAGCAGCGTTCTCTATGCATTTTACCACCATACTGCGATCGCCAACCCGCCTGCCAAGCGTGGCGACATGGCAAAACACCCCCAAAAATGACAAGGAGCCTGGGGGAGGCCTATGTCCAGCAGTGGACGTCTTTCGGCTGAAATGATGAAAGAAAGTGTTATATTCCCGTTGGTAACCTTAAGTGCTCTTGCTAAACCCTCACAAAGCAGGTCAACATTAGACAAAAGAAAAGAAGTGCCATCAATTTTGAATCATGTACCTAACCTACTGTTTTAACCAACACTTTGACCTGCCCAGCTCATCAATTGACCTGCTAATGATTATGATTATGATCTTTAGTACTTTATGCGGCCTACCCAAATGTCCTTTCTTTGGTATTGTTCGTCAAATCGTTGAGCTCCTCAAGTTCTGAGTTGAGTTGCATGATTACTGATAAATGCGTACACTGAATGGACAGGTCCACTCGATCTGTGTGGTTCTTTCCTCAAAAAACCATTTGAGATACCAAATCCAATGGTCTTCATATGATATGACAAGATTATGTCTGGACTTTAAAAGAGACTGTGACCTCTGAGTTTGTTTCGGCCTTTCTTCTCAGAGTAGTCAAATAGGAAACGCCGACCTCATCTGGTTTAAAAAAAATATGATTGAAGTGTAAAAGTGTTTGTACAAACCTACTTAAGGGAATAAAATCATTAATCTATTTAAATAAAAAGAAAAGTCGTGACTGACTGACTGACTCATCAACGCCCAGCTTAAACCATTGGACCTAGAAAGCTGAAATTTTGCAGAGAGGTTCCCTTTATAATGTAGACAAGGAATAAGGAAGGATTTTTCGAAATTCAGCCCCTAAGGGAGTTAAATAGGGGACGAAAGTAGCGCGCGGGCGAAGCCGCTCGTAAAAGCTAGTCATTTATAATATGACCTAGAAATAATATCACAAATAACTTAAAATTCGTACGTATTGGTGATTAATATGGTTAGTTTCCTACCGATGTCCAGCCCCTTGACTTTAATCCGTTAATATACTCTTACGACTACGTTACTTACGGATGAAAAGGTTTTTCAGAACACAAAGCAATAATAATATTTTTGAGAAATGAAATTATCCGGAAAAGAACCGAGGTAACCGACATAGGGTGCAGAGTAAGCAAACTGAAGTGGCAGTGGGCTGGCCATGTCTGCCGAAGGACCGAAGGACGGTGGAGCAGACGAGTCCTGGAGTGGAGACTACGTATCGGTAAGCGTAACGTGGGACGCCCTACAGCTAGATGAAACGACGACTTAAAGAAAGTCGCTGGGATAGACTGGATGCAGAAGGCAGAGGATAGAGTGTTTTGGCGCAGCCTGGGAGAGGCCTTTGTCCAGCAGTGGACTGCGATAGGCTGAGTTGTAATAATATTACTTTGCTTCTCCATAGGTAAGTCAACAAAACTTGACATTACCAATTTACACCTGCAACACGAGGCTTTGAGAAGACCTTTGAGACAAAGTTGAAATGTCCTCACAATTTTACTGATAGCCTTACAATTTAAACCGAAACACAGCAATGCAGTTTGACAGGACAAATATGTAGGCAGTTCTTATTGAAATAAATGCCATTTCCTATCCTTTATCTCAATAATCTGATCTCGCTTGATCACTTTCATCAAATATTTCAAGAGTTTAAGTTCTTCAAAAGTTTCTTGAAGAACTTCATGCCATTGGTGTCGCATCTATACGGTGCAAGGGCGTTATCACACGAACAATTAGTGATTGAATTATACTACTGAATCGCGTGCTTGTGTTGAACGGTTAACCGACGGATAATGTTGGGCATGCGCTGAGCCCGATCACCTGCCTTCGATGCGCTTGCGCTGCGTTGGAGTAGTGTGGCTGCGACTTTTGGATTTTTGGCAATTTATAGTTTAATTAATGGAACGTTGATGAATGCATGACTTGTGTGAAAGAGCTGTATGTTAAAGTGTAAATGAGGCAGATGACGTTTGTTAAAAGCCTAATGGCCTATGGTTAGGATGACGTGGAAGATGTTTAATTAAAAGGTAAAATGACATTGAGCTTTTCAGTGATGGAAGAGACGATAAGACGTATTTTTTTCTAAAAATAATTTGTATGTGGTTTACCCGTTTATTTAAAAGATCAAACCAGTTGTTGCTATTAATTTTACCCTTACTATTAAATACCCTTTATTCACAAATGAATCAATGAATGAAATGCACCGACCCCTAGATATTTTGCCCAGACTCAAATAATCGTATGAACCTCAAACTTTGCACTTACTCCTGAAGCCTCCTGCCAGGGGTGCGGGTTCGTTCGAAAGAGATACCGCCGCCGCCGCCCCTGGCATACAGGCTACTGAGGGAACACGGGTGGGTTTTAGTTAGTAAAAGTCTGATACGCCCTCCTGCTCCACCCAGAGCGGGAGAAGTTATTTGATGATTTTCCATCCAAAAAATCTCCTGAGGCATCAAGTTTCATGGTACTACAGAGACCATTGCATATCATAGAGTAGACCATTGCTGCATATGTTCGAAAAATACTGTGTGCTAAACAACGTAAATAACGTAGGTAGGTAATGAATGTTGGTGTGCTGTCAAAATTAAAGTCACTGGTCGTATAGTTAGCAGTTGTTTTAGAGTCAACTAGCTTTTGCTCGCGACTCCGCCCGTGTTGATGTCGGTTATCGCGTAAAAAAGTAGCCGATGTCCATAGAACCATATCTCAAGTTATATCTCTGCCATGTTTCAAATTTCATGACGATCGGTACAGCGGTTTAGCCGTGAAAGCGTACCAGACAGAGTTACTTTCGTATTATAATATTAGTCATTGAACAAAAATCAACAAATAAAATACGCAACCTTATCCACACTAACCCAGCGCCAATAAATTAACCCAATAGGATACGGTTTTAAGTCAAAAGGATCGAAATCTGCCATACTGCATCGAGAACATACCGGTGTAATTACTTCCCTTTCCATTTATTTAATAATTACTCTTCAGTCTCACCTTTTCCTTATATCATTGTGACATACGCTTTTGGTATTTCTGATCTTTGGAAAGTGATGTTTATTTGTCAGCAATTTCGCGAAGTATTTACCTTTTGGAAAGTCTAGTCACCACCTGCTTTGAATTTTATGGATTACTGGCTTCTGACCGTTACTTTGTCTGCGTGAAATTTCTTGCTGCCCCGTCCGACCCCGTCGCATCGTATCGCCCGCGAAATGTTTAATAACCTACCTCAATAGTTGGACTAGGTATTAAAAGCAAAAAATTTTTTTAATGCAATTCTTGTTCCAGAGATTAGCGCGATCAAACAAACCAACGAACTCTTCACCTTTGTTATTAGTATAGACATAGGTATCGAGGTAGACTCTTTATTTAAATAAATGCTGTTAAGGGTCAGATTTTAAGCAAGGGGTGACTATATTTTGACCTACACAGCTCATACACAATACATTTTGGTAACGTGCATACTGAAGGTTGAGGAGAATCACTAAGGAAGTACAAAGTGTGTAGTTCGTGAAGCTTCCGCAGTGTAGTCTGTAAAAGACGGACAGGCATGCAACCTTCCACTATATCCTTAACCCTGGAATGGCAAAGCATCTGATCTGGCATTGCAGATGACCATAGGCAGCGGGAACCCCCCTAAGCAATAACCGCACCAGGGAGGCCATCGGCACACCATCAACCGTTGGGCAGTAAACAGTACCAGACGCGTCGGAGAATCCTTAGTTTTCAATAGAGGAACTTCCTCCATCTTTGAAAGAGCACGAATAAATGTTTCACCGGTTCCCAACTCTATAAGTACACTACCAAGTGACCACAGTATGTCTCGGGGAATGAACTTCGATGGCATTGACATAATGTTATTACTTATATTACAATAAAAAATAAATCCATTCATAATTAAATTGGACTATTGATTGACTGTCAGTGCTCAGAGACGCTCGGTAAGTTGTTCTACTTGAATATTTGATTACATTTTGAATAAAGTATTAATAAGATTTGTGATTTATTTCTGTAAATAGGTTTGTACCACGTCAATTATATTTTAACACTAAGTGAAGTCGGTGCTTCCTATCTGACTACTCTGAGAAGAAAGGCCAAAACAAATATGAGGTCACTGTCTCTTTCAAAGTCCAGACATAATCTTGGTCAGATCATGTGAAGACCATGTAAATTAGTGTCTGAAATGGTATTTTGAAGAAAGAACCACACAGATGGAGTGTACCTGTCTAGTCAGTATTCGTGCAGCTAAGCTCAGAACTTAAAGAGCTTCCTTGAGCGAGATTGTGCATGATCTAAAGACATCTTTGACTATCATTGAAATAGTTAGGTACTTGAACGTTTGTTTGAGCATTTATTGTTTATTCATATCACTTTGACATAAAATCAAAACAATTTTCCTTGAATGTAATTAAATGACCCCAAATTATTTTGCTATTACTTAAAAAAATCGACGGAAAAGTTTGCCATAAGTTTCCGTTAGTCTTGCAAAATGACTTGAAAATTAGTCACATTACCAAGGTAGAGCATCTTGCTCTCCGTAAATGTCCAGTCGAATGGTCATCGTAATACAGTTGCCACCTACCGTCCCACTGATTGAAATCAATTCCAAAGCTGTGCTCATCGATTCTTTATCTATTGTCCAAAATATCACTTCTTACTAACTTACAAAACACAGTGGATGTTAAACCATATTAGAAGAACAGTACAGTGCAATTTGGAACTTCGATGTTTGGGTATTCCAAAATTACGTTTGCTGTCATTAAAATCATAATTTAAAAGATTCTAATTCTTATGACTTGGGAATACAGCTTAAACTTCGGTTGGTGGGAGTTTAGCAACGGTAAATAAAACATTGTCAATCTACAGATGGTTTTCTATTAAAAGTTTGCCCACAAAAAGCTCAGATGATTCGTAGTTTCTTGGAGTGGTTCCCATAGATGTCTTCAAATAAAATTATTCTTCGAACTGTGAGATTTGGATTAGGTTTTTGTGGAGTACGATGATCCGAATTCGATTTATAGAAATTAAATAAGCGTGGCGAGAGCATTGAAGTAAAGTTGACCTGTAAAAAAGCTAGGCGCCTTGATCAAAGACCTTTTAAAAAGAAAAGATATCTTTCCATAGTGAGAACTTGTTTTTTATTTCTTTTCTTGAAATATGGAGTTTATAAAGAAATATTACTGATACTATCTAAATTTGCCATAATAGTCGCGACGGAATGCCCCATAAATTTTTATGAAAGCGATAATTCAAGAATGATTATGTCAAATAATTTTGTAATTTTATTGGTTAGCTGCTTACGTTCTTAGTTAAGATGCCGTATTAGACCCTGGTCACTATGGTTAGACATTTGTGGACTACGAGGCGTCAAATATGCTTAAAATCCAGATGCAACATCATGTACGTAGTGCTAGTGCTTTTCTGAACTATGTTGAAGTTGGTTTCGAATCTAACCGGATGCAGTTGCAAACCAGTATTTTAAATGAACCGACTGCATATGTGACGTCCACAACCCAGTTACTGTGTAATAGGATATCCCTTAGTAAGACTGGTTGTCAGGTTTTCGGGCTTCTGACGACCCGTAACGACTGTCAAATATCCACGATCGACAGCCGGGATTAAAGGTTTAACGCGTTTTCCGAGGCACGGTGGTGTATGTGAAGAAAGTCGCCCATCCACGGTCCAACGCCGCGGCAAGTGTACCTTAACCTGATCATGGATCCGTGCAGCTGTTATTGCGGCTGGTATGCTCTAAGTTTATTGAATCCCATTGAACTTCAACTACATTTAGATAGGGATATATTGATGATTATAACGATTATAATTATGTAAAACCATATTAGTTATAGACACGAATCATGTTTTGATCAACATACAACCTTACCGACTGTAGCGTAAAAAAAAAAAAAAGTGTGAGAGAAACACAAACCGCTACTTAATACGTTTAATTTTGATTTTTTTAAAAAAAGGTACAAGTAATTAAAATATAAAAAAAGTTAAATTATCTATTTCTAAAAAAAAAAGATTTTTTTTCTTTTAGGGACCTTAATGCGTCGAGGTGGGTTTGCTTAGTGGAAAAAGAATAAATATTATTGAAAATAAGATGCAATTATTTTAAATCTGACCTAACAAAAAATCGATTGCAATCGGTTAAAGTTAGGGGAGTAAGCAATATAAGTAATTTTAATCGCGGAAACACTAAGAGAATCCACGCGTGTTGATAGGCCTTAAGTCAGAAAGTTGTTATTTTTTTGACATGAGAATTTTTGATAAAAAAATTTAAATCGGCTGCACTTTAAAATAGGTCTCTTGCTGCGAAAAACACGGATAATTGCTGGACTGCTGAACACGTCTGTCGGGTGAAATGTAGAAATCAGGGAACCACAGAACTGCGGCGTCCGCCTCTAACTCGAACACGTCTCAATCCTTGTAGATAGTCGTCTCGGCACGTGAGGTGTTTGGATTACGGGCGAGAGTGTCCCGACCTCCGTCGTCGATAGCTGACGTCGCTTGGCCGTAGGGAGGAGCCAAAAATCGGCTTGTAACGGGATCTAACCAAAAAAGAAACTTCAGACCACCGATACAAGCTGAATCTTGATTAATTATGAATCTAAAGTGAAATAGATCGAAAAGAAAAAAAAACGACAATACATACCAAATTAACCAGAAAATCACAGGGTCACTGTTATACTTGTGTTAAGATACTTTATATTATTAGGTTTGCACCAACAGTAAAACCTTTACCAACACATGATAATTTTCAATATTAAACACAAAAAAGATAAGCTCGACCATTACGTATCGGGTCCCAAAAAAAAAATGACATCGTCTGAAAGGAAACAACCGACGATTTTTTTCGGATTCCTGGTTCAAATGAGAATAACAGCTATGAAGAAAAATTTTGTTGAAAAGTTTGGATTAGGATTGGAAGAGGTTTTAACCGTAGCGATTTTACGCTACAGTACCCCATTTCCAGTAAAAAAAAAATTGAGAGTTGCAACACCATTGAAAGATGAATGGCAACCCTAAAAGAAAGGTGAGTGATGACCCTAAAAGAAAGGTGAGTGACCACCCTAAAAGAAAGGTTAGAGACCATCCCTAAAAGAAAGTATCAACCAGATTGACAACACTAGAACAGATCGACAACACAATAGGGATAGAATCAACCCTATAAAAGAGTGATGGTAACCTTAAACAAACTAAATAAACTAGCCTAACTAACCTTAAACTAAATAGATCAAATCAACAACATCGAAGTGCAGCTGATACTGAATAAAATTGAAAGTCGGCCTTCAGTTTAGACGTTATCAGTGCGAGCTTCAGATGCGTCTCCTAGACCTACGAGTTATCTAAGAACTAGAAGAACAAACGACATGAGAACTAAGAATCCCATAAGTATTTACAAGCACAAATACTACTAAACAACAAGTCAAAGAAACGACTTGGCGTCTATAATGTAACTCGAATAAAAATACAACTCAAACAAAGACTCGAAGTCAAACAAAGACTCGAAGTCAAACAAAGACTCGAAGTCAAACAAAGACTCGAAGTCAAACAAAGACTCGAAGTCAAACAAAGACTCGAAGTCAAACAAGGACTCGAAGTCAAACAAGGACTCGACTTGAAGTCAAGGACACGACTTGAAGTCAAGGACAAGGACAGAACTTAAGTAAAAAAGGGGCTTAAGTCAAAGAAGACAAGTCACAAATGGACAAGTCAAAAGAGGAGCAGACAAAGGACATGCAGTCGAAAAAGGAGGACATGCAGTCAAAAAAGAGGACATGCAGTCAAAAAGAAGACGTGCAGTCAAAAGAGGACGTGCAGTCAAAAAGAGGACGTGCAGTCAAAAAGAGGACGTGCAGTCAAAAAGAGGACGTGCAGTCAAACAGGAGACTAGCAGTCAAACAGGTAGACATGCAGTCAAAAAAGTAGACACGCAGTCAAAAGGGAATGTGAGAAGTCAGTCAAAAAAATATGCGACCTCAGTCAAGAAATAGACCATTGTTCAAGCATATTTCAACACGTGCCTAATTAAGTCGACTTTCAGCTAAATAGATGCTTAGAGTCTGACCCATCAAAACACGGATTAAATATGAGGGTTTATTTATGCCAAGGGAGGACGAATTCGACACGAGTTAAGTCCGACTTTCAGCCAAATAGTTGCTTAGAGTCTGACCATAGCACCCGAAAGAATCCATAAGGTCTTCCCTATCAAACAAAGAGGTTGTGTGTTTAACCAAGAGGCTAAACTAATATGAATTAAACTTCATATTTGAAAAGAAAAAGTTATTTTTTAAATTTAAGGAGTACCGTACTTTTATTTACATTAGGTACTTGAAGAAATGAAGAACGCTTCTTCAGAAGAATATAAAAAACTTTACAAAAACAGAAAAGGGAGATCTGTTCAGTGTTGACAACAAATAAAAGAGAAGTTTGGTAACACCAAAAATTAGTGATAAAAATTTCCGTCATCGCCAAGAGTCTATGAACAAAGTCCCAACACTAAAGTTACAAATAACGCCATCTGTGTGCGTAAGCAAAAAAACAGACCGTAACCAAAAATTGTCGGCTAATAAATAGTTTCCTTCGTAGCAACTAGATGTCGCTATTTGGATCCGCCTAAAGTAAAATACGTAAAAATATTTCAAATAAGCTGTAAGCTTAGGTAAATATAAAGGGAATAAATTACTATCTAAAACTAACATTCCAGATGAAACCAAATAAAAATCGGACAAGGTGTGTATAAGTTGTTAGAAAACCGTATCAAAATCGGTTCAGCCAAACGCGAGAAAATCGTGGACAAACATACCAACACAGGTCAAACCGAGAACCTCTCTTTTTAAGTCAGTTAGCAAATTATATGAGGGAAATTATACCGAACTCTATTTACTGAGTTAATGTTCTAAAACTTTAATGTTGAATTATGAAAGTGAAACAGAGGTTCGTCGTTCGATAAAAGGCGTACCATTTATTGGCACTTCTGATGCGGAACAGCGGTCCGTGGGTTCATCTGCCATGTTAGAAAAACACATTCACAACAGACGATTCCAAAGAATACACAAGACTGCTGTCTGCTAGTATGTAGTTGGAAAGTGACCAAATTGAGTAATGCGGCTGATAGGGGGAATTGGTGCGGCATTACGACGGCAAAGGAACCGATTGCGCTAAGTATCAAAAAATAATAGATACTAGCAAACAACAGGAAAGCAAACAGTTGGGCTAAGAATCAAAAAAAAGGTAGACACTAGCACACGACCGTTCAAAAAGCTTACCTTTGGTCACGACGCCTAACCATCCACACATCAAACACACAATACGGGAAACTAACTACCACTACCTACAGGGATAAAATAAAACTCGGGATAAATATGTATATTTTGGGAGAAAATAAAAGAATTAGAAATTGGGTATAGTTACAGAGTTAATCTTTAAAATTGTATGTCACAACCATCACACGATTAAGCAAAGAACATAAATTCAGTTAGCAGTTCCGTAGTCCAGTCGTATAAATCGGGGAAACATTCAAGACAGGTAATCCTTTTAACTTCCACACGGGTATCTGATGACCAATTCTAATACCTGAAACTCACAATGAGAAAGATGAAAATTAAAGATTGCTCTCAAGAGCAACCACACACGAGATAACAAAAAAATAGGTATTTCAGTAATAATGAATGGAAATACGTAAATACTTACTTTAATTCGGGCGCCATAATGTAGCGTAAAAAAAAAAATGACATCGTCTGAAAGGAAACAACCGACGATTTTTTTCGGATTCCTGGTTCAAATGAGAATAACAGCTATGAAGAAAAATTTTGTTGAAAAGTTTGGATTAGGATTGGAAGAGGTTTTAACCGTAGCGATTTTACGCTACACGACCTGCAAATTGTAAAAAACTTAAGAATTTTTGAATTTCCCGGGCTACCCTGGAGCTCCCCCCTTAAACAGATCAGAAAATATTAGGTTTCAGATTACTATTCGGAATTCCAACCTTTGTTCTAAGGCATACTATTCTATTAACGACTACTTAAACGATAAGAATAGTTGGTCGCTGTGATTAACTCAAGACAATGTTTGTGTTCTTTCACCAGAATTAGCTTATTTACCAACAGGTTGTATGAGTTACTTCATATGTCTGTATAAATCATTTATTTTTATTATTGTACAGAATCAAATTCTTCTAACTTAACAGACAGCTGTGCTGCTGGGGAGTTTGTTGTACCTCTTCTTCTTCCCAGCTAAAGCACTAGGAAGTGGTGAAGGGCGGTCGTTCTGGGGGACTGTCTTATGTAATTTGGACCTTCAAAAATTGCTGACTCTCAGCCTAGTTTGAATAAATGACTTTTGATTTTGATTGTATTACCCTCTACAGATGTTCCTTCCAGATCCTCTTGAAACATCATTAAATTACAATAATATCATTTTTGCATGCACAAACATTGGATCCGAATCAAAACAGCCCCATAACTTCGGACCATAAACCTGAGCGCAGGTGACCAAAAGATAATGAAGGAGTACAAAAGAGGTGAAAGTTTTTCAAATAATTCAACCCCATAGCACACTCCCCTGCAAGCCTCGAGGAATTAATTAGGGCCAAAGATCGTGATTTATGCTTTCATTTTTAAGCTCGATGTCCCCGAGTCACTTACTAAGGGTACACTCGAAAGGTTTTCACTTTGATAATGGAGCAAGAGACACTGATATTAAAAGTGTGGAAACTATTAACATCCCCAAAAGACAGTCTGACGAATAGCTGGATAACTGTTGCTTTGAGCTTTCGGTGAAATAATCATGGAGAAACCTTCAATCAACATTTAAAATTCTCCCTTTTGTACTTCGTTCTGTAAAGCAGTATCCCAAACTGCACTGGGCCAGCGTGGTGGATTACAACCCAATCCCACTCAAAAAGTGGAGGCCTGTGTCCCAGCAGTGGGAACATTATGAACTGATTATGATAAGCAAGATCTTATAGTTCGTGAAAGTGTCAAAACGTTTGTGTGTGAGTTATGTTCGAAAAAGGTGATAAGCAATAAGACACACAAGTCCAACAGGATAAGGAAACACAGTACTTAGTTCTAGTCTGTAAAAATTTCACGGTGAAAACGAAGGTGAAATCATCTGTCAATTTCTAGCATCAGATAGAATGACAGCTCAATTAACTTCACTTAATTTTTCACCACATGCTTTCACGGCAACAGTTTTACAGATCAGTCAAGCTGGTCAAATTATGATCACAGCTAAATCTGTCAAATCTAGAAATAAAATGAATCCCATGAGAATAAGGGATCAACGATGAGATCTTATCAATGAATCTGACACCAGCTACTGTCTACGCCACGATTTTTTTTATAATTTCGAGTTTACGAGTAGGTATTCGTGGACCCCTGGTAGCAGCGATGGTCCCTGATTAAAAGTTTTCCTGTAAAACCTTTTTATATTCAAAAGGATAAGTCGTGAAGGAATTCGTTTTACTTTATCATTGATGTTCTGCTCTTTCGTAGCCAGATTTACAACACTTTTTACAATAGTTTAATTTGTTTTCTTTGAAACATCCTTATTAAACAAAATATAGATCGCGTCGGAGGAAAAGGATTGGAGGGAGCGACTCCTAAATGGCGGTCGTGGTTGAGAAGGGAAAATGGTGTTTTTGGAATAGGAATTGCGTTATTTCGAAAAATTTGGCTCTAGAATCTTTAAATTGTATCGAATCATAGAATCGATATTATATACTACCATTATTTTCCCAAAACATATAAAGACGATGACTACACCTTCACTGTACCTACTACTTTAATGCATTTAGACTTCTGCATCTGTTATTTTATTATACATAGCTGATCATGAGAAGCTGAAAATGCGATAGCCAAATTTTCTTATCACTGTAGCCATGTTTAAAATGACCCTGCCCAATTTGCACCGCGACACAACGTTGACAAACCAACCCAAATTCATAATTGCCCAAACCTGTCAAACTTGACACTTGTCAAACACATAAACCTTTATTTAAAACTCAGAGCAAACAAGTACATTTGCAATTTTATGCGCACAAGCAACGTTCAACTTTCGTTCATTTGACACTACAGAACGCACTTACAAATGTGGCGGCATCGCTCCATACCAACTTAAAGGGCATTTTTTATCTTCAACATCATACATCCATCTCACTCAGATATTGATGGGTTGCCAAGCGAGACAAGGACAAAAGATCTCGCCAGTAACCCTTTTGATGTCGCCGCCCGCGGTCATTGCATCGCATAAGTTATTCGCTGACTTTTTTTTTCATATCGAAAACTAAGAAAAAAAGTAATAATGATAGTATGTTGGTATTTTCGTTTGGTAGCAATTTTCGGTAATCCAAGACGTCTGGTTTGTACATCCTACGATTATGTTCGGCAAGGTTAGGTCTGGTGGCGAGAAATCGAATTTAGAACTTATTTTTTGGCAGTTAGAGCTGAGTTTTGAAGTGAAAAATTGCAATTACATCTTTGTTTTGCAGATTACAAGGAGCTAATTGATTTCGGCAGCGATCGGCAGAGGCCGAAATTGCACGATTCGATTTATTTGTTTGTTTGTTCCTTTGTTTAATGGATACAAATGATTGAAATTACAAATTCAGTTTTCCAATTATCGGCTTCCGAATAAGAGATGTTGAGTTTGTGAGTGTAATTGAGTTGTGATGGATGTATTGATTGTGAATGAGATTTTATGTTGATTGTGTTTTGAATATTTTTGTCCTTGTGGTGACTGCACGGTCGGGTGACGTAAGGTCAGATTGGGATAGGAAGACCGTCATCTGCCTAGCCTTTTCCCATGCAGCTGAATACCAGTAATTTTACGTGCCTATTTGACCTCCACAACCCAGTAACTGGGTAACTCAACACCCCTTGGTGAGACTGGTTGTCAGACTATTGGGACTTTGTCAAAGATCCACGAATTATAATTAACGTACTTTCCGATACACAGAGGGGTCCAGCAGTCTTAGCACAAGCACCGATTTGTCGACGGAAGAATTGACATGACTATTTTCTAAATGATGTACAGTAGCCCTCACTAATGGTGCCCCAATCTCAAAAAGCAATAGATTGACACTTCGCTTTAACTTACGACCTTCTTATAATAAGCAATTTCTATAGGCTATAATACTATATACACACACACTCTCATACGTTTACGAATGAATGTATTTCCTAAATTCAACCGTTAAAGCAAATGGCATGATAGCTGAGCGGTTATTGCACTTGATTATCGCGTTTGAGCGCAGCGAGTCGCGGTTTCGAATCCCACTCGCTGTGTGATAGTCTTTTTATTGTTTTAAAAATCACTTTTGAGTATAGTTTCTTGTTCTGTTCTTCTTATTCACTAAACTCGTAAAACTTTATCATTATACCCACAGAAACCTAAATAAATTTAGGTAAATGATTTACGACTCATTCACCGCGACTTATAGAACGGTGTTGGTTGATAATTGTGTGCTAGTGACGTGTGTTTCATCTATTAGCGTCCTTCTAATTCATTTTAAAATGTAAGCAAATTTAAATATAGAAACGAAAGCGAATATTATTGCGCTGCATAAAAGTGGACTTAATACCTATATCACAAATACCTATGTGATGAAACCGGACTGAGTGTGAGTATTATGATTTAAATATAAATATTAAACATTTATTTAATTAAAGTGTAACTGCTGATCCTTGTAGTTATTTTTAAACGTTTTATAAATATCACAATGTCTAAATAGAATAAAAATATAAAATTTCAATGTAAATTTATTTCCTAGATTATAGAACGATGAAAATAACAATAAACTTAATATCTATGTGAAATTGCCCTTTTAAATAATTTTGTTTCTAAATAGTAGGTAATACATAAAGTGTGTATTTTGCTTAGTAGCCTAACAGTACCCCTTTTTTGTTTTAGTGAAATACTGTGAGTCGGTGGGTGAAAAGATATGAGGAAGGCGGTAGCCTTGCCCGTGGAAAGCAAAGTGGAAGACCCCAGCTCCTATAACAGGCACACGTTCAGCGAATATGAAACAAGTGGTTTCAAAACGACAAGACATTTTGCCGAATTATTCGACACATCTTTACGAACCGTGCGCCGTGCACTCCACGCAGAAGGTTCATGGCAAACAAGGCATCATGGAAAACCAGCTCGAGAATCAGCTTAAAAAACATAGTTAACGGAAAAAACATTAACATTAAGTTATAAATTACAAATATTTATTTATTTTAGTAATATTCAAATAATATTTTGTCTTATCCGTAATCTGGATTATTTTGAGGTTTAGTTTCAATCTTCTTTTCGGAATGAAAATGAACACTTAAGCTATAACCTCTTTAAGTCCTATTAAATACGATTTGTTAACTTTGAGGTTTGAGTTAAAACGAACTCACTCGCAGTAGAATAAAAGTAGTACTACTGAGTCATTTAATTGTATTGTGACAACTTGTCTGCATTTGTTACTTTTACGTGGGTAGATTTTTGTAGAATATTGTGATTTATTTAGAGTACCGACACACAGTAGTAATCAGCACAATATTATTATATTACTAAGATACAATAGCCTGATTATCATAGTTCACCAACTAGCTTATTTACTTCAATAAATTGTTCTTTATGAGAAAATAAACTGTTTTAACAAGAAGTTATTATTAGTTATTTTTATACATTCTTCATGAAGTTATAACGAATAAACATTTTGTAATCATTTATTATTGTTAAACCTTTATTTAAATAACAATACGAGTAATAAAACAAATTTGTTACATTATTATTCTGGTATATTAATAAATCGAATAATAAAAGAACAGATGAAGATGATTGTTGAAAAGAAAAATTAAAGCTTCACCGCGAGATTTGAACCCAGACCTATGAGTTTCTTAATCCAAGACGATACGCTGCACGCTACCGGAACTCAAATTATAAAAGCAAATTTTAGCAATGGTATGAACCGACCAAGGTCATGTCTGTCGTCGCCGACGGTATGTATAAAATACAAAGAGTAACGCCAGTGTGTGAGTAGAGCGGTGAGTTTTGTGTTAATACATCACTTATACACACAGCTGTAGGTACGGCCTGGACCGCCACTTCATAGCAATATAGCCCTTAGTATGCGACTGCATTAGTGAATCTTGATAGTACAATAGCAGAAGATAGCTATGTTTTTCTATTAATTATCACAGTTATGCGTTCTAAACGAATCATGATTTTGTAGATAATCGTATATAGGTACTTTGTGGCCGTAGAGTAGAAAGTTTTGTTGTCAGTGTGATTTTGACAGTTTGGAAAGAAATATTCTTCCGAAATAGTCTACATTTATAAGAACCTAGACAAAGATCGTTAGAAACGAAGGACAAAATGACAGGTTGTGGAAGGATATCTACGGTTTTTTTATTTTTTTCTTGTTTGGGAAATCATCAAATAACTTCTCCCGCTCTGGGTGGAGCAGGAGGGCGTGTCAGACTTTTACTGACTAAAACCCACCCGTGTTCCCTCAGTAGCCCGTATGCCAGGGGCTGTGGTATCTCTTTCGAACAAGCCCGCACCCCTGGCAGGCATCGGCCCTTGTTGGCCCCATCATTTTGTGCTGACGTCTCTTTGAGGCGCGCGTGGAACACAACGCGCCGTCGACTTGGGCTTGGTCCTTACCGGACAGCGAGCTACCCATTACTCGCCGCAAGTTCATGCCTACGGTGGCCGGAATACTGTTTCGCTAAAGGAGGTGACGGCTATCCATGCACTCTCGCTCCGTACCATGGCCTGGACCAGGGCCCGACGCGAAAGATCGCCGCCTCCGATCGCCTCCACGAGGACACCACGGTGCTCCGCCCGAGTCGGGCAGACCGCCACCGTGTGCTCCACCGTGTCCTCAGGGTGATCTTCGCAGTGGAAACACCCGGGCGTTTCCTCCCAGCCTTATCCGAAACAGGAACCTCCCGAAACAACCGGGTCTGGTGAGGACCTGCGTGAGGCGGAAGGTGAGGACGCCATGCCGCCTCTCAATCCACTCCTCAAAGAGGGGACTTACCGCCGCAATCGTGGCGTGCCCAAGGATATCTACGGTGCGATGTCAAAAATGGAGCGACAAAATGTCACTTTTATTGAAAGAGCACTGTCTATTCTTCGTAGAAATAGAAAGCGTAATGCTAAGCGTACTGGTATGTAAAGGTCACCCATCCACAGACCGACCGCGGCAAGCGTAGCCCCGTGCGCGTGTTTGTACTTAGCCATAAGCCCCTCTATATGTAGGAAGTGAAGTCTTCCTGATTGATGATTATAATTGAGTTATACTGGTAGAGGCATTTACCAGTTCATTGCTTTTGTGAAGGTAGCTTGGTGGGTACCCATCCCTCTCTGTAGTTTTGTACAGTTAGTTTTCTGTGTCAATAGTTAATTCTTTTTAAGGCTTCAGGACAAAGACTTGGTTTCAATAGAGAAATGTCGTAGTTTTATAATTGTTTATAAATGTCAGACAGTTACGCTAGTTTTATTTTTTTATTTTTTTCTAAATTTCTTCTGTATTGTGGGTGCGTTTACAAAAATTTAGATTCACGTATACAAACAGCCAGACCTGGAACAACTAATTGTAGGTCATACAAATATTTGTTCCTTGCGGGAATCGAACCCGCGACACGCAGCGCAACAGTCAATCGCTTAACCACTGCGCCAACCGTGCCTTCATACAGTTATACATTATGTAGGTAAGTAGTGAGAGGGAGAGCAGTGTTGGCCCAGTAGAAACGGCCGCGAGTTAAAAGTTGTATGTTGTAGGTTTGAACCCTGACAGGCACTTTGTGTGAATTGTTTCAAAACCACTTTTCTCAAAACGTTGAAGGACAACATCGTGGAGAAACCGGCATGTCTTAGAACCAAAAATGGAAGACATCTGACATTCACCACAAGGCCCGCGTGGTGGATTACGGCCCACTCCCGCTTACATATAGGAGGCCTGTGTCCCAGTAGTGGGAACATTATAGGGTCCTTATGAAGGTAAGTAGTGACGACAACTTATTAAGAAATGGAACAAAAATAGTCCAAAATATAAACTTGCAAGGCACCGCTAACACGAATAATTCCGTTAATGAGCACCCCAGATTTATTTTTTCATCTTATAGCAGTATAATAGACACTAGAAAAAAAAAAACAATCCAAAGATATCAATTCTCCACAAAAACATCTCGTCACAGACATCGCTCAAGACTGAAGAGTGATCGAGTCTTTCCCGAACCTCTACGAACGACTCCGAAGCACTTCGAGTGCTCGAGTGCCATCGAGTGTAGTGCCCTAGGGACAATCTGTCGGAAAATGACGAGAGAAAAACAAACCTTTGTCACGAATCACCATCGAACTGAGTATTACGTGTCGCAGTGGCTATTGCTATCGATAAAAAAAAATACTTAACGATTGTTTTTAATAATTTCCATAAAAGTACGGAATTATCATTGGCTTCCAAAGAGGCAAGCCGATTATTTGTGCGTAATTGAAGTTTTACTGTCCTACTACTTGGAAACTTACTAATTAGAAAACTTCAAATAGGTACGCACTTCTCAATTTGCGTTCGATAAATAATGATTTAATAAGATCTTACAACAATATATTGGCAGTCTAGCTGACATATGACTAATTATGTAATAAATGTTCTGTGTCTCGTAATGTTTATTAATTTGCCTATGGATATATAGAATCAAGTCTATCCGACTAAACAGACAGCTGTGCTGCTGGGGAGTTTGTTGCTCCACTTCTTCCCAACTAAAGCACTAGGAAGTGGTGAAGGGTGGGCGTTTTTGGGGATTGTCTTATATATTTTGACGTTCGAAAAGTGCTGATTTTTAGCCTAATTTGAATAAATGACTTTTGATTTTGATTTTTTGATTATGAATGGTTTAAACTAAAGTAGAATTAATTAATTACGGACCATGTTGATGTGCTATCAAAATATGGTGAAATAAAAATTTAAATGGTGAATGTCCATTGGTGATGTTATAATATTGTCATATTTATGGATGGGTTCCTAGGTTTCTTGTTTCTTTATATCACAGTCATTACTATTTGCTGTCATACCTACAATGTTTTCTAAAAGCGATGACCCAGACCCCATGGGCATCAAACGGAAAAAATATTTACAAAATTACCAGCTTAATATGGATTATTTGGACTCAACAAAATAAAAAAAATAAAAATTGCAAGTACTAGGATACAAATAATGTAGGTGAGTAGACGGCCAAACTATATGAACTCCTGAATTTCAAACTAGGTATAAACCTGAGCATTGACCAATTGGATATAACGTATTAATTGGCTTTCCATAAGAAGACTGTTAATCAATGAAGCGATAGCAATCAATCTTTATCATAACACGGAATAAAATCCAGTGCCAATTGGAAAACTCTACAAATCAACAGTTTGAAAATTTCCGAGGAGCAGCAGCAGACTGCGACTGAAACAACCCTTTCAGCTGAAGGACCATTCAGTCTACAGACGTTGTCCCAAGTTCGAGTGGCCCTTATTGTCCCCACTATCGACTTCCTAGGATACTTTGAGAATTTTTAATTAATTATTGTTGTATTGCATTGTTTGAGCATAAAGATTGTGGTTTGTTTGAACTGGAAAGGGATGGATTTTATCCGACTGCGCGAAGCAAAGGCGGGTTATGATTTTGCCCGGTATAAAAGTAGGTACATATGTGGGTATGTATGCTCATCTGTTCCCTCGTAACTTCTGGTCACGATAATACATATTTTTTGTTGTTATCAGCATGCAGGAATGAACTGGGTATTCTGTGATAAGTTACTCCATCATAGCCTGACATTAGAGGATGCTACAGTATGATGCATACAGAAAAAAAAAACCAGAGCGCAAACTGTAACCATAAATTCAGCTTTACGTAAAAAAATTTCGATGGTTATTAAAAAAAATTGCTGTTCCATTCGTTTGGACCGCGTACCTACTACGCATTGCATTTTTCTATAAAATGGCCGATTTTTTTTTTTGAGTACTTATTTAGTTTAAAAAATATTACCCCGGGGTTAAAAAAAATCCTGTATGTATAAGACTAATTATTAAACTTTATTAATGTATGGAACCAAGTTTTTCTGCTTTGACAGACAGCTGGGCTTTGTTGAACCTCGTCTGGCACCACTAACCTTATCTGCTCATACTAATATATTTTCTATGTATCTGTATCTTGATCTTTGCATGTTTGGATGTTTACTCAAATGGATTGCTAAACGGATTTGGATAAAATTTGGCTTAGAGATAGTTTATATTCTGGATTATACACATATGATAGCTTTTAATCCGGTAGTACGTTTCCGTGGGATAATTTCCGACCACTACGCGGGTGAAGCCGCTGGCAAAAGCTAGTCGAAAAATAAAGTAAAATCTGACCATTTTCTCTCGAATCAATCAACACTAAAACAAAACGTTAAATCTACATAATCTCTATCTTAAGACTATAAGGCTTATTCAGTACCTCTCGCCCCCCTCAACCCCCTATATTTAAAAATATAATCTTAATGGACTACTTCTGCTAATACTAATTACGAAATAAAAAATTACGACAACTCGCGATTGGTTCCGATTTGTGTAGCGTCGGCAGCAACGCTTCTTTATTTATTCTGACGTGATATAACATGTTTTTCTTATGATTATTTTATATTACTAGTTGAAACTCCTGTTAATTTATATTTATTGCAATATGTTACGTAATATACTATTTATACGTATTATTTATACAATTGAATGTTGCGATCGATACTTACAGAAGATCAAGTATTGAAGTAAGTCTGTTTAATCGCCTTCAATAAAAAATAAGTAGCTTATACAATATTGCCTCACTAACTATCATAAAACCACTAGGTAAAGATTTAAAAAGTAATTTCACATTTCTAAAATCAAAAATCAAAACTTTAATTTCTCAGCGAAACAAATTTAAAAAAAGATTAATTCTCAACAATAACAATAGCTTGTTTGCCTCACGGTACTAATTTAGATTAGCCCTCGCCATTTTGTTTTTACGCATTCTTTTTTTTCAAATGCCAAACGTTCGTCTCCAGGGAGCTACTTACCGTGCCCATCCCCAAACGGTAATACCGTGAAATGGCTGCTTTCCAATCAGTATTAATTTTTCTTTCAACTTTCTGTTTTAAACGTTTGATATTTGAATATTTTCGTATTGTTTTTGTTTGATCTTTTTTTGTGGGATAGTTCAAAGTTTAAAGAAGAATTGTTATACTTGCCCTTGATTGAATGTATAATGGTCGCAAGCGCTGCAGGGCTAAGCACGAGGGCTTGGGTTTGATTCCCAGGTCGGGCAGTGTTATTGGGTTTTTCTATATGGATTCCTCAGTACCAGGCGGATATCCCAGATTCTGGATTTGTGCCAATAGGCTCGCCCCCATTTTACATGTGACTTTAACATAACTGGCGAAATGTACAACAGTCTTGCCCAACCCTTCGGAGAAATAAGTCGTGATGTTATGTGACATTATGGTTGAATATTTATGAATGTACCTTGTCTGACTAATTATAGGAGGCAAACATCTCATACTTAGGCACAGACATAGATGGGTAGGTAAGTTACTGAATTTGAAGAAGAATCGCTATAGATAGAAACAACATAAAAGATGTAATTCTCCTTTAACTTCAGAAGCGAAAAAAAAAAAACACCTCATTGTTTAAAAAGTGCGTAGGTATCGCAAGAAAACTTAATCAAAAGGAGAAAATATTTGATCAAAAAAATTCGAAAAGAATGACTGACCTCCCGAGCCCGTCCATCTCGATCAAAGGGAAACAATTATGAAACATTAAAAAAAAAAACAAACAAATAAAAAGAGTAATGGGTGAAACAAAAAAAAAATCGCATTCTTTTCCGTTCGACTTGAATTTTTTCTTAGGGTGGATTCACAACCCTTTATGTTTTGAAAAGGAGACGTAAAGCTGAAACAATACATGAGGTTTTTTTTCACGAAAAACCATAGTTTAGTGCAGGAGTTGGTGAGGGAAATTTTTAAGTGGCTTCACAACAGAATTGACTAGTAGCACTGGTAAATTTTGACGACTCAAACGCCAGTTTTAAATCAGCATTTTGTACGTAGAATTCTATCATATGTGGCTACTGTAGTTTCACTATAAGCATGAAAATATAACAATAAAAATGATAACGAAGAAACATAAACGGTTCTTTAAAAATAATCATTTTTGTTGTTTCAGTAAGGTTTTTTTTGACTTAATGATCAATACGAACACTTGCCTCGTAAAGTACGTTGGTCCTGGCTATAATTCGTGGATCTTTGACAGAAGCCAGAAAGTCTGACAACCAGTCTTACTAAGGGGTAGTGTGTAACCCAGTAACTGGATTCTGCAGGTCAGATAGGACTAGACTGGAAGCTAACCCTAACATAGTATGGAAAAGGTTAGGCAGATGATGATGTTTATCTGAACACTTATGAGAACCGGATTAGACTTAAGAATAGGTAGGTTATGCCAACAACTAAGAGAACAGAAAAGTCCATGAACAACATCAAGATAACTTATAATTTTCCGATCCAAGCTCCTGGACTATCTCCGTGGCCAGTGCCGCGGGTACGTCGTGTGTTAATTGTTTGTTCTTCATTATTTTCGACTTCAATTGCCCTTTTGTCTCGGCCATTCTTTTCACAATTCCACATTATTTCGAAGGCTTTCTTCCAGTAAACGATTCCGTTCATTTTTCAGCCTTTTCAGTGGCGAACCGAATTGTTTCTCGTGCATCATCATTAACAGAAAAACTGAAATTGTTTTTTTTTTTTTTATTTGTTTTCCGTGTCTGTCTTTCTTTTGGCTGTCGATGTGGAAATTTGGCGCGCGGAGAGCTGTGTTGTTTTTTTGGAGATCATCAGCAATTAAAATTGTTTTGCCAACTGGAGTTGATTGTTTGTTGTCGATCTCGTATACCTGTACCAGCACTTTTATTAGGTTTTTTTATCTATTAATTCCTGGCATGTACTTGTTGGTGCTCCAAATAAATAAAATCTCCGAGGTATTATATTTATTTTAAGGTTGCTTCTCGGCTCCACTTTTAAATTATCAGAATACACTAATCTACAATTTTTTTAGGTGGTTTAATTACCATAAGTCATGTTTCCACTATGAAAAGCATTGTTGTGCTCTTACACTATGAAAAGCATTTTAAGGTATTAGGTATGAGACCATTTTTTTTAAATAGAGACGGGATTTCATTTCTTTCCTCGTTCTTCAAAAATTTAAATCTTCTTAAATTCCTGTGTACCAAATCATAAAACATTCGATTTGTAAGTTCAAATAAAACAAACTCATTTCGTCACAGTATTAAAAAAAAAAAAAACTATCGAAACCAAAATGGCGTGTCAACTTTTAATATCACCTTGTAAACAGTAAAAGACACTGGCCATCGCAGTCGTGACTAACAATTTTAGTATAAACCAACATAAAAATCATCAGCACCAAACAAAACTTAAGCACGATTTTGAACCTTACGCTGACAGAATAAGGGTCATGGTGGTTGTATTTTCGGGGGTCAAAGTTCCCGAAAACTTTGTAAATTAAAAAGATAACATCTACCACGTAAGTATATTGTCTGATGGAAGATAAAAAACTGTATATAGGGGATTTTTGGAAACACCGCTCCCGTCCCATAATTGGCCCAAAAAGTTTATCTTTTCAAAGAAGTTATGGTCATTTATGGTACAATATTGTCTCTGTAGACTCGTAAGGAACGTTTTCGGGTAGTTTCCTTTAAGTTATGGGTTCGTGACGTTTGAAATAACTTATTTGTGTTTATATTGCCATGAGAATGTTGTAATTAGTGACTTAGTGAGTCATAGAGGCATCGGATTCTGAATTACGTCAGATTTTTAACGGTTTGGTAACTTAATGCTATTAAGATTGTGAGATATTCTGACATGAGAATATAGTCACTAAATGGTCGCAGCCTGGTCAAAGACTAGTGTCTATAGGTCTCTCTTTTCTTGTTTTGCGCCACGCTCCTATGCCAGCCTCATATTCGTTCAGGCTTTGCCCGCGATAGCAACAATGTCGTCCTCCCATCTCGACGCCGGACGACCGACATCTCGTCTCTCCTTGGACGCCACTCTGTTACAGCCTTACTCCACCTGTCATTACTGGGCAAACTCAATCAATTTTAGTTCCAAAATACGCTTTCTAATATCGAAGACCTTCGTTCGTCTTCGACATCTCGTATTCGAGAAAAACGAATACTTAGCAATACATTCTTCAACGTACATTAAGAAGATGATGCAAAAATAACTTTATATCTTTATTCTGTCCATTTGGATTACCCCATAACAGGAAAAACTGATGGACGGCATCTCTTGTCTTCAAGACATCTTGTTTCCTTATTTCGTTAGTATTCAAAATCTGCTTTGACCTTGATATTACCTGATGACAACTTCTGATGTGATACAAGATGGCTGACTTACATAAATTTCGTTATTTTAACTAGAACTCAATAACATATTTTACTAGCTGACTGGATAGATGATGTCGTGTTTCGTAGAACTCGATCGCAGCGCCAGCAATCGGGTGTAATTGTGAATTTAAACCAACCACGAACGCACAAAAAAAAAAATGTCTATATCGATCCAGTCGTTGAGGAGGAGTTCAGTGACATGCCCACGTACATAAAAATGATATGTATAAAGAGGTAAAGATAAAGTAATCGAGCTTCAATTCACTCTTTTCACTGCTGCTGGGTCAAGATTTTCTTTGAAGAGACCCTCGGAATCCACTTTTACCATGATAGAACACATTTTACTCTTGCCTCTTCAACCAGTGATGATTAAGACGACTGTATTCAAACATAAATAAAGAAAACGCTCAAAAATTTACTTTATGAAGCATCTTAAACTCCTATTTCACGGACCCCTAAACCCAAAACCGATACATCAGAAAGAATCGAACGTGCCACATAAACAATGACTTTATGTAACCCAATCCGATTCGGGAGCCTCGGTTAAAGTAAGACATAAATAAAGAAGTTATGAGTTTGGAGAGGCGATACGATACCGTGGCACTGTTCACACTGCTGCAGTCAAGTGTGAGTCGGCTGTCGTTGATTTTACTTTGTGTAGTCTCGTGTTTATGGGAGCTGCAGTCGGTTCTTAGAATTTGATGTGTGATTTATCAAGCTATACTTTCTTTTGTTTTCTTTTGATTCTTAGATTCAATGTACTGTTTGTCAAAAGAGCACGAAGTACTTAAAACTTTATGGTTGTCAATCTTTTCGGAGCGTTAACAGGCCTCAAGGTGGGCCGACAAACGGTCAAAATAGCAGGCAAGAGTTGAATGGAGGGCCAAACTGGGTTAAGTGGCTTGCAAGGGAGGAGATCAGCACCCTAATTGCGTAACGCACGATCAATCATAATCTGAATCATTTTAAAACAGATTGCTAATACATTACTTCATATGTTCGGAAAATGTGTCTGCTCAACAACGTAAATAACGCAATGAATATTGTTGAACTGTCAAAATGAAACAGATTATGATTGATCGGGTGCTACGCAATTAGGTTGCTGCACTGTTGGTAGGATACGGATTGAAAGAGAGAGAGATTCTATTTCTGCATGGATAGCGATGGTCAATTGTTTGGCGGCGATAGTGACATTGATTTTAATACCATCGGTATGACGCATTTTCTCTTTTTCATTTAGTGAAATGTTACAACAGATGTTTGAATCGACAATAATTGCAGAAGTGGTTAAGTTCATGTAAAAATTACATTAAAAAGCATGTAGGATTGCACTGATAGTTTTAATGATTATAATTATAGAAAGAAAGAAATAAATAAAAACCTGTGACTCGCACAGGAAGAACACAAAATAAACACACTCTCGTACAAAAATTATAAAATACAAATATCTTGGAAGTAAAAAATCATTTAAAAAAAAACAGAAAGTCCTGCACGAGGCCAAAAGGCTCCAACCTCAGCATAATGCTGCATTATACAGGAGAATTATTTAACCATTGCGCAAACTGTAACTATTAATTCGGCATTATCATTCTATCTTCACAAAAAGAATCAGCTGTTCTTTACATTTTGACCTCGTAGGTTTTGCACTTTACTATGAAACAGCTGCGCTGGGGGGTCTAGAATTTTAAGCTGAATTCCAGTTTGCGCACTGGATAAAAAAATTATCCTGCATAAAGTATTTTTTTGTTACGGTCACGATTCATATTTTGTTTTAACATACAACCTGACAAATTACAAAAAAAAAACAAAAGCAATTCGCGGGCTACTCTAGAGCTTCCACCTCGACTTAATTGGATAACGAAATCTACGCTACAATTATGATTGCCTTTTCTCAATAAGAAATAGTATAATTATTATTCCGTTACAAGACTAACATATGAGTATTTCAAGACGTAGTTCCATAAATATAAAAAAAATACAAAACAAATCCTAGCCATACTTTCTAAGCCCGATCTTCTATTTCCCATATCTACTTGTTTCATATGCGCGCACGCATCCGATGTCTATCAGCGAGATGAAAGGTGACCGAGCAGCGAATGAATGCCGTGAATGCTAAACACAGTACTCGTTTTGTCTATTAATATTACCCCACTGTTACAATGACCATATCTAGAAGGTTTTGGATGTCGCAATTCGGTTTTGAATTTTATGTTTTTGGTGATTATTTTATATGGTGCTGTAGACGAGCTGTTACTTTGCTAACTGCGAGATTTAACTCCTCGTCTTTCCCATGGATATCCATTGCTGTCGTAATCAGAGACACGGTTATGTCAGCCACTTGAATGGTATATTCAAACTCAATCCTAAAGCTTTTATATTAACTGAACCCATTACAGGCACTTTCGAGCTGTCGAGGAGTCTGTCAGTCAGAACGATAACTTTAGTTGTCCTAAATGTAACAGTTTCTTATGAAGAAGAACGGGCGAGGGAAACTGCATGGGCACTCTTTTAAATCGAGATATTGTTACAAAATATATGCTACATCATTCATATTGAAATTATACGTACCTATAATTGAGAACGAGAAATTAGTAATTGGTGTTACCTGTCCATACCCAGGCTCTCCTTTAGATTTGATATCATTACTAAAAGCATTCTAGATTGCGCATATTTGAAGGAAAACATTTAAGGCTTTATGTACCCATTCTCAACCGAGATATATCTTTCTTAGTTACTTTTCCTGTACATTCATAAAAATTACCTAACTTGCTGCAATTTAGCTCAGTTAATTTTTCACAATCTTCAACCATATATTCTTTACTCTCATCAGAGATAACAAAGAACAATTATGCATAAAATTGTAAAGCTACAATGACTAGCTCGTCCACAAATCCATTGGGCTATCTGCGGCATCTTGTAGCGAAATATTAAACGTCGCCGCGAGTTAAGTTTATTGATATTCTTTTGCGACCGCTAATAAAATGGTGGCGAACATGACTTGTTAATTCTCTACCGATTTAAGATGAATGTCGTATGGTCAGTATTGTTTGTTGATTTATTTAGTCGTATCGATTCCATGATTTTCTTTTGTTGTTTTATTAAGCTCTTCTGTTTTATTGCCATTGTTGTAAATTTTATCACTGTCTTCATGCTCTGCGCAGTGATATTTTTGTCACTCCTTCCTTATGAGTAGCTATTACATTCAAGCTGTATCTCGGAATAATGTGATACTACTTATTATAAACAATATCTGCAAGTTCAATAAGGAAGATTTCTCTACAATTATTAGAAAACCCATAATATTTTTTAGAATCTTCATCATCAAGAAATAATGTTGTCGATAACTTCCTTTTACCATATATATATAAAGAAGCATTTGCATCTAAGATTCTCAATACTGAGAACCAATATCATCGAACACAATACTGATCATGACCATGGAACTTTAATTTGTAAGCAATAAGGACAAAATTCCCCTGGCAATGTATACAGGTGAAAAGGCACAGGTCCAAGGGACATTAGCATGCAGGCGGCAATCGCAACCCGATATGACAAGCCCGTGTTAGTGCTTTATGATTTTAGATTTTTCTGTTAAACGTCAAACTCGCCGCTGCGTGTGTTTACGCAGCTTCAGAAAGGATTAGATTATCCATGTTTTTTTTGTGGAATGATAATGTTATCATGAATTTTATTAAAAAAGGGAGATCTTTCTTTAAAATATGAGACAAAACGCAGCCTGTGGGCCGTGGTGATTTTTCTCCAGTTTTTGTTATATATTTATGATTCTGTTAATCTAGATGATTCATTAATAGAGTACGTATAGAATGCAATATCTTGTCTCCAAGCATGTTAACAGCCAGTAGAACAAACAATGATATCATAAGGTCTAATGAGATATTATTAGATCACATCAGCTTTAAATATATTTCCATTACCACCAACATCTTCTCTTTCAACTTCCCGAATGATTCACCTCTCTCCATTTATAAGTCTGTCAGCTCACGATCCCACATCGTTGTCAGTGTACGTATTCATTGTTTTTATATTATTTATACTGTTTTGGTCCCACTGTACAAATTAAGACATGAGATAGGCACGGTACGTGCTGTGCGCATTGCTTTATGATCGTCGATGGTACAACTTTATTGCAAACGTTTTGCGAGTCGGTACGGTGTTGTGTTTCTTAAGGGATCTCGTTCGATTGTTTTTTGTTATTGGTTTTGAGATCTTTTCGATTGTCTTTATTGGCTTTCTACCGTTCTGTGGTAGTTGTTTATTGATTTTTGAAACGTAAATTTTTCCCTTGTTCGTATAAATATTTGTTTAAGAACTGTGTTTTAATTTTGTTGCACAATAAAGTTTATTCTATTTGATGAGCATTCCCTTAAATTTTTGCAGTATGAAGGCAACTTTCTTCGAGACATAATGATGATAAAGATTCAGCAATACTTTTGATAAAGGATAAATCATAATTGAGACAGTTATTTTTTATTGTTATATGTTATTACTAAAATTAACATATACGAATTTGTTATAAAATTATCGCAAAGAACTAATATTAATTACGTCAGGTAGCTGAAGTATGAGCAACTTAAGGAAAGTCTAAATCCATCAACTTGGAATTCAAAATCGCTAATTCCTAAGTAAAGAAAGATGAATTCTACTTTCTAGGAAACATGGATGATTAGAAAATAGACCACATCTAGCGTTTGAATTTATGTGTCGAAATACTTGGTAGAGTCTTGAAATTGACTAAATAAGGACTAATTAAAATTTCATTGAGAAATAACGACGGGGGCGTTTGTATTTATAATTCATTTAAGGCACTGCTACACACATCTCATCACATTTGTGCAAACAACATGATGCACTGTGCGGTGTGCACACGATAGCGAATTGCTTGTCCAAAAAAAGTTGTTTGCGCACTTGTTGTCTAAAGTAAAATGTTTTAAGTTTGAACAAATTAGCAGGTGTTGTTCTTTTCGTGTCTATGACTCATTTTGTCTGGTAGGGGAAGCCCGGGCAAGACGCATATGTTAAGGAAAAGTGGTGAATAAAACCACAACCTGATAATCAATAGAACTCTTTGTACTTTTAATTTGTACTATGTTTAAGTGTCATTAGAAAATACTCATTAAAATGAAAAAAAAAAAAAGCAATTTCTATGATAATTATGAGCATTATCATAAAGTATCAAATTATCCGTTTTGCCCGGAGGGGTCGGGCAAAACGGTTACGCACCAAGGGCAAAAAGGATATGTAGATCTAGTTACGATAAGTCTTCGCATTCATCACAGAAGTAGCTGCCAACTCCTACATAAGAAGTGCATTCTTCATGCGCCCAACTTTTGCATTGATTACACTGAATCTAGACTTCCGTTGGTGGTTCAGCGTATTTGTCAGCGCACAATAAACAATAAAATTATTGTTTAGGGTTTGTTTTGCGGTTTTTCAAAAGATCTTTTATTTTTAGTTTCGCTGGGGCCTGCTGACTCAGATTTTTTTGTCTTTATATTATTTGCCTTTTCCAATGGTAACGCTTGCTCAGTTTTGACGGGAGTAGACGTCAACATCTCTGACTTCTGCCTCCTATAGCTATCTATTTTTTACAGATATGCACAAAGCTCTTCTTGTTCGGGACTAAAAACAGCTGTAAACCACCCCAATTTCGCCGCAGGATACAGAGACGCCCTGGGCGTCGGGAATCCCAGGCCGATTTCCGGCCACCGTAGGCATGAGCTTGCGGACGGCGAGTACCTAATGGGTAGCTTGCTGTCCGGTAAGGACCAAGCCCAAGTCGATGGCGCGTTGTGTTCCACGCGCGCCTCAAAGAGATGTCAGCACAAAATGATGGGGCCCGCAAGGGCCGATGCCTGCCAGGTGTGCGGGTTTGTTCTAAAGAGATACCACAGCCCCTGGCATACGGGCTACTGAGGGAACACGGGTGAGTTTTAGTCAGTAAAAGTCTGACACGCCCTCCTGCTCCACCCAGAGCGGGAGAAGTTATTTGATGATTTCCAACCAAAAAAAAAAAAAACACCCCAATTTGTTCGACTTATTTCTGGTCTTCACGTGTCTCTGCAAAGTTGTAACCGGAATTCCAATCTTCTTTGCTGTCGAATTACTTGATTGCCCACCATGTTTTACAGCTCCTACCGCTGTGATTAATGTATCTTCTGACCAGGCTACCCGATTACTTTTGCGTTTATAATTAAACACCATTTAAAACAATAAGTATTCATTACTTGGGATAAATCAAATAGCTAAACGGGCAAAACGGATACCTATCCATTTTGCCCATATTCGTTTTGCCCAATGCGTCAATATTAGAAACAAGATCAAACGTGAAATGTTGGTAGTAGGTAAATAAAAAGTAACAATCACAAAATATACTTAAATATACATGCAATTGAATAAACAGAACTTAATCATAGGTAACTGGTTAGTAATATAAAAAGTTGGTGAATAAACCTTCACAGATATCGTAAGAAAACAATGAAAATCCATTTTTTTTATTTCCACAACAGATGCACTCGCGTATTGTTTTGGTTGAACCGTCATGGCGAAGCCGGTCGCATGTGTCATGACTTGAGAAAGTATGATAGCGCTATTTATTATAGATTTTTGGAAATATCGGTTATTCTTCTTACCCACACTATGCCTCTTGCCCGGGCTTCCCCTACGTATCGACCTGGACAGCACTGTCGTTTGCCTCATTATTTCCTGAAGACGTCATCTAGTTGATAATTCGAATTCAATAAACGGTTGTGCAACACATTTGCACGACATATCGTTTTGCCGTCTCAACGTTACATACTTTCCTGTGCAAATTAGAATTTGTGCAAGTAAGATTGATCGTGTAGCCAAGCCTTTATAAATAAATATGTTGGATATCAAGAGCTGTTAATTGGACACTCAAAACACAATTCAGTTATAATTAGAGTTCCCTTTAAGAATACTGCGTGGCCTTCTTGGAATGTGTCCAGGGACACTACTATGATTCTTGCGATTATTTTGAAGAATAATGTTGCTTATTTATTTAGTTTTGGTACTGTTTATTCAATTAGGGCGACCTTTATTATTGGACAGAGTTTACTTATCAAAAGATCTATTTTAATCTGAACTAGCTTCTGCCCGCGACTTCTTCGATGTGAAATTTCTTGTTCCCCGTCCCATCACGTGGCATCGCATTGCATTCCTGCGTTATTGCTTAGTTTTCGCATCCCGTTTATTCTGACTAGTTTCATTTTTGCTCGGCCCCCTAAGGGCGCTAGCGTGTGTTAATTAGCCTATAGCCTTCCTCAATAATTGGGCTGTTAAATGGAAAAACTATTTTTCAAATCTGAGTGGCAGTTCCAGAGATTAGCGCGCTCAAACAAACAAAGTCTTCTGCTTTATTATTTGTATGTATAGAAATGGTCTTTCCTTCACTGTATTAGAAGCTACATTTGCTTTGCAGTGGGACAGTAATATGATGGACGAGTTGAATCAAATCAAAACAAAAGTCATTTATTCAAACTAGGTTGAGATTCAGTGCTTTTTGAACGTCAACATTACATAAGAACCCCAAAATGCTTTACCTGGGAAGAAGAAGTGACACAACAAACTTCCCAGCAGCACAAAACATAAACGAAACACAAAAGAAGAACTTGATTCTACACAATATCATTATCATCATCTGCCTAGCCTTTTCTCAACTATGTTGGGGTCGGCTTCCAGTCTAACCGGATGCAGCTAAATACCAATATTTTACATCGCGCGACTGTCTATCTGACCTCCATAACCCAGTTACTGGGTAATACGATACCCCTTGGTATGACTGGTTGTCAGACTTTCGGGCTTCTGACGACCCGTAAGGACTGTCAAAGATCCACAAATGACAGCCGGGACCAACGGCTAATCGTGCTTTCACGGAGGGTCTTGGTACGTAAAGATGGTCATAGCTATACCTGATCGATTGTCCCGTGCAGCTATTGTTGCTTAGCCACAAGCCACTTAATACAATAGTAGGTTACAAGGTAGTTAAATTATTTACCATATATGTCAGCTAGCACACGCCTATATACCAACAAAAACATTGAACTTCGTTTATTTGAGTCACAAAAGAGTCGAGTTCGTAAACCCATAGTAGCGCAGTTCCATCATTACGACTGTCATATTGGTTGTTTATAATGATAGAGATCCGCTAATCCAACAAGACAGTTTCTTTGTCCGTCTGTGCGTCTTTTGATCTTAACATTACTGCTTACCACCCAAGATGGAAGTGTTGATTAATACTTTTATTTGATTTGTTTTTTCAATGGTCTTCATTTAATTGGATTCTAAATAAAGATTATTTTTCATAATTATTAATATTATATTTATTTATTACATAGTATTACATAGGTTCCGTGTGGTGCCGGATGTAAAAGAATAGCACCATCCCATTTCTTCCAGTGGATGTCGTAGAAGGCGACTAAGCGACTTACTAGAGAATGGGCAGCAGCGTTCTCTACGCATATTACCACCATACTGCGATCGTCAATCCGCCTGCCAAGCGTGGAGATTATGGCAAAACCACCTTTTCTGGGAGGCCTATATCCAGCAGTGGACGTCTTTCGGCTGAAATGATGATGATGATGACATAGATTCCTTATGGAGAATGTTCATGTTGTGCTAAATCATTAATTTTAATTGAATTAGTCAAAAACACAACTCGTTTTGAATCAGCTATCACGAACTTAAAAACAAGCACATTGTGTCCCTAACCCTTCGCACCACGTCTTATTTTAATTTTTGCGAGCCCATTTTCTCGCAACTCATAGTTAACCCAGGCTATTTCAGACACCAATCTACATGGTATTCACATGATCTGACCAACATTATGTCTGGACTTTAAAAGAGACTGTGACCTTTTTGTTTCGGCCTTTCTTCTCAGAATATAAAAAACGGCGATCTCATTGAATTTTAAAATATGATTGACCTGTAGTGGTGTTTGTACAAACTTACTTATAGAAATAAAAACATTTATCGTAAACAAAGACTTACTTCCATTTTTCCAGTTCTCGTGACCTCGTGCACCCAACGCGTCCTGCCGTCTCCTTCCGTGGCCTGCCTTCGTTCTGTCGTCCTTTCTCAGGACCCAAATCGTGTGCTATTTAAGCCCACCGCCTGTTCGACTTACGTCAGGCATATCTTGCCTAGTACCACTAAAGTAAGGCAGCCTTTTGATGTGTTTCACATTAGCTATTTAGCTTTTATTTTTTGAAGCGTGAGAGGGGCTTGTGGCTAAGTACGACGCCGCATGGTTCGGTCGATCAGGCAAAGCTACGCTTGCCGTGGTTGTTCCGTGGATGAGCGACCATTTTTAAATACAAAGGCCTCGGAAAACACCTTAAGCCGTTGGTCCCGGCTGTCACACGTAGATCTTAGACAGTCGTTCCGGGTTGTCAGAAACCCAAAAGTCCAAGATATATCGTGTTACATTAGAACGAGTTGTGGAGGTCAGGTAGGCAGTCGCTCCATGTAAATATTGATATTCAGCTGCACCTAGTAGGCTAGGCAGATGATGATTTTTGGAGCGCTGTTTAGTAGTGTTTCGAAGATACACTATATTATAGAAATGTTATAGTATGCCACCTATGTAAATAGCAACGTTCAGCGGAATATCTGCAAGCTATTCGAAGCTCGTGATTCCGATGTTAATTTTAATGTGTGCAACACAATTATCGTGGAACACTCGCTAATTTACGCAATTGCCTCACTATTGCGCGCTTGTGGCCAGCTTCTGTATTATTTTGTTGCAATTTGATTCTGTCCTTTATTATGCATGGAGTTTAATTTACGGAGCTTCATGATAAGAGAAGCAGAGAAGCTTCACTCTTTCTCTGCTATGCTTCTTTGAGGTTTTTTTTTTTGTTTGACTATTTTATGAGCACGCATACAAAAAAGACAAGACAAAAAGATACACACGAAGGTGATGCTTATTTCTAAAGAAAGAGAAACAAGAGCAGTGGGTACGAGTTGTAGGTCGTGGGTTTGAACCGTGCCTGCCTCGTTTTATTTTGTGTAAATAATTTCATCACCACTGCTCTCAAAACGGTGAAGGAAAACAACGTGAGGAAACCGGCATGTTCTAGAACCAAAAAATCGAAGACATGTGACATCTACCAACGGCACTGGGCCCGTGTGGTGGATTGCAGCCCTTGCCCTCTCACAGAGAGGAGGCCTGTGTCCCAGCAGTGGGAACATTATATGCTGATTATGCCTAGGTTGACCGCTTATAATAGACCAGAGGTATCAAACTATCGTCATTCGTCGTCGTCACTCTTAAATCCTCACAAAATTAATTGTTGAAGATATTAACGACATTTGCTAATAGTTTAACACCGTTTTATGAACAAAGTGCTCGTATTAGCGAGATCGCACGTAATAATAACGTAGGATACGTCGCGGCAACACTGTGACTCATATCAAACTGACAAGGTTATTGGAACTGCTCCAACGGAGAGTTGGGCTTGTGGTGCGTTGATGTGTAACAAGCGAATGTTCGGGTTTGGTTGTCAAATTGAGGATGAACTTTCTTTTATGAACTACGAGGAACTGGATGGAGTGGTAAGTGTGTGTGTGTGTTACATCATCTCAGCTGAAAAACGTATACTACCTACTGGATCCTAGGTCTGCCATAAAAATAAACTGTTGCGGGTCGTCGCAGGTATTAGGTCGAAGTCCATCGGAGTGCCAACCGATGATAAAGATATTGTAATAGTTTTTTTTTTGTGTGAAAATATTTGTTTTTAATTTTATTGTATTATTTCAATGATGTAATGAATTAATGGATCTATTTCATTCTAGTGATCTAATGTTTTTCTTTTTCGGTTTAAATGTTGCAATGGTTGTGTGAATTTTACGTATTTGTGATTTGTAATTGGGATTTGGTGCCTTAGTAAATAAATAAATAAATAATAACTTTGCGTTACACCGCATTAGCGCTCCCAAATTACGATGTTTTTTTTACATACATCTTTGACATAATATTCTCATTATTTAACATTAAATACCTACAATTCTAATTTCATATCTTTAATAATAGCTGTAATGGCAATTCCCCTCATACCTATTAACACTGTAATTTGAAAACGTTACATAAGCCAATTATTTTTAAAAGAGTATCCGTGGAGTTTCTTACAGTCTCCAGTCTTCCAGTTTCCAGTTTCCATAGGAACCGACCAATTGTAACGGTGCACCTAGCTTCTGACGTTTCATGACAACCCATGGGTTTATGTGAAATAAATATTATTAATTTTATTTTTGACATATCCGGTGGATAGCGGATTTTGATGGATTTCTTTTTTTTAGATCTGAAATACATAATTGAATGACGTAATTTCAAGTTTATATAGACAAAAATAACCTTCTAGATTTTTTGTAAACATTAAAGATGTTTACAGCAACGCTCCAATTTCACTATCACTTCGGTGTGCTCGAGGTTTAATAATATAATAATATTGTAATGAAGACGTGTCCGTACATTGAATAGTCTTTGACAAAATCCGTGATTTATAGCCAAATTATTTAGCGTCTGAGAAAAATAAAATATGTGCTGTTGTTTCGTGTTATTTGCGAGAAAATAGAAACGGCTGTAATATAGGTAATTTTTATTGTTTGAGTGGGTCTGGCAAATAACGAATTGTGAGCTTGGGCATTATTTAATTTGACTGAATATCGATCATATCTTATAATCAGTTTTCAAAATTGGTCATTACAGTCCCTGTTCAATACAGAACACAAGAATGTATCCGAATGGTCTTTGGGTGTGTCCAGAGACAAAGGGATGGAGAGGGGGTCGTGTCGGTGATGTGTATCGAGTTTTTCCTTACAATACAGTTTTGATTTTAAACTAATTTTTCTGGTGTTTCAATTATAAAGTTACCGAGCTATCGAAGGAAGGAAACAACAGTCCCAGTACTCTGTTTAAAAATTACTATGAAAACAAATACTTATAAAGGGACTATCAGTATTTGTTCCCACCCTTGTCTTGGGAGAGAGCATCATATTTTCCACTAGCTTTTGCCAGTAGCTTCGCCTATGTCGAGGTCTGAAATTATCCGATGAGAACGTACTACCGAGATAAAAAGTATCCTATATGTTAATCCATGTCGTAAATTGTCCGTTTGCCATATTTCCTTTAAATCCCTTCAGCCGTTTTTTCGTGATTGTGTAGCAAACAAACATACAAACCTTCGCATTAATATTATTTGTAGGAAGTAGAGTATTAAGATGATCGTAAAATCTTAAAATAATGTTGTTTATCTGCATTTTAAAAGACCTTGCAAAAGCCAAAGTTCTTTGCACTCACTTAAAACTGTTAAAGCAGTCGTTCTAAATATTGGCAACACCTATGATACAATTCGTGAATAATACAAGTAAACCCAGTAGCAAAGTTAGTGTAACACGATGTACACACGTTTTATTATTATTGCGAATAAATTGTTTTCATCTCATTGTAGGTCAGCGAGCGTTTAATTTAATTAGCTTTAGGCTTCAGCTAAACACTACGATTATTTTGTCGCAAGACTACGAATTTTGTGATTGTGAAAGAATTAAAATCACGCTTTGCAGTTACTGTTGCGATTATCGAGGGGCTATTAGATGTTCTGGTGGTCTGGTATAGTATCTAATCAGCTTGAAAGTTTTCATATAATATGATACGAAATCAGATATGATCTGAGATTGATGACCATCTTAGTCATGCAGTGAATTAACGATTATAGAATATTCGGTGCAGGTTACACTCAGCAAAATTTTAGTCGGTATGTAAAAGACAGGTATCGGTAATCTAAAAGACAGTAAATTTTGACATTCCAGGTTGTGTAGGTATAGTATAGTACACCCAAAAATGTCTTGCTTGCAAATTTAAGTTATTTTCTTGTATTACCAAATAATCGCAACTTCTAGTCGCAAGTTTGTAGGAATCCTAACGTGTTTACTCGGATTAAAGCGAATTCTTTATGGATTTATAGCGCGCTAAAACTGATTCCCTGTGCTATGCACTAGATTTACATGTAGGTGAGCAGACCTTTAGGTGGGAATGAAATAATCTGAGAGTTCTAACTATAAAATTATTTTGAAACATTTATTTAGGACGAAACTTTTAAATTATTTTTAGAGAATCTATCTATTTAAATAAAAAGCTGTTTGTTGATATGACGCGTCATTTGAGTACGGCTTGACCGATTTGGCAATTTTTTGTTTGGAAATGTTCGTAATAGGTTTTTTGGAAAGCAAAATTGGAAAAAAATCCCAGAAAACTGAAAGTCAGAAAAAGTATGTAGGTATGTGCAAACTGATTTGCGTAAAATATGTAATCGGTACATCTAAACGACAAGGAATGAATGTGTGTAAGTAGTCTAATTAGATTGTCTACTTTTACTGAATTTATTGTAATAATTATTTTGTTTGAAAAGTTCGATTTAAGATTTTTTATTGAATGTATAATTTTGCAATACTGCTACAGGGTACTTGTGGTTTAATTTATTGCATATACATATATGGTTTCCACACAAGTATATTTAATATTAATCATCGACGGATTGAAATTCAATGCAATGACATATACGTTTATACCCAAAGCATATCAAAGTAGATAATAATTTTCAAAACCCCTCATTATTGACGGCTCATTTGCCGCAAACTATGTGTGTATATTATTAACTAAAAAAACGTTAATGTTATTTTAACGGAATTCAATGAGGAACGGAGATGAGCTCTCAATGTTTTGTGTGCATATTTTTATGGGTTTATTTGTTACAATTTATGTGTTGTGTGGAGGTTGAACAAAGTTCTAAGATTCCTGATTCGGTAAGTAATGAAAGAGACATCTTTTTTTCTTGTTTTCTTTCAGTGGTGATGTGACAGTGTAGGTAAACTGTGTAAATAATTGTCATCAATAAGTGTCATCTGTGTAAATAATTAAGGTAGGAAAGGATATTTTTTTACTCAAACTATACCAGCAAGGTTTTTTTTGTCCATGATTTGGGTTTGGGAGTAGACTGTACAGTACACGCAGTTATCTTAAGACATGAAAAAGACGGAAGAGATCCAAAGGAGAATCAAGGTAACCGACAGAAGCCCGAAGAATTGCCAAACTTAAGTGGCAGTGAGCAGGGCACATTGCTCGCAGAACGGATGGCCGATGGAGCAGAATGGTTCTGGAGTGGTGACCGTTTACTGGAGGATGTAGCGTTGGAAGGCCTCCCACAAGGTGGACACGTGACCTGGTTAAAGCCGCAGGAAAAGCTGGATGCGAGAAGCACAGAACTGGTCGAAGTGGTGGTTCTTGTGGGAAGCCTTTGTCCAGTAGTGGACTTCATACAGCAAAATGTATGATGATGGTGAATAGACGGAGAGCCTATTGCCAACAAGACCTCCAGACACCGGACTGTTCCCGTGAAATTCTTGATGAAAGAACTTGTTTGTCCGACATTGGGATTAAAACCTGTACCCCGTACTCAGCAGAGACGCTAGCGAGAGAAATAATAAAAAGTAAATAAATAACAATTATTATTATGTGAAAGTCAAAATCGTCTTAGCTGACGAAGCGAGACCCTACACTCTATCACCTCAACAATGTTTCAGGGCCCCTTCAAGACTTCGATCATCGGCATCAAGGACTGCAGTAACCCCAGCAAGCCTTACGTGAGGAATCCTCCGGTAGTCTTTGAGCCTACCATTCACAACAGCACCATGAGTGGAAGCATTACCTTCATGAAGGATACGAAGATGAAGGTAATTTTTTGATCACTATCAACGTATTCCTCTCTCATTTTCTCTTAATCGATTCAAAGATATTCTTTATAGATCGCTTTTAGCGATACTATCGCCCATTGTCACCCCTTGCAAAATTCCTACATTTTTATTGTGAACATACTTTTGACAGGATTAGCAGGAGTTTTGGCGGCTTATCTATTGACATTGAAGTACACAGAAGGGATTGCCTTTCTCTAATATCATAAATGTGAAAGTAACTCTGTCTGTCTGTCTGCCTGTTACGTTTTCACGCCTAAATCGCCGAACCGATCGTCATGAAATTTGGCAGAGATATAGCCTGGGATATGGAGAAGAACATAGGCTACTTTTTCACGCGATAACCGACATCCACGCGGACGGAGCCGAGGGCAAAAGCTAGTCTAATAAATTTTTGACTTTCACATCATGATGATTGCTGAACAGAACTTTTGAAAGAACTTATAATCGTTATTTTTCAGATCAGACTCAGAGGATTGATACTAAACAATGATAAATGGGAGTCTTCCTATCTAATAAACAATCTGGAATGCCATGGCATGGTGCTGCACCTCATGTGTGTTAGCATGAACATCAAGTATGACAGAAAGAACTGTCTCTACTTCAAGGTAAGTCTGAGTAAGATCTACTTATTTATGAAGACCCACTTGTGTCCTTAAAGACTGTTTGCTGATGCAATATTGTACTTCTAAATGCTCATACTAGGAGATGAGATGAGATGAGAGTAGCCAAAGATTAAGTTCCATTGGCGTAGATTTGAGAAGGCAAGGACCAGCAGCCACTACCACTCAAGATAATGTTACCAAAGTCTTCAATAATATTAGGAAGAGGTATTTTTTGTTGTTTATAGTTTTTTCATGATGGGGTAATCTCTAAAACTACCACTTAGATTTGGATTCTTGAAGAAGGTTATAGACTATTTCATATCACGCTACGAGCATCACCTAAGGAGCCGAATCAAAAGGAAATAAAGTTAGAAAGAACGCTAAGAGAAAACGAAATTATATCGTAGAAGCTAATAAATATAAAATTATTTACAGTTTTGAAAAACTGTCATAGATACTAACTCAGTAAGAAAATAATATTATGGGAGGACATTCTAGAAACAATGCATTTGCTCTATGGTCACTCCGGTGTTAGTTGTAGTTTTTCCTTCGTCTTTCAGTTTTTAGAAGCCTAAGCATCGGCATCAGATCATCATCATCATCATTTCAGCCAAAAAACCTCCACTGCTGGATATAGGCCTCCCCCAAAAGGGTGTTTTTTCCATAATCGCCACGCTTGGTAGGCGGGTTGGCGAGCATCAGATACCGTAATATTATTAACAACCAATAATATTATTAACATATATATGCTCACGCTGTTTTTATTTTATACAGGGATCCTACTCTTTCGAAAACTTGGATGTGAATCAACTACTGCATTTATGGATTTCTAAAGTGAAGTATGGGAATATCGTTTGGCGATCAGAAACATATTCACAAGCTGGGACATTCAGTTGCAAGGAATTTAATACTATGACTGTACCTGCTTAAATGTATCTTCAAAGCCCTATTTTCCATTCGGTATACCGCCGTTTACCCGAATTTTATTTACCCTAATATAATTTGCCATAATAGTCAACAGCTATAATATCATACGACATAATACTCATTTGCCCTACTCTCATTTGCCATATTAATCACGTGCCAGAATCATTGTTTCCCATAAAGTCACTTACCATACCATCATTTGTCATAATCATTGTAAGCCCTAATTATCACATGCCATAATTATGATATGCCATAACATAATTTGCCATCGACATAACGGTTGTTTATATCAAGAGAAATTGGATGCAATTGGGACTTTAGGGCATTTTTTTATAAACCACACAGAAGTAGGAGCCCCGCAAAGCGGGGCTCCGTCGACCTAGCCCACCATCAACCATGCACAGAAAAAAAAACCATGCACAGAATAAATAAGTTTATTCTTATTATACCAAACATTGCGCACCCATCGACATCGACAGCCAGAAAGCTAATAAGTAGGTAAGTGTTAGAATTAAAAACAAGTTTAATAATCAAACTATATAATTATAATTGGTAATTGGAGCAGTGGTGGCCCAGTGGTTACGGCCGCGACTTACGAGTTGTAGGTCGTGAGTTCGAACCCAGACAGGCGGATTACTTTGTGTAAATTATTTCATCACCATTGCTCTCAAAACGGTGAAGGAAAACATCGTGAGGAAACCGGCATGTCCTAGAACCAAAAAATTCGAAGACATGTGACATCTACCAACCCGCACTGGGCCCGCGTGGTGGATTACGGCCCAATCCCTCTCCCCGAGAGGAGGCCTGTGTCCCAGCAGTGGGAACATTATAGGCTGATGATGATGATAATTATAATTAGGTAGTACAATTTCTTTTTTAATGCAAATACAAATTTGATGCTAAAGCACGCAAAAATTCTTCTTTTGTATGCCATTTAAATATTATGTCTAATAATTATTATGGCACATAAAAAGAAGGCAAACAATACTTATGGCATTCGTATCTTATGGTATCTAAAATTCGGGCAGTTAAAAGTATGTCATATGTCTTTTAGGGCAAATGAAACATTCGGGCAAATGAAATTCGGGAAAATGATGATTATGGCATATAATCTTCGGGCAAACAATAGACAACCTTTCCATTCATCTCTATCAACCTTTATCTCTGTTATAATCAGCTATCTAGCTCTATTTATATCGTTTCTGTGGTCAGCCTTTAGTCCCCATGAACTGGTTTAGCTATTAAGAAAATGTAATTTATATGAAATAAATTATAATAGTTTTATGCCTCATTACTTGCCTCATTTGCTTTGTACCTACCTACCTAAATATTACCTGCACAGATACCCAGCAAAAGTTAATGTGAATTTAACTGACTAGATTCAACCTCGGACGGATATGATTGTTCAATGTTTTCTTTTTATGTTTTTGCTTTCATCATTTTTATTACCAATATGCTGTTCTGGAACTGAACCGACTCCGACTTCAGTAAGTGTTTTTTTTGTATTTACATTGTTGAAAAAAAGTCTTTACTCTGGTGATCACTGGAAGCCATGATATGAGAACAGAAAAATAAGTTGTTAAGATGAACAAAAAAATTCGTCTACATTTAAACAATGGCATTTTAGGGCCCTTTTAAAACTTCGATCGTCAGTGTCAAGGACTGCATTAATCCTCGCAGACCATACTTGAAGAACCCGACAATTTCATTCGATGCATGGATCCAGAATGTCGCTGGGAAGAACATGCTGGGAGGAAATTTTACGGTTTTGAAAGACATTAAGGATGTAAAGGTAGGTATAGCCATAATTGAGATAAGGGAGTTATCGAAACATTTTGGACAATTTTTTATCTGAGTTCGTGCATAGTCTTCTACTTCTTCTTCCTCTCTGGTTGTGGCTCTAACACTTATTATAAGAACTGCTGGTACAAATTCAATGATTTTAAAGACACTTTTAGTATTAAGCTCTTGGAGGTGGTTTTTTATAAAGCACACAAATCGGAATTGAAGTTAATGATTTCTTTTGCAGTTAAACAATTTTAACTGCAAAAGAAATCAAATAAAATCCTGTTTATTTAAACTTTTCAGATGAAACTCAAAAGCTTTGCCTGGCGCAATGATAAATGGTGCCAATCCCATAGTTTTAACAACCTTAACTGCCACGGTACAATGGTACACTTCACCTTCGCAGCCACCGGGATCAAATATGACAAACATAGCTGTATGTTCTTGAAGGTAAGGTTGAGTTTTAAATACCACTAGGATATACCAACGAAGGCATAAGTAGTCTAGCTGGTATTAGGCATAATTTCCTTCATGATCATCAGCCCATAGTGAAGTCGCTGCTGGTCATGTATCACCAACAGCTTGTCATTTAGGTGCTACCAGTGCTTGGCTGGCACTACTTGACTTCTTAAATCCACAAGTATTGGTACAGATAAAGAGTTTACTGTAGACTTAGTATAGTGTATGGTGATTGGAGTACCCAACCTCTTTTTGTTTCTGTGATAATCTTATGACTGAGAATTCCAAAAGATGATCTCACTGAGGTCTCTTTTCCCAAATAATACACTGGGAAGTGGTAATGGCTAGTCGTTTTAAGAGTCGTAATGTGAAGTTTCCGATGTTCAGAATATTCTGGTCCTTGGCGAAATTTTAATAATTCGTATAAAAAGGTCTACTACTACTACACCACAGTGGTATGTAGGCGTATTCAATATCGTATTATGGGGCTGACCCACCTTTCTGCTTTAACTTTCAAATTGCTGTTGGAGCTGATTTTAGTCCTTAAGCACCTTCACTATAATCTTGTGTCTTTTCCAGGGTTTTTACAGTTTCCGTAATTTGGACGTGAATCAGTTGCAGCATATTTGGGTTCCAAGCATGCCATACGGGCGCCTGATGTGGCGATCAGAAACGTTCTCCAAAGATGGAATGTTCACCTGCAAAGAGTTTGAGACTATCACCGAACCTGCTTATTATGGTTGAAATATAAGGAAAAAATTTAAAAGTTTTTCTGTTTTATGCCTATATGTACGTCTAAACACATAATGACATCACGCCAGGCGAACACGAAGATGGCAGACGATTTTTTAATTAATAGCCTACTGTCACCCTTCTGGGCAATGGCTTCTCCCAAATCTTTCCAAGCATCCTTTTCTGGAGCCACCTTATTTCAGTCCTTGCGGTACGCCTGAAGGTTGTCTCGCCTCCTCGCCCTGGGCTGTGGCACCCGCCGTGTGGAAACTGTTGCCTAGCGGTCACTGTGCTGACGCTGACGTGACCAGCCCAGTCCCATGTCAGCCTGGAAGGTTACAATATAAAATAAGTTTAACTGATAATATGGAGCTAAGATGCTGCTGTTTTTAGTAAGGAAATGTTTTAGAATGAATTTTCTTAATTTAGTTGGGTTCAGATGTTTTGAACTTATCTGGTCAGGTGTTCAAGAGGATCAGGATGTGGGAGTTGTCCTCTCCGAGCGGATGATGAAGTGAGTGAAATATTATGTTTATGCGAGTCCCAGGATTCTATGGGTAAGAACTACGGCGGGCCTGAACTCTATCTTTTAGGTACTGTGCATTTATGCACTCCTGGGAAGCTCACCTCCGGAGAGGGACGATTTTTCGGGGCAGTATGGGATTTAGTGAATGGATGTAGCAAACGAAAATATTGTTATGCATGAAGACTTTAATCGTTGGGGGTGTAAAGAATGGAAAGATGTAAAACCATCTCTATTCTCATCGCCTTTCTAGTTTTTTCATCTTTGACACCATCAATCCATCGTCTTTTTGGTCATTCTCTACTCTAAAAATATTCCTTACGATAAATTCATCCTGTCATGAACTTGTTTAGATGTAATCACGTGCAGAAAATGTCGTTTACGTGAAAATTATAATGGTTTTATGCCTCATTTCCTACAACACTTGATAACTGCTCAACTCAACTCAAAATAAATACTCAAGAGAAGCTAATGTGAATTTAACTGACTGCGTTCTATGTCGGACAAACATGGTTATTCAATGTTTTCTTTTTATATTTTGGCTTTTATTATATTTATTGCCTTGCTATTCTGAAACCGAACCGACTCCAACTGTGTTTATTTTTTTTATTTTACAATATTAAAAAGAAAATACGCTTGTGTATGGAACAGAAGAATTTTTTTTTTTGAACCCACGCAAAATTTCTGCGCTGGGGGTATCTAGATTGATATGCTGAATTCATGGTTACAGTTTGCGCACTGGATAAAAACTTATCCTGTAAATGTAGATATGTATATCTAAACGCTTGTTGACATGGCGGCGGGCCAAGACGAAGACGGAGGGACGAGCTTGACTCCTATCGAAAGCACTAGGAAAAGACAGAATTATGTGAAATTTTGGAAAAGGGAGAAGGGAAGCCTTTTGCCCTACAGTGGGACAATGGCTATGTAGAAAGATATGTAGGTCATCATTCTACACAATGAATTAGGAACATAGTGTTCATCATAAGATATTCAATGGTGCATTCATCGACAAAACGACACATACGGCCACGGGTGTGCAAACAATGTGCGTTGTGGCAGGAGGAAAACGCTTGGGATGACGATAAAATATTTTTACTAACAAGCGAACAACTCATAAAAATCACGTCGACCGAAATCCAAGTATTTATCAATGTTATTTGTTTAGTGTTTGAAAAGCACAAGGTCAGTTTTGAGCTGCATAACATTAAAAGAAGAATTTTAAAGGTAGGTAGGAGCTCTATATGGGATTTATATCACTAAGCTGTCATCATAAACCTGTCTAGCTTTATTCCAACTGCACCTATTGGAGTCAGCTTTCAGTCTAACCGGATGCAGCTGAATACCAGAGCGATTGCCTATCTGACCTCCATAACCCAGTTACTGGGTAATACGTTACCCCTAGGTAAGACTGTTTGCCAGACTTTCAGCAATCGTTAATCTCTCATAAATTATTATTAATACGGTAGCTGTTTAAAATATCCAAAAATTGTCCACAAGAAAACCCAATCACCAACACATAGTCAAAACAATCCTATTTGTATAATAATTCAATTATTACCAAACATTCTTCAACGCCAAACCGGTTTTTAAACCCCAAAACTGTCGATCGATAGTACAGAGTAAACAAAAAATATTTTAAAAAGCCTCTGAGGTTGTTCACAGGCGTCGATAAATCATAATTAGGAGCGATCTAACTTTTCAACGGGTGCCGATACGGACATAATCCTGGGAGACTCCATTCAGAGACCTCGCGGCCTTTGACTCGACAGACCATATTTTATCGATGCTGACAATATGGGGCTAAGATGCTGCTGTTTTGAGGAAATGGTGTTGAAGGAAGATGGTGTATTGTGTTCGAATTGTATGTAGGTTATTGCTTTATTTTCTTTAATTGTCTGTATATACTTTTAATTACTACCATATCGACCCATTACCGCCGATTCAGTGTAATCGACAAAAACCAAATTTTACAGGAGGTTTTTTTTAAATATTTTAACTAATAACTCCGCTACTAATTTTAAATTTAACATATAATAATGATTTTTGAAGCCTTAGGTGTAACAGTTGCAATTTTCGAAAAAACAATCGGTTTTGAGGCTTTTTTGGTGTTTACAATATTTTTGCTGTCTTCAACTATACAACACTATCACACCGTTCAACAATATTCATTGCGTTATTTACGTTGTTGAGTAGACACATTTTTCGAACATATGTAGCAATGGTTTAATAATCCGTTTCAAAACGAAACAGATTATGATGAATCGTGAGTTACGCAATTAGGGTGCAGGTAATTATAACAATCTTCACTGGAATTAACTCGTCGCAACACGGTTTTTGTCACTTTATTTATAGTAAACGATAAAATTTGATGTACTGTGTCGGTTGCGATAACAAGTAGGGTCGCTCACACTGCAATTCTTATATTATTATGCAACTTATGATAATATTGATAATGTCTGATACTCTCAAATAGAGAAAACCGTTACGCTAACGATAAACTTAGCATTTGCTATTACTTTTAATATCGTTGTATTTTGGCGGGAAAGTCCACGAGCCAGTGTCAGTTTATAGTTTATAATGTCGTTTGCCATGAAAACAGCTGTTTAGATAAAAATGTCGCTTACTATAAGTCAGCGGTAATGGCTCGATATATTGGCAACTACCAGATACGTATTTATGAAATTATCTAGCCCGGGAATGTACCATAAGCGTTCATTAAACATATAGAAAGTTCAAAGACATTTGACTACTAACAAAAGCAATATTTTCGTTCTTCTTACTAAACAGACAGGTGTGCTACTGGGGAGTTTGCTGCGCCACTTCTTCTTCCCAGCACTAGGAAGTGGTGCAGGGCGGGTGTTTTGGGGACCTGTATTATGTAATTTTGACAAGTTTTTTTGTAGTGCTTACTAGTTTGCAGTCTAGTTTGAATAAATTACATTTGAATGATGAGACTCCTCAGGTCCATTTAGTCCTATTTTTACTGACTGTACTTTTTTTTAAATTTTGCTTAAAGCAAAAAATGAAGCATTGAGGCACAATGAAACGAGAGGATGAGTTCAATTCTTAGCACCATTTTAGGGCCCCAAAACATCATCTTTTTGTATCAGTAATGTACTTTTGCGAGCGACATTACGTGGGCGGCAGCGTCAACAAATGATAAGTATTCTTTTGAACGCGAAAATAACCGAGTTTGATTCAAAGAACTATGCAATAAGACACACTGTGATAGTCCTTGATTTTATCGACATTTGTAATCATAAAAATTAGTAACGGTATTTTTTAAATTGATGGCTTAAAACATCAATTACAATGCAGTATTAAAATAATACAGAAACATTAACTTTTTGGACCAAAAATACCGGGTAATAATCCGACTTTGCCGTCGCGCAGTCCGGTAAAAAGAAAGAAATTTATTTCCAAACAAAAAAACACTTTTAACGATCGATCTAAAATCGAGCAAGCTTTACGTCACAACTCCGATATCTCCCGATTCACGCCAAGCCGATAATGTCCGATTATTTTAAGCAGTTTACATTATTTTGACAGGAGTGACAAATTGAATGCCTCCCTGGCGGATGTCGAAGATTCATGGGGCGACGCGCCAGGACCGGATTCCGGATTTGAATTAATAATATTATTATTTGTGTGGTCGATCGGTAAATTGTGTGTAAGATAGAAATATGTAATTTGTTGTTAGATTTGAATAGGCACCTAATTGGTAACATTTTTTGTGTGACTAACGCGTGTTGTTGGCGACTTACTTATTGATGTTCTTACGTTGACAACTTGTAATTGCAATTTGTCAAATTTTATAGGAGAGGGAAAAATTGCATAGTTTCGAAACTTAATTGAAATAAAAAGTACTGGGTAGGTAATCGAATTCTTTATTGATATGGTCTAAAACGATTTTATATAAGTTTATATAAGCGCTTAATTTAAAAATGTTTGATGTACTCATTTTGCGAAAAGGGTTGCGAATTGTCAACGTATGACCATCGTTATGTTTCTAATGCTTAGCAAAAAAGAAACATTCTTCTTTATTTTATTGTTTTTGGAAAATTCTAAGAAAGACAAAGGGGGCTTTGCCCTGCAGGGGGACACAAGAGGCTCATGTTATTAAAATACTAATAAAACCCCATAATTGCATATAATATTTGGACTACTCCAAATAATGGATAGTAATGACAATTTGGCAAATTGCCAATATCTTATCCATTGCTCCATATTATTGTATAGATCGTCTTTTGGATGACTATATCACTCTCTGCACGTTATTGCACTTATTACTCGGGAATTACTCATGTAAAAATCAAACTGCCTCCAAGCTTTTGGACCCGACTTCCAGTTTAACCGGATGCAACTTAATACTAGTATTACATGGATCGACTGTTCATATGACCTCAGCAACCCAGTTACTGGACAACACAGTATCTCTTGGTTAGACTGGTTGTCAGACTTTCGGGCTAACGACCCGTAACTGCTGTCATAGGTCTACATTATACTCATCGATTTTTTTTTTAATTAATAGACGACTTCTGTAGTTTAGTTTTAGGTGTAAGTATATTAATCTAGACGGAGACACAGATCAAGTTTATCTGTGTCACAATCATGATTTTAGCCACAAGACGTCCACTGTTGGACACAGGCGTCCTACAAGCATCGTCACTTGGACCGGTTCTGTGCTTTTCGCATCCAACCGATTGTCATCGACCAACGTCCCCAATTTCGCTCTCTTTCCCTTTCGGTAACCTTCGGAACCTATGGTGACGTTAGTCTAAGATAAATTTATATAAGACCATTTCCATAATTCTCATCTTCCATACTTATACCGTTTCTGTGGCATCTATAAATAATATTCACCGACAATAAATAAGTTGAGCCACACTAAATCAATTGATGGACGATGTGTCTGTATAATTGCTGCTTAGCCCCTTACTCATAGTTAGCGTCGTGTTGTTTGTTTAGTTTACAAAGGTAATAAATTGATTTGTATAATTTTAGTCAATATTATGAGTGGTTGGCTGTTTTAGTTTGATTTTGGAATTTAGTTACGAACACTTTGGTGTTATTCGGAGGGATTCGTAGCTAAGTAATAGTAGCTGCACCGGTAAATCGAAGGGTTAAACTACTCATGCAGCAGTCGGTTCATGGATGGGTGATCTATTACGTAACGTTATGCGGTTGGTCTCGGCTGTCATTCGTAGGTCTTCATGTTACCCGGTAACCGGGTTGTGCAGGTCAGATAGGCAGGCGCTTCATATAAAATACTGGTATTCAGCTGCATCAGGTTAGACTGGAAGCCAACCCGAACATACTTGGGAAAAGGCTAGGCAGTTTGGTTTTCATGTTACTCGTAGATTTCATCAAATATTGCTTACGGCTTCAAACCTGTGGCAGCCGAAAAATCGTCAATACTTTATCTTATGAATGAGCATTAAGAACCAGTTCTGCATGCAGTTATATCTAACAAAAATAAACCTTAACATTTCACGAATAAAGATTAAACTAATAGTAATATTAATTTTGTCGATTCTTAAAGAATTTGATTAATAGTTCAAACGGACAGTAGCAGTAAACTTTTTTAATTTTTATATTTCGAACGTCCGGTGACTGGCCACCTTTGTGTTCGATTCATTTATCAAACTTCCAAAGGATCAAATCGATTCGAACATTTTAATATCGATACTTTTATTCGAAACGTATGAATCGTTTTATTTTTATGAATGGCAGGCATTAGTAAGGGCACAGGAATGTGTGAATGGCATCGTTGCTACTCGATTCAAATGTGTTCATCACGATTTCCAATCTCCGGTGTAGGTCTAGGTAGATTAAAACGTAGTGGTTTTGTTACAAAGCTGACTTTTATCAAATTAAATGATTAATCTGAATAATTATTTGGCAAATACGACTTTGAACAGTTTGAACTATTAATTAGTCAACCAGGTGGAGGCAGAGCTGACCTCACAGACTGTACAGCGTCGTCAGGGAAATAAATTATTTAGCGAAGATACTATGTTAATCTATCGTGTTAAAGCCATTTCATATGACGTACGGGAATTACATTTAATTTTGGTTTTAATTAACAAAAATGTAATTTAAAAACTTGTCTTCCAAAGAAGACAATACGAAGTGAAAAATTACTTAAATTTCGAAAGTCGGTGTGTTTGGCTCTGCAATTTAGGTACACCACTAGATTATCCCACCAGTTTATACACAAAGTGGATTAAATACAAATCGATATTGTATGTCATCACCCTCGAGGCATATGTACCTTATAGATGTGGGTATGAAAAATAATTTTCGACACTCATAATACAAAAAAAATAAAAAATAATTACAGTTGAATTGAGAGCCACCTTCTCTTTGAAGTTGGTTTAAAAATAAATTCATTTTCTTTTAAAAATAAATTCAAAGAAAGTTGGTGTGTTTCACTAGATAACGTTTTTTGACACAGTTAAGTTGATTTTCAACTTTCAAAGCAATAATTGGCAAAGTAGGTAATAACAGACGCACGTGTCTATTCATCAGGTTAAGCTACGCTTGCCGGGGTTGGTCTGTGGATGGGTGACCATCTTTACATACCGAGACTCCTCCATGCCTCGGAAAGCACGCTAAGCCGTTGGTCCCGGCTGTCATTTGTGGATCTTTGACTGTCGTCACGGGTCGTCAGAATCCCGAAAGTCTGACAACCAGTCATACCAAACGGTACCGTGTTACCCAGTAACTGGGTTATGGAGGTCAGATAGGCAGTCGCTCCATGTAAAATATGAGTATTCAGCTGCACCAGTTAGATTGGAAGCTGACCCCAACATAGTTGGGAAAAGGCTGGGCAGATTGATTTTTCTATGCATTGGAGACATTTCAATGCACCTTAAGTACATATTAAGTATTTATTATTATTAAAACAACAGCTACGTAAACCTTCTTAATGACCCACAAGTAACAAGTAAAAGATACAAATATCAGTTCTCCGCAGTCATCCATCAGTGCTGTACTTCCGAGGGAGGCCAGATAGTTAGATAAAAATGATTATGCTCGCCTACTAGATCAAGATAATCGGTATATTGAGGTGATAGACGCGATCGGTATAAGCCGATCGGGTGCCCCTGCGCATGGTGTACAGGGTGCTACGAAGAGCTTGGACACTGTTAAGCAAGTACATTTATTGAGCGTAGATTTTTTTTCTTAATTTATTTACAAAATTCGAATAATTTTTTGTTTGACATTTCCTACAAATGAAACCTAGCTGGATCGATTTATCGCCCCCGAAACCCCCTGCATACTAAATTTCTTGAAAATCGTTGGAGCTGTTTCCGATATTCAGATTATACCTATAAATACATATAATCAATAAATTATAAATTTAACATATGCAAGAATTGCTCGTTTAAAGTTCGATTAAGGGAGATGGGAGAGCAGTAGTGACCCAGTCGTATAGACCCCGAGTTACGAGTAGGTCGTGAGTTCGAACCCAGACAGACGCTTTACTTTGATAATTTCATCACCACTGCACTCAAAACGGTGTAGAACAACGTCGTGAGGAAACTGTCTCAGAAATAAAAAAAAATGGTGACATGTGATGTCTATCAACCCGCACTAGGCCGGCGTGATGGATTAATGTTCACGCCCTATCATAGATAGGAAGTCTGTGTCCCAGCAGTGGGAACATACATAATTACAGCTGAAAGAGGCTCCGCCACTTCGGCCGGTACTATGTTTCCCGCATCCAGCGACTTTAACCGTCACAAGGTCATTTGGTCCACCTTGTGATGATAATTTCATTCTGTCAACAAATTTTTACCTTATTCAAAATCGATTAATTCCCAAAATCAGACCACCCTATATAAGAAGTTGCGGCTCACAGAAGATCCCGGTGTCGCGATACTGTCGCAGTGATAGATAATCTTTGAAATCGAACATCGTTCGACGGCTACACCTACTTAATGTGGCAGTCATTGGGCAAGCTTACCAAGCTCGGGCAAGCTTGGGCAAGCTTGCTCAGACTATATAGATTTCATTTCAGGTTGTGTAGGTTTTGAAGAAAACAGGATAATGTGACTTTACCTATCAAAAGTTATTTGTTGTTTCTTAGAAAAAGTCCTACATTAAACCATGAACATCGTTCTCAGTAAAGACAGTCTGAAGCCTGTACACCCAGCTGGTATATTTGTACAAACATTGGACTGCCCAATAATTAGGGTATGGGGTGAGAGGGCCATCACTCCGTCTAAAATATTAATTCAGTTGCATCACAGTAGGCCTAGACCAGACACATTTCTTTTAGCGTTCACGCCAAACGCTACGCTAAAATGTATGGGAAAGACACTACCTACCTGCGGAAAGGTTACGTCCGCGTCATGTCCTTTCCACGGGTAGTGTCATTCCCATACATTTTAGCGTAGCGTTTGGCGGGAACGCTAACAGAAATGTGTTTTGTCTCTAGGCCCTGGTCACATTGGAAGTCGACCTCAATGTACCAAAACTGTAGAAAGTTTAATAAATGATAATGTCCACAAAAGACAACCTTATTCTGAAGAAGAAAATCTGGACAATCAATCTTACCAAGGGGTATCTTATTACCAAGTGACTGGGCTGTGGAAGTCGGATGGGCAGTCGCTACATGTAAAATACTGGTATTCAGCGGCATTCGCTTAGACTAAAAGCCAACCTCAGCGTAGTTGTGAGAAGGCTAGGCAGATGATGAGTAGATGCTGTTGCAAGATCCCACTGATTCAATATTTCAAAGTCATCGAAAACCAGCATCGTTCCGTTGTACTATCCAATCAACCACATCGAATCGTCCCAATCGTAAAGACCGACAACTCAATCGGAATCGACACAAACTAATGACAAAACATATGTTTACGTCAAACGTCCAATGTATCCAAAATATAACAAATTTTGTATTACCACATTATTTCTATGCGATTTCAACGGCTATTTCTATATATTACGTCATCAAGAAACCATAACAAAACCACATTTTTATCAAACTCTTTACCATTCAAAAGTAAACTCTGTGTCGTTGTGCTAAGAGTGATGGTTTTTCTAAGGAGGTGTATAAATAATTTGGTAGTTTCTCAATAAGGTGCGCTGTCCATCACAATCGATTTGTCCCGAACCCGAGCAAAGCTACAAAAAAATTCAGATAGGACGTTCAATCAATATAATGACTTTATTTAACATTGACAATAAAATATAGCTGGTATTGTATGTGGTGTAGATGAGGAATAGGGTGGAGGACACTGTTGATGGCCGTCAGGATTCAGAAATGTTAGGTATCTGTTAATCTACAATTTAACCGTACTTACAAAACGCGATCTAACTTTAGTTCTAGCCCAAAGCTCGGACCCAGCTTTTGAATTTTCAACTTTATTTCAATTCTGTTAAAAATAATAATACAACAATGACAACTTAACACCGAACTTAGTTGTCAGTTTCAGTCAGTCAGTACAGTCACATTTTGCCAGTTGTTTTTAAGTCCCATGTAACAGGGGGCTAGCCTATTTTCTACAATCAACGGGGCAAAAATCCAGAAACCGGGCTGCTACTGAGTTATTCCAGATAGAAAAATACTACTATGTACTTTGTCCGATCTGGAATCGAACCCAGGACCACATGCTCAGTAGCACTTGTGACCACCGAAGAAGTCGAATAATAATAATTGACGAATATACCTACTTATAACAACCGGTACATCCACCCTACATAAAATTATTCAAAGCCCAATCCAGATGGGCCAGTATAAGCCGACAATACTGATCGACTGCCATAAACCATCGTATTGAGAGATCTGTCAGTCGCGAGACAATGGGTTCGATTCTAGTTTGATGCCAGATGACACGATTACTGCGTCGCGTAGCCTTAATTTGATTTATTAGAGGTGAGTGAAAATCCAATGAGTTGGTTTGAAGGATTCGTTTATCTTTCTAACCTTGGAATTAGTCTGGATATCGTCAATCCTGACATAGGTACCATGAATTGTTCCGCTGCTAGCAGTCCAAAAGTTTGAATTTAACCTCTAATTTTGTGAAAAGTCTAAAATACTGGTGGGTATAATCCGCGCGCGATGAGAATGGGATGGAACTTTGTCAAAGTAATTCGAAAATTACAAATAATTACACAATAACATTTAAAATAAAACTAGAGCAGAAATCAGTGATCCGTCATTTCCATCCCATTCTCATCGCGCGCGGATTGCTTGCCATTATTGTGGGAGGATTTGCCATAATCACCACGCTTGGCAGGCGAGTTGGCGATTGAAGTATGGTGATAAAATGTATAAAGAACGTTGGACTTGGTGAAGGCCGCAGGAATCAGCTGGATGCGAGAAGCACAGAACCGGTCGAAATGGCGGAGCGTGGGTGAGCCTATGTCCAGCAGTGGACGTCTTTAGGCTGAAATGATGATAATGATAGTAGGTACGCCATACAAAGTAGCTGTACGTGGGTAGCCGTCAAAATAGTAATCGGAATAGGATACCAAACCGAGGCCTGATTGTGTTAACTAGTGTGTTAGATTTCAGATGTGAAATTCATGAAAATAAGGAAAGTGGTTATTCATAGCAGTAATGTAAATAATCACGTTGGTATATTCATAACATAATTATGAATATATCAGCAAGAACCATAACTGATCCTCGTTCTAAACCGTATAAACGTCCCCCCCGAGTGGGTTCCCGCATTGTCGTTGCGGGGGGGCTCAGTAACCGTTGATTCCGGCCACGGTGAAGCCAAGAGGAACCCAAAGGTGGGGCCGCTCGTTAGGGCTTTTGCCTTCAAGCCATTGACGTAGCGGCCAAAAAGTAGGTTGCGGTGAGGTGCACCGCAACTGAGGTGGGCCGCGATGTCGAATGGGAGGCATCGCGGCTGAGGGTTACGGGCTGCGGTAGAGGAGGAGTGCCGGTGCTTCTGAGCAGCGCTCTTCCCTTCCGTGGCGTGGACGGGGCCGCCACCGTTTGATGGCGGCCGCTGTGGGGCCGCAGGGGAAGAGGAGTGTCGGTATAGCGTCAGCCGCTCTCCCTATCCCCTGCGGCCGAAAAGTGGTAGACGGGACGGCGCGTTGTGTTCCACACGCGCGCCGTCAAAGATGTCAGCAACCACCGGTGGGGTCCGCAAGGGCCGATGCCTGCCAGGGGTGCGGGTTTGTTCGAAAGAGATACCGTAGCCCCTGGCATACGGGCTACTGAGGGAACACGGGTGGGTTTTAGTCACTAAAAGTCTGACACGCCCTCCTGCTGTACTCAGCAGGAGAAGTCATTTGATGATTTCCCATCCAAAAAAAAAAAAAGAAACCTTCTAAACGATACTTTGAAACCACAAGTAATATTAGCTTCTGGTCGCTACTTCGTCTGCGTGAAATTTCGTCAAATCCCGTCACCCATTCGCGCCATCACTTCGTTTAGCGCTTTTTCTGACTTTTTTCTTTTTGCCCGGCTCATAAGGGTGGTACCGTGGTGAACCTGGAACCTTCAGCAAGGCCACTACTTCTAGAGCTTACCCCCTACATACAAACTTACAAACAAACAAGTTGTACATCTTCAGTATAGATGAATCTTTTGGTCACTAATTAATAAACAAAATTGACAAAACCAAAGTCTGAAATGAATCCTAATCACACATTCAAAATATCCGTATTCTAATCACTCGCTCACCTCTAAAATACACCCCTGAGAGCAAACCATTCAACACACAGACACACACAATGGTACAAAGAGCTCACATATGAGCCCCATTGGGCCATCATGGGCCATCACTCTATAGTCGTCGCGAGACAATCGGCAAATGATGACAGCTAATACCAAATGACGATTGGATGTAGTTGAGGTGGTTGTAGAAGGGACATGAAATGATAAGAAGAAGAATTGTGCCTATGGAGGGATAGATTCTGTGAGGACGTCTGTTGCAGAACAAAGATAAAAAAATGTAGCAGCGTTTGTTCGCAGCTTTGACAGTGAGAATCTTCTTGTTGTGACATAAAAATATATCATATGACGCATGGCAATGCTATAGATTCCCATTAGTGAAAGAATTTTCGTAATCATTTCAGTAGTCTCGAAGACTACCGCCTACACACAAAATCACAAATTTTACTGGCTGCGCCCCGAGGTTTTATCCGCATTATGATTTCGATCCCGTGGGAATATCGAAATGAAAAGTTTTCGTTGTATTAACCCAGGTCTTGGTCTACTCATGCACAAAATTTAATTCAGATGTAGCCGGTTTAGCAAACTCATTTTCTACTGCGTTGAAGTCAGTCATTAAAAAAATAAACTTTGATTGTGGACCCACCTGGGTCCAGAATCATGTGAACCCATGGTAACAGGTCACCCCCATCCTGTATTTAATTAATCTTTTATTTTACAGCATCGGAAAATGCATTAGTCGCTTTATAACGCAATGGATATTGTTGGACTGTCAAAATTAAACCATTCCTACTGTTAGCGTGTGACGCAGCTTACGTATTTATCCCGCAGGTCACCGTATCAATTTGAAAAAGTTACTCTATTTAAGGTTTTCTAAAATGACGTTCACTTGGTGGCAGCACTGAGACGTCAAGTCCGGGGACTGTCAAAAGTGTCAAAACGGGTACGGACTGAATGGTGAACGAATGAATGAAACGAATGAAATTCAACGACAGACATTTTCTTTCTTTTCAAAAAAAAATATGTTCATTGTCGAACTGGAACACCTCTTGTCAAAGTGGCGCTAACTGGTGGCCTGAAAATTCATAAAAACTCTAATTAAAAACTATTTCGGGCTTCTTTGATCTACAAATTACTACTGATACCTCCGTCATCATAGTGTCGTCATCAAACGAATCATCGAAGACATGACGTGTTGCTCACGCGTTTAATCTTTGGCATACCTCAGCATTGCACTCCAGGGCTGCGTCCATTAACGTAAGTGACTCTCAGTTCGATATGCAGACGTTTTTTGTCTGTCTACGTGATTGATAAAGAAATGGGAGGGATACGACACTTTTTACTACAAACTCTTCTATGCCATCATCATTATCCTAGCCAAACGACTTCGAATCTTCTGTTGACGAGTTAAGGCTTACATGGTTAGATGCTTTGAGGCTTTAAACTTTGCTAAAAACCAATCCTCCCTTACAATCTTTCGAACGCAATTTTTTTAAAGTGCTGTCGGCAATTTCTTTGCCATTTCAATTTCACTCTCATGAAGTTTCCAATAGAGTTGATTGTACGTTGCTTATAACTGTAAAATAAAGTTGGTTAATGAACAAATCATTCTATGGGCTTGTAAAGAAATTGTTTGCAAGTGTTTTGTGTGTTAATTTGTAAAATGGAAGATACAATGGATTGATTCTTATAGATTTTTCAATGAAAGATGTCATTCGGATGAACCTTAGCAAAAGACGTCTGATAGAAATATGTATATTATGTAGTTAAAAGGTGTGGTGTGTTGTGTTAAAGGTTGTTTTCCTGGGTTCGATTCCGGATCGGGCAATGGGTTATTGGGTTTTTCAATTTTGAATTTCTCAGTAGGAGCCTAGAGTCTGGAATTGTGCCCGATTGATGCCAATAAGCTCACCCATAATTACATAAGAAAACATAAGCAGCCTATAATGTTCCCACTACTGAGACACATGCCTCCTCTCTGTAAGAGGGAGTGGGCCATAATTCACCACTCGGATCCAGTGCGGCTTGGTAGTTGTCATAGGTCTTCGAGTTTTTGGTTCTAGGACATGCCGGTTTCCTCACGATGTTTTCCTTCACCGTTTGAGAGCAGTGGTGATGAAATAATTCACACAAAGGAAAGCGCCAATCAGGGTTGGAACCTACGACCCACAATTCGTCAGTCGCTGCCGATTCCACTGGGCCACCAATGCTATTGCCCCGTTACATGGGGCTTAAATATAATTGGTGAAATGCAAGTGTATAGGCACATCTCTGCCCAACCCTGTTGGGTAACAAGGCGTGTTGTTATGTTATAGATCTTACCACAAGATTTGGAAAACCACAGCAGCGTTAAGATATCACTGCAAACAAATACAAAAATACTACGAATATTTTAATTTGAGGTTTTTTATCGTCGCGAAACAAACGGTATCAAAGATTTCTCCACGAATAAACTTCAATAAGCCAGATACCCGATTATAATCCTCTTTTGAATAAAACTCACCAGACAAAGGGACATCATCGACAATAGACTTTTTTTTTGTTTGAACCTACAAGGAGGTTGACATTGCCATTGATATTTTAAAAAAAATCGTGGGAGTTGTAAACAGGTATCGATTGTGACTTTTGTCGGTTCTTGTTATATCGACTCTTTGACGGTTTTTTAGGGTTGGGATTTTTTATCGATATTTTTGTTTGGACCGAGTCAGATGTGAAATTGTTGCCTGAGATTTTGTTGGGATTTATCAGGCTGTACCATGGAGGGTTCATTTGTCATCCATGCTTAAGCTTGACTCATCCTACAATTTTTTTTCAATTTTCCATACATAACTAAATACAGGATAAAGACAAGTTGATCACAACACATACTGACGGATTCTATGGAAATTAAATTCGCATCTTAGATCATTGTGCTATAACATCGTTATTTCTCACAGTGTCAAAACATCTTGTTCATTGTTTGCAGTTTTCCAAGAGAGAGTTGCATCAAGTTCCTTACATTTAGTACAAGCCTTATTTAAACCCTATGGCAGCTTGGAACATGAGGCGAGTCGCTGCGCATTAACAAAATCACGTATCTGTGTGGGTGAGGTGTGGTACTGCGCAGGAGTAGCGCACTTCAGGGGGCGGTAAGTCCGTCAACGAAGATCCGGGCCTGTCCGAAAATTTTTTGAAACTTCGGAGTAAAACCTAAACTCGATTAATAATCTTCTCCGAACGGGCAAAAACACATCCGGAGTAGAGACAACTATTAAATCGTGGTGTCATTCATTCATAATGGACCCCAAAATAATCTTAGGTAGTTGATACAGAATAGCTAGAAAAGGGCGTAATTTTGGCCGACAATACGGATTTTGTGCCTAGGGAGTAGACCCCTAGAGCCACCATCAAATTTAAATCTAGCCCAACTGATTTAGACCTTCTAGAGCTCCAGAAATTCTTCTATAAAACTAGAAATGTTAAACACACAGTTCTGCGTACTGTTGTCAGTTACAGTTATAATATTGCCATCTTCAATTAATGTTGCTATCATCCAAACCAAAATAAAAGTCCCATTTATCAATAATTGTGAGTAGGTACTCAGAATTTCAATCTATAAACTGGAAGTAAACCGTCCATTATCGAAGTCATTTCATTGTGGAAGATCAAAAAAATGTAAAATCAATAATATATGCAATCGCTGTGATGATGCGCCTGTAAGCTGTAAAAGTTCAATCTCGGAAGCTGAGGACGTATTCTGAGATGTAAGATTGAAGATGATCACGAATCGAAAGAAATCTAAATGTTAGTTCCAGATACTCGCGAAGAAACGGCTTTAAATAATGATCTCCCACTTCAAACAGTAAATTATTACTTACTCGTTTGTCGATTTACTGCGATCTTCACCAATGAAGCAAAACACGTTCAGCACATCTAAATTGCGTTCAAGACTTGTCAGTGTCAAAATTATTATTATATGTCACTTTTTACGCGTTTTATAAATGAGAATGGTGTTTAGTTTATTTGGTAGATTCCGCTCTTTGTACCTGAAATAATGGAAGGCAGACTAAGATAAGAGATCAATAGTTGAGTAAAAATGATGTTCTTTGAATTAAAATTTGTATTTTGTTTTAGCTTGCTCGACTTTTCCACTCCCTTCATTTAGTTGCCTTAGTAAAAATTATTAAGCTTCTTTCAAATCAGTTCAACTTTCTTTAAAAGTATCCTACCTCGTAATTTTTCTGGTTATCAATTCCACCATTTCCATAATAAAGTTCGTTCTCACTTTGATCAGAATACGGCAACCGCCACAGCGGCGGCAAGCGTGCGCAGGCGCTCTTTAATTTGTAAATTGAGCCGCGCCGCTAGCGCCATCTATTAGGCGCACCGGCCACTCAGCTACTGTGCCACCTTCAGTCATTATGTTTTGTTGATTTATTTTACATTTGTTTCATTGCTAATGTTGATGGGAATTGATGTTTGATTCATATTCAGGATGTTCGTTTTGAAGTTGATGTGATACTTTATTTTCTAGAGCTCTCCTAAATTGGTTTTTCTGGGGCTTTTAGTACTTTTCTTTACTCTAGGACATAAGTACGTAGGATTTTTTGTAATGTTTCTCTTGAAATGTACGCACGGCTACACATCAAGCTATACATTTCCAGTTTACGCTGATCTCGCACTGTACGGAAATCCAATACAATGCGAATCAGTGTATACTGGAAATGTATAGCTTGATGTGTAGCCGTATGTACGAACAGTTATAAAACCGTTAGGAATTAAAATCTGGAAACAGCTCTTATCTTTTAGGATGATGATAATTTTTCTCGTTTTTTTTTTTTTTTAAATTTTGTTGACGTGCTTAATAATGAATAAGACCAGCGTTGGGCTCTGTTTCCAATAGGGTCGTAGCATTATGCTGATTGAGGGCCGTTTTGCGTAGATGGACGTATATTTTACAACAACTTGTTCTTTTTTCTTTTAGTGCACTTTATCTGCGTCATGTTTACCGCAAATAAACTCTCAACTTCTTAATCTTCTTTCCTTCTTACCATTACCATTATTATTGTCAGCTTCTTGTTACCACATTTAAAAACAAGCGAAGTGTCGATTTTCAATATCCTACCAGCGCCTACCAATTACCATTCATAAAAATAAACATAAGTAGTCAATAAAATCACAACTTTACCTTCACTATACCGATACCGATTATAACTCGATTTAAATAGTAATAACATACGATTGTAAATCGAGTGGAACGAGCATCGATGCCGCCTTTGATGAACACCGATGAATCGAATTAACTTATTTTAACGTGGTGGTGCACTGAAGTGTAACCATGGTAGTTAGTTCTTGGTGGAAATTAGACGTTTTATTTGAAAGCATTGCTTGTGATGTTTTTTTTTTCAAAATCCTTACGTAAGTCATTTATTCAAACAAGGCTGATAGTCAGCACTTTTGAAACGTCAAAATTACATAATACCGTTCTACAAAACACCCACCCTTCTCCACTTCCTAGTGCTTTAGCTGGGAAGAAGAAGTTGCGCAAAAAACTCCCCAGCAGTACAGCTGTCTGTTAAGTTAGAAGAACTTGATTCTACACAATAGTAGGTAAGTACCTAATTAACATTATTACACACAAACATAAAATTGGATTATTTGCCACATGTCAGCTAGCACACGCCAATATAGTAACATTATCATGCGTCTAGATCACTAGATTCTGCTTGTAACTTTGGCCATGTGAAATGACTTGTTTTGACATAAAATATATCCTATGACAATACTGTAGCATCCCATTAGTGAAATATTTTTTGGAATCAGATCAGTATCTAAATACTGCCGAAGATTACCTTCTTCTTACAAACTCAATTTTTTTACCTCTTTCATATTAATATAGATACTATAGATAGTTGGCGATGACGGGAGCAGGAGGTTAGGAGTAAATTACTCCTAACTTACTAATACTTCATTAGTTTTTTATCATACTTAATATTTGTATGTCACTTACTGCGACAAGATTTTACATGGACAACACCTGCAACAAAAAAAGTCACACCTACCATGTACAGCAGCAGGTCAAGCTATCCCAAACTGTCAAATTTTCTCAATTGAACATAAACCTTATTCCTTTGTAATAAAGTTGAAAAACTATCAAATAAATTTGACAGATTGGAGTAGCTTGATGTGCTGGCCTCTGTACATTTGATTCGAAAGTTTTTACTAAGAGATGTTTAGACTTTCCGATTTATAGTCTAGTAGGTGGCGAAGGCATTGGTAATGGCCATTATGGGCATTGTTTACATACATACACACACACATAGGTACCTGCAACATATACGCATAAACACACATAGTTACGTTTCAAGCTTCAGTATAGGTTTGTCTACTTTGTGGTTTGGGCGCTGTTGACAAAAATATATAATAAATTAATTGTGACTTACTTGAATGAAATCTATTCAATGCGGTACAAATATAGTATCAATAATGTGTACCTACTACCCATAGGTACTGCAACAAACTCAATCACGAGAAAAATTAACAAATCGAATGGATATTGCATATCATTACAAACAGTATCAGTGTATTATTACCTCAATAATCGACATAAGATCACATAAAATAAACTTTATCCAATAAACGAAAACCCAAACACTTAAAAATCAACCCAATCACATGCACACAAAATCGAAATTCAAAAAATCCGAATCAAATTCATAAGAGTTTTTGATTTCAGAATTGGATGTATAAATCTAAAAGTAGGAGAGAGATGGAAACAAAGTTTTTTGATAAGAGTGAAAGTGATGCAAGATTAGTAAGACCGGTAGCTGAATGCTTGCAATTATAGTGATCATGGTGCCAAGGCAATTTCCTTCGTATTTCTATCGTGGTCTTAATTAGGTAGTTTTGCTAATCGAATCGTATGCGGTGGTCTGTCGTCATTATTTTGATTATTCCGAGTGCGATTCGCTAATAGAGAATGAGATTGGGATCCTTGTGTGCTATTTTTATCGTACCTATAGACAATGTGGGTTGTAAAGTGTGGGATTTTCTTTTGTTTTTGTTTTAGATAGACCTTTATTTTCACTATGTTTACTATTTAGATGTTTTTTTTTTAACAGTATCAGCCTGCATGGCAGGCTTATTATTCGATCCACATGAATTTATTCGCCGAAACCGGGCAAATTGACACTTTTAAATAATGTATTATTTTCTGTAGGCGATTCGTCAACTCCAGGAATTATACGTATTGAAGTGAAAACTTCTGTAGGCGCGTTGAACACTTTTTGGGTGAAAAAAATCATGGAACTGGCGCCATCGTCACCGAACGGTTTCCATGAGCTATATACGTGTATACTGTGGTGTATGTATGGGTGAACGAGCACACGGATGAGTCGCGCGTTGATGTCTTTTGGAAAAGTCCCTTTCTTTCATTAGGAAATTCATATTTTTTTATTCGTTTCTTTCCCTTTGTATAGGTATACACACGTAATTGTTCAAGTTTTCACTTCTGTTGGCACTCCCGGAGTGCCACTGTTTTTTGGCGGTTGGCACGTTATCAACATTATGCAATATAGTTAGAAAATTGTATTTTCTTACTACATGATAGGAGAAAATCGAAACGATGTTAGGTACTTACTGTAAGGCTGCCCTCTCAAAAATGCAGATGAAACCACTTTTCGTCGGCATTTACAAATAAATTACATTTGAAAAAATAGTTAGTAATCTACATAATATGATACGTCATTTAGTTTAGGTATAACTTTTCTATGGGTATATATAACTTTTCAAATAATAAGAAAAAAAAAAAACATCAAATCACCTCCAAATCGTTGATGTGAAACCATTTTATTCTTTAATTTTTTAACAAAAGAGTTAAAAAAATGTCTACTGCTTTGCAGTACAAAGGAAAATGATTTGATTTTGTTACTTTTTACAAATATGCATTATTTTTGTTATAATAAATTAAAAATGCGACCGATTAAAGACTGCACGGCTACATCAGCCCGCACTCGCCCACAAATTTAATGCGCCCAAATGCTGAAGGTCATTGGCGTGTACGCAAGCCTTAAATTGAAAAACCGGACGGGCTCCCATCTATTTGAGGGGGAAAGAAAAGAAAGAGAAAGAGAAATGAGTTTTTATTTGCTGAATTTCTTGCCTATTAGAAATCAGGATTGACCGTTTTGATTTATCCAACTATGTGAAGGGACACTCATCCCTTCTTCTCATGCGAGTAGGCATACTACAGAACGCCACGTACTGGATCGTTGCAGGTGTTCGTTCTCTAGTTTTTTTACTCCAAAAGGAAAACCTTCGTTTATGTTTTCACAACCATTCGATAAGCTTCCATATCGAATCGAGCATCAATCAATGTTATTGTAGGAGTCCTATATTCACAAATCCAAAACCCTAAGCTATTGTCGGTTTAAATCAAATAGACGACCGCTATTTTTCCGACAGCTGTTTACTTTCGAGAGCAAGGCAAATCAGGTTATCGAAATGTGTCATCGTCGATACGATAGCCTGTCGAATGGTTGTGAATAGTGATGCAGGTGATACACACACGCCGGAAAAACACTGACATTATTTTTTTTTTATTTTTTCTAATCATAATGGACTATGCTCGGAGTTTCCCTGTGTGATCGAATCAGGAATGAAGATATTCGCAAGAGAACCTAAGTAACCGACATAGCCCGAAGAATTGCCAAAATTAAGTGGCAGTGGGCAGGGTACATTGCTCGCAGAACAGATGGCCGATGGGGCCGGAAGGTTCTAGAGTAGCGACCGCGTTCCGGAAGACGTAGTGTTGGAAAGCCTCCCAAAACATGGACCGATAACCTTGTGAAGGCCGCAGGAATCCGCTGGATGCAGGAAGTGCAGAACCGGTAGAAGTGGAGGAGCTTGGGGAGACCTATGTCCAGCAGTGGACGTCTCTCGGCTGAAATGATGTTGATGATGAGTATTCTAGAACAAAGAACGTCAGACTATCAGTAGGTATATCTATTGCCAGAAGCAGAAAATTATCAGAATATTATGCTAACAACTAACTGCTCGTCATTCTGACCTCTATTATCCAATTATGAGGATACACTCGTCAGGTACCTATCGTACTAACAACAACAAGTACATCAAATTCCTTGCACTAAGTACCACAAGTCAACGCCCTCACTTACGTCAACCCTATCCGCGCCGCCCGAAAAAAACAATATTCAAAACTTTAAAACTCATCTTTTATACCACATCACGCAAACTGGAATCTTGTTCATCTAAAACAATGGTAAGAACACGACTGTGGACACTTTAGATTAAACCAACCGATAAATATATTATGGCGTACTAGCTTTTGCCCTCGGTTGCGCCTCCGTGGACGTCGGAAATGAACCCACGGGAACATACTAACAATTTAAAACTATTCTGTATGTTAATATATTTTGTGAACTATATGTGTGCCAAATTTCATACATATCTGTTCAGCCGTTTTTACGTTATTGAGTAACAAACATCCAAACGCACAAACAATCACGTTTGTAATATTAGTAGGATAGGATTTTATTTAAATTTATGTCTTATTCTCATTTTCTGGGAATTTATTAATCGGCTAATATGAATTCCGTTTGTGTTTTACAACGTTGAGAGAGGAATCTGATATGTTATTGTGTTTTTTTTTGTTATCGCTTTATGGCTTGTATTGATTTACTTAAGTGTTAGTTTTGCAGTTGTTTGTGATAAATGGGCGATTAATTTTTGTGTTTGTGTAAGGATTATTCATGCTGCTATGTCGGTTTTGAGTGCAAAATCTTGTTAACTCGGAAAAAGTGTGACTAAACACGAATATCCAACCAATATCTATCTATATAAATAAAAAGACAAGTCCTGACTGACTGATTGACTGACTCATCAACGCCCAGCCTAAATCCTTGGACCTAGAAAGCTGTAATTTTGCACAGAGGTTCCCTTTATAGTGTAAACAAGGAACAAGGAGGGATTTTTTGATATTCAACCCCTAAGGGAGTTAATTAAGGGATGAAAATTCCGCGCGGGCAAAGCCGCTGGCAAAAGCTAGTGTACTATAAATGTGAAAGTTTGTATATTTACATGTTTGTTACTCAATCATGCAAAAACGACTGAACGGATTTGCGTAAAATTTGGCCCACAGGTAGTTTATAACCTAGATAAACACGTATAATACTTTCATCCCGGTAGTACGTTCCCGTGGAATAATTTTCGACCACCACGAGGGTGAAGCCGCTGGCAACAGCTAGTATTGTATAAAGTAAGTAATGTTTATTTATTTTGCAAATGTGTTGATAGGAGAAATGGTAAGTTGTCTTTCTTCCTGAGAATTAATGTTTACCTGTCCAAAGCTCGATTTCAAAGAAATGTTTTTCTAATTTAATTTAAAAAGATATTTAAAACGATGCATACCATTTAATACTTCACTGTTTCTCGGACAAGCCGCCTCTATAAAGGCAGTGTTCACTCATTTGTCAAACCGTGTGGATATTTATTTATCACAGACCCTCCGCGAGTAAGAAATACCTGACTATAAAACCATTTATTTTCCATTAAAAAACTATACACACAACCCTATTTGGACGCCAATACGATCTAATTTTCAGTAACAGAATGACTTTTTAAACGCAAAAGTTATCTTTAAGATTGGTTATTTATTCACGTGACAATCTTTTATTTACTTTAAAAAAATATAACTTTAATCCTTATGGCCTTACCAATAAGCACTCCTTTTGTTTTTTTTTGTAAATTAAATAGTTTAGTAAGTTTTGTCAAACGTAAATAAATTTAAAATCTATATGCGGGTCGTTTGGACCGGGCCACTGTTTTTAAGTGTTAATAGATTACAACCTTTTTAGATTTTTTGTATTTTATGGCTTCATCCTTTACGGGTTATTAGTCGTTTATAATAATTTATTTTCTGACTATTGGTCTGATAAGAAATCTAATTTTTTTTTTTAGAAAAATCTTTATCATAGATGTCAGTGAATTTTTGAGTGGCAAACAGAATCTAAGAACTTTGCTGAGTTGCTATACATCTTAAAAACCTCTTTTTAACCGACAGCGCTACAGCAAAGACAGGGTTATGTTAAAAAACAAAACCCTGTCTTTCGTAAAAACGCCTATCTAAGTATCTTTGTAAAATATAGGCTTTTACTATCACATGCATAATACACTCTTTACATACCAAGACCATGTCTTGAAACCCACGTTGGTCCCGGCTGTCATTCGTGGATCTTTGACAGTCGTTACGGGTCGTTGGAAGCCCGAAAGTCTGACAACCAGTCTTACCAAGGGGTATCTTATTACCCAGTAACTGGAATGTGGAGTTCAGATAGACAGTCGTTCCATGTAGAATACTTAGAACCTTTTTTTTTTTTTTTTTGATTACGGGGGGAAATCCTCATGGATGTCCTCCGCCCCGGGGAGGGCGGAGGGGTCTGTCAGACTCTTACTGACTAAAACCACCCCGGTGTTCCGTCTCTCACTTACGCCGGGGACCACGGGAACTAATAAGTCTTCCGCGATCCCCGGCTAGTGCCGGCCCGCCTATGCGGGCCACCTCGCGATAGGGAGAATACTTAGACGCTAAACCAACCCCAACACAGTTGGGAAAAGAGTGGAGAAAAATGAGATGTGATATAGATAGTCATCAGACTATCAATGTCACTTCAAATTTTTCTCTATTCTCTCTCTTAACATTTTTACATAAACGTGAAGAGAGTACTACAGATACCAATCCGTATGCAGTGTATACTACTACAAACAAAACGGATTAGCGTCCTAAATAGCCCATGCCAATTCAATGCCAATAAACGTCAAAGTAAATATTTCAAATACCATAATCTACACATTTACCGGCTTCCATTCCAACATAAATCCTCAAACGACAATAACCTCTCAAAAGCCTTCATAATACAATTTCTTGTTCATTTTCTTTGTAGCATAATGCTCGAATGTTAATCAATCCTGGCACAATAGTTGTACAAACTAATAGCGGGCATAAAGCATAGACAAAGGATAAAGAGCGAGCGGTTTGACCACACGACGACCGACCACAGACTGGAAACCATAGACGTAGAGTTTCATAGAAGGTATCTAATTTAGATATTGATTGTTGAAGTGGATATATTCATGCTTTCCACTAAGATACACATTAAATGTAAAAATTGGTGATGTCCTACAGAAAGGTCAAGTGCGTAGTATTCGCAACCGGTGTGCGTGTATGAGCTAAATGTATGAACCTAAACGAGGCAAAAAGAGTATTTATGGATGATAGCAAGTGGCGTTCTCTAGTGTCTGTCTACTTTATTTGGAAAAATATTGATAGAAATCACAACCATTATTTGCGGTCGATTAGAAGATTTATAGAATATGTTTTAGTTAAAGTCAATTTATAGTTTTTTTACCTCTATTGTTATAATTTAGTAAAGTAATGTTTTTTTGTTCAAATTAGTATCATTTAATTAAGTAATGTTAAAATGTAACAGCATTAAAGGCTTATTTTACTTTATTTCTTTTAAAAGATTTTTACCGAAAATGTCTTCACAACCTAAAAGCAACAAGGACAACTGTTTGTTCTGAACAAAAATCAAATTCATAACCCTTTCCGCAGAAAGCAAGACACCAATGCATCCATAAGACAGTTTTTACCAGAATGTAAGCATCAAGCAGTCGAGTTTTAGTCCAAAACTACCGCAGCGAAATTTTTTCTCGCACTAACAAGTGCGAGAATTTTTTTTAACCGAACAGTGTGTTTTTTCGACGCGTTTTGATGCACTTTTTGGATTGTTGCACAGCTGGATTCTAAATGCTCGGTTCAACACCGGGAGTTGAAAATCCAGAGCGTCATAAAATCCAGTGCGTCATAAAATTCCACCGCGATATTTTTACGTATTAACAGAGACACTGTACAAAGTCGAACTTCTAAGTGTTTGTCTAAAACTCAATTCCAAGCAAATAAAGTAATACACCAGAGCGGGCTAACTGCGTTATTACGCAGTGACATAGGGCATTCATATTGACAGTTCAACAATATTCATTGTTTTAAACTTAAGAAGCAATGTATTAGCAGTTTCTTCGGATTGTTATTGAAAGTGTGTTACGCAATTGTGCTGGAAGATGATTCAATCATCATACATCGTATCACATCGTATTAATGCGTGTTCTTTAGTTCCTGCCTACCCTATGAGAAAAAGGCGAGCGTTTATGTATGTATACAGAGTGGCAGGGACACCGACGCGCAAATTAAAATCATGAATTCAGCACATGGTTCTAGACAACTAGTCGTCGGTCATAAAAAAATCGCTGCTTCAGAGAATAAGTAAGAAGTAGTAATAAATAAGTGCAATATCATTTATTTTTTTCAAATAACCGACGATAAATTTCAACGCTGAAGCATTGAAGAATCGTAATTACTGACTCCATGTTAACAGTTTGCGCGTCGATGTACCTGCCACCCTGTATACAGGATACATTTTTAACCAGTGCGCAAACTATAAGCATGAATTCAACTTATCATTCTAGACCCCTTAGCGTAGAATTTTTTGCTGGATATACAAAAAAATAACCGGCTGTTCCATACATTTTGATCGCATAGGTACCTATTGCACTTTTCTATGAAACAGCTGATTTCTTTTTGTATAAACGACGATATATTTGTACGCTAGGGGGTCTATATGCTGAATTCATGGCTATGGCGACATGGACAGTGCGATTGTCGCAACCCAGTGCTGGGCACGCCACGATTGCGGCGGTAAGTCCCCTCTTTGAGGAGTGACTTGAGAGGCGGCATGGCGTCCTCACCTTCCACCTGACGCAGGTCCTCACTGGACACGGTTGTTTCGGGAGGTTCCTGTTTCGGATAAGGCGGGAGGAAACGCTCGGGTGTTTCCACTGAGAAGATCGCCCTGAGGACATGGTGGAGCACACGGTGGCGGTCTGCTCGGCTTGGGCGGAGCACCGCCATGTCCTCGTGGAGGCGATCAGCGGCGGCGATCTCTCGCGTCCGGCCCTGGTCCAGGCCATGGTGCGGAGCGAGAGTGCATGGGTAGCCGTCACCTCCTTCAGCGAAGCAGTGATGCTCGCGAAGAGGGAGGCGGCGCCCATGAGGGAGAGGTAGTCTATGCGCCCTCACGACCCTAGCCACCGCAGGAGACGGAGACGCCCTGGGCGTCGGGAATCCCAGGCCGATTTCCGGCCACCGTAGGCATGAGCTTGCGGACGGCGAGTAATGGGTAGCTCGCTGTCCGGTAAGGACCAAGCCCAAGTCGATGGCGCGTTGTGTTCCACGCGCGCCTCAAACAAATGTCAGCACAAAGTGACGCGGCCCGCAAGGGCCGACGCCTGCCAGGGGTGCGGGTTTGTTCGACAGAGATACCGCAGCACCTGGCATACAGCCTACTGAGGGAACATGGGTGGGTTTTAGTCTGTAAAAGTCTGACACGCCCTCCTGCTCCACCCAGAGCGGGAGAAGTTACTTGGTGATTTCCCACCCAAAAAATTAATAAAAAATATGGTTACGGTTTGCGCACTAGTTAAATTTTTATCCTGTATGAATGTAAAGTAATTTTACCAGCAAACTTGCTCTACGTAACTTTTCAAAGCTTTATTTTCAAAAGATCCCAGAAACTAATTTATGCACATATCTAGCAGTTCCACGTGCATCCAGTGACATTAATATGTAACTTCTCTATACGATGCAGGCGTGGGTGTCATTCCGGGAATAAGACGCGAGCAAAACCGGGCATAACTAATAACTTGTCGCGAATATAACATACATCTTAATCTATATCGTGATGTATATATGTGGGGAAGGAGTTGCTTTTGTTTGTACATAGGTGTAGAAGTCTGGCTTTGTAACGTGACTTCGCTCTCGTGGAGGACAGAAATAACCCTACAGGAACGTATTACTGGGATCAAAATTATGCTATGTCAGGTCATGGTCTACCTGTGTGCTAAATATTATCGAAACCTGCTTTGCCGTTCAGGCGTGAAAGGGTAACACACAGACTGAGTTTTATTTTGTATTTCTTACTAGCTTTTTCCAGCACCCGCGTGAGGTCAAAACATATCCCATGGGAACGTATTTCTGGGATAAAAAATATGCTATGTTATAATGCAGGTTATAAACTATATGTTACTGACTAAAACCCATCCTTGTTCTCTCAGTAGCCTGTGTGCCAGGGGCGGCGATATCTCTTTCGAACAACCCGCACCCCTGGATGCTTTCACACCTTCGGTTGATAAGTAGGATCTTCGTGGAAGAGCTTGATCTGTAGAAGTACTGCTATTCCATCGCTATTTCATGTGTTTTTGAGTTTAATTGGAAAATGTGGAATTATACAGTAATAAATATTTTATAGTTTTTCTGTAAGGTTACGAATAGGCCTCCAAAATCAAAATCAAATTATTTTATTTCACATAAACCTAGATGGGCACATAAGAAACGTTGGAAGCTAGGTGCACGGCTCCAATTGGTCATTTCCTATGACGAAGAGCCGGAGAATCTCCACGGTTACTCTTTAAAAAATAATTTGCTTATACAATGTTTTCAAATTACAGTGTTAATAGGTATGGGAGGACAGTGCAGGTCTGTTAACAAGTAACAGGTATTTAATAAATTAGTTTACAAATCTAATGTCTACAAGGCTTCCCCAGGTCGATGTCCAGCAGTAGACGTCTTTCTGCTGAAATGGTTAATGACGAGTACAAATCGGCATCCTTCTTGGTATCTTATCTTATTCGCTATCTGAAGTACTTAAAATGTTTTAAATTTTCTCGCAAAACTTGGATTAAATATGATTGAAAAAACCTTGTAGACAGTAAAATGATCCCCTATCTGCGACATCTTATTGAGGTACTGGCGATATCGGTACGGAAGGCAGATGGACATTCTGGGCTGAAGAACGTTTTACCAAACTATCGTATCGCAAATTAATATGAAAAGTATTGTACTAATTTGTTTTTCTCTTACTTATATAATGTTTCGAATTGTATGCGAACAGTATAAATGTCGTGCTACCAGAGTACGCCAAACATATATTTGAGTATTGCCTCTCGTGTAATCTTTTTTAATATTAACTTTGACTATTGATTGTAATACTCATTGGAAGGTTCCCAAAAAAACTACAGTCAAACCTACTAAATCTTCCTAAATACCAATAAATCTTACGTTATTCGGTGAAAACCCATATAACAACCCTTTCTTTAGCCATAATACAAGCACGTACGGTTTCCAATGTACCTGGAGGTCAGTCGGAGGCCTTCCGAGAACGAATGAGCCTCCGATGGAGTCGAGTGATACTCCTCATCTCGATGTCAACGTCACGTAGAGAGGTGCACGAACTACTCTCTGCAGGTTTTTGATTTTTTGTTTTAGTTCAATTGTTCTTTTTTGAAGTTTAATTAGGTAGGTTTTTTTAATTTGATGAGCGATTGCTTTTTTTACTCGTAGGTTTTATGAAAGGGAAATAAATCTGTTGGTAGCAGATTTCTTGCTAAAATAATGACTGTGGTGGACATTATATTCGTACTTTATCTAACTAATCTTAAATAAAGTATTGAATTCATTTGAAATTCCGCTCTTTTTCTGTCGTCATCGTGCCATGGTTGCTGTGGTCCAGTCTGCAAGGTTGCCTACTGGGTTAGTGCCTAGGGTGCATCAAGCGTACCTATATCTGATATTGTGATCTTCATTTCAGCATCCTAATTTAGCCATCTATATTTCAAATTTTCATCTTTACATACCAAAGGGTGTGTAAAGTGGTATGTAAAGATGGAAGTTGTGCCTCGGATAGCACGTTAAGCAGTTGGTCTTGGCTGTCATTCGTGGATCTTTGACAGTCGTTACGGGTCGTCTGAAGCCCAAAATGCTGACAACCAGTCTTACCAAGGAGTACCGTGGTACACAGTTACTGGGTTGTGGAAGTCAGATAGTCGCTCTATGTAAAATACTGGTGTTCAGATCCGGTTACATTGGAAGACGATCCCAACGTAGGAAAAGGCTAGGCCGATGATGATGATTTCTAATATATGTCATTGCTGTCAACGTTAGTCGAAGAACACGGCCGTAATAAAATAACGCGGGATTATGGCGATGCAGGTGATGCAGGTAGGTATGAACTTACCTACCTGCAACCGAAGTCGGCCTTCGAAGATTATTATTTGAATCGAATCTATAGGTAATAAGGCAGTCCCATTGTTTTGTTTTATTTGTTGCATTCAAAAACATTTGTTATTCGCGTTGTTTCATCGGAATGTATTTATAAGATATCTTTCCGATCGGTAGAACTTGCTACCGAACCCGTCGAACTTACAAAATAATTTGCAGTCTCAAAAAAATATTCAGTATGATTTTGAACTTAACCCTATTGACTTAAAATCTATAGTCTGCTCTAAGAACAGCAAATCAAATCGTGTAATAAATATTTTTAATATTTTTTTCCATTCGAACGCGCGCTGCTCATTCGGCCATGTTCGAACGCGTCAATCGAATTCGAATTTCAAATTTAAATGTGTCAATTCAACACAGGTTTTCTGATATAGGAATTAGATTATTTGAAACGTATCTTTAAACATACCTTCGATTTTGAATGAATGAAGATGATTCTACCTAAGTTTCGTCACCATCTTTTTTAATGACCTGACAACTAAAACAATAAGCAAAGAGATAAGGACGGTGAACCTACCATATAAATAATAAGTTCTTAATAAAAATAAAAATAAAACGAAAAAAAACAGAAAGACCAACAAAGTTACAGAGCCAATAATCTGCAATTTCTTCCATATTGCACTCACCGATGAAATAATATTCATCCAAATAAAATGCAACTCTAACAAACGATCACAAATAAAATTTAATTACCCAAACATATATAGAAACGCAATAACCATTTAACAAAACAAAAAGCGACCATAATCGGAAACGCATTGGGGACATCACTGCAAAACAAAATGCAGCCAAGTGCGAGTTGGGCTCGCATACGAACGGTTCCGTACCACAGTACAATATTGAACGCTAGATATTTTTGTCTTTATTAATTGGACGTCCACAAGGACGTAATGATATCGCGGTGGGATCAATTCGCGCAATGGATTCTCAACGCACTGCAAACCTCCGTGAGTTGAAAATCTAACCGTGTGTATTTTCAACACGTTAGGATACACTCGTCGAATCCGACTCGGCTGGGCAGCGATCGGGAAGCTTCGCAATATCTTCTCGTCCCACATACCGCAGTGTCTCAAGACGAAAGTCTTTGACCAGTGCGTGTTGCCAGTGATGACATATGGAACCGAAACGTGGTCGCTCACAATGGGCCTCATAAGAAGGCTTAACGTCACCCAAAGGGCGATGGAAAAGGCTATGCTTGGAGTTTCCCTGCGTGATCGAATCAGGAATGAAGAGATCCGCAGGAGAACCAAGGTAACCGACATAGCCCGAAGAATAGCCAAACTTAAGTGGCAGTGGGCAGGGCACATTGCTCGCAGAACAGATGGCCGATGGGGCCGAAAAGTTCTAGAGTGGAAACGTAAAGTTGGAAGGCCTCCCATAAGGTGGAAAGATGACCTTGTGAGGGCCGCGGGAGCCCGCTGGATGCGAGAAGCACAGAACTGGTCGAAGTGTCAGAGCTTGGGGGAGGCCTATGTCAAGCAGTGGACGTCTTTCGGCTGAAATTATGATGATGATGAGGATACACTCTGTTCGAACTCCTGGCGCAATTCTCGCGAGAAAATCTTACCGCAATTTTATTACGTCTGTGTGAGCATCGACTAAGATCGCGCAAAACCCACCAAAAAATCATGTTTCCGTATGATTTTTAACTTTATTGTAATATTGATTACTTGTTGTAATAGCGGCGATAGTAGTACATCAAACTCTGCCCAAAAAAGTGTCTACCTATTACGGTTCAAAAGATACAGACGGACAGCGGGGCTTAGTAGTAGGGTCCCGTTGGCACCATTTCAGTACGGAACCCAAAAAAAGAAAAGAAAAAATCGTTTTTTTCCAATATCGCAGCAGCGGGTCGGCCATCCATATTGTGACTTGACAACAAAAAATAGGGACACCCAATGCTTTAACTGAAGAAGACATACATTAACCCGGCAATAATTATAATTCAAAGTGGACATTACTGTTTGTAGCTGGCTGAAGTTATAAGAGGGAGCGGGGAGACTATTTATTGAAATTGTGACATAGTCACAGTTTTTTTGAAAGAGGAATTTTAAAAAAGAAAAAAAGAGCAAGTTAGTAAATCGTTTATTTTTCAAATATGGGTACAGAACATAGTGATAAATTGATAACAGATAGCTTTAGCCATATTTAAGCAACAGGCATGCAAATGTTTTAGTTTGACGCTAAAACAATGAAAATTAGTAGATATAGGCAAGGTAGATGGGAAAAGACCTCGTGGACGCAGCCCAATACGATGGTCTGACCAGATCCGCATCGCCCTTGACTCCACAGTGTACAGCGGCCTTCACACAGCTAGAGACAAAGACAGATAAAGAAAGATCATCCGAGAGAAGGTGATACTGAAGGGAGGTCACGACCCTCAGCATTGAGGAATACGACGCAAGGAGAGAGGAGAAGATATATTGAAGAGTTTTTAAATCACAACTCAAATAGATCACTACCACACGATGTATGTTCACAAAATTCTTAACAACAGAACTTTTAAAACAATAAAAACATTTTTATAACAACGTCATAATCAACTACATGGGAGCATTATTTTATGAAAGCAGAGTCCCAGGTATACCAGAAAGAAAGTAACCTTCACTATTAGTGTACAGAACAGTTTAAAAGTTTTCAACTCGTGAAACGATAGTAGCTAGATATCAAACAGAATACAGCTGAATAGCAGTATTTTACATGGAGCGACTGCCTTTCTGACCTCCACAACCCAGTTTATTTGGTAATACCATAACCCTTGGTAAGACTGGTTGACAGACTTTCGGGCGTCAGACGTAATGTCCGTAATGACTGCCGAAGATCTATTAATTAATGGATAATATGGTACTATTTGGAGTATCGCAAAACAAATGACCTAGGGGGCCAAAAGGTTCTGGAGTGGCGACCGCGTACTGGAAGACGTAGCGTTGGAAGGCCGCGGGAATCCACGGGCTGCGAGAAGCACAAAATCTGTCGAGGTGACGGTGCATAGTGGAGGCCGATCTCCAGTAGTGGACGTCTTTCGGCTGAAATGATGATGATGATTTTAAGTACATATATATTGAAAATTAATAAATGATCATCCGCTCTCTCATCCCTTGCACCATCCCCCGAAGGTCATTTAAGCTACAAACTGACGATTATTGCCTGAATGTGATATTGATGTTGTATTTGGTAATTTGTATTTCGCAATTTATTTTTAAAACTGTTTTAAATGTAAAGTTATGGACGAACATAAGTTTGTAAGGAGACGCGACAATTTTCTTATGGACCTTTTTGTGATAATGTCTTGTACTTATGTTTTCAGTTAATTGTGTTTATAACTTAATTATTTGTGTTGTTTTTGCTATAGTGGTATTTTTATGATTTGATGGTGTTTGGTGTATGTTCTTTATTATAATGCTCAATAAGATTGTTAACGCACTTTTTGATGGACTTTGTTTACCTAAGGAATTGATTTTGTTGACCTTTGTAGTAACAGAGGTACAGTATACCATGTACTATTTTTTATTTTAATATTGCATTCCCTATTTCAAAAAGAGAAGAAGGCGCAAAGACTCCCAAAGTATATGGACAGGGTAATTCTTGGAGTTACCCTACGCGATTGAATTAGTAATATAGAGATCTGTAGGAGGACCATAGTAACCGACGTATTCCGAAAACTTACCAAACTTAAGTGTCAGTGGGCAGTGCACATTGCTCGCAGAACAGATGGCCGATGGGGCCGAAAGGTTCTGGAGTGGAGTACCGGAAGACGTAGAGTAGGAAGGCCTCCCATAATGTGGATGACTTGGTGAAGGCCGCAGGAATCTACTGGATGAAAGGCTCTTTCATTGTCGAAATGGCGATGTTTGGGGGAAGCCTGAAATCGTGAACTTTAAAATAGGTACTACAAAATATTATTTCATAATAGGTGCAGATTTTTTATACTATACGAAGGTAAGCTTATTGCATTTGTATTGAAATTGAAATTCTGATATTGAGTACATTGATTTCATCCTTCATCGTTGTTCTAGTGGTCACAACTGCTCATTGACTCGTGGTGTGCGTTTGATTCTCGGGTTGGGTAAAGTGTTATTGGGTTTTGCCATCTAAAATTTCTCAGTTGCAACCTGGTGTCTGGATTTGTGCCCGTTTGATGGTATTAGGTTCGCCCCCTATTACGTGGGACTTGAACATAATTAGCGAAATGCGGGTGTTCTATGGGTACATTTTTGCCTACCCCTCCGGTGAATACAGGCGTGTTGTTATAATGTGAGCACTGTGGTGTGAATTAACATATTTTGTTCTTTAAATTAACCTCATAACTCCAATTGCTACCACCCATAACTTATCATCATTACATTTATAATTGAACCTCAAAATACGGCACTGAAACTTTTTAACAATCGCCCATAAAATAAAAATATATCGCGGAATGAAAAGACGATAATACAGAATGGAATTATTGCGAGGGCGCCGTGACGTCACAGGGACATTTAAAAAAGTTTGATTGAGATGAACAGAACTTTTGATTGTATCCCAAAGATTCCGAATAAAAACAAGCTATAAATAAGATTGGAGGAAAACAAGGAAATACGTAATATTGCTATGGATATGAATACGTAGTGTGTTTGTCTGTTTGTTTGTAAATATGAGCCCGTCCAAAAGTGGTTGATTCGACAAAACAAATGTCAAATTGAGTTTTTGGACGGGCAAAAACACTTCGAACTTAGATAGTACTGTCAAAAATCATATTGTCATTCGGACGTAGTTCGGAAACCAAAGTAATCTTGTGTTCGTAAGTGTATGCGGAGTTGAAAACACCCGTTACTTCGGCCGAAATTGCGGACTTCGTGCGGAGTAGAGCATTTACAAAAGTAATAGTGGTCATTGTAATAGTCTTTCAGGAGCTTCAATATAATCGGCAGGATAGTTGCGTAACATACCAAAAGTAGGAATTGCTTTTGTTTTGACAGTTAAATAATATTCATTGCGTTATTTACGCTGGTAAGCAGACGATTTTTCGAATATATGTCGCAATGGATTAGCAATACCCTTCAAAATGTAATTAAGTTTTTTTATTGAATTGGGGTGCTGGAGCTTCAATATTGGATTGTGTTGGATTGTATCAGTTCGTCGTAGACGTGGTACAGACGCCAGCTCATCAAGCTACCCCAAACTGTCAAATTTTCCCAATTGAACATGAACTTTATGCTCAATGTGCTGGCGTCTGTACAACAGCGGCTACCCTGACATCATCTACTGTCATCAGCAGATAGTCGTCACGCCACCGTCGATGCGATGCTCTGCTAGAGTTACTGTCATCAGCCAGTGTTATTTCATTCGCACGTATTCTCTTTACATATCTAACATTGGCCATTGACCATAGCGGAAAATAGAATAGAATAGATCTTTTCAGTGATTCCAGTAACTTCGTAACAAAAGTAGATGGGCGCTGCGCCGTCATATTTTTAGGGATGATCATATGACATGGCATATATCCACCAGTATCACTATGAGATACTGATACTGGTGTTAACACTTTATTTTTTAATGGGAAGCAAATTTGTGTTTTAGTGGCATTTCCATAAAAAATACACGAGCAAAACCGAAAACTAAAGCATACCAGAAAACAACAACAATGAATATCGTAATCTGATTGTTGACGAAAAATTCAATTCCGTTTATTGCTGAATAGTTTGACGGAGATGACGCGAGTCGCGTATTTGCTTATCCTCCTACCCTAGGCAATGTATTGTCGTATTGTCACGATTTGTTTGTAGGTGTGTCATCAAATAGTTTTGTTTTCTGATGAGTTATTTGTTTTTTTTTTATTATTTGCTGAGATAGTGGGACTCTTGGGTCTTCTTAAACTATAATACTAGCTTCAGTCCGCGAGTTCATCCGCTTGAAATGGTTGTTTTAACATAAAAATATCCTAAGATATAATTATAACATCGCATCAAACGTTCGCGATATTACTTCGTTTTCTCTTAGCATTCTTTCTAACTTTTTCTCCATTTTACTCTGCTCCTTCCTTAGGGTTGAAGCGCGATGTTATCTGCAAATATATTTCTTCAAGTCCAACTAGTTTTTCTAGAGATTACCCCCTACATACAAGCTAATTTACAAACACATGTTACGTCTTTATAATATTAGTATATAAACAGACAGACAACTGTAAGTAGCCTGCTCTCTCGTCACCAGCTCTGCCTCTCTGTATATTTCGGGTGTTGAGAACAAAACCACAAACGTAGTAGGTGAGTATATAGGGAAGTTTTATAAAAATGTGGCCGTTATTGTAGTATATTGGGGTGTCATGACTTCCACGTAGAAGCTAGAAGAAGCTAGTAATTTCAAGCAAGACAGCGGTAATTTTATAAATATTGCCGTGCGTACTGTTCGACTAAGTTCTTCAAATAAAATTTTTTGAATTTCAATAAATTCAGTTACTCAAGAAAGTACAGTTTTTAATGAATTATGATGAATTATTAGAAATTTTTATTTCATTTAACTTGTGTGTCCTGGAGAGCAGCGGTGGCCAAGTGGTAAAGGCCTCGACGTACGAGTTGTACGAGTAGGTCGTGCGTTCGAACCCAGCTAGGCGATTTACTTTGTGTAAATAATTTCATCAGTACTGCTCTCAAAACGGTGAAGAAAAACTTCGCGAGGAAACCGGCATGTCCTAGAACCAAAAACTCGAAGACATGTGACATTTACCAACCCGCACTGGGCCCGCGTGGTGGTTGGGTTAGGGCCCACTCCCTCTCACCGAGACGAGGCCTGTATCCCAGCAGAGGGAACGTTATAGGCTGAGTATGTGTATGTTCTGAAATTTTGCAATCAATATTTCACCCACTTCCACTAAAGTTAATGGCTGAAATTTGGCACACACGTTTGGTTCTCGGGACAATGGACGAAGATCTTTTTTCATATAAAAAAACTAGGTATATTCTAATTATTATTTATCAATTCAATAAACCAATGTAGACAATGTCTCGTCTCGCTGCTTTTCATCATCTTCATAGGTAAACTCACTAAATAATTCTTTTGCTTGAGATCAACTTCGCCAAAGGATATTTCATTAAAAACTTAAAATAAGTTGTATCTGTACTGTGTTGTAGCTAAAATGAGAACTTGGGCGATTTAGTAAATGTCTAGTATTGTTATATCAATGTTATAATGTAAGTGACACATGGAAAATTTTACATTTTTGTGTTTCGTAATGTTAATTACCTACTATCGTATAAAATCAAGTTCTTCTAACTTAACAGACAGCTGTGCTGGAGTTCGTTGCGGCAGTTCGTCATTTCCAGCTAAAGCAATTGGTGATGGGCGGGCGTTTTGGGGAGACTGTCTTATGTAACTGTGACGTTCAAAAAGAGCTGACTCTCAGCCTAGTTTGAATAAATGACTTTTGATTTGATTTGTGTATTAAATAAACATACTAAACAAAGTGAAGATAGAACATTGGAGAAAAAGAAATATTGAGTGTTTTGGTGTACACATGACCTTGTGAAGGCCGCAGGTATCCGCTGGCTGAGGGAATTATAATACCAGTTTTTTATATTTTATTAATATAATACATAAGCTTATCACAAAAATGTAAACTAAATAACTAAACAAATAAAAACAAAAGGACACTTAGGCGTCGAAGTATTCGTCCGCATCGCTGTCATCAGGAAACGTGCCCAGAAGACTGGCAGCATTGCCACGTTGAATGGCAATGCTAATTCTTTGTCCGAAGAATGACCCAGCCCTCTGGTCACGTGAAGTGTCGACCAACCGGCGAGAAATTTCCTTAAAGAGGAGACGTGCGCTCGGGCCCCATGACCCGAGCGTTTCGACCCCAAACGGCTCAAAACTGTAGTTACCCATAAGGTTACAGTATTTACGCCGCTTGAGGGTTTCAGTAGCCGCAGCAGCGGCACCAGCACAGCCCGCCGTGCTAGGAACATGAGATGGCGCAAGGGTGTCGACACAGGTTGCATCCCACACCAGAGGTCTACCCATCTTCCAAGGCAATAACGTCATACCGTCTGGTCTCTTCCCATCGTCACGTACCAAGCCGTTTGGTTATAATACCGCTGGTACGCCGGCGGTGACAAGGGCTCGACGAATAATATCGTTAATGCTGGCGTGGCGTGCTATGCGACCTGCACTCCTGCAGCAGGACAGGCCATGGTGCCCGAAAATGTCGACAGCTTCACCGCAGTGACGCCGATGCGGAGTAACACAAGGTGCGCCCAAGCGGAGACACGTAGAGAGCCGAAACGATGAGTCATCCATCATAGTACCTATGGTGGATGACGGGAGTGCCTGAAACCACAAGCCTGACTCCCATTCTCCCACAGCAAGCAGACGAGCACGCTCAACAGTATTAGTTTACGTATTTACTAGGGTATTCCGTATAATACTGCAGAGCGGCACGTCCCACTGTCTCTGGGAGGATGGGTTGTCAGGTAACTCCATATTGGGACAAGCCATTTTCCAAGCGTTCAACGCATCAGTCAAACACGGCACTTCAAAATCGACCAGTGAGGAAGATAAAATGTTCCTGGTTAATTTATCCGTGCTGTGGACCGAGGAGAGGAAGGCCGGTAAACTTATACTTGAAATTTTGCGGACGCCGAGACCACCCAGGCGAATGGGAAGTGTGGCTTGCTGCCATGCTCGGTCGTCCAAGGCCACATTTAGGATTGAAGTTAGTGTATTTCTAATAATTTGGTCTATTTTTTCTAAAAGTTGTGGATGCTTCCAAAGATGGAGGAGCGAAGGCTATATGTAAATTTTGGTCCAAAGCAACAGTATCGAATGAGCGTGAAGGCCGAATGAATATTAATTTTAAAAAGTCGTTCCGAGATATCATTGAAATTTTTATTAATCATCCTGGTATTTTTTATGGACAACGTTTTGACATTTGAAGAGAAAATCACATGAAATAACTAAAAGATTTATTTTTTATTTTTTTATTAATGGAATATTCCTCATTCGATTAGTAATATCTGTCATTATTCATCATCTACTATCATTTATGAACATTTTGACGTAAGTGAATATAGTGATTTTTTGGAATCTCCACAATTTTCACAATAACCGCAACACATGTAAATGCTATAAATGTGTTACTTCGTCTCGACAAAGTTAGATTGGCATCGAACGAACTCTGACAGATATGTCGTAAAAATGTGGCGACTAATCGCAGCGACCGACGATTTGTCGCAACGGGTTTTATTAAAAGTTTTTATTTTTATCTGTCATTTGTTATTTGGAGACAAAAAAGTTTAATGCTTTATGGTAATTGGAGAATCCGTGGAGATATAAATATGGGGGATATTTTATTTTATTATTTTCAAGGTAATACAAATTATTGGTTTGTGTCAATCGTGTGATTGCTTTACTCCCTGTTTCTTGTATGCTTTCAATAGTAATAAATCTGTTATACAAGGTGGCAGGCACATTGACGCACAAACTGAAAGCATGAACTCAACCCATGACCCCTAAGCGTTGAAATTTTTGAACGCTTAGGAAACATCCACAAATGACAGCCTGGACCAACGGCTTAACGTGCTTTCCGAGGCATGGAGGGATCTTGGTATGTAAAGATGGTCACCCATCCACGGACCCACCGTGGCAAGCGTAGCTTAACCTGATCGGGTTTAATACAATGTGAATTGTAAAATAAAATAAACACTACTCGAATCATAAGACAAGACTTAGAAGAAAACATGAAATCTTCCTTCAAACTTGACTTAACACTACCAGTGTCCAGCTTGGGCGGAGCACCGCCGTGTCCTCGTGGAGGCGATCGGCGGCGGCGATCTCTCGCGTCCGGCCCTGGTCCAGGCCATGGTACGGAGCGAGAGGGCATGGGAAGCCGTCACCTCCTTCAGCGAAGCAGTGATGCTCGCGAAGAGGGTGGCGGCGCACGTGAGGGAGAGGCAGCATATGCGCCCTCGCGACCCCAACCGCCGCAGGATACGGAGACGCCCTGGGCGTCGGGAATCCCAGGCCGATTTCCGGCCACCGTAGGCATAGGCTTGCGGACGGCGAGTAATGGGTAGCTCGCTGTCCGGTAAGGACCAAGCCCAAGTCGACGGCGCGTTGTGTTCCACGCGCGCCTCAAAGAGATGTCAGCACAAAAAATGATGGGGCCCGCAAGGGCCGATGCCTGCCAGGGGTGCGGGTTTGTTCGAAAGAGACACCACAGCCCCTGGCTTAAGGGCTACTGAAGGAACACGGGTGGGTTTTAGTCAGTAAAAGTCTGACACGCCCTCCTGCTCCACCCAGAGCGGGAGAAGTTATTTGATGATTTCCCACCCAAAAAAAAAAAAAAAAAAAAAAAAAAGCACTACCAGTGTTGGCACTCGTCAAAATCCACCCAGTACTGCAACTGACGTCTCCAAAACAGTAACATTCTATAATTTAATGAACAAAATAACCGATCAGGGAAGAGTGAAGCAAAATTAATTGACCGTTAACTGTTAAGCGATTCCCCAAAATATCAAGTTTGTCATCAAATTACTCAGCGTCTCAATTAATTACTGAAGCGATTTTCCGATCGGTTGTGTCAAAGAGTTTATTTCGCGCAGATATGGCTAGACGGGAGGGACTTTAAAAATGGCGGCTATTAGCGATCTGTGTAAAAAAGAAAGACTACCTGTGCCGCTCCAAAATAAATTCGGGTAAACCTTGCAGTATGACACTGACAAGACCATCTACATAACATCACGCCTTGTTTCCCCGAAGGTTTTTTTTTAGGTGGGAAATCATCAAATGACTTCTCCCGCTTTCGGTGGAGTGGGAGGGCTTGTCCGACTTTTACGGACTAAAACCCACCCGTGTTCCTTCAGTAACCTGTGTGCCAGATGTCACGGTATCTCTTTCGAACAACCCTCATCCCTGGCAGGCATCATCCCTTGCGGACCTCACCAGTTGGTGCTGATATCTCTTTGAGGAGCGCGTGGAACACAACGCGCCGTCGCGTCGACCCGGGTTTGGTCCTTACCGGACAGCGAGCTATCCATTACTCGCCGTCCACAAGCCCGCGCCTACGGTGGTCGGGAATCAGCCTGGGATTCCCGACACCCAGGGCGTTTCCTGCGGTGACTAGCTCCGGGAGGGCGCATATACTGCCTCTCCATAACGTGCGCCGCCTTCCTCTTCGCCAGCATTACTGCTTCTTCCCCGAAGGATCGGGTAGAGATGTATCTTCAGTACACCCATATGTTCCATGTAATAGGGGGCGAGCCTATTTCTATCAACCGGCCATAAATCCAGACTCGTGCGGTCCGAGAATTGGACCCAGGACCTAGGAATCTTTAGTAGGTATTTAAAGGCAGCGCTGATACTCGACAGTATTAAAATAAATGATGAAAAAGTAAACAATTTCGATACAGCCAAAGATTGGCCAAAGTATCTTTCATTAGAAAAAGATAAAAAACTTAGTAATTTCGCTCGTCTATATGATGATAATGCTGGAATGAAACTGAAGTTTTTGATCTCAAATTCTTTTCAAGTGTTTCTGTAATGCAGATTAAGCAGACATAACAGCAGATAATCAACCGCAAGATCTTAAATATGTAGATCAACCTATCTTCCTGCAATATCAACTCCGATACTTAATCTTTGGTCGTCTTTAGCTTAATTTTATTTGACGTTTTGACAGCTCCGTTCATTCGTTAGAAGAAGAGGAACACATTGATTAGTACTAAAGAGTGACAAAGACAGGAACACATCGATCGGGATTAAGTTATTAGCGCGTAAAGTTATTTATGAAATTAATAGCTGTCAAAGATGAAGACTGTATGTATGTATTTGCAAATCTTCGGGAATAATTTACTTTGTGCTTTCAGATTGAGAGTAATCAATAATTTGAGCCTCTATAGTTTCATTGCTGGGTGAAAAGTTAATTGTGAAATCAGAGCCCTTGCTTACATTTATTTCATAAACAGGATAAATGATAATACCAGTACGAAAACTGTAACCATGAATTCGGCATATGATTGTAGAAACTCCTAACGTGGAAAATATCATCGAATATTTAAAAAAAATATGCTTTTCCATACATTTTCACCGCGTAGGTAGGTATTACACTTTTCTATGAAACAGCAATTTTTTTGACCCCCTGGTCTAAAATCTAAAGCAAGGTCACAGTTCGCGCACCGGTTAAAATTATTCCTTTACGAGTATGTCTTTTGTAAAATTGTTCAACATCTTTCTATCTTTCATTTTCATTCAAGGGGTAACGTGTTACCCAGTAATTGGGTTATGGAGGTCAGATAGCTAGTCGCTCCATGTAAAGTACTGGTATTCAACGGCATCCGGTTAGACTGGAAGCCGACCTCATCATACTTAAGAAAAGTCTAGGCAGATGATGAAGATCTTTCTATGTTCGTATTCCGTCTGATGGTGATTGTCAGCTTCAGAAACAGAACTAATAAAATTATTGTTGAAGTAAATCTTTCATAAGCCTTTGCGTAGATTTTTAAACTTTACAGCTTATAATTCACCTAAGCCTATTGCAGGACAAAGGCCTCTTCAAAGCTACGCTAGAACTAACGGTTCTCTGCCTTCAGTTACCAGTCTGTAATCCACAACAGTTCTGCTGTCCACAACGTGTAATCTGTAACAAGAGATAATTCAATGAAGTTTTTGTGCATGACTAGTTCTGGAAGCGGTCGAAGAGTATTGTAATTTAATGATAGTCGTACGGGTCGATCAAAGGTCAGTTTGTGGATGGGTGACCATTAATTACATATTAGAACCCCTCCGTGCCTCGGTGGCGGTCTGCCCAGCTTGGGTGGAGCACCGCTGCGTCCTCGTGGAGGCAATCGGCGGCGGCGATCTCTCCCGTCCGGCTCTGGTCCAGGCCATGGTACGGAGCGAGAGGGCATGGGGAGCCGTCACCTCCTTCAGCGAAGCAGTGATGCTCGCGAAGAGGGAGGCGGCGCATATGCGCCCTCGCGACCCTAGCCGCCGCAGGATACGGAGACGCCTTGGGCGTCGGGAATCCCAGGCCGATTTCCGGCCACCGTAGGCATGGGCTTGAGGACGGCGAGTAATGGGTAGCTCGCTGTCCGGTAAGGACCAAGCCCAAGTCGACGGCGCGTTGTGTTCCACGCGCGCCTCAAAGAGATGTCAGCACAAAAAATGATGGGGCCAGCAAGGGCCGATGCCTGCCACGGGTGCGGGTTTGTTCGAAAGAGATACCACAGCCCCTGGCATACGGGCTACTGAAGGAACACTGGTGGGTTTTAGTCAGTAAAAGTCTGACACGCCCTCCTGCTCCACCCAGAGCGGAAGAAGTTATTTGATGATTTCCCAACCAAAAAAAAAAATACCCCTCCGTGCCTCGGACAGCATGTTAAGCCACTGTTTTTCAAAGATCTTTGACAGTCGTTACAGGTTGGCAGAAGCCCAAAACAACCAGTCCTACCAAGGGGTATCGTGTTAGCCAGTAATCGGCTTGCGGAAGTCAGATATATGTATGTTGTCGCTTCATCTAAAATACTGATATTAAGCTGCTTCTCGTTAGACTGAAAGCCAACCCCAACATAATTGGGAAAAGGCTCGGCAGATTGAAGTGCACGTATCCAAGCTATCCAACAAAAGCTTTTAACAAAAAAATAAAACCGCCGAAAAAACTGAAAAGTAAAAAATAATACACCTGCTTTGTTTAACCTTAATAACTAAGTTCGGAAGTCGGTGACAAAATTAAAATGCATATCCAAAGTCACCGACTTGCGAACTTAGTTATTAAGGTTAAACAAAGCAGGTTTATTATTTTTTACTTTTCAGTTTTTTCGGCGGAAATTGAATTGTATTTTATAATTTTTTGTGGCTATAATCTACCCATTACTACATGCTTAATTTTTGATTACTTTTTGTAATACACAACTCAGTATTAAAATCTGGGAGTAAACAATCAATCATTCCTTGTTTTCCTACTCTTAGGGTTTGACTGTTTTTTTTCGAAATTTATATGGGACTAACTTCGGGGTATACCCATTCCAATCAAAAAAGAATTATCAAATTCGGACTACTCTGAAAAAAGTTATGTGAGGTCACACATAAAAAAAAATATGCGTCGAATTGAGAACCTCCTCCGTTATTTCGTCGGTTAAAAAGTCTAGCTTTGCCTATCTCACGATCCCAAATTGATCCTAATACTAAACCAACCGATCTAAAATTTAAGTCAACTGAACATTAAACATTACACCATCCATTGTTAAACAAACGAACAAACATAACAGACAGACAAACTAAAAAACAACCAATTAGTATTAATACTATCCGTGCGATGATCGCCGGCGCACATAATTGACTGCATGATCCTATATTCATACGAATGACTTTGGTCATCAATACTGTTCACATGACAAAAGAAACTAAACACCAATCCATCATCAGCTAATTTTGAATCTTCATCAAAAGACACAAGGTTGGAATTGAAATGAAAGGAAAGAGGGAGTTAAGGTTATTACAGACGGTAGTTGTAAAGTCTTAATTATTAAATACGTTTGACATCCGTTCACGCAATATCGTGTCAATGACATTAGTGTGGCGACACCCTTAGTTTTGTTGTGTTTGGTATGTACTTAGGTTACAATTTTAATCGTTTCTTAAATGATTGGCTGAAGTAAGAGAATGTTTTGCAGAATCTCTGGGTTTCCAAGTCGCATATCCAAAGTCTCATAACATTACGCCTTGTTACCCCAAATGGTTGGGCAGAGATAGGCCCACATTCGCAAGTTAAGTCCCATGAAATAGAAGCGAGCCTATTGGCATCAACAAAAATCCAATAACACTTGCCCGACCCGAGGATCGAACCCGAGACAGCATGTTCAGCAGTAGCTCTTGCAACCACTAGACAAACGAGGCAGCAGCTCATTTCACTATCAATCTTGCCAGCTTCTAGGTGTATTATCAGTTAGGTCAATTTCTAAATAAGGCTTCTACGTATACTCGCTCTTCGAATAAAAAAAAAAACACATAGAATAATATCTAGTTGACCATAATTCAATTGATATGTTTGATTGCACATCTCTAATTACATGTCATGTCTTTGAATCAAGAACAGAATTTAGAGAATTTTTAATTTGTTCTTAAATAGGCAATACGGGGACATTTTGAATTACCAGAATAATAAAAATAAAAGCTTCAATTTTTTACACTGTGTATATATTTAGATCATCCCATTGATCCAACCGTCATAAATTAAAGAAGATTGAAAACTCGAAGACACATTCCTATTCATTCAGTTTTCTAATTAATAGTTCATATAAATTCGTATAATAAATCAACGGTTAAGACGTGTGATACAATGGCAGTCAAATGTTGTGGGCCAACAAAAAGTGAGGCCAATACAAAAGTAGGCGTGTTGTGTATGGAACTTACTAACGTTTCTCGATGTCGAGATACTGTATTTTTAATGAATATTTTTAGGCTGTGGTCGGATAGCATTTATTTAGTGGTGACAGAAAATCTAATTCTAAATTCAAAGAGGTGGCCGTTAATTTGGAAAAAAGTAAAATCTTATGTATTTCGTGCTAAAATAAAAAATTAGGTCAACATTGAACGAAACAATAGTACATTATGGTACAAGTGTGTAACGTTGGTGATTATCGCTGAGGCGCCATTGAGACCCGAGCCGTTAGGCGAGGGTCTTAAGAGAGCCGAGGGCGATAATCATCAATACACACGTGTATCATACGACGTTTTTCAACACACTTGCGAAGAAAATAATACTACAAAATAATACTACAAAATCATCATCATCATCATCATCATCATCATCGTCATCGTCATCGTCATCGTCATCGTCGTCATCGTCATGTCATCGTAATGGTCATCGTCGTCATCGTCATCGTCATCGTCGTCGTCGTCATCGTTATGTCATCGTCATCGTCATCGTCATCGTCATCGTCATCGTCAAAGTCATCGTCATCATGATCGTCGTCATCATCGTCATCGTCATCGTCATCGTCGTCATCGTCATCGTCGACATCGTCATCGTCAAAGTCATCGTCATCATCGTCATGTCATCGTCATCATCATCATCATCGTTGTTTTTAAGAACAAAGCAACTCAACCATTTAAAAAACAACCTATAACTTACTAAGAACAAAGCAACTCAACCAATTCTATAACTCACTAGTGAATAATAGTAATGAAAAAGTCACAGTTTGATAATAGGTGTCATTATGTGCCTAATTGCAGTGAAATTAGAGCCATTTTATGAGCAAGTGTGTTGAAAAATATTATAACGCGCACTGATGCAATGCTTCTATGACATTTCAATAACATTGCTAAAATTTTAGGTTTATATATATATCTATAAAACACGATTACAGTAATCATCATCCCCATCTTCATAATCAGCCTATACTGTTCCCACTGTTGGGACACAGGCCTCTTATCTTCGACAGCGAGTGGGCATGTTATTTTCTTTGCAGGGTCAAGGAAAAGACTTTCTCTTAGCATACGCATAAGCAACCTATCATGTTCCCACTGCTGAGACACAGGCCTTCGATCAGAGGGAATGAGCCTTAATACACCATGGAAGCCCAGTGCAGGTTTATAGATGTCACATGTCTTCGAATTTTTGGTTCTAGGACATGCTAGTTTTCTTACGATATTTCCCATCACCTTTTTTATTTGAATGGTAATGAAATAATTCACACAAAGTAAAGTTGCTGTCTGGGTTTGAACCTACGCCCTAGAACTCGAAAGTCGCGGCTGTTGCCAGTGGGCTACCATTGAACTAAATGAAAATTTCACTTAAAAATTCTAAATGTAGCAAAAAAAAACAAGATGGCAACGTAAGTTCCAACTTTGGCCACATTTAAAATAACTTGGTAGCGCTAGAAGTTCTGTAACCTTCTTAGCTTTAAAAACTCAACTTGGTACATCGATAAATCATCACAACAGCCAGTAAGTCGACATTCAACCTTCCTCTACCATCGAAACTCCTTGGTACTTCCACACAAAAAGTTATTATTTTCTCAACACCAAACAATACCACAAGAGGCTTTCTGAGGCGACTTTTAATTCATATAAAATTGAATCCCACACCATTGAAATTAGTACATATCGTGCCTGTTTGTATTGTAATGTAATTTATGATTTCTTTATGACTTCGAGTTAGCTTGGCGTTGTTGCCAACCTTTGGTTAAATTTCATTTTCTTCCTTATAGCTTTTGACTGCGTGTAAGGATTTTCTTCATCATGAGCTAGAGACAAACAAAAATGATGGTTAAAACTATACTTCTTTAATTTTTTTTTTTAATTCGAACACTGCGTTTAATGTAGTAGATTCTCAATTACCTGGAAATATAATATATATTTGTTAATTTAATTCTTCTCCTCTTAAAATACTTTGAAATGCATCATTTTTCTCCGTATTTTATCAGTTTTATGGAAATTGGCGTTTTCTTCTTTCCTTGGATCTATTTTTTCTTTTTCACTATCATCTTGCCAGGATTTTTTTTCAATATCTTCTGCACAGTCATTACCATCGTAATTAAGCATTATCTTAGCCTTATCAACATTAAATCCTCATTTATATTCGCTACAAGTTGTTTTTCTTTCAATATGTTCCAAATGTTTTCAACTTCTGCATGTTCAGGGGTCCATTCACAAGGCGATGTCTTCTCGCTGTGTTGTCGCCTACGCACCCCGCAGGATTGTCACTGGCCGATTATTGTTTATAAATTATTAGCAATAATAGACATTCATATTGGTTGAGTATGTGACTGGTCACAAATTAATAGTGGCACTGATAAATTTAAGGAAAGTTTTGAGGTATTGCCATTTATGAAAGTACATATTTTTCAAATGTTTTATGATAGAGATTTACTTCATCGAGTATCTCATTAGAAGCTTGAGGTAAGGAGCATACCCAAAAAAATGGTACACACAACGACTTATCAAGCTATACGTTTCTAGTTTAAGCTGTCTTCTCACGTTACGAAAAGCCTATAAAATGCGAGGTCAACTAAAACTGGAAATGTAAAGCTTGATATGTCGTCGTAAGTACTACAGTAAACCAGTACAAAAAGATGTACTTAACACAAAATAAAGAAAAAATCAAAACATTCTAAAAAACTAACAAGTAAATCGTTCAATGATTGTAGTAAACATATATTTTGTTTTTCACAGACAAATATTTCTCTTTAAACTATGATAGGACTAAAAATTACAAGCAGCAAAATATTTAAAACAAAACTAATTCAAAATGTCCCCAGCAACCCTACCTCCCTATACAGCACTTGGGCATACCCGGCGATATTTTTGCCCACAACTATACGCTTTGATTCAAACTCCATTGTGGGTCAGTTAACAATACACGACCAGTAATGCCACCACTGCGTTTATATTTTGTATGGTAAATTCATAATATTTGCTGTTTTTGATATAGATTTTTCTTGGTCTATCACGTTTGTATATGTATACCTATTCCTAAGTTAACTAATCATTTATTTGCTCAAACATGAGTACAATACACCCAACAAAAGTTGTCAGAACGCAAGAGATGATTTAAGTAAATCAAACAATGATCATCACGATAAAGATGTCGTCAATGATAAAGAAGGTGGTAATCTTGTAAAAAGTCAAGGGTATTGGAAGAAGCATCATTCCAAAACAACCAACTGTTATAACTGTGGGCTAAAGATCCGGTCACCAATAGGCGATCAAAGGGCAAATCATGAAATTTTGCACTTTGATAGTATGTAAGTGCTTACAACCTCAACTTCAAGTCAAGTCAACCAGACTTTGTAACATTCTCTGCAGTACCTACTGACTATAGCTGAACACATATCCTTCCAATGAATTTTGTAAACTACGGGTTGTTTGAAAGAGATACCGTGGCCCCTGGCACACAGGCTACTGAGAGAACACGGGTGGGTATTAGTCAGTAAAAGTCTGACACGCCCTCCTTCACCACCCAGAGCGGGAGAAGTTATTTGATGATTTCCCACAAAAAATTAACACAATTCACCATGAACACAATTGAGGTGAAATGTCAAGTGCCAATCCCTAGTATCAGGTGGAATGATAGACTTCTCCTAAGCTAAGATTACAATGTTAAAATATAAGACACCAACATTACAAGGTTAAATAATTTTAAAACTTCAGTCACTTGGGTTTAGCAACTTATTTTTAAGGTAGCGCCAAATAAAATATCAGCAAAAATAAAGTCATCTGCTACAATTCTACAATCCTTCCCTTCAAACTTAAGCTAAGCACCAGGACACACATGAGACATAAACGGATTTAAAACCCATCGAAGCAGCTACAATATAGACATATATCTAAGCCAATGACTCCACAACTCCATTCATATCCAAAATAAAACAAGAAATAAGGCTATTGCACACGAGGCTTTATTCGCCTGGAAATCATAAATCAATTGTGAGCAGCCACCTTTATTGTGGAAACGAATCTGTCACCGCCTCTAATCCTTTAAGAGTTTTCATATTTAATTCTCTTTTTGGTAGTATATGGTAGGTTTTGAGATCAATTTGTGTGTGGGAGGATGGATAGAAATGTATGGTTGGGCCAAATTGGTGATGAAATATTAGTAAAACTAATGTCAATATTATAAAAAAATCCTAAGGTATTCTTCTATAGGCATTCAACATTGGGTGGATACAGTTTAAGGATAAAGGATAGAGAAAGATTACAAAATCCTGCAATATATGATACTCGTAACTCGTTAATTGGCTCGTTGTTTTTTATTTTACACTAGCTGTTGCCAGCGGCTTCACCCGCGCGGAACTTTCATTCCCTATTTAACACCCTTAGGGGTTGAATTTCGAAAATTCCTGCCTTAGTCCTTGTCTACATTATAAAAGGAACCTCTGTGACAAAATTTCAGCATTCTAGGTCCAAGGGTTTGGGCTAAGCGTTGATGAGTCAGTCAGTCAGGGCTTTTCTTTTTATTTATGTAGAAGAAACTTTATACCTGCATTTTTTTTTATATTATGTGTGTAATGTTTTCCATTTTAACGAAGTACAAACATGTAGCACCAAAATTATGAATGGTTTTATTTCTATAATTGTTTTATAAATAGTTTAACACGTCAAACATTTTTTTTAAACTGTATCAAAACGGTGTTTCCTATCTGACTACTCTGAGAAGAAAGCTCAAAACAATTTCATATGTCAAAGTCTGTTTTAAAGTCCAGAAATAATCTTGGTCCGATTATGTAAAGGCCTGGTGGATTGGTGTCTGAAATGGTCTTTTGAGGGAACAACCACACATATTAAGTGAACCTGTCAAATCATTGCACGCATTTGTCAGTAGTCAGTCAGCTCGGTGTATCTCCAACATGCTTAAAATATCACGCATCACTGATATCTCTAAACATGTCTTAATTTTCCATATACTACACACTAGCCAGAATAAAAATCATCACAGCACTGTTTATGGTTAAAGAGTCACAATTTGTCTCCACACAGAAAGTCGATCCACCACACATTGTATATGTCTTTTATAATTTTATTAATTCCATTCATCATCTATACATCTCCTCAATGCAAGATGACAGATCATTTCATCTATTTATATTTGTTGATTTAGATATTTACAGTATCGTTAGTAGTAATTAATTATTCTTATAAAGTATGTCTGAATGCTCTTTTGTGTTTTGACATGGAATAGATGTCATAGAAGATCTATGAGATGTTACTATTGAACATACAGAAAGCATAAAAGAAGATAAAGTGAAAATATAAGTAGGAATAGTAATGATTAAAGTTCCAATTAAGTAAACCTAATTGAAATATAACAACTAGTGCAAGAATTGGCAGATAAATGTTATTAGCACGAGGATCTACGAAGTGAATTCTATGTTAGTTACAAACGTGTAATCTTTGAAGCATTTGAAACATTTTTACGATCGATGGAATCTCAAATACACTTAAATTTGAATAACTGCATCTCAAATATAAGATGGGAATTGTAACACTCCTAAACAATTTTGAATTATCAATGAAGATCACGTCCAAAAATTCAGTCCTACCTAAAATCGCCTTTTCAATTAATAATTGCGATAGATTTTCCACTTTATATTTGAAATTAAGGTATCCGTCTAGTACTCATATATGAGATGCAAACCAGCAAAATTCATAGCAATAATCCCAGCATACCGAGTCATTTCGCAACGTATTGGCTCTACATACATAAGACCTCTAGCATCTGCTCAACATTAGACACCAACGTCCTAGCAAAGACAAAAGGCCCATATCTCCAACCCTCGTGACCTGATAACGGCATGACTCATTAATTATAACAATCGACGCCTCAGTCGTCTCACAGCCATTAAGAGCAATCTAATCTTGTTAACATAATCCGATGCTGGGCAGCCCACGCTGAGGAAGTCAATCATCAGCAAGCTCCACGTTTAGTTCGATCAAAGAATTGAGACGTTTTAAATTTTATCACGTGACGCTCGCTTAATTTCCATTGTGTCTTTAACGTCTTGTACATACGACGCCATAACCCGACGTGTTCTATAAGCTGGCTTCGCATTGTATAGAGTTTCCGTATGATGAGTGGTCAACTTAAATTGGCTGTGTACAGTCCTACCCAAAATATGCTTGTCGCCCTAAGGGCTATTTTAATCTGCTCATTGCACAATAGAATCTGCTTTACTTACTCAGCATCGTGATGATAGTACCACAGAATGATATACAAACATCTTATACACATTTAGGTGATGTTCTGTGTGTACATGTCAGATCGAATAAAAAATTTGCAAAATGTGAGAGGGGCAGTAAAGTTTTTTCGCAAAATGGCCATTTAAAAGGATTGAGTTAGATGTCAACTCGACAGTGGTCAATTGTGTATGATGTTTTAATCTAAATACATTATCTATTCAATTTAATATGACGTTACATCAAGTTGCCTCCAACGATACCACATTTGTCAAATTATGATAAGTAGTTATGAAGTTATGGGGGAACCGATGAACATACCAACATACATGCAATAACTAAAAGTTACGTTATTTGGTGTGTAACTGTGTAACATGTTGGTTGGAACGGCTTCTTCTAAAGAAATTTTATGGTTTCCTTTTCCTCTAATTGTGGTTATCTTGGTCCTGTTAAGTTTAACGGTGTTAAATTTGTTATGATCTGTTGCAGCACTCGATTGTTGTAGGGTTTTATTTTGGTATCGTACCACCGTTCGTGGCTGATGACCTATGCCCAGCTGTGGGCTGGCTGATGATGACTGATGATATGGTACCGTACTTTTGATGTATTGGTGACATGTGTCTTCAATTGATATTTCGTAAATAGAAAAAAAAACAGCATTTAATTTAATTCATCATTGTACGTATACACGGCTACACATCAAGCTACACATTTCCAGTATTAGCTGATCTTAGATTGTATAGGATTTCCGTACAGTGCGAGTTCAGCTTATAATGTATAGCCGTGTGTACAAGTTTAATGCTCGTATTTCTTCTACTAAAATTAAAACAAAGAAGAAAAACAAATTTCCCAAATGTTATCAAACCAAACATCTTCAAATAATTGTTAGCTTACTTACAAACAGGGAAGCACAGTCATCATCATCAGCCTATAATGTTCCCACTGCTGGGACACAGGCCTCCTCTCGGTGAGAGGGATTGGGCCATAATACACCACGCGGGCCCAGTGCGGGTTGGTAAGCACAATGACACACCCAAAAATACAGGGTAAAAATAAATTAGCTACCAAAAACTGCAGACAAGATGGGTATCGAAATCTCATCGCGATTAAACATCCGAATAATAATATAAAATATTTGATGTTTTTAAGAGGTCAACGACCACTGGGTGTGCTGTTGTATGAGTTGAGAATATTTATTTTCCATTGTTTTATCGTTTTTACACATCGAAACTTCTGTGAAAACCTGCCTAAAACTTAGACTTATCCATCTCAGGTCAAACAGACAAAAATCTCAAGCCAAACATCATACGATATCTCAATTGAATACATCATTAACGTACCAATCCACCATCAATAGGGTTATTATCTGTACCATCCTTAACCCCAAGTATTAACCGTCAAAATATTCAAATCGATACATTATGGGGATCAGAGCGACAATTTGGTCCGCCATTGTATGGTAACGATGTGTTTCGGTACAAAGGACCGAGGCGAGAGGAAATTGGTCCATAGGACCGCTTCCTGTTGACAGTGTTAATTGTTGGTTTTATAGTTAGTTAGCGATAAGCTGTGTATGTGCGTGGGTTGTGGACTTCGCTACTGTTCAGCCGTAAGGGGAACCTAGTCGCTGGCTCGAACTCACTGGTGAGCCTAGCTAAAAAGCACGCTGTCTCACCAGGCTTCGTGTCCGACAGAGGTAGTATCAGTGATGAGCAGTTAGACGCTAGTCTACACGCACAACATTATTGAGTGAGATGCAGGATCATTTATAGTAAAACAGGAGTGTAAAAAATTAAGAAAACTCCTTGGGAAGATCGGGTTTTATGGAAAAACCACTGAATAAATCAATGACCAATAAATAGAGTTTATTGAACGCTTCGATAATTGAACTTTGTTTGTACTGACTTGGTTTTGGAGATTTTACTCTTCTTTTATTACTTAAACACGCCCAAAGCTAGGTTAAATATTAGCATGAAAAACGAAGCTTTGTTGGCTCACAACTTTTTAATGGCTTTTTATTTTAGTATTCTGTTTCCGTACACACAATATTAATAATGAGACAAAACCATACCATGTTTAATTTTTGATGTACGTGGTCAAATAGTGGAGAAAAACACTCCCGAAGTTTGTACGAAAAAAAATGTGGACTGGATTCACCTTAAGTAAGCCGGAGGACATACTCAAAACAATAATTAGAAACAAGAAATCACTGCGTTAGTGACTCTAGAGCTTAGCGGTCATTGCCATGTATATCTGAGTAGTAAACGCCTTTAAAACCCTGTAGTAAAGTGAAAAATAAAAACTTTTTTCAAAAAAAAAAAATACAACCGACTTCCAAAAAAACACTACAAAGTGCAAAATAACTTTAATTTCGGAAGGCGGTGACAAATAATTAAAATACACATCGAAAGTCACCGACTTCCGATATTAAAGTTATTTTGCACTTTGTAGTGTTTTTTTGGAAGTCGGTTGTAATATTTTTTTAAAGTTTTTTCACTTTTTAGTGTTTTTTCGGAAGTTGTTTTTTTTATTATTTGGAAAAAGTTTTTTATCTATGTGCAATTTTTCTGTGACCTATCTACGACTATATTAGGTATCACTTTAACATTACACAAATCACAGTCTGCTGGTTTTATCGATGTGAAATCAACATTACATTTCCAAACATCGTGATTCTTTTTTCCCTAATCTGTCGAACCCAGTAGCCCTCAGCCCGTCAGCTACTGAACATCAAAATTAATCTTTTATTGACCTCAATGACAGCTCGACGATTTTTTATCATAAAGTATTCGAATCTGCTGTGTCATTGGGACACGGGTTGAGTCCGGTGTTTTTTATTTATTGATAAATTGATATGACTTTTTGGAGTTTTGATCCGGTGAGTGTGATCACTGTGATCCTTTTAGATTATTTGAGTACCTTCTAAATATAGGTGTAGCTTTGTAGCCATTCGGATTTATGTGTTTTATTATTTACGTAACAGGCTGTTTCTTTCGTCATACTGGCATCGATGTTATTAGAATTTGTGTTGTAGCTTGGGTTATTATGTATACTTTTGAATACTATATTATTTTCTATTGGCAACTCATTTATTTGTGGGCGAATCGCCAAGTCCAGAAACAATCGCGAATCTAATAATAAGCCTACACCTAAAGTCATAAGTCATTTATTTCATAACAAAATACACTGTGTTGAAAATTACATAAATGAAAGATAAAATAATAATAAAATGAAATATAAAAATGATAATAATAATAATAAATGAGACTGTACATCCCGCGGAAGTGCGGCGGTCGAGGCTTTCTGAATGCCAAGACCCTCCACAACCGCGAGGTGTGCAGTCTCAGGGAATATTTTATAAAAACTCTAGTGGGTATGCACCGTGATGTGGTCGCAGTGGATAAGGGACTCACCCCGCTGTCCATGGCTAAAGAGAACTGGCGCAAACCTGTAATACTTACTATCGATGACCGCAAGGAAATATGGCAAAACAAGGAGCTTCACGGGCGCTTCTATCGGGCTCTTCACGAGCCCGGTATAGATTTCTCAGCGTCCGTATCCTGGCTACGTTTCGGTGACCTCTTCGGGGAAACTGAAGGTTTCGTCTGTGCAATTATGGACGAAGTTGTCTTGACGAATAACTACCGGAGACATATTATGAAGGACGGGACGGTTGACGTGTGTCGGGCATGTCATCGTCCGGGTGAGTCCATCAGACATATTATCTCTGGTTGTTCTCGTTTAGCTAACGGCGAGTACTTGCACAGACATAACCAAGTAGCCAGGATTATTCACCAGCAACTTGCTTTGCAATATAAACTTGTGGATTTTGAGGTGCCGTATTACAAGTATGTGCCCGACCCAGTTCTTGAAAATGACCATGTCACGTTGTACTGGGACCGGTCTATCATTACTGACAGGACTATTGTAGCCAATAAGCCTGATATAGTGGTGATAGATCGGTTAGCGCGCCGCATAATTATAGTCGATGTTACCATTCCACATGACGGGAACCTCGTGAAAGCTGAGAAAGAGAAACAAATTAAATATCTTGACTTAGCACACGAGGTTGTTGACATGTGGAATGTGAGCTCGGCTGTAATTGTGCCGATAGTCGTATCAGCCAATGGACTGATGGCCGAAAGCCTCAATAAACATCTCTCGAGGCTCTCGTTAGGCGGTTGGATCAAAGGCCTGATTCAGAAGGCAGTACTCCTCGATACGGCTCGCATCGTGAGGAGGTTCCTGTCTCTGGAGCCCTAATCACCGGTAGCCTGGACCCTGCTCTTGTTACCGGCGGACCACTATTTTTATATTTTTAAATGTTTTTTGATAAGTTTTTATAAAAATATTTAAAAATGTAGCATTAACATAAACATTGGTTACATTCATATTTCAAATTAATTACACGTTTAAAATATAACACCAACAAATCAGAGATCAAAATCAAATTTAGAATTCATTATCAAGTATAAAAATAACACATACGTAACAAAATGATTCACAAATATGTAATTCTTTAATAATTAAGGTGTACTTTAGTGCAATAACCCAAAACTGTTTAGTTGCTGCTACTTGACATACCTAACTAAGTATAGCATACCAGAACGCCAATTCCCGGAATTCATCATCATCATCATTTCAGCCGAAAGACGTGCACTGCTGATCATAAGCCTCCCCCAAAAGGGGGTTTTTCCCATAATCGCCATGCTTGGCAGGCAAGTTGGCGATCGCAGTAGGTATGGTGGTAAAATGCATAGAGAATGCTGCTGCCCACTCTAGTAATTCCCGTAATTAAAAACGTTCAAAATAATTATAGTCGCTTTCTCATTTTAGAGACAAATCAATGTCGAAAATTTCAGGTATTTTTGACACATTGTGACTGAGATTAGATTTCAATACGAACGCTCTTAAAACTACGGGAATTGCACCCCTGAGTGTGTGTGTTATTTAGGTACTTAATTTCATCGACAGCTAGTGTGTATGGGAAAAATACAATAGATACTTATTATATTAAACTAGACAGCCCTTAAAATACTTATATTAAAATCATGCTCATCTAGATGTCACGATCATGACATAAGCTTTCAATTCAAACGAACTGTCATCCATAACTTTCATAACCCAATAATTCAGCCCTTTACCCGACTAATGCACAAATGGCAGCATTAACCCTGCACGGGTGAAACACGCGGAAACTATTATAATCATATTTTCTTCAGTTCTATAGGACAAGTTTTATAGGACCTGCATTGCCAGCAGTTTTAAAGTACTTATTCATATAGATTTTAAATACTATCATAAGTGACTGTTAGGGATATACGTAAATTGTAACTTCCAGCTATCAAATAGGGTATTTTCCAATTTGATAAAAACTATTTTAATTTGAAGATTGGGACGATATATTTAAGAGAAAAATTTAATTAAATTTATTTAAATCCATTTTCTCAATTAAAAACGATTAAAATCAAAATTCTTTTACGTTGTTTTGAATTTACCGCCAAAACGCTCCTTACGATGACTTTTATCATGTACAGAGGCACCGCGCACCAGTGATTTCACATTCTATCCATAAAAAATCTTGTTAATTATAAACACGACACTCACCTGTTTACTTACTAACTACTTTAGTTTACACAAAGTTGACGTCACGTGATAAAAGTCATCGGAAGGAGCGTTTTGGCCGTAAATTCAAAACAACTAAAACTAAATTTGGTTTAAATCGTTTTTAATTGAGAAAATGGATAAAAATCAAACAAAGTTGACGTCACGTGATAAAAAGTCATCGTAAGGAGCGTTTTGGCGGTAAATTCAAAACAACTAAAAATAAATTTGGTTTAAATCGTTTTTAATTGAGAAAATGGATAAAAATCATTTTTATTTTTCTGTTATATATTTCGTCCCAATCTTCAAATTAGAATAGTTTTTAATAAATTGGAAAATACCTTATTTCACAAGTGATGACAGGGTGACAAGGACTTAGAAAATTTGCTCAAAAAGTACGGATTCCAACAAAAATAAATAGCCATCAAGAAGAACCAACAAAACATCAGCCTATTTACCAATCACAGTTGAAGACCCATTAGTAAGAGCAAATCTTACGACACTAACTTTTTATCGAAAGATGAACGCAGACCTTATTTTTAATTGCCAGTACCTTTGCAATTTCAGAAAAAAAAAGGAAGACTGATACACGTTGATAAAAATCAACCGGATCCAGCCACAAATAGACACACCTGATGATAGACGTAGAAATACGACACATCTCCAAGTAATAAATATCTTTAAAGGGAACATCAATAAAATATGCTATAAGAAATAAGGCAATCAGGCTGCGCATGCTTCATACGAATTATCAGACATCATTCAAGCAATCATTCGAGGTAAAAGTAATTGTGCAGACGGTACGAATGTATCAAACCTCTTCAGCTGCTATTAAAATCGAATTATTGATGACCAAACATAGATTATCCTTCCTTCCATAACAACATTCACAGATCGGAGCTCTGATCAAATTGGTCGAAGATAGTGGCGTCAGCTTTCAAAGCTTGGCAAGAGGTGGCATTAGTGTGCAGCGCGCAGGAGTTGATTTAGTAGATGTGAGGTTAGGAGCGCCATCTATTGTAGAGTAGCGCAAAGTTAGGTTTGCTAGCTTCGTTTTGCAGGTATTTGTTTGGAAATTTGATTTCAGTGCTAGTGGAAGTTAGGCAGTCTCGTAATTTAGCACATTGATTATCAAAAAGAAACTAGGTCGAAAAAGAAAATCAGAAAATATGAATGAAAATGCTCTCAGGAAAATAAATTAAAAGTAACAAAATAACATAAGTATAGATATGCTTGTGCTGATATAAACGAAGTACCTTACTATGGGTTATTGTTGTAGAAGTCAGATTTCAAGAAGATGTGATGGACGATACCTAGGTAGATCTGGTAGGTACCAGAAAGGAATAAGCATTACGTATTATTAAGGAGGAAAAAACAAACGCAGTTTTGTGGTAGATAATGAAATGGCCACGGTATTGCTGTTCGTGCATCGCGAAATCAGAACGATCTTTACCATTTTTTCGTGCAACAATAAATGACTCATTCGCCTATTAAGACTTGAGAAAAGCGAACAAAAATAGCAAAAATAACTCAATAAGCATGTCAACGAACTAACATTGACCTCACACACTGCCTAGGATCAGAGAGATTCACGTTTGAACATTTAAAACGTACATAATTATGAGTCATGTTGTAATAAACATTTTAATGCGAGATTTAAGACTCCCACGGATGGGGTAATAAAGATAATTTTAAATACAAAGCAACGAAGCGCACGAGTAATCGCGAAACGAACATCAAGTCATGACGAGATTCAAATCATTGCGCCCGCGCACTCAAACGGGTTTTTCATTTATCAGATCGATTGTGGGGCGTGGCTTATAGATCGGTAGGATTTATATCTGTGCTCCTCGCTCCTGTTGCTTTTCCGTTGGGCAGTGTGAGTGTGAGAGAGATAGGAAACGTTACGCCCGATCGATTCCAATGAAGTGCGCGCGCGACTATGTATTTTCTCGGAACAAGAAAGTGGACAGTGTCTTGTTTTAGAATATTATGTACCGTGTAATAGTCCTACGTGTAGATACAGCACAATTATTATTATTGCATAAATTTTGATTTTTTCACAAGATTAATACCGTATGTTCGTATGAATGTTTTATTAGACTGGTTTCTTGTGATATTGCTACTGGTTTTTGTGTAATTTAAAGCGAAAAGTAAAGACGTATGGAAGCCGTTTCGGTTATGTAAATTGATTGAAATATGAGATAAAAAATTACTTAGAAGAATGCTCCGTAACAAAAATCTGAATACATTTTGCTACTCAACGGTTAATGCTTGTTTTAAGATCCTGATCTTATGATGTAAAACTTTTGGAACTGCTGAATTTTAACGACGCATTGCCACCATGCTATAAACACAAACATAATAAATAAGACAATGGCTGCGTCATTGGTCTAGAGATTGCAAGCTCTATTACTGAGCTTGAGGTCCTGGGCTCGATTCTTGGCTCGGCCAGAGGTATTGGGTTTTTCCATCTTTAATTTCTAAATAGCAGCCTGGAGTCTGGATTTGTGCTCGGCTGATAGCAATAGGAAAACCCCTTAACCCGTCGCACGTCTAATTAGCAGACACAATAGAAATTCTATTATTATCGGAACACCAGGTGTGCACTTGACATTGGGTTAATAGGTACATGGGATTTAAAAATAAGTGGCGGAATGTGAGTGTACAGATGCCAGCACATCAAGCTACCCCAATCTACCAAATTTATTTGATAGATGTTCAACTATATGACGCAAGCATACGGTTCATGTGCAATTGGAAAAATTTGACAGTTTGGGGTAGCTTGATGTGCTGGCGTCTGTACAATATGCCTTTTTTTTCAGGCGTAATGATATGTATTCATCATAACCATCTGCCAAGTTACTGGGTAATACGAAATCCTTTGGTAAGACTGTAAATAAGATAATGTATACCTAACAAGATATTCTGTGATATTCCGTGTGGTACCAAGCGTAAAGAATAGCACCATCCCATCTCTTCCCGTGGGTGTCGTAAGAGGCGACAAAGGCTTACTAGTAAATGGATGTGAATGCGATTGCCAACCCACTTACCAAGCGTGGCAATTCTGGCAAACCACCCCAAATTGAGGGAGGCCTATGTTCAACAGTGGACGTCTTTTAGCTGAAATGATGATGATGTTAATAAGATAAAATAAAAATCAGAACATAATCCTCTTTTTGCCCATCAAAAATAACTAAATCTCTGTCTTTATAACTACTCTGGCCACATCTGAAGACCTTTCAATCATTATCCGTTAACGCCGTATAATTATTTAGATATGCACGCTTGCTATCCTGCCCACCCCTCTCCTGAGGCGTCACGCGTGATTTTTTGTCCCTTTTGCAACAAAAAACAGACCATATTTTAATTGCCCTAAAATATTTTCGTTTCGATGCTAATGTGTGGATAAAATAGGTTCATTAATCTTAGATTTTTCGTTCTACTGATTTTAAGATTTCAGCTTTAATTTACCAAGACAAGATGTAGGATACCGTATTAATTTTTGTGGTAGATTCTGTGAGTTAATTTTGCATCTCGAATTTACCTAATTTAAAAAAAAAATGCATGTCTATTGAAATGCATAGTTCGGTGTTTGGGAAATTTACGTATATAATTCGTGAAGTTTCTTTAATTCTCATAAATTTTGGGGCCTAGTATAGCACCCTAAGAACTCCACATTTACAATAGGTTTTAAATTGTTTGGTCAATTACAACACTAAAAACCCTAAACTAAGGTATATTTTCAGAGGCGCAATGACCCAAATTATTTACACATAAACTCGAAACGCCTTCCCATGGGGGTAGGCAGAAACCACAAAACGCCACCTGTACGATCCCTACATACAAAACCAATCCATAAAATCGCTTTATTATAAGAGACATGTTTATAAGGACATGCATGTTTTCTGCTCTGTTAACAAAAATATGTATTTCACGACTTAATCCTCAACATCTTTTAAGTGGTTTATCCTCATCAGTTTGATTTCCAACTCTCAAATTGACCTTCAAATCTTCAAATAACTTTATATCAACTACAATGATGTTATTATAAGTAGGTGCTTCAGACATATTTTTACCCAGACGTAAACACAGGCATTCAAGTGTATTTAATTCATTAATCCAAATCGGTTCACTTCGAAATCACTAGTTACGTTTCGTTCAATTGCGGCTTTTATTGCACCAATGAATATTCCACCACTTTCACAATTCATTCACCGACATAAGGTTGAATTTTCTTTAAACAAACTGCAAATAACTTCATTATTTATGTAAAGTAAGTGACGAAGTTGCTAATGCAGTTGGTTTAAATTCTATTTCTTTGAGTTTAGGACTGATTATTGCTTGATGGTTATTTGTTTTTAAGTTTGTTGTCGCAGCTTAATGAACATTTAATAACAGTGTTTTTTTAAAGGTTTTGTTCGATACGCTCGTCTATATGTTCAGATGAGTTGCTGCAGGCTGTTTTGGATTTGCACAGTGTAGTGTAAGATTAGAAACCTTTTTATACCCATATTATTCATCATCATCAGCCTATAATGTTCCCACTGCTGGGACACAGGCCTCCTCTCGGTGAGAGGGATTGGGCCGTAATCCACCACGCGGGCCCAGTGCGGCTTGGTAGATGTCACATGTCTTCGAATTTTTTGGTTCTAGGACATGCCGGTTTCCTCACGATGTTTTCCTTCACCGTTGTGAGAGCAGTGGTGATGAAATAATTTACACAAAGTAATGCCCTGTCTGGGTTCGAACTCACGACCTACAACTCGTAAGTCGCGGCCGTTACCACTTGGCCACCACTGCTGCCATATTATTAAAATATTTAAATTATTTAATATTTTGATAACTGGCAGATGATGTTGATTTTGATAACTGCTGATCGACTGAAAAACATTTCCAGAGACTTATAATATGAATAAACTTACATGTTAACTTACTTACGTGTTTAATGAATACCTTTGTAAAAAAAATCTGCACAGTAACAAAAAACTAGAACCACGCGAAAAATCACGCTCTAAAAAGTATGATACACGAAAATTCATTTGTTACCCAACACGGCATCATTGTTTTTTACACGCTTTTTATTAGCTTCACCTGTATGTGTTTTTGTATGTTTGTAACCGACTTCTTTGGGCGCGATTTTGACCCACTTTAAACGGCCAGATTTCGTTCAAACTTTGTAGATTTATCGAGGACCGATGACAATACTCTAATTTGATAAAATTATTCCATTTTTCAAATTGCAAAATATGATTTTTGTTAATTCATATAATTTTCATCTAGGTATAGTCGATAAGTTAAAAAACTTAATTTTCTTACCTTATCGACTATAAAAATAAAAAATACTATTCCGCGCGGACGAAGTCGCGGGCACAGCTAGTGACAAGTAAGTGTACATACATATCCTTTTTTCTGTTATGTTAATTTTTATTCTTTTTTTTATATTGTTTTTGTGAACCTCATGAATGTGTTTTTAAAATAAACTAATTTATTTATAAATTTTATTTAATATTAATACCAGTCAAAATCATTACCCTCCTTTTTGATTCACCGTAATTTTCATGATAACATAAATAGTCAATTTAAGCATAGTTAAGTACTCGGAAAAACACGGTGTTTATAGCGAGCATATTGACTTAAAGAAACATAATCTGATGTTCAAAGCAATAACTATACCATTAAAACCAACATACATATTCAGATCAAAATCACATCAAACAGCTATGTCACAGCACCAATTCACGACAAGTTTACATGCAATCGCACAGAGCTGCTAGCAAATCCGATAATGTGCCGTAGTACAAAGTTGCTGCCGTTTACCACAGCGAAAAACCCATTTTCTCGCTCGATATACCAGCCGTATCAGGATGAGAGCAATTAAAGGTCGGATGACGTGGATCTGAGAGAGTTGGGTGGATGTGGCATTAAGGAGAATAGAATAGAGAGTATTTGATTCAATATAGGTTAAATAGGATTTCATCCGAGTCAAAGAAATACGACAAACAAGAAAGGAGAGACAAAACTTCTAATAAAAAAGAAAAAAATATATAATTAGACCACATTGTTGCTTATTTCACCAGTTTATTTCAATAGATTCGAACAAGATAGATGATGGAACTTCCTGTCATGTAAATTTTGCTATAATAACATGAAGACGTTGGGGAAAACCAGAGAGAAAGAAAAAACTAAAAGAAAATAGGCACCGAATACCGCACACTACCTTCTGTTTAAAGTCGTATAAGGGACTTCTCACACTTATTCAGCTCTGTTCAGCTTTTGTCCATAGAAAACAACGATTTTGTATAGAGTCCGTTCAGCTTTCCGCGGCTAAACGCATGCGTACGCATCTCATACAAAATCGTCGTTTTCTATGGACAAAAGCTGAACTAAGAGAGCTGAATAAGTCTCTAAAAAGGAAACCAGCTGGAATCAAAGAAGCCTTTACTGCGAAATTGGCAAATAGTGTTATCATACAATGAAAATCTTCCCCAAAAGTTTATCCTAAAATCAGATACAGATATACTGAATATAACCGTTCCATCTGCAATAAAATCTAATAAAATTATTTAAATTGTTTCAATGACGACTGACATTTGCTTCAACATAGCAACTTTATTATTAAAACATAAAGTTACATTATTACTACAATATTACCGCTGAGTACGAGGTCCAGAGTTCGATTCTCAGCTCGGGCAGTGTTATTGGATAATTACATTTGGAATTTCTCAGTCTCACTCCGGAGTCTCGATTTGTGCTCCGTTGGTAGCAAAAGTCTCGCTCCTGGTTACATATGACTTAAACATAGCTGGCGAAATGTGGGTAAATTATTATGTACCCCCATATACATTTTCTATGGGTACATCATCATCATAATTTCAGCCGAAAGACGTCCAATTTTGGTTTGCCTTAATCGCCATTGCATTGACGCCACGCTTGGCGATCTTTCAGATCGCCAAGCGTGGCGTCATCTTGGGTGGCGATCGCAGTATGGTGGTAAAATACATAGAGAACGCTGCTGCCCATTCTCTAGCAAGTCCCTAAGTCACCTTTTATGGTATCCAAGGGTAAAAATGGGATGGTGCTATTCTTTATGTACGGCATAAAAAAAAAAAACCTTTTTGAATTTCAAAAAACTAACACTAAATTACTATGAAACATGCCCGTTAGCCGTTCAGTAGTGTTCCATCTGTATTTTTCTTCTCTTTTTTTTTTTTTAATATCCATGAAATCCTATTTCATCCATGAAGATGGATAAAATAGCCAGTCGTGTCCACAAACTGTTTTAAACCACTCACTTTCTTGTTTTCCTAATCAAATTTATAAATGTATGATCATCTTATATTAAAAATGTGTTTTTTTTCCTTTCTTTTTGTTAAATTTTATTATTTTATGTGTTGTTGCTCAATTTAACTCTATTTTTTTTGTAAACAGGAGTCAAGAGTTTAAGCTGATAACCAGCGCTTAGTAACCCGTTAGGGGGACCGAAGCATAATGCTGACGCTTAAACCTTTTGCTTCCGGTATTATAGTTTTTTGTATAAGTGTAACTACTACTACTAGCTGTAATACTGGAGACAATAAACGTTATTCTTTTCTATTCTTCTATTCTATTCTTCATAACCTCTGTCCCTCTCCCTGTGGGATCACGTCTGCCTAACTGCCTTCGAGGAATTAGTGCTTAATGTTGTTATGTTACATTACTATTACATTTTGTTAGTATCACAATGTCAATACGAAACATTTCAGCACCCTCAACCACACGAAAAAATACCGTCTCCAAAATACCCTCATCCTTGAACAAAACTGAATTGCGCATAGCGTTTTTACGGCATTCGGCGGAACCGTATGACTAGACGCGCTGGATCATTAATCCTGAAGTTTCAGATGTGAGCAGAACGATAAAAATTACGCGCGCAACGCTAGCCGAGCGTAAAGAGCGTAATGACATGTTATCTAAGCGACATATTTCTGGATTATGCTTTTTTAAGATCGGAGACTGAAGATTGGGATGTATTTTTGGGTGTGCATGTGTGGTTTGGGTTATTTTGAACTGGATTCAATTGGTTTTTGCAGTTATAGGAGAGATAAGATTGTTGTAGTTGTGCTTAAGTAAATGTTTTTTTGTTGTTGTAAATACTGTGTTTCTCTTTTTAAGATGAAGTAACTTTTAACAGATTTTTCCGATATTCGTTTACGGCTAATAGTAGTGGACGATTCGGGCAATACAATGGATATGGAAATAAACTTTTGAGATGTGGTGTTGGCGAAAAATGTTCCACATACCATGGACCTAGCGGTCGAGACCATGAACAAATCTATCCTTGAACAACTACGCATAGGAGATAGATTAGTCACGATCTGTTATCAAAGGATTACCATGTAAGTACCTATATTCTGGCAAATAAATAAATTTCAATTTACAGAGACATTGCCCGTCAGGAACCATAGAACCTTGAAAAGTTGGTGGTGATCGGCAATGTAGATGAATAGACCTCGCGGCCGGCCACCTAACCGCTGGTCCGACCAAGCCCTCACCGGACTCTCTGTTACGACAGCCATGAGAGAAGTCGAGAAGCGAACGTAGTGGAATAACATCTTACGTAAAGCCTTTCAAGGACACGACTTTTAGTAATGAGGTCACGACCAAGAAGAAGAGAACTTTTACAACAGCAAAAACATAACGTAACATCCAATGATTGATGCGAAGACCTTTTTTATTAAATCTTCTTTTAAATGGAATATAACTCAAGTTTCATCAAATAAACTTACTAAATGTTAAATACTCCATTCTCGAATATCTCAAGTCAAATTCAGAAAGTGACAAAAGCCATTTAGATAATGTGCAAGTGTGAACAAATCAGAGACTAGTTGAACTAAGTTGTAACGTAATGTCTAATGTCGTTGCATAGACGCTCCTCCGAGAATTAGATGGTATGCACTATGCTGTGTTCAGATGAGGCTAGCTAGTAGATTTACTTTTGAGATTAAACTTAAGAATTTGATGGAATTCATTTTTATGTAAGTAGAGTAGTTTCACTAAGTGCGAGTGTTTGAAGTTGAACTGATAAATATATGAAAACTTTATTCGATTCACAGAAAACACGGTCGAATATAAAAAATAACGATTAACAATAGTTTATTTGATGTTGCCACGATAAGCAAACGACTTTTTAACAAATCCCTTTTGCACCAGTTACTAGAGCAAGTACCCACTCCAGCAGTTACCCCAATCTGAACTCGCCTGATCGAACACCACCACCTGTTGGCAAGCGAAGGTGCAATTGTCAACATATTGCATGACGTTCGTACGTGCCCAACACGCCCCGGGGGCTCGATTGGGAATGTTGATACTGTTCATTGAATTTCACGGGTAGGTACTAGTGTTAATATTAAATCGTTTTCATTTGATAGTAGATTGGGCTTAATTGAATTAAAGTTTGTGGGATTTCGAGTAGCTAATAAGATAGAAAAAGGGTTAAAAAAAATGTGTTTAGGGCTAATTTTTCAATAGTCAGCTAACTTTTATCTGAAGAATAAATCTGACATTTTGGAATATTTTCTACAGAAAAGCTGTCAAGCCGATATTATGTATTTCTCAGATAAAAGTTACTTATCTGACTATTAAAAAAACAGCGCTTAATCAAACCACATTATTCATAAATGTTTGCTGGTGCCTAAGCTTATATATAGACGTTTATGTTGGGTGTGGCAAAAGAAGCATGAAAGTAGAATAAATGTTGTGGAAATACGTTCCTTGCTCAGCATGTGTGGTGTGACTTAATGAAAGGCTGAAGAATGATGTGAAAAGGCAAGCGTGCGGTTTAAAAGAAGATGAAGGGACAATTTTTTTAAAGAGTATATGCCATGTCACGTGCAACGTGGTTTGGCCATGTGGAGAAGATGAATGAAGCGACTAACAAAAGGTATTTACAAGAAAGCTGATGTGAGTGGTCGGGACGCTCTAAGAGGACATATAGTGAATCTCAAGGTGATGTTCTTTAGAGTCATGGGAGGAAGAATTGGACATCATAGCGGTGATGCTTCGAATTATAGTTTCGGAGTATTTTAAAACACTGGTGATGCCTTTATAATCTAAATTCTAAAGTCTTGAGTCAGAACTAGTTACGCTTTTTCTATCACTGAACAAGAATAAAAAAAGAACCGTTTTTCCCATGGTAAGATTTCCTTTCGGGCAGACTTGCTCAATGCCAATATCAATAAGCCAAGTGATTATCATTTCGATATGATTCTCGTCACTCCTGTGGGAAGAGGGAGAGTGGTATCTTTGTGGAATCCATCACATCATGATTAAATAAAACTAACACTACAAAACAAACAATTAACCACAAATGCAAGACAGCAGAAATATAACAAATCTTCAACCGCACAGAGCGACAAAGCGTCCAAGCATCTGGACAAAAAAATATTAAAAACTTTCCTTTCAAGAACTTATAACACCCTTTGCGGTGAAAGGTTGCAACTCTCGCAAAACAATAACCGCTGGGCGAAAAAAAAAAAACTTTATTTTTTAAACACCCCACTTAAACAAGACAACTCGCTCGCGTGCCGTTGCTAAAAAAAAAAAAACAAACTCAAGCCCTAAAAGCTCACGAAAATATTTCAGATATTTAACAAATGCTAACCGCTAACGATGTCCTTTAATATTTGGAATATAAAATAAAAAATCCTCTTTTGTCGGTCGAGGCGAGTGCCGACAACTTTTTTTTCTGTATTTTAAACGCTGCGGTTCGTTTGTTTGGAGGGAAAAATGCCCGGTTGGCCCACGGAAAACTTTTTTGCGGTAAGAAAAGGTTTTGTACCACTGTGTGTCTGTTCATTTTTTCGTTGCTGTAAAAAGTGATGGTACCTACATTGGGTCTTTGATGTGAATTGGCGAACAGTAGAATTTTTCCTAAAATTTTCTCGGACATATTTGAGGTGTAACGTTCAGAAAGATAAACGGACAGGGTCCGGGCTTCAACTGTGGAAACCTGAAAAAATCTCAGTTCAAACATTTCGGACAAGCCTTCAAACACGACACCGTAATATTTTTCAACATAATAAGTTACCAAATCGGTTACCTACGTCATTGCATATTTTGAATCTTCTAACAAGAAATAAATAAGAGGCTTGTGGCTTTAACAGCCCAAGGATGATCAGGTTAAGCTACACTTGCCGAGGTTGGTCCGAGGATGGGTGACCATTTTTACATACCAAGACACCTTCGTGCCTCGGTTAGCTCATTAAGCTGGCCTGGTCCTGGCTGTCATTTGTCGATCTTTGACAATCGTTACAGGTCGTTAGAAACCCGAAAGTCTGACAACCAGTCTTACCAAATGGTTTTACCTAGTAACTGGGTTGTGGAGGTCAGATAAGCAGTCGCTCCATGTAAAATACTGGTATTCAGCTACATCTGCTTTGACTGGAAGCTGACCGCAACATAGTTGGGAAAAAATTGATGATGGCAGATGATGATAACAGGAAATAAATAACCGACTTCTAGTTGTACGGAGACAAGTCGAAAACTTGGGTGGTCCGACTACACATGATCACCTACTGACCACCAAAATATTTTACAAAGAAAGATATTGAATTTGGCGTGACTGCATACAGAATGACTCTTGGCATAAACTAGATTACCCCCTTTTTTCTTTTTTTTTAAGGGTGGGAAATCATCAAATACCTGGGAGGAAGAGGGGGTATCAGATTTTTACTGACTAAAACCCACCCGGGTTCCTTCAGTTGCCTGTGTGCCAGGGGCTACGGTATCTCTTTCGAACAACCCGCAGCCCTGGCAGAAATTACCCCTTCTTCCTATGAGCTCCTGTCTTCAACTATGGCATAGCCTGCATAGTACGATGATCCACAATTCAACTAACCTATGCAGTTATGGCAATTTGTCTCTAAACATAAATACATCTTCAGTGAATGCCCATTTATAGCCATGAAACTTTAGATGCCGATTTAAAGTCTAGTCATTACCATATTATATATCTGGTAGCATCAATGGCTCGTTGGTTTAATGTTCGCAAGCGCTACTGCTGACCATTACATTCTGGGTTCGGTTCCCAGGTCGGGCAAGGTTTTACTTGATTTTTCATCAGTAGCAGCCCGAATTCTGGATTTTTGCTCCGGTGATGGCAATAGGCTCGCCCCTTATTACATGATAAAACTCTTCATAAGCCTTCGGGATTAAAATTCATGTCTCATTTCAGCCGGAAAACGTCCACTGCTGGACATAGGCCACCCCCAATTTGGGGGGCTTGCCATAATCGCCACGCTTGGCATGCGGGTTGGCGATCGCAGTATGGTGGTAAAATGCATAGAGATCGCTGCTGCCCGTTCTCTAGTAGTAAGTCCCTTAGTCGCCTCCTACGACACCCACGGGAAGAGATGGGTTGATGCTATTCTTTACGCCCGGCACCACACGGTACCGGTAAATTCATGTCTATCTATTTTAAAATATTTTATCCTTTTCCACAAAGATGAGATGAATGGGAAAGTTTATTCGTTCTCTCTTAATTCAAATAGTCTTTTTAAATCTAAGCACTTTTACGCGACAGCAAACAAAATCCACATAAAAATGATTATCTTGAAGAAAAACAAAGATTTAGCGCACTGCACAAATAGAGCTATCTGTTTAGAATGCGATACGTAATAGGATAATTATTCAACATCTTGAGGCACGGACACACTGCGGTATAATTTTGAAGAACGATTGTTTATTACAAATTGATTTCCAAAAGAAATTCCTGAATTTTAAAATCAACAATTTACAAAAAAAAAAATATGTAATAATAGGCTTGGTAAAATTCATAGTTTAGCGTAATAAATATTGTCAACTTTTGTCCTATAACCAACAAATTGAGGACACATGACATCTCCCAATCCGCACTGGGCTCGCGTGGGATTGTGTCCCAGCAGTGGGAACATTATAGGCTGATTATGTAGGTACTAACTTTTACGACCAGTGGTCCTAGTGTGAGTTTCATTTAACAATCTCGATCAAACACATCGAGCGTGTTTGACGTTCCGATTGGTCCGTCACCAATCCAGGGCCAATCGGAGCGTCAAACGCGCTCGATGTGTTTGATCGAGATGGTTACATGACACTCACACTAAGGCCTCTGATTCAAAGATTCTGCTATTCAATACTCTCCTTTGGAATTACTTCTCTATTCTTTATAAATCGCTTTCAATATTTCTCAACACAGTCCTTTAGAGTTTGAAACTGTAAATTTTCGTAAGCTTTACCCATCTTCAAAGAAAAGTAATAATTTTCTCTTGTCTCTCTATCATTTTCATTTTGATGTAAGTTAATATATTGGTTTTCTTGCGTTTTCATTCAACGAAAACGTTTGTAATGCAATTAATTACAATTTTGGACAACAGGATTTCAGAAAAAAACCTCTACAGTACACATTCTAATACCAATTGTCTCTAATATGAGCTCACCCTAGGACCGGCACAAACATCGGCGATGTATTCCTGCACAATGCTCGGCCCTAATTTGAATACCATCCTTATGGGACAATCGGCAGACTAAAAAATATGAACAATACGCGTGGTCACGTCAAATCCCATGGTTGCCTCTAAAGGGGCTCGTAACATTTATCTTAATTGTCAATCGGCTCTTCAATGTCCTTTATAAAGTTTTTTTGAAGGAGTTTTTGGGCGGTAATAAAGTAAATAATGGTGTATTATTCATTATGATGGATTGTCCACAAAAACCATATAACTTGTATCACGCTATATCACAGCGATAATATGGTACATCGAGGCTGTCCACACGTGTATGAGTTTCAGAACGACGCTCTACAAAACTGAACTTTAATTACGGAACCAAGGAGTATGGCGGAAAAAGAGGGACTTACGAATTGTAGATCGTAGATTCGAACTCAGTCAGGCGCTTTACTTTGTGTAAATAATTTCATCACCACTGCTCTCAAAACGGTGAAGGAAAACATCGTGAGGAAACCGGAATGTTCTAGAAACAAAAATTGGAAGACATGTGACATCTACCGAACCGCACTGGGCCCGCTTAAGGGTAGGTGCGGCCCACTTCCTCTTATAGAGAGGAGGCTGGTGTTCCAGTAGTGACAACATCCTAGACTGATTATAATGATGATGAATGACACTATAGGCATAGAACATTCTTGTGATGTCTACGCATTAGCAACAGAGTTGCAAGAATCTTGGTGTTTCCGATAAGCTTAAACAGAAAAAGTGAAATGATTAAATGAAGCTTCAGCATAGTTAGGAAATGCTAATGTTGGTGATTTTAGGGACAGCCCTAAGGCAAATGTAATAAATAACGTAGAGGGACAAATATGAAAATAAGTTCTCTACCGCAGGTATCGGCACTCGCACAACTCATTTGCCTACCGTTTTCAGGACGGTCAGCAAAACAAAGCACTTTTGTTATTATTTCCAGGTTTAATATTTGTACTGTAGTTCTTTCTAGCTGTTACGCGTGACATATTCTTTAAAAAAAAAGTCTAAGTTACTTCAAACTAACTAACACTACACACAACTCTAACATCAGCTATCTGCCAGTAAAGGTCCTGTCAAAATCGGTTCAGCCGATTCGGAAATTAGCCGGAACTAACAGACAGACTTTTGTGTTATAGAATCGTATATACTTTCATTGTATGCATGTAATATAAAGGTGTTTGTTAGTACAAACAGATACTTAACTTTGATTTATTTGTATATACAGAATACATCATTATGTATAGATGTACAGATATACCTCTTAAACTAGAAAATCAAATACTCGAACTCAAGCAGCACGAGAAGTATCTTGGACTAAGACTTGACTCCCATCTAAATTGGAAGGTTCAAATTGACCACATCAGATCCAAAATGACAGCTTTATTGGGCTCATTACGACACATCGCACACTGTCTGCCATATAGTGTACGCCAGACAATATACAACTCCCTAGTAAAGCCACACATACTGTACCTAATCGAAGTCTGGGGCTATGCACCTAAAACAAACTTAAAAGACCTACAAATCGCACAAAACAAAATTATTAAAATGCTTTTCCATTACGACTACCTGACACCTACAGTTAAAATTTACAAAGACACGAAACTCCTGAACATTAAACAACTTCACGCATACTGCACCTGCATACTTATTAAAAAAATACTTGACAAAACCATACATACACAAATCTCATTCACCAAAACTCATCAATTACATAACCGTAGCAGTCGTAGAAAAGATCACATCGTACTTCCTCAAGTGCGAACCACTCAAGGTAAAAGATTACTTGTTTATGAAGGAGTGCAACTTTACAATAAATTACCAGACGAGATAAAGGGTGCGAATTCGATCAGTATTTTTAAGCACAAACTAAAAAAAAATATTCTTCAAAATATCAGTATTAATTAAAAGTAAAATATTATTTCCACTAACTCAACATCAAACCAACACCACACACAATATAATAAATAAAAACAACAAATTTAAAAATAGCAGCTGTAAACAAATGTTGTACTACTGTCTGATTTATCTGCATTGTGACATCGGGATCGCACTCTTTATCTCAAAGCAGGGTAGCTTAGCATAATGTTCATAACTTAAATTTTCGGGTGTACCTTCAAACCTAAATAATTTGAAATAATTATGTACACTGATAATATGTAATTAATACATTTAAGTAGACAAATTGTGGGTCCGAGTGTCGAAGGACACTAATTAGTTTTATATATAAATATGTTCTCATGCAAGTGAAATGTAAATTTCTTAATGAGAAATAAATGTCTTTAACCAGAGATATTCTGCCCCTTATTGAAATGAAATGAAAAATCCTCACACCACAGAAATCAGATTCTTTTGGCAATACTCAGAAATGTTATGAGGATACAACGATTCTATAGCAGTTTAAAGTATTAAAACCAGCTTTGGAAATCTTGTAATTGTCTTTCTGACCGTACATAAACGATTCAATACAATAAACAATCACGGATAATCTTTTTGCTCATACCCATATTTACAAGACGTATCGGGCCGTAAGTAGCTGACCACTTCCCGTACAGCATCCACAGACAATCGACCAGGGAATTGTGGCCAGTCTGAGTTTGTATTGATTTTTATTGGCCTGATCTTATAAGGTAGCAGTATTATTGTCATGTGGAAAATAAATGACTAATAATGGTGTATTTTGTTGTTCTTTCATGGTTAAATTGACTCTGAATGGGATCATTTGATTAAATATTCTTGAATCGATGTTTAAGATGATTGTATTGGTACTGCGTCATTCTTTATCGAAAGAGTTTGTAACTTTGGTTTCGGGATTTTATGACATATAATGTGACTAGCTTTTGCCAGCGGCTTCGCCCACGTTGATGAATAATAAGTATATTTCATCCAAATCCGTTCAGCCGTTTTTGCGGGAAAGAGTAACAAACATCCATACATACTAATTTTCGCGATTATAATATTAATAAGGAAGTAGAATATTTCATTTTCCAGTAATTAATTTGTATTAATTGCCTCGTTGGTCTCGCAACAAGCACTTCTGATGAGCATGAGGTCCTGGAATCGATTCCAAGAGTTTTCCTACTGGAACTCCTCATTTATAGCTTCAAGGCTGGATTTTTTCTCGGTTTATGTCAAATGTGCGTTTACTTTAGGTACTCCTCTACTTAAACAATTAAAGATTAAAGATTTTGTTGATGACAAAACCTTATGTTAATGGCGTGTGTGATTTAATTTACTGATATTTTTATCCTTAGCTCTATTGCAATTCTAAATTATTTTATTTTGATTTTTTGACATTTGTAATTAAATTTCCTGACATATTTATTTTTTATTATAATTTGGTAGTTATATTTGTGCATAATTCCGAATGTTTTTTTGAATAATACCCAAGTGTTTTATTTTATTTTTATAGTTTTGTTGCAAAGGGAAAGGAATGCTTTTTTGTCTTTTTTGCTATGTATATGTCTGTTAGTGTTTTTCTTTTATTGTCTAGTAAATGTATTACATTTAATAATTTTGCATGCCGTAAGGCAAAATGTATCGGGACTCTGTTAAAAATAACCATCATATCTGTATTCCTACATTATTGGAAAATAAAGGATTTATATTTATATTTCTATTTCTAAACCTTGAGATTACAGTCGTGATGTTATGTTAAGTTATGTCTCTTGATAAGGATTTCAGTCAAGTCTAATTTTTACCTCTCTAGAATATAAGCTATAATAAATACGTGATGCAAAAATATTAACACCTTTTTGCAAAAATTACGCGGACGTAGGAATATGAAATTTAGTACATTTAAACTTTAAATGGAGAAGAAGTGCGCAAAGCTAATATTTTTGATTTGTGCTTATTACAATTTTATTAAATCATCTGCCTAGCCTTTTCCCAACTATGTTGGGGTCGGCTTCCAGTCTAACCGGATGCAGCTGAATACCAGTAGTTTACATGGAGCGACTGCCTATCTGACCTCCACAACCCAGTTACTGGGTAATACGATACCCCTTGGTAAGACTGGTTGTCAGACTTTCGGGTTTCTGACGACCCGTAACGACTGTCAAAGATCCACAAATGATAGCCGGGACCAACGGCTTAATGTGCTTTCCGAGGCACGGAGGAGTATTGGTATGTAAAGATGGTCACCCATCCACATACCAACCGCGGCAAGCGTAGCTTAACCTGTCCGATCGACCCGTGCAGGTATTGTTATTTAGCCACAAGCCCCTCATTATTACAATTTTATTGAATATTGGTCAAAATTCGACCACTTTGCGACCAGTAGTTAAAATCATTGCGTACGCATGATGTGTGGTCCCCTCGACGATAGACCACCCACCTTTTTCAAGAATCGCTCGAAATTACTAAGAGAATTCACTTAGTAGCTTGCATCTACCAGTAGGTATTGTGATTACCTTTTTGAAATCAATCAACAAACCGGAAAATCAATCAATCAATCAATGAACAAATTACACAAACCGGAAATGGTTATAGACACCGATATTTTCGTGGACATTTCGACTTTAGATGATCACAATTTTATAGAAGACTGTCTCGTTGGTCTGGTGGTCACTACTGATGTGCATTAGGGTCTGGGCAAGTCCAGGGGCAAAGTATTTTGGGTTTTTAACCGACTTCAAGAAAGGAGGAGGTTCTATGTTCGACTGCATATATATTTCTTTTTTTATGTATATTCACCGATATTTCTCCCCCATTTGTGGACCTATTCTCAAAATTCTTTTTTTCTTGAAAGAGTACTTCTGAGGTGGTCCCATTAGTACCAAGTCAGGATCTGATGATGGAATCCCAGGGAAATCGAGGGCAACCCTCAAATGTAATAGGTATTAACAATGTTACTGTTAGTAACTAAAAAGTGAAAAATTTATTATTATCCAAAAAAAACAAAGTCGGTGACTTTGGATATGAATTTTAATATTTTTTCACCGCCTTCCGAAATTAAAGTTATTTTTCACTTTGTAGTGTTTTGCTGGATGTCGGTTGTTTTTTTTTTTAATTAGAAATAACTCAGTAGCAACCCGAAGTTTGGATTTGTGCTCGGTTGATGACTGGACAAATGTGTACCATAGGTACATCTCTGTCTAACTCTTGGGATTACAGGCGAAATGATATGTTAATACTATTCTACTAATATTATATACTGGTTTTTTTTTGAGGTTGGAAGTCATCAAATAACTTCTCCCGCTCTGGGTGGACAGGAGGGCGTGTCAGACTTTTACTGACTAAAACCCATCCGTGTTCTCTCAGTAGCCTGTGTGCCAGGGGCGGCGGTATCTCTTTCGAATTACCCGTACCCCTGCCTGGCAGGATACTGAACACTGTTGGGGCTGTCATGGCGTTGTAGTGCGTTAACAATGTTTGCGGAGGCGTGCACATAACCACCTCCATAGCGCGCCACCACCAACGGTCTCCTGAGCGTGTTCTCAGATCGGTGGGACTACCCTCTGCTACGCCACTGGGTAAGAAATCATACCAGTTGATAGTTGATGTTATTACAAACACTAGTTATTATTTTGTTGCTACTAACACTATGGAATCATGTCTGAAACAAAGAATTTGAATTTGAAATCATATTTGTGAAAGTTTAGATGTTTGCATGTTTGTTACGCATTCTCACACATTTTATTTGGATGAAATTTAGCACGCAGACAGTTTATTACCTGGATTAACACATAGGATACTTTTTATCCCGGTAGAAATTCCCGTGGGATAATTTCGGACTTCCACGCGGGCAAAACCGCTGCCAAAGTTAGTAGGAGAATATTATTATTTGTTTTCATGACTCAACGATAAAGAATTTGCGACTTACGCTGAGGGTCTGCTAATACCTGTCCAATTAACAAATGTCTCACAACTACGCAAATCAACGTATTTTCTTTCTTTATTTTCTTCACATAAAATTGAATCCTAAATTAGAATCACATAATCCTTTTGATCGACACAAAATTAAAAATCGTATCACACGCAAGGAGATCAGAAATCGCTATTTTAATTATAAATAACCACTTCGCTCGTCAAACCGATACAAAAAGAATTGAAAGAAATCAAAATTCTAAAGAGTAATATCAAACTTGACTTATAATTGGTTGCTCATCTTGACAAAGTGGGTAACTCACCCTTAGGACCCTTCAGATACCAATCTGAAAGCTACTTTACCATCTATTAGAGAAAGTTTAAACTCGAATGGCAATGTGGTCGATGTAAGGACCAAGGCACATGGATATAATATTTATAAGACACGGCTGTATCAAAACCGAAGAGCCGTCTTCCAGGCCGATGACGTTTGACGTATATTCTGACATCCCCTTTATAATGTGGTGCAAGTGAAGAAACGAAGCGGGTATTGAAGTATCCCGAGTTTTGTTTTATGGGTTTTTGGTTAAAAAGTACTGTTTTCTTTAGGATTTTGAAGCTCGACGGCGTAGCAAGTGTCGTCGGCTAGTTTTGTTACGAAATTACTAGCAATCACCGAAGAGGTCGGACAAGAGTAGTATACAGTGCACAAGTGTGTGCGCAGACATAGGTGCACTTACTCTTCCTTCACTCTCAGAGTCCGATGAGTCGACAAACCGACATGGCCGGAGAGAGATCAGGCACAAGGCCAACGTGCTTTTCAATGCAGAAATTGAAATGGAAAATCCCAATAACACTTTGCCAGGACCACGACCTGAGAACCGATCTTACGATCCCAAAGGAGTAAATGCCAGATGTCTTGCAAGGAAATAATTCCCCGCAAACAGACATAATATGTATAATGACATACATATGTATACACTCGTTCTCCTAATACTTACTCCAAACAGAGAGTATCGCAACTCGATGAGCAAATAAAACACAAGAAAGTTGAAACTGGTACAGCTTTGAATAACTTACGGCCAATATGGAAGATTGTTTTACATATGGCCCACGATATTCATTGAATACTCAATGTTCGTATCGACTAGGAGCTTTGCATTCTCTTGCTATATGTAGATTTGGGTCAACGACTGTCGTTCGCTTGTTATATGTGTGAAATATCGATGTTTATTCGTCAGGATTAATAATAACATTTAAATTAACAACAGAATCGTAGATAGCTTCATTATTCACTTCTCGTTCTTCTTTTTAATGTCGATGGCACTGCACTGCGGAATTTTGAAAGTTCGTATTAATTCATTGAATGACAATGTCATTAAATTGTCTTTTAATGGGATTACATGAATGCATATGATGGGAAGACGTAGAGTGGGAAGGCCTCCCACAAGGTGGACCGATGACCTTGCGAAGACCGCGGGTATCCGCTGGATGTGGGAAGCACAAGACCGGTCGAAGTAGAGGAGCCTGGGGGAGGCCTATGTCCAGCAGTGGACGTCTTTCGGCTGACATGATGATGATGATGATGGGATTGCTGATTTTAATGCCGTCTGTTGGGACAGGTTAGCTCAAAGCTGCAATGGCTTTTTCTTCGAAAGGCACGTCTTCCAGACATGGTCCTGAATTGTTAGAATCACAAAAAAATCAAATAATACAATGTTTGGACTTTAAAACCTTAGAACATGACCTCTGAGTTTGTTTCTGCACCTCTTCTCAGGGAACAGTCAGCTAGGATATGCCAGCGCCATCTAGTTTTTAAAATATTGACGTGTAGAAGTAAATGTGTCTTATATGATCTATTTACATAAATAAACAATTCATTTCTATGATAATAATTCTGTAAATACATACTTGTTGCGGTTGCATATTATATTTTGTTTAATATGTAATTTGTACTATCGAGGAAACTAACATCTAACACCGTACGGATTATTATTGCTTGCAGCGCTCAGCCGCTATGGTAACGCTTGCTAACAGATGTGGTCATTGTGTGCACGGGATTTTGTTTTCAAATTGGACAGATGTAAGTTTCCTCGATAGACCTACTGAATTCGTGGTACCTAACAGGTTGCGTTTCCATGTCCCAGCCAGCTTGTATATTATTACATACGTAATTTTGGCATTTTTATCTAAAAGTGATTGGTGCTGTCACGAATCAAAGAATTAGTTTTTGCTATCATCATCATCATTTCAGCCGAAAGATGTCCACTGCTGGACATAGGCCTCCCCCAGGCTCCTCCACTTCGACCGGTATTGTGCTTTCCACATCCAGCGGATACCCGCGGCGTTCACAAGGTCATCGGTCCCCCTTGTGGGAGACCTTCCCACTCTAGGTCTTCCGGTACGCAGTCGCCACTCCAGAACCTTTCGGCCCCATCGGCCATCTGTTCTGCGAGCAATGTGCCCTGCTCACTGCCACTTAAGTTTGGCAATTCTTCGGGCTATGTCGGTTGCCTTGCTTCTCCTGCGGATCTCTTCATTTCTGATTCGATCGCGTAGGGAAACTCCGAGCATAGCCCTCTCCATTGCCCTTTGGGTGACTTTAAGCCTTCTGATAAGGCCCATTGTGAGCGAGCACGTCTCTGTACCATAGGTCATCACTGGCAACACACACTGGTCAAAGACTTTCGTCTTGAGACACTGTGGTATTTGGGACGAAAAGATAAGGCGAAGCCGCGAACGCTGCCCAGCCGTGGTTTTTGTTATAGCTCCATAATAAATTGTAGGTGTGTTCATAGTATGGAATATTTGCTAGGTATGCACTATCAAACGATCATTGTTCAATATCATAACTAATCTTATCATGACCACACACTATCTTTCACAGTTCGTTGCATATCATGAAGATGATCGCAAGCTGAGCAAGTTGCTGCTCAAGTCAATTCCAGTCAATCAACGGCGTCACGTTACTGCTATACCGTAGAGTCTCAAGACTCATACAGACATATAAATAAATACACTAGCAATACTAATGCCTAAGAGTAGGTACTTTCGAACTATCAAATAAATCCTAGCAAAGAAATAGAAAAAAAAAAAACTAAGTATTTAATAGTGGTGATGGACTAATTTTTGGTTCTGCCAATCTATGATTTGAGATAGTTACTAAACTATTGGATATATATAATGATATTATAATATTGTGTAATTTATTGGCAATCATAAAATAAAGACGTAATTGCGTTTCTCTGTAAGCACAAAAGAAACAACATTTATCTTTATTTCAGGTCTTTTATATCCAAACAAACACGAAAAATGGACAGCAGTGGTGGCCAAGTGGTAACGGCCGCGACTTACGAGTTGTAGGTCGTGAGGTCGAACCCAACCAGGCGCTTTACTTTGTGTAAATTATTTCATTACCACTGCTCTCAAAACGGTGAAGGAAAACATCGTGAGGAAACCGGCATGTTCTAGAACAAAAATTCGGAAGATATGTGACATCTACCAACCCGCACTGGGCCCGCGTGGTGGATTACGGCCCAATCCCTCTCATAGAGAGGAGGCCTGTGTCCCAGTAGTGGGAACATTATAGGCTGATGATGATGATGATGAAACATGGAAAATAGTTTTATCGAATGTTTATTTCACACAATAATGCTCCATGGAACAATAAATCCATGGAATCCATGTGTCCTTAAAAATCACTACCGTCAATTTTGACGTCTGGTTGGCATTGTCGATTATGACACAGTAACAAAAAAGGTTTTCTTTCATAGGTTGAATTGTTTTAAGCAGACTCGGAACATTATTTTGACATATATTATGCAGTTTCATTTATTATCGTCTGTCAACTTGAATATTGATATAAAATCGAAATAACGATATTATATCAATCAGTAAATATCCTACAAAACTCGGAATACTTCAAAAACAATGTGTTTTACCTTTTAACCCACGTAACACGTTCAGTAACATGTGACAAACACAATTCCAAAAAAATGTGTACCTAACAAAAAAACGTTTGCGGTATTTTCGATGTTTGTCATTTCCTACCTGTGTTGATCCGATTATTTCACGTATTTACGGAACACTGGTTGCCGAATAACCCTCTTCAATGGTACTCAATGGATCAAGATTATCGAGTGGGCCACAATAGTGTTGTGCAAAAAACGTGCTTGAGAAATCGATTTATTTGATACGTCGAGCACATTTTTGTGGTACGATAAATGTGTTTTAGGTATCTGCTGTTTTTTTTTAGTGTTTCGGGCCATCAAGTAAACTTAAAAAAAAATAGGTTTTGTTCTACTTATAGTCGAGATTTACTGCCAACTTTACTGAAAATTCGATTGTATTGTCGTGTTTATTGTTTCAACATTTAGTTTTTCGTGGATCTTTGAGAGTCGTTACGGGTCGTCTGAAGCCCGAAAGTCTGTCAACCAGTCTTACCAAGGAATATCGTACTACCCAGTAACTGGGTTATGGAGGTCAGATAGGCAGTCGCTCTATGTAAAATACTGGTATTCAGCCGTATCCGGTTTGACTGGAAGCTGACGTAAACTTAGTTGGGATAAAGGTAAGCCGACGAATATGATATAATTTTTAACTTATTTGTGCAAAAAAAAAAAAACGTTTTTTTTTTTCTATCGATATAAATAATGTCTTTAAATCCTTATGCTAATTTAATCGTCTGGCAACACTGCATACTCTGCTGTCAATATTGTTTCCTGCCAGACTGTGCTAACGTTATTTTTAAATAAAGAAGTAACTATATTATTTGAATAAATTAAAGCCATGCAATTGTACTTACTATTTTTTACTAGTGCTACAAAAATGTGGCCTCAGGATCCATAACATATGATGGAAATTAATCAATAACCCCATAACCAGTAATTAAGCATGGATTCCAAGCTGGACTTAATTCTGATTGATGATTTAATAATAAGTGATGCTACGTATATAAATATTGGTTTGTCTGTCCATCTGTCAGCTGTCCGTTTCCTATCAATGCTATGATATGGCTGGATATTCTGAGTGATATTTAATTTTAGGAATTGTAATTCGTATGGCAAATATTTATTAAAATGTCTTCAAGAAATATATTGGAATCATAAACTTTATTAATTATACGATGTAGAGATAGAACAATATGTCGATAGAATTGATAAATGAAAATACTGGCAGTACTGAATGCATAGGACAATTTTGAAACTAAGTATTACACAAATCCAAACATCAAAATTTTAAATGCCTAGTGATTTTTAGGGTTCCGTACCTCTAAAGGAAAAAACGGAACCCTTATAAGATCACTTTGTTGTCCGTCCGTCCGTCCGTCCGTCCGTCCGTCTGTCAAGACCGTTTTTCTCAGGAACGCGTGGAGGTATCAAACTGAAATTTCTATATGATACTTAGTTCTACTGTCCCTGGAAGCTGTAGAAAAATCAACCTTCTAAGTCAACGCAATCAAAAGATACAGCCATTTAGGCCGCAAAATTCCGCAAATTTTCGAAACTCGCACGGGAATCAAAACCTACAGGGTACTTCCCGTGAACTTAGAATCTTGAAATTTTGTACGAAGTCACGTCTTATAGTACAGATATAGGAAAAATTACGAAAACCGAAAATTTTTAGTTTCGTCATATAAAAAAAAATATTTTTGACAATTTTGAACTTTTACTTATATACCCACAGGTTTGTACGGAACCCTCGGTGCGCGAGTCCAACTCGCACTTGACCGGTTTTTTTTTTTAAACGTATTGATTTTTGGTTTGACTAAAATATTGGATATATTGGGTTAAATTTTAGACTAGGAACGTCATTAAATAGATAATATATTGTGTGTAGTGATGGATTTAACTATAATGTGCAGAGTTGATCGAAAAAGATTGACAACCCATTAAACTCGACGGCTGAAGGTTTTTGCATTGCAAATCCTGCCAAGGGCTACCTGCTATTATATTTAGTTTTAAAGTTAAATAAATTAGGATAGGGGCAGGAGAACGATGATAACATCGCCATTGCTTGGCATATCAAGAACGAGATCAGAATAGTTTTTTTTTCCTTCATTAATTTATAATGTTCTTGTGGCGGCATCTACAACGCCACATGCGAACTACGCATCAGATTTGACGTCATACAAATCCTTAATCATGCAATCAGAGTTTACCGTGCGACTCATCTATATACAACATCCCGACATCAACCGTCGGGTAGTTGCCCACCAGACACAACGCCCGTCTGGTCTGAGGATCCTCCCTTTTCCAAAGAGTATGAGTCTACTTTACACCCTATTCCTCATACCTCTATATTAATATTAAAAAACAATGAAGCCCTAATTAACAAGAAACAATAACAACTAACAGACGAAACAAAATCAAAAACAAGTAAAATAATATCAGAGCAGGGCTGTCAAACGCGAGTCGGCGGGCGGGGCCGAAGCGGTATGATTGACAACCCCTGACAGCGGTTAAACACAGGTCGAATCGCGAAAGGTAGTTTTTATATTCTTTTTTTTTTATGTATCAGGGGTGTGCTGATGTTTTTTTGGTGCTGAAAGTTCCGTATCTTTATTGATTGATTTTATTAATACTTGAATAAATTGTGTGTGTTTCTTTTTGTTTCAGTTCTGGTATACAAAGCGGTTGCTCTCGGCTGACTTCTTAGTGTCTGTATTACTTTACTTAAGTTGTACAAAACACATTTCTCGTAACACAGTAATGGTTGTCGTGTGTTTGATCCAGATTTTTATACATCGTTTTTGCGGGCATTATTACTTATTTACCTAATAACTTGCAAAGTTGCAATTTAAACCTATTTTTTTTAGAAAATACCTAATTAAGTAAAACACACGCTTACAATCAATTTCACTTTTCCTACAGAACATGGCTGTTTAGCAAATTATTGCGGCGATAAAGAAAGATTTTTCATTGTACAAATATCCGTTTTACTTTTCAAAAGGAAAGATGGAAACCTAAAATATTTACTCTTAGGGCTGAATTTTGAACAGTCGGATAACTTTTATCTGAAGAATTAATCCGACAATTTGACATATTTTCTACGTATATTAAAGTTGTCAAACCGCACTATTTATTCCTCAGACAACAGTTATCTGACTGTTGAAAAATTAGCCCTTAATTTTATCTTTTAATATTAGGTTTCTATCGCTTTTGGTTGCACACACAAATCAAGCTATGGGTACATCAGTGCTGGGCACGCCACGATTGCGGCGGTAAGTCCCCTCTTTGAGGAGTGGTTTGAGAGGCGGCATGGCGTCCTCACCTTCCGCCTGACGCAGGTCCTCACCGGACACGGTTGTTTCGGGAGGTTCCTGTTTCGGATAGGGCGGGAGGAAACGCCCGGGTGTTTCCACTGCGAAGATCGCCCTGAGGACACGGTGGAGCACACGGTGGCGGTCTGCTCTGCTTGGGCGGAGCACGTGAGGGAGAGGCAGCATATGCGCCCTCGCGACCCCAGCCGCCGCAGGATACGGAGACGCCCTGGGCGTCGGGAATCCCAGGCCGATTTCCGGCCACCGTAGGCATGGGCTTGCGGACGGCGAGTAATGGGTAGCTCGCTGTCCGGTAAGGACCAAGCCCAAGTCGACGGCGCGTTGTGTTCCACGCGCGCCTCAAAGAGATGTCAGCACAAAAAATGATGGGGCCCGCAAGGGCCGATGCCTGCCAGGGGTGCGGGTTTGTTCGAAAGAGACACCACAGCCCCTGGCTTAAGGGCTACTGAAGGAACACGGGTGGGTTTTAGTCAGTAAAAGTCTGACACGCCCTCCTGCTCCACCCAGAGCGGGAGAAGTTATTTGATGATTTCCCACTCAAAAAAAAAAAAAAAAAAGCTATGGGTACATTTCCAGTTTCAGCTGATAATGACAAGTCAGCTTGTACTGAAAATGTTAAGCTGGATAAGCGTCGTGCATATCGCTGTCGTGCGTATCTAGATATACGACGCAAAAGAATTTCTCAAAAACCATAATATGTCACTATTCACCACGGAACCCTAATTCATCTCACATACTTCACAATCAAACTCGATACATACTCAGCTGGATACGTTACGGTTTATAATTTTATAACAAAATCTTACACATTCGACTTTTTTCCGATCTTTGATGAGCAGGATTAAGATTTGTAGAAAAAAATCTTTGACAGATGTTTTTTGTGTGAATTCTTGAGAGCCGTACGATATTGCTTCAGGCGTTTTGATGCGGTTGTCAATGAGATCAGTGTATAAGTAAGAACCACGGAGAACATAGCTGAATTTTGCGCTGGAGATGTTGAGAGTTCAAATTCTGGTGCTTATTCTGCAGGGCACTTATTAATTTTGAGAGATCAACCGTGTATGTGAGTCAACAAAATTGAGAGCGTTCTCCATTGCTTGGAAATTAATCAATCAGTCGAATTGAATCCTAAGCATTTTGTTCCAACGCACGATCCAATGGAACCAAGAACTGCGGGGTACAAACAGTACATTACGCTGTTGAGCAGACAAATTTTTCGAACATATGAAGCGATGGATATTAGCAATATATTTCAAAATGATTCAGATTGTGATTGATTACTATCAATCTCAAATAATGTGTGTAGATTGTGATTGATAGCACCTATGATAAGTAATTAGAATGCTGATAATACAAAAATTGATTGAACAATTCTTCAATGTAAGTTTGTGTTATCCTAATTTAAAGAAAACTTTCATAATTTTTTTTCACATAAACCTTCATGGGCACTTATGAAACGTCAGAAGCTAGGTGCACGGTTCTAATTGGCTATTTCCTATGGAGAAGGTTGTTTTTTACCTTGGTTTCAAATTATAGTGTTAATAGGTATGAGAGGACAGTGTAGGCCTGAGTAGGTTTTATTCAGTAATTTACATTGTCAGTTACATCAAAACATATTTTATGGTTCCAAGTATGTACAGGGTTTTCCACAACATTCCTATGACAAAACTGAAAAGCCATACATATCTACAAAAAATACGAGACCAGTATAAAATAGCAAAACATTGAAACAGATATCGATCTAAGTATCAAGAATGTAACATTCAAATCGCACAATATAGAGAAGGCTATAAAACTGAAGTGGCTCACTCGCGATACCAAATGATATTCCTTGAAATGTTTCCGACATGTTTTAGTGGACACGATTCCAGTCGTGACGTTGAGGTATCCGTGTCGTATGGCCACGATTGCTGATAGGGATGAGACTGACCAGGCGTTGTATCTTTTTTGTTTTTCCGTTATTTTCTATGCAATAAAGAGGAGCCGGTCCTACTTACTTTTTTCGCATTGCAATTTAAATTATCTTTCCTTAATTATATTGTAACCAATAATTAATCGTAGGTCGTAGGTTTGAACCCAAGAGACGCTTTACTTTGTGTAAATTATTTCATCACCCTCAAAAAGTGAAGAAAAACATCGTGAGGAAACCGGCATATCCTAGAATCAAACATTCGAAGACACATTGACTTGCACTGGGCTTTTTTTTTTTTGGGTGGGGAAATCATCAAATGACTTCTCCTGCTGGGTAGAGCAGGAGTGCGTGTCAGACTTTTACTGACTAAAACCCACCCGTGTTCCCTCAGTTGCCCGTGTGCTAGGGGCGGCGGTATCTCTTTCGAAAAACCCGCACCCCTGGCAGGCATCGGCCCTTGCGGACCCCTCGGTCACCCTGCGACGGGTCAACACAGTGGCCCCGCCGCCTACGACTTTTCGGCCCCAGGGGATAGGGAGAGCGGCCAACGCTATACCGGCACCCCTCTTCTCCTGCGGCCCTACCGCGTCCGCCAGCAAACTGTGGCGGCCCCGTCCAGGCCACGGAAGGGAAGAGTGCTACTCAAAAGTACCGGCACTCCTCCTCTACCGCAGCCCGTAACCCTCAGCCGCGATGCCTCCCATTCGACATCGCGGCCCTCCTCAGTTGCGGTGCACCTCACCGCAACCTACTTTTTGGCCGCTACGTCGTCGGCTTTGAGGCAAAAGCCCTGACGAGCGGCCCCACCTTTGGGTTCCTCTTGGCTTCACCGTGTGTGGGACCACGGTTACTGAGCCCCCCCGCAACGACAATTCGGGAACCCAATTGGGGAAGGACTTGCACTGGGCTTGCGTGGTAGATTACCTACAGGACATTTCCTCTGGAAAAAACGGTGCCTGTGTCCTGCCTGTGTACAAGCTGATTATGTTATACATGGATGCCAGCATCAGGTGAAATGACAGCTCAATTCAATTTTTTTACAAAATAGTTTGGCAAGTAATTTACCGATTTTCGTGCTATACGTAAGAGAGATTTGATCGGCATCGTTGTAGGTATGAAAATATAAAAATTAAAGTAACAGAAAATAATAAAATAGAATACTTTTATTTCAGCCAGTTCATAGGGTTACTAACAATTTTACTTACTTAACTAAAAAAACAACAACTGTTAGAGTTCACTAAACAGACACGTCTGTTGAGAAGATGCTACCAGTATTTACATTGCGAACAGTATTTAAGTTTCTAAATAAAATATAAAAAAATATGCGTCGACTTGAGATCCTCCTCCGTTTTTTCATCGGTTAAAAAGACAGAATTAATGTTCTTTTGACAGAGTCGTATCGTAACATAAAAAATTCTCTCCGCAATTTTTGATATTAAAATTTTCAATAATACCTAATGGATGTCTTCCCGAGATCGAGTCGAAAGCCCTCCATATTGGGGGGACCACAATACTCGTGTTTTTAATACGGCCCTTTGTATTCAATGCTTTGTCTTATTATTTCGAGTGTTTGATGTCGCCCTAGTCTTGGAGTGTCATAATTATGACATTTCTATGATATTGCTGGATGCATTTCACTTGACGTTTGATTGATTTGGGATGGGTTTTTAATGCCTTGAGTCCTAAAAAAAAAAAAAATTAGGTTCGTTGACTGACAGACAAGCACACGGGCTGAACCGCTGGGTCTCAATCTGCCTATTCTTTACCCAACTATGTTGGGGTTAGCTTCCAGTCAAACCGAGTGCAGCTGAATACCAGTATTTTATATGGAGCGACTGCCCATCAACTTTGTGGAGGACAAAGCAATTACTGGGTAATAAGATACCCCTTGGTAAGACTGGTTGTCCGAATTTCGGATTTCTGAGGACCCGTAACGACTGTCAAAGATCCACGAATAACAGCCGGGACCAAACGCTTAACATGCTATCCGATGCACGGACGGGTTTTGGTATGTAAAGATGGACACCCATCGACGGACCAACAGCGCCAAGCGTAGCTTAACCTGATCGATCGATCCACGTAGCTATTTTTACTTAGCCACGAGTCCTTCTTTCTTCATTTAAATAAAATTGATTGAGTGAATGAGAGAACGTTGTAGGCCTTACTGACTGTAGATTTGTAGACGATTTTATACTCTGTATTCGTCTAAGTACCTGGTACTTATTGACAGGCCTGCGCTGTCCTCCCATACTTTTTATCTCTGTAATTTGAAAATATTGTTAAAGCCAGTTATTTTTAAAAGAGCAACCGTGGAGTTTCTTGCCGGCTCTTCTCCATAGGAAACAACAATTTGGAACCGTGCACCTAGCTTCTGACGTTTCATAAGTGCCCATGCAGGTTTATATGAAATAAAAATATTTTGATTTTGATTGGTTCTTTTGGGCTCCGTGGCAGTAGGTTAACAAAAAACTTATAGCCAATCAACTCCGGTAAAAATATGAATCCATACTCCGTGTCGCCAGAAACGTAAATTGATCATAACATAGTAATATGGCTGGAAGAATCTGTCCCCAATACCCACAGTTTAACAGCTACAAATAAAATGGTTATAAAAGTAATACGAACCTATTACAGCATTATTAAAAAATAAAACAGAACAATGCGATCACTGAAACCAATATGTGTGCTATAAACAAATTCGCCGTGAAGCTGGCTAACCCCTCGAATGATGCTCATAAAAATACATACCCAACAAGCCAAAAACGACCGGCCGCAATAAAGAAACGCGATAAACTGTGCAAAAAACTGCGGTACATGAATTCATTGGTATGACATTCGGGGTTCCAATGGTCACGGTTATAGCTCAGAAATATCCTCTAGACATATTTCCTCCTTATAGTTTTATGGGATCGGCCCCCATCTTTTATTGGTCGTCGGGAATCTTGTCAATCCTATTAAGTTGGTCGTTTTTGCCCGCCACCGCTTTTTAGGGTTATGACGTATATTGAAAGTTGGAATTGTTAATTTGTGGCGTTTGATGGCATTGGGGGGTTAGATTAAACATTCCTTTTTGTATGAATCTATAAAAGTTGGAAAAGGAAATGGGTGATTGATGTAATGGAATGTCGAAGCATTTTTAATAACGTTTTTGGGAAGATATTTTGCATGCTGAATATTATGATTGAGTTTTATATGATATAATATTGTATACAAAATTAATTATATAGAATCGAATATAGGTACACAAAATAGAAAGTTTGAAGCGACTCCATAGATAATCGTGCCGAGCTAGTCTGGGGAGCCATAAAGGAAAATGATTGTGGCAATTTGCCTTTTGACTTGTCCTCCTATTCTTTCTCTTTATTGATCTATGTCCATCATTTAGGTTACTAAATTGCCTAAACACTAGGACATTTTCTATGAAAACTTCATGGAAATTGTTCTACTAGAGTCGCGATAGTAGTTTGTTTATATTAATAGCACTCTCAAGCAGCCATCGTCATCCTGCTAACCTTATCCCGATCTATACAGGGTAGCATACATCGACGCGCAAACTGTCATCATGAGTCCATCACATGATTCTAGACTAACGGGCTTAGCACGAGAACCGTAGACAAGCGTTTTGTCGTCGGAAGAGTAGACAAAAAATGACGTTTCCGTATAGATAGTTGACAGTTTTTCACTGAGAAATGTAGACAAGCGATTTCTATTCTACAGTAGAGTAGAAATAGAAAATTTCATGCTATTCTTGCTAGTGTGTAGAGTAGAAATTGTTCGTCGGTTATAAAAATAATAATCAGATATTACATAGGAAATTGGAAAGACTACGTGGTCAAAATTTCTGGTCCAGCAATGTCTACGTGGTCAAAATATCATCATCATCATCATTTCAGCCGAACGGACAGCGGACTCCTGCAGCCCTCACAAGGTCATCGGTCCGCCTTGTGGGAGGCCTTCCAACTTTAAGTCTTCCGATACGCGGTCGCCACTCCAGAACTTTTCGGCCCCATCGGCCATCTGTTCTACGAGCAATGTGCCCTGCCCACTGCCACTTAAGTTAGGATGTTCTTCAAAATGTATGATCCAGCAAATATTATTTTTACTAGCCGACGAAAATTTCTATGCATGTCAAGAATCAAATACTGAATAAAAAATAAAATAAAATAAAATAACTTTATTGTACAGACGCCAGCAGGTCAACCTATCCCAAACTGTCAAATTTTCCCAATTGAACATGAACCTTATTCCTTTGTAATAAAGTTAAAAAACTATCAAAGAAATTTGACAGATTGGGGTAGCTTGATGTGCTGGCCTCTGTACAAGGAGAAACATATAAGTATTGTCATACACTAAACATGATTGTACAAGTGGTGGAGAAAATCAGGTTGAACAGCTGGCTCCTGAACTAAGTAAAAAGATACTTGTATCTCAGAAGCCAAAGGGTTGTGCGTCGATGTCCACTCATTCATACTTTACTCTACTTTCTATTACCTGAAACCTCAGCGTTCACTTTCATCCCAGCCATACCATCTTTCAAACAATCTATCAATATTATCTTTGCTCTGCATCTTTTCTTAGACCAATCCACACTCATACCTTCCACTATTCTTATCACATTTCCTCATTCCTTCGCATCACATGGACAATCCCCTATTTCCAACCTACTCCTTAACTCCGCTGCCACTTTCAAAGTTCCTCGTATTATTAAAAAAAAAAAAAAATATAATGACTTGAGACAGTATTTTCAATGGTATGTATTTTATTTAGGTATTTGATTTAAATAGAATAGGATTCACAGAATATTACTACTAATGCCTACTGTGAACGAAGTTGTCTTTTTTGAAGTTTCGTTAATATTGTTTTTCCATACTTTTTTTTCTGCAATATATCATCATCATCATCATCATCATTTCAGCCGAAAGACGTCCACTGTTGGACATAAGCCTCCTCCAAACGGGGAGGGAATTGCTATAATCGTCACGCTTAGCAGGCGGGTTGGCGATCGCAGTATGATGGTAAAATGCATAGAGAACGCTGCTGCCCATTCTCTAGTAAGTCCCTTAGTCGCCTTCTACCACACCCACGGGAAGAATTGGGATGGTGCTATTCTTTTACGTCCGGCACAACACGGAACCTGTATTATATTATATAGTAAACATTTGAAAATATTAATAAAAAATGTGGTCCGCTGAAGCCGGGAGCAGGGTCCAAGTTACCGGTCGGTGGTTAGGGCTCCAGAGATAGGAACTATTTATATGTATCATTATGTACCTATTCTCTAGTAATGATAACACCTCCAATCACAACAACACAACATAATCATTTGTCACTGTCACCATAAACGCCTCAAATCACACATTATTTACGTTCACAGCTTACATTCAAACAATAATCTCCCATAATCCCGAATCCAGTACGAATGTACCAATAACACGGGCTCAATCAAAGGGTTCGCACAGACAGGCAGACAAATGGAATTGTCGCAATACGCACGCGGACGGCAATTAGTAGCATGCTCACTAGTTTCGATATGAAATACAGCCGCCCGAATCAGCTAAGACATATAGATTAGGTCGGGGACACACGTACGATTTGCTTCGGTGGGGTGGCTTTTAGCTTGTTGTGTTGATATTTCCTACATTTTGGAGGTTATAGAACGAAGCATTCTATGCTAGGTATAAGGTTGCGATAAAGATGTCTGTGTAGTGGTTAGAAGATACTCGCTACATATATGTCGTCTTGACAGTCTTTTAAGCTCAACAAAATAAAAGCATTCAGAGAAAAGTAACTCAAAATAATTAACGCAAAATGCAAAAAAGGGACCGACGCAAGGCTTCCTCAAGATAAACATATAAAATCATATTAAAGGCGATATTGTTCTAGTTTGGGATTTTAAATAGTTAGCTATCGGCTATCCTCTTTATATACGAAAGGCTTCAATGTATTCAGTGGAAAACACCTTTCCATCTTTTATTTCTATCTATTAGCTGAAATATCATATCAAATATTAACTGAACCGTGTGTCAGACAATAGTTACCACCCTATAACATATGCCAAATCCATGGTTCAACCGTTTTGCATTCGACTACCTACTCCCTTTTGGATGACGTCAATATGCAACCTTCGCCATCCTACAATAGGTCCTAAGTCCATCACCAACATCATACAAAGTTGAACTTTGAGAATGATATTTAGGGTTGGTATTTCAATGTTGAGTGAAATTTCATAATCTATTCGCAGATAACATCGGAGATTCAATGTCAGGCAGTACAGCAATGAAATATAGTTTCGCCTTCATTGAACCTGTGATAAATTGATATCGCCCGGGACGGTTATTGAATAACAAGCGAGGCTTGTTGATCGCAGCGCGCGTCATTTGTGGCGCTTTGTCGTGCGGTGTGTGTACAGCCTTATTATGTTTGCGGATTGATTATCTCGTGTCTAGTGTTGATGCTTTTTTGTTTCCCTGCTGAATTGTGCACTATATTAAAGGATGAATTGTTGTTTTATGTTGTTTTGTTACCTTACTCTTTTATCGTGCAAAAAATATAGCTCAAGTCGATTCACACGAAATTACTCGCCCGAATCGGGCGAATCGCAGCTAAAGCACTAGGAAGTGGTGGGGGACTGTCTTGTGTAATTTTGACGTTCAAAAAGTGCTGACTCTCTGCCTATTTTGAATAAATGACTTTTGATTTTGATTTCGATATTTTACACACACAGGCGTGTGTGTGTAAAAAATAGTATAATGTTTTATACTATTTTCTATAAGCGTCTCGCTCGCGATTGGGAGGTTTTGAATTTCAATTGATGTTCGCTTTTATGTTTGTTCCGTATTTTCATATTCCATGACCACCATCTTCAGCACGCAACACAACAGAACCGTTTTCAGAAAACTCTTAAACATAGGAACCTCAAATCATATTTAGGAAGGCAATAACTCCAACGCAACTAAATCCAAAACATACCTCATCAATCAAATTGCCATCCATGCAAATTGTGGCGCACATCACAAAGTAAAGCGAACCCATTAGGCTCGTACACAAGAGCGTATAATTCGCTGGTATCTTCCATCTTGCGCACACACGGCAGTAACAAACAACTCGGTAGTCGGACATTAGCCAGAAGAGCTACACTTGTGACATCTAAATTTCGGCTAGCCACACGGTATGGTGCGGTGTGGAGCTAGCCTTATGTTAGAATGGACGGTGTTGAATTTTTAGGTTATTTGAATTAGAAAATAAATTACAAAATATTTGTAATTTGCATGGTTGTCGTAAGATAAGGAATTGGCCTTTGTGCAATAAACCTATATATTCCCACTGCTGGGACGATGGTCGTCTCTCTTCGAGGGAGAGTGGGATGTAATCTACCACGCAGGCCCAGTACGGGTTGGTAGATGTCATATGCCGGTTTCCACACGATGTTTTCACTTTCTTCCTCCTTTTTGCCTTTATTTTTTTAAAGAAACAGCTTCTTCAAATTGTTTTCTTCTTGAAATTAGGTGATAATCTGGGTTATTTTGTAAATACTTAGTCGATGTAGTATCTTGTTCTTTTTGTTCTTCAGGATACTGTTAGCATGCCACAACACCAAGAGTGACAATAGAGAACATAACGGCAAAGTTATATCTCAAACAAGTTAGGCAACTATTTAATTTAAGCACCAAATATCTATTATATTGAATAGTCATGTCATTGTCATGGCCCAGTGGTAACGGCCGCGATTTATTTTTTTCATCATCACTGCTCTAAAAACTGTGAAGAAAAAGCATTGTGAGGAAACCGGCATGTCCTAGAACCAAAACACATGTGACGTCCACCAAACCGTACTGGGCCCGCGTGGTGGATTATGGCCCACGCCCTCTCAGAGAACGAGGAGGAACCACCAGCAGTGGCCTCATTATATGCTGATTATCTATGAGAATTTTCATCAAATTTGTATTCGCTTACCAACCTAAAACTGAAACCTCTATGTCCTTCTCAAGTCTGTGGGTACGCGTCCACAGTGGCGGTGCTCGCCTGCGAGACTACAAAACATATCGGCGGTGGCCGCTGTCCAGATAACAGTGCGTCGCGATCTGTGCTCGCACTGCCTCACATAGGCACAGCTAGAAATATTCTAGAATTATGTAAATACTTTGGATTACAACCCTTGAAACGGTAAAACTCATCAAATACAAACTTAAGACATGTAGGTATCGTGGAGGCGATCGGCGGCGGCAATCTCTCGCGTCCGGCCCTGGTCCAGGCCATGGTACGGAGCGAGAGGGCATGGGGAGCCGTCACCTCCTTCAGCGAAGCAGTGATGCTCGCGAAGAGGGAGGCGGCGCACGTGAGGGAGAGGCAGCATATGCGCCCTCGCGACCCTAGCCGCCGCAGGATACGGAGACGCCCTGGGCGTCGGGAATCCCAGGCCGATTTCCGGCCACCGTAGGCATGGGCTTGCGGACGGCGAGTAATGGGTAGCTCGCTGTCCGGTAAGGACCAAGCCCAAGTCGACGGCGCGTTGTGTTCCACGCGCGCCTCAAAGAGATGTCAGCACAAAAATGATGGGGCCCGCAAGGGCCGATGCCTGTCAGGGGTGCGGGTTCGTTTGAAAGAGATACCACAGCCCCTGACATACGGGCTAATGAAGGAACACGGGTGGGTTTTAGTCAGTAAAAGTCTGACACGCCCTCCTGCTCCACCCAGAGCGGGAGAAGTTATTTGATGATTTCCCACCCAAAAAAAAAAAAAAAAAAAAAAAAGACATGTAGGTATCATAACTATTATTATAAATCCGAAAGTGTGTTTGATTGTTACACTTTTACGCTAAAACGGCTAAACTGATTTGGTTGAAATAATAAGGACATAGACTACATTCGATTCACATGAGTTTACTGACCCGAAACGCTTAAAATGTTTTTTTTTCTCTATAAGCGTCTAGTACAAAGATAATTTATTTGTGGGTGGGTGAATCAATAAGTCGTGAAATACGTAGTAGGCAATTGGCACGTTTTGAATTTTATGCAATAATGCGAATACATATTATATTTCTGAAGGTGTCGATTTGCCCACAAATAAATTAACTTAATGCTAGTCGCTTATAGAAAAAATAAAACATTTTGAAGAGTCGATTCGCCCGATACGGGCGAGTAAAATCGTGCGAATCGACTAACAAGTGTTCAATGTGACTGTGACCTCAGAGACAAGACTTGAAAACCTATAGATTTATGACAATAAACGAATGTAGGAGGTTTTTCCTCGGTTACAAACATCCATAGCGTTGATGATCTGTCCTTTTGAAGTAACTTGTCTAAGTAATTAGCTATCCAATTACAACACAAACATAGTTCTTACAGCATTATCACAATAGAAGCTCCATTCAGGCGCTGATTGATTTACGTGGGCAACTGTCCGTCGCGTCCTGCGCATTGTCGCGAGTGAGCCGTTTCCCTAGCTGTCTCGTCTAATTGCAACTATAATTCATGTCTAATAATCTTGTGTTATTATCGGATTGTATGCAGGTGAGGGGGGGGTGGTGTTGTTTCCGATGAGTTTTGAGTGAATGTATGATGGCAGGTGATTAAATTGTAAGTGACATAAATTAGCTCTTGTTACAGCATTTCGGGGTATAAAAGCCTGATGTTTTGAAAGTGCCAGTGCAATGCAACGGCACAATTAAACGGTGTTTGTCCCATCCCTATCATTCAGTTCTCCAATAAATATAACTTTGTAAGCAAACTCATATTTGTATGATAGTACAGTATAAGCTTATTTCAACACAAAAATGTGATTTGAAATACAACTTCCTAAGGCAGAAATGATGACCAGACGCTTTAGAAACCGCCCTTGCTTCGTACGGTTTTTACAACTTGACAAAACATATACAGGGTGTTTGGCAGAACGTTGAACATACGAAAATGGTGGATAGGTGGGTTCATCTGCTACTCACTCAGCCCTAATTTATTTGGGTGGGTTTTAGTCAGTAAAAGTCTGACACGCCCTCCTGCTCCACCCAGAGCGGGAGAAGTTATTTGATGATTTCCCACCCAAAAAAAAAACCTATCCACCATTTTCGTGTGTACTCCAAAACACCTTGTATAACTGTCACATTTAAGTAATATATGTATATGTTTTATACATAAACCTTTTGAAATAAATTCTATAAACGATGGTGAAAATCGTATGAAAAGTCCATTGTGTAGTTAAGAAGAACTGTCACACTGACATAGACGATTAGCAAGTATGTTTTTTAATACTTAAAGATAAAGTCAGTTTTTAAACAACAGATCCATATAAATACATCAAGTTACCAAACAAAAACTGATCGCCCCCGCTTCACCTATGTAACTTCCCTTAAGGGCACACTTTGCGCGGGCTCGAACTCACTGGTGGGCCTGGCTGAAAATCACGCTGTCTCACCAGGCTTCGTACCCGACAGAGATAGTATCAGTGGTGAGCAGTTAGACTCTAGTCTACACGCACAACGTTATTGAGTGAGATGCAGGAGCATTTTTGGCAAAAAAATCGCGAAAAAATTAAGAAAAGTCCTTCAGAAGATCGGGTTTTATGAAAAAACCACTGCATAAATCAATGACCAATAAAGTTTATTGAGCTTATTGTTAATTGAACTTTGTCGGTACCGTCTTGGTTTTCGAGATTTTACACTCCTTTTATTACTTACTTTAACACGCTCAAAGTTAGGTTAAATTAGCAAGAAAAACGAATCTTTGTTGGCTCATAACTTTTTAATAGCTTTTTATTTTAGTATTCCGTTTCCGTACAGACAATAATAATAACGAGACAAAACCATACCATGTTTAATTTTTGATGTACATAGTCAGACAGTGGAGTAAAACCCTCCCGAAGTTTGTATTGAAAAAATGTGGACAAGTGTCACCTTAATGATTCAACCCATTTGACAATCAGAATCCAATGTTGTGACGTAATAAATCATGCGTCACACATCCGCTGAACATAATCAATACGCCATCAGCATCGAACCTCCATTGTATTGTCATCTTACATAATTATGATTAAATTATTGTGGGTTTGTTGTTGTGGGTAAACTGGTGTAGTTAGACTGTGGATGTGATTTAGTTAGGCTGTGTCACAGATAAACATAAGGCAGGTGGCTTACAATCATTTTAATCAGCCTATAATATTCCCACTGCTGGGACACAGGCCTCCTCTGTGTGAGACAGGCCGTAATCCACCACGCGGCCTCAGTGCGGGTTTGGTTGATTCCACATATCTCCGAGTTTTGAGTTCTAGGACATGCCAGTTGCCATGTCTTGCTTCACCGTTTTGAGAGCAGTGGTGATGAAATAATTTACACAAAGTAAAGCAGTGCCGAGTAGTCCGCTGAATGCGGGAAGCACAGATCTGGTCGAAGTAGCGGAGCTTAAGGGAGGCCTATGTCCAGTAGTGGACGTCTTTCGGCTGAAATGATGATGATGATGATGAGCAGTGCCTGTCTGAGTTCCAAACTATGACCTACTGCTCGTAATTAAAGTAATTTGCGGCCAGAACCACTCGGCCACCACTGCTCTAACAATACAGCACCTTAATTGTATAAACACAATCAATCAGAATCTAAATCATTTTGAAGAATATTGCTAAATCATTGCTGCATATGTTCGAAAAATTTATCTGCTCAACAACGTAAATAACGCAATGAATTTCGTTGAACAGTCAAAATGAAAACCATTCTTTCTGAGTTAGGCAATTACCCCGCAGGTACACAGTTTGCGAGTTTTGTTAGGTCCTTACATAGGACCTAAGAAAACTGGCATACACATAGAGGGTGACATAAACATATTACTGGATGACCAAAGTCAGAAACAAATACTACTGGAAAGAAATGGAGGAGGCCTACGCCAAGGAGGCGACTACTAGGTACTTATCTTAATAGTAATTTAAATAAATGAATTATTACGAAATACAAATATACAATTCAATTCAGCAATCATAATTCAATCAATATGCAATTAGAAATTAAAACTCTAAATAATCATTAAAAATGTAACAATCATCTAATTTTGCATGTCAAACTTTTAATTATTTTTATTGTGGTATATTATGCATGCTACGAATATTTTTGTAAAGAAATTGTGAATGAGTAGCAGAATAAAGGGATTTTTTTTATTTATTATTATTTTTACATAACTTAGAGATCTTTTCAAATCTCCAGCTTCTTCAAGGTGATCATAATTCCGATTGTCAAATCTTTTTTTGGAAACTCAGTTCCATTGCAAGTTCTGTGATGCATGGGCACTTTCTGTAGTAGAAGAACAGTGATAAATAAAAAGAGTTAATACATTTCTTAAAGTTTTTGAAGGGCCTACAGAAAATTGTTTACTGATTGTCAAATCCAGGTTTAGTTGTTATGATTGGCTGAGTGACATCACTTGGCAACCGTTTTACAAACTGTCAACTACTTTTTGTCTTGATTGGCCTATCATAATCATCTTTTGCTAAGCCTTTCCTCAACTATGTTGGGGTCGGCTTCCAGTCTAACCGAATGTAGCTGAATACCAGCATTTTACATGGAGTGACTGCCTATCCGACCTCCAAACCCAGTAACTGGGTAATACAATACCTCTTGGTAAGTCTGGTTGTGAGACTTTCGGGCTTCTGACGACATGTAACGACTGTCAAAGGTCCATGATGAGAGCCAGGATCAACGACTTAACTTGCTTTTTGAGGCACGGATAGTTTTCGGTATGTTAATTAAGCTGGTAACTGTAAGCAGACGAGTCCTGGAGTGGAGACCGCGTATGTGTCCTAGCTAGATGGACCGACGACCTTAAAAAGGTGGCTGGGACAGACTGGATGCGGAAGGCGGAGGATAGAGTGTTGTGGCGCAGCCTGGGAGAGGTCTTTGTCCAGCAGTGGACTGCGATAGGCCGAGTTGATTGAAGCTGTTAATCCATCCACGGACCAACCTCGCTAAGCTAAACGACCGTTCGGTGCGGCTATGACAAGCCCCTTTTAGTCTATCAGAATCCATTGCTTATGTAATTATTTGAGTCTCTTCAGCCATCGGTAGCCTCCTAATTACAATCTCTGGTCACACCTAATTCCGAGACAGCACAATATCATTAACTAAACCTAACATTAATTTACTATTATTCCATCCTTACAGCATCTCCGCATCAATTACATTAGGTTGATTACACGCGAGCGACATGCGACTAATAAGACCGTTGCGACAATCGTGTCGCTCGTCTCTAATATTGAAATAGTGATTTACGACACCTATAAATCTGTTGCGTGTCCACTTGTCCGGCTTACAAACGTAGGATAATCGCATGACAGATTTGCGTTAACGTCCTGCAATAGAAGCCTTTGAATTCGTGTTTTCTAATTAAATTATTTCTGGATATTCTGGAAAATTTTGTGTCTTTTACGACGGACGTATTTGTTACCTAAATACTTAAGAACATGTAGTCAAAAGATTTGAATCAAAATTATTCGTCGCATATTATGGTACTTTTAGATGTGATATCCCATCGTAACTTTTATTAATTTCGATGGCAAATAATTTGAACTGACAACTAAACTCGTACAGTTTAATAGTATAGTGAGTGGCTTGTAGCTAAGTAATAATAGCCGCTCGCGTCGATGTCTCAGGTAAAGCTCTGCTAGCCGCGGTTGGTCCGTGGATGGGCGATCATCTTTACATACCAAGGCCCCTCCGTGCTTCGGAAAGCACGTTAAACCCGTTGGTCCCGGCTGTCATTCGTTGATCTTTGACAGTTGTTAGTCGCCATCGTCAGAAGCCTTTCTTTTTTTTTGGTTGGGAAATCATCAAATAACTTCTCCCGCTCTGGGTGGAGCAGGAGGGCGTGTCAGTCTTTTACTGACTAAAACCCACCCGTGTTCCCTCAGTAGCCCGTAGGCCAGGGGTTGTGGTATATGTTTCGAACAAACCCGCACCCCTGGCAGATCGTCAGAAGTCTGACAACCAGTCTTACCAAGGTGTATGATGTGTCTCAGTTACTGGGTTGTGGAGGTCAGCTAGGCAGTCGCTCTATCTACAATACTGTAATTCAGCTACATCCGGTTGGACTGGAAGCCAACCCCAACTAAAAAGTATTTGGAAAAAGGATAGAGGCAAACGATGATTCGTTTTGGATCATGCATTCAGAACATGGCTTATTTTTAAAATAAAATCTCTTCCAAACATTTTGACCGCGTAGGTTTTCACTTTTAAATTTTCTTCCAGATTTTTTTTATTACTGTCGTAAAATTTCTTCGCTAGAATCATGTGCTCAATACACGGTTACAGTTTGCACGTCGATTTCCCTCCCACTCTGTATATCGAAACCACAGCATCTCTAAGTAGTAAGATAACTCGTCAAGTGCAACATATGGCTCAATCAATAGTTAAGCTCGCAGTACGGAGGTGCTACAACATGTCGCTCCGGTATCCGACTGAAGCCTTCTGCATATTTTACAGCATCCGCTATGCTAGTGTGGAGATAGACTTTGTTTTATTTGGTTTATATACGTAGTAAGAGTATAGAAAAAATATATCTAACTACATAAATTATATGAAGTTAGCAGTGTGTTGAGAGGATTTAGAGAAAATGTTTTTTTTAACATAATACTATTACTTACGATTCCCGTCTACGAGTCTTGCACTGCTGTGTTTGAGGTATTGTTTTTATGTAAACGGGGCTTAGGTATAGCTTCGTAATGACTGGAAAATCTTACGGCAGATGTTAACGGATGTTATGTCTTCAATTTATCGAATGTCAGCTAAGATAACTCGATATTATGTTCATGATTATGAAAGATAGAATTTAAACTATTTTTGTTGAAAGGAAGAAAAAAACGACACAACGGACATTAGGACGGTGCAAAAGCGATGCACGAGCCATTTTTACCTGAAAAAAAAAAATCCGTTTCCAGACTCCCGACTCTCCCTTCTCGATCCAATAAAACCGAACACTCACACGTGTTCCATTTTCCCCAATTAATCAATCCCATATTCCATATTAGCCTAGCAGTTACCACCGACCGCACTATTTATATCACAGCCACGCGCGCCCTGACCAATCACCGAGCTGCGATAGGCGCCCGTTTGAATTTCGAATTGCTAGACCGACAAACTTGGAACTGCCGTGGCGAAAGTGCCAATTTTAAATCCATCAACCTTCAGATGTTTCAAATAAGGTTCAGTATTCGTTGGTTTTTAAGTTTTAGAGCTGTGTGGTAAGTTTGGAAGTGTGTATTGCCTTTGATTTATGCATTTGTTCGATGAATTATTCCCGCCTGTGTGTCGTCGGTTCGCACTCCGCGATAACTTGGTTAAAGTTAGCGTTTGTATGTGGTTTTGTATGTGTGTCACTTGAATTTCGACGTTTTGTTGACCGATCAGACTGTTCTGGTGACGTCACTTCTGTATCTCCACTGCTAGCTGATCACTTCTGTGAAAATCTCAACATGAACACTCACGTGAAGTGAGCTGGGAGTGAGTTGTCAATAGTGTCAATACCTAGCATCAGTTGGAACGACAGCTCATCGTCTACCCATCAGCCTTTTCCCAAGTATGTAAGGGTATGTTTCCAGTTTAGCGGTATGAGGAACAGGGTGTTAAGTCCGCTCATACCTCTATTGAAAAGGAGGATCCTCCGACCAGACGGGTATTGTGTCTGGTCCGGGCAACTGCCCGACAGTTGATGTCGGGATTTTTTTATATGTTAGAGTGTCGTGGAAAACTCTGATTGCGCGATGCAGAATTGCTCAGTTAGTTCGCCTGTGGCATTGTAGATGGCGCCACTTTGCTTTTTGTGTTTCTCGATATTTGTTGCGAAACATTTTTATTTGTAGTGCCGCTACACCAGTCTTAACAGATGCAGCTGAATACCAGTAGTTACATGGAGCGACTGCTTATCTCACCTCCACAACCCAGATACTGGGTAACACTTTACCGACTGGTAAGACTGGTTGTCAGACTTTCGGGCTTCTGACGACCCGTAACGACTGTCGAAGATCCACGAGAGAATGAGAGCCGGACCAACGGCTTAGCGTGCTTTACAAAACACGGAGGGGTCTCAGTATATACAGATGGTCACCCATCCACGAACCAATCGCGGCAAGCGTAGCTTAACCTGATTGATCGACCCAGGTGTCTGTTAGCTACGGAACCCTCATCGAAGACGTCCACTGCTGGATATAGGCCTTCCCCAAGCATTTGGGGGGGGGAGGGGGTGCCATAATCGCCACGCTTGGCGTGCGGATTGGCGATCGCAGTATGGTGGTAAAACGCATAGAGAACGCTGCTGCCCATTCTCTAGTAAGTCCCTTAGTCGCTTTTTACGAAACCCACGGGAAGAAATGGGATGGTGCCATTCTTTACGTCCTGTCAAACCCTCAGAACCTCTTAAATTTCACTGTGACATTTCACAGGACCGACCACCAGCACCCTAATTGCGTAACTCACGATTCATCATAATCTGTATCGTTTTGAAACGGATTGTTAAACCATTGCTTCATATGTTCGAAAAATTTGTCTGTTCGACAACATAAATAACGCAATGAATATTGCTTAGCTGTGAAGACGAAACCAATTATGATCAATCGTGAGTTACGCAATTAGGGTGCTGTTCTCATTGATAGTATCAAACTGCTATAAAATCAGCCTACGTTCCACCTGCTGGGACACACGCCCCCTCTCCATGAGAAGGAGTTGGCGCTAATCCCCCACGCGGCTCCAGTGTGGTTTGGTAGATATCAATGTCTTCGAATTTTTGGTAAACATGCGTTTTCCCCGATGTTTTTTTTTCACTGTTTTTTAAGCAGTGGCAATGAAATCATTTACATCAATTAAATCGCCTGTCTGAGCTTGAACCTACGGCCTACAACTCGTAGTTCACCACTGCTCATGAAATGAGACATTATGTTTCAGTTTGTCTATTGGCCACGCATCTGCCTTCCGCTAGTATTGCAGATGTCCTCCATAGTTGGCGTTTACCTCTTACCATCCAGCAGGCCGTCGTATTATTTGCCACCCGTTTTGTTTCCAGTCTTGTGCATGTCTTATTTCAGATACTTAGAGTATATTTTTATTTGCATATAATTAACACAAGCAACGCCAAGTGAGACACAAGTCTACAAAATAAATAAGGCCGTATGTACACGAGTCGTCTCGTACCGATTCCGCTGTCATTCTCCCGGATTTATGGGTTGATTATTTTAGAAAATGAACATATCTTTGTCACGCGTCCGATGCGAGAGTTTCGGAGATAACAGCTGACAGACGGAGTAATGTTGCTGTTGTCTATTTTCACGGAGCCTTGTGCTCTGGGGTTTATTTGGATTGAGTAACTGGGCTGTGGTGGGGTTTAATTTTGAGTTTTAAATACTTATGTGGTTGTTTTTAGTAGATTTATTTAAGTGTATATTTTCCTTGCTGTAGGGCTGAATTTGATTACAGTTACCTACAGTAATTTTTTTTTTAAATACCAAACTATAAACTGCAGGGACTGACATAAGGCCCTGGGATCAACCTTGACGACACCTTTGGCGCACTGGTTAAGCGATTGACTGCTGCGCTGCGTGTCGCGGGTTCGATTCCCGCACGGAACAAATATTTGTATGAACTACAAGTAGTTTTTCCGGGTTTAGCTGTTTGTGTATGCGAGTTTAAATGTTTGTAAACGCACCCACAATACAGGAGAAATTCCTAGTGTGGGGCAACGATTTAATAAATAAATAAAACCTGCGAGAAATTTCAACCCAGAGTGAACTTCTGTTCACTCTGGGTTGAAATCACCTATCGCACATCCTATATCTATCGATTTAGTACTGATGAGATTCTTCTCATCAGTACTAAATCGATAGATATAGGATGTGCGTTGATGTCTCTACCAACCTGTATACCCTTCCCATTAACTACATACGTCCTGATATTCATAATTTGTTACCATGTTTGACATACGTGTTCATATGCCCTCATCTGGCCATGTAGTATGCCATCATCTTTCTGCTGGGGAGTTTGTTGCGCCACTTCTTCTTCCCAGCTAAAGCACTGGGAAGTGGTGAAGGGCGGGCGTTTTTGTCGGACTGTCTAATGTAATTTAGACGTTTAAAAAGTGCGTACTCTCAGCCTAGTTTGAATAAATGAATATTTATTTTGATTTTGATTTCATCCCAATTAATTTAGAGTCAGCGGCGCAATATGTATTATCTTCCATACTTCTCTGTTAGTCATCAAATCAAATCAAAATATTTTATTTCATATAAACCTGCATGGGCACTTATGAAACGTCAGAAGCTAGGTGCACGGTTCCAAATTGTCGTTTCCTATGGAGAAGAGCCGGCAAGAAACTCCACGGTTACTTTCTAAAAAACAATTGGCTTTAATATTATTTTTTTCAAATAACAGTGATAATAGGTATGAGAGGACAGTGCAGGCCTGTTAATAAGTACCAGGTACTTAGAGGATGTAAAATACAGAATAGAAAATCGTCTATCATCAAAAATCGTCATCACACCCTTTATAACCATCATTCACACAGTCTATCCATCGTTTCTTTGGTCTCCCCCTACTCTTATACTCCACGACATTCAGATTCAAAACTTTCCTCACGACATTTTCCTCATTCCTCCTTATCACATACTCTCTTTCAGACTGCCTCTTATTTACTCATTTCTTAATCTATCCATTCTTGGAACACCAAAAATCCCTCTTCACATTCTCATCTCTGCCGCTATTGTCCTTTTGTACGGATAGTAAGATATAAAAATCGTTATTATGGAAATGAATTCAAGAAAACCATTAAATTCTCGCAAAATCAAATAACTCAAATATTAACCCCTTCAATGCATTCCACAAGTGACACCACCAGCAAACGAACCCCAATCCAGTACAACTTTATATTAGCTTTACACATTCTGGGTGTTAAAAGTAGTTAGCGATATAATAAGCTAACACAAGTTATAGTTAAGTATAAGTTAAGTATGTCTTGTCAAAGTCAAACGCTTGATATGAATACTTAGCGAAAAGTGGTCGCTACGTACATGTATGGGTGGTGCGTACGAAGAAATAGGGTGAGTGGTTTGATTTTGAAGTCAATAACGGTATTTTCTTTAAGAAATGACAAACGTATTAAGTTCGATAAACAAAAGCATTGAATCTTTATATTCTCCTGAAATTAATAAGTTAAAAAACGACCCCTGTAGTTGTCACATATTTTTTTTTAAGTTTATTTTTCTGCATTCAAATAGACCATTGTCGGTAAAGTTTACCTAGGCTTCATCTCATTTCGAGAAAAAACCATTATCGATCATCTTGCCAGTTCAATATGCATTTCTGACCACATTATAATCCTTCAGCCTAAATACTAGACTGAACAACATAGTACCCCAAGCATCGCTACTTCGACCGGTCCTATGTTTCTCACATCTAGCAGATTCCTACGATTATCACCCACCTGTCAGCAGAGTCGTTTATAAGTTTTCCTATTTTTACAAAAACATCTTTATAACTGCATCGTTGCTTTGGCGGTCGAAAGTGCTACTGCTGACCTAGGAACGGTTAATGGCAATAGGCTCGCCCATGGGAGTTAAACATTTTTGGCGAAATTTATTTATTCATATACGCTTTATTGTACACCAGAAAAAGCATGACAAAATAAAACATTAAACACTAAAAAAACATACAATGGGCGGCCTTATCGCTTTCTGCGATCTCTTCCAGGCAACCTTGAATGGATAGTGATTGTGTGGACATCAAAATGAATCGAAATGTTGGTGTACTATAGGTACATCTCTACCCAACCCTTTGAAGAAACAAGGCGTGATATTATGTTACATATTTATGACTGACAGATTCTTTGACAATGCAAAAGTGGCTGGTTTAATTCAAATGAATGTTTTGAATTTGAGTTTGAACCACCTTAAAAAAAGGAGGAGGTTAAAATTTCTCCCCAACTTGGCTCTAAACACCGCACTTTATACAGCCGTACAGACAATACTTACGAAAGCCGATACGCCGCATCTAAGCGGGAGACACCCCGAAACTACCCTTATCGCGGGAACCACTTACACTAGTTTTAATTACAGCTCGCATTTTGTGCTAGTCGAAAATTAATCAAATTATGTACGTTTCAGGCGGAGCTGTTTGGATGGTGTGATGTACCAAGTCAACAGGAAGGCAGGCATTTTCTATTCACCATTAAAAAATGTCCCAAACACGGTTTGTTCGGGCAAATTATTGTTTAGTACAAAATAAAAATACGTGAGTCTTTAATTTTTACCAGATAATGATAAAAATTAAAGTCTGACGTATTTCTGAAACTGACTTGTCCTAAATTGCGCCAAAGCACACACAATCCTTTCGCATCTAGTCCATCCTTATGCCTTTTACATTTCATCAGTCCTGTCTTCTGATTTGTGATCTCCTCTCAAGGACTAATTTACTTTCAATGACTATCATTTCTTGGGCAGACTTGACCAGTCACACAAATAAATTATCTTTACGGATCCCGAAAAAAAAAACTACGTCATAATCCACCTAGCGTTTTCGAAAGTATGTTTGGATCAGCTTCCAGTCCTACCGAAAGCAGCTGAATATCAGCATTTCACGTGGAACGACTGCCTATCTGACCATCACAACCCAGTTACTGGGTAATACAATAACCCTTCGTAAGACTGCTTGTTAGACTTTCGGGCTTCTGACGACCCGCAACGACTGTCAAAGGTCCATGAATGACAGCCAGGACCAACAGCGTAAAGTTCCAAGCAACTGTCTCCTCCACTTCTGACCTCCACAACGCAGACAGGTCATATATTTTTTTATCCAATAAATAATTAACACCATTAACTAATACAACATAACCCCTTCCATCGGAAAGGTGTCTAAAAGCGCGATGCCAGTATCGAGGGGGGAGGGGGGATAACTTAACACCACTATATAATATGTCAAATTGTAACAGTTCCTACTCTTCACTGCTTTTATATGAAATGTATTCGTAAATGCTGAGTGACGGAGGCTTTATTTATTTCACGATGTCATAGTAAGGTACCCGGTCGTAAATATAAGAACATCGCGTTTTAAGAAAAGCGAAGTGACCTCAAAAAACTTTTTGCGTTTCTAATGATGCCAACTTTTTTAGATAATTGAGCCTCTTTTTAACTTTCTGGGCTTTTCTTACAGTTGGTCGGAATAACTAAGCTAGGCTATCTCGATAAAATGGTTTAGGCTAGGTTGGAACTGTGATCAACCGCGCACGATCCGAGCGAGTGAAGCGAGCGGTGCCGCAACCGCGCCTGGCCAGTACTACATCTAAGTTGGTTGCAGTTACTTGGCCATTTCGTCTTTTTTAAATAGGAATTATTTAAGGTTCACAAAAAGAGGGACAATTATTTTAAATTAGAGTGTTCAATAATATTAAATGTTGGAGCGCAAAATGACAATTATTGGAGGTTCAACTAAATACATGCCTTAGAGATTTATGTATAGCACCTTCTCTATCACAGATTCCTGTATAGCAGTGAGTTTCTTTTCCAAGTTATTGAGGCCCGAAATAAACAAATGAATACTTTTTAATGAGTAAGTTTTAGGATAGCTGGATATGGTGTTTATTCACATAAGCTGCAATAGCAATCATTGGCAGGTTTTTATTAATCAGACTTTTTTAGTACTTACCTTTCAATTTTCCTTTTGTCACGATCTTCATTAATCCTGAAATTCGTTTTTCATTTACCTGCAAACTCTTTTCTTCGTCCCCATCAAGCTATCACAATACACAGGGTGTTTTGTTTCCAGCTCACCAAAAAACACAGAACTATGCATCTATAGGTCTTCAAGTGCAGTTAATAACAACTTATCACCCCTATTTACCCCCTCTCCAATCCCCCCCTCACCCCGTCGTCTGTCAAACATATGACAAGCGCAGATTTCGCTTTGTACTTGTCAAAAATATAGCAAACAAAAGATACGGCAACGCGGGTAAATGAAGTGAGCTGATATATCTCGTAGTGGTGGGATGTATCGATAGATTGTGTGGGGTAGTTTGGTTATCGATGATTTTCAGGAATTCAGTAGGAGGATGTTGAAACAATTTATAGGTATGCTCGGTAAATCTAGCTAGAATAAAACAAATAAAACTAATAATAAAAATAAATGAAGTTTTGTGAAAAGGGTCACTTAAATATTACTAAATTTATTGCCTACAAATTAGAAGTGTGTAAGTTCATTTAATAAATAGATAATTTTACAGAGCAGTTTGTGAAAAAAATCCAACTACTAGCAGCGCTCCGCGGTTTCACCCGCGTAGTAATACGGGGATAAATATAGCCTACGTTACCCGGGTATAGTGTAGCTTCCCAACAGTGAAATAATTTTTCAAATCGGTTCAGTAGTTTCGAAGCCTATTCAATGCAAACAAACAATCAAATCTTTCCTCTTTATAATATTAGTATAGATAAATTACAACCTGGCTATCGCTATAATTTTCTGCCTTCTAGTATCTGTAGATTTTTTTAAAGTTGTTTTTATTTTATTTAAAAAAGTAATTACTTAATTATTATTTGTAGAAAATAAAATATTTCTAACTAGTATCAGTACCTACCGTGAGCTTAATTTTCTCTCTCTGATGCTACTTCATCGACACATTCTCCATACAACAACAATTGACTACATCCCTCCTACCGATATTACCCCCTCACTAGCCAAGCAATATGTGTAGGCAGACAATATAATATAAGTGACGTATCGCACACCAACACCCGCGCTTCCCGGGAAGTATGCAAAGAAGTTGCCGCTACGCCGCCCTACACTCTTGATACTTGAAGCCGCCTCGGGGCACATAACTTTTGACAGCTCATTTTGACTTGGAGTTTTAGATTTTAGGTTCTGTTTTGATTTATTTTGCGTTATGTGTAATGTGTCGTGTTTTGAGATTAAATTTTGTGTTCGTTTGTAGCTTGAGATGACTTTGTGTCGACTGATAAGCTTATTTTGACGGTTTGATGTTTTTTTTTGGTTATACGGTTTCGTTAAAAAAGCAGAGCAGCAGGATAACGCGATTTATCTTGAATGTGTCCACAAAATCCACGAAAATGATTTATTGTGTATTGATTTGTTGTCTCCTTCTTGTTTTATCGCTTAATATGATTACCATTACCGCTACTAGTTTAATCAAATATGACAGTTATGTCTAATTAGCTAATATATCGACAAGAACAAGGACACACAGGAACGATTCAATTCTATACTAAGAACAATATATTACAATCATGTTAAAAATACTTGTTAAACACGTTCAAAGTAAAAAGTTGCACGTCAAATCTACAATAATCCTCACGCACAAACCTCCTTCAGCAATTTTCCTTTCCCCAACGATCAAGACTGCTCACACTACATACATATCGACAGTAGCTCCTACAATAATAGTTCCGTATTCCATTTGAATATTAGAGCATCCATCTACTGAAGATTTCTCTCCATTCTCCCTACCCCCCCGACACACAGAGACACTGTTTATAGAAAGAAGTGTCAATGTGTGTATGTGTGTGCTTTAATAGATTTTTCTGTGATATGTCTTTTGAATTGTTCGGTGAAGTATTGTGCAGTTGGTTGTGGTTATTGGTAGGTAGTTATGGTTAAGGCTTCTCCATCTGAGCTGAACGTTGTTTTGCTAGCTTTTAGGTTTATCTTGCTGTTTCCAATATGTAGAAGTTATTTGGAGAAATATCATTGCGCAATTATATATCTGTCGGTGGTACGGTGGCACGTCATTCTGAAATGCGAGGCCGTGGCTTCACAACGTGAAGAAATATTCGTAACAGTGAGGTCGCTCCGCGAAGCCTGTGAAGCTCCCAGGAAGCTTCAGTGCTTTTGGGCGGAGCTAGGCTGGCTTTGTTAGCCAGAATTCCCACGCACAACGGACCGAATGGGAGTCTACGTGCAGAAAAGGGAGTCCCATCACAGTCATCATCATCATCTGTTGGTAGTCGAAGGCATCCCTACTCTCTTTCCGCCTCGCTCTGTCTAGAACTGCCAAGAAACAATCTTTATTAAAGGAGTTCAGCTCATCCCGTCATCTCCGTCTGGGCCTGCCGATATGTCCTTTGCCATTAAGCGGAACCCGGGTCATAAGTTGGGCCTATTGATCCAATTCCATTTAAGCGTGGTGGTAGCTATCCGAGTGACATTGCATAATTGATGAGCAAAGCAACTCCGATTTTTTTTCAAAATCTTATGGCACCTTTTCGTAGAGTAGATTCTGAGCTAGAGCTGGCAAATAAAAATGACTTGCCAAGCAATGAGCAGCGAGTGAGTGACGGCGAAGCAAGCCTCGGTGAGCGAGTTCTCTCTTTGATGGATCTTGTCACTGCGACAAACGAGTACTCGCCGGGCGGTGTGATAAGTCAGCGATCACTACAACTTAAATATTTTCATTTCTTGAGCGAGAAAATTGTTTATCGTTTCCTCGTCGATGGTAGGGAAGGTATCTAAGCACCATAGACATTTTCCATAGTAATGAGTTACTCTATAAACACACAGAATAACGCGACATTTAAACGACCACCAAAACTTCAGGCTCCTTAAACATATTTCACAGAAAATGCTTTGAACAATGCGCGAAAAAACATTGAATATTTTCACCCCCTTCTTTCATCCCTAAAGTGGCAGTGTATCTTTAAGTTACCGTTATTGTAAACATATTTCAACCGATACTACCCCGTATCGCCGTATTTGAAGACGTTTATATTCATTCGCCATATTTCACGCGGATAAGTCTTGGGATTTTCGATTTTTATGTTCTCGTGTGTGTTGGTATTTCTTTTCCTTTAAAATATCGTGTGGGATTTTTGTATAACAATATGATGCAGCAGCTTTTTGTAATTGTGTGTAGCAGTTTGAAATAAAAACAAATTGAGGCACTATCGGAATTGTGTAGGTATCTAGGTACTTACTTTTTCCAAAAAAAAAAAAAAACGAATAAACATGGAGGCAAGGCAATGGGCAGAATTATTTTAAAAGGATTGCGATTTCGTTTCTAAATACTTTATTCTCAAATTTTAGTTAACACAGATTTATTTGAGACAAAAACTGATTTTTCAGTTTTTGTCTCAAATAAATCTGTGTTAACTAAGGTTAAAGACCAAATAGTGTCTTTCAAAAATAAGTAACTCAAACTAAAATTAAAAGTACAAAATTAAAAATCTTAAGAACAAAACCCTTCACCATAGCAATCAAACAAACACTAAAACAAAAAACATCGTCCACGCATGCAAACAGACAGACAAACAAACAAAACTGTCACTGGACTGCAATTCTTCACACTTCTTTGTGGCGCCCTCTTTGTTATCAAACGGGCAACTTGACAAATGGAACGACTGAGACATCGGCCCCGCTGCAATATCCGTTTCCGGGCCGGATAAAATATTCCAGACTTTGGTACGGAGTTGAGATTCTAGGGTGGTGCCAGTGTATGTTGTGAAGGAAAATAGCCGAGTGGGGATGGAAAACTTATGTGGAATATGAAGGTTTTTATTTTCTTTTAATAGTTCATCATTGAGGGTAGTTCTTGTTACCTAATTGATCTGATAGATAAGAATAAGAACAATTTATTAGTAAATTGTCTTACAAATAAAAACAAATTGAAGTGTCTGCCTGTAATATCAAAATGACAGCTTTTTACTAAACGTGTAAACAAGAAAGTACTTACTTTTAACAAAAAATCATGTTTTCTTTGTCTGTCTGTTTGTTCCGACTAATCTCCGAAACGGCTAGACCGATTTTGACAGGACTTTCACTAACAAATAGCAGAGTTTATAAGGAGTAACATACTTCTTGTCCCGGTAGCGCGATCGTTTGGGATAATTTCCGACATCGACTCGGGCAAAGGCGTAGGCACAGCGGGTTAAAAAATAAAATACAATTTAATAATATTGTATTCTTACTGTAACTAGAATAAAAACATGTTTTTTTTAACAGTGGGCCTCAAATTAGGCAGCGCCTGTATCTTGGGGGATTTCTTTTTTTTTTTTGGGTGGGAAATCATCAGTGGAGCAGGAGGGCGTGTAAGACTTTTACTGACTAAAACCCACCCGTGTTCCTTCAGTAGCCCTTAAGCCAGGGGCTGTGGTGTCTCTTTCGAACAAACCCGCACCCCTGGCAGGCATCGACCCTTGCGGGTCCCATCACTTTTTGTGCTGACATCTCTTTGAGGCGCGCGTGGAACACAACGCGCCGTCGACTTGGGCTTGGTCCTTACCGGACAGCGAGCTACCCATTACTCGCCGTCCGTAAGCCCATGCCTACGGTGGCCGGAAATCGGCCTGGGATTCCCGACGCCCAGGGCGTCTCCGTATCCTGCGGCGGCTGGGGTCGCGAGGGCGCATATGCTGCCTCTCCCTCACGTGCGCCGCCTCCCTCTTCGCGAGCATCACTGCTTCGCTGAAGGAGGTGACGGCTCCCCATGCCCTCTCGCTCCGTACCATGGCCTGGACCAGGGCCGGACGCGAAAGATCGCCGCCGCCGATCGCCTCCACGAGGACACCGTGTCCTCAGGGCGATCTTCGCAGTGGAAACACCCGGGCGTTTCCTCCCGCCCTATCCGAAACAGGAACCGAAGCAACCGTGTCCGGTGAGGACCTGCGTCAGGCGGAAGGTGAGGACGCCATGCCGCCTCTCAAACCACTCCTCAAAGAGGGGACTTACCGCCGCAATCGTGGCGTGCCCAGCACTGGCTTGCGACAATCGCTCTCTCCATGTCACCATGAGATCCCGCCGGAGCTCTGTCCGCTGTGCCGCGATTTGCTGCGGCAGCGGAGTTACGCCCCGGCGTTTGGCCTCCTCGCGCCACTCCCATATTTGCGCGAGGACCTTTGCCTCCAGATCCCATGGCGGTAATCCGGCAAGGAGGCCCGCCGCCTCGCCGGAGATCGTGCGATATCCCCGGATCATCCTGATCGCCATGACCCTATGGGACGCCCTCAACCGGCGAGCTGGTTGGCGCCGTATCTTGGGGGTTAGTTTCCCAAAGCTGCTCAAGCAGACATGTGTGCAGAAGGTAGTAATTGCATCATCATGTCAGCCGAAAGACGTCCACTGCTGGACATAGGCCTCCACCAGGCTCCTCCACTTCGACCGGTCTTGTGCTTCCCGCATCCACACACACACAGTAATTGCATAATAAATATTTAAGTTCTAGTTTATCTATCTACCAACTTTAAAACATCGTAACTTCTCAACTACCAACATCTGCAATTCTATAATATTATTCTGTGCCAACGGAAGCATTCAACGCGACGGGAACTCGCACATTGGAATATATATTTTATATCCAACATTTTTATATATCGACAACACTTTATGAACACCCTTTATTGCTTTTTATGACGTTTCTCATATTTCCTTACAGCAAATGGTGGGGTAGACATTTAAATTCGCCGATTTATATTATAATCGATGGTGTAAATGAGATTATGGGAGTTTGAATGGGATGTGACGTTATTCGGTTTGATGGAAGTGTGAGGAAATTAAGGTTTTTCGAATTTAAATATCCTTCTAACAAACATGTATTCACATGAACTTACGCTTATTATCAAACGGGGTCAAACTAGCTAGCAATACACTGCAAACGACCATAACATGATCACATACATAGAAAAGATGTACCTATTTGATGTTTTTTAAGAGGTTAACGACAGCTGATAGTATTGTTACTTGTAGTACGAGTTCTAAGTTTTTTAAATTGTGTTTAGATATACATACGTTACCACAATACTAATCACGTTTGTAAAGTTTTGTAAAAGCAAACATCGTGAGGAAACCGGCATGTTTTACAACGAAAATAATTAAAGAAATGTGAAGTCTTCACCACTTGGCCCCTGAGGTAGATTATAAGCCCACTCCCTTACAAAAAGAAGAAGTTTGTGCCCCAACAGTAGGGACATTAGATACTGATTATATAAGATCAAACAACATCTGTACAGATTTGTCTACGTAGGTACACACACCACTTCCGGAATTAATTCTCCAAATAATGGTGAAATGAATTCAATCAACATCAAAATCCGTTGCATAGTTTTAAAGAACAACTCAATAGAACAGACAGACATGAAGGACACCGGCACGTCCTTATCTGCTATGGAAACTCTCATCAAAATGGGTCTAGCCGTTTCGGATATAAGCACAAACAGGTGGAAAACGAAAATTGGTGTAAGCACCTACCATTTCATATGCATTAAAAAAAAAATGCCGTTATTTTGACATTACAAACGGACACTTCAATATTATTAATTTGTATATGTAGATATTCTTTCATTTAATTATTTTCAGCAGTTCCGTGGCGAATTCAAATAAAAATGAGTAAATTCCGTCATGGTATAACCGAGATAAAGATTGACCAAAACCGAGGCAACTTATTATTGCACGTCCTGAGTAATATCTCAGGTAAATTGACAATAACAATAATACTCGTCCAAATGTTGAAACCTGAACAATAATACAATGAAACATATCAAGATTGTTACTAAAAAGACAGTTAGTAATTGCCGTTTGTTTGACTGATTCGCGGCAGTTTGAGCTGATTTAAGGGACGTGGTTCTGTATATTTGCTACATTTCATCATCATGTCTTGCTCACTCAAATATCTCATTGACAGTGGCGTGTGTCTTGGAACATTTAGCTTCCTATAAAATATTTGAGCTGAATGTTGCTGATCCATGCGTCATATTCGTGAATGAGTGCCGTCAGTGGAGACTGCTCATCTCTTAGCTGCCACTGTTACTTTTTTTATAGTGGATTTTTTTTTCTTTTTCTATTTGTTGTACTCTGCACGCTTTTGACATTACATCGTCCTAACTTATAATTATAAATTCGATATTAATGATCTTTCTTTTGTATCAATATAATTTAATTGTATCCATGAAGTTTCTTGCCCGTTCTTTTCCATAGGTACCTACTACGCTTTGGAATGGACGACTAGCTTCATATTTCTGACTGACCGGCTCCTTGACAAATCAAAAGTGACTGTAAATGGTTTAATTGAAATAAATGCTTTGGGTTTGAGTTTGAACATCATTTCTTAATTTTATTTAGGATCTTAAGGCGGACATGGCGTGAGGAGTTATACTCCGGATCTACTTCTTTTTAGTTGCCTAATCATATCATTTAATGGGCTTGCGGACGGCGAGTAATGGGTAGCTCGCTGTCCGGTAAGGACCAAGCCCAAGTCGACGGCTTGTGTTCCACGCGCGCCTCAAAGAGATGTCAGCACAAAAAGTGATAGGACCCGCAAGGATGCCTTCCAGGGGTGCGGGTTTGTTCGAAAGAGACACCACAGCCCCTGGCATACGGGCTACTGAAGAAACACGGGTGGGTTTTAGTCAGTAAAAGTCTGACACGCCGTCCTGCTCCACCCAGAGCGGGAGAAGTTATAAAAAATCTCATTCATCAAATATCATTTACATACTGATTGATTTCATTGAAATTTTGATTTTGCAGTGAAACTTTTGGCTAACGTCTTGGTCCTAAGCTACGGTACCCTAAAACATTTATTACTCATACTAGTTTGGTCTCTCATCGTTCAGGATATGATGACGTTTATTGTGTATTTCTATAGAAGTGGTTTATTGTCTCGATGACAGATAAGAAGCGGCCATTTTGAACATCACGACCATTCAAGTTATTTCTAAATAGGCACAGTCCAAGTTAATGTTCCTATTATTACGTTTTGAAATGAATTTCAGTTTTACGTCAGAATGGTTTTGGAGCACTGATAAGTCGCGGCCATTAGCCGCGACTTATCAGTTGGAAGTCATAGGTTCGAATCCAGACAAGCGCTTTACTTCGTGTAAATTATTTCATCACCACTATTCTAAAAACGGTGAAGGAAAATATCGTGGAAAAACTAGCATGTTCTAGTACCTAAAAATCGAAGACATCTGACATCTACCAATTCGCAGTTACACAGGCGCCAATTCTGTATACATACATACTCAGCCTATAAACGTTCCCACTGCTGGGACACAGGGCTTCTCTCCATGAGAGGGAGGCAACTCTGTATGGTTATAATGATTCAAATCAAATCCAAATATTTTATTTCATATAAACCTGCATGGGCACTTATGAAACGTCAGAAGCAAGGTGCACGATTCCAAATTGTCGCTTCCTATGGAGAAGAGCCGGCAAGAAACTGCACGGTTACTCTTTTAAAAATCATTGGCTTTAACAATGTTTTCAAATTACAGTGATAATAGGTATGGGAGGACAGTGCAGGCCTGTCAATAAGTACTAGGTACTTAGAGGAATGAAAATACATAATTGAAAATCGTCTACAAATCTACAGTCTGTAAGGCCTACAACGTTCTCTCATTTACAATATGTAAAATAATCTACATAAATAAAATGAGCCTATTTATGCAAAGTGACATGATTTCCATGACCATCACTAGAAAATAGCCGATATTAAAATTGATGTATAATGACGAGAATATGTCAGCATTGTAAAAAATAATAATAAAAAAGAACATTGTAATTTGGGAGCTTTTAATAGAGTTTCACATAGTTATGCTGTTAATGAGGTAGCAGAGAAGCCATATGTGCAGAAGGAATTAATGCCAAACTTCCCTGGATTCCCCGCGGAATATTACTACGTTCAAACTACGTCTTTATCGTGTTTTTTAGAAACCAATGCAACGGTAAGGAATCGAAATGTTAAATTCTGTTTGTTCGAAGACAATTTGGCGATATTATTAATACGATATTAGCAGATTTCGTGTGTGATGGTCGTGGTTGCGAGTTAGGAAACGTTAAGTGGTCATGGTGAAAACAGGCTCTAGACCCGCGTAGTGGATTACGGCTCCCTCTCATTGAGTGTAGGCCTATTTCCTAGCAATGGAAAGAAAGGCTGATTATGTACGTCAGTTGGGACTTTTTTTTCTTAGCCTTCGTCTTCACAGGCACGACAGTTCCATCCAAGTGCCGTCGAGGCAGGCCCAATTTACTTAACCTATACTTACTGTAGTATACTTAATCTATAGCTACACCTACCTGCTCAACCTTTTAGGGAAACCGGCGTGATATTTTTTAGTTGATTGCATTCCCTATATAGTCATTAAGTACCTACATAAAATATGGTAGTTTACATAAGTAAGTACAATTTTTTCGTGATAATATACCAATACGAACTTCGAAGAGTCAGTGTATTCAAATATCGGGGGCATATACTCACCGATACTTTGAGCGACGAATATGAAATGGATAGGGAACGCAGAGCGTTGACGGTCAGAGCTAAAATGTTGGCGTGCAGGTTTGCCCGCTGCACAAGAGAGGTAAAGATTTTGTTGTTTAAATCCTATTGTCTGTCGTTTTACTCTAGCAGCCTGTGGACAGCATCTATGCAAAGGGCTGTCAATGCTCTCCTGGTCCATTAAAATTACATTCAGGATTCAGCTTCAGCATTCAGCTTCAGATTCAGATTCAGCATTCAGGATGCTGCTGAGACTCCCTACGTTTTGCAGCGCATCTGCCATGTTCATGGAGGCACGCACAGATAGTTTCGCGGCAATTCTACGCAAGAAGGCGACGTCTTTGCTGCCAAGAGTGTGTAAGAGTAGCAACAGCATCTTGAGTGTGATTGCTGATAGGTATGACTGTTATTTTTTTCAAAACTGTATGCGTTTATGTGTGGACTAAGATAGTTTTAAGCACAAATTTTACTAACAAAATGGATCATGTTGCCTGAAATAAATACATTATTATTATTAATCGTGCAAGCAAAAATCTGAGCGTTTTGCAGTGTCCTTGTATGAGCAGTACCTTAAAGGATTACCAACCCTATAGTCACGAGGGTAAAGCTATTACAAATTCCCGACGTCATGAATATCCATATCAGTGATTGAATACGACTGCCACTGATAGTCATCGTCACTGATTGTCATTAGTAATTTGTAGATCAAAGGGTTTGACACTATTAGAAGTATTGTTGACTAGAGGGTGGTAAGTGCTGCAATCTTACAGGTGAATTTCATTGTATTAATTTACTTGAATTGGTTTTTCTTGTTCTATAATATGTATGAGTAATTGGGATTTATCAGTAATTGGATTTTGTTTGTTTATTAAATTATGCATTCGAAGTTATAAAACTTTCTAAATGCACATAATATACAATCCTCCTTTTACAGCATATTTTATAATGAATGCAGGTATCATTCATCATTTGAAAACATTATATAACGCCTCAGATTACAACTTCCACAAATAAAACAATAAATCGTCATCGTCATTTCAGCCGAAAGACGTCCACTGCTGGACATAGGCCTCTCCCAAAACCCCTTTGGTTTTGCCATAATCGCCACGCTTGGCAGGCGGGTTGGCGATCGCAGTGTGGTGGTAAAATGCATAGAGAACGCTGCTGCCTATTCTCTAGTAAGTCCCTTAGTCGCCTTCTACGACACCCACGGGAAGAAATGGGATGGTGCTATTCTTTTACGTCCTGCACCACACAGAACAATTTTTTTTTAAAATCCAAACACCAAACTAAAACAAAAAATAAAGGAACTCTCAATAACTGCATAAAGCTGCACCCACACACGCGACCTCATTCGTCCCTCATACATATTCCATGCGACGATGGCCCATGCATATGCATTCGTGCATCCATGCATCGTATTGTTGACTCGGTCGCCAATAGTTCGCTTTGATCTTCAAAAGTAGCTTCGAGTACATCAAGGGTGCCTAATATGTGCATTGTTACGAAAAGGACCCTTTGATAGTTGATTAAAATGCTGCTTCATGGTCAATGTTTTGATATTTGCAAAAAAAAAATTGTGTTTGTTGTTGAAAATGAAAAATTTGCTTCTGATAAACAATGGGAGTGGATTAGGGTGGGGTGGAAAGTTTGACTGGAAAAATGCACTGAAAAAGTTACATTGAATGCGATCTATTCACGTTGTTATAAATGATGATACATACTCAGCCTATTACGTTCCCACTGCTGGGACACAGGCCTCCTCTCCGTGAGAGGGAGTGGGCCGTAATCCACCACGCGGGCCCAGTGCGGGTTGGTAGATGTCACATGTCTTCGAATTTTTGGTTCTAGGACACGCCGGTTTCCTCAAGATGTTTTCCTTCACCGTTTGAGAGCAGTGGTGATGAAATTATTTACACAAAGTAATGCGCCTGGCTGGGTTCGAATGCACGACCTACAAATCGTAAGTCGCGGCCGTTACCACTAGGCCACCACTGCACTATAAATGATGATAATTTATATTTATTGATGTAATTTTTGTTAAAAAAAAACTTTTACACTTTTACACGTCAAAATTAAAATTTCTTTTTAAAACTAGATATTTTGAGACACTGAGCTCAGAGGTCTAGGTCTAGGTCTCTATACGTATAAAACTAACAACGATAGGTATAACCAGACTGCTTCGTGGGAGTAACGGTCGCAAGCTCTACTGCTGAGCACGAGGCCCTGGGTTCGATTCTTAGGTCCCCAAAGTGTTATTGGGTTTTTCTATCTGAAATGTCACAATAGCAGCCCGGAGTCTGAACTTTTGCCCGATTGATAGCAATATTCTCGCCTTCAAGTATTACCTTAAACATAACTGGTGAAATGTGGGTGTCTCTGCATCCTCTGCCCATCCCTTCGGGCATACAAGCCGTGATGTTAGGTTCTGTTGACCGTATAGCTAGATATATGTACTTATGATATTATTATTTAATGTAAAGTTTATATAGAAACAAAGGGGTCTCAAATTATTTGACTTTGAAAAAGTACAATGACCTAATATTAAACAATATTATTTAAAATCAGCCTATAATGTTCCCACTGCTGGGAACAGGCCACCTCTCGGTGAGAGGGAGTGGGCCGTCATCCACCACGCTGGCCAGGTCCGGTTTGGTAGATGTTGTTACATTTATCAACTCGCACTGTCGACGAATTTTCGATTCTAGGACATGCCGGTTTTCGCACTATCTTTTCCTTCACCTTTTAACCAGATAGCTACTATGATATAATTATTTAATTTTAATAAAGCAGGGTATCTATAGAAACAAAGGGGTCTCAATCAATTAACTTTGAAAAAATACTCTGTGATATTAAATATTAAACAACCCAGACATTAATTCAAACCAACATCAATAAGTCTCCGAAAAAATTAATAAAAAAAAACCTCTTTCACGAACAAAGCCGATATTTGTTACGCCGAATTTAATTTAAAAACTTTGTTAATCTAAGTATAAAGAGTCGGCCGCAAAGAGAGCGGATCAAAACGATGAAAAATTATTGAAAGGGGGTACAACTGAAGGATGGGAGGCGGGGGGAGATCGACTGTTTCAAAAATACATCGATAAATATACTGTTACCACCGAAAAATTGGTCCTTACACCCGGAGAATAAGGATCAATCTCGCTTGATTTGCCAATTCTGGTGTGTAAAGGGTGTCTTCAAATTCCACAATGGGGTGGTCGCGTAATAATCGTGATTTTTTAATCAAATTTCATCTGTACAAGGGAAGTGGGGGCTATATTTTTTCATTATTTAATTTTCGGTCGGTCGTGGTTTTTTTGTAAACGCTCCTTTAAGCGACAGCCGTGTTTGAACGAGGTTTCAGATGTTTGGTGGGGGACTGTTACACCGTAACAACGCTTACTGTATCTTTTCTGCTGTAAAGAAAGTACGGAGTAAGGATAATCTAAGCAACAAACATAAAAATATGTTTTGGTTCTTCACCATATCATTTGACAAAACGTTAGAAATGGAATCACCTAGAAACCCTTAAAAATTTGAAAATTAGAGCCATCAGAAAGCAAATCAATTAAAAATGAGTTAGCTTATGGTTCTAAAATTAGCACAGTATTTCATTCTTGCATAGAAAATGAACTTACTCAATGTCGAAAGTGTCCTGATTAGTAGTTGGTCTATTTAATGAAAAATGATAAACGTAAGGAATTCCTTACGTTTATCATTCCAACCAGCGACATATAACAAACACCTTAGTAGTAACCTAAGTATTGAAATAAACCTACTTAATTACTTACTAAGTAAAAGCTTAGCATCATTTAAACTCAAAAAATCACAAGCATAGTACACCTACAATATACTTGGTCCCGCTATAAGTCCACTTGCAAGTCATTAATCCTTTAAATGTTTGCAATATGAAATAAAATTGATCAATCATCACGACATGATCTGCTCGCCCATAAAATAAACGACCACATTACAGTCCGGTGTGACAGGCGCCCGTTAATATTTCACCGTTCATTGGGATCGCTTCACGTTAATATTGGTTGATTGTACTCGTATTACAAAAGTAATTACCGTTATATATTATTAAAGGTTATATTGAGATCTCAACTAATAATTGCGAATTAATAATACTTACAGAGCGTTTTTTCCGGCTTCGAATTTTTGGCTCTAGGACATGCCGGTTTCCTCACGATGTTTTCTTTCACCGTTTTGAGAGCAGTGGTGATTTAATAATTTACACAGCACTGTCTGGGTTCAAAGCTTCGACCTACAATTCGGAAGTTGCTCGTACCGCTGGGCCACCACTGCATCACAGCGTCTTAGCAACTGATTAAATGCAATAGGATTTATGAAACTCTTGGGGTAATTGGGGAACACGCTCAGTAGCAATGCTTTAACTTTGACAGTTCTGAACACCACATGTAATGGTCATGGTAGAATGTAAATGAGCCACATTAATAATAACAACATACTACTTTGTACACCTAAATAAAAAATAAAAAAAATAGCCTTTATTTACTCTGACCTTTGCACAATTTGAGATATAATAAAACATAAAACTATACCAACTATTCTTAAATATACTTTGCTAACTATACTTATTTCTATTTTTCTGTATGTATAACTTAAAATTTAATTAGTTACCAGGTCAGGCTGGCTTGCGACAAGGCCTCCTCAAGATCCCTCCACATATGCCTATCCATTGCTGTCCTTCTCCAACCCTTGGGCAGATCGTCTTTCCATCTTTTTTTCTGTCTTCCTCTACGTCTTTTTCTGTTCCGCGGGTACCATTCTGTTACTTTTTTGGTCCACTTTCCTGTTGTTGATCTCATCATGACATGTGACCAGTCCATTTCCATTTCAAAGTTCGTGTTTTTACGTTAACATCTGCTACTTTAGTGATGCTCCTTATTGTTGTAGCTCTCCATGTCTTTCAACCTACTTCTTTCCATTCCTCTTTGGCATACACCCAGTTTGTGCTCAATTTTCTGTGTTAGTGGCCAGGTCTGGCTGCCGTAGGTGAGACATGGAAGTATACAAGTGTTGTAGACGGTTTTCTTTTCCGAGATGGGTATAGATTTGTTTTTCATAATTTCCCTGAGGGACCAATATTATTTACACGTCTTTCTACTTCTTTGTACACTTATATTTTGGCAAATAAAAGCACTTATTTACTTACTTACGTGCAGACACTATTTTCTAACGTATGATGCAATGGCCTAATCAAAATCAAAATCAAAAGTCACTTATTTAAATTGGGCTGACAATCAGCACTTTTCGAACGTCCACATACATAAGGCAGTCCCCCAAAACGCCCGCCCTTCACCACTTCCTAGTGCTTTAGCTGGGAAGAAGAAGTAGCGTAACACAACTCCCCAGCAGCACAGCTGTCTGTTTAGTCGGATAGTCTTGATTCTATACATCTATAAACAAATTAATAAACATTGCGAGACACAGGACATTAGTTAAATTGGCATATTATTATGTCAGTGTTAATATCCTAGCAATATCCTTGAAAAAGATTCAGGCTATAATTGACAGTGTATCACGTAATTAGTCTTCTCCTAGATTGATTCCGCAATTTTTAATTTCTCGACTCAATTGAGGTGAAAGCTTCTAAATACTGCGATGACCGATCTATTTAATCCTAGCATTCAGTTACATCCGGTTAGACTGGAAGCCGACCCCAACATAGTTGGGAAAAGGCTAGGCAGATGATGAGAACGGTACAGAGGAATAGTTACTCCACGCGGGTGAAACCGCAGGAAAAAGCCAGTTCAGGAGTAAGGACTAACTCAAATTATTTTCATTTTTATATTATCATTTCAGTCGAAAGACGTCCACTACTGGACATAGGCCTCCCCCAGGCTCCTCCACTTCGACCGGTCTTGTGCTTCCCACATCCAGCGGATTCCCACAGCTGTCACAGGATCATCGGTCCACCTTGTGGGAGGCCTTCCTACTCTACGTCTTCTGGTACGCGGTCGCCACTCCAGAACTTTCCGGCTCAATCAGCCATCCGTTCCGGCCATCTGTTCTGCGAGCAATGTGCCCTGCCCACTTAATTTTGGCAATTCTTCGGGCTATGTCGGTTGCCTTGGCTCTCCTGCGGATCTTTTAATTCCTGATTCGATCACATAGGGCAACTCCGAGCATATAGCCCTCTCCATAGTCCTTTGGTTTTTATATCAGTCTAAAATAATTTACTTTAGTACATTTTTAAATCACACACGTTTTCAGTAGCATGACCTTCCAATCATTTCCGCAAAGTCAACACGTTTTCCAATTCACCAACAAAAAATAATCAACCGGAAAATGCAGCAGCATTTAAAAAATCACAAATTCAACTCGACATTGGTTAAAAAATCACCTCCAATTCCCGTTTAACACCCCGGATATCAATTACGGGACACAGGAGAGAATTTAAAATCACTTGTCGATATGCAAATGTGATCCCGGTGTTCAATATAGTCCCGCGCGGGACGGCCCTAGTCTCCGGACATCGATAGCTTCCGGGAACGGGACGGCCGAAGGATTCCTTTTTTACGACGCTTTTGCGGTTTTTTTGTCGATGGGTTGTAGTGATTGGTAAGGTGCTCTGTTTCAGGTAGGTATTTTATTTGAGGGTTTTCGTAGTTGATAGTTGGGACTTGAATTGTGAAGTAAACTAGTATTTTTTTTTACTAGTTTACTTCACAATTCAAGTCCCAACTATCAACTACTTGAATTGAAACTAATATAAGATGCAAGGATTGTAGACTGGCAAGTTTTAAACATGATTCTTTTATATCTTTCAATTCATCAATTTGAAGTTTAACACCTGTGTTTAGGTAATAAAAGTATACTCTGTGGTATTTATGCGGATGTCACCTTTTGGTTTGTCCAAACCCAGGTCATGGTGTGCCAAATTTCATGGAAAACCGTAAACAGACAGACAGTTACTTTCTTACCAACCTTATCGTCTTATAATACTAGGTAGTCACTCCGTGTGAAATACTGGTTTTCCGCTGCATCCGGAAAAACTGGAAGCATTCTACAACATAACCCCAACATCGCTGGATGCGAGAAGCACAGAATCTGTCAAAGTAGCAGTGCTTGGCGAAGGCCTATGTCCAGGAGGGTACGTTATTTGGCGGAAATGATGATGATGTCAGTAGCAAAATACTTAAAATAATTCCAACTATTAGCTAGTTTATTTCAAGAATGTTCGGTGTAGAGCATCTTCCATGCCATACCATCGACACCAAAGTTCGAACATATATTTATAGGTCCGCTGAAACCATCGGAACGTGTGGGCTCAAGTGGGCCCCTCACACTTGTGCCCCGTCCCACTCGCACACAGGTCCGGTCGAATCGTGCTGTCTCTGACTAGCATGCCATTGAAGGGTATCGAATGTTCGGCGCAACAGGTTGATCGGCTTCAGGAATAGGGTTGGCAGTTTGATTGGTTTCCGATATATTTTATTTTTGGTCGGAATTTTTTTTCCTAAAAATTCTTGGGATGGAATAAAGAAGAGACAGAATGATGACAGTGAAATCATTCTTCTTTTATCTTTTCACCATGAAGCTTATATCATTATTTTTATGAAATTTTATGTATTACAGAAGCTTGTGGCTAAGAAATAACAGTCGCACGAGTCGATTGATCAGGTTAAGCTAAGCTTGCCGCGGTAGGTCCGTTGATGAGTGACCATTTATGCATACCATGATTCGGAAAGCATTTGATCAAAAAAGAGATCAGTTGAAAGAGTATTTGATCACACGATTCACAAGAATCAATTTATAATTTAATTGAATATTTTAAATTGTAGTGCGTGGGGACCAATTTTTTTTTCTTGAATTTTTTTTTAAATGTTTTGATATTCACATTTTTTTTTCAACTGCAAATCTTGGGGTTCATTCGATTAATCGAGCCTGGTCAAGCTACGTTGGGATCGGTGCATTTCATTCATTCTCTAATTCCTTAAATTATTGCAATTTTTTTTAATAAAATAATTTCATGAAAATGTCAGTCAACCCTACACCGACTTATCGTTTTTCAGCTCTGTGCTGGGACGTTCGACGGCCCGTAGCGGGATATCTGTTATTGATACGTTAACAGGTGCGAAGCAAGCGTGGGGGATTTTTGTACCACGCAGCATGTTAGGGTTACGTCGTGTACTGACACTTTTTATGTGTGTTACAAAGAAGTTGGAAAGATTTTAGGGTTTGTAGGATTATCACCGTTTGGAAACTGGTTTTAAGGATGTTTTTGGCTAGGATTACATTAAGTATCAATTCAAATCATTTTATTTGTCACAATGCAGGTACCTACATAGTTTATATTAGGTCTTATAGTGATAATGTTAGTGCGCTTCATTCTAATCGCAAGCATACAAATATTACACACAAGAATGAAATATAATATTACAAAAACAAAAAAATGTCTGTGCCTAGGTATAATTAAAATGTCAAACCATAAAATAGAAATAAAATTATGTCAAAATTTTAAATATCATTGTCATGATGTTTTGTTATCATGAAGTGAGTGAGCAGTAGTGGCCCAGTGGTTAATTATGACATCACCACTGCTCTTAACGGTGAAAGAAAACATAGTGAGGAAACCGACATGTCCTATAATCAATAATTCGAAGACATGTGACATCTACCCACCCGCACTGGGCCCGCGTGATAGGTTACGACCCAATCCCTCTCACAAAGACGAGGCTTGTGTCCCAGCAGTGGGAACATTATATGCTGATTAAGATGATAAGTGACGGTATAAAAATATCACTGCAGATAAAAAAAATCTGATAGGCTATTTCTAACTGTGTATTGTATAATTAAGTGGAACCTAGTCGCGGGTCCGAACTCACTGGTGTGCCTGGCTGAAAAGCACGCTGTCTCACCAGGCTTCGTGTCCGACAGGGGTAGTACCCGTGATGAGCAGTTAGACGCTAGTCTACACGCACAATATTATTGAGTGAGCTGTAGGATCAGTTATAGTAAAACAGGCGCGTAAAAAATTATAAAATAAAAGTCTTTCGGAAGATCGAGGTTTTATGAAAAAAGCACTGCATAAATCAATGACCAATAAAGTTTATTGAACTTTTCGATGTCAGTACTTACTTAGTTTTGGAGATTTTACACTTCTTTTATTACTTAAAGACGCCCAAAGTTAGGTTAAATTAGCAAAAAAACCAATCTTTGTTTGCTTAACTTTTCATTGGTTTTTAATTTTAGTATTCTGTTTCAGTACAGACAATATTAGTAATAAGACAAAACCATACCATGTTTAATTTTTGATGTGTACATTGTCAGGGAGTGGAGTGTTACACTCCCGACATTTGTATGGGAAAAATGTGGACTAGATTTTCATGGTCGTCAGTATTTAATTTCGCAATTTAATTCCAATCAATACCGATTTGCCCGGAGTGAAGTTTTTCAAGAGAAGCACAAGGTTGCCCACTTATAAATATATTTTCTTTTCTTTTTTTAGATATGGGCGACATTTTATTCTGCCAACAAAAGGGTTAGATAAGTAAACAGTCGATGGCATGAAGATCCAACTACAGGTTTTGGAAAAGAAGAATACTTAACCAAATGTTATCTGTTATGTTGAAAATAAGTGTAATCTTAGCAGTTGATATAAGTAATTCACTCAAACGTTAGGTTTTAACTCGTTGGAGGTGAGAAGAAGCCTTGATCTGCTCACGGTAGCCTGTAAGACCTTACGAGGACGTATCGACGCCCAGGACTCCATGGCATTTTCTTCCGATTAATGTGACCAACAAATACATCAGACACAATCTCTTTTCGCAGCTGCCATCTAAAACTGTAGCTAGAGCCGAATCCCCAGTCTGTCGTACCCTAAAGATGCTGATTGCCCTTCTGACTGCTCACCCTGAATGTGATGTGTTTGCGAATGAATGGAATAAAACTATGCGTATATGTCTGGTGTTCTGTGAGAGACACTATGCAAGAGAGTCCACTGTTCCTTATTAGTTTTTAATTTAATGATATTTTTTTTAATTCAAAATGTTTATTTTCTCACACAAATAACACTTAGATACTAAAAGAAATGGACAATAATATTACAACACATTAGTGCTAATTTTCGGAGACTGGTGCCTAAACTAAGTCATAGCCTGTATTTCAAGATATCAGGGACTTCCCTCTACAGGATAATTAAATAGCATCAAAACATATCACCTTATTAGACAATCATCAGTACAAAGATAGTAATATATCCTAACATATAACAGTCAACGTTATAATTGTTTCTATGTTAATTAATGTGGTTTTGTACCGTATTAATTCACTATAAATAAAAAAAAACTGTGTAACCCATTTTCAGACACGTTGATTGAAACCTATTCTTCTTTCTTCAAATCAAAAATACCAGCTGGCTTAGCACGAGCACCAATTTGTCGACGGAAGAATGACTATTAACTAAATGTCGTATAATACAAGAAGATAGCTGTTTTTCTATTTATTATCACAGTTATGCGTTCTAAACGAATCATCATTTTATAGATAATCGTATATACTTTGTGGCCGTCGAGTAGAAAGTTTGTTGTCAGTGTGATTTTGATAGTTTGGGAAGAAATATTCTTCTGAAGTAGTCTACATTTATAAGGACCTAGACAAAGATCGCTAAATCATCACGATGTCAAAAATAGAGCAACGAAATGTCACTTTGTATTGAAAAAGCACTGTCTATTCTTGGTAGAAACAGAAAGCGTCGTGCTAAGCCTGCTGACGACTAATGGTCGATTCCTATAATTTACAGATAGTTGTGGGTTGAAACGAAGACTCGTGACTCTTTTATATTTCCCAATAAGAAAACAAAGACTTAATTAATACCTTAGCATAGTACACCCCTCCTATTTGCAAGTAGCTATTACAGGTAAAATGAGCTTACGAACTATATAAATGCCCAGTTTGGAAATAAAACTATGCTACGAGGTGCATTCAATAAGTACCTAGCCTCATCGCCAGAGGGCGCTGTAGTTTCAAAAAAGTTTTACCACAGTGTAGCACATTCTTTTTTAATTCTTTTTTCAAATTTTCATTCCAATCCCTTCATTTGTTTTAATTTGACAACTTATGGAAGCGAACGTGTCGATCGGTTTTAAAAAAATGGAAAAAGAGCAATATCGTTCGGTGATTCGATTCCTATTTTTGGAAGGGAAAACGCGCATCGAAATCAAAGAGCGCTTGGATGCTGTGTACGGTGACTCTTCTCCATCGATAGCCACCGTCAAGAATTCGTTCAACGAGTTTGCACGTGGCCGTACGTCGGTTTTTGATGAACCACGTCCAGGTGCATCGAAAACATCTGCTACGGAGGAAAACATTAAAAAATCCATGATCTCGTATTGGCAGATCGCCGATTGAAGGTTCCGGAGCTAGCTGAGACTGTAGGCATTTCAGAAGGAACAGTGCATCATATTCTTCACGAGGAACTCGGCATGAGAAAGCTGTCGGCGCGATGGGTGCCGCGTTTACTCACACCAGGAAACAAGCGCAACCGTGAGACCACATCGGAGACGTGTTTGGCGCTGTTTAAGCGGAATCCAGCGAAGTTTTTGCATCGTTTTGTGACCGTCGATGAAACCTGGATCCACTGGTATACACCAGAGACCAAGAAGCAATCAAAACAATGGATCCAGACCGGGGAACGTGCTCCAAAGAAGGCGAAAACTGTAAAATCGGCCGTAAAAGTTATGGCCACCGTATTCTGGGATTCACAAGGTGTGATCTACATCGATTACCTCGAGAAGGGTAAAACAATTACAGGGTTTTACTATGCCGATTTATTGGGCCGATTCGACGCCGAATTAAAGAAAAAACGACCCCATCTGGCGAAGAAAAAAGTGCTGTTTCACCACGACAACGCACCGGTTCACACGTCTGCCGTTGCCATGGCCAAATTGGTCGAATTACGCTAAGAATTGCTGCCCCATCCACCGTATTCTCCAGATTTGGCCCCTTGTGACTTCATTCTGTTTCCTAATCTGAAAAAATCACTTGCCGGGAATAGATATGGATCGAATGAGGAGGTCATCACCGCCACGGAGGCCTATTTTGCAGAGTTTGACAAAAACTATTTTTCGAACGGGTTAAAAAAGTTGGAGCATCGCTGGGCTAAGTGTATCGAACTAAAAGGAGACTATGTTGAAAAATAAATTGCCACTTTTCCAAAATTTTCGTTTACTTTTTGTAGGCTAAGTATCTCGTAAATTAAACGATACGTTTTTGTTTATATGAAACCGAGCAATAACAAGCTCAATTTGACAGTTTCATAAATAGCACGACTTTCAATCCTTCATTACCTCATCATTATCACTGCGCACGCGGTCCGATTGTAGAATTCACTTCCGCCTGGCATAAGGAACTGCCAAACTGTAGCAGTATTCAAAGAAAGTGAAAGAACACTATCTCTCCACTTTGTCATATTTATTATTTAAATTACATTATCATTATATATATTTTAGTGATATTTATTTTATTAGTATGTATGTATGTTTGTATATTTTTATATGATATGTGTATTTATAAATTATATTATAATTAGTCCTTTCATGTTTTCCCTTCTATTTTTATTACACGCGTTGTCTACATCTCTGTTATCTTCTCTCCTATCGCAGGTGTGCTGGAAGAAATTTCTGTTGAAATAAGCATTACCTCTGTACGTATTTTTCTGTTCCTTTATTCTTGTCTGTTTATATGTGTGTGCATAAATGGTTAAATAAATAAAAAAAATCAGTCGAAAGACGTCCACCGCTGGTCATAGGCCTCCCCTAAGCTCTGCCACTTTGACCTGTTCTTTGTTTCCCGCATCCAGCGGACTCCTACAACCCTTACAAGGTCATCCGTCCGTCCGCTACCTACCTACGTGCAAACTTAACAACTATTTCCCTCAAACTTAAAAGCCAATAAAACTACCCACAACACTCTATCAGCACCTTTCATCCCTTACATCATACCTTTAACCCTTATCCCAATAAATTTTACGGCTACTCCGACGAGTACCAGGAACCCATCGATCACGCCCAATACTCGTCCCTTCTCACCTTGACCTTCCCACAGGTCGATCAGACCGCATCCCTTCGATAAGTGATCTTTATGTCAAGTGAACTTTGGAAGGTTAAGTTTTGTTCGGAGAGTGTTAGGTGAGAAGTGTAGGGTTAAAGTTTGTAGTGCTATGTGATTTTATGTAGTTATAGTGATATTTCGTATTGGTTTAGTAGTTCAAGGAGCAAAGGTGATTCAAAGCTGAATAAATTTTACTTGCAAGTGCTTTTTTATAAGAATAATATCCATTTTTTTTAAAGAAAATAGATATAGGTAGTTAGTAAAAGTATGGATAAAAATATAGCCAATTACGAGTTTCCACAGTAAATCATATAAAACAGAAAATGGATAAAAGACTATTAACAAACAAAACAGAAAAATTACTATTTACGCCCGAAGAAGCCATTCGATTTTCTTTTTCCAAGTCTCCTTCGACCAGGGGCCCAAGTCTGCTATTTTATAAATTCGTCATTCCAATACGATCCCATTGTCATTTTGCTAAAAGTGCGTAATCTGCTAAATTCATAATGGTAGATCAGTGGTCGGTCAATGTTCTCGTAATAGAATTATGTTATGATGGCATTTTCGTATTGCCATTCATTGTCATTAAGTACGAGTTTACCAATAAATGCCATTTCTTTCAATGGAGTGTCAGTGGCTGACCACTGGAAAGTCATAATAACGCCATTATTTTAGTAGATTACCAAACTTGTCAAAATCAACAATTATGAAATCAATGATAGACCATTCTGACACTATTGGAATAGCAGATTTGAGGCCCTGTGCGGTTGTTGTTACTTAGCTTACCACCCCGTTACACTATTAAACTTTACTGTTGACGGGTCAAATCCTTTGATATCGAAATTAATAAAAATTACAATGGCATATGATATCCAAAACCAAAACCACCACAATATTCTACGAACAGTATTCGCCTGAAGCCATCGATTCCCCATGGTACTAACATCAACCCATGTTATCATTACCTTCATGACCATAAAGGCTTGATTCCACTGTTGCGTAGCGATGTGCTCGGAGAGGTTACGCACGTTAGCTGCACGGGTTTATTTGTTTACCACACACGCATCCTAAAATTCTAACGTAGGTATCGTGGCTGTGGTTGTACCTATTGATGATTGTTATAATAATAAAACAGTGCCTTGATTGACTTAGGATGTACCCATAAATTCACACAAATGACAACAAGTTGTGTGTATCCTAGGCGGGGACATGGGTGGAAAGGGCAAGTGGCTAGTGTGGTGAAGTTTGGGAAGACACCAATAAATTGATGTTTTAGAATTAAATTAAACTGTTGTTTTTCTGTTCATTCAATAAAAAAATATGCAATAACATCCTTTGGTTTCTTACTAAACTTCGACTATATCCGACGACCCTGATTTATCTCTTTTGGTGACCTTATTAGTGTTGGCCTACTGCAGCCATTATTGCCTTTACAGTGGTCTCAGTAGATAAACCCGTCTACATTGTCATACAAAGTGAAGCAAGATAGACATGCGTAGCTTAGCCGCGCGAAGCAATGGATCAGCGCCGTTACCTTCATATACACCATCATCGATTGGCCATGCCATATCGATTTTACAGTTGTTTTGATAAAATTGATACCTCGCTGTGATTCCCTATGAAATTTATAAGGTGGGTTTTATTATAGAGGTTGCTTGCCTCAGGGTGTTGAAAAGTTAAAGGGAATTGATGCTAAATGAGTTGGTTATCGCCAATTGGCTATGCTAGGAGACAGACTGTTGATAGAATTTGTATTGATTGAATTTTGAATTATTACGAGTATTTGTACTGTTGTTGTATGGCCAGGAGCGTAGTACTGGCAACCGGCTTCAGTGTATGACCAAAATGCATGACCTTAAACTAAGCAAAAGAAGTATGTAAAGATAGTAGCTACAGATGGCGTTCTGTAGTTTCTGCCTGCCGCCATGGGAAGAAGGCGTGAATTTATATGTATGTAGGTATGTAAATATTTTGCATTTAATCCACACAAATATTATACTGAACCTAACCGATCGTTATGAACGAACAACAGCTAGCACGGAATAGAAAGAAATGAAAACAAATAGGTTTATATTCACAGAAACGAATGCGTACAAAAATATTAATATAGTTAACATTTTCTTAATTTTCTAATAAGGTAAAATGTATCAAAAGTCATTGTAATACACATAATTATATTGTATAAATTGATTTAAGAGCACAGAAAATAAATAGTCGGAAGCTGCACGCCGTGATTGTGACAAGCAAAGCATGCTTCCACTCAGCGTAATAAATAAATCATTTATTTTGGCCAAAACTATTACAAATTTTATAAACCTGCCAAACTGCGTGACAGTTTGTCGGCAGGATTAGCGCTCGATTAAAATATTTGGTAACAAAAATCTAATTAAATCTAAGTAGACACAGTCTTATAACTAATATACAAGGGCGGTAAGAATACCATGGTACAGCGCAAGCCACCGCGCCGTTCTGCCGGCCGGCACACACGCCGACGGACGGCTAACGGGCTAACACCGCTCGTGCTTTTTTGGTTATTGTTAAATACTGCTGCTATATATTGTTATTTATGCTGTCAGCGTAGAAAAATATAGGGCTCAACTGTATATCAATGGACTCAACAGAATGTTTGAAATTTATGATTAGAACGAAATGCTTGTTCTTTTTTTTATAGATTTTGTGATCAATTTCCAACAGCCTGTTTTCTCTTCAACCTTAGCTATTCACTCAAAGCTCACTCAGAAAATCAGTCCTAAAGATACCAACTCCAAAAACTAAACTGTAAAGAAACGTCTGTCAGAAATCAAAATACGCTTTGAACCCACGTAAGCCAACCTCCATGTTATTAGTTGTAATAGACTATTGTTCAACTAACCACGAATAGGATAGATAACTTTCTACGATGCTTCTGCCACGTATCGCCTTTGTACAGACCTTTGCAGAGAAATATGGCCTCGGGGTGGGAATTGTAGACTTGTGAAAGGAATAGAGGCCGCGTGGGTATTTAATTTAATTTTATAAGGATGCTGAATAATTTTTAGAGAAGCTTCTTATAGCGTGCCGGACGCAAGATTATAGCGGGTATTATTAGATCGTTTTCTCTCAAAAATACGGCAGTCAATCAGATAGCCGGAACCGTGAACTCCTGCGTAGACATGGAATGATCCAATCAAACGACGATGTCATTACGACCCACTCCTCAATTGGGTAAATTCGGCGCGAACAGATGATTTTCCAGTGTCTTTTGACAGAAATAAAATCATTTATCAGTTAAAAAGAACACCTTTACACGTCAATCATATTTGAAAGACTTTATGAGGTCAGCGTTTTTTATCTGACTACTCTGAGAAGAAACGCCGAAACAAACTCAGAGGGCACAGTCTCTTTTAAAGTCTGACATAAATTTTCGTCGCATAATTCTAGACATTTTGAACGAAAACTATTTTATTTTATGTAATTACAATAAAGAGAATTCAATCAACTAAAGAAATGCCTAAAAATAATTCACTAAGCCGCACATTGATTTTCCTTTTTGATAAAAACACATTTTTTTTTTATTTGGCACTTAATTTTTGCTGCGCACTATTCTCAAATATCTAAAATCTGATTCTTACCGTGATACTTCCTGGTACCACGGCAAGTTTTCTTAGGTTTAGGTGTATTCTTGGTTAATAGTTCTCAATAATACGTGTCATTACGAGACAAGAAGAAGACAGGTCTGTGTGTGTATGTGTGTGGGAAGTCTCCTAATAATTGAAGAGCGGCTATGGTTGCTCTATGTATTGTTAAGTCTATGCTCGTTTGATCTCACTATTATGCTAAGTGATGTGTGGCTAAGTTCTTTGTGAGCGGACATCGGGCGATAGTTCGCATAACTTTAACTTAATTGTGTTAATCATCGCGTATTAGATGCTCTTTGAAATAAAGCTTATTAGATTATTAATGATATCAGCGTAAAAGTCTCCTACTGAAGAGCAAAGATCCATACAGCGTAGGAAGTATTGATAATATTTTATTACAAATCCCACAGTATTTTCTATCTCAATATGTTAACGGTGTCCTTGATTAGAAATAAATCTAAAGTATAGAAACGTCAATAAGAAAAAAAAAAGGTTTCCTTGTCACAGAATCACGAACACATAAAATTAAGAGTATTTTTTTTCTCATCGCAAATTTATTAATTTAGAACAAAAGTTGAAAACAGATCTAGGGATAATCACACAACAGAAATAGTCAGTAGCTGCACGTCACCATCGTGACTGCCAAAAGGGAATTCCTATGCTTCTATTCTTCTTAGATGATAAAACTAAGTTATTGGCATCTATTAAATAATCCTGAGCGAAAATCCACCAAGATACACCAGAATAAGGTTATTAAAACCGAATTCCAGGAAATATTCGGTACTTCGCAGCATGTGTAGATTTAAACTACTGGATAAAGGTCGGAAAGGTTTGACAAAGGAATACCTGTCACTCACGTGTACCTTTTGTTTGCGCCCATATCAATTTTAAAACTATACGTGAAATTTCATTTCATTGATGGTCATCTCAAGTCTTCGTATTGGCCGTTTGTCCCATCATTTATCTACATGATATTAATGCAATTGCATGAGTGATTATTGAGTTTTTCTGGAAGGGAATCAAAAGGTATGTTTTACTGTGAAAAAGTCAGACAGTTGCAGCTAGCCCATTCTAAAACGTAGATTTTAACATAGAAGAACGGGAAAGAAACTCGATGGTTGTTCTTAAAACCTCATCATTGATTTAATAACAGATACAGTTGCCTTTTCAAAACAAATCAGTATCCCATTCCTCCAATTCCCAGACTCATAAAATATTTCTCGCCATTCTTGGAGACTTAGAATTTATGGAGCTTCCAGTCGTGGATATTAGAGAGTGTCCAGAGCCCCAGAGCTCCAGAGCCGCATTGCAGCAATGTCAGCACACGAACAATTAGAGCTCTTTGTCCGATATTCAATAGTGAGCGCCGAGTGCCAACCTGTAATAACGCCTCTGGTGTTTTGAATGTTGCGCCAGGAATTGTGTGGATAAGACAACAGGTACATTTTTTACTGTTAAAGAGAAAACTTGCAGTGTATTCTCAAAGATGAGCAGGGTACATTGCTCGAAGAACAAATGACTGATGGGGCCGAACGGATCTGGAGTGCCGACCGTGTACCGGAAGACGTAGAAATGGAAGGCCTGCCACAAGTTTGACCGATGACCTTGTAAAGGCCGCAGGTCTCCCTGGATGCGGGAAGTACAGAACCGGTCCAGATGTTGGAGCTTGGGGGAGGCCCATGTCCAGCAGTGAACGTCTTTCGGCTGAAAAAAACATAAACTTAAATATTACTGTATCCCTCACGACACCAACAGCAGCAGCAGTTGGACTATCTATATATTTTTTTCTAAATCTTTTTCACCATTTATGTTTCAGTACTATCCCCAGTCCCATGAGTCTCCTGCTGGACAAAAACTCAATCTCTGGGTGACTACTGAGAAGTTTCGTAAAAACCCAATAGCCCGTTTTGGCAATTGGGCATTGCATACTAGACCAACGAGGTAGTCGCAATAAGGAATGTAAACCTTTTTTTAAATGTTAATTTGGCAGTTTGAGTACTTTTTGCGGCCTACCCAAATATCCTTTCTTTGGTATTGTTCGTCAAATCGTTGAGCTCCTCAAGTTCTGAGTTGAGCCGTATGATTACTGATACATGCGTGGACTGAATGGACAGGCCCACTCAATCTGTGTGGTTCTTTCCTCAAAAGACCATTTCAGACAGCAATCCACATGGTCTTCACATGATCTGACCAAGATTATGTCTGGACTTTAAAAGAGACTGTGACCTCTGAGTTTGTTTCGGCCTTTCTTCTCAGAGTAGTCAGATCGGAATGACCGACCTCATCCAGTTTAAAAAAATATAATTGACGTGTACAAGTGTTTGTACAAACCTACTTACAGAAATAAAATCATTTGTCATTTAATAAAAAGAAAATGAAAAATAATTAAAAACTATTTGCACATAACACCTCATCCACCCTAGTCTATCTGGGGCACCCAGATGGGCAGCGCCCACGGCTACGAATCTAAGCTTTCGCACAATTTCCTATCGCACTGCGGAGCACCTTTCTAGCTCCGGGTGGCCTGTCGAACCACCTCGGTACCGGCTAGGTACCACGTAGATACCGCTGTGGTACCTACCGCGTCAGGATGTGGGAGAAAATTGTAGCTACAGCTATTGTTTCGAACGGCAACGTGTCGGGCGGGTGTCATTATGTTACGGTGAGGGTGTTGTGATGGACCTGTGGTTGTTAATTGGTTTTAGTTATCTTTCATAATATTGCTTAGGTTAGCTATGTTTCTTGTAAACGAGGTTTTTTTTTTAAAGTATCATCATCAACTACGTAGCCTTTTTCCAAGTATTATGAGGTTGGCTTCCAGTCTAACCGGATGTGGCTGATTACTTGTATTTTACATGGAGCGACTGTCTATTTGACCTCCGAGTTACTTGGTAATACGATACCTTTGGTCAGACGACTCGTAACGACAGTTTGGATTTGTATCCGGCTAGTCACAATATTATGCTTGCCTTAGAAAAATCATGGATTTTAAACACATCTACTGAATGTGTCGCTTCGGAGATTAAAGGCATGTTTGATTTTAAATAAAATTGCCGAATGTATCGCTTTGGAGACTAAAGGCATGTTAGATTTTAAATAAAACTACCGAATGTGTCGCTTTGAAGACTAAAGGCATGTTAGATTTTAAATAAAACTACCGAATGTGTCGCTTTGAAGACTAAATTAAGGCATGTTAGATTTTAAATAAAATTGCCGAATGTGTCGCTTCGGAGACTAAAGGCATGTTAGATTTGCGCAATCATAAAATATGAAGAACTGTGATCATCGACCATTTTTATGACTATTTTACCTCCACAACCCAGTTACTGGGTTATGAGATGCCCCGTAGTAATACTGGTTGCTAGATGTTTTCGCTTCTGATTACACGTGACGACTGTCAAAGATCCACAAATGATAGCTAGGAGCAACGGCTTAACGTGCTTCCCGAAGCACGGTGGGGTCTGAGTATATAAAGATGGTCACCTATCCAGGAACCAACCGAGGCAAGCATAGCTTAACCTGATCGATCGATCAGTTTGACTGTTATTACCTACTTAACCACGAGCCCCTCCAATATATGCCAAAATAATAATCGAAATACAAGACCTAAACAAAACCACAGTAACAGTTTTCATTTCGTGCTCAAATCATCTCGAAAATGATCCTCGAATAAACGGCGACATAAAATATACACACATCGTGTGTGGCCATTAAAACCGCGTATCTGAGGCTCCTGCCGCGACGTAGCGATTTATTTTAACACATTTTGTTTATAAATGATATAATGCGATACTCGCGCGTTACGCCACAGAAAACCGTCTTTGTAACGAGACGTTCGGTATTCATATAGAGCTGTTAATACACATGAAAAATATTAACTTAACGTGCTTTTTGATGCCGATTGCTTTGGACCCGTGCACGGACCACTCCCCTAGCATAGCTTAACCTGATCAATTGACCCGTGTGGCTATCATTACTTAACCACTAGGTATTCCAGATCTTCCAGATAAAAAGACGCCTATGTCATGTAAAAAATAACTCTAAGACATCGAGATGGCCAATAAAACCCACTAATATTATAAATGCGAAAGTAACTCTGTCTGTTTGTTACGCTTTCACGCCTAAACCGCTAAACCGATCGTCATGAAATTTGGCAGAGATATAGCCTGGGACGTGGAGTAGGACATCGGCTACTTTTCTACGCAAAAACCGACATCCACGCGGGCGGAGCCGCAGTCAAAAGTTAGTACAATGTGAAGACACTGAGCCAATTAGTTTTCTCACCCCTTTCAGCTTAGCTTTTGCAATGCAATTTGATATTTATTTTTTATGAAACTAGAACGTGCAGTTATCCTCAAACTTAAATTGTGTTGCAATTGAAGTATGAAAATGAAATATTACTAGCTAATCCTCGGCGAGAAGTTTTTATTTGGCTGAACCAATAAGTACAGGCAGCGGATTTGGTAATCAAACTTTGAAAACAAACAAGCTCATCATCGTTAAGGATATTAGTTTGTAATACCAGATAAATTACAGCATCCTAATAGCCATAACACACTATTTAATAAGAATTACATTGCTTCATGTGTGCGAAAAATTTGCCAGCTGAACGACGTAAATAACGCAATTAATGGTGTGGCACTGTCAAATTGAAAGCCAATGCTACTGTTAGTGTCTTACGCAATCACCCCGCAGGTTCGTTGCCATTCCAAAGTCAGTGCTGAAATGTATCTGTAAACTGAGTGCCAGAATTCCTTATCTATATACACGGTTACATTACAGCGTATCAGCGGCGAGGTGTCAATTTTTCTAAGAGAGGAGGCGAAGCAAAGTCTGCTTTAACGTACTGATTTATCAATCAAAAATAGTCACTATCATTCAAAAATTAATATAGGAATGTAAAGAATTAAATACAATAAAATTGAACAGCTCGTTCTCGCTGCCGCATTTTTCTATATCTGTCTCTGTCATAACCCGTTGTACAGCAAATTGCTTTCGTCCATATCAAGCGGTGCCACGTAACCTAAAGTGATCATTACGAGGTTGCTGTCGTTTGAAATTTTTGTTCGCGATTATGATGCGAATCACCGAAGGGAAGCCGGTAGGAATCGTGTTATATGTTACTTTCGCCACTGCAGCGTATCGCCATTCTTTTCCCCTAATCCCAAAGTATTTGAGGTCGGCGCAACTTGTGGTTTTTACCCGTACTTTTATATCAGTCGTAATTTCCGTATTCATCCCCTTATCATCTTTCACGCAGTCCATCCATCGTTTCTTTGGTCTTCGTCTACTCATAAAGCCCTCCACATTCAGACTCAAAACTTTTCTCACACCATTTTCCTTATTCCTCCGCATCATATATTTATGACATATGATGCGATGCCAATGATATCGATTTTCACGCAACTTTTCAGTCACCAGTGTATAAGTATACAGTGTAGGTATAACATAATTAGACTATAATGTTCCCACTGCTGGGACACAGGCCTCCTCTCTTCAAAAGAGAGTGGACTGTAACCTACCATGCGGGCCCAGTGCGGTTTGGTAGATGTCACTTGTCTTCGAAATTTTCCCTCACGATATTTTCCCTCACAGTTTTGAGCAGTTTTGTTCTTTTTTCAATTCCGTTAAGTTCGTATTTACAGCTCCATATAGATCCCCGCATATGGTGTGCTAAGAACGCTCACGTACATTTTCTAGCACTCCGGTTTATGTAGGGCATTTATTCTTAGAGCACCCCCGTCCCCTAGGGGTGGTACCCTGTGTTTGTGTACTTTATCATCGTGTATTGATGTTTTATTTGCACTGTTTTCGTCTGTAATTGTACGTTTTTGTGTGGGTGGACGTATTGTGTGTAAGATTGGGAAATATTGATTGTCGTTTGTCATTTTTAGAGGGATCTTTGGATTTCTTTGACTGACTGTTGTCGTCAAACGTGAAATGTTTAATTATAATTTATACAACACACTATGAAATTAGGCCAAAGTCTCCAAAGTAGAAGGAAAATTTCACCAGCAGGCTTTACGCTTTCTATTTCTACGCTACCGTAGAAAATTAATCGCTTGACTACATTTCTCGGTACAAAACTGTCAATTGTCTACACGGAAACGTCATTTTTGTCTACTCTTCCGTCGACAAAACGCTTCTCACGGTTCCCGTGCTAAGACTGCTGTTATAATCGGGGATGTTGGCGCTGCATCGCACACTGATAGCTTTTGGCCATCATTCGCAAAAGGACTCAAAAGATCAGGGATACCCTGATCTGCAGAATTCGTGGCAGCCGCGACAAAATCTTAAAGACCGTGGCTGTTAGCACCTTTTTCCCGCTTTGGTTGTCCCTTGTTAAATTAGTCATATTAGTAATCATAATTTTAATTTCATTTTTATTTAAATTTCCTTAAAAAAAATCCTCTTCTGTAATTGTTTTTTTTTTTTTTTTTGTAACATTAAGGTAAGGTAGGTATGGTTTGTAAGGAAGGTAGGTATGGATTTCGAATATCTAGTTTTTATTTTTATATTCAAGTCCCAAACCGAACACAAATCTAGGCTCAGGGCTGCAACGCAACTTGGGACCCTGGGTTCAATTCCCAGATCAAGCAAAGTGATAATGGCATTTTCCATTAGTAATTTCTCAAGTTTGAAGTTTGGATTTGCACCCAGTTTATGGCAATAGATTTGTCCTCTATTACATAGCACAACACTGGTGTTTTGGGTGTACAAATCTCTGCTTAACCCCTTGTGGAATACAGGTGTGATGATAAGTTAAGTGTAAAAATTACTTAACAATAGCTACAGTACGAATTTCCCTTTTAACCAGGATGTCTGTCTATCCGAAAAACAAACAAAAGAAGAGAGCCTGTATATCAACTGATAAGAAATATGAAACACACCAATTTTCTTCAATCATATTTGTCTCTAATACTACAATATATTTCTTATACACATTCGCATTTCTATAGTCAGAGCAATTTTAACCCTTACAATGCGAAGGGGGTACATTTGTACCCCTCGAGAAGGTGGTGATTTATCAAAGTATTTCGCACCTAATAAATAACGCACATATTCGCTTTATATTTGTATGGTACATGTAATATTTTAACTGTAGGCTTAAAGAGTGATCGAGAGCGCTGTGTTTTGTTTTGAATAGGATTTTTGATTATGGCAGTACGTTTGGGTTATTTAACCAATAATTGTGACAAGGAAGTAATGAAACGAGGTAAGCTTCTGCATAATAAGATATAATCGAATAATTATATAAACCACAGAGCCTGATTAGAATTTTTGAAAACAACGAGTGCCATGTTTGGTTCTAAAATAGTTTACAGGAAAGCCAACAATTAAATTCACTAAAACTTTAAATGAGGGACTTTAAATTTTTTATTTTTTTTTGGTGGGAAATCATCAAATGACTTCTCCTGCTGAGTAGAGCAGGAGGGCGTGTCAGACTTTTACTGACTAAAACCCACCCGTGTTCCCTCAGTAGCCCGTATGCCAGGGGCTGTGGTGTCTCTTTCGAACAAACCCGCACCCCTGGCAGGCATCGGCCCTTGCGGACCCCACCTGTGGTTGCTGACATCTTTGACGGCGCGCGTGTGGAACACAACGCGCCATCCCGTCTACCACTTTTCGGCCGCAGGGGATAGGGAGAGCGGCTGACGCTATACCGACACTCCTCTTCCCCTGCAGCCCCACCGCGTCCGCCATCAAACGGTGGCGGCCCCGTCCAGGCCACGGAAGGGAAGAGCGCTGCTCAGAAGCACCGGCACTCCTCCTCTACCGCAGCCCGTTACCCTCAGCCGCGATGCCTCCCATTTGACATCGCGGCCCACCTCAGTTGCGGTGCACCTCACCGCAACCTACTTTTTGGCCGCTACGTCAATGGCTTGAAGGTAAAAGCCCTGACGAGCGGCCCCACCTTTGGGTTCCTCTTGGCTTCACCGTGGCCGGAATCCACGGTTACTGAGCCCCCCCGCAACGACAATGCGGGAACCCACTCGGGGGGAAAACTTGTTAGTTGTATCTGTTAGTCTAGAGTAATTTTTTAATGGTTTATCTGACATCTAAACAAATAACTATCCACTTAGATCTTAGAGAATTTGGTAGCTTGGTGATTTTAGAAGTTAAAAAAGATGCTGCCACTGTCTTCTGTAGAGAGATAGATTGATATCGTAAGTCTGACAATGCCTAAAATAATCGTAAAAAAAGGCGACGGCGTAATTTTTGTTTTTACGCTTTCATTACGAAATGCATACAAATAGCCTTCCACAACACACAGTCCTTTTTACAGCTTCATAATAAAAATATGAAACATTTCATTCCCTTTTCTTTGTACCCTTTTTTTCACCAAAATCCAATAGCACTCCAGTGTATTAAGTCTATTGAAGATTTATATGAACAAAAACTGCTTCCCGCTATTTTAGTATTATCCCGAACGGGGCATATCTGAGCGACATTTTTGCATACCTTAGGGGAGGAAAAATATTTATCTTAATACAAACCAACGTACTAAAATCCATATTTTTCCGTATCCATCACAAATGTAGGGGTCTTTTTACATTGGTTGACGCAAATAGTCACATGCCATTCGGTATTATGTCATAAATCATAATATTGGAATATTTTTTGAGGTATGATATGAAGTTGGTACATTGTACCCTTATTGAAAGTTACTGTGACAAATGATGCGGCGTTTTAGGGTTAGTATTTTGGATATATCGAATTTTGGTATTATTTTTGGATTTAGTAGGGTAATAAAAAGCTCGTCAATTTAAAATAAGAAAAGAAATATTAAAACTGAGAGAGTTGTCGGGTTACGAGTTACCTACACATTTATTTCAGCTAAAAGATTCAGTTGTAATTATAACGATATTATTTATTTTTAACCCCCGACGCAAAAACGACGGGGTGTTATAAGTTTGACGTGTCTCTGTGTGTGTGTGTGTGTGTGTGTGTGTGTGTGTCTGCCTGAGGCAACGTAGCTCCCGAACGGATGAACCGATTTTGATTTTGATTTTTTTGTTTGAAAGGTGTAGTCGGGAGTGTTCTTAGACATGTTTCATCAAAATCGGTTCAGCCGTTTGAAGATTATCAGCCCTTTTCTGGTTAATGAAGGGATTTGAGCATCTTCCACGGGTCTGATCAACTCGAAATTTGGTATTCTATTACTTTAATGATATTAGACGAACAAAGTAACCTTGAAATGATGCTGGAGCAACACCTGGAATTTCCAGAATGCCCAAGTTACTCACCAACAAACAGCAAAAGTATCGTGTTTGGGCTCATTGAAAAGGTCTCAATGAATAGATTATAGATAAATAGTGATCAGGACGAGGAATGAGGATAAATTTGTAACAAACTTCACTGTGGGAAAAATACGCAACGATGCGCAGATTTAAGCGAGCGAGACATTAAGTTTAAAAAGCAGGAAATAAAATAAAATTTAAAAACCCCCGACCCTAACAAAAACTCTAAAAAGTAAAAATAATAATATTTATAGGCCTTTTAAGATGAAGGTAATATTTTGATCAAGGCGTTGTCAAGTCGGGGGACAGTCAATGAAAACGCCAAACAGAGGCCGTCCCTCGCCTTTACAATGCCTTGATCAAAATATTACCTTCATCTTAAAAGGCCTATAAATATTATTATTTTTACTTTTTAGAGTTTTTGTTAGGGTCGGGGGTTTTTTTAATTTTTTTTTTTTTTTTTATTGTATCTAGATTATTAGAAGAACCAAGGTAACCGACATAGCCCGACGAATTGCTAAACTGAAGCGGCAGTGGGCAGGGCACATTGCTAGCTGAACAGATGGCCGACGGGGCCGAAAGGTTCTGGAGTGGCGACCACCCCGAAGACGTAGCGTTGGAAGGCTTCTCTTATGATGGATCGATGAGCTTGTGAAGGCAGCAGAAAATCCGCCGGATGCCAGAAGCGCAGAACCGGTGGAAGTGGCTGAGCTTAGGGGACGCCTATGTCCAGCAGTGGACGTCTTTTGCCTCAAATGATGAGGAAATTAATAAATTAATGCTTGCAATTATTTTCTCATTTAACGCATTATGAATTAGCAAATCCAGCCCATGTCTTCCCGTGGGTGTCGTAGAAGGCGACTAAGAGACTTACTAGAGAATGGGCAGCAGCGTTCTCTATGCATTTTACAACCATACTGCGATCGCCAACCCGCCTGCCAAGCGTGGCGATTATGGCAACCCCCCCCCCCCCCCTTTTGGGGGAGGCCTATGTCCAGCAGTGGACGTCTTCCGGCTGAAATGATGATGATGATGGTGAATAAGCAAATTGTTGATAAGTTCTAACCCCTTAGTCGCCTCTGGCAAGAAACCCTATAAATAATCCCTTTACTAATCGAGGCAAGGTAACAAAATTCAAAGCAGGATGAACATAATACGTTTTACATTTTCACATAGCTTGGTAGAGGGGCTCGTGGCTAAGTAAAAACAGCCGCACAGGTCGATCGATGAGGTTAAGCAACGCTTTCCGCGGTTGGTCCGTGGATGGGTGACCATCTTTACACACCAAGACCCGTATTCCGTTTCTGTTCCCGTTTTGAGGTCAGGCAGGCAGTCGCACCGAAAAGGCTACGCTGTAGATGAATTCTCTACATTACCTCAAAATCCTTAAATTACCCACGCAAAAGGATTTACGTACTCCGTCACATTCTATAAAACGATAAGTACATATTTTACTTCCAAATAACCTAGCAATCTGTGATAAAAAAATCCGTTTTCCAAGCAAACAAAAACGCGCGATAAACTTCCCTTCAGCATAACACGGCACAGCCATTGTTAGGAAAGACAAATGCTTGTAAATTGAACGCGAGTGTTAAATCAAGCGTATAATTAGCTCAAATATTTGCCGCGGTTCGAACAAAGAAAACATTGGTAAGACTGCCGATTGTCTGAACAAATCGGGGCGGTAAGATGGCGTTTTAAGTTTGCCGGAAAATGCTTGGAAAATTACGAACTTTTCCTGGAAGTGATTCTTGTGCTGTTGCATTTACTTTTTTTGCATGTTATGCAAACAAAAGGTGTTAGTAATTGTTGGTCAACCAATAATGAAAATAAAATAAAAAAAATTAAACTTGCGATGGGATTATTTTGACATAAAACAGTTTAAGGACAAACTTAGCATTAAAAATCATATTGTGTGAATAAAAACTATTTAAACTTATTATTTCGTTAACAACACCAACAATATCAAATTTACAAAAATATCATAATATGCATGTGTACATTATCACGACACTTCTAACTTTGTATCGTCCTTAACATACAAAAAACCATGTAGGTACCTATTTTCTATCATAAATATTATGTTCTATCTTCTTCCATTATTATCGTACACATCAATTTAAAAACACTATCCCCAATTCTTTCATTCGTCAACAAAAAGTTTATCATTAGGAAAGCACCATCTTACCGCTCCCAACCTCAAGAGGGGTCCGTAGCCGAAGATACCCCATGTTTGGCGCTCCCCACCGTTTGATCCCGACGCTAACAAGACGCCGAGATGTTTGTCTAATCATTTGAAACTTAAAACACGTGTCTACACGACTTTTTGTGCTAAATGGGGTAATTCGATTGACTGTCTATCATGAAGGAAGCTGAGGAATTGCGCAGTAGCAGCTTGGTGTCTGTCTGGCCCGGCTCCCATTTCATGGGATTTAAGCATAACTGGCGAAATGGTGGTGTTACTAGAGGAGGTAAATCTTTGCCTAAACCTTTGGGGACTTCAGGCGTGATGTTAAGTCTATAATGTTCCCAATTTTGGGACACAGGCACCCTGTCTATGAGAGGGAGTAGGCCGTTAGCCAAGCGGGTAAATTGCCAGTCGTTTTTTGGCACATGTCTTTGAATTTTTGGTATCTTTGGTCAAAACGGTATGTCCTCGCCATGTTGCTTTGCTTTTAAAAGAGGAAGAGGGAAGGACAACTACCATGTTATGCAATATATTCATAATGCTGCTTGGACTCAGGTTTCCTCTTTGTAAGAGGGAGTGGGTCGAAATCCATTACGCAAGCCAAGGCCAGGGTTGGTGTCAGATGCCTTAATTTTTTTGGTTCCAGGACTTGCCATTTTCGCAAGATGTTTTTTTTTTTTGGGTTTTGGCTTCGCACGGTTTGTGCATCTAGCTGGTGTCAAGTAATTTTACTTTTCAATCAAGTAAATGGCCCGATATGAGGCACGAAGTTACAAAAAAGTCATGGTCAGTCAAGTCAAAGTTATTGTAAAGCGGTAGTAACTTTACAACAACCTATTAGGAGTTTTTGGGGGGAACACGAAAAGTCCACGTTAGTCACTTATTTTCACCTTCACTACACTTGTGCACTCACACGTAACTAAATTGAATAATTCACTACCAAAATTATACAATTTAATTCGCTATTTCACGAAATTTCATGAAAATGAAAATTCGTGCGACATGTTTCAACGCGATCCCGCCAAAAACTCTTCTCAAGATGTTCTGCTTCAACATTCCATAAGAATGAGAAAAAAAGAGCTTAAATAACATATTATATTCATAATTACTCATATACATTACTGGTACTAAGGCCTCCTTTCTGTGAAAAGAAATGAAGTGTAATTCACCACGCAGGCCACAGAACACTATTACTCCTAGCGGAGAAGAACGCCATCTTCATACAATAATGTTGGTATAAAAGTATGACTACAAGCGCCGCCACTGGGACCCTTTGGCAACTTAGACAAATGGCGCGAAATTTGAAAGTGTTCTTTGGTGATTTTAAATTTCATTATGTTTATCATTAAGAGCTCGTTCTAAAACCAATTACCTACTCATTCATATTATTAGCGAGTTTTCGATAATAATAGGAATCAGTAATTTATTTAGAACGTGCCCATGTTACTTGTAGTTTTTAAACAGAATTGAATTGAAATTGATTTGATTGACTCCCCCTGACGCAGGCCATGTGGGGGTTGGTAGATGTCAAATGTCTTTAAATCTTTTGGTCTAAAGAAAAAGAAAAAAGAAGAGTAGGTCTACTATATACTTACTACCCAAAAAGTAAGATGTAAATACTAGCAGCGTCCCAAAAATCAAGATACTTTCAAAGTTTACAAACAATAATCAAGATTCACTAAACTCTGACGCATTATAGTGTTGTTTAGCACACAATCGATAGTTTAATGCATAATATATGTGTTGTTGCTTCGTCGCCGAGCAAAGGGTCCCGACTCGAGTAGCTTCGAAAGATTAAACATTTCGCGGGAGCACTATTAATCAGATCGCCGATTGCACTGACTAAACATCAGTTTAGGGATGTGGGTGTGGAGTATTTCATCGACATCGATAATTGGGTGGTAATACTTGTGGGATTCTGGGTGGGATTTAAAAACTGTTTGGTTTAGTTTGTCGCAGATTGTGTTTGGTTTTTCACAGGTGCTAATTCTATTCGTCATAGTCGATAGTAGGTAGACGCTATTCTATACCTCTACCAAAATATTTTTTTCGTAAAAGATACCTAAGAATTTTAGTGAAATGTTCGTATTGAAATGAATAAAATTCAATTTCATGAAATTAATATTGATTGTATTAATTTTTACATGATATCCGGATCTACTAATCACGTTCATTTTACTGAAATGTAACGAAAATAAATATACGTCAGTTTTTTGTTGGTCAATATTTTAAAACTAGATGACGCCGACATTTTCTAGCTCACTGATCCCTGAGAAGAAATGCGGAAACAAACTCAGGGCTCATGGTCTATTTTAAAGTTCAAACAATAATATTAGGATTTCATTTGAGTTTGCAGGGCCATGTCTGGAAGAGTCTTTTGAAGAAAAAGCCATTGCAGCTTTGAGCTGACCTATCCCAACAGACGGTATGTTTTACAAACGTAAACACATATTCATCGAACAAACAACATCACAAACTATTCATCGATACAAACCACAACTGCCACATCTCTACTCAAAACCCAAAGGGATCAGCAGAGCCACCCGGTTAGTGTGAACTAAATGAATCATTAATAATGTAAACCTAACGCGATCCTGACCGCAGACATCGATGTCGAACGCCCCTCACTAGCGTTTAGTGATGTCCATAATTTATTTGTGTATTGGCTTTGATTGGTAGTGTTGAGTGATGTGTTAACGGTAATGCAAAGATAATGAGTTGATTAATAAATATTGGGGATGTTGTTTGTGTATTGGATGTTTGAGGATATACTTATTATCGGTGTATTTTGGTACTTGGCCAAAGGCGACTAATAAAAAGTATTTAAAAGGCAGATGTGAGTGAAAAAGCCGGGAGGGGGATGCCTTAGAAGGACATATTATAGTGATCTTATTGGTGATGTTCCTCATAGAGATCAGGGGCGTAGTACTCGCAATCGGCGCCGGCATGCGAGTATGACTAGAGCCACTAGAGGCCCAAGTGTGGGTTTATTTTAACCATATGAATCTAACGTTAAGAGTAACCGTGGAGTTTCTTGCCGGCTCTTCTCCATAGGAAACAACAATTTGGAACCGTGCACCTAGCTTCTGACGTTTCATAAGTGCCCATGCAGGTTTTTATGAAATAAAAATATTTTGATTTGATTTTTGATTTTGAACGCTTCGACCGTGTTCCGATTGGCCCTGCATTGGTGAAGGACCAATCGGTAAAAAAAAACTCATACTAGGGCCACAGATATACCAATGAACGTATAACTTCATGGGGGTAGAAACTGCCTAGCCCCATGAAGAAAGCTTGAGGCTCGTGTTCGGTACTTGGTAGTTTAGTGTATTGTTTAGATATATCTACCAACACAGATTATTGAGTAACTAAGATAAAAGAAGGAAAATCGGGTATTGTACTTGAGTCTAGCTTACGCTAAGTGGATTGATGGACAGAAATTAAGCTACGAATGGAGACTATTTTTGTACAAGGATTGCATTATTTAACCTTTTATCGATGCCCTCATGATCGCTACTTTCAAAACATGGACAAAGTTACGACGCTCTTGTGAAAAACGTTACATATTATCGAATAATTCCTTATGTTTTCCGACATCACCTCCAAAGAAAACACACAATATCATAACTACATAGACAAAACTTTGCCACACAGAGGAAGACATCACGTCCTCCTGCCAAAATTACTTACGAACACACGTATAAGCATATCAATAAATAATATAATTCCGCCAACAGACACAATCCGGGACACTGACCGCCACCCTACGGAGTTGACAGGCATTTTGAAAAGGGCTCGGACATGACATGCCAGCAATTCCAGGGTTACCAACAACAAATATTTATCGGCGAAAATTCTTCGGCTCTTTTTTTCGGCGGGGAAAATAAATTGTTTTTTAAACTGAAAGGGTTCGGGTACGGTTTAGTAAATCGACTGAAATCGGTTCGTGTGGGTTTTTTTAATGGAGAGGCGTTTAGCTGGCTTGGAAGGTTGGTAAGTAATAGATTGGGCTTCTTTGGATGGATTGGTCTGTGGGAAGTATCTGATTTTTCATACCCATCAGAAATCTTGCGCATCCGAGCAACAGACAGCTCGACTATCTCACAGTTGTCATTTTTGGAACAAATGCGATCGTAATAAAAAATGCATAAAGCATGCCGATGATGATGGTGAATGAATCAGCCTATAAAATTCCCACTGCTGGGACACAGACCTACTCCCTTTGTGAGGACGTCGATCGTAAACCACCACGTTGACCCTGTGCGGGTTAGTAGATGTCACATATCTTCGAATTTTTGGTTCTAGTTTTCGGTTTCCTCACGATGTTTTTCTTCACCGTTTAGTAAGCAGTGGTGATGAAATAATTTAAACAATGTAAAGCGCCCGTCGGGGTTCGTACCTTTGACCTTACAGCTCGTAAGTCGCGGCTGCTACACTGGGACACCACTATTCCCAAGAAAGCAAAGCAGTAAAAGATTGTCAACCTTTAAGAAACTAGTGCTAGTATTTCAGTAAGGTGCAGGAAAATCACATATGAAATAATGAAAAAAAAAATGGATCTTAGTTTACAAAATATTACCTAAACAGCCATAATTAGCTGTGCCAACCCTACCAGTCATCAACAGATGACAATCGTTCAAAAACCGGACGCCTCCTCCTGTCCGAGCCGTGACGTTCAATATCCAGCCTGCCATTACTTAAATACACGTCTTATCTGATCGAGAAATAGGACATCGGCAACCCCTACCTTACTGGTGGTGGGTATTTACAATTATGTCAGAATAATCGACGAAGAAATTGGTTGATGCGCGCAATCTACTTGGTCCTTACTTGATCTAACAAAAAATATTTCTGGACTTTAAAAGAGACCGAGTATGTTTCGTCCTTTCTTCTCAGAATAGTCGGATAGAAAACGCCGACCAACCAAACATTCCTGCACTGGGCCTGCGTGGTGGGTTATGGCCTATTCCCTCTCACAGAGACGTGGCTTGTGTCCCAGCAGTGGGAATATATAGACTGATTGTGATGCTAAGCCTAGCCACACACCTAGCCATACAACCATTTACTAAAAACCCTCCTCCCAATATCCGAATACCAAAACATCATGTAACAGCATCCAACTCAACCCCAAGACCCGATATCCAAGGGTCGCACATATCCGAAAAGCTTTGTCAATGACAAATAGTTCTCGCTTCATCCCAGTTGGCATTTTGACAATAAATAAGAGATATCAAGGAAGGAGCTCGGAGGATTTGCGAGTAATAAATGACGTACGACGCGATGGGCAGTAAAGGGTTAGCCGTATATGTATGTGGTTGGTGATTGATAGTTGTTTGTATTTTTCGTGTTGTTGATTCTTCGAAGGGTTGTGTTTGTCTTTAGCTTTGGTGTCAGAGTTGCAAATTAGATTATTCTTAATTACCTAGTTCGATTTTTAAAACGTAATCACGACTGTTTCCTGACTTTGAGTACCAGGTAATCGTTTCTCATTCACAGGCCAGGCCATTGACATTATACATCAATTTTAATATCAACTATTTTTTAGTGATTGTTATGTTAATCATGTCACTATGTTTAATTAGGTTCATTTTATTTATGTAGATCATTTTACATATTGTGAATGGGAGAACGTTGTAGGCCTTACAGACTGTAGATTTGTAGACGATTTTCTATTCTGTATTCGTCTAAGTACCTGGTACTTATTGACAGGCCTGCACTGCCTCTGAAAACATTGTTAAAGCCAATCATTTTTAAAAGAGTAACCGTGGAGTTTCTTGCCGGCTCTTCTCCATAGGAAACAACATCTTGGAACCGTGCACCTAGCTTCTGACGTTTCATAAGTGCCCATGCAGGTTTATATGAAATAAAAATATTTTGACTTTGATTTTGAATATGCTACTATGAAGAAAAATAACGAAGAAGACTAGTCTATTCAGCAGAAATAAAACGCATATTACGTAATAAGCCCACCAAAAATATCGCGACAGGATTTAGCACGCAATGGATTTTCAACTTTCGGCAATAAATAATACGTTGAAAATTTAGTGCGCGACAAAAATTCGCCTCGGGCAAAACATGTGCGAACCTGGTCTAAGCCAAACGTAGCCCAGTATTCAATTGAAAATTAATCGATGAAGTTTAAAAAAGTTTAAAGTTATGCACGGGTCGATCGACCAGGTTAAGCTACGCTTGCCGCGGTTGGTCCGTGGATGGGTGACCATCTTTACATACCAAGACCCCTCCGTGCCTCGGAAAGCACGTTAAGCCATTGGTCCCGGCTGTCAATTGTGGATCTTTGACAATCGTTACGGGTCGTCAGAAGCCCGAAAGTCTGACAACCAGTTTTACCAAGGGGTATTGTTTTACCCAGTAACTGGGTTGTGGAGGTCAGATAGGCAGTCGCTCCATGTAAAATACTGGTATTCAGCTGCATCCGGTTTTTTTTTTTTTTTTTTTTTTGGGTGGGAAATCATCAAATAACTTCTCCCGCTCTGGGTGGAGCAGGAGGGCGTGTCAGACTTTTACTGACTAAAACCCACCCGTGTTCCTTCAGTAGCCCTTAAGCCAGGGGCTGTGGTGTCTCTTTCGAACAAACCCGCACCCCTGGCAGGCATCGGCCCTTGCGGGCCCCATCATTTTTTGTGCTGACATCTCTTTGAGGCGCGCGTGGAACACAACGCGCCGTCGACTTGGGCTTGGTCCTTACCGGACAGCGAGCTACCCATTACTCGCCGTCCGCAAGCCCATGCCTACGGTGGCCGGAAATCGGCCTGGGATTCCCGACGCCCAGGGCGTCTCCGTATCCTGCGGCGGCTGGGGTCGCGAGGGCGCATATGCTGCCTCTCCCTCACGTGCGCCGCCTCCCTCTTCGCGAGCATCACTGCTTCGCTGAAGGAGGTGACGGCTCCCCATGCCCTCTCGCTCCGTACCATGGCCTGGACCAGGGCCGGACGCGAGAGATCGCCGCCGCCGATCGCCTCCACGAGGACACGGCGGTGCTCCGCCCAAGCAGGGCAGACCGCCACCGTGTGCTCCACCGTGTCCTCAGGGCGATCTTCGCAGTGGAAACACCCGGGCGTTTCCTCCCGCCCTATCCGAAACAGGAACCTCCCGAAACAACCGTGTCCGGTGAGGACCTGCGTCAGGCGGAAGGTGAGGACGCCATGCCGCCTCTCAAACCACTCCTCAAAGAGGGGACTTACCGCCGCAATCGTGGCGTGCCCAAGCTGCATCCGGTTAGACTAGAAGTCGACCCCAACATAGTTGGGAAAAGGCTAGGCAGATGATGAGGTATCAAGATCAGGGGCTCTGATTAGATCCAGTCATAAAAATTACAACATTAACTAAAATTACAAAGAAATATACTACAAGAAATAATTTAACTTAATTACTTAATCATCAAAGTATAAAAAAAAAAAAAACGATCGTAGTTGATTATGTTTTTCAGCATCAGTTATCCTTACATAACCAGTGTACACTTGAAACATTAAAAAATACCTAATTTCCCTAATATTAGTATCGTCGACACCGGAAAGAGATATTAACAGAAAATCTTTAACAAATAGACTCTGAAAAAACACTACACATGACAACAGGGGAGTGTTGTCATGTGTAGTGTGTTTTCAGAGTCTATTTCTCTTTTTCTAACAGGCGCGTGTAAAAATTAAGAAAAGTCCTTCGGAAGATCGGGTTTTATGACAAAACCTCTGCATAAATCAATGGCCAATAAAGTTTATTGAACTTTTCGATATTTGAGCATTGTCGATACTCACTTGGTTTTGGAGACTTCACACTTCTTTTATTACTTAAACACGCCCAAACTTAGGTCAAATTAGCAAGAGAAATGAAACTTTGTTGGCTCATAAGTTTTTAATGGCTTTTTATTTAAGTATTCTGTTTCCGTACAAACAATGTTAATAATACTCAATTTCCCTAATATCAGTATCGTCGACACCGGAAAGAGATATTAACAGAAAATCTTTAACAAATAGACTCTGAAAACACACTACACATGACAACACTCCCCCACGACACTCCCTTACATTTCAAAACATCATCGAAATCACGTAATCCTCTCTAATAGACGAAATTTCCTTTGACCATTATTCATATGTGACCCATTAAAGTATGGGGTGTTAATACGGGCTGACTTATTGGCTCCATCGGTCATGTACACCCTTCGGCCTTCCCTAATGTCAGCCTTTAGGAGGCTTCCTAATGTGAGCCTCTGATGTTTTGTATCGGGTGGTTTAAGGATTTTGGCAAATCGATAGGTTTTGGAAAGGTAAAGAGAGAAAAGGAGTTTTTAAAGGAAGCATTTAGGGGATGTAGGATGCAAGATCAATAACTTCTAATAATATATTGTAATACTATTGCATAAATGGTTTTTAACCGACTTCATAAAGAATGAGGTCATCAATTCGACATGTTTTTTTTTTAAAATTGTTATGCATGTGCGAGCATAACTTCGTCATATATGGACGGATTTTCTCTTTCTTTCATTCGAAAGGTGTTTATTCCGAAATGGTTTCATTAGAATTTTATATAGATCTGCGATTGCGAAATTGAGGTTATTTTTCACATTGTAGTGTTTTTCCGGAAGTCGGTTGTTTCTTTTTTTATTGGAAAAGTTTTTATTTAACTAATGCTGGAAATATAAAAAGAACGACCAAAAAAAATTCAGCGCAGACGTAAACCGTGCAACTTTTTAAATCTTACCTTACCTTAATTTTTTTATGAATTTATGTGTAATCCACTTAATATAAAACATAGAATTCAATGTCGGGTATGTTGTAGTTGACCCTTTATTTATGCGCGTCTAGTGGTCGCAAGCCTACTGAGCATGAGCTCGTGGGTTCGATCCCTGTCTCGGGTCTTATTGAGTTTTTCTACTAGAAGTTGTAGGTAAGTTACAGCCCGAATTCTGTGTACCTTTTTGTTCCCGTTTGATGGAAATAGTCTCGCCCCTATTAAATGGAACTTAACATTACTGGCGAAACGTGGGTGTAATGTACACCTCTGTCCGTCCCTTTGAGGAAACAAGGCGTGATGTTATGATAAAGCAAATACCTCACTATGCTTGGAATTTAACTGGCTGCTGCACAGTAGGTGAAAATGTTCAAAATCAAAATCAAATAATTCATTTGCATAATACATGTTAAAAGGAGTTACAGGTATACAAGGTTCATTGTTCACCAAAACATTGACTTTTATTTCAATCCATTAACAATTTTCCTCAATCAATCAACCTATCAATCCCCATTGCCCACTACACAGTGTAACCTCAATTTCCCCAATCCACTTCGTATTTACCTACCAATTGACATTCATTTTTCTTACCAAACCCTCCGTAGTGACGTAGCAAGGGTTGGTAATCGGGTGTGATAAATGAAAGGCGACTGGCGGACTTAAGGATAACCGGGTCAGTACCGGCACCGGGTCTAGAGATAGCCCTGGATTGATGGTTCCTCGACCCGGTTTTTTTTAACGTGAATTTTTTAAAATTTTCTCATTTTTACCTCAATTTGGCGACGTGTCCTACTATCCTACTAATATTATAAATGTGAAAGTTTGAATGTTTGTTACTCAATCACGCAAAAACAGGTGAAAAGATTTGGATGAAATTCGGCAAACATGTAGTTCATAACCTGGATATAGGATACTTTTTATCCCGGTAGTAGCTTTTTGTGGGATAATTTTCGACCTCCAAGCAAGGCAAGCCGCTGGCAAAAGCTATTTAGAATAATATAGGGAAAATTGTTTTCCTCTTCGTGTTACAAATAAATAAATGCTTTCCTTAAGGGGAACCTAGTCGCGGCCTCGAACTTACTGGTGGACCTAGCTGAAAAGCACGCTGTCTCAACAGGCTTCGCGTCCGACAGAAGTAGTACCCGTGATGAGCAGTTAGACGCTAGTCTACACGCACAACATTATTGAGTGAGCTGCTGTAAAACAGGCGCGTAAAAAATTAAGAAGAGGCTTTCGGAAGATCGGGTTTTATGACAAAACCACTGCATAAATCAATGAACAATAAAGTTTATTGAACTTTTCGATATTTGAGCATTGTCGATACTCACTTGGTTTTGGAGACTTCACACTTCTTTTATTACTTAAACACGCCCAAACTTAGGTCAAATTAGCAAGAAAAATGAAACTTTGTTGGCTCTTAACTTTTTAATGGCTTTTTATTTTAGTATTCTGTTTCCGTTTAGACATTATTAATAATAAGACAAAACTATACCATGTTACGTTTTTGATACATACATTGTCGAACAGTGGAGTAATACACTCCCGAAGTTTGTATGGTAAAAATGTAGACTAGATCCACCTTAAAATAATATAACGACAACACAACGCGTGTTTCGCAAATTATAGCTCTTTATTGGTCCATGTTGATTTTAAATGTGATAAGTGGCAAAATTACACTGACCAATAATAATCATAGAACCGTCAAAATTATTATTTCTCCAAGATATGTTGACTGGGTAATATTACACTACATTTTTCATAAAAACATGACATTTCGTTCCACTTTTTTCAGCCGGGTAAAAAGACACAGTCAGAAGGATCCAATAGAGTCGTCAGTAATACTTAACGTTTGACAGTATCATACCAACTCATAAATAATATTCTTTTTACGAAAGACGTAGGGTTGCCCCTTGATTTGAATATACTTGAGGGCTGTCACATTTGCAGTAACGTTCTTATTAAGACACTTCGTATATTTACCATAGTGAAGCTTTTATTTTACTAACAATGCCTTGATTATTTCTAGTCTAAAGTGACGAAATTTTTAACCTAAATAAAATCATGCGCTTCTAAATGGACGCCAAGATAGTCATAATGTTATTCATCGTTATCAAAATGGAGTTTCTATTTTCGTTTTCATGTTATGAATTTATGACAAATAATGTAAAATTTTGTCTCAATTATTGTAATTGGTTATTGACGGTTCACTTAAGGTTCTCAATACGGTCGTATTGTTTTTGGTCAAGTTCTAATTGGTGGTTTAAGAGTTAGCTTCAATAATACGTAGGTTTTTTTCCACTTAGTTCATGTTGAAGATGTTTTCATTTACTGTCATTGTAATTTAATTTTCAAATGAAGGTGTACGAATTTAAAGTTAACAGTTACCTCACCAGTACTCACTCCACAACAACAAAACATTCACCAAAAATAAATAAATAACCTGCTCCAGAAGACGGGTCACCCTCGATTTGCATGTCTCCGAGGGTTGTCACACTAACTATAATTTATTTGCGTCAAATATATCGGAGAATGGAATTACTGTGTCGTGTCCTCACTCGTATCTGTACAATATGAGTGATGGACAACCCTATTGTATATTATGGTCGTATGTTATGTGATTAGAGGAGTAGGTAAGGGTGGGAGTGACGTTCTGATACTGTGGTCGAGGTCAAGTTTTGGATCGGTCGTCGGAGTTTAAGACAGATTGTGCATTTAAAAAGAAATTACCCGGGTATGGTCAAGCAAAAAGAAGGGCTATAATTTTGTCCGGTATGTATGTATATCGGTATGTATAAGCATCTGTTGTATTTAAGTTGGTAAAATTGTACGTTAATCTATTTGTTTATATACGTATTGACATTGATGAATTTTATTTGAAGAATGACATGAATATTTACTTTGTAGAGCATTATATTGCTTTAATTATTGTGAATGTGATGACTGTGTGGGTGTTTTGTTGTTTGTTTGATTTCTTTATTTTCCTCATTTATTCATGGTCTGGCAGTTTGAGTACTTTATGCGGCCTACCCAAATGTCCTTTCTTTGGTACTGTTCGTCAAATCGTTGAGCTCCTCAAGTTCTGAGTTGAGCCATATGATTACTGATACATGCGTGCACTGAATGGACAGGTCCACTCAATCTGTGTGGTTCTTTTCTCAAAACACCATTTCAGACAAATCTTGGTCAGATCATGTAAAGACCATGTGCACTGGCCACATGGTCTTCACGTGATCTGATCAAGATTATATCTGGAGTTTAAAGGAGACTGTGACCTTTGAGTTTGTTTCGGCCTTTCTTCTCAGGGTAGCCAGATAGGAAACGCTCATCTAGTTTTAAAAATATGACTGACGTGTAAAACCTACTTGTTTGTACAAACCTACTTACAGAAATAAAATCATTTATCATCTGTTATCATCAGTGATAGGAATAGGTAGTGCCTATTTGCCTAAACTTCGAAAAACAGAGACAAGAAACGGAGACTTCCCTAAGACTAAATTGTTTTTCCCGGGATTTGGGAAAAATCTTCAAGTAAAATCCCGAAATAAATAATCTAACTTTAATTCATGGATTCGAATTATATTTACGATCCAACTAACCGTTGTATCAAATCATGAATTAAAGTTAGATTATTTATTTCGGGATTTTATGTGAAAATCCTGAAAATTTGAAAGTTGCAAGTAAACTTGCAACTTCCTAATTTTCAGGATTTTTAACAACAACTTACTAAGGAAAAAAAAATGTCCTAAGGGAGTCTCCGTTTCTGTTCTTCGAAGTTTAGGCATACCTATTCCTATCACTGGTTATCATACTTCTAAACTATTATCATAATTTGAGAAATTAGTTATCGTTGAAAGCGTCTTGATCAGCAGCGAATCATATTTAAATGAAGATATAATCTGTTACGTACCCGCAAATGCAAAAATCGCCAGAAAATTGTAATATTACGAGGTACCTTGCAGACGGGTAGTTATGTTATACACTATCAGTAGGAATCGCTTCCATTTTGACAGCTCCACGACATGCATAGCGTGGTTTACGTTGCTAAGCAGACAATCTTTTTGAACATAAGAAAGAATGGATTAGCAATAACTTTCAAAATGTTTCAGATTCTGATTAATAGTGAGTTACACAATAAAGGTGCTGAAAACACACCACTAAAAACTGTCCTAAAAGCTACACTATCCCCGTGTGACATAGGCAATATTTTATCCCCGTATTCCCACAAGAACGGGAACTACGCGGGTGAAACCGCGGAGCACTGCTAGTGTGAAATAAAATATTTTGATTGATTGATCGAGTCTTTTTGTCATCCTGTATTATCATTGCCGAAATAACCATCAGTTTATCCCAATCAGTATCGATAGCGGAATAACAGCGAGTACACCACGTGTCCCGGATCATTCCGGATCGCCGCCCGTCCGGACATTGAACGGCCGGCGGTCGACCGGACAATTGCGTGGCCGATAAAGTACAATGCACACTGGTTACTGGTTGATTTTGCATTGAGCAACATTTGAATGCAAGTTCAGTTGAATCACATTTTGCCTATTTATTTACTAATAACCCGCGCCTGGTTTCCAATGTTTTATGAATTAGCAAAATATTTTATATTAACGTTTAAAACCTTCTGAAATAAATCCTGTAAGTTATGGTGATAATCACATTTAAAACCGGTGCATATTTTAGAAAACTCGCGGTCCGACAGACGAGACACGAAAAACTACTTTAACTTATAATATTTACAGGTATATGTCACATCCGGTCATTAGTGCGGACACGAAATACACCGCAAGCGCGACACTAGCGACATTACGTGTTCTACCTACACAAACTTACAGCGCGCTTAAGCCTGACGCGACAGCGAGGAGGACATTCAGTGTCTGATCGCATCGGCGTTAAGACGTCGTACCCGATTCGTTGTGCCTAGTTATTATAATTAGTTATTAGTGATATTTATAAAAGCAGTGTATCGTAACCCAGTGTGTTTTAATTGCACGAAACCCATCTTCTGCCCACATCATGTCCGAATCTAACGGAATGACGATCCTACATTTAGATATTTCATAACAACGTGGTTCATAAGGCGTAGCACATAATTGCTAGAGTAGGCTTGCGAGGCGTAGCACATTATTGCTAGAGTAAGCTTGCACGCCACGATTGCGGCGGTAAGTCCCCTCTTTGAGGAGTGGATTGAGAGGCGGCATGGCGTCCTCACCTTCCGCCTGACGCAGGTCCTCACCGGACACGGTTGTTTCGGAAGGTTCCTGTTTCGGATAGGGCGGGAGGAAACGCCCGGGTGTTTCCACTGCGAAGATCGCCCTGAGGACACGGTGGAGCACACGGTGGCGGTCTGCCCGGTTTGGGTGGATCACCGCTGTGTCCTTGTGGAGGCGATCGGCGGCGGCGATCTCTCGCGTCCGGCCCTGGTCCAGGCCATGGTACGGAGCGAGAGTGCATGGGTAGCCGTCACCTCTTTCAGTGAAGCAGTGATGCTCGCGAAGAGGGAGGCGGCGCACGTGAGGGAGAGGCAGTCTATGCGCCCTCGCGACCCTAGCCACCGCAGGATACGGAGACGCCCTGGGCGTCGGGAATCCCAGGCCGATTTCTGGCCACCGAAGGCAAGAGCTTGCGGACGGCGAGTAATGGGTAGCTCGCTGTCCGGTAAGGACCAAGCCCAAGTCGACGGCGCGTTGTGTTCCACGCGCGCCTTAAAGAGATGCCAGCACAAAAATGATGGGGCCTGCAAGGGCCGATGCCTGCCAGGGGTGCGGGTTTGTTCCAAAGAGATACCACAGCCCCTGGCATACGGGCTACTGAGGGAACACGGGTGGGTTTTAGTCAGTAAAAGTCTGACACGCCCTCCTGCTCCACCCAGAGCGGGAGAAGTTATTTGATGATTTCCCATCCAAAAAAGAAATTAAAAGAAAAAAAAAGGCTTGCGATTATGGCGCTGTCCTTAATTAGGATTGTTAAATTTTCTACCGTAAATCGCTCAATTTTAATAGAAGCCAGAAAAAAAAATGTGTTTTGTCAACTTTTCAAAGAAAAGCTTTGTATGTCGTTTGCAATGTTTTCGTCCTATCTGGCAATCATTATAATCATAAGACTCGGAAATCAAAACAACCGGTATGCAACATCCTTAACATTATTCGTAATTCAAATTCAAACCAATGAACGAGCAATGCATTCTCATTCACAACTACCATTAGCAACAGAACTCATGAAATTCTACCATATTCCATTAGCAATATGGATGATAGCGGTAGCAAATAGAGTTGGTTTTAAATACAGGATTGATATTGTGAGGTATCGGGCCGTGACGTCACATGTTGTTCGAATTATTCTACGATTGAGTGACGTAGGGGTATTTGGCGTATTGGAGCCATTTTACCTTTAATTTAGTTAATATACTGAATTAGGGTTGTCGAAGATAGTTGGAGGAACACCATTAAGATTTGTCAAGAAGAATCTGGTGAGTGAGATGTGAGTGGAAAAGCTCGGAGGAGACTCCCTCGGAGGACATAATTATGTGACCTATATAATGTATGTATGAGTCTGGTAGGGGGAAGAACAGGGTATTTGTTTCGTACTGATACTGATCAGAAATACCAATGATACAGGTACTACATCTAGTACTGGTACCAATATTAAGCTACGCTTGCCCAGGATAGTCTGTGGATGGGTGACCAATCACAACATACCGAGACTCCACCGTGCCTCGGGAACCACGCTAAGCCGTTGCCCGGCTGTCATTCTGTCAGTAAATCTTTGACAGTCGTTACGTGTAGTCTGAAGCCCGAAAGTCTGTCAACCAGTCTTATGAAGGGGGGTTTCCCAGTAACTGGTTTGTGGAGGTCAAAAAGGCAGTCGCTCTATTAAAACAATAGTATTCAGCTGCATCAAATGCGTTTTGACCCTAACATTATGGCAAACCCCCCTTTTGGGGGCGGGCTGTGTCCAGCAGTGGACGTCTTTCGGCTGAATGATGATAGTGGAGCTAAGCAGATGATGGAGTACCTACATATAATTCTATACCCCCGCTTTCTCTACACTTTTATTTAAGTATCCACACGAATGCAATTCAAAACCACTGAATACTATCTACATAATCCTGGGTAGGATACGCCAGACAAATTTCAATATGAAAACAAAATTGGCACTCTAATTCAAAAACTCAAAGTTAATTTTGTAACAAGAACAAAGAAGCACGAGTGCTGGAAATGGCTTAACTGGCGAAGTAATAGCGCGCTTGGCACGCTCGGGGCGCAGTCGATACGAAAGCAATAAATAATAGAAGTAAATACGTACAAAGAATTTGGCAGAGTTGTGTCCGGTGGTGTAGATGTACTGGTGCTGGATGTGACGTGGCTTTTATGAAAGCATTTAATTTGGTGGAGGGAATGTTGGTAAATAACAAAATGATATTATAATTGCAGGTATAATTGAAAAAAAATCTAAAAGCTGAGTAATGAGAATTTTTTGGTGTGGTATTTATTTAGCTGTGAATTTCATTGATTGCAAAATTTATCAATTAGAAAACAAACCCAGCAAAGCAGTTTTTCGATTTTGTGAATTTCGTTTTTATATGAACTTTCTTTGTGTTGCTGAAAAAAAAAATCGTCAGAGCACCATGCCATAGACAACATAGCAAGCCATAGAAGAAAAATGAATACTTACCATGAGAAGTTACATGCAATTTTGCAATACGTCACTTTAATCGAAAAACCGAATTCCCGTTATTAAAACGTTAAAAATCTAGTCGCAATCTCATTTCAGCGACAACCAATGTCAAAAACTGTCAAAATTGAAGGGAAATGAGAAGTATTTTTGACAGATTGGGACTGAGATTAGACTGAAAACGTTTTTAAAGTTACGGGAATTACAACTCCACTCTGACATCGTATATGATAAGTACACTAAACAAACAATTTAACACGTCAATTATATTTTTTTAACTAGATGAGGTCGGCGTTTTCTTATCTGGCTACTCTGAGAAGAGAGGCCGAAACAACCTTAGAATCTCTTTTCATAATCTTGGTCAGATCATGTGAAGATGCGTATACCGGGTTGCTACTGATTATTATCTTATTTCCCCATGTCACTTCCATCCGCTCTACATCTATGACCGTCCAGTTTGTTAGCCGAAAACTTGTACAATAATCACTAATGGAGCGATGCAGTGGTCACAACTCACGCGCCGCGTCCACTTCCACATTTTATTGCCTCAGCCAGGAACAAACCCCGGACTTTTGTCGATAATATACGTTTAATAACTGCTGTTATCATAAACTGCTATTGTAATTACTTTATTTGTTCACTGATTTGATGATGTTGTTGAGAGACATTTCCGTTTTTCCTATATAGAAGTAGCTGCATGTAGACCAGTTAATAAGTTATTACACCCATATTTGAAAAGTGTCTTAATTAGATTTTAGAACTACTAAAAACAAACAACATTTTCATTTTATCGATTACTGCATAAAAATGCATATAAATTTTAAATTTTCAAATTTCGCGCGTAATGTGACGAAAACGCTGGACGCAGTGGACGCCATATTGCTCTGTGGTATGACGTCAGTTTGCTGTATAGGCGAATGCGCTGATATTTTATAAGATAATTAAACAAATGAGTTATTTTTCTACTTATCGTTGGTTTGCTGTTCCTGAATACAAAATAATACTTAAATAAAAATTATTTTGATTACGAAAATAATAAAAGTACAAATACTCAGTTGACATGCCGTATGACTGAATAACATGGCGGCTACTGTTTCAAGGTATTCAAAAACAAATTAAAAAAAAACTGAAATCTTTAAATTGTATTTTAAAATTTATTTTGTTAATTCCACAAAAAATAAATCCGTTTGCATTTTGCTTAAGCTATCTCAGTAATATATTTTTTCTCTTAATGAGTAGAATACCCTATTTTGACGCTATAACGTAGCTTAACAGAACGCATGTGTTCCTTGAACACAAGTGTACCTGAAGAGGTACACTGGTACTCCTCTAAGTATCCTATAATGTTCCCACTGCTGGGACTCTTGTCTTCCCTGTGAGGGGAGTAGGGCGTAATCCACCACGCGGGCCCAATGCGGGTTGCTGGATGTCACATGTTTTAGAATTTTCGGTTGTAGGATATACCGGTTTTCTCACGTTGATTTCCTTCACCGTTTTGAGAGCAGTGGTGATGAATTAGGCAAGCCTAAGAAACGCTGGCGTGACGATTAAAATTCATCCAACCGTTTGGATAAAGAAGCCACAGCAAAAAGAAACGCAGTAAAATATGGAGCAGACATTTGCCCAGCAGATAAAGGAAAAAGAAAAAGGATACCCATAATTGGACTCATAATCGTATTCAGTAACTTGACAGTTGAAGGCCAGATTATGTCAAAAAAAAAAAAATTCTCGCTATTTTTTTTCTCTCTTTTTCTATTTTTCATTCAGTCTTGTAAGAATGAATGAAAAATAACTGATGAACTTAAATTAATAAAAAATACTCCTTACAAAAAAAGAACTCTCTTTTATATTTCTCGCTACTTTTTCCTTTTTTTTCTATTTTACTTTAATTCAACTTAAATTAATTTACCTACTTACAGGAAAAAAAAAAATTTTTGAATTTAATAACTTGACACATGATAATCTATTAAAAATAGGAGGATTTTTAATAGTCTATTCTTATATTCCACATGTTACAAACGAATTATTAAAGTTTTTTAACGAAATAAAATTAAACCATTTTTATCATTAGTTCTTTACGTAAAGTCGTTCACTATCCCAACACTATTAGTTTTAGTGTGGTAACATTATTTTTGGAGTTTTTGGCGGGATCGCGTTGGAACATGTCGCATGAATTTTCATTATCATTAAATTTTGTGAAATAGCGAATTAAATTGTATAATTTTGGTAGTGAATTATCCAATTTAGTTACGTGTGATTGCACAAGTATAGTGACGGTGAAAATAAGTGACTAACGTGGAGTTTTCGTGTTCCCCCAAAAACTCCTGATAGGTTATTGTAAAGTTACTACCGCTTTACAATAACTTTGTTTTGACTATGATACGTTCTTAATAAAGACTTGGCTAAAAGGTCTCTGAAACCAGGCCATAAAACTAATTAAAAAAAAAAAACATTATTTTGTTCGAACTGTCAAGTTACTAAATATGATTAAGAGTCTTAATTTACCTCCTGAATCATTGCCTAAGCCTACCAGCGCCTACCATAACTCCCTACTGCGCCATCTTACCCACCTAAGACTGCAGTAGCTGAAACTGCACTTACATACGTCTTTCTTAGCTGTATGTTTTTAAGTCACGCCGCTGTAATGTGTTCATACAAGCCATTGATGCTACCGCGTTCAGAGAGAGGGACTTCGTAATTTAATTTAAATATTTTATTTGTAAACACGGCTACACATCAAGCTATACATTTCCAGTGTAAGCTGATCTTGCATTGTAAACGATTTCCGTACAGTGCGAGATCAACGTAAACTGGAAATGTATAGTTTGATGTGTAGCCATGTTTACATCTGTATCTATACAAATAAATAAAATTAAAGCGTCCGTTTGTAATGTCGAAATAACAGCTTTTTACTAAATTCATATGAAAGTATATACAGTACTTATAGACAAAAACGTATTTTTTAAATTGTGTCCAACTGTCTGTCTATTTGTTTCTGTTTATGTCAATAACAGAAATATTGTATTCTTACACGGCAATAAAAAAGTTGGATATGTTTTATCCGTTTTGGGATAATTCAAAAGGTTTTTCAAGAGGATCACAAAAGTCACCTAATCTCAATCCACTAGGGCCCCAATTCTGTATCGTTATAATAACTCCCCGCGGAATTTTACTACGTTCAAACTACGTCAATATCGTGTTTTTTAAAAACCAATGTAACGGGAAGGAATGGAAATATCGTATTCTGTATGTTTCAAGACGATTTGTCGATTTTATTAATACGATTTTAGCAGATTTAGTGTGTGATTGACGTGGTTACGAGTAAGGTATCGTTAAGTGATCATTGTGATTCAGGCCCTGTATCGTTATTATGATTCCCCGCGGAATCTTACTATGTTCGAAGTACCTCAACATCGTATTTTGTAGAAACCAATGAAGGAATAAGGAATCAAAATGTCATATTCTGTATGTTCCAAGACAATTTTTCGACAAGATGTCGTGTGTGATCTAACAAAATTGACGTGATTTCGAAGTAAGGAATCGTTAAGTGGTCATAGTGAATTAGGGCCTTGGCTAGGGACCAGGTGTCTTATAAGCACGCCCAGCAACATGAACAGTCAGCCACAAGACATACTTATCGTATTTGTCTGATTTTCACAAACAAAATTAGTAGTGTCTGTCCAGAGTGAGTACAGCTTAGTACATTATTAGCCATAATGTTCCCACTGCTGGGACACAGGCCTCCTCTCTGTAAGAGGGAGTGGGCCATAATCTCCCATGCAGGCTCAGTACGGGTTTGTCACCCAGCAACTGGTTTTTTTAATTCTACGACATGTCAGTTTTCACACAGCTGTAAAAGGAGTTCAGGACCCTTCCTGTATCTCCTGCAAATATGTCCCCTGCTGTAAATTACATGTAAAATGAGTTTGTGTTCAAACTAGTGCCGTAATACGAGCAGCAGACGCACAGGGTAGTTACATACTGCGGTGATGCAATCGCCCCACTAAGGCCATCTTACACACCATACTTTATCCGCACTCACAATTAGTTGCCACGAGATGGCAGGTAAAACTATACGACAGGGAATGGCGTGGAGTCGTGAATGTAGAGATTTTTTCTAAAATGTTCAGTATTAGGCTTTGGAGAGAGCTTAGGCCTTGTGGCGAAAATTTACTTATGATCTTCCCTTATTATCACATCCCTATTGTTTTTACAAATAATATTTTGAGACAGGTAAATGCGGAATAAGGGGCTTGTAGCTAAGTAGCATAAGCCCTACGGGTCGATCGATCAGGTTAAGCTACGTTTGCCGCGTTTGGTCTGTGGATGGGCGACCATCTTTACATATCAAGACCTCTCCGTGCCTCGGAAAGCACGTTAAGCCATTGGTTCCGGCTGTCATTTGTGGATCTTTGACAGTCTTTACGGGTCGTCAGAAGCCCGAAAGTCTGATAACCAGTTTTACCAAGGGGTATCGTATTACCCAGTAACTGGGTTGTAGAGGTCAGATAGGCAGTCGCTCCATGTAAAATACTGGTATTCAGCTGCATCCAGTTAGATTGGAAGCCGACCCCAACGTGATTGGGAAAAGGCTAGGCAGATGATGATGAAATGCGGAACAACCAAGAAAATCTAGTCAGGAGTAGAATAAACGATGTTTCTAACCTGCAAGTGTGTTGTGGTCCTATAAACGATGGAGCACTTTGACGTCATGTCCTGCGTGACTGGATACTACGAGTAGTACGTTACAAAAACTAATGTCATTGTCTTGCTCTTATCCTAACTTATTTGTGGTCGGCGCAACAATTCTTTTTAAAATAGTAACAGGAATTAATTTAGGTGCGTTATGCTAAACTCGTAGTTAAGTTCTGGGCTAGGTCGACTTATACAGCCGTCGAAACCCTAAGAAGAAGACTAAAGATCAAGCCCAACCTGCTCACCGCACCAGTGGGTTCCCGCATTGTCGTTGCGGGAGGCTCAGTAGCCGTGATCACACTTCCACGGTGAAGCAAAGAGGAACCCTAAGGTGGGGCCGCTCGTCAGGGCTTTTGCCTCCAAGCCGACGACGTAGAGGTCAAAAACTAGGTTGTGGTGAGCTGCGTCGCAACTAAAGCGGGCCGCGATGTTGAATGAGAGGCATCGCGGCTGAGGGTTACAGGCTGCGACGGAGGAGGAGTGCCGGTACTTCTGAGTAGCGCTCTTCCCTTCCGTGGCCTGGACGGGGCCGCCAACGTTTGATGGCGGACGCGGTGGGGCCGCAGGGGAGGAGGAGTGTAGGTATAGTGTTGGCCGCTTTCCCTATGCCCTTAGGCCGAAAAGAGGTAGGCGGCGAGGCCACTGTGCTGACCCGTCGCAGGGGTACCAAGGGTGCCAGACACTGGGTCGTCTGGGGCCCTTATGCTGTTTGGTTCTGGGGTGGTCACGGCGTGCCATGTGTCCAGGTGCACCGGTGATAGGGGTTATTCCCCACACATGACCTCCACCCTCCTGCTCTACCCAGAGTGGAAGATGTTATTTCACGATTTACCACTCTCAAAAAAAAAAAAAAAGTTACCTGCTCATTATCTAAAAAAATGTTATTCCAACATCGACTCCACTCCCCTGTCCGTCAGCTCGTCGTCTCAGCCCAAGTCGTTAGTAACAAACTCCACACATTTGTGTCACCGGATACACAATCCCATTATAATTTTAAATTTTAAGCTCATTTATTTGCGTTTGCGCCCGATGGTACTCGCGCAATCTTTGATGCGTTTTTGATACTCCAACAGTTTTTTAAGTATTCTTCTTTAAAAGTAAGTTTATTTTGTAAGAGTCGTTGAGGTTGGTCTAAGTTTTGTTTGTTTATGTAACAGTTAGAATTAAGTTAGAGATACTATGCTTGTGTTTTCCAGAAAATATTGTGCCTTGTTACCCGTGCATAGATGATTCAAAGCTGACCACACTTGAGCAAACGGAATCTATCTGATCATTCATCAACATCTTCCTATCCTTTTCCCAACTATGTTGGGGTTGGCTTCCAGTCTTACTAGATGCAGCTGATTACAAGTATTTTACATGGTGCGCCTGCCTATCTGATATCTACAGACCAGTAACTGGGTGACACGATTCCCTCTTGGTAAAACTGGTTGTCACACTTTCAGGCTTCTGACGTGCTTTTCGAGGCACGGATAGTCTTGGTACCTATGTAAAGGTGGTCACCCATCCACGGACCAGCGGCGGCAAGAGTAGCTTAACCTGATCAATTGACCCGTGGGGCTGTTAGTGCTTAGCCACAAGCCCCTCACATAACAAACAACGTACACATGCAAATAACATTAATTTAATTACACAATTTTTACACCTTTATGCGGAAGCGAGGCGACCTATGCAGGTCCTCAATCACACCGTAATGTAACATAAAATAAAAACATCATTAGCTTTGCGGTCCGCTCTCTAAATTATGAAATAATACGCGCGCAGGTGTGACCTGCGCTCCTATTATTGTACTCTTGCTTTTTTCTCGTATTTTTAGAGATCCGCAGAGAAAAAAATATGTTGAAGAGATGCTTGGTAAAATACTTTGTACTATGTTGTAGTCATAAAAATTTAACTATAAATGGTGTCATTTATTAAATTTTTCTTAAATTATCAATAATATGGTACTTTATTAGAAAAGTTTTGGCTTAAAACTAAAAATAGCTTAAGCCGTTGGCCCTGGCTGTCATTCGTGAATTTTTGGCAGTCATTAAAGGTTGTTCAAAATCTTCAGGCCGAAGTTTGAAAGTCCGTCAACCAGTTTTACCAAGGGGTGTCTTATTACCCTAACTGGGAATCAGGAAAAAAAATGTTATTTTCAACAAATTATGTAGATTTTTGTTTATTTCAAAATAGGCCCGCTCTTGATCTCGATCTTGACTCATGAAACTAGCGTACCTGGTAGCTTCCTGATGGTGTTCTCTTGTAATTGACTGCAAAATATGCATTTAACAATGCATATAATTTATTTAGCAGAAAAAATACCTTCATAGGTTTAGAAGATTTTCCAGTCTTCACAATAAAACCTGTTGTATTTCACTAAAACAATATACGGAACCAGATTGCTTCTTATGAATGCATATACGTGTCCACAGTGCACTGTTTATTTGTAAATTTTCACATTATTCTAAATTTTTCTAAAGTTACACGTACGATTCCGTTGTTCCGTCGGGAATTTCTGTTACTCTACATATAATAACTTGTGACTCGTTGCTTGCATATCTTCATTTACTAATGTTTAATTTGTGTCTGAAAGAAGAGGGATATGATTTTTATTTATTTTAAATGTCTCAATGGGGTAATGATCGCGAGCGTTGCTGCTGAGCGAGATTTCATAGATTCGATTCCCGGATCTGGCAGTGTTGTTGGGTTTTTCCAATAGGAGTTTCTCAGATATAGCAGCCTGAATTTGTGCCCGGTTGATGGCAATAGGCTCGCTCCCTATTACATGGGACTTAACCGGTTGAATGCCGTAATTACAAAAACCGTTGAAAAGTCATTGTGTCTGGCGTGGATCCACGTTACATACATACAAAGGGTTAAACATAACTTGCGAAATATGGGTGTAGTATAGAAAACAAGGCGTGATCTGACTGACAGTTCAGCACAGTGTTTGATGGCGATTTACGTTGTTAAATTAAATCAAATCGAAAGTCATTTATCCAAACTAGGCTGGTGTCAGCACTTGTTGAACGTCAAAAATTACAAAAGACAGTTCCCCAAAAACCCCCGCCCTTCACAACTTCCTAGTGCTTTAGCTGGGAAGAAGAAGTGGCGCAACAAACTCCCCAGCCGTACAGCTGTCTGTTAAGTTAGAAGAACCACCAGACATTGACCAGACGATTTTTTTTTATCTATGAAGCGATGTATTTGGAATATTAAGTGCCTACTGGTCATAATCTTGCAAATAGGTCTGTTGTTATTTTTTAAAAGAATAAAACTATTTATATAAAATCATATTAAAAAAAAAAAAAACAATTCTGTCTAGCATTGAAAGTAAGTCATATTGAAATGGATCGACTTTTTCATTATAATTTTTTTTGTCTTAGTTTCAGTCTGTCTAGACGTTCAGTTTCTTTAGAACGATTAAAAACAGGAGTTTATCGTCAAAAACCATCTTAAAATACAAATAAAATTTCACAAGAACCCATTACAAAAGTTTACTACCTTTCCTAATAAGGTTAAAAGAAAACATAATTACAGAAATTAATTAATTCTAATAAAAAAAAAAAGTGAACAGCCAAAGCCGAATCTGCGATACACCTGAGCTAGAGGAGAAAGGGGACGAATGGCACAGAAACACTAATTAAATATAACTGGAAATATTTTAATAAGTTTACGTGGGCACGCCGGCTCTGTTTAAAACAAATATTATGTCCGTTTGCACTGTACGTTAGGTGTGGCGGTGAAGACAGCGGTTTAAAATCGCGATTAAGCTCAAGGAAACGGTCACTCTTAGTATTTTAGGAGAGTAATAGGAAAATATATTTGATTAAAACATAATATAACATTAAGTTCACGCCTGTATTTCCCGAAAGGGCAGATAGAGGTGTACCCACAGCACATCCACATTTTGCACGTTTTTAAAATCCCATGTATAGTGTTGACCCATTTATCATCAACCAGCTAAATAACAGGTACAAATCGAGACTTGCTGCTGCTACTGGGAAATACCAGATCGAAAAAAAAGAACAATAACACCTTGCCCAATCTAGAAATCAAACCCATGGGCCCATGCTGCTGCAGCAGTACACATCATTGTTCACCATTTATTTCAGCCAGGATTCACCCACTGGCAAGTTCCTTCCCTTTCTTCTGCAAAACTTGCCGGTTACGTGCGTCCCTCACCAAAGTGTGAACCGTGACTTTGACGGTATCGTCAATCTGCTATTTGACAGCCGCGTTCGCATGTAGCAGTCGGACTTTTTACCGGTACACCAACAAGGTAAATAAATCGGCCGCCATTTATAATAATGTATGATTATCGCTACGTTCTCGCTTCCGCTATCTTCATGGCTACAACGCAAGCGTTGAATTTTAATATCATTACTTGTGCTGCGTTTTTAATTTTATAAAAGCCGGGCTTTTCTTTTGTTAGAGTTACTTGTATTTGTGTTTGGTGCCCACCTGTTTACGTTGCCTGCTTTACTTTATGTTCAATGTGGGTTCAATACTATTAAAAATTATGATTACTTAAGAATTAAGATTTTAATGTTTTTTTTTTTTACAAATCGTGTAAGAAATGTCCCTGTTTAAAAGTTATTTACGCATTTTCATTCGAAATTATTATTAGTATGATTTTGAAGAGCTTTTTTTTACTGCTCAGAGTAAATTTTATTCTTCTCCAAAACTAACATAATTTTGGAATGGATTAAGTTTTCAATACTTCCTACTCAAATGATAGGTATTTTGGGTCCAATATTTTTAGAATTTGTTTTAATACAAATTTATTGGACAAAAATATTTTGACAAATTGAGTATTGTTATTGTTTTATTGTCATAAAACTATTTGATGATGATATAAAATATCTTCACTAGATAATTTTTTGACATTGCTTTTCGTCAATATAAAAATATCATTTGGCGATGAACAAATCCTGTTTTTCAATAATACCAAAACCGAAATATTGGGGACTAGATAGTTAGGTAATTTTTACAGCCGCTTTGTTAACGGCTGAACCAGTCGAACTTATTCTTTGTCATTTCATAATTTATAGTAGGTATTGCTTCCTATCCAGACTTTGACTTTAAACGTTTCCATCTAATTAATTTATATTGACTCTAAAATGAAACGTGTCACTGGCAAAATTTTAAAATATAAAACGTTTCTTTTTCTAACATAATTACGCAATATTGATCCCATCAAAATTCCAAACCCACCCTTTCGATCACTTCCTTAATTTTGCAGCCCCAACGACTAATTAACTCTTTGAAAAGTGACAGTAACGCTTATTTCCTCCTATAGGTGACATTTGCAATTTTTCCCAATAAATTCTTAATTACTCCACCGTTTCTCACTCAATCAACATCTTCGGTGGTTTATGACTTCCGTGCCCCTGTCACCAGCAGCGCTTTCAGCGAATTTATTCTTATATAACGTCTAACTTTATTAAAAAGGGCTCAGATATTGCAGCGCTTGAAAGTCACGAGCATTCCATTGGAGTTGGAATCAAAAATTTAAATTGCGAACATTCTTCACTCGTTCTGTCTTTATTGGTGTTCCGATGCGCTCATTGGAATTGCGGTTCTTAATTTTATACGTGACTTTTCTTAGACTGATTAAAGTCTTCTTGTTTGAGGATGGAGTTTTAGACTTAAATGAAACATGGTTTGAAAGACATACTTAGATGTTTAAATACTTTATTTGTGGTAACGTCACTGTAGAATGTATATTCAGTCTCTTTTTAACCAGCAGTCGTTCCATGTAAAATTTTGGTATTCAGCTGCAATCTGTGAGACTGGAAGCCGACCCCAACATAGTTCGCCGGGAGATTTTGAGGTGTCAAAGTTGCTGCAGTATTTATGTTTTTCCCTTCTCTTTACCACTTTCTCAGTACCACTGAAACCACCCAAAGGTATTCAAGTAAAGAAATTACTTAGTTTGCGAAGTAATAAAAAGGGTTTATTGGAAAAACCTGAACACCATGCAATCACAATTAAAACCTTACAAAATCACACCATACCATTACAACCAAAAGAATATTTAAATTGGCTCAATACTTTAAATTAACCACATTCACAAATCAGGGGAAAGTTTTCAACAAAGTTTCTAATTTAAAGCCACTGTTCCTTTTTTCCCGAATATCGGGGGGATAAAAAAATACATTTGTTCGTAAGGGTAGGAGAGGGTTAAATGGCTATTTCCCTTCTTTCTATTGAGACAGATTTACACAATGCCCTGGGCCAATGGGCTTTCGGAGACGATATTTTTATATCTTTATTGGGATCTTGCAATATAATAAAATATGTTTGTGAAAAATAGTGGCAATTTGAATGTCAACTCGAAGGGTCGGCGGAGACGGAAGTAATGACCACGAAATATGATAGGATAAGAAAGGAATGTCTATTGAAGTATAAGCGTTTTTATTTATCTACTTTATATTTGAATATTTACTTTTCAACATGAAACAACGCATATGAATGTTTCTGCAGTGGAATAAAAACCCACGCGTTTTTTATTATGTTATTTCATACCGAATCATCAATATTTGCCGAGTATCCAGCATTTTTGTTTAAATCTTGTTAAATAAGAACTATAGTTTTTTTTTAATAATTGATTATCTTGCCTAATAGATTATCTTCCCGAAAGTCTGACAACCAGTCGTACCAAGGGGTACCGTATTACCCAGTAACTGGGTTGTGGAGGTCAGATAGGTAGTCGCTCCATGTAAAATACTGGTAAATGATAAATGATTTTATTTCTGTAAGTAGGTTTGTACAAACACTTTTACACGTCAATCATATTTTTTTAAACTAGATGAGGTCGGCGTTTCCTATCTGACTACTCTGAGAAGAAAGGCCGAAACAAACTCAGAGGTCACAGTCTCTTTTAAAGTCCAGACATAATCTTGGTCAGATCATGTGAAGACCATGTGGATTGGTGTCTGAAATGGTCTTTTGAGGAAAGAACCACACAGGTTGAGTGGACTTGTCCATTCAGTGCACGCATGTATCAGTAATCATACGGCTCAACTCAGAACTTGAGGAGCTCAACGATTTGACGAACAATACCAAAGAAAGGACATTTGGGTAGGCCGCATAAAGTACTCAAACTGCCAGATTAACATTAAAAACGAACTGAGAAAGAGACGAAACACAAAAACAAAAATACCACATAGTTCTCACATTCACAATAACTAAAAAAAAAAATAACATTATACTTCTCAAAGTAAATATTCATGTCAAAGTGTATATAATAATAATCAAATGTCAAAGTGTATATAATAATAATCAAATGTCAAAGAGCAAAACAAAGAAAAAACAACATTCAGTATACATGTATTCAGCTGCATCTGGTTAGACTGGGCGCCGACCCCCACATAGTTGGGAAAAGGCTAGGCCGATGATGATGATATCTTGCCTAATAAACTAATAAGGAATTTAACTCTTAGTTGTAATTTTATGTGATGAAATATGATAACTAAGAATAACGTCAATTTGAAGTCGATTTGCAGTGTAGTAATAAAAAAGGCACTCCAGAAAATCAATGCTCAATCATTTATTTCTGTGGAATTATTTATGACTGTCAAATAACACCTACTATAACATATAATCTAGAATATTGACTATTTTCTTCAAAAGAAAATACCCAAATACACACTCATGAACATATCCCGTATTTCACCTCAAATTCCCGATACTTTCGAAACAAATAAATAAGGACACCCCATTGAGTATCCGCAAAATAGAGTGGACGGAGAGAAAAAATATCCGACCGCTAACAGAGCAACTTCCGAACTCGGATATTTATGGACAGAAGGGGTGTTTTATTGCGCTGTGTTCCATTTTAACCCACTTGCCCCCGGCCGTCCACACTTTATAGTGCATTCAGACCGTAGAGTAGCGGATTTGGTTTTTTATAGTAAATGGCTGTTTGTGAACTGAAATTACTTATTATTATATTACAATAATAAATATTATTAGTCAAAAATAAATGATAATGTAATGGAAAATTATTCATATACATAGCTTGACTGTGTTTGCTGAATTAGTTTTTTTTTTTTTAAACCTTTGTAACTATTACCTACATGGCCATCTACCTCAAATGAATAATTAACTATTTTTCCTGTAACGAATAAAGCTAAGTAATAACAGCACTACGCTTGCCGCTGTCTGGCTGTGGATGGTCGGTCATCTTTACCTCCCTACCTCTGAAAGTAAGTTAAGCCGCTGGTCGCGGCTGTCATTCGTGGATTCTACATATGAACAGTCGTTACAGGTCATCAGAAGCCCGATAATCTGATAACCAGTCTTACCAAGTGGTATTACAGTACCCAGTAACTGGGTTGTGGAGGCAGAACTCCATATAAAAATTTGATATTCAATATAGTCGGGAAAAGGCTAGGTAGATGATGATGATCATAACATTTTCCAAAAAAAATGTACAAAGAACTTGCATTACACATCGGTGTGACAGTCGCCCATTTTATTCGACGTTTGGAAAAATAAGTTTATTGTTATCTGTATATTTATTCGGCAGTGCCTTGCCCTAAGGCTGATAAGGTGATGTTCATAGATACCGGCCATATTGTTTCGCTACGACACCATCACTTTTGGCAGGTCATTCTGTTTTATAGTTTTTTTTTTGTGATTTGTATGATGGTACTTGGGACATAATAGTGACTAGAATTGTATTTTCTTGCTTTTAACGATTGAACTAACCGAGCTTGCTTTACTATTAAAAAAAAAAAAAACTTATAATTGTGAGTGCCTGGAGATGGATGGATGGAAAGCGGTGGTGAGATGACCAACATGCGTACCGTGAGGGCTGGTTTGAGGTGGAGCGGTAAAGGAGTTCCTAAAAGAACTTAGGAGACTTACTTATTTGTAATGATAATGGTAATAATAATTGTGATGAAAGTTATCATGACGAATAACTATCGGAAATACATTGTCAAGGATGGTACGGTTGACATCTGTCGGGCATGCCACCGTCCCGGTGAATCAATCCGACATATCGTTTCCGGTTGTTCTCGTCTTGCTAACGGCGAGTATCTGCACAGACACAATCTAGTAGCTACGATTATCCACCAGCAACTTGCTTTGCAGTACAACCTTGTGGAGTCTGAAGTACCATACTACAGGTATGTGCCCGACCCAGTTCTCGAGAATGGTCACGCCACATTGTACTGGGATCGATCTATCATCACTGACAGGACTATTGTAGCCAATAAGCCTGATATTGTGGTGATAGATCGCCGAGAGCGTCGTGCAATGATTGTTGATATCGCTGTCCCTCATGACGAGAATCTCGTGAAAGCTGAGCAAGATAAGAAAATCAAGTATCTTGATTTAGCTCACGAGGTTGTCGACATGTGGGACGTGGACTCAGCAATCATTGTACCGATAATCATTACAGTAAATGCCCTAATAGCGAAGAGCCTCGACCAACACCTCAGGAGGCTCTCATTGCGCGGCTGGATCAAGGGCTTGATTCAGAAAGCAGTACTCCTAGACACGGCACGCATAGTCAGGAGGTTCCTTTCTTTAGAGCCCTGACCACCGGCATCCTGGACCCTGCTCCTGATGCCGATGGGCCACAATTTTTTATATTTTTAAATGTTTTTTTATGATTTTTGTAAAAATATACTAAATATGTTTAAAAGAAAATAAATGAAATCGAAAATTGTGATGATAATTGTAATAATGATTGTAATTGTAATGATAATTCTATTGATTATGATAATTGTAACGATTTTTTATTTTTATTTTCTGTGGTTTCAAAATGTAAGTACAACTTACATATATAATGTAAATGTTTGCATGCCGAATGGTAAAATATGGCTGACCTATAATGTATATTAACAACTATTGTGTACTACCCATATTTGCAAAATAAAATCCTATTCTATTCTATTCTATTCTAGAGGCCTTTGCCCAGCCGTGGGACACTATAGACTTAACAAATGATAAATGATTTTATTTCTGTAAGTAGGTTTGTACAAACACTTTTACACGTCAATCATATTTTTTTAAACTAGATGAGGTCGGCGTTTCCTATCTGACTACTCTGAGAAGAAAGGCCGAAACAAACTCAGAGATCACAGTCTCTTTTAAAGTCCAGACATAATCTTCGTCAGATCAAAATCTCGATCGAAAAAATACCTTTTCTTAGATACTCTAAAAAACACAGACTTCCCCATTGCAGTGTACGACTAAACGCCGACAGACACTACGCCAACAGACTGAACACCAACAAGATTTTACTTCAACGAGACTCTTCACCGACAGGACACTTCGGCGACAAGACTCTTTGCCGACATGGCTCATAAGGTCATGGTAATAGGTTAGATTAGAATTGCGACCAAACACTCAACTTCCATGTTAGTGGCAGTTACTTGAATATTTAGTAATATCGTAAAGTTGAGCCCTGTCGGCGAAGAGTCCTGTCGGCGAAGTGTCCTGTCGCCGAAGAGTCCCGTCGGTGTTCAGTCTGTCGGCGTAGTGTCTCTCTTTCTATTGCATGCAATAGGAGTAGTGTTAGGTATGTTATTTTTAAGTTGTAAAACAAAAAGAGCAGGACAATATTGTCACTCTGATATAGTAGGACGGTATTTCCTGTTCTAGGAATATTGTAGGCTGATCAGGTTAAGGTAACAGAGAAAAAAGATTTTATTCATTAACAAGCTCTTTCATTGACTGCTATGCCTTCATGTTTTTAAGTCCCGATATTCTCACTAGATATACAAACATTGCACCCACATACATTTTTAAAGCCGAACACAAACAAGCATGAACAACCACTTTATCTCACAAATACATCGACACTAATGCGGAAAAATAAATCCACCCCCATTCCCAAAGGGGTTGATAACACTTAGGCCGTCAATAGCCAACGATTTGCCACTACCCCCAAATTGGGTGGAAGACGTGCCCGCGTCACGCGGACCCGTCCGAGGATGAGAAATATCTTCGAATCAGTAGGAGATTGTTTTTTAGATGACCTTGTTGGAAAACGGGTGGTAATTTTGGAAAAATGTTGGGTAATCAATTATTTGGTTCGGTGAAGAAAAATAGTTGGCATTGGATTGTTGTATTTTATACTAACTGGCTTTTTTATGGTCTTAGATAATTTAATTCTATTGCCTCAGTGGTTGTTAATAGTTGCTGTGTTACAAGTCCCTGATTTGATTCCCGTATGATGTGTTGGGTTTTTTTTTTTTTTTTTTTTTTTTTTTGGGTGGGAAATCATCAAATGACTTCTCCTGCTGAGTAGAGCAGGAGGGCGTGTCAGACTTTTACTGACTAAAACCCACCCGTGTTCCCTCAGTAGCCCGTATGCCAGGGGCCGTGGTATCTCTTTCGAACAAACCCGCACCCCTGGCAGGCATCGGCCCTTGCGGACCCCACCAGTGGTTGCTGACATCTTTGACGGCGCGCGTGAGGAACACAACGCGCCGTCCCGTCTACCACTTTTCGGCCGCAGAGGATAGGGAGAGCGGCTGACGCTATACCGACACTCCTCTTCCCCTGCGGCCCCACCGCGTCCGCCATCAAACGGTGGCGGCCCCGTCCAGGCCACGGAAGGGAAGAGCGCTGCTCAGAAGCACCGGCACTCCTCCTCTACCGCAGCCTGTAACCCTCAGCCGCGATGCCTCCCATTCGACATCGCGGCCCACCTCAGTTGCGGTGCACCTCACCGCAACCTACTTTTTGGCCGCTACGTCAATGGCTTGAAGGCAAAAGCCCTGACGAGCGGCCCCACCGTTGGGTTCCTCTTGGCTTCACCGTGGATGGGAGACCACGGTTACTAAGCCCCCCCGCAACGACAATGCGGGAACCCACTCGGGGGGGATGATGTGTTGGGTGAGGTTGCGTTTGTATAATTACGTAAACGCAACGAGTAATACTCTAGGAGTAGAGTTTATTCGGCAAAATGAATTCAAATAAAGCCCTTGCCTAATACAGGCATTTCTTGATGAATCTCGCATTCTGCCAAGCGCACATTACAACCACAACGCATTTCATACTAAAAAGCGTTTGTTTATAGACATACAAGAGTGATGAAGGAGAACTTTTCGACCCATCTTAATCTGCACTAACCTTCAGGTACAGTGTAATTACACATCCGATCCAGCATGACCCCAACCAATACAAAATTGACATCATTCATATCGTTTCTATAATCTCCAACATTTTGACACCCCTAAAATGTTGTCTCTAAAAGTATTGCATTGATTAATTGTTAAATAGGTACTACCTTTGTCTATTATGTAACCCTTTTTAAAAAGCCCAAACTCCTAAATCCATTTAAATCAATAGAGAGATCCCTTCTCAGAAAAAAATAGCCCCAACCGCTCCGCATCAATTTTGCCCGGGCACATTTCCACCGGCTTATAAGTTTTCCACCACCTAATGTTGTTAGTCTGACCACGGCTCTCCCACGGGCAAGATTTAGCTATAAATTGCCTAAGTTAAGTGATTTCCCCTTTTCAATCTTTCAATGCCTCGGCGGATATTTTTTATGTTGGTAGATTCATAATTTAGTGGGTTGGGTTACTTGGGATCGATTCTTTTTGATGTTGTGTTGTTTATATTGTTAAGGTTTTTTTTTTTTTTGTAGTTTTTCATGTACGAATATTTGCATTTTATGGGTGAAATACCTACATGGTGGATTTTTTCATATGGATATCGGTTTGTCTTGTGGAAAGAGGTTAAAGCTGCCTTAATACGTCTTCAAAATCAAGGGGTATTTTGGTAGGAATCTATAAAAAATTCAAATTCAAAACTCGAAATTCTGACCACCAGTCTTACCAAGGGGTATCGTATTACCCATGTAAAATACTGGTACTCAGCTGCATCCGGTTAGACTGGAAGCTGACCTCAAAATAATTAGGAAAAGGCTAGGCAGATGACGATGAGCTATGAAAATGTAATGTTCCTATGTAAATGTTTTCTATTTTATTGCTGTAATTTTATCTGCACTCTTAAAATAAGAGTAGGGATACACCTACTTGTAGGTTCAATTAATAATAGGTATAGGTAGGTATATACCAGAAACGAATTAACATTTTTTTTCATTAGTTTGACGTTTTCTAAAAATGAAACCTAGCTAGATCGATGTATCGCCCCCAAAACCCCCTGCATACTAAATTTAATGAAAATCGTTGGAGCCGCATGACATTTGAACTTTGTGGTTACACTACATTTTCACCTTTACACAACCAGGCTGTACCTAAAGGTCATAATGTCATATTTCCTGTAAGAAAATATGTCATTTCTGATGGTATGCAGATGTGTGACCTTAGGCTCTACAGTCTATGGTAATGGAGGAAGGAAACCAACGTTATCAGCGAAGGCTTGACAGCCGGATCGCAGAATGACGTTTCCTGTGCCAGTGTGGTATGCACTCTATTTTAATATACCTCTTGCATCTGCACCTAACGTGACCTAGGTCTAAGAATAAAGATGTTTTTTTTTTTTAATTCTATGACCTGACCTACCGTCTTTATAGACAGATAGTTGCATTTCAAATTGAGATTAGTTATATTGGAATTTTCTTTATTCGTTTAGTTCGGTCTCTTCACAAGTTTAAGTTTTTCAAATTATATCGAGAATCAGTACTTTTTGAACGACAAATACCAATGGAACAGTTTTTTTTTCATACTAGCTGTGACCGCAACTTCGACCGCGTGAAATTTAACAAATTTCTAAAATAAAAGTAGCCTAAGTTACTCCTTATTACATCAGCTATCTGCCAGTTAAAGTCCCATCAAAATAGGTTCGACCCGTTTCGGAGATTAGCCGGAACAAACAGACAGAGAGACAAAAATTGTGAAAATGTTATTTTGGTTTATGTACAGTGTATACATCCATATATATGCATTTAGTAAAAAGCGGTTATTTAATATTATAAACAGGCACTCCAATTTTATTTATCTGTATAGATAAGTATTAGATGGAAAATTTCAACACAGCAGGGTTCAGAATCTTGTACTAACTGAATCAATGGTGACAGGTTCTGCTTCAATGTCCGTGCCTGTCTGTATTGCCCCAGAAGTAGATAATGTAATGTTTTTAAAGTACCTACTCGTATTTAAGTAATTTATCCTAACTATAATATAATAACTGCGAAAGTAAGTTTGTTTGTTACGCTTCACGCTAAAACGTCTGAACAGATTTGGATGAAATTTGATACAGAGATAAACCATAACCTAAGTAAGGACACAGGCTATATTTCATCCTGAATCGTAGACGAAATCGCAGACATCAGCTAGTTACCCTACAATAGAAAAACAACCTCTCAATTTCCAAACTCATCACCCATACAATCCCTTTCAAACCCACCCGATAACGTTACTTTTGTTTCGTCACCCATTATTCCATTTCCTGGTTACTGACCCAGATAATAGTTGGGTAACCCAATAGCGTCTAGATCTTTTGTCCACTATTTAACTATACAAATAACTTGAATACGGTTAGCGATGTATGACCGATGCGGAGTGTGACTTGTTCTTGTTTTATTGAATGGACGCTTAGATTGCTGTACCTACCTGTTACGAGTATAGGATGATGTTTTTGTGACGTATGTATAAAAAAAGAAAATAGTGTTGAGCAGACAAATTTTTCGAACATATGAAGCAATGAACTAAGTACATAACTCATGGCTTCATATTATGTTTGAAAAATTTCAATTCAGTAATAATAAATTTAATAAACATTCATCATTACAGCCGAAAAACGTTCACTGCTGGACATAAGCCTCCCCCAAAAGGGATAATCGCCACGCTTGGCAGGCGGGTTGGCGATCGCAGTATGGTGGTAAAATGCATAGAGAACGCTGCTGCCCACTCTCTAGTAAGTCCCTTAGTCGCCTTATACGACACCCACGGGAAGAAATGGGATGGTTTTTTTACGTCCGGCACCACACGGAACTCAAATTTAATAATAAATTTGTTTATTACAAAAAATATCAAACATCCATGAAAATGCTGTTCCGCAATTATGGTGCAGTTATCAATTTCAACATCATCACCTGCGAAGGCTCGTCCTCACTAGGTTGAGGTCGGCTTCCAGTCTAACAGAATACAGCTGAATAGGATTATCTTACATAAAGTGAATGACTATCGGAACTGCACAACTCAGTTACTGGGTAATATGATACTCCCTGGTAAGATTGGTTGATAGACTTTCCGGCTTCTGACGACCCGTAACGATTGCCAAAGATCTACGAATAACAGCCGCCACAAACGGCTTAACAAATTTCACTGTATTCTACCAAAATAATGAAATAGGTAATAATTATTATTAGCAGAGATTTTTCTTTTTCACAAGCTTGTAGCTGAAAAGTTGTGTGTCATGGTATAGGACATGCGATACCGAGAAGTGAGGAAAATGTCTTGAGGAAAGTTTTAAGTATGTATGAATGTCGGCTATAAGAGTAGGAGACCAAAGAAACGATGAATGGACTCCGTGAATGATGATATGGTTAGAAAAGGGGTGAAGGGTGAGGGGGGTAGGGGGAGGGGGGTAGGGGGAGGGGAGGGGTGGGTTGTGATAAGAACAGGTTCCCGATTACATTGTGAAGGCCGCAGGAGTCCGCTGGATGCGATAAGCGCAGAACCGGTCAAAGTGGAGGAGCTTGGGGGAGGCCTATGTCCAGCAGTGGACGTCTTTCGGCTGAAATAATAATGATGATGATGTTGACGAAGGACAGGAAATAGTCTGATGACGATATTTATGTGCGAGCTTTGGTGACAACGCAGAAATATGATACCCACTATGGAACTGGTCTGATGATCCTGCCCTAACGTAGCAATAAGAACTCGTGAACTTAATAAGATAGCATCGTTGTGTTTTAATTTGTTGGCTTTTGTTTTTACAATTACCATTTAGATGAATTGAAATATTAGGATCTTTTTATATCCGCCACAGAAAACACAAGCAATATTTTTTTATATGGTAAATCAAAGGCAACTTCAATGTCCATTTTCTGAAATGTAAATGCAGATATTTCTAGACAGAAAAGACAATACATATTTTTATATCTAATTCGGTCCAAGATTGAAATCGAAACGATAAAAGGTAATAGCATTATTTTTACGTCAGAATAAATCTTAACTACACAAGTATTTTTGGAAAAAAAAAACTTCATAGACGGTGAAAAGTTTCCATTACGTCCAACAGCAAATGTCATCAGTGGGTGTCACCCTTGCCCCAAGGAGGCGTCAATGTAAAAACAAAAAACAACAAAAAAACGTTTTTGTAAGGAAAAGGGTTGATTTGTTCTCCTACGCAAGTCCATTGTGAACGCCTCGCTAACGTTAAGTTGGCTTCTTATTGTCCACGTCTGCGTTATTCATAAATTTGTTTCAAGTTAATTATTGTTTTAGCTTAGCAACGCCTTTGTAAAGTTCTGTTTTAATTTTACAATCAGTTGTGTGTTTTTATTAAAGAATGGGACAATTCAACGGGGTTATTGCGTGTACACGTGAAATAGCAATCGATCGCATTGATTTTCAATTTGACAGTTCAGCCACTGCGTTTTCTAAGTTGCTAAGCAGTCGAATTTTTTAAACCTATGCAGCAATGTATTATGAATTTATTTCTCGGATTGTTATTGAAAGTGACGTTATTAGGGTGCTGCTTGGCCTTGAAATAGCATCTGCAATGTCCTGGTACAAAGATGTCCAACGCAGCGATGACTACTTACAATCTGGCCGATTCCGAACCTTGACTAACAAACAAAAACCTCTAAAATATTAAAATATATTTACTAGCTTTTTAAGTTGTAGATAATATTTTGACCAAAGCGTCACGTCGCGCGTCGGGAGACGGCTAATGAAAATACCATAGACAGCTACCATATATATCATTTTCCCCCGGGATAATGCATTTACGACCTGTAGCTCAAACTATTTATTTTAAGTTATATATTAATTTCTTTAATTTTAAAATCTAGAATGGTTATAAATAAAGGCTTTAATTTAATCTCTTTTTATTCTAACAATACTTCAGAAGTTATGGTGGAATAAAGAACACACACATACATAAACTATGAAAACATGACACTCCTTTTCTTAAAACTCATGTAAAAATACCATCTAAATCGTACACCGCAACTAAACAACACGCTGTACATAAACGGGTCACGTCTCCGATTGTGTATCTGTCACGCGACACGCGAGCATTGTGCGCGGCCGCCATCGTGACGGCCTGTTGACGGCCCGTCATTGTGACGGCCGCGCTCGGCCGCCCGTGGCCGCATCGGAGGTGGTAGGCCGGTAGGATGGTGGGCTTCCGTCTGATGCGGTTACGTCGTAGTATTGAGTTCGATTGTGTGGTTCTTGATTAATTTGTTAGTTGGCACGTGTGGAGAAAGGGGATGACTTCATATGACTAATGGAGAAGTATGGAAGAAGAAGATCCATACGTCATTTTCGTGAACGGGCCACCTTCAGTAGGGACTGGTTATCTCTTAGTTGCCACTATTTCACGCACGTCTTTTTATATCGCTCTTACATTTATAATTTCAACATTAATTTGTGTATGTAACAAATTTTTAGTAACACTAATATTTTGGTTTAAAAGAGTGTCCGTGGAGTTTCTTGTCCGTTCTGCTCCACCTTGTACGCTGTGGAATGGGCTAGAATCTAGCTTTATCTTTCTAAGTTTTTAATTTGTTTGAAATAAACGCTTAAGTTTTGGTTTGAGAAAACATGTCGCGCCGACCTCAAATAAATAGCGTCATTGGCAAAATGAAAAGAATGATGATGTGTAAAGTAGATAGTGGTTTTGCTTTTTACACCACATTGCGCTCAAAAACACAGATAACTGATGCTCAAAAACCCGCCATGCTGACAGCATAATCGAATTCTTTTAGAAATCGAGTCCTGAGATTTATTTTAATCTTAGGTTCGAACCCACATGGTGAAGAAAAACATCGTGAGGAGCCCTGCATGTCTTAGAACCGAAAATTCGAATTCGAAAGACATGTGACATCTACCAACCAGTTCTAGGTCCGTGTGTTGGATTACAGCTCATTCCATCTCACCGAGAGGAGGCCTGAGTCCCGGCAGTATAGGCTGAATATTTATGACATTTATTTGGCAGAATCGAATCGTGCCTCGGAAAGCACGTTAAGCTGTTGGTCCCGGCTGTCATTTGTGGATCTTTGACAGTCGTTACGGGTCGCGGGAAGCCCGAAAGTCTGACAACCAGTCTTACCAAGGGGTATCGTATTACCCAGTTACTGGGTTGTGGATGTCAGATAGGCAGTCGCTCCATGTAAAATACTAGTATTCAGCTGCATCCGGTTAGACTGGAAGCCGACCCCAACATAGTTGGGAAAAGGCTAGGCAGATGATGATTTGGCAGAATCGAATGCAGTACATAGTAGCCCAAACTAAAACAGTAAAAGGTCCTCAAATTTGCTACAACAATCCATTTCAGATAACTGCTTAGTTACCAATTTTACAAGGGAATGTTATTGAGTTCTTAGAGAAAAAAAGGTGTCCAAAATTAAACATAACAATTAAAATAAGTTTCCATTAAATCATTATCGAAAGCATTCCGCTCTCGACTTTTTTAACCGACTTCAAAAAGAAGGAGGTTATCAATTCGACATGTTTATATTTTTCATTTTTTTTTTTTATGTATGTTCGGGTATAACTCCGTCGTATATAGACGGATTTCCAAAATTCTTTTTTGTTCGAAAGGGGTTTATTCCGAAATGGTCCCATATAAATTTCAAATAGATCTGATGATTCGTTTCGGAGACAGACAACGGAACTCTTCAAAAAATTACAGCAAATCAACCGGGAATGCTGCTATCGCATAAATATGCATTGTTTTGACCCCAAAGATGATGAAATTTTAAATTGGTGTACGGTAGGTAACTGAAAAGTGAAAAATAAATAACAACCGACTTTCAAAAAAACACTACAAAGTGCAAAATAACTTTAATTTCGGAAGGCGGTGACAAAGAATTAAAATACCTACACATCCAAAGTCACCGACTTCCGAAATTAAAGTTATTTTGCACTTTGTAGTTTTTTTTTGGAAGTCGGTTGTTATTTTGTTGAAAAAAGTTTTTATTAATTAGCTTGAATCGGAAAATTCTAAGACAGCCGTAATTGAGATGAGAATAGAAAAAGAAGGTAAAGAAACTCTTGTTTGTATACAGTTCTATTCGGAGTTTAATAAAACAGATTTTTGATGGTCAGCCAACTTTGTTATTTTCTTGAAACCTATCATGTAATTTATTATTCAAAGCCTAGGTATGCCATGCCATGCCTGCCATACAAAACTTACCAATAACACAAACACAACAAAACATCACGCCATGTTTTCCCGAAGGGTTCGGCAGTATGTGTGTAGGTTGGGCGAAATGTGGATGTACCTATAGTACACACATATTTTGTCTTGTCAAGTTGTCATTAGCCATGTTTAAGTCCCATTTAACAGAGGGTGAGCCTATTGCCATCATCCGGGCAGAAATCTAGACTCCGGGCTGATACTGAGGAAATTACACATAGAAAAACCCAATAACACTTTGCCCGACCTAAGAGTTTTTTTTTTTTTTTTCATTACTTTAATCCTAGGCCAAAGTATAGTTTCAAAAAACGACATAAGGTATTTCAACCTTCATACGGCATCTTCCTTTCAAAGACTCCCACAACATCTTAAAATGGGATATGGAATACTCTCTCTAATGACAGCAAAAATAGAGCTGCAATTGCTATGCTCAAAATCAAAACCTTCGCGTACCTATCACAGTTACATAAAGAACCAAGAATTGATTAAACAAATACGAAACTAGTGAAGATACACCATACAAATTCAAGACATTCTCTTTTTAAAAAGGTCGACGCACAACAATATCATCCTTATTAAAAAAAACATGGCCGACGAGGGATTAAAAAAAAGAAAAATTAACATTTAAGACAAACAGCAGTTCGACTTGCGATCTCTCAAGCGTCTATCAATAATTAATCAGCCATCTCGTCTCGAAATTAGCCACCATTTGAGGGTTTAACGGAGTCTTGTGCAAAGAGAAAAAAACGTATTTTTTTAGAAAGAGAACCCTGAGGGAAATTTTATATAGGAACTCGGTATCGACTAGGGACACTCTGATGTAGGTGGACTAGATGTGCCATGAGTGGAGTCAAAATAAACACAGGTAAAGTTCACTATTTTAAGAAACTACGTTATTTAAATCTCATTTACCTAACAGGCCAAATTTAGTCTCATTGAATCAGTTGTTCTGCTGATTAGGTACCTACATCTGTTCCTACTTAAGCAGGTAGTACACACCTACCTATGTTAAACAAAATATTATGTCAGTTTTAGCCTATTTAATGTGTAATTGTGTAACATTCTCTAATAGGCCTACCACACGCTCAAGCTTCACCACAGTTTTGCCTGCGCAGGCCGGTTTGTACACCGTGTAGAAATCGGCGTTTTACCAACCACACGCACGGTGTTCCGTGTACAAACCGGCCTGCGCAGGCAAAACTGTGGTGAAGCTTGAGCGTGTGGTAGGCCCATAACACACGATCCATTACTTCATATATTCGAAAAAATTGTCCGCTCAAAAACGAAATAACGCTGTGAATGTTTTCGAAATGAAATGTCAAAATGAAAGTCATTGCTACTGTTCATGTGTAAAGCAATCACCCTGCGGGTTTTAATCTAAAGAATCAGCATTGCCTTACAACATGACAATGCTGCCAGTTTTTTGGGCACTTTTTCGTTGGCAACGATGAAAAAGAATTTGGTTGATGCCCTATGATTATTTTCTTTTTATAAACTTTTACATGTTATTATTGTAAGACTGTTTTTTTTTTAATAGGTAAATATCTAAAGTTTGAAGTAACAATAATAATTTTAAGTTTTAAATTTTAGCTTAATCCAATCCATGTAATTATAATTTTAAACAAATACAGTATTCAAAACAAACAAAAGAATTACAAGCAGAGTAGACTATTCGATTAATTATTTTTAATAAAAAAATAAATATAGTAAGCAAACAAAAAAAAGTCTTATTAACAGAGTATACCATACTATAAGACTTGAAAATCACCTGTCTAAGATGTATCGTATCCAGCGACTCTATTCCTATAGACGACCCTCCGCGATGAATTAATGAAAAATGAAATCGACTTGGCAAATTTAATTTTTTCCCAGCCCTGGACGTTTGAGGGCAATCTGACTGGTGATCAAACCAGTGCCCCGTAACGATGCGATTTCAATGCTCTTTAATATTGATTGCTTGTTTGATGTCGGATAATTTTATTAGCTATGCTAATCCAACTTGAAAATTATTTGCGATGTTTTTCGGTTCGTTGCGAATTGTTTTATTTTTGTGGATTTGAAAAAGTATGTGTGATATGTTGTATGATTTGGAGTTTATACGACATCATCATCATCATCATCAGCCTATAATGTTCCCACTGCTGGGACACAGGCCTCCTCTGTTAGGTCACTAAATTTGTTAACAGAATTGTAATTACAATCATTGCAATCCATCTACCCTACTAATATTATAAATGCGAATGTTTGTCTGTTAAGATGGATGTTGCTACTCAATCACGCAAAAACGGCGTAACGGATTTGGATGGAATTTGGCACACAGATAGGTTATAACCTGAAATAACATATAGGATACTTTTTATCCCGGTAGTGTGTTTCCGTGGGATAATTTCCGACCTCCAAGCAGGCAAAGCCGCTGGTAAAAGCTAGTTCAGAATACCTTCCAGTCATTGTTGGTAAATTTGTGGAGTTTCTTGCCGGCTCTTCTCCATAGAAAACAACAATTTGGAACCGTGCACCTAGCTTCTGACGTTTCATAAGTGCCCATGCAGGTTTATATGAAATAAAAAGATTTTGATTTTGATTTTGAATAATACTCAAAAGTATGTTACTTATTTTTTTTTTTTATTATAATTTACAATTAATTTATTAATAGCTATTTAATATTATAAAAGGCTCCTCGAGAGCGTGAACGGTATTCCAGTGCTTCACAACTGGGCAATATATCCTTCCCAATATGGTCACCCAATAGTCTCTCTGGTATCTCACCTCTGCTTACACCTTCGGGGAATATAGGCGTGATCTTACGTTACGTTATAATAACTAAGTATATCAAACCAACACAGTTTTAGTTCGGTCTTACATTAAACAATAAAATACTATAATTTTCGCCGATTCGATTGGGAATTTTAAAGACTATACAAACTTGTCCCTACTGCAGCCTTATAATCGATAAATTCTGTCTAAACATCGTTTAACTAAAGATTTACATAAGTAAATGGATTTAAACGTCTGACAACCAATCTTACCAAGGGGCAATTAAATAAAAAAAAAAACAATGTCATGAAGAAAATAACAGGCGCATAGATCAATCTTCAAGGATAGGTGACATCCATGCCTCGTCGTGCCTCGAAAAACACGTCAAGCCATTGGTTCCATTTGTCATTTGTAGATCTTTAACAATCGATAACGTACCTACGGCTAGTCAAATCCCGAAAGTCTAATAACCAGTCTGGCAAAGGGGTATTGTATAACCTTGTAACTGAATTGTGGAGGTCAGATAAGCAGTCGTTCCATGTAAAATACTGGTATTCAGTTGCATCCGGTTAGACTGGAAGCCATCATAGTTGGGCAAAGTCTAGGCAGATGACGACTTCTCTGCTATCATCTTTTGATATATTAAATAGAATCTGAAACTTATTAAACTCATGCTTTTCGGTCCAAAAACAGTCTGGAAACCCTAAAAAAGAAAACTACAAAGCATCGTTCACACACCCTCAGGCGAAAACGTTGCCAATCTGTTGATTAGCTACTTTTTATATTTTTGGGGCGACATTAAACACAGATTAATCGCCCCCCAATCCCGAGAGGGGGGCAGGGGGTGAATATTATACTCCGAATTAATGACAGCTTAATTTTTTTTTAAGTTAGCTTCAGGGCAGCGATGTGTAATGCACCAGCTAAGGAAGCTCTGTGACTGTTTAGTGTCATAGTATATTTTTGTTTATCTGAAGGTATTTTTTTAATATCACGTTCTATCTGACCCTGATTATGGCTTGTGGCTAAGTAATATTAGCTGCACGGGTCAATTTATCAAGTTCACCAGATCAAGCGGTTAGTCTACGGATGGGTGACCATTTTTACATACCAAAAACCCCTCCCTGCCTCGGAAAGCACGTTAAGCCGTTGGTCGCGGCTGTCATTTATGAATCTTTAATATTCGTTACGGGTCGTCAAAAGCCCAAAAGTCTGGCAACCAGTCTTACTAAAGGGTATCGTATTACCCAGTAACTGGGTTGTGGTAGTCAGATAGGCAGTCGCTTCATGTAAAATACTGGTAGTCAGCTGCGTCCGGTTAGACTGGAAAAAGGTTAGGCAGATGATAATGATCTGACCCTGAATAATCTTTTGATTCTTTTCTCTTCCTTCCCTGCAAGCACAGCTATTATTATTAAAAACTAAAGAATCTACAAGGTGCATATTGTGTAAAAGGATCAAAATCCTTTTAGTAGGGGAACAATAACTAAATATCGGTTTCTGTCAACTGTTGCCAGAAAATAGCCTGAAAATACAGAAAATTTCAAGGAAATCTTATATACTTTACTATTGACAAAACAAAAAAACTCTTAAATGATAGAATGTCATTAAATTGCCATCACGAAATGTCTTGTTACACTGGTCGGAATCAAAATCGAATATTAGCCGAAATGAATTCGTATCGAGACAAAAACTTTCGAATTTCGAACCACCCCGGTCCCCAGCGTCTTGCATTTTACGAATTTTTATTTATGCCAGTATTTTTTAAACGTTAATTCGACAGATGGATTTTAAAGGGTGGGACAAGTATTCAATATTTGAAAGGTTGAATTTCGAATACTTTTTTAAAAAGAGAACGTTGTAATTGCCATTTCGAAATTATGTTTTGAGTGTAGCAGGTTAATAATAACAGGTTGATATTTTTTGTAAAGATGCAATGATTTTTATGATAGACAGGTATTTTTGTCTAAGTATAAAAAATTTACAGCCAATATATATCCAAGAAATATTTACCATTGTTCAGGATGCCAGTTATTTGGAGACAACTGTTCTATGAGTACGTAATTACAATTAGTATAATGAGTTATGTATGACATGTAAAAGAGACACCAATCAGAAAAACAAAAAGTAATAACTACTTATAGCCTTCTTCTATACGAAAGTAGAAAAAAAAAAACAATGCAATTGAATTAATTCTTATTATCAACCATTAATTTTTATCAGCAATTCTTGCAAGACAGCATTCAATCTCCAAAGAAATTAAGCCGAAGGTTTCCATCCAGAGAAGCATTATCATTAATCTTAAAACGAACGGACGAACGGAATAAATCGAGCATGAAAAAGAACATAAAAATTAACAAAAAAACAATAGAATTAGCATAGAAAACATCTGTGACGAAATTACTACCGAGATAGGTACTATTGGTAACTGTGAAGGAAGTGAGAAAAACTCGATCGGGAAAATCATTTTGATAGAATTTTACAAGAAAACATTTATTTTTGTTGATTCGTTTTAGTTTTTTATTGTTTTATGGATTTTGACTAGCAAGATTTGAACTTTTTTAGAAGTTATTTTTGTTCCCTTTTTTTTAAATTATTCTTCTTAGTCATCCTAATAAAATTTTATCCTACAACAATTAGAAATGCCATGTACCTATAGTAGGACTATAAACGGGAAATATGCTTAGCCTCAGAAGAAAAACAATAATTAAATGAGTTCTTAAAAACCTTGTTTTAACTTCACTGGTTTTAAACACTCCACAAGGTGCAAGTTAGGGTCACCATTGTTCACTTTTAAACTATTCCAGTAAAGCATAACGCCTTTATCATGTCTGCAGTATCTGGAGGGCTAGGCAGAGGTGTACATATAGTATACCCTCATTTCGCTCCAGATTTAAGCTCCTATCGAGATATTTCTAGTGAAAAAACCCAGTAATACCTTGCTGGATCTGGGAATCCAACGCAAAATATCATGCTCAGCAGTAGCGCTTGCGACCACTAAACCAAAAACGCAGTCCACCAAACGACCTGCCAACTAAACACATCAAAATACATCGTAAAAGCCTATCAAACATTTATTATCGAGAACTAAGAGTAGGTACCCTCTTTTCCTCACCGCATTGATTCCTCAGATCTCACTCCCTCGGGACGAAGTTTATCTCGTGAGCAATGGGCATTAAGCAAAATGGCGTATCCTCCCTTCTGTGTCACTCTAATGTAACTGAGGTGATATTTTTGCCCAGGGTAATTACGGGCAGGATGATTTTAGGCAAGAAACATGTCTATAGCGAACAATTACATGTTGTAGAATGAGTGGTTAATAATTCATAACCTCGTTCCTCGTTCAAAAATATAGGAATTTTGATAGAAATGATTTTCGATGCGAATTTGCGAATCATAACTTGTATTGCTATGTTCTCGATTGTTATTTCTATCTGGAATTTCTGTTTCAGTTGATGGCAATAGGCTCGCCCCTATTACATGGATCTTTAACATGTCTGGTTAAATGTAGGTGAAATATACAGGATACATTTTTATCCAGTGCGCAAACTGTAACCATGAGTTCAGCATATCATTTTAGAACCCCTAGTGAAGAAATTTTTCGTCTATTATACAAAAAATATATCAGCTGTTCCATACATTGTCACCACGTAGGTATTGCACTTTTCTATGAAGCAGCAGATATTTTTTTGTATTTAAAAAAACCGTATAACCGACGAAAAATTTCAACGGTTGCGGGTCTTGGGCACGCCACGATTGCGGCGGTAAGTGCCCTCTTTGAGGAGTTGTTTGAGAGGGGGCTTGGCGTCCTCACCTTCCGCCTGACGCAGGTCCTCACCGGACACGGTTGTTTCGGGAGGTTCCTGTTTCGGATAGGGCGTGAGGAAACGCCCGGGTGTTTCCACTGCGAAGATCGCCCTGAGGACACGGTGGAGCACACGGTGGCGGTCTGCCCAGCTTGGGTGGAGCACCGCCGTGTCCTTGTGGAGGCGATCGGCGGCGGCGATCTCTCGCGTCCGGCCCTGGTCCAGGCCATGGTACGGAGCGAGAGCAGCGAAGCAGTAATGCTCGCGAAGAGGGAGGCGGCGCACGTGAGGGAGAGGCAGTCTATGCGCCCTCGCGACCCTAGCCGCCGCAGGATACGGAAACGCCCTGGGCGTCGGGAATTCCAGGCCGATTTCCGGCCACCGTAGGCATGAGCTTGCGGACGGCGAGTAATGGGTAGCTCGCTGTCCGTTAAGGACCAAGCCCAATTCGACGGCGCGTTGTGTTACACGCGCGCCTCAAGGAGATGTCAGCACAAAAATGATGGGGCCTGCAAGGGCCGATGCCTGCCAGGGGTGCGGGTTTGTTCGAAAGAGATACCACAGCCCCTGGCATACGGGCTACTGAGGGAACACGGGTGGGTTTTAGTCAGTAAAAGTCTGACACGCCCTCGTGCTCCACTCAGAGCGGGAGAAGTTATTCGATGACATCCCACCGAAAAAAAAAAATGCGCTTGCGGGTCTAGATCACGCCCTCGTGCTCCACTCAGAGCGGGAGAAGTTTTTTGATGACATCCCACCGAAAAAAAAAAAAATGCGCTTGCGGGTCTACAATGATATGCTGAATTAGTGGTTACAGTTTGCGGACTGGTTAAAAATTTCTCCTGTAGACCTCTGTCCAACACCTCGGGAAAACAAGGCGTGACGTTATGTTGTTACCCGTTGTTGTTACCCGTGTATGTTATCCTGTAGAAAACTGTTGTAGAAATACGAAATGCTTCGAAAGGGTATATAACTGGATTTTTTATTTGACATTTCAATATCTTGAAAAATATTAACCAACAGCAGAAAAAAATAAACATAAATATAAAAAAACAAAGGCGAAGTTCTATGGGCATTAAAGTCAATGCTAGACAGAAACAGCACAAGTAGCATCTGACGTCACAACCCGGGAATGCCGTAGTAACTTTGCACCATTCAGTACAATGATCGTTTTGCGTGACAAGGACAGAAGAATAACTTCAAAAGCGTGTAATTTCTCTATTTTCCACCGAGGTTATGAAATTTTTCGTAAATGTTATTATTATTTATAAATCGTCTTTTTGTAACAACTGTTAAATCAGTTTTAAACCCTCATCATCATCATTTCAACCGAAAGAAGTCCACTGCTGGACATAGGCCTCCCCCAGTCTCCTTCATTTCAACCGGTCTTGTGCTTCCCACATCCAGCGGATTCCCGCGGCCTCTACAAGGTCATCTGTCCACGCCGCCTTCCCACTCTCATTCTTCCGGTACGCGGTCGCCACTCCAGTACCTTTCAGCTCCATCGGCCATCTGTTCTGCGAGCAATGTGCCCTGCCCACTGCCACTTAAGTTTGAAAATTCTTCGGGCTATGTCGGTTACCTTGGTTCTCCTGCGGTTAATGCCTACTAATATTATAAATGCGAAAGTAACTCTGTCTGCCTGTTTGTTCAGCTTCCACGCCTAAATCGATGAACCGAACGTCATGAAATTTTGTAGAGATATAGCCTGGGATATGGAGAAGGACATAGACTACTTTTTTACGCGATAACCGACATCCACGCGGGCAGAGCTGCGGGCAAAAGCTAGTTCATGTATATTTTTGTCAAAAACCGTGTTGTCATTTATCTATGCCCCTTTGAAGTCATGAATGATACCATCAGACTGGTTTTGAATCGAACTCCAGCCTCCCCGGTCGGAAACCAACTTGCCATCACTTTAAGACACTTAAAAGTGATACCTCAGTTTCAGGGGTGACTTTTAATTAGGGGTGACTGATATAAGATTTAACGACGGAATTAATGGATTTTTCCCGACTTGGCAGAAGCTAATTGTGCGTTTTACTGCTGCTCATTAGATTTCATTCGTTTTGCCATTTATTAGATTGATTATTTTATGGGTAAGTGCGTTTTGCTAATCGAAATCTATTAGCGTTTTTTATTTTTCAAAAGATGTGTCCAAACAGGATAAATTATTATTAAAACTGTGTTATTCATGTATTAGTTATTCTTATTATTTAGTCAAATAAATAATTACAGGTTCAAAGTTTTTGAAAACACACCGAGAACTCTAGAGCCCTATCCTTTAACGATGTAACAGTAATAGAATCATTTCTATGAAAGCTACATGGATTGATCCACAAGAGTCGCATCGCACTGTTGCGTTGCACTTGTCTTCGGGAACCCTAATACCACGTAACATTGACTAATAATACGGGGTCTTGAAATGACTGTGCTAATAAAATAAACGTTGCCAAAGTCGGTTACTGAACTTAGCGATGGAAAGTTTAAAACTCACATCAAACGTACCCTTATCAAAAAAGCGTTGAAGACAGGGAAGTTTGGCATTAATTTCTTCTGCACATGTGCCTTCCCTGGTACCTTATTAACAACATAACTATGTGAAAGTCTATTAACCGCTATTAAAATTTTAATTTTAATTAAAATATTATTTTTATTTTGTCAATGTCTGACATTATTCTCGTCATTTTTTGACATTATACATAAATCTTAATATCGACTATTTTTAGTGTTGTCATGGAAATTATGTCACTTTGTTGTAGATATGTTCATTTTATTTATCTAGATTCTTTTACATATTTTGAATGAGAAAACGTTGTAGGCCTCACAGACTGTAGATTTCTAGACGATTTTTTATTCTGTATTTTCATTCCTCTAGTACTTACTGACAGGCCTGCACTGTCCTCCCATACCTATTATCACTGTAATTTGAAAACAATGTTAAAGCCAATGATTTTTAAAAGAGTAACCGTGGAGTTTCTTGCCGGCTCTTTTCCATAGGAAACAACAATTTGGAACAGTGCACCTAGCTTCTGACGTTTCATAAGTGCCCATGCAGGTTTATATGAAATAAAATATTTGATTTGATTTGATTGAATGGAAAACTTGAAAAGAGGTCATTGATCTCATAACTATGAACACTCTGTATAATGTTTATTCCACACTGTCCTTTCATTATACTGAAAAAATAAACTATTTTTTTTAATCCTATGGCCTATCACAATATCATCATATTCGCACAACGCCAAATTCAAGAGTCGAGTTTCAAATCTCTGTTCAAATGTCATAACATTTCTTCTCATTACAAACATCGGCAGAACACAAATAATCGAAGCCGGCCAGCTTCCCTTATTACCACCCTCGGAAGGGAAGGAAGCGTCTATTAATTTATGTCTGCACAGACAGTAATGACACCACAGTCGATTATGGCCGTATATTGGAAAATATTGGCATTACACCCCAAGGGATATAGCCGATGACGCATAGGATCTGTGGTTTGCTTTGTTTTGTATTAGTTTGAACACGATTCTATGTGAAGATAACGATATTATACATGTAATGTTATTATAACAAACGACAGCATAAACAACTAAAGCATTTATTTCAACAAAACTATTTACAGGCACTTTTGAAATGTCAAAAAGTCGGTCAGTTAGTCAAAGTTGAAGCTAGTTGCCCATTCCAAAACGTAGATCTCTATGGAGAAGAACGGGCAAGAAATGCCAAGGACACTCTTATAAATCAAGATATTACAATGTCCTGAGTATTTTAATTCTTGTTGTTTGTATATGTGAGAACGATGCAAAAAAATGAAAGAAACAATTCCAAATAAAATACCTAACATGAAAAATAATCCCTGGAAGTAAGGAGATGATCAGTCTCCACCGACGGCGCTCGTGGATCACTACCATGTAGCTGAACCATTGTGTGGGGAAATAATTACAAGAATAGAATAGAAACAGAACTTCGGCTAAACTTAAGTAAATTTTTAGATATTTCAAACTTCTATTTAAACCCTTTATTTGACAACTAGCTATTGCCAGCAGCTTCGCCCGCATGGAGGTCGAAGTTATCTCACGGGAACGTAGTATCGGGATAAAAAAGTGTATAATCCACTTTATAATCTATCTGTGTGCCAAATTTCATCCAAATCCGTTCAGCCGTTTTTGCGTGATTGAGTAACAAACATCGAAACATCTTAACATCCAAATCCCAGTAGCAGCTCAAAGTTTAGATTCAGTTATCTTTGTAAGGCTCTAGGCAGACGGACTGCATTTTAACTGCAAATTTGCTGTTAAAATGCAGTTAGTACGACTGCAATAAAACTGCAAACCAACCTCGCAACCCGATTGCAGTTGGTGTACAATGGCGTGCTGCATGCTGAACTACACTTTTAATTTGCGGTGTGCAGATGGACCAACTGCATTTGACTGCACTCAGCATGCAGTCATTGAAACTGCACGCTAAGTGCACACCGACTGCAATCGGGTTGCACGGTTGGTTTTGCAGTTACATTGCAGTCGTACTAACTGCATTCAACCTGCTAATTTGCAGTTAGAGTGCAGTTGAAATGCAGTCCGTCTGTCTAAAGCCTAAGCTAAACAAAATTATTTACCAAGAATCAAACTCTCATCAACTGTATGAATGTCGCCGACTGAAAAGAACAAAATACAGTTTTTTTTCCCAAGCCTTGAAAGTGATGTAACACAAAAGCATTGCAGGTGCATTACAATCCTAGATACAAAACCCAAATGTCTCATGTGCCTATCTCCACTTCCCTCATACCAAAAACCCAGCAGAAGATTATTGTCTAAGATTAATTATTATCAAAGTAATAATACCACATGTCCCATAAAACGAACATCGATGCACGATGGTAAAGAAATACCATTAGCAAGGAGTGTTGTGCGCAGATAGTAAGTAATAACAAACGTACTCACACAATGTTTAGTGAGGAGTTAGAGTCACTGGACGTGGCGTGTGTAGGCAATCGTTCTTGTCTCGTGTTGGCACGAGTTGTAAAATGGTTCGTGTCGTCGCTTTATGATAGCCTTGTCAGCCAAGTTGATGGTGGGGTGGACTGCCGAAGTAACTGCAAATACTGAGGGGTAATTGCATAGTACCTAAACTATCAGTAGGAATCACTTTCATTTCGACAGTGCCACAACATTCATGGCGTTGTTTACTTTGCTAAGCAGACAGCTTTTTTGAACTGAGGAAGATTACTTCCTAATCCATTAGGATTAGCAGTAACCTTTAAACTGATTAAGATTCAGATTAATATTGTGTTACACAATTAGGTGCAGATTCAACGACTTATGGAAACATTTATAATACAAAAACACAGGGATAACTAGAATATTAATTCTTCTTTATTGAAGATTTATAAAATGATTTTACCTTATTATCTTTATAGCAAAGATGTAGTTTCTGGAAAAAAAAAAAATTTTTTTGGGATTGGTACCTTGATCCTTAGGGTGTATGAAGATTCGAAAATTCATGGATTTTAACAGAGGCTGGAATATTAATCGTACCGGGCATCATAATTTGCGATCATTGAAGGCTTTCAAGCGATTTTTAACTTGAAATCTGATAAACACGCTATCAGCTTCTCAAAGTATCGAAAAAAAACAACTTACAAGTTTTCTCAAGCCACATCCAGTAAACAGTAGCCCGATACGAGTAATAACAACAGCATGCTACATAAACGACTCGTCCCATCCACCGGAATATCACCCCCATTCCCTTCGCACCGCCATGCAATAAGGTCGATAATCGTCTGTAGTATAAAGCAGTAATTTCTAATAAGATAATAGGCCCTCTTTTCGATATGGGTGTAATGATCTGGAATATGAGAATTGATGGGATATTGTACTGAAGGGTATTTTTTGCCACTTTCAGGGAAAATGGGAATTGTGGAAGATGGTCGCGAGTATTGGGATGTTTGGATGTTGTGCTGCGATTATAATTCTTTCAAACCAAGAATGAGTGCAGTAACAGAGGAGCGGTAGCCCAGGTCTTGGGTTTGAACCCAGACAGGCGCTTTCATCATCATCAGCCTATAATATTCCCACTGCAGGGACACAGGCCTCCTCTCGGTGAGAGGGAGTGGACCGTAATCCACCACGCGGGCCCAGTGCGGGTTGGTAGATGACACATGTCTTCGAATTTTTGGTTCTAGGACATGCCGGTTTTGAGAGCAGTGGTAACGAAATAATTTACTGAAAGTAAAGCGCCTGGCTGGGTTCGAACTCACGACCTACAACTCGTAAGTCGCGGTCGGTACCACTTAGCCACCACTGCTCGGCGACCGGCGCTTTACTTTGTGTAAATTATTTCATCATCAAATGCGAAGACTTGTGACGTCTACTAACCCGCATCTCCAGAAAGGAGCCCTGTGGCCCAGCAGATACAGATGCAATCCAAGAATGGATGAAAAATAACTATCATAACAAAGAATAGGTATTCCTCAGTAGCAGCCCAAGGTCTTGATTTATGCCGTGCCCCGTTGATGGCAATAGGCACGCCCTCTACCACATGGGCCTTAAATTATCTGAGGGTGCAATATAGACACACTTCTGCCTAACTAGTCGAGGATTTCATGCGTGGTGTGATGTTATATGAAAAAGCTCGAAAACCGTGTAAATGATTAAAAGCAACTGTATAACTTATCAATTTAAGACATATGATCTAATTAGCCGAAACTTTTGAAAGGCTCAGATAGACGGGACGCGATAGTGAAACGCGGAAATTTCCATGAAGTTTTCATACTTAGAAATTGTTCTACTAAAGTCTCATCGTAATATCGAGTCGAGCCTGTCTGCGGGATCTTTAAACATTATCTTCGTCTTCCTACACGCATGAATAGAATAATTACTCCATTTAAAATGAAATCAACTTCTGAATAGAATATAAAAACAAAAACTACAACTGTATAACTTTTTTTGCGTGTTTCACATGCTCAGCCAAATTAAGAATTCAAAACTGTTCTAAAAATCTAGCTAAATAAATAGTACTAAATAAATCGTAACATTAAAATAAATAATAATAACTTCAAAAATAATTAAACACAGTACACACGCACGGACATATTCAATTAAATGTGTATTTCCAGAGAGGAACGGCTCGGTTCGAATAGAGAAAATCCCTGTACGACTGTACGGATTGCGCCTCACAGATCCGTTAATGTGTATATAGAAGGATTAGTGTTTGGTTTTAGATACGGCGGAGGATACAACAGCGGGAAACTACTAGGGATTTCCTAGAGTTGAAATTACTACTAAGTCGTAATACTAGTAGAACGAAGAGTGATGTCAATGAAGTGATGTAAGAGTGGTTTGTGCTATCAAATAATCGTCAACTGCCTAGCTTCTCTCAATTATGTTGGGGTCGGCTTTCTGTTTAACCGGGTGTAGCTGAATACCAGTATTTTATATGGAGCGGCTGCCCATTTGACTGCCACAGTCAGTTAATATTGTGATTTATATTACCTACTTTCCTTAAAAAAATTAAAAAAACTGTATGAATCTTTTAACGATCTCAAACTTGAAATTAAGCTTTTGATTTCGGTCGAGTACAGTTTGTGCCTGGTGTCTTAGATTTATGATACAAAGTACTGAAATAACAGTATTAATTTATCAGCATTTGAAGTCCAATAACGCCATCGCTAGTTAAGAGTATGGTATTTTCTTTGGTCAAGCCATAAATACTATACAGGCTCCTCAGACGTTTTTGGAAATTTTACATGGTCCTTCGAGCCTGCTTGCAGGATGAACTCGACTTTTTCATAAGGACATTTTCATTGACAACAAACAGCAGTAGATATGGATTCGTGGAAGGAGGGAACGTATGCCTTGGTACACCAACGGGTGGTAATAATAACAATTCATTTACAGGATTTGACTAATTTTTCGTAATGACTGACGCACACTAAATGCCAATCATATACTCAGACATTAATACAACCGTAGGAAACCTACAACAATTTGCTAATTTCCCTCATTAGGCATTCCCCGCGATTGTAGACCAAGGCTTACACCGTTCCGTTCCACGTCCACTCATGAATACGAGAACATTTTTCGTTGGAAGCTTATGGCTTTTAGATTATTCGCTCGCAATGTTTCCTAAATATAAATCATTTGTGCTACCACGTTATTAAAGCTGTATTTGTAGGAATTATTTTTGTGTGTGTACTCTGCCTAGATTAAACATTCTTTGGAGTTGTTTGATCAGTGAATGTGTATGAATGAAAATATTTTTTGTTCAATGAAATTATTTATGTATATATATAATTTATATCACTTCATTTGTCCGGATATTTTTTCAGGGCGACCCAATTGCCGTCAACCGGGCACGAATCTAGACTTCGGGCTGCTATTGAGACGTCCCTAATGAAAAAATACAGTAACACTTTACATTTTCCCGATCTGGGAATCGAACACGTCATGCTCAGTAGTCGCGCTTGCATCACTTGACCAACGAGGCAAGTTTATTATTCGGTCTTTTAATCTATCTAACTATATCTATACTAATAATAAAGAAGAGAGACTGATTGTTTGTTTGTATGTTTGTTTGCATTGAATAGGGTCCGAAACTACTGAACCGATTTGAAAAATTATATCACTGTTGGGAATCTACACTATCCCCGGGTGACTTAGGCTGTATTTTATCCTCGTATTCCCAAGAAGCCGCGGAGCGGTGCTAGTTAATTAATATTCTGGTAACCAAACAAGACTTATCAACCATCTTCAAAAGTTGTCATGCATCACACCAAATCCATAGAGAATTCAAAGAGGATCATAGCCCATAACTTCCATTAGATATCCCATAACCTTCCACCATTAAATAAGTCAAAAACTAAGTAATGCCCATTACTGGAAAGCTATAAGAAAACCGAGGAGTAACGTGTAACCAAACATAGTCTTATTTATCGCGAGGGTAGGTCCGGCCTAAATGGGATTCGATGAGCAAAAGAAGCACTTAACGCTTTGATGTCCACCCTGGTAGTGCCTCCCCTTTATTTGGGAGGTAGAGTGTATGGTGGAAGGTGGTAGCGGGGAGTATTAGCGATTTTGTAAATCGTATAATAGGTCAAGTGCGCTGTAAAACTAGTAGATGCTTTCGTACCAAGTATACTTTTTTTTGTTATTTGCATGATAGAAGTAATAATTTCACTACCATGTAAAGTGTACCATCATCGTGTGCTAAGGAAAGGCTTAGCAGATGATGATGATTCTAAGTCAATCAGATCAGAGTCAAATCGGATGCAACTGAATACCAGTATTTTACATGGAGCGACCGCCTATCTGAACTCCACAACCCAGTTATTGCATAATACGATACCCCTTGGTAAGACTGGTTGTCAGACTTTCAGGCTTCTAACTACCCGTGATGACTGTCAAAGACACCCGGAACCAGCTGTTTAACGTGTTTTCCGAGGCAAGACGGGTCTCGGTATGTAAAAATTGTCACCCATGCACGGACCAAACACGACAAACGTAGCGAAGCCACCATGTCATCATCTCAGCCGAAAGACGTCCACTGCTGGACATAGGCCTCCCTCAGCCACCATGTAATCTATACTATATATATGTATGTATAGACTAATAATATAAAACTGAAGAGTTTGTTTGCTTGAACGCGCTAATCTCAGGAACTACAGGGCCTAGAGACAAAACATATTTCTGTTAGCGTTCACGCCAAACGCTACGCCAAAATGTATGGGAATGACATTACCTACGGAAAGAAGACGACGTAACCTTTCCGCAGGTAATGTCATTCCCATTCATTTTGGCGTAGCGTTTGGCGTGAACGCTAACAGAAATGTATTTTGTCTAGGCCTGCTGTTCAGATTTGAAAAATTCTAACAGTTTTAGATAGCCCATTTGTCGAGAAAGGCTAGGGCACTTAAGAGCTGCGCAAAAAGAAAAAAAGTCACGAATACGAAGTACGCGCATGGCCAGGCGATTCAATGCGATGGGGTGGGTCGTGGTAGCAAAAAATTTGACCCGAGCAAAGTCGCGGGCAGAGAAGCTAGTTATTTTATAAAAATCTATTATTATCCATTCAGATTAAAAGGATACAGCCTTGTCAGAGCCAGACGGTCAGATTGACAAACAAACGGCGTAGGATTAATATTAGGGACTCCTTTTTACCTCCTGTCTCCTTCAATAGTAATATTAGTTCAAACAGCCATTTTGTTTACAAATATTTCCGCTTTTCTCTCCACCAAGACCACTCCCTTATTATCACGTGTGGCTAGCCAGAAATTTCTTTCTTTGATTATAAGTCTCGCATTAGTCTCATTTTGCCGCTAATATATGATTTAGGGGTAAGCAGAGCTCTGGCTTAGTGGGGTATAGTTTATGACGGTAATGTTGTTTTTGTCATAAGACGGTTTACTTGCAAGTGAAGGGAAACAGGTGGAAATAATTCGATGATTACATAAAATACACGATGTGTTTTGTTTTTTCGTCGATTTTATTATTCTTTTGTTTTCTTAAATAGGATTCTTTCTTTGTTTGACTGAACTAAGAGTGCCAAGGGTGCATCCCATGCAATCAGTAGGTATGTGATTCTAACCAAGGTTCTAAACACCCTTTCGATAAAAATTTCGTCCGTCGTCATACATATGTTGACCGCGTGGTTATTGTACCTACTTTTCTATGAAACAATTGATTTTGTTTTTGAAAATCGACGTATTTTTGTTTTAAACCCACCCCCTTATTACAGAACAAGGTTTTTCTTTAGGTATGGTTTAAACCTTCGAGCCTGTTTTTTAAATTAGAACCTAACTGAAATCGAAATACCGCTCCTTTTACAAAACTGACAAGTTAGTCCAGTGCTAAATTGTCAGTTTTGAAAAAGGAGCTGTAATTCTATTTCAGTTCTAAGTTTTTATTTCAAAAACAGGCTCGATGGTTTAAACCATACCTAAAGAAAAACCTTGTTTTGTAATAAGGGGGCTTAGGTTTCAGAATCATCTGCTGAATTTTGGGTTACAGTTTACGCGTCTTTGTCCCTGCTACCCTGTATAGTCTGTCCCGAAACTATCCTTTGAAAATGTAAACAAATGGATCTGGAAACGAACCTGTCGATGCTAATTTGTAGTGTAACTTACAAATTGAGAGCGTTGATTATTTGACTTCTTGAGCCAAATTTTTAATTTTTTGTCACGTTTAAGAAGTTTTTCATTTAAATATTGAGGTAATATTATTCAAACATTAATTTTTGGAAAAAAGTGCTGAGATCTAAAGTTAAAACCTTCTAAATAAAGATAAATGTGTTACTAGTTTGGCCGGGACATAGTTTGTTTACACTTTTATCACATACTTTGTGAACAGACCATAAAGTCGAACATGCTATTTACGGTATTCTTTCTTTTTTTCTTATTCTTTTAAATCAGTAAAAACATTGATGTCAAAGAATTAGTTTTGTTTTTAAATGCACATTTTTATCTGCATGCCTACTTTACAAATAGCTTACTCGATTGTTGGTACAGTCACCAAAAAAATATTTAGTAACCAGGGTCTTGGGACATACCTAGTTGAAGTTGACTAAGTCCTGTATTACAGAACCTTACTCAAAACTCAAGCATTACTTAAAACTAGTTTCAACCAATCAAATGGTTCTAAACTCGTTTTAAGTAAGGCTTTGAGTCTTGAGTGAGGTTCTGTAATACGGGCCTAAGAAATCAATGGATATTTACGAATGAAATTTAATTTGATAAATGAACAGGTTTTTTATTTATTTTATTTTGTACGAAAACATTCATCGGTTTCTTTCTAAATTTCAATATCCGACGGCCCTAGTTACGAGTACCTACTCGTACTTATTACTTTTGGTGACCTTAAATAAGGACCAATTTCAACACACCTATAAAACACCAAATCCATTAATATAACCACAATTGCACCACACTACACAAAATATTCTACAAATTCAATCGACATCTAATTTCAATATTCAATGTAAACAAACAGACAAACTACACGGACCTCCGTCAGTCTTAACGAGAATTCCGATAGGGGGTGGGCAGGCTTCGAGGTGCCAGCGTCAACGAATCGATGTCATTGTTTAATTAAATACAAATCAAATTATCTACCAAGATGCTTGTCTTCGGGTGGTTGGATCTATATAAAGGGGATGGATAGCCCCATCGATTGTTATACAATGTGGAGACGACAGTAAATTGAACTACGTATATCTAATGACGTTGCCAGTTTACACACGAAGATTTAATCAAAACATATCCAGTAGTTACGTCACTATAGCTAATCGTGACAAGGACATTGACGCGCAATCTGTCACCGGGATTTCAGCAATACTCTATACTCCTTAGCGTAGAAATTTTTAGTCCAGAATTAAAAATTATTGACACCACGATTTGACAGGTGTCCATAGAGAGTTCCAGGTGCTTTTGTGCGTCCTAAAAGTTAATTAGTCGGGTGTAGAGTTCATTCCGAAGTTACGAACGACTATCGGACGGGCTCATATTTTCGTTGGCGGTCTTAGAGAGTATCCTGTATCTCATTTCTTTTACTTTTTGTTGAAAAGTCAGTTATGTCCATCACCGTTCTGTTAAATGAAATTATTTAATACACTAACACAGATATTACCCCGCAGGCGTAAGCAAAGATGTCGCTAAGTAGAAAATGCTCTGTTAGTTATGTTTACATCTCGGGGTCGCCCCTTATTACATGAGAGATATACATACTCTTAGCCAATGCCATTAAAATGTATAAAATAAATACCTATAAATACTTAAAGATGGTATCATCCACTCCATAAAATCGTTGTCACTATCTTCACTTACGGAAGCAATGGAGCAAGCGAACTTCAATCAACCACGCTTCGCTCTGACACCTACTGAACCGTCGTGCAACTTGGATTTATACTGCGGAACCCTAAATTACAATACTCAATGCTAAGATAGTTTGTCAATACAAATCGTAATGCAACTTTGTTTATGGTTACAGGGTTAAATTAAATTAGCTAGCGCAACGCCGCAAATCGATTTCTAAACATATTTTCTTAATACATGGGGGTTATTTATAATTATTAGCGACTGATTAACCATACAATTATCTCGGGGGATGATATCTGAACATTTTTTTTTGTTGAGTCGTCGACCGCAGACATGTAATATTTTTTGGTTACATTTCACAGGTGTGATGGATAACTGAACAAGATAAAACAAAAATAAACTAATTTTCTCAACTCATACTTTAAGTAAGATCACTACCAGCGGTCGCTGACTCCCCCCCCCTCAAAAAAAAAAACATGGAATCTTTTTTTTTTTAATTGTGTTTAGACATAGATATTTATATGCGTTTAGATATCTATGGCTTGTGGCTAAATAGTAACAGCCGCACGGATTGATAAATCAAAATCAATCAGGTTAAGCTACACTTGCCGCGGTTGGTCCGTGGATGGGTGACCATATTGACATATCAAGACCGACGGGTCTTTGTATATGTGTTATATCGTGTGTTTATATGTAGAGTGTTTGCTGTTGATGGCAATTGCCTCTATTAGATCGAAATATTACATAGCATAATCGGCCTATATGTAATTTGCCCCGGATACGTCCTGTATCCGGGTCAGCAGTGGGCTTTAATCTAACATGCAGCCCAGTGCTGGGTCCTAATTCCTTACTTCGAAACCACGTCAATTGCTTAGGTCACACACGATATTCTGCTAATATCGTATTGATATTTCGACAATGTGTCTTGGAACATACAGAAATGGTATTTCGGTTCCTTACCGTTACATTGGTTTCTTCAAGACACGATATTGACGTAGTTTGAACGTACTAATATTCCGCGGGCAATCAATATAACTATACTATAGAGCAGTGGTGGCCAAGTGGTAACGGCCGCGACTTACGAGTTGTAAGTCGTGAGTTCGAACCCAGTCAGGCGCTTTACTTTGTGTAAATTATTTCATCACCACTGCTCTCAAAACAGTGAAGGAAAACATTGTGAGGAAACCGGCATGTCCTAGAACCAAAAAATCGAAGACATGTGACATCTACCAACCCGCACTGGGCCCGCGTGGGGGATTATGGCCCAATCCCTCTCACCGAGAGGAGGCCTGTGTCCCAGCAGTGGGAACATTGTAGGCTGATGTCACAATCAATATAACTATACAGAATTGGGGCCAGGTTGGTAGATGACACATGTCTTGAAATTTTTGCGCAGCGGTGATTAAATTATTAACAAAAATTAAAGCACCTGCTAGATTCAAACCCACGACGTATAAGTCGTAAGTAAGGCCACAACTGGGCCACCACTGCTCCTAAAACTAAATCTAGATACCTTATAAGTACTGTAAAGGTTGTTTGTTTGCCGAGTGCAATCTTATCGTCGAACCGGCAGGCAACGAAATGACTTTGACACATTCGAACTATCAAGGAGATCTAGAACAATCCCTCAAATATTTTAGCTTAAGTTTTTGTTTCGGAAGAAAATATATGATTAACAAGCGCGGACACAACACGCACACAAGCGTTTCATTTATCAAACCCCGGTACCAAGAGCTTCAGGTCCTACAATACCTACACCCCTCCCTACACTGTTTAATTTCACCAATATTCACACACAACACCCGAAGAAAATTGCAACGACAAGTCGAAAACTTCGAGTTCCCAAAGTTATAATAAACTTGCATGCAAGTCTCACTGTATTGAAAACGTAAAACGGCTGCAAGAAATTAATTGAAGCAGGAATACGTTTTCAAAGAAACCTTGTTTCACATAGCAATCTAAACCTTGTTCCTGAAAACTCAAGGTCTTAAATGGTCCTTAAGGCATGGATTTTTAAGTTTCGTTCAGCAAAGAACGTTTGAATTCGTTTTTTCGGCTAAAATTGTATGCTTGAATTATGTTTAAGTTTTCGTCTGGTCTTAAAGCTTTGCTAAGACTTTGAAAATCGTGTGTTTATTTGTTTTTTTTTCTGTATGTGCTTGTGCTTTATGTCTGAAACACAAAAACATACAGAAGTCAAGTCAAGTCATTATCATTATCAGCATTTTTTAACAAATCAAATCATTTTATTTGTCACAATGAAGGTACATAGTTTATAATAGGTCGTATAATGATAATGTTAGTGCGCTGCATTCTACTCGCAAGCATACAAATATTACACACAAGAATAATTAAATATAATATTAGAAAAAAAAATGTCTGTAGGTATAATTAAAATGTCAAACCATAAAATAGAAATACAATTAAGTATGTCAAAATTTAAAATATCATTGTCAACAATTATCCTCCATAAATTCCGTGATTAAGTAATAACATTTATTAATTAAAAATTGATTAACTAAATTAAGATTCTTTATTTCTCGCGGAATTTTATCGTATATTACTGGAGCCATTTGTTAAATACTTTTGCGGAAAAGAGCTGTTCGACTGCGGCCAACACTGAGAATGTTAGATTCCCTTTTTCTCAAACGTGAGTTAGCGGGGGCCTAATTTCAAAAAGCCGTGGGTTTGTTTTAACAAATACCGCCATTTCTTAGATGTATATTGAGGGAAATGTTAAAAGCTTTAATGATTTATAAAATATGGCTTACAACTGTCCCTTGAGCGCAAGTTGCATATGAGTGAAATATCGGATTTAGATCGATTCGCTCGAATTTACTCGTCCGACTCGGGCGAATCGTCACTTTTAAATAATATAATATTCTATACAGGCGACTCGAACGAAGTTAATTTATTTGTGAGCGAATTGAAAATTCCAGAAATACGCATTAGACGATTGGCACGTTTTTTTTACTTATGAAATCAAATTATTGGAAATGTATGTTTCCATAACGTTTTATTCAAAAAGTGTGAATTGCCTAATACATATTTCTGGAATTGTCTATTAACTCACACATAAATCCGCCTCCCTCTTCGCGAGCATCACTGCTTCGCTGAAGGAGGTGACGGCTCCCCATGCCCTCTCGCTCCGTACCATGGCCTGGACCAGGGCCGGACGCGAGAGATCGCCGCCGCCGATCGCCTCCACGAGGACACGGTGGTGCTCCGCCAAGCAGGGCAGACCGCCACCGTGTGCTCACCGTGGGCGATCTTCGCAGTGGAAACACCCGGGCGTTTCCTCCCGCCCTATCCGAACAGGAACCTCCTGAAACAACCGTGTCCGGTGAGGACCTGCGTCAGGTGGAAGGTGAGGACGCCATGCCGCCTCTCAAACCACTCCTCAAAGAGGGGACTTACCGCCGCAATCGTGGCGTGCCCAGCACTGGGTTGCGACAATCGCACTCTCCATGTCACCATGAGATCCCGCCGGAGCTCTGTCCGCTGTGCCGCGATTTCCCGCGGCAGCGGAGTTACGCCCCGGCGTTTGGCCTCCTCGCGCCACTCCCACATTTGCGCGAGGACCTTTGCCTCCAGATCCCATGGCGGTAATCCGGTAAGGAGGCCCGCCGCCTCGCCGGAGATCTTGTGATATCCTCGGATCATCCTGATCGCCATGACCCTATGGGACGCCCTCAACCAGCGAGCTTGTTGGCGCCTCTCAATGTAGGCGCCCACACCGGCGCCCCGTATAGGGCCATGGACTGAGATGCTGGTTGGCTTACGTACTCATTATTTCTACACTTATTTAACACTGCGTTTAAAATACAACTACTATATTAATCTGCTGCCTCCCCCAGATGAAAAAAAAAAACCTAAATAATTTTCACCTCAAAAAAGGATATTACACAGTCAAATTACACTGCGTTAGAAATGTAACAGGCACACTACAGAAATAATCTTCTTATTCTCCAGATTCAAAATAAGAACAAAATAATATTCACCTCAAACAGGCTATTACACAGTCTATGCATAAACAGTATACGTACATAAAGCTGAGACTACATCGATGGGTATTAAAGTATATTCTGAAATAGATGTAGAACCGCATTAAGGAGTTAGCCTGGGGCACTGCTTCTTTTTAAATGAAGAGGAAAATTTTAATTTCCTATCGCGTACCGACTGTAGGGATGGGGTAGTTCAGCATCGATTTTTTTTTCTTTAAATTAAAATGCGTCATTTATTTTTTTACAATTTATTTCACTTGTTATTAATACTTCTTAGGATAGAGCTAGTCTTGGCTAATTAATTTCGTTTTTTTGTGGTGACTGGCAATAACATCGTAAAAGGGATTCTCCATCGTTCATTCTCTTCTCAGGATAATACATCTTGATGAGTCTTTTCACTGAATAGGCATATTGGCCAAAACAAACTAATAACAAAATGATAATTTTGAAATTCATATTTTTTGTCACCAAAAACGAGCGGAAGTCTTTTGTTTAACATACACTGGTATAAAAAAAATAACACCAACTATCACAAAACAATAATATACCAAACTATCACTTACTGTAAAATACCAATTTAATTTAATAAACCACGAGCTAATTCAAAATTTATCACGACTCGACCGTGTGAGCAATCAATTTGACATCAATATAGAATAATTGAATCACTCCAGATATATAACAGTTTGCATAGCCATGATGATGTCATGTTGATTTGATCCGATAGTATTGTGCACATATCAATTTGTATGCATTCGCTATTGAACACAGAGGAAGATAAAAATGGAGTGTCAATGTGCTAGCAGCCAATTTTATCATTGTTGGGTATGTTTGAACTGGCAGTTGTGATGATTCCACAATCGATAACCGATTTCTATATACTTGTCACTAAAATGATGTTTTAGATGTCGAACTAGCTTCAATTCGTTACTGGGTACAATTCGCATGGGTAAGCAACCAAATGAAGTATGTAAGGTCAATCCAACTTTTTATTGGTTGCTACGTACTTACGTATTTTTTTCTAATGTAGTGAAATAGAGAAATAACATAAAACTTTAATAATAACAGGTATTTGGCATACTACCAACCAGCTTCAAAACGCACAATGATATCTATTATATCGGTATAAACATTCATTTTCTGGTCCTAATGCGTGTTTGAGCACTCTATTTCTATAACTTATCGTCTCAGCGCCATATAGTGTCATCGTTTTATTGGCATTTATTGTTTTTTAATTGAGTGGCGCCGTCCATGTTTTGATAATATATAATTGGGCGATGCTGAATGAATGGTCAATGCAGTCATCACGTACGTGACTTTCGTTTTTATCGATGAGTAAGTCCTTTTTATTAGCAATCAATTGTTTCATTCATGCGATCATTTTCATTTAGAATGGTTGAGCGTCAATAGGTATAGTGGATTCAAATCAGTCGTGACCATCATTAATTAAATTTATATAAAACTAAGTTAAGACACATTTTGAATAGTTTTTTATGATAATTGGGTACACTACATTTTACTTTTATTACCGTTTATTAGAAATATTATATTTCCAGTAATTCCCAAAAAAAAAAAAAAAAAAACGTTTGAAATATTGTCATCACATTTTTAAAACAAACCCTAAAAATATCGATAGTTTTCCCACCCGTTCAGCACATCACTAGACCTAACTCCGTCGTTAAAAATATTGCTGTTTGAACGCAGAGTTCGCTTAGCGTTTTAATAAATTTGGAAAATTAAAGATTCATATCTGATTCACTTCACTAGTGAGCCACCAGGCTCCTCCCGACATGTAAAAAATTTGTGCTCTAATTTAGACGACAAAATGTTGCAATATTAACTGGGTTTTGTAAAAGAATTTATGTTTGTTATTTTACAAAAGGATGGTCTGATAAGTATCTTATCGTCGTGCTACTATAATGCATATTACACGCAGCATATGAGGATGAATGAAAGGCGAATTACAAAAGGTATTATTATTATATTGAGTTCTTTATTTTTCTTCTCTTTTAAGAGAGTTTACGACCTTACACAAAATCAAAAGTCATTTATTCAAACTAGGCTGAGAATCAGCACTTTTCGAACGTCAAAATTACATAAGACAGTCCCCAAAAACGCCCATCCTTCGACACTTTCTAGTGCTTTAGCTGGGAAAAAGAAGTGGCGCAACAAACACACGGGCCGGAACCAAGTGTGTAAGGGGAAATTAAATTGAAAATGTTATTAATTATTGTCCTTTATTTCAGGCAACGAAGGCCAATAAAACACAATACATATGTATTAAAACAATAACTATAAACTAATACATATTTTTAAAAACAAAATTTATTAAAACTATTGCACACGAAGTGACCGCGCGGCGTCGTGTTACGCTGCTAGGCGTAGCCGGCCGCGGAAATGCCGATACAGCACACATTACAATTATTAGGTACATGTGAGTGGAAACGTCTTATGGGAACGCACTAGAAGGACATATATAGTGATCTTATTGGTGATGTACGACTTGGGGCGGTACTCTCTAAGCACAATGTTCGAGTTTTAATCGAACACTCAGCGAAAATGCATAATTGCATCGAACGCAAGAATGCACATAGCTCGTCCCCCAAATCGTGGGTCAATTCACGTTTAGATCTCATTAGAAATATCTCGTAATCATGACCATTACCAATACCATTTTTACCAATAAATTAATTCAATTTTTACCATCATTTTTGCTATTTCTTGGGTCTAAGTGTTATAGTGATTTTAATATAGCTATTTCCCTTAAAACTCGAGACATTAACTTTTACTACGTAAGCGATCCAATCAATACAATAAAAGGTGTGTTAGGTCACCATAGCGCCGAACACTACTTTCTACACACAAAATCCGTAGTTTCGGCTATCGTTTCCTCATCTGTTTCACCTACGGATATAAGATTAATTTGAGGCCTGGGCCCTAAGTCTGCTATTTTTATAAATTCGTCATTCTAACACGATCCCATTGCCATTTTGCTAGAATGACAACACGATTTGACAGTTGTCCTTACCTCCGATGTGTTTGAAAAAGTTAATTAATCCATTCCATTTCGAAGTATCGAACTATTTTCGGACGGCCCCGTACCTTAGTTGACTGAGTTAGAGAGTAGGCCTCCTGATGTATGATCGTGAACAAAGCAAAAGGTACATTACCAGTCGACAGCTATGTGGATGAGTTTTTCGACGCCATGTTTTAGTTTATTCGTTTTTAGCAAAAGGTACTAATGTAACGTTCGTAGCAGGGGGCATTCTGTAGTTTCTGCCTATCTCAACAGGAAGATGGGATGAGTCTACGAATGTATGTATTTGTATATGATGCTAAGGCGACATCGCCTGCCTCTTGCCCTTCACCCAATTTATTGGTGGTTGTCGCAACACGCCATTTTCTTCCATACTTCTAGTCGTCATCTCGATAGTCAATCCCTTTCTAGACACATAATTTTTCACAAAGTCCATCCATCGATACTTTATTCTTCCCTTACTTATGCAGGATAATGTATGGTCGGTTATTCAAAAAAAAAACTACTATTTCATACAAACGTGCAATACCTACGTGGTCAAAATGTACGAAACAGCAGATTTTTTTGTATGACCGACGAAAATTTTTGAGTTGAGGGGTTTAGAATGATATGCTGAATTCATGGTTACAGTTTGCGCACTGGTTAAAAATGTATCCTGTATTGCCACATTCATATTCAAATCTTTCGTTTTTCTTTTTCTAAAAGTACCATGGAGTTTCTTTCCAGCTATTCTTCATAGGAAACGACCAATTGGAATCGTGCACCTACCTTTGAATATGGAATAATGGAAGTCATGGCACATGAGTAACGTGATGGGGAGAGGCCTTGATCCAGCGGTGGGATGATATGCAGGCTAAGAGTAATATCCATGTTGTATAGAAGATATATTTTATCATGAAAGCATACTAGCGATAATGTAGCCTTTCTTTCCATTTCCAAAAACAGAAGTCATAGAAGTGAATAGCCAAAAATACTATAAAAAAGGACTGTGTGAAAAACTAATTTAATAAAAATAATGTGCACTCTCTTTTTGGGGTGATATCGGATGTTAATTAATTCGTTACCTAGTTATTTATATTTTATTTTTTCAATAGGTTGGCAGATACTTCTTTACTTAAGTAATACTTTTAAGGCGACGATCTTCCTCTTAAATACCATGTTTAGTATCAAGACTGTTTACAGATGAAAATTAAGATAAAAATACAACATCTCAATCCACCCTAACTTCGTTAGTATTCTTAATTAAAAATCGATTTCAAAATGGCGACTCGCCTTAGTTGCGATTTTATTTTTAGGGTTCCGTTAAACCAAAAAAATACGGATTTTATTGGGCATCCATATCTTAGCACAGAGCAGTGGTGGCCTAGTGGTAACGGCCGCGACTTACGAGTTGTAGGTCGTGCGTTCAAACCCAGCCAGCGCATTACTTTGTGTAAATAATTTCATCACTACTGCTCTCAAACGGTGAAGGAAAACATCGAGAGGAAACCGGCATGTCCTAGAACAAAAAAATCGAAGACATGTGACATCTACCAACCCGCACTAGGCCCGTGTGGTGGATTACGGCCCACTCCCTCTCACGGAGAGGAAGCCTGTTTCCCAGCAGTGGGAACGTAATAGGCTGAGTATGTATGTATCTTAGCACTGTACATACATATGTACAGTAAATTACCTACTGCTCTTTGGAAGCAGGTAAGATAACATTAAAACACCGTTATTTGATTGCAATATGTCAAGCATATGCCTATTTTGTCGTTTCAGGCTCTTCAGAATCATCACTAGGTACTATACATATGGAACTAGCAGCGCTCCGCGATTTCAACCGTGTAATTCCCGTTCCCGTGGGAATACGGGGATAAAATATAGCCTATTGTTAACTGGGGATAGTGTAGCTTCCCAACAGTGAAATAATTTTTCAAATCGGTTCAGTAGTTTCGGAGCCCATTCAACGCAAACAAGCAAACAAACAAACAAGCAAATTTTTTCTCTTTATTATTAGTATAGATATAGATTTATTATTAGTATAGATTAAAGACCTTATTAGCGTAATGTCTTTAATTCAATATATACAGAAAATGTAACTGTTTTTTAGCTGCATTGAACGATTTTTGGTAGGGGCTATACTTTTAGGTACGCGTCACGACATAATAATTTGACATGTTATTTCTGTACAAATTTTAAAGATTTTTCATCTGTCTGGAGTCCCATAAACTGCCTTATTTTTACAAAATATGACATTAACACCTGCAACTTCCCCCCCGAGTGGGTTCCCGGATTGTCGTTGCGGGGGGGCTCAGTAACGGTGGATTCCGGCCACGGTGAAGCCAAGAGGAACCCAAAGGTGGGGCCGCTCGTCAGGGCTTTTGCCTCAAAGCCGACGATGTAGCGGCCAAAAAGTAGGTTGCGGTGAGGTGCACCGCAACTGAGGTGGGCCGCGATGTCGAATGGGAGGCATCGCGGCTGAGAGTTACGGGCTACGGTAGAGGAGGAGTGCCGGTGCTTCTGAGCAGCGCTCTTCCTTTCCGTGGCCTGGACGGGGTCGCCACCGTTTGATGGCGGACGCGGTGGGGCCGCAAGGGAAGAGGAGTGTCGGTATAGCGTCAGCCGCTCTCCCTATCCCCTGCGGCCGAAAAGTGGTAGACGGGACGGCGCGTTGTGTTCCACACGCGCGCCGTCAAAGATGTCAGCAACCACCGGTGGGGTCCGCAAGGGCCGATGCCTGCCAGGGGTGCGGGTTTGTTCGAAAGAGATACCACAGCCCCTGGCATACGGGCTACTGAGGGAACACGGGTGGGTTTTAGTCAGTAAAAGTCTGACACGCCCTCCTGCTCCACCCAGAGCGGGAGAAGTTATTTGATGATTTTCCACCCAAAAATAAAACACCTGCAACTTGTCTAGCAACTTGGATTAAAAATTCTACAGAACCCAAAAAAAAAGATCGCAGGACTACGTATAAATTTCCAAGCGAATCGAACTACCATCCTCTTGATAACGTCTTCATTTGATATTTATTTTTAATTAAGAAAAAAGGCGGGGTCCGCCATCATACCTAATTATTTTGTTGGTTATCTTAGCAAATGATTTATTCATTCGCGGATTCTGCTGAGAACCTTTTTTTATTTAGCTTGAAGATAGATAGCTAGGGGTGGTTCATTAATTAAATTACTTATAAATTATTTTTGAACGATAACGGAAAAATATTGGATAAGTTTGGAGTGAGAGAGTGAGATGGTTCTGGTAATTATGGGTAGGTATAGACTTAGCATGAGACTCACACAGACCTGGATAGCATGGCTTATTAGCAGGGATAGAAATAGGTAGTGCCTATTTGTCTAAACTTCTAAGAACAGAGACAAGAAACGGAGACTTCCTTAGGACAATTTTCTTTTTCCCGGGATTTGAGAAAAATCTTCAGTAAGTTAAAATTTGCGCACTGGATAAAAACTTATCCTGTATAAGATGTGTAAAAGCTATTTTTAACTAATTTTGGAATTACCAAATTTTCGGGATTTTCAAGTAAAATCCCGAAATAAATAATCTAACTTTAATTCATGTATTCGAATTATATTTACGATCCAAGTAAGCGTTGTATCAAATCATGAATTAAAGTTAGATTATTTATTTCGGGAATTTACGTGAAAATACTGAACATTTGGTAGTTGCAAGTTTAGTTAAATATAGCTTTTACACATCTTATATAAGCTTATTTTCAACTTACTGAAGATTTTTCCCGAACCCCCGGATAAAAAATTTAGTCCTAAAGAAGTCTCCATTTCTTGTCTCTGTTCTTCGAAGTTTAGGCAAATAGACTCTACCTATTCCTATCACTGCTTATTAGGCAAATCGACGCCTTTATTTAATATAAGTATTATTTTCTATAAGCAACTCGCACGTAGTTAATCTATTTGCTGGCAAATCGACAACAGAAATACGGATCAGGCACGTATTTTTTATGCAATAACGTTATGAAAAAATATCACTGCAAGTAAATAATTATAATAGTAATTTACTTCGTGGGGGCTGCATATAGAAAATAATACATTACCCACGTAAAAAAGGTTGAGGGGCTTGTGGCTAAATAACAATAGCTGCACGGGTCGATCGGCCAGATTAAGCTACGCTTGCCGCGGTTGGTCCGTGGATGGGTGACCATCTTTACATACCACTACCCCTCCGTGCCTCGGAAAACACGTTAAGCCGTTGATCCCGGCTGTCATTTGTGGATCTTTGACAGTCGTTTCGGGTCGTCAGAAGCCCGAAAGTCTGACAACCAGTCTTAGTAAGACTTATCGTATCGTATTACCCAGTAACTGGGTTGTGGAGGTCAGATAAGGCAGTCGCTCCATGTGTACTGGTATTCAGCTGCATCCGGTTAGACTGGAAGCCGACCCCGACCCCGTAGTTGGGAAAAGGCTAGGCAGATGATGATAAAAAGGTCGATTCGCTCGATTCGGGCGACTTAATTCAGCATGGCATAACATGGAGGTGGCCTGTACGCAGCTGTGGGTGGGACAGGGCGCCACTGGTGTTGATGATGAAGTTAGTCTTTGGATCAGTACGGTCTGTTTTGCATCTGAATATTTTTCGGGTGATTTCTCTGGCATTTTGTCGTATAGGTTTAAGATAAAAACCCCTGTGGATGTCAAAAAACTAACCATGGACGTTCTTGGACGTGCCGGTTTCCTCACAATGTATTCCTTCACCGTTTTTGAGAGCAGTGGTGATGAAATAATTTACACAAAATAAAGCGCCTGACTGGGTTCGAACTCACGACCTACAACTCGTAAGTCGCGGCCGTTATCACTTGGCCACCACTGCTCTCAATATAAAACATCTATTTCTGAAACATCGGCAATCATAACTACATAAAAAACTAGTCACCCACCAGTTAGCTACGCTATAATCTATTTATAGCTAGCCCCGATACGCGACTAGGCATTAATTAAAACGACAAAACAAAATAACCGTGGACTTCAGTTGCAGTCAGAATTCACACTATTCCAATGGGAGAATTAATTAAATACTGCCTCTGTTTGTGCTTATAGTGTTGCTGGATACGGCTACATTTTTTTATAAATTGTCTGCTCTTAATTTACTTCAAAAATCTAGGTCTTTTTTGTTTTAATATTTATTTTTACTTATATTTAGTACCTACGTTTTTAAGGCATAACCTAGCTACCCTGTTAGTTGTTTTTTTTTTTTTAAATAAATGTAAAGCGAATCTATTTCTGAGAGTGTTACTGCGGCTGCCTTGGCGTTGTAGTGCATCAGGGATGTTTGCAGATAAACAACATTGATAGTTTTGTCGCCATCATTAGAAAGAGTTGTGCATCCCTGATGTCACGTGTTCGCGGCAGCTCCAACAGTGTTCTCAGTGTATTCGCAGATCGGTGGGATTCCCTGATGTTGCGAAGGTGGATGCAGCTCCACGCTGAGTTTTAATTATTTAATAGTAATCTGTATCTGTACTATAGAGGATAAACAAAATTGTTAATAACCCTATGACCTTTGTCTAAAATAAAAATATGTTATTCTATTCCATTCTATGGGTAAAAAAATAAAAAAAAATCTGTAAAAAATTTATATTTTGCATTGAAGTTTTTTTTCTGGTGGAGTAAAGGCTCCCGCAGATAGGCGTGCTGTGACAGCGCAATGCGAGTCTAGTATGACAATTTCTATGAAATCTACAAAGAACCGTCTCATTGCGCCAGTCTGCCAGTCTTCAGCCGATGACTGATATCCAATGTTGTAGTGTTAGGCATCCTGTTTCATATATGTTTAGTCCTTGTCAGTTGAGAAACCTTTGAAGTTATTCAAAAGTGGATACATCACAACGTACGCCTATCAAGCGCTGAGCTTACTATATATTCGAAAAATAATAATCTGTCTTATTGTTTTCTAATTCAGACATATTATTTTCAAATCAGCAGTATTTTCATTACACAGGAGCAGAAGAGAATCTTTTTTCTTAATTTTTTGAAAGTTATTATATTTTTTTATTTGTTTTGTTCAAAACTCCCAGAAACGATATATTTTCAATACTCAATACTCAATACGTTTATTGCATTCCACAATGTGAACTTAGGTGGTAGGTACATAAAGACATACATTCGTTTTGGAGCATTGTGGGCCCTGTCGGGCATAACAACATAAAAATTTGGAAGAGAGCTATTAAAGATATTTGTTAACAATTTTTATATTAATCTACTCTTTCGTTTTGTGTAGGTAGGTAGGCTGATAACTAATTGTTGCTGGTATTATTGTTTATTTATTAAATTTATCATTTAAATATTCATGTACAATATAATAACATTTACAGATTAGAAATTGTTTTAATTTATTTATAAAGATATTAAATTTTTGTTCATTTTTAATTTCATCAGGTAGTTTATTATGTATTCGCCCCATTTGCAACCCAGGCCACATCCAGAACATCGAGTCCATGGCCTAGCACAGTAGACAGTGGGGCCATAAATTGAGGTGTGCTGTCAATTGCACCCGTCCACCAATAGTTGCGGTTCGACGCCGGGCCGTGCTGTGCGGTGGCCGTACAAATTTTGTATGACATTTTAGCATTTTTTTTGTTCACTTTTGATATTTTAAAATGGTGTTGAATTTTATTTTTTGGGTGGTTTGATAATTTTTATGTAATAAAACCATTAAGATGATAATATCATCTCTTCGGATATTTGAATTTTAGTTTTTAGCCTTGTATTATTTAATAAAATTCCACTAGATAAAAAGTGTGTAAAATAAAAACTATGTTTCATGGGCATTTCGTAGGTAGCCATTTTATTATGGGTGGTAGTATAACAGCCACTTGCTCTTATTGTAAATTAGGTTTTGCCAGCGGCTTCACCCGCGCGGAACTTTAACTCCTATAACGGTTGAATTTCGAAAAATCCTTCTTTATTCTTTGTCTATATTATAAAGGGAACCTCTGTGCAAAATTTCAGTTTTCTAGGTCCAAGGGTTTGAGCTGGGCGTTGATGAGTCAGTCAGGACTTTTCTTCATATTTATATAGATATACTTTTGGGAACATGGAAAGACAAAGGTCATGTCGAATGCCCACGTAACACCCACTCCCATGACGATCGGCTACGCTACACACGAAGTTGTGGACGAGTAGCTTTTCCTAGGACAAACTGTCCAGTTAGGTAAGTCCGACTTCGAGAAAGAGGTCAATCGTCGAATCCGACTCGGCTGGGCAGCGTTCGGGAGGCTTTGCAATATCTTCTCGTCCCAAATACCACAGTGTCTCAAGACGAAAGTGTTTGACCAGTGTGTGTTGCCAGTGATGTACAGAGACGTGGTCGCTCACAATGGGCCTTATCAGAAGGCTTAAATTCACCCAAAGGGCAATGGAGAGGGCTATTTATATATATATATAAGTGTGTGCTGCCAGTATTGCGACTAGAAATAAAGGACAAACTACGTGCTCCCTTTCACCGGCTTCATAAGGTTCATAACTCATTTATTGGTCTTGGTATAACCTTTTATAACAAGCTTCCCTCTTCTGTGCTAGATTTGAATTTTAATGCGTTTAAAGCTAAAGTAAAATCCAACCTTTGCGCAAAGGCATACTATTCAATCAACGACTACTTAAACGATAAGAATAGTTGGTCGCTGTGATTAACTCAAGACAATGTTTGTGTTCTTTCACCAGAGTTTTCTTGCCTACTGACAGGTCATATCTTTATTAACTTAATTGTTTGTTTTTATTTGACTGTATAAATTCATTTGAATTTACTTAATGTTGACATAATCTACTCATTGTTTTTTTATTTTTAATAATGAGTTAAATTGCAAGATGTAGCTAGCTAGCGACCTCGATAATTGGTCTATTATATCTAGAACAATTTTAAATTTTTATATTTCGTATCCTACCATTGTATAAAATCAAGTTCTTCTAACATAACAGACAGCTGTGCTGCTGGGGAGTTTGTTGCGCCACTTCTTCTTCCCAGCTAAAGCACTAGGAAGTGTCGAAGGGTGGGCGTTTTTGGGGAACTGTCTTTTGTAATTTTTGACGTTCAAAAAGTGCTGACACCAGCCTAGTTTGAATTAATGACTTTTTTTGATTTTATGCTCGGAGTTTCCCTACGCGATCGAATCAAAAATGAAGAGATCCGCAGGAGAACCAAGGCAACCGACATAGCCCGAAGAATTGTCAAACTTAAGTGGCAGTGGGCAGGGCACAGTGCTCGCAGGACAGATGGCCGATGGGGCCGAAAGGTTCTGGAGTGGCGACCGAGTACCGGAAGACGTAGAGTGGGAAGGCCTCCCACAAGGTAGACCGATGACCTTGTGAAGGCCGCGTGTATCCGTTGGATGTGGGAAGCACAAGACCGGTCGAAGTGGAGGAGCCTGGGGGAGGCCTATGTCCAGCAGTGGACGTCTTTTGGCTGGAATGATGATGATGATGATGAGATATACTTTTCAGATATAGTTTACAAACTACAATAGAACCACGCTGTAATGAAGCCATAACAAAAACTGAAAAAAAAAAACAAAAACAACCGAATATCGCAATATTTGCAAACAACATTAGACTGATAAAAATAGATGACGTCATATACTTGTGGCTAATTTCGCTCCCCACTCTTGTAGCCTCGGTAGCGCAGTAGGCAGCGCGTAAGTCTCATAATCTTAAGGTCGTGAGTTCGATCCTCACCCGGGGCATAGGTTTTTGTGATTCTTATCTGATTTTTTGTCAATATGATATTGTTGATATTACTACTATAAATTCTACCGGCAAGTGGTTTTTTTTTTGTATGGCATCTCGTATTTGACCTTGAGAGGCCGTAACTACTTAACCGGATTTTCCTGTGGTTGCCATAAGAAAACTTAAATTCTCCAGGCAGGGGCGTACTAAGCGACTGCACGCTGAGGGCACTCCCTGCGGGGTACGAGCCTCGGCTCAGGGCGTCACCGTTAAGGGTACAGCAAGTTGGGACAGGCTGGATCAAAACATTATTATTATTAATCGGGGAGTTTAACTCTACTGGCTCAGCTGCGGCGCGAGCTGGCACATCAACGAGTAAAAGACGGTCGAAGGTCTCAATGTTAACTCGGGGTCTTCGCGCGGCGCGAGGACCTCGGCGGCTAGGTCGTAATGACAGTTGTCTGTGAACTGTACTGGTGGTCCTACTGCTTTCTTGAAGGAGAGTAAAGAGTTCATCAGGATCGCAGAGAACCAGCTAGCGGCGTACAAAGTCATCTTAATTGTAAAGTTAAATGATTATCCATACATTTATTATAAATGCGAAAGTAACTCGGTCTGTCTGTTATGCTTTCACTCCTACACTGCTGAAACGATCTGTATGAAATGAAATTTGGCAGAGATATAGTCTGGGATATGGAAAAGGACATAGGCTACTGCTTTACGCGATAACCGACATCCACGCGGGCAGAGCCGCGGGCAAAAGCTAGTTACATTAATAAAGAAAAGTAAAAATTAAAAAATATTAAGAAAAACATTAATAAAGAAAAGTAAAAATTAAAAATATTTTAGTTACGCATTCACGCTAAAACGGCTCACCTTCCGCCTGACGCAGGTCCTCACCGGACATGGTTGTTTCGGGAGGTTTCTGTTTTGGATAAGGCGGGAGGAAACGCCCGGGTGTTTCCATTGCGAACATCGCCCTCAGGACACGGTGGAGCATACGGTGGAGGTCTGCCCGGCTTGGGCGGAGCACCGCCGTGTGTGGGGGCGATCAGCGGCGGCGATCTCTCGCGTCCGGCCCTGGTCCAGGCCATGGTACGGAGCGTGAGTGCATGACTAGCCGTCGTTACTTCCATCTGCGAAGGAGTGATGCTCGCGAAGAGGGTGGCGGCGCACGTGAGGGAGAAGTAGTATATGCGCCCTCATAGCCCTAGCCTCCGCAGGAGACGCCCTGGGCATCGCAATCGCAGGCTGATTCCCAGCCACCGTAGGCGTGGGCTTACGGAGGGCGAGTAATGGGTAGCTCGCTGTCCGGTAAGGACCTGAAAAATCTGTAACCATGAATTCAGCTTATCATTCTAGACTCCCTAGCGTGGACATTTTTCGTCGGTAATACAAAAAAAAAATCTGTTGTTTTATAGAAAAGTGCAATACCTACGCGGTCAAAATGTATGGAACAGCAGATTTTTTTTGTATAACCGACGTAAAATTTATATGTTTCGGGGTCTAGAATGATATGCTGAATTTATGGTTACAGTTTGCGCACTAGTTTAAAATTTATCCTGTATACATATAGGCATAGGAAATTGATCGCCGCATCGAAAATGCCTGGAGAAGCTACTGGTCCATGAAGACGCTAATGAAGGGCGATCTACCGATTTCCCTGAAGCGAAAACTCATCGATATGTGTATCCTGCCCAACCTAACCTACGGTGCTCAGACCTGGGTGCTTACTCTGGAATATAATTCCGATAGATCGACATTGGTCAAACGTCAGTTGGTTGAGTAAAACGTCAGGGATTGGCTGGACTCACTGAGTCTAGCCAATCCCTGACGTTTGACTGACGATCTATCGGAATTATATTCGAGAGTAAGCACCCTGGTCGCTCACCGAGTCGCAAAAGTTCCGGCTTGGGGTTTGCCAAAGAGCAATGGAGCGCAGCATTTTAGGCGTTAAACGAACCGACCGAATACAAAACACCACGCTGCGCTCCAAAATGGGAATATTAGATGTAGGCAAACAGGCTGCCAGGCTAAAATGAGACTGGCCGGGTCACACTAGTCGCATGCATTGTGACCGCTGGGCAATTGTCGCCATACAGTCGGTGTCTGAGGATGGACGGCGCCGCCGAGGCCGGCCCAAGAAAAGGTGGCGTGACGACCTAGACGCGTATTGCAAGGCCTGGATTGAGGAGGCCCTGGAAAAGGATGCCTGGAAGAATTTGTGGGAGGCCTTTGCTCAGCAGTGGGACAGTGTAGGCTAAGTGAAAAAAAATTATAGATAATAATAGAGTCATAGAGATATAAACAATCAAAATGAAAACGTTAAAAGTCTCGTAAGCTCAACCCAGAACTTAGTTAAACTAATGTTCCTGAAAAATTAAAGCCATAGCTACAGTAGGTACTGTTAGTGTGTTTTTATTACATTCAGACCATGAGCCTGAACAGGCTCTTCGCATTACCATTTGCTTGGCGCAGAGTTTTATGGAATGTGTTCATATCGAGTCGGTTCAACCTCAAGACCGACAGATCATGTTTATGAGACTCATGTCGAACACAGTCCGTCGTAAGTGACGTAAGTCTTTCTAGAACGCAACAAACCACACAATTAAGCGAGAAACTAGGTACCTTACCCACACCAAATAGTAAGAAAAAACATTCAATTTCTCATTTTTTCCAAGTCATTATTGAATTTATAATAAAAATAAATCAACTGTGTCATGCAGACTAGTGTACAAACGTACCGACAAAAATAAAACAATAGAATTAAAACCTATAAAATGTACACCAGAAACTGTCCTTGAACCGTCTCCCCGTTCCCATACATCCATAGACGCATCAATCGAATTATTTAGCTCTAAATCAATTGATATGACTCACAGCCCAAACATGAAATAATTGGTGTGTGAACAAAGCAACAAACTATGTTTTATTGTGACCCAGTTCAAAGTTAGTTTGATCATCGGTTACTTTTTTGTGCCATTGGAGAAAATTTCGTTTTGTCAAGTAGGTATTGTGGTATACAATTGATGGTGACCTACCTAGTTGTGTGTAATACAGGGTGTAAGGGGAACGCTTCCGAAGCTAGAATGTAGGTTATATACAACCTAAGTGCAAACGGATACCAATAATCTTTCGCCTTACATTTTTTTTTTTTTGGGTGGGAAATCATCAAATAACTTCTCCCGCTCTGGGTGGAGCAAGAGGGCGTGTCAGACTTTTACTGTCTAAAACTCACCCGTGTTCCCTCAGTTGCCTGTGTGCCATGGGTGACGGTATCTCTTTCGAAAAAACCCGTACCCCTGGCAGGCATCGGTCCTGGCGGATCCCACCAGTTGTCGCTGACAACTCCGACGGCGCGCGTGGAACCCAACGCGCCGTCGAACCGGGCATAATTTTTTTTAGTGGCCCCTTCCGCTTTTCGGCCGCAGGAGATAGGTAGAGCGGCCAACACTCCTCCTCCTCTGCGGCCCCACCGCGTCCGCCATCAAACGGTGGTGGTCCCGTCCAAGCCACGGAAGGGAAGAGCGCTACTCAGAAGTACCGGGTTACAGGCTGCGGTGGAGGACCGCCGCTGCCTGTAACCCTCAGCCGCGATGCCTCCCATTCGTCATCGCGGCCCGCCTCAGTTGCGGTGTACCTCACCGCAACCTACTTTTTGGCCGCTACGTCTTCGGCTTTGAGGCAAAAGCCCTGACGAGCGGCCCCAGCTTGGGGTTCCTCTTCGCTTCACCGTGGCTGGGAGACCACGGCTATTGAGCACCCCGCAACGAAAATGCGGGAACCCACTGGGAGGGGCTTTAAAAAAAACTAGGTTTGTTTTAAATTTAAGGAATGCAATAGAATGCAAGTTTTTAACTAGGTGGAAAAGTGTAATTATAAAAAAACTATGTTAATAATTAGACATTTACAAAAGTGGAGCTACGTCTGCCAACAAACTGCTATGCAGTTTGGCGGAGGTGAATGTAACTTATACGAACTCTTTTTTGTGAATAAACACTTTTTCATTATTATTATATATTTTTTGCAATTAGTTATTTTGCATCAATTTAAAATGTTTGACGCTTCTATAATGTTTTTACTTATTTTATTTTGGCGGCGTTTTACAAAGGATGCCTAAACTTGAAGTCGCCGCCTGAACTTGGGGTCGTTTTTAAATGTCTTTAATCTCAAATAATGGTAATTTAACTGTTCTCACAGCACAGTGTACAAAAAGTGGTAACATTGTAAAAAAAAAAAGAGTTTTTGATGGTATTGTATCAAGAATCACTAGCCCTATCAAGCTGTCTTCGATTTCGGAAGCGTTTCCCTATGCGTTACCGTATGTATGGCTTCTTACTAAGTTATTTTAAACCGTGGTCCCAGAGACGGTGGGACGTGCCGCTCAACAGTATTATATGATACTATGGCAAATACTGTTGAGCGTGCCCTTCTGCTGGCTGTGGGACAATAGGAGTCAGGCTTGTGGCTTCAGGCGCTCCTGTCATCCACCATAGGCACTATGATGAAACCGCTGGAAAAAGCTAGTTCTTTTAAAATCTCATCGTAAAAACGTAGGTAGAATGAGCTTGATTCGAGCTGTCATTTGATCTAATGCTAGGGATTGCCACTGTTGACTGCTTACTTCACCTTCGTATCCACGGTGAGATTTTTTCAAAAAATACCGGCTGATTTCACAGAGACATCTTCTCACCTACTACTAGCCTTTTCCTAACTATGTTGGGGTCAGCTTCCAGTCAAACCGGGTGCAGCTAAATACCAGTATTTTACATGGAGCGATTCCTATCTGACCTACTTACTGGGTAATATGATACCCCTTGGTAAGACTGGTTGTCAGACTTTCTACCGTCTGAAGACCCGTAACGACTATCAAAGATCCACGACATGACAGCCGCGACCAATTTCACAGAGACATCTAAAAAAAAACAACGTCCTACATACCAACACTTATTCAAATGGCCAATATAAATCGTTCAGGAATCACGACAAGTCACAACCCCATTCAGGAGCAATCGATTCATTGAGTAACGTCCAGGCTGTGATCACCGCTATATTTAGCGATGGTCAATACCTCGTTGATAGCACATGATCAACTGGATCTAATAATAGAAAATGCATCAGTGAACACGAGAATGCCGCGTGGCGTTTTATTGATAGTGGGCCTGGGTATTGGTACAGATTCGGGACCTGGCCGTTTGGGGAAGAGTCAAAAATCATAATCAAAAGTCATTTATTCAAACTAGGCTGAGAGTCAGCATTTTTTGAACGTCAAAATTATTTAAGACAGTCCCCCAAAAACGCCCACCCTTCACCACTTCCTAGTGCTTTAGCTGGGAAGAAGAAGTGGCCCAACAAACTGCCCAGCAACACAGCTGTCTGTTAAGTTGGAAGAACTTGATTCTATACATAAAGTAATTAACATTCAACAAAAAATTTAAATTTCAGTGACAAAAGTTCAAAAATAGTACAAAAGTACAATTGCATCTGGCGAATAAAACCCTCTTATACAAAGCTATAATCAAGCCTATATGGACCTATGGCATCCAGCTATGGGGAACAGCATCACACGCTATTAAAGAGATCATTCAGCGATTCCAGAACAAGCTTCTAAGAACAATTACAAACGCCCTATGGTTTGTACCAAATGAAGCACTACATCATGATTTGAAAATCCCGAAGAAACACCATGGACATTGTTCTTTTCTTAAATTTTAGGTCAGTAAATTGAATTGAATCTTATCCCGTAGATGTAAATAATATCATGATCTGAAAACTCATCATCTAGCCCATTCCCAACTATACTCGAGAGCAATCAATTAGGGTAACATAAATATACCTGAAAGTCTCAGAAACTAAGAATGCTAGGTGCAACTTTTTTTGTACCACTATAAACTTTTCTTGTACTAAAACACAAGAAAATTTTATAGTGATAGTAGAAATAAAAGTTGCTTTTCCATTTTTGATGTAAGATTAGGTTTATAATTGTTTTGTTTATGTATTTTTAATTAATATAATACAAAGTGACATTTGTAATTTTAGGAACATTTTATGGTGTATTAAACACAATTTATTGCATTATGATAGTTATTATGCAATTTATTGCATTCTTAGTTTCCAAGACTTTCAGATATCTTTATGTGACTCTAATTAATTGCTCTCGAGTATAATTATGTTGTTTGTCATCGGTCCACCTCGTAGGAGTCCTTCCAGCGCTACATCTTTCGTAAAGCGGTCGCCACGCCAGAATATTTCAGCCCTATCGGCCATCTGTTCTGTAAGTAATTTGCTCTGCCAACTCCTACTTAAGTTTGGCAATAGCCCTCTAGCCCCCCGATACCCAATCAAAATTATCCTTACCAGGAGCAGACCGTTTGAAATCGATAGCGATCAACTTAGACTCGTTATAACAATAAAGACACGCATCAAATCATAACTAACTACTGCACAATTAAGAAACGGCGCGTATTTCATGATATATCGGTTCGTCATGTGATTTCTTTCATCAGTCTGTTAATTAAAAGTACCTACTTTTGGATTGAAGATTTAGTAAGTGACGGCTGGAATTCAGTTTAAGAGCTATTTGCAGAGGTCAGTAGGCCTCATTATTTTCCAAGCCTGTTTCCCAACTATGTTGGCGTCGACTTACCGGATTTAGCTAAGTACCTACCTATATTTTAAATGGAGCAACTGCCTAACTGACTTCCACAACCCAGTTACTGGGTAATACGATTCCCATATATCTTCTCGTCCCACATACCGCAGTGTCTCAAGACGAAAGATTTTGGCCAGTGCGTGTTGCAAGTGATGACATGGAACCGAAACGTGGTCGCTCACAATGCGCCTCATAAGAAGGCTTAAAGTCACCCAAAGGGCAATTGAGAGGGCTATGCTTGGAGTTTCCCGGCCTGATCGAATCAGAAACGAAGGGAGCCGCAAGGTTACCAACATAGCCCGAAGAATTGCCAAACTTAAGTGACAGTGGGCAGGGTACATTGCCCGCAGAACAGACCGATGGGGCAGAAATCTTCTTGAGTGGTGACCGCGCATCGGAAGACGTAAAGTTGGAAGGCCTTAGAAGGTGGACCGATGACCTTGTGAGGGCCGCAGGAGTCCACCGGATGCGAAAAGCACAGAACCGGTTGAAGTGGCGGAGTTTGGGAAAGGGCTATGTGCAGCAGCAATGGACGTCTTTCGGCTGAAATGATGATGATGAATGATGACGATTTCCCTTGGTAAGAGCGGTTGTCAGACTTTTGGGTATATGACGACCCGTAACAACTGTCAAAGTACGGAAAATCAGTGACCAAAAATATTTTTGACAGATTGTGATTGAAATTAGAATGCAAACATTATTTAAAGTTCAATACCTACTTGACTTAAATGTATGGGATGATTATTTTTTTGCACAACTGCGATGAAGAAAGTCTTTAGTTTTTTCATCTAGTTTAGTTGGTCTTTTCCACAACCTTAAATTTGACCACACCTGTCTGGCATACATGCTGTAGAAAAATCAAAAGAGATATGGAATAGAATAGACATTTATTTAGCACTACTTATGTGTTATAATAAATTTATTTAAGGCCCTGGTAATTTTGAATGTACTCGTCGTATTGTTGTTATGAGCGATAATAGTTCTTACTGGAATCCGATACGGGTTAAAATCTGTTGTAATTAATTTGAATAGATAGTAAATTAAGCAAGCATTGTAAAAAAAATGCAAAAAAAAACGTATAAAATTAGATATAAACTATTTGATAATAAATAGTCCATTTTCCATTTTGAAAAAAGTTTTTATGGTATATTTTTAACCGAATTCAATAAAATGGAGGTTATATGTTCCACCGAACGTATTTTTTTTTATGTATGTTCCCCGATTTTTCCCTCAATGGGGACCGATTCTCAAAATTCTTTTTTTATTTGAAAGAATATACTCTTGAGGTACCATGTGGTGCCGGACGTAAAGAATAGCATCATCCCATCTCTTCCCGTGGGTGTCGTAGGAGGCGACTAAGGGACTTACTACTAGAGAATGGGCAGCAGCGATCTCTATGTATTTTACCACCATACTGCGATCGCCAACCCGCATGCCAAGCGTGGCGTTTTCCGGCTGAAATGAGACTCTTGAGGTGGTCCCATTGGCACCAAATCAGGATCTGATGATGGAATCCCAGGGAAATCGAGGGCAACCCTCAAAATTTGTAGGGATTTAACAATGTTTTTCATATGTTTTCTAAAGCTATTGAGACGTTTGCGTATAGTCATCATCATCTCATGACGCTGAGCTGATGAAGGAAGGTAACAACTCTTTAACGGTTAGGAGTTAGGTGGAGGTTCGGGGGCATAACTCCGTCATTTATAGACCGATTTGCAATGTTTTTTTTTTTTAGGAAGGAGTTTATTCCGAAATGGTCCCATTTAAATTTCATATAGATCTAATGATGCGTTTTGGAGACAGACAACGGAACTCTTCGAAAACAGACAGCAAATTAACTGCGATTGCTGCTATCGCATAAATATGCATTGTTTTAACCCCAAGGATGATGAAATTTGGATTTGGTGTGGGGTAGGTACCATGACTAAAAAGTAAAAAAAAGAACTAAAAAAAAAAACAACCGACTTCCAAAAAAACACTAGAAAGTGAAAAATAACTTTAATTTCGGAAGGCGGTGACCAGAAATTAATAAAATACATATCAAAAGTCACAGACTTCCGATATTAAAGTTATTTTTCACTTTCTAGTGTTTTTTTGGAAGTCAGTTGGTTTAAAAAAAAAAGTTTTTTTAATAATAATAATAATAATTGTTATTGAAGCGATAAACTGGTTTTAAAGATAATTAAGAGGTGACTTTGATGACTTTTTTTGATCCATTAAAGTATGTTTTGAGTTCCATCACTTATACAAAAAGACTTGAAAATATCACATATTTTTTTGCTTTCAAAATTATTTACGGTTAAAATCAAAATCAAAAGTCATTTATTCAAATTAGGCTGAGAATCAGCACTTTTCGAACGTCAAAATACATAACGACAGTCCCCCAAAAACACCCACCCTTCGACACTTCCTAGTGCTTTAGCTGGGAAGAAAAAGTGGCGCAACAAACTCCCCAGCAGCACAGCTGTCTGTTTAGTTGGATGGACTTGATTCTATACATGCATAGGCAAAGTAATAAACAATAACGCATATTACCAAAACTAAAAGTGTCCTGGTATAAAGGGCTCTATATGTCAATAACTAATGACATATTAGATAGATAATAAAAATAAAAAAAACACTTGGTCAAAAAAAAAAAAAAGTTTTTAACGAAATAATTATATGAACCCATATAACCTGTCACTAGGTACGCTAATTTTAACAGTTTTAAGAAAATTTAACATACAATTTTATAAAAACGCAATAGGTAGGCGCTGCGACAACTTTAAAACAGTTAAAAGTTTATCATTCACAAAACATGGCAGAACTTAATTAGCGATCTTCGCTGAAACATACCAGAAAAACGACAAAAACTGCGCTTTTCCATTTCTTAATTTCCGTTGAAATCTAATTAATAAACGGAAAAGGAACACTTCTCTTTGAAAGATAACCCGGGCATTGAACCGACGACCCGAGCGGAGCGATACCGCCGCGAGCTATAAATTAAGAAAAATTTTCGTTATCTACGGATTTTTTCCCCATAATATGGAGGACAATGAATGGTGGCCCAGGGGTTGATTCACTAACTTTTAAAATCTAAGTACCTATTTAAGTGGGGTGCAGTTATGAATTTGTAATTAAAAAAATTAGTAAGTTTTTATTGTTTTTAATCGTTAAACTTACGTATGTACGTACGAATAAAACATACATACATAAAGTACGTCTTATTCACACAGGGGTAGCCAGAAACTACAGAACGAATTTTATACTACTTTTGCGGCACTTATGAACATACACACGCACGCCGCCGCCGATTGCAAGCACTACCTAACCTTTCTGAAGAGCTCTACCAATTTGACAGCAATGCGGATGAATTTACGATGCCATACGATTTTTCCCTTCTTTTTCATGGACATGTCCCTCCTTTTTATATACATGTACGTATAATTAATAATATTTTAAGTGTGTTAAGCTTTGACTGTTAATTAAAATTGTTCTGCAAAGCAAGCACACGTTTTAGAAACGCCTGCTAATTTTTTTGTCAATCAATCAACTCTGCCTATCGCAGGCGCAGCTGGACATATCCTTCTCCTCCGCGTTCCGCATCCAGGCTTTCTCCGTCACCTTTAAGGTCGTCGATCCATCTAACTGGGGGCGTCCACTACGCTTGCCGATACGCAGTATCCACTCCAGGACTCATCTGCTGCAAAACTTAAGTTATAATTACTTAATTGATAACAGAAGTACACACTATTAATACTATATAAATATAATCTATATCCTTAGATTGTATTACTTAAGTAAACTTAAGTAAATCATACTGTAGGAAGAAAAGGCTCTCGTGCCTATATACATCACTAAAAATTTGATAATTTTGCTAAGATCAACAATTTATTCACCTACAGTTCGTTTGATACTAGGTACAATAATCACATCTTTAGACACAATTGGAAGCAATTCCTTAGCCTCTTCTACAGGTTTCAACCCCTTAATACAATCAGAAATCTCCTGCAAACTCATATCTTTAGTTTCTGGTAAATAAAAATATATGAAAACCAAACATACTGATGAAGACAATGCAAATAATAAGAAAGTGCCATGCATTCCTAAAGCTTTAAAAATGTAAGGGGATATTTTCAGAAACGTACCGAACATCATCTTAAAAGATAGCGCTATAACACACATAGATAAACTTCTACATTCTATAGATATTAATTCACCACATATAGATGTAGATAGAATCATTGGTCCACAACTTATAGCTACTGAATATCCAGTCAACAATAGAATTGATATATACTTGTTTTCTGATACTACTGATGCTTTTACTAAATACAGATATAGAGACAGTAAAAACAAAAATGCTATTGCAATAGAAGAAGAGACAAGTAATAAACTACGTCTTTTGAATGCTTTTGATAAAGCACATCCTACATACATTATTGAAACTGTAACAGCATCCAATATTAACATACTCGCATAAGCAGTGGACTCATTGTTAGTTATTTTCTTTAGTATGTCTACAGCATACACTGTACATACTAATTTCCCAGAAAATATATACAACGCCATCAATAATACTGAAAATAGCACAGGTTTGTAAAATTCTTTCTTAACCACTACTTTAATATACTCCATTACTTGATTCTTTAAACATATTTTACGTCTCAAATTTTGATGGTCAGTTATGAGTTTTTCGAGTTCCTTTTCAGAAGACATCGATGACCCTTTCAGCCACCTATGGGCTCTTGCGCACTGGTCAAAGCGACCTCTTGTTGCCAACCATAGTGGGGATTCTGGCCAGAAATATACTGTGCCTAAACTGTATATAGAACATACCAATCCAAATAGGGCTATCTTTTTCCAATGGAAGAAAGTTCCTATAAGATTTGAGGCTAGTATACCCCAAAAGAATGTTGCAGATTTGATGGTCAAGAAGAGGCCTCTGTTTTTAGCTGATGTATACTCCGTGATGATGGCAATTGCGATGGTGAGGTACGAAGCAGTGACCACTCCTTGGAAGACTTCACTGATGAGGATCATGTAGACGTCGTTGCTGTTGTAGAAGATGATGAAGCCGATGAATGTGGAAACGCAGACGACGATATGGGTGATCTTCCTGCCTATGAGCGCCACTAAAATGGGCAGGATGATGACCCAGGGCATCCCACTATAGCTGAATACGGCAGCTGGAAACACAATATTAACTCATTTAATAATTGTAAATTAGAGGTTTAAATTGGAAAAATGTTGTTATTGGAACAGTTATGATTTCCTTATTGTAGGTACACGTGCGTAAAATAACATACCTGAGCTTCGGAATTGGTAAGTAACGTGTTTTTTTTTATTTTTATTGACATCCAATGGATCTCACAATAATAAAAATAACCTTTATAGCGTTTGAGACAAAACTATCAGAAGGCCAATTCTCGTAATTAAAAACGTTCGCAGTGTTATCTCGGCGACAATCGAATTTCAAAATTTCTACAAAAATGTATAGGAATTTTTGACAGATTGACACTGAGATCAGACTGTGAACGTTCTTAAAATTAGCAGAATTGCCCCTCTGTTTGTTACGCATGTATGTATTTTAACAAATCAAATTTAAAAATATGTTTTCGTAAAATAGAAAATAGTTGATAAATAAACATATTTTCTGTAAAATGTCATTCCACCTGGTGTAAGGGATTAACAGTATTGCTCAATTCAGAGAGGACGTCTAAATCCCAGCAGTGGGAGCAGTTAGAGCCTGATTATGCCTCGGTCAAAAAGAAAATCCAGTGATATTTCTCTGAGTTTTTTTTTTATCCTGAGAATTTGCAATCTATGAACGTCAAAATTACACAAGCCACCTCAGTAAGCTACTATTGGACACTCGGCAAGGCGCAGTGATGACAGATGGAGTAAGGCCGTGACAGAGTGGCGTCCAAGGACTGGAAGACACGGTGTCAGTCGTTTGGCGGGGAGGGCGGATGAAATTGTCGCCATCGCAGGCAAAACCTGGATGAGGCTGGCACAGGAGCGTGTTGATTGACTCAAGAAAAGAGAGGCCTATGCCTAGCAGCGGGTGAAATCGGGCAGTGCAAGATGATGAAGATGAACCTTGAATATCTAGTTGCTGAAAATACTTACGTAACCAAGATGCCATCTCCGGACTGACAGCAGCAGTAGAATTGGCTTCCCTTCGTAGTTGAGGAATCAACACCGTTGGAGATCCAGTGCAGAGACCCAGCATGAAGAAACATGACCAGGCACCACTGCTGATCAGTAACTGAAATGGAAACGATATGTGTTCATCACAAGTTTGAAACTATCCCACGGGAATGTGACCGGTGATAGTCCCGTCAAAATCGGTCCAGCCGTTTCGAAAATTAGTAGGAACAAGGAACAAACAGACTCACAACAAGTAAAAAAAAAAATTGATAAAAGTATCTACCGTGTAAACTTTCATAATATGCATTTAGTAACAAGCTGATAATTCTGTAATAAAAAACCGATACTTCAAATTTATTCATCTGTATTGCATGTATGTATCGAGTATAGTTTTGACTGCGCCCCGTGGTTTAACCGGCATGAGTCTCGATCCCTTGGAAATATCTGGATAAAGAGCATATGTTTGTTACAAAATAGACCATCTGGATAAGGACATAGCAACAAACTCGCCGTGAAAAGTTAAGGAAGTGCGCTGACAATGCGCTGAAAAAAGTGCTGATTCAGCCTAATTTGTATTACTTTTCATTTTGCTTTTGAATCTAGGCCTATTATATACTTATAATAATATATCTTCTGCCCACAACTTCGTTAATGATGCTTACTGGCACAACACAATTAATCTAATTTTAGTAACAATTCATCCTTGAAATTACACGTCTTGATTAAAATCAGGCTTAAATTCCAGTTTTATTTGTGTGATATAGCTGGAATTGTTATTTAAATCAGGTAATAAAAATACTCGCAACCAAACAATAACAATCAATAGTTTATTGTATGAATAAAATTATGTAATCAAAACATTTTAATAGTTCGTGTTTGGTTTTGAGGGACTGTCTTACGTAATATTGACGTTTAAAAAGAGCTGACTCTCAGCCTATTTTGATAAATGACTTTTTATTTGATTTAATATGATTGTTATTTTTAAAATATTCAATTCCAAACTCGTCTTGTTCGAAAATATAATTTATTTTGACGTGAACCATTGAGGTAATATGTGCTGTACTACGTACTGCTGTACTACGCTGTACCCACGGTGAAGCGAAGAGGAACTTACGGTGTGGCCGCTCGTCAGGGCTTTTGCCTCCAAGCCGACGACGTAGCGGCCAAAAAGTAGGTTGTGATGAGGTGCATCGCAACTGAGGCGGGCCGCGAAGTCGAATGGGTTCCACTACTTTTTAATAACGTTCAGGTTGAATGACCTCCATATTTTATTAGTTTTATTTTTTAAGGTCGTCAGGTTTTACATACATTTTAAGCTTTATCACCGCCAAACACATAATCAGGTTAGCATCGGGCGACTTTGAGGGCAAGTCTAAGACATGATGATCTTTGTAGCGCTTCTTGAGTAACCGAGTTGAAACAGCATGGAATTTTCCAGGAGTAGATTCCTGGAAAATGTTGTGATGGCTCCCACTTCAAATTGCTTGAAGAATCGAATAGACAGATTAAATATCTACAAGCTCTTTGATACATATACGCTTCAGCTAATTAGCTGCTAGTGTGTCTAACCAAATTCTAATGAAGTATTTATTAATGATAGAAAAAGTTAAATGAGAATAAATTAATGATAAGGACTACAAAAAGTGCCAAATAGAAAAAGTTAAATTAAACTAAATAAATAAAAACTTTTTAAAATTTACTAGCTGTTGCCAGCAGTTTCGCCCGCGTAGAGGTTGGTATATTATACAAATAACCTTCCTATTGAATCATTCGGTCTATTGATGAAAATCCGTTGCGTAGTTTAAAGTCTTTAAACCGAAACGAAAGAAGCATACAAACACTTTCCGTGTGGTGCCAGACGTCAAAGAATAGCACCATCCCATTTCTTCCCATGGGTGTCGTAGAAGGCGACTAAGGGACTTACTAGAGAATGGACAGCAGCATTCTCTATGCATTTTATCACCATACTGCGATCGCCAACCCGCCTGCCAAGCGTGGCGATTATGGCAAAAAAACCCTTTTGGGAGAGGTCCATGTCCAGTAGTGGACGTCTTTCGGCTGAAATAATGAATCGTACAAACACGAAAATGGACTCTCGTTGGTCTAGTGATTTCATGCCTTATGCTTAGCAGGAGATTGCAAAGTATTCAATTTAATAGTCAACCTCTTAGAACAAAAGTTCCTTTTTTAGCTGGATTTTGTAAAAAAAAAAAAAAAAATTTTTCTCTAGTATAATTATTTTCGATGTTAATAAGAACTATTTATGTAACGTTTTTATTTTGATACCCTACTAGATAGGTTAAAAGAGAAAAAAGAATGTATCCCAAAAATCGGTCATTTTAATTTTCATAATTTTAATATACCCGGTCTCAGTCTCACAATTGAGACGAATCTAACGACACTTCTCAAGGCTTATTATTCAAAGAAAATTGCCATGTATTTTCAGATAATAGGTTACATAATGTAGAAGCCAACAGATTTTTTTAAATTATAATTAATTATGAAGAGAACGAATCCGAAGGCATTAGAAAATTCGTCTGCATCGCTGTCGACAGAAAAAGCGCGCACTGGCAGCAATACCACATGTTATGGCAATGCTGATTCTTTGGCCAGAAAATAAGGCAGCCAGGCCACATGAATCGCTCCCCTCCGTTTTAAAATTATTTTAAGACTGTTAGCTTACATATTATGTAAATATAATCTTGATTGAGTAAATAAAAATGATAAATTACGTACCTGTCTCAAAAAATAAATCCATACAAAATCGTCCCTTGGTAAGTCTGTTTCACTCATCTTTTAAACTCACTTACTAAAAACCCAGGAACTATTTAACTCACGTGATGTCAATACAAAGTATTGTGCCTTAATATTGTATTTAGATAATCCTAAGGCACCAAGCTAGATTTTAGGGTACTGTAGGGGAATTAGAGAAACGCTAGAAATAAAATATAAAAATTGAATATGTGATCACATTTTCAAAAAAATATAACTACAGATGATATTTTTCTTTTACTACTGATGAATACTGATCATTGTTCTTCTCCTTAATATTTTTGCTCCTGTTCAATGATTTTTATTATAAAGAAAAGTATAACATCTACGTATGTATCGTATATACATATAAATGGTATACCACTGACTACCGAAAACGTCTTATACCTCTTATTTTCTATCCAAACGTTGTTTTTGTAGAATTATTTCTAGCGCTAAGACTGCACATAAACTCACAGATGATAGTGTCACCAACAATCCTCCTATTTAAAATTACTCCATTTATACCTGTAACTAGCTTCTGTTCGCGACTTTATCCACGTGAAATTTTGGCAAGCGACCCATAGCGTCGCTGCGCATCACCCTATCATCGTTACCAAATTTTTGCTTGGCATCTAGCGCGTCATCTTGGGTCGTAGCGCGGTGTTAAAAAGCCTGTGATCTTTTTTAAGACTTGAGCTACCAAATGTTAAAAGATTTTCCAAATTCGACTAGTACTTCCAGAGATTACCCCTACATACAAACAACCAAATTTTTGTATCACTTAGCCACTTCATTGCAAGTGTTTTTATACGACGTCATTACCATATGGTAAAAAAAAAAGTTTAGAAAAACGCATTTTGTGTATATACACAAAATGCGTTTTTCTAAACATTTTTTTTTACCATTTTAGCAGTTCCTACTCTAAATAAGAGACCTTTCAAACATTCCATACGAATCCAGTGTTATTTAATTCTGTGTGGCTGTCAGTGTAGTGTAATAGTAGTGTGTGTGTCTATGTAACAATATAATAATCTGTCATTTAAAAAAAAATGTCCGTTATCTATACATTTTATAAATTGATGGCGATGTTCATCTGTCTGTGTGACTGCCTTTTTTTTTTTTTTTTTTTTTTTTGGGGTGGGAAATCATCAAATGACTTCTCCTGCTGAGTAGAGCAGGAGGGCGTGTCAGACTTTTACTGACTAAAACCCACCCGTGTTCCCTCAGTAGCCCGTATGCCAGGGGCCGTGGTATCTCTTTCGAACAAACCCGCACCCCTGGCAGGCATCGGCCCTTGCGGACCCCACCAGTGGTTGCTGACATCTTTGACGGCGCGCGTGAGGAACACAACGCGCCGTCCCGTCTACCACTTTTCGGCCGCAGAGGATAGGGAGAGCGGCTGACGCTATACCGACACTCCTCTTCCCCTGCGGCCCCACCGCGTCCGCCATCAAACGGTGGCGGCCCCGTCCAGACCACGGAAGGGAAGAGCGCTGCTCAGAAGCACTGGCACTCCTCCTCTACCGCAGCCCGCAACCCTCAGCCGCGATGCCTCCCATTCGACATCGCGGCCCACCTCAGTTGCGGTGCACCTCACCGCAACCTACTTTTTGGCCGCTACGTCAATGGCTTTGAGGCAAAAGCCCTGACGAGCGGCCCCACCGTTGGGTTCCTCTTGGCTTCACCGTGGATGGGAGACCACGGTTACTAAGCCCCCCCGCAACGACAATGCGGGAACCCACTCGGGGGGGTGTGTGACTGCCTTGATCTTCTAAACTTCATCAACTGCATACCTTTTCCCTACTATATTGGGGACGATTTCCAGTCCAAATGCTGCTGAATACTAGTGTTTTTTTTCTTCTTAATTACTAAACGGATTAAGACGAAGTTTTCAAGATCATTTAGAGAATTTGTTTCAGGAGGTTTATTTGTATTAAATATAAATAAATAATTAAATAAATAATAAATTTGTAATTTTAAAATTAACAAAAGGCGATACCTACTATTGTTTTAATTTAATTTTGATTGTTCTGAGTATCTCCACTGGCACCCAAGCCAAGAATAAACTTATGCTAATGCCAGGGCTCTCAGAATTAATATATTTTCTAATTTATACAAACTAGTAGTTACATTGGGTAAGTAGCTATAGTTGAATCCAAAACGAATCCAAGCTTTAAAATAAAGATAGAACAAAAAAATAACTTTTAAATATATATAAAATGTATAGCCTCTCTTTAGTGTGACTGGTATGTGTATGTGTCCTGTATTAAACGTGTATAAATATTAAATATTTAGTCAAATAAAAATAGTGCAAACAGGGGCGGGTCGCCAGTTAGTTATAATTTACTATCTGTTTACCTACGTAAATAACCACTAAGTAAATAACCTACGGAATCCTCACCAATTTTAAGTGTAATATTTGTTTCCTTGAACACGTTTATGTGGATCTTCTACTTTAGATTATATATGATTAGAACTTGTTTAGCCTGTATTGAGAATATTTTGTTTGCGGTACAGTTAATAAATTAAAGAAATTTATTAGTATGCTGGCTAAACTGTAAACGGAACCACAGCACTTTTGCAAAGTTTTTAGTCGTTTTTAAATATCATGCATATGGTACGAAATTAAGTCACTGGTTGTGTCATGCAATAGTTAAATGTGTAAATGTAACAATGAATTAAACTGTGTTTGTGCAGTGTTGCGTAAATTGAAATAAATCATGCAAGATTTTATGAATTTATTTTAATTTCGAATTAGGTACTGTTTTGACAAAAATATAATTTTAATTGCCTACGTGTATGTGCATACTTTAAAACAAAAAAATGAATGAAATTTAATATACATGGTAAGTACCTAGTATCATCAGGTACATGTATATTAAATTAAACAATTTTTATAATTTATAATGAAATGATTATAATGAACTAGCAGCGCTCCACGTTTTCATCCGCGTAGTTCCCGTCCCCGTGAGAATACGGGGATAAAGTATAGTATACACCCGGGGATAGTGTAGCTTCCCAACAGTGAAAGAATTTTTCAAGTCGGTTCAGTAGTTTCGGAGCCTATTCAATGCAAACAAACAAACAATCAAATCTTTCCTATTTAAAATATTAGAATAGATGAGTCAACGAATATTATGATAAGTAAAAAACACAGCATGAGAACTTCTATTTTAATTTAGACAGGCGTACCAAATATAATTACATTCTAGACTACAACCACAAACAATAAAGGTTTTTACAAACAAATCTTAAAGTTATTACTTAAATATGATGATGATAATGACTAGCTTCATAAAATTGTCTCAAATTTTTCTTTTAACACTTCTCTGGAGGTAAGAAGTTATCCTCTTCTTGCACAACAGGCCTCTTTTTAGTTCCTTTCATCCATTCGGCAATCTCTTGCAAAGTCATATCTTTAGTTTCAGGCAAGAATGTATAGATCAAGAACAAGAAAAATGAAGTAGATAGACCAAAGAATAAGAAAGCACCATGAGTACCCCATGATTTAAATAAGAATGGCGACATTTTCACTAAAGTACCCAACAATATCTTTGAAGATAAATCCATACAGCATGAAGACAGACCTCTAGCTTCAATTGAAACTAATTCTCCAGAAATCGTTTGTGTCAATATGACAGGTCCAAAACAAAGCCCCATCGAATACCCTATTAACAAAAATATTGCAAAATAGTTATTCTCAACTACAAGTGACAGTTTAATTAAATATGCGTATAAAGAAATCGATAAAAGAAAGCCAATTCCTACTAACGAAGAGCCTATTAATAATTTCTTTCTTGGCAGTACTTTCGCAACTAAACATCCTATGTACATACAGAATACTGTGACACCATCTAATACTAACATAGCTGTGTAAGGTGATATGTGATGACCAGCAGTTATTTTACTAATAATATCTATAGCATATACACTAAATACTACCTTTCCAGAGAATATATACAAAGAGTGCACTAACAAACATAAAATTAAAGGCTTATAAAACTGCCTTGATGATATCACTCTTAAATATCCAGTTACAAATCCTTTGATCTCGAAATTCTTCGATTGCGCCTCCAAACTGAGATTCTTCTGATAGTTTATCAACTTTTCTAGATCAGCTTCCGCTTGCTTGCCTCTTCCCATCATCCATCTATGAGTGAACGAGCATTTTTCATAGCGTTGTTTTGTGGCTAACCAAAATGGCGATTCTGGCAGTACGATTGCTATTAATAACCCGTAGGCACTGCAGATAATACCAGCGATGCCAATATTTCTCCAATGGAAGAAAGTCCCAATAGCATTTGACATGAATATACCCCAGAAGAGAGTGGCAGATTTGACAGTCAAGAAAAATCCTCTGTGCTTAGGTGAGGTATATTCTGTGATGATCATTACTGACACAGTGAAGTGGGATCCCGTGTTGATGCCATTAATCACCTGACTGATGATGATTTGGTTGACAGTAACACTAAAATAGAAAACCACGAAACTAATCAGATTGCTGATAGTGACAAACATAAACGTATATTTTCTTCCTATATACTTCATGAAGATTGGCAGAATGAAGGTCCAAGGCAGGCCTGAGTACACCATGATGGCAGCTGGAAAATAAAGGAAAATTAAGTTAACGGTTCAATGTACCAAAACGTTGTGCAAATTGTTGTCTTTCTTGCTAGAGCCTACGCATATGTTTTTGTACATTCTCGAAACCAACGCCTGACGTTATTGTATTATTTTGACAACATTGACTGTTATATTGCTAGTAAGTCTTCTAAAGATATTGTTCGGATGCTTCTCTTGCAATAACGAAATACTTATGTGATTAGATATCCGTCAAATCTAAGAAAGGCCACTGCCCGTCTATTTTGTGGAATATATTTTACAACATCAGAACTCTAATCCAATTAAAAACTACGGTAGCCTTTGGTGCTCTCAGTAATCTACTCGTACTTACGTATCCAAGAAGCAGTAGATTCACTAACGGCATCAAATGAGTTAGCTTCCTTCCTTATCTGCGGGATGAAGACAGTGGAAGCGCCGAAGGACATGCCCATGATGAAGTAGCAGGTCCATCCACCACTGCTGATCATCATCTAGAAGAAGGGTAGCAATAAAATACATGTTTTTACTATTACCGGCATCATTAATAAATCATTTCAGACGTAAGACTGCAGTGCTGGATATAGGGCTCCACAAAGTGTCATCATATCGACCAGTCCTGTGCTTCTCCGATTTATTGGATTTCTACGCCCTAACACTAGATCACATCAAGTAGTTTTATTACTAAGCAAATGAAAGAGAAATATGGAAACCAAATGATAGAGCAGTTTCTTGATGTTTTTAATCTATTAATTACTTAATATTGTAATCCCATCGTATATCATTATTGACAGGGATATTGTTGCCGTTAATCCTGATATGGTTATAAAAGACAGATAAGAATGCCACACAATGATTGCTGATATCACTGTCCCGCATGACCGTCAGGTGAATGATAAAGAATTCATTAATTGTTTTGACTTGGAAATTGAGGTTGTCAACATTTCAAGTGGTGTAGACTCAGCAGTCAATGCAGCCTATGCTCTGGATCCTAGATCAGCACCTAAAGAGGCTCTAAGTCCGACAGTTCAAGGGTTTCATGAAGATAGCGGTAAAGTAGTAACCGAAGAGTTTCTTGCCGGCTCTTCTGCATAGAAGACGACGAATTGCAACCAAGCACCTAGCTTCTGACATTTCATAAGTGCTCGTTTAGGATTACCTCAGCACCTGTCTAGCCTTTTCGCAACTATGTTGGGGTTGGTTATTTTTTTTTTTTTTTTTTTTTGATTACGGGGGGAAATCCTCATGGATGTCCTCCGCCCCGGGGAGGGCGGAGGGGTCTGTCAGACTCTTACTGACTAAAACCACCCCGGTGTTCCGTCTCTCACGTACACCGGGGATCACGGGAACTAGAAAGTCTTCCGCGATCCCCGACTAGTGCCGGCCCGCCTATGCGGGCCACCTCGCGATAGGGGGGGAGTGAGGTGTTAAACTCCCCCCCACATCAATGAGAGGCGCGCGTGGAACACTACGCGCCGCCATCTCGGGTCCTAAGAAGTAGGGGGCGACGGATTTGGGGTTGGTTACTAGTCTAACCGGATGCACCTGAATACCAGTGATTTACATGGAGCGACTGCCTATCTTACCTACAAAACCCAGTTACTGAGTAATACAGTAAATATCCTTTGTTAAGACCAGTTTTCTGACTTCCGGGCTTCTGATGACCCGTAACGATTGTCAAAGATCCACGAATGACGGCCGGATAGTAAATAGTTGGCTAGGTTTTCATATATTAAAGCTATAGTCCTTTCACACGATAGGTGTGGTCATTGGCTATGGCCATTCATTATAGTCATATATAGTCCACATTTTCGTTACACTTTTGAGGCTATTAAGTGCTTTATGACGGCAACGATGCTTCTGTACATGCTTCAGTAATAGTTAGACTGTAGAATTAGGTCCTTGGGATTTTTACTAGTTTCTGCCGGCGACTTCGTCCCCGTGAATTTTGGGCTATCCGACCCAGCGCGTCACATACCTTAACCCGCTTGCGCTGTTTTCAGAGTCTTATTCATTATGGTCGGCTTCTTAGGGTCGTTGCCTGATGTTATATAGGCTACAATCTTTCTCAAAAATACTTTTTGAAATCCGACTGGTATGTACTTCAAACAAACTAACTTTTCAGCTTTATTAATACTATAGATTCATCGAATTAGCAACCCCGTTTCACATAATATATTTGTAAAAAATCTGGTCTGTGAAGGTTTATTCAAAAGATAGCACTGTTATTTACGTGATAGTGTGCTAAATACTTTTTACTGTTTATAGTAATTATCGTTTTTTTCTAACACGTCAAGGATTGTGACAGATAAGATAGTGATCCGGTGGCGCCGTGTTTTGCGTCTTCTACATGAATGACTGTTGCCATCGCAAAAAACTGGCAGTAAAATAAGATGAAACGGGTTTTATTTCTGTAAGTAGATCTCTTAGCCCCAATTTTTTGGTAATTATTTTATAACATAAGTAGATATGTGGCGCTGACTTTTCCTAACTGACTGATTCCTGATATGAAAAACAAACTCATAGGTTATGGTCTCTTTCAAATCTAAACATTATAATATTCATATTCTATGTGTGTCTCACAAAGCAAGGCCATGTCTGACATTAGATTTGTAGCCATTTTCAACCGCAATCGTTACTGATTTACACTAACACTCGTATATCTTCACACGTATTGAAATGGTGGTCCCTAAATCTAATTAGAAGCTAAGTGATTTACTTGAAATCATTGAGATGAAACTGTATTTCTTATGTGCATGCTCATGGCTTTCTGGTTAATTTAACTACATATACCTAACACTCGTTTCTTCAAAAATATAAAAGTAAACTTTTTTAGTGTTGAAAATAAGGCAAGGAACTGTTATTAAATCTAGATTTCAGAACAAACCATTACAGTTTGGTGATCGTATCGAGCAATGTCAGAACGGCTTGAAAGAAAACATAAAGAAATGGAAACTAGTGTGAAATCACATTTGGCTATAATTATTTATTTAAAAATAAGTAGGTACCTGTCTCAAGAAATATTTCCTCTTCTCCCATTTATTTTTTCGTTCCACGCGTTTTTCCAACTCATAATCCTCCATTTTGCACAAAATCACTTCGCAACTGCAGTTCGATTGAAGAATCACTTAAAAGTTAATATAGGCTTTATCTAATCTTTTAAATTAATGGATAAAATGTGATTTATTTGACAATTCGATAAAGGTGTCTATTTTTATTATTTTCTTTGTAAGAAGTCTCTTATCGTCCAAATGTTCAGTTAAAGTCAAAACAAGTAAATAAGGATATTTTAACAGTCTTTACAATAGGGTCAAAAAACCTATGTATTTACAGAAAGACGACCCCAACCATTATAAAAATATAGTGTCAAGTGTGGCTTGTAGTATAGCATAAGCAAAATTAGCCTAAATACACCCACAGCTGGGACACAGGCCTTCTCTCCGTGAGAGGGAGAGGGCCATAATCCACCACACGGGTACAGGTTGTAGGTACGAACCCAGGTAGGCATTTAACTTTGTGTTAATAATTTCATCACAACTGCTCTCAAAACGGTGAAGGAAAACATCGTGAGGAAACCAGCATGTCCTAGAACCAAAAACTTCAAGACATGTAACATACCAACTCGCACTGACTCTCTCGTAGATAGGAGGCCTATATCCCAACAGTGGGAAAATTATAGGCTATTTATGCTACTGAAGCAGTATTGCTTTGTCTCAAAATAGAGTATTAGGAAACATAACGGAAGTTGTAGGACACGTACATGTATCTCATTTTAAGGCACACTCTTCTGAAACAAAACCAGAAATTTTTACTGTCCTAACCCAGAAAGTTAAACCAATTAATTGTAAATGTTATTTTATTGAAACAATTGGCCACAGTAATTATCACATGGACAAGACATAATGGTCAATCTACTTTATTTTGTGCTACACGAGGATCGCTAGTAAGACTGAGACACTGTGGTTACTAGTGAAAGTTTGCGGCATATTTACAGTTGACTATCCTGTTTCAATACAGTTTCTAGTCTTTAAATAGGTGTCTCGTGGTACACAGTAAATTTGGTTGGTCACAAAAAGCCTCATTAGAATGTTGAAAGTCATCCAAAGGGCTTTGGATGACTGCGTGCCCTCAATGGAGAGGGCTATGCTTTGAATATCCTTACGCTATCGAATCAGAAATCAAGAGATTCGTATGTGAACCGAGGTAACCGACATAGCCCGAAGAATTCATTAAACAGCATTAAGGACTAAAAGGGGAATTCAAATCACGTTTCTGATAGTTATTCATTTATTAAGATCCTTAGCTTAGCTTAGTTCATACCAGTAATTAAAAACAAATAACTATTTAACAAAATTATTTTAACTTGCTGCATCCTTCTCTCGGTCTACTGTTATTTTTTCTATGCCATTACAAAAAATAACAGTAGACCTGTAACAGTAGATCTTTGTCTTTTGGATCCTAATAAAAACATGTAATGTTGATAAATCATTGATCTTTACGAGATCCCTGTGATACTTCTACTTGACAGGTAAAAATGTAACTTCTTCTTGCAAAACACGAGTTTTCGTAGACCCTTTCATCCACTCTGCAATCTCTTGCAAACTCTTATCTTTTGTTTCTGGCAAATACTTATAAATTAAAAACAAAAATATCGATGTTGAAACACCATAAAATAAGAAAGCACCATGGGCACCCAATGACTTGAAAAGGTAAGGAGAAACCTTGACTAAAGTACCTAAAAGTATTTTAAGACATAAATCTATGCAACAGGATGAAAGGCCTCTAGCTTCTATGGAAACTAATTCTCCAGAAATAGTTTGAGTCAATATAACTGGTCCACAACAAACCCCGATTGAATAACCTGTTAACAAAATTATAGCTAAGTAATTATTCTCTTCTAAAATAGATATTTTAATCAAAAACGTGTACATAGCAATCGATAAAAGAAATCCAATTCCTACTAATGAGGAACCTATTAATAACTTTCTTCTGGGCAACAATTTAACGAATACACATCCAATATACATGCAGAATACTGTGACACCGTCTAATAATAACATAGCTGTGTATGCTGACAATCTATGACCGGCTGTTATTTTACCAATTATATCTATAGCATACACACTAAATACAACTTTACCAGAAAACACGTATAAAGACTGTATTAACAAACTCAGAAGCAACGGTTTGTAGAATTGCTTAGAAGAAATAATACTGTAATAATTAGTAATAAATCCTTTTAAGTCAAAACCTTTAGACTTAGAATCTGTACAAAGATTTTCCTGAAAATTGATCATCTTGTCTAAATCTGCTTCAGATTGTTTTTCTTCTCCCATGAGCCATCGGTGTGATGAGGAACATTTTTCATACTTCTGCTTGGTGGCCAGCCAAAATGGTGACTCAGGTAGAATGAATGCTACCAAAAGACTGTAGACACTGAGGATAATCCCAGCAACACCAATGTTCCTCCAATGGAAAAAGGTCCCAATAGCATTTGATATAAAAATACCCCAAAAGAGGGTAGCAGATTTTACAGTTAAGAAAAATCCTCTGTGCGTAGGTGAGGTATATTCTGTGATAATCATGACTGATACAGTAAAGTGGGATCCCGTGTTGATGCCATTGATGATTTCACTGATGATAATGTGTTGGACGGAGGTACTAAGAAAGAAGACCACGAAGCTGACTAAATTGCTGATGCAGACGAATGTGAAGGTGTACTTTCTTCCAATGTATTTCATTAAGGCTGGCAGGATGAACGCCCATGGTAAGCCTGCGTAGACCATGATGGCAGCTGGAAGAGAGAATTTAATTGATTATGCTAGTGACTAAAATTTAAATGGAGATGACGATGATGTCGATTCAGAGTTAGACGAATCATTATTGTGAATGGAATGACAATTTCGGAAAAAAGAATGCCAAACTACCAGAGAATCTAGTATAATGCTAATCTGCTACTGTTTTTGCCTTTTCAGACCAAAATTATAATCTTCGAGAACAAATAACAAGGAAACGTATTCTAATAACTCTCGCGGAATAAGTTAGCAGGAGTTCTATTATTTATGCTAATGCAGTGCATCATCATCTGCCTAGCCTTTTCCCAACTAAGTTGGGGTTGGTTTTCTGTCTAACCGGATGCAACTGAATACCAGTATTTTATATGGAGCGACTGCCTATCTGACCTCCACAACCCAGTTACTGGGTAACACTATGCCTATTGCTAAAATATTTTGTCAGACTTTCCGTTTTCTGACGACCCGTGACGACTGTCAAAGATTATATGCTACGATATGCTAATCAAGTGCGCGTATCCGCTTCTATAACAAGTTGCCAAAGTCGGTTACAGAACTTAGCGATGGAAAGTTTAAAACGCACATCAAACGTGTCCTTATCAAAAAAGCATATTATAAGATAAAAGACTACGTTGAAGACAGGGAAGTTTGGCATTAATTCCTTCTGCACATGTGGCTTCCCTGGTACCTCATTAACAGCATAACTATTTGAAAGTCTATTAACTGCTCTCAAATACAATGTTGTTTTTTATTATTTTTATTTTTACAATGCTGACATAATCTCGTCACTAATTGACATTATACATCAATTTTATTTAGGTTCATTTTATTTATGTAGATTATTTTACATATTGTGAATGAGAGAACGTTGTAGGCCTTACTGACTGTAGATTTGTAGACGATTTTCTATTCTGTATTCGTCTAAGTACCTGGTACTTATTGACAGGCCTGCGCTGTCCTCCCATACATTTAATCTCTGTAATTTGAAAATATTGTTAAGGCAATTATTTTTAAAAGAGTAACCGTGGAGTTTCTTGCCGGCTCTTCTCCATAGGAAACAACAATTTGGAACCGTGCACCTAGCTTCTGACGTTTCATAAGTGCCCTTGCAGGTTTATATGAAATAAAAAATATTTTGATTTGATTTTGAGTGCATTTATATGATATTTTTTATTCGATTGCGCAGCATATTTTTCTGATGAACAAGCGATTGCTGTTAGTTTTATCTCAGGTAATGGATCAAAATCTAAATCAAAAGACAATTTTTCAAACTAGGCTGAGAGTCAGCATTTGTTAAAGGTCAAAATTACAAAAGACAGCCCCCCCAAAACGCCCACCCTTCACCACTTCCTAGTGCTTTAGCTGGGAAGAAGAAGTGGAGCAACAAATTCCCCAGGAGCACAGCTGTCTGTTAAGTTAGAAGAACTTGATTCTGTACAATAATAGAGAAGGAATTAACATTTCTAACCACAAATCATAAAATTAAATTATTTGCCATGTGTCAGCTAGCACACGTCAATATACCAACAAAACATCCCACCAGCGTTTTCACGACCATAACGCAAGGATCAACCATTACCCGCTCGCCATATTTGAAGGAAGGAGGCAACCCGACCTCCGACGCTACCGCAAGCGGTGATATCTAAGGGAGCATGACGAACTTGCTGCTGGTTGCTCGGGCAAAAATAATACATTATGAACGATTATCGAGGTCGCTAACTAACCACATGTTGCAATAAATCTCATTAAAAAGATTTTAATGATTAGATAATGTCAAAAAATTATGAAAAAAAAAATGATTTATACAGTCTAACAAAATAAACAATAGTAGGTATGAAGTAACTCATAAAACCTGTCAGTAGGTAGGTAAGCTAATTCTGGTGAAAGAACACAAAAATTGTCTTGAGTTAATCACAGCGACCCACTAATCCCAATGTTCAAGTAGTCGTTAATAGAATATGTAAATCTAACAAAGAAGAGGGAAGCTTGTTATAAAAGGTTAGACCATGGATAAAAGCCTAGTTAAAGTTTTGGGTTGTTTCTTTTAATTATTTTGACATGCATTTCAATGGAAAAAACAAGATTCTCTTGACAAACTCAAGACTAGTATTCAATTCTAGGACTATTTAATTTTCTAATTTTATTCCGTGACTTTTATTCTATTCTGTAGCAATGTTGTGAAATTTTGTTAAATTTTTCTAGAGCAAAACTACAACTTTTAAAATTCTTGGTGTTACTTTGAACAACTAAAGGTGATTTTGCACCAGCAAAATCACCTTTAGTTGTTTGTTTTAAAATATAAAATATCTCGTCCAGGTATTACTATTATTAATTCCACTTTGAAAACTATACTTCGACAGTGTCAGTATGTAAGTATCCCATTAGGAATCAGCACCCTAATTGCGTAACTCACGATTCATCATAATCGGTTTCGTTTTCACAGTTCTACAATATTCATTGCGTTATTTACGTTGTTGAACAGACACATTTTTCGAACATATGAAGCAATGGTTTAACAATCCGTTTCAAAACGATACAGATTATGATGAATCGGGAGTTACGCAATTAGGGTGCTGGTTTTAGTAGTAACACTTTACCGACTAGATCAGAGAAATCAGTCTTAAGTCAACCATGGAGTGCCATTTTCCTCTACTAAGCCGCAGTACCTGATATAATTTATACGCTGGGCCGAGCGTTAAAAATAACGTGTTGCACACTCAAATCACAAATGAATAGCTAGAATGTCTGAAATCGCTGTTTTATAGAAAAATAAGCTATAACAGCGATTTATTTTCAATGGACGAGAAATTTCAACGTACAGGCAATCTGATTCATGTACTGAATCCATGGTTCCAGTTCGCAAGTCGATGTTCCTGCCACCCTGTGTGCAAGAAGAAGACCTTCTGCGCCTACCTAAACTTTTATTACAAAGAAAAAAGATTTGATTTTTGTATATTTTTTGACACGCTTTCACGCTAAAACGGCTCAATGGATTTTGATGAAATTTGACATGTGGGTAGACCATGACCTATATTATGACATAAGATTCTCTTTAGTCATATCTAGTCCAAAGTTGGTGACGATTGTTACTCACGTATCCAAGACGCAGTTGATTCACTGACAGCATCAAATGAGTTGGCTTCTTTCCTTATCTGCGGGATGAACACGGTAGAGGCGCCGAAAGACATGCCCATGATGAAGTAGCAGGTCCATCCGCCACTGCTGACCAGCATCTGAATAGAATAATGATAATATTATGTCAGTACGAGCTTTTAATCATTCTTATCCCACCGCTGGATAAAGGCTTTTTCTCATACATCTATGTTAAAAAAGGCCTGACTGACTGACTCACTCATCAACGCCCAGGTCAAACCTAGAAAGCTGAAATTTTGCAGGTTCCTTTTATAATGTAGACAAGGAATTAGGAAGAAGTTTTCGAAATTCAACCCCTAAGGGAGTTAAATAGGGGATGAAAGTTCCGCGCGGGAGTGATGAATAAGTTGGTACATTTTTTTACCGATTTATTTTTAACCGACATAAAAAGGACGAGGTTCTCAATTCATCTGTTTTTTTCCTCCGGCGGACGTTATGTGGATAGATTTTGAAAATTCATTTTCAGTGTGGTATTCTTCAGGGCTGGTCCCATTTTTTGCTTTAGCTTCGCTATTACGTATTTAATACACTTCGAGTATCTTGATGATGTTCTAATATCAAGCAAGTAATGGGTATACAAATGGGAGGTCCCATAACTCAAAAATTAAAAATAAAGTTTTTTTTTTTTTGTAAACCTTTAGGTACCTACAATTGCAGAAACCCAGTCTTTTAAAAAGTACAAAAGCAGGTTCTTTTAGGTCATTCATTAGTGAAATTTCTTAACGTACCTACTGGTTATTTAGTGAGTCAAATATGTGAATTATTATCAGATAATTACTAATACCCTTAACATAACAGGTTGCAACTTTGGTATCTATGTTAAATAGGTACCAAGGTATTTACATAAAGTAAAAAAAAAAACATACAGGTACCTACGGCATGAGAGGTTCACGACCGCCTTCAGTTTCACATTGTTTAAGAACACTGTTTATGTTAGCTGTAAGTTTCCCGAATAGAATTTGACATTATACATCAATTTTAATATAAATTTTTAGTGATTCTCATGGAAATCATGTCACTATGTTCAAATAGGTTCATTTTATTTATGTAGATTATTTTACATTATTGTGAATGAGAGAACGTTGTAGGCCTTACAAACTGTAGATTTGTAGACGATTTTCTATTCTGTATTCGTCTAAGTACCTGGTACTTATTGACAGGCCTGCACTGTCCTCCTATACATTTTATCTCTGTAATTTGGAGACATTGTCAAAGCCAATTTTTTTTTTTTAAAGAGTAACCGTGGAGTTTCTTGCCGGCTCTTCTCCATTGGAAACAACAATTTGGAACCGTGCACCTAGCTTCTGACGTTTCATAAGTGCCCATGCAGGTTTATGTGAAATAAAATATTTTGATTTTGATTTTTAGAACAAAATGAAACCAATAAATAAAATACAGGTTACGAGCTAGAGTTAAGAAACCCTTCTAATATTAATGAAATTTTTAGCAAAATGTTATGTCCAAAAAGTAGACTTAGAAAAAATATCGTGAGGAGACCTAGGACTGAACTGGCTTAAGCACTAGGGCAAAATTACTTTAATTACACCGTACCCTGGTTTATAATCGCTTGTAGCTTCACTTGATAGATTTCGTAAAAAACTTCCTACCTACAGTACACCACATTTTGCCAGGGCCGTAATTCACTATGACCACTTAACGATTCCTTACACCTTACCCATGTCAATTTGGGCACGCTACGATCTGGGTACGCCACGATTGCGGCGGTAAGTCCCCTCTTTGAGGAGTGGCTTGAGAGGCGGCATGGCGTCCTCACCTTCCGCCTGACGCAGGTCCTCACCGGACACGGTTGTTTCGGGAGGTTCCTGTTTCGGATAGGGCGAGAGGAAATGCCCGGGTGTTTCCTCTGCGAAGATCGCCCTGAGGACACGGTGGAGCACACGGTGGCGGTCTGCCCGGCTTGGGCGGAGCACCACCGTGTCCTCGTGGAGGCGATCGGCGGCGGCGATCTCTCGCGTCCGGCCCTGGTCCAGGCCATGGTACGGAGCGAGAGTGCATGGGTAGCCGTCACCTCCTTCAGTGAAGCAGTGATGCTCGCGAAGAGGGAGGCGGCGCACGTGACGGAGAGGCAGCATATGCGCCCTCGCGACCCTAGCCGCCGCAGGATACGGAGACCGGCCACCGTAGGCATGAGCTTGCGGACGGCGAGTAATGGGTAGCTCGCTGTCCGGTAAGGACCAAGCCCAAGTCGATGATTTCCCATATAATGATATTTGATGATTTCCCACGCAAAAAAAAAAACCCTTGTCAATTCCTTCGATCACACACGACATTTGCTATTATCACAATGAACGAAACCGCGCGAAACGATGTTAAATGATATAAAAAAACCATAGTTTAAGAATTATTGATGTTCAAAATGGAGGATTTTGCAATTACTAGTATTAGGATCAGTCAAATTAAACTTCAAAACGTACCCGTGATTTCATGTGTGCCTTATACAATTTGTCTTGGAGCTTATAGAATATGACATTTCGATTCCTTGCCGTTATATTGGTTTGTACAAGACATGATATTGTCGTGATTTGAACGTAGTAAGATTAAGCGGGGAATATTAAGTACTTATCACACAGAATTGGGGCCATGTTATGTTTCAAGTCCCATGTAATAGGGCCTGCCCATTGCCATCACCTGGGCTCAAATCCAAACTTCGTTCTGCTACTGCGAAATTTCAGATAGAATAACCCAAAATCACTGCCTGATCTGGGAATCGAATGGGCACGCCACGATTGCGGCGATAAGTCCCCTCTCTGCAGTGGCTGGAGGAGCGGAATGGCGTCCTCACCTTCCGCCTGACACAGATCCTCACCGGACACGGTTGTTTCAGGAGGTTCTTGTTTCGCATAAGGCGGTAGGAAACGCCCAGGTGTTTCCACTGCGAAGATCGCCCTGAGGACACGGTGGAGCATACGGTGGAGGTCTGCCCGGCTTGGGCGGAGCACCGCCGTGTCCTTGTGGAGGCGATCGACGGCGGCGATCTCTCACGTCCGGCCCTGGTCCAGGCCATGGTACGGATCGAGAAAGCAGTAATGCTCGCGAAGAGGGAGGGGGCATACGTGAGGGAGAGGCAGTATATGCGCCCTCATGGCTCTAGTCGCCGCAGGAGACGCCCTGGGCGTCCAGAATTTCAGGCTGATTCCCGTAATGGGTAGCTCGCTGTCCGGTAAGGACCCAGCCTGGGTCGACGGCGCGTTGTGTTCAACGCGCGCCTCAAAGAGATGTCAGCACCAACTGGCGGGGTCTGCAAGGGTCGATGTTTTCCAGAGGTGCGGGTTGTTCGAAAGAGATACCGCCACCCCTGGCACACAGGCAACTGAGAGAACAACACTTAATAAAAAGGTAATATTCATTTGAGGAAGGAAAAAACGTAAAAACCATCCATTGAATACTAACTGAGACCTGTTTTGATATAAATAAATGCAGAAACTGTCACGACATTGTTTATGTGACATACTTAGCTCACAGTTTGAGGGGCTCGTGACTAAGTAATAACAGTCTTACGAATCGATCCATCAAGTTAAGCTACGCTTGCCGAGGTTGGTCTGTGGATGGGTGACCATCATTACATACCGAGACCCGCCGTTGGTCCCGGCTATCATTCGTGGATCTTTGACAATCGTTACGGGTCGTCAGAAGCTCGAAGGTCTAACAACCAGTCTTATCAAGGGGTATCGTGTTACCCAGAAACTGGGTTGTGGAGGTCAGATGGGCAGTCGATCCATGTAAAATATTGGTATTCAGCTGCTTTCGGTTGGACTGGAGGCCGACCCCAACATAGTTGGGAAAAGGCTAGTTAGATTGACTTAGCTCACAGTTTATGTAAATCTAGCTACGCCCCGCCGTTTCACCCGCATAAGTCTTGATCCCATTAGAATATCGATAAAAAAAGTATCCTACGTCCTAATCCAAGTCATGGTCTACCCATGTACCAAATTTCAACCAAATTCGTTCGGTCGTTTTAACGTGAATGTGAAACAAACGAACATACAGAAAATCAAATCTTAACTCTTTATAATATTAAATTTACATGATTACATCAGCCTGTGCTCCTCGAATGTAAAAGCAGAGCGAACGGCCACCTTTTATCTGACTTGAAAAAAATCAAAAATCAAAATCAAAATATTTTATTTCATATAAACCTGCATGGGCACTTATGAAACGTCAGAAGCTAGGTGCACGGTTCCAAATTGTTGTTTTCTATGGAGAAGAGCCGGCAAGAAACTCCACGGTTACTCTTTTAAAAATAATTGGCTTTAACAATGTCTCCAAATTGCAGAGATAAAATGTGTGGGAGGACAGTTCAGGCCTGTCAATAAGTACCAGATACTTAGACGAACACAGAATAGAAGATCGTCTACAAATCTACAGTTTGTAAGGCCTACAACGAAAAGAAGGTGGTCATGGTTTCCGCGAGTTTTTGTTCTTCATATATGTAGGGGAAAGAGGGGGGAAACCGGACAGGGGGTGAAACCAGATAGTTGCTATTTCATTACTCCACGTACAGCTATTTCGCTCTAGCTAGCGGTGAAATACGCGCGAACGCTTACTCAGTGCAGTGGCAAATGGCGGTGACGGTAACATCTCAGCACGTGCGTCTATAAACGAAAATTGTAAACAAAGGTAAGTTATTTAATATTTTGACTTTTTTAAAGTGTTATCGTTAAGTTTAGCCATGTGCTATCATATATAGTTGTATTTTTTATGAAGTAATACATATTTAACCTTTTGAAACGGTATTGGTTGTTGCTATGAGTGTAAACATAATCTCTGTTAGTATTACAATTTCAAACATGGCACCTGTGGGGTGCAAGCGGACGGGGTGATTTCGACTATCCGGTTTCACCCCGATTAATTTTAAATGTAGGTATTGCAGGCGTTTGTTTTATTCCTCTGTTTAATTAGATTGTTTTTAATTTTAACAGAGTGCGAGCGTCAAAATGCCACGAAGATATGTGAGAAAGTCAAATAGTCTGCAGTGGTCGGAGTCAGACATGCTTTCAGCCATAAATTCGCATCAGTTGTTCTGAGCAAGAATTATTATTTTTTGTATGCAAAAACTGCGAATAATTTGATTATTTAGCTTTATGTTAGTATCTGTATTCACCCCTTGAATAAAAAATGCCTATCCGGTTTGACCCATAGGTATGGGGTGAATTCGGATTTATAATTTTTTACTAAAACAAATATATGTTGTAGTTACTAAGATTGATATCAAACATTTTTATGCCAAAGTTATGCATAAGGTTTACTTAAACATTTATGACATTGATTACCTCAATAAATAACATAGTCATTTATTTATTGTGTCTTTTTCTTAACTATCCGGTGTCCCCCCACCTTCCCCTACAGTAAGTAAGAGTAGTAAGAACAGTAGTAAGAAATCGAAAGTTGAAATGTGAAATTTTGTATATTCGCATAAACGGATGAACGGATTTGTATGAATTTTGGCACACAGATAGATTGTATCCTACTTTAACATACAATATACTTTCCATCGCGGTATTACGTTCCCGTGGGATAATTTCTGTAATTTTTTTTAGTCATTAATAAAATACATAATACCCAATAATGTACCATGGATGGACTAGAAAGTAGGTACTGACAACTGTCAAAACCTAGTCAACTTTAAAGACCACGTTTCGTCAAGATGTTTTGTTTCGCTGATGTCAGTGATGTCAGTGATGTTCATAAACCCAGAAAGTACAAAATAAATTGTATGAAAAAAAAAAATGGAAAATAAAACAATCACGTTATTACCTGTCTAAAGAAATATTTCCTTTTCTGCCACATATTTTTAAATTCCACACTTTTTCCCGTTGCAGAATCATCTTCCATTTTGTTCAAAATTCACTTTGCAACTGCAGTTTTATCCATACACTTATTACTTTTATTAAAAATGATTTTCATTAACAGGATAAATTATTTTATAAAAATAAATCTTAAGAATAATAAACAGCTGAGATTTGTTTATTTGTGTAGTAAAATAATGTTTTTATTTTTATTATTATTTTTCCTTATCAGTTTTGACATGCATGTTGTAAGAGGCTACTAAGACAAATATGTGCCGTGGACCTTTCGCAGGCTTTACAAGGTTCACCATTTTGTTTTGTTCGTAACAAGACGTTCTTAATATTTTTGTTGAGTTTTTGATGGACAAAATGTATCGTTTAATAAATACCGCTTTTACGATACTTAGTTACCTACTACTTATATAACTCTAATAACTTTCTCGTATTTTAATTTGAACCATAATGATTATTAATAAGTCCGTTAAAGATATTAGCTCTTGTAATTTTTTTTTTTTTTTTTTTTTGATGTGGCGAAATCATTTTTTTTTTTTTTTTTTCTAAGACACGCAAACAAAAAAAGACAGTGATGATTCAATAAGAAATAAAACAGATGGAGTTAAGAAATTCTAAATTTTTCCACTTATTTTCGATTCAAACTTGAAAAAAAGAAATTAGAAAATATATTGAAAAAAAATAAAAAATATGCTTCAGTTTACAAAAAAGGCTTTCGTGTTTGGAGCCTCCTTTTAAGCAAACAATGTTAGGAGACTTCTCTCTTCCATAGTACAGCATTATATCTATTAATAAATTTACAAGACATCCGTAGGTACTAAAAAGAAACGAAATAATTATATAAGTAAAATAAATAAACTAAGACCCGAGTGTGACTACTGCAGACGAATAAATCGAATTTACAGTAAACTACAACAATATACGAATAAAACAAGGACACTACAGGTGCTATAAACGATAAAAACGTTTACTAGGAACCAGGTTAAATAATTAATAATTTATAATAAAACAATTACTTTGAAAATAGAAAGATAGCGACACATCGATTTAAAAGTAATTTGACTCGACACTCCGTGATGACATGACATGCACGTCGGTAAGTGCTAGATATTTGCACAAAAAAGGACCGTTTTCTTTGACAGCATAGTTGGGTATCTAAGTTACTGTTATACTTTTGTTAGGGTTCCGTATCCAAAAGTATCCAATAGGATCTTTAACCTAATGTTTGCTTAAAAAATACTCCTGAAAATTTTAACAAATCCTGACGATCTAGTCTGCAAAAATCTCCCCGTGAGAACTTAGTTGAAGTGAACTGTCAATAGTGCCAATCCCATCAAGTGGATGACAGATCACTTCAAGCTCTCTTCATCCGTTTTCATGGTGAGATTTTTACAGAATACACCGGCTGTTCAGCTCAATTTTAACACAATAAAAGGGAATATTATGTATGTGTAAGTGTGTGTGTGTGTGTACTGCTCTCAAAACGGTGAAGGAACATAGTAAGAAAACCGGCATGTCCTAGGAGCATATAAATTCCTTGAACAACAAAACAGTCAGTACTGGCAGGTAAAGCCCAGACATTTGGTACAATAAAAAAAAAAACAAAAATGATTTTCTTTGCTTATTTTAAAAATAGAAGTCATTTGTTTTCATCATGTCGGAGCGTGGTACGCAAAATGGATAAAATTTAAATTGGCGCCGTAATAAAATATCTCTGCCTGAAAAAAATCCTACTACTGAGCAAGTAAATCTAGACTTGAAAGGATGTTCCTCCGTATTCTACGGTTGCGCGGTGATGTGCCGAGTTTAAGAGAGTAAGTAAAGAGAGTAGAAGAACTACCAAAAACGACCCGCGTTAGGGTCGCCCTACGACGGCAGTTACCGAACAATGAAACTAAAGATTTCGATAGGAAGCATCCATATAGTATTATACATGAACATTTGGGCATGAAAAAGTATCAGCGCGCTGGGTGCCTAGAATGCTTACTGACGAGCATAAACAAACAGACTGCGGATTTCTCAAATCAATTTGGAATTTTTACAACAAGATCTTGACCGATTTTTGGCTCGCTTCGTAACTATGGATGAAACATGGCTCCACCATTATGATCCTGAAACGAAACAACAGTCCATGACTTGGAAGAGGGCGTTATCTCCAACACCTAAGAAGTTTAAGGCAATTCCATCCGCCGGTAAGATTATAGAGGTATGAGGAATAGGGTGTAAAATTCACTCATACACTATGATGGTAAAGGAGGATCCTCCGACCAAACGGGTATTGTGTCTGGTCCGGGCAACTGCCCGACAGTTGATGTCGGGATATTTTATCTATTAGAGTGTCGTGGTAAACTCTGATTGCGCGATGTAGAATTTTTAAGAATAGTTCGCCTGTGGCATTGTAGACGGCGATTTTGTTGCGAAGCATTTTTATTTGTAGTGCCGCTACATCACTCCCCCCCGGAGACCGGAGGTCGATAGTAGGCTGAGTCAGTGCATATTGTGATGCTTGCCAGGGCCAGTGGTGGTTCCAGTGGGTCGGAACCGGGTGTCGCATAGTTCGCGGTGAGTCGAAACTGTCTGCGGTGGTGCGAACCCCAGTGAGTCGGGGCCGGCGCTGCTCCGGTTCGTAGAAGTACAGCGCCGCGATGTGGCTGACTGCTGTTGTCGACCGGGAGAATGAGCTCTCGACCGGCCGAAGAGCAGTAGTGCCGTGGTTGCTTGTTGCGGATAAGGCTATGGGTGATGACCAGGCATGCGGTTCGCTGCATGCAGGTGGTCAAGATACCCGTTGAAGCCGTGGGTGCTGGCTGGTTGTGTGACTCGCCGCTCGGAAGCTTGAGGAAGAGGTCTTGATGTGATGAAGATTACGTCACGCTGAAGTGTTGCACGAAGGCTGCGCTGCCGTGCTTTCACGGGGTCACCAGTATAGAGGTATGAGGAACAGGGTGTAAAGTTCACTCATATCTATGCTGGTAAAGGAGGATCCTCCGACCAGACGGGTATTGTGTCTGGTGGGCAACTGCCCGGACCAGACACAATACCCGTCTGGTCGGAGGATCCTCCTTTTCAATAGAGGATGAGCGAACTTTACACCCTGTTCCTCATACCCCTAAATTGGTGACCCCGACGTGATATGAACACGCAACCTTCTGATATGGGCTCTCTTTTCTGGGACAGCCAGGGGGTGATAATGATTGAATACCTCAATCATGGAGCCACTATTACGCGGCCCTTATACGTAGAACAAATAAAAAGAAAATCGCCGCGGCAAACTTGCTAAAGTTGTGTTATTTCACCAAGATAACGCCCCGCGCCCAAGTCCCGAGTTGCGATGACTGCTATCCAAGATACTGGATTTGAATTGATGGAACATCCTCCATGCTCACCTGACCTTGCGCCTAATGATTTCTACCCGTTCCCGCGGTTAAAATAACAACTGAGAGGTTACAAATATGGCAATCATGAGGAAGTGATTGCCGCCGTACATGATTTTTTAAGCGATCAAGATGAAGATTTTTTCAAGAAGGGAATCTTAGGATGAGAAAAACGATATATCAAGTGTAAATAATATATAACTGCTTCATACTCGTTATCACTTTTTATTGAACACCCCCAGTAACTATGTTTAAAAGTTCTTAACCTTTTAAATCTCACCACTATTTCCAACACTAATGCATTGACTTGTGATTGAACAGTCATCGACGAAAATTGAGGTTATACCTAAAATAAACCTCAAATATCAAATGAAAGTTTTGGATTTAAGTACGTATTGAAATAATCAAATCTAGGAACAAAATTAATAATTGGCACAAAAATAGGTATTCACAGAAAAGTTTTCTGGTACACTTTCATAAGATTATTATGAGACCGACTATAAGCAATCTGTCTGTCGGTCACAGGACTGTATCTTTAGACCCATTATCATGAAAACCAAGATTAAAAATTAAAAATCTGAATCCAAGAAGTATTAAAATCTATAAACACATCATCCAGCATTATCATCATCATTTCAGCCGAAAGACGTCCATTGCTGGACATAGGCCTCCCCCAAGCTCCAAAAAATGTCCTGCATACACAGTGTAAATTGATGACTATCCTAATCAATACACTTATCAGTATTCATATAATTTGCAGGCAGTATGTAAGTAAAAACAACTTCTATTTTTACAACCTGGTTATAACATGTTTAAGGTTAGCAGTAGATGCAAAAATTATGTAAAACTATAAATTTTACTGCGTGTGTTGTTTAAATTATGTATAGAATCTGTAATCCGCATGGTGTACGAATTAAAGAGTATTCTATTCTTGTCTATGCAGACTATTAAAGATCATGAGGTTACGCACATAAAAAAATACTATACCTATATATTTTCGAACCCAGACAGGCGCTTTACTTTGTGTAAATTATTTCATCACCACTGCTCTCAAAACGGTGAAGGAAAACATCGTGAGGAAACCGGCATGTCCTAGAACCAAAAATTCGAAGACATGTGACATCTACCAAACCGCACTGGGCGGCGTGGTGGATTACGGCCCACTCCCTCTCACCGAGAGGAGGCCTGTGTCCCAGCAGTGGGAATATCATAGGCTGATTATGATGATTATGGGGTGTCTTGCGACTTCCCATTTCGACAGATGATAAATTAAAAAAATACTTACTTGTAAATTAATTCGATTATCAAAAGAAGCAAACGAAGGATTTCACTAATTCTATTATGGCCAAGCCTGTCTTTTAATCGGTAGAATGACGTATTGTGTATCAATATTAGCATGTAATTTGCAATTAATTGATAACAAGTTATCATTGGCGTCAGTTTAAATTGTATTTATAGGACAAATGAATGGGTGCGCCAAAGTCGTGATTTTGTGTCCATTTGGATTGAGGAGCCATCTCTGATAATATTTAATCGTCGATACCTACCTAAGAAAATTTAGCAGTAAATAAACCGATTTTGTAGGCTGAATCCCAAACCATGGCCAAACCTCTGAAAAAGTTACAGGAAGATTAAGGTGGCTTTTAAAATCAAACGTCGGAATTAAGGCATTGAGGCGTCGGAAATGATTTAAACGAAGATAATACTGATGTAAAGGAATTGTTGCTTTGTAGCAAATAAGCATACAGACTAACATGATCAGCCCTATAATGTGAGTCCCACTGCTGGGACACAAGCCTCCTCTCTGTGAGAGGGAGTGGGCCGTAATCCACCACGCGGGCCCAGTGCTGATTGGTAGATGTCAAATGTCTTCGAATTTTTGGTTCTAGCACATGCCGGTTTCCTCACGATGTTTTCCTTCACCGTTTTGAGAGCAGTGGTGATGAAATAATTTACACAAAGTAAAGCGCCTGTCTGGGTTCGAACCTACGACCTACAACTCGTAAGCTGCGGCCGTTACCACGGGTTCCGTTTAGTTACTCATGTGCCACGGGGCCACCTCAGCTACAAATAAAAATGTAGGTATTTACGTAATGACAACCAAGAAGGTACCTACACCAAGTTGTAGATTTCTCTGACTCCTGCGGTAGTTATATAACTGTGATGCAGGAGCCAGGGTCCTCCTGTAATACAGGGACACAGTGTTTTGTTGTTTTATGACAACACTAGCTTTTGCCAGCGGCTTCGCCCGCGCGGAACTTTCACCCCCTATTTAACTTCCTTAAGGGTTGAATTTCGAAAAATCCTTCCATAATCCTTGTCTACGTTATAAAGGGAACCTCTGTGCAAAATTTCAGCTTTCTAGGTCCAAAGGTTTGGGCTGGACGTTGATGAGTCAGTAAGGACTTTTCTTTTTATACAGGGTAAGTTTTTATCCAGTGCGCAAACTGTTACCAGGAATTCAGCATATCATTCTAGACCCCCTACCACAGAAATTTTTCGCCGGTTATTAAAACAACTGCTTCATACAACAGCTGTTTCATAGAAAAGTACAATACCTACGCGGTCAAAATGTATGGAACAGCTGATTTTTTTTTCTATAACCGGCGAAAAATTTCTGCGCTACCCCTAGCGCAGAAATTTTTCGCCGGTTATAGACCCCCGTCTAGTATGATATGCTGAATTCATGGTTACAATTTGCGCACTGGATAAAAACTTTTCCTGTATTACAGACAAAAAGAGAAAATACATTATACCTATACTATCTTGAGAAAATAAAAAAAAGTATGAACCCAGACTAAAAACAAAAGGCTACAGGCTGACATCATCATCATCATCATCATCATCATCACCATTTCAGCCGAAAGCCGTCCACTACTGGACATAGGCCTCTCCCAAGCTCCTCCACTTCGACAGGTCTTGTGCTTCCCACGTCCAGTGGATACTCGCGGCCTTCACAAGGTCATAGGTCCACCTTGTGGGAGGCCTTCCCACTCTACGTCTTCCGGTACGCAGTCGCCACTCCAGAACCTTTCGGCCCCATCGGCCATCTGTTCTGCGAGCAATGTGCCCTGCCCACTGCCACTTAAGTTTGTCAATTCTTCGGCAGGGTGACAACCCACTAGAAATTAATAAGTGATCACGGCACCACTGACTTTGATCACCAGTAATACCTATATATTGCAAAGTCAAAGACAATGTCATTCTCCTTATAACCTGGGAGTCACCATCGTCGCCTGCGCATCATTTCTTACTATCTGCCGCAGGTATGATTGTGGTTGAGCGGAGCGACATCTATAAATTTATAATAACACTAATACAACCACGTATTGATTGAATTACAGATGGTCACTATGTAGACTCAAAGATGGGGCTTTATTTACAAATTATTGAAATAGCTGCAAAATTTTGAAGTAATGTAATTAGGTAATAATCAGTATTATTCATGACTTAGAATATGTTTAGAAGTATAAAGTACTGTATTTTTACTAAAAAAAAGTGCTCTGAGTTTTGAATGACAGCGCCATCTGTTGTTTAGCTTGAAAACACATCGATGTTTTATAACTGGCGACAGATTAAAGAGATGGCGTTGTTAAGTCCTTTATCGATTTTAGTTTATTTTTCATTTTGCTAATCCACAGTAAGAGTTGTTACTAAGGCACTTTTTAATAGATTGTAATAGTTCAATTTGTGTTTTGTAAAGTTGGGTAAAGCCCAGTAGTGATACAACACAAATTGAAGTAAGTAATAACTTTAGTCAGTAAAAGTCTGACACGCCCTCCTGCTCCAGCCAGAACGGAAAATGCTAATTGATGATTTCTCAGCCTCAAAAAAAAAAAAAAAACCAATCGAGGATTGACCGTGATCGTGGACAGGAGTTTCTATAATAACGAAAGTCCACAAAAAGCACCTTGTATTTTTTAAAATTAGTTCCTTGTTCTTAACTTCTTTATCTAAGGGGTTTAGTTTCCACACTTACTTATTCCTATAATTGAACCATTGTATCCATGGCTACCGTCAGTTTTTATTCCAACCAGCCCACCACACTCCAGAAGGTGATCAGATCTCCTGGTATTTTGAGACCATCTGAATAAGATCTGGGTGCCCCGAGGGTTTCTTTCTTAATCTAGGTGACGCCTGTGAATTCAAAGACTACATGGGAAACGACATCAGCTTTTATGCAGTCCCTGCACAGCGCTGTCCGTTATAACTACGCCTATTGTGTGGAATAGTGCGACACGAGAGGACACGAATCTAGTGGAACAATTTATCAGAATTGCATCGCACTATCACGTCGCTAAATAAGAGGTAAGTTTCGGTGAAAGGTCGTTATTTTTAAAAGTATAAGAATCTGTCCTTTACGCTTCTCTTTATTTAGGTAAATGTCACTTGTAACATCGTTTTTTAGAAAGTCTTAGCTTTGTTCACAGCTTCAGGCCAACTCATTTCCATTGAAATACCTACCACGAGGTAAACTACGAGTACATAGAGAAAGGTTATTACAAATCGTTTTATAACAACCACGTCAGTTTGAGGATATTGTTACACCAAGGACAATAAGGAAAATAATAATGCACAAATATAAATTAATTGGAGTATTTATTTTCCCTTATAAGTACCTACTACTACCTATTGACGTCACATATTTTACAATATTTACAATAAGTTACAATGAGTACAATTTACATTACATTCATAAATGCTAAATATCTTTTTTTCTTGTCGTTTTTAAAATTCGACGATATTTTTTTTTGTCCCTGCCTAAGACTTGTTCAGACATAGCGATTGAATATAAAAGCAACAAATTACGAGATGATCCAATAGTTGTGATCTGATCTAGTCTATCTCTTGCTTCCCTCCCCCAGCGACGACCTAAGCCGACGTCCGTATACCACCCATGTCCTGAGTTTATAAGTTTTATGGCCTGGCTTCAGGCCTTAATTTATTAAGGCGACCACAGGATAGCTCGGTTTAGCAGCTGAGAAACTGCCATGTAGATGCCATTATTAGAACAAACACAAAATTATGAAAATAAGGTTAAGTATTTTTATTAAGTATGTACGGGTATTTTCTATTTATTACATTAGCGCATCACAGAGCATGTGTGTACGTCATAGATTCATAATACTCGTTACCAAATTCTAGCAGAAGGCAATAAAGTGGTTCAATCAGTAGGAATACCTATTAGGTATACTTAGAACATGTCTATCAATACGTATTTATAGTAAGCGAGCTTTCCTTTTTTGCGGTATTATTGGGTAATAAAATAATAAATATAGCTAACCTGCCATTTTTATTTAGGTAGATACTAATAATGACGTCGATTAAGGAAATCCTGATAATTGTATTAACAATACAATAGATTATAAACATTACCTACATATTTTCTACAAGTTGTTTATTGTCATCACAATAATGTTGCTTTCAACAAAAACTTGCCTTGTCTGAACAAACCTGTTCTCTCAAATCTTTAACAAAACCTAATCGAGATATCGATAAAATCGGGTCTGAATGTGAGACCTTCCGAGTTCGGAAGTGCCAAACCCCCACTGTCGTATTCCGGGCTGAGTAGAGGGGCCATCATGAGTACTTCCCGTTGCTATTCTGCCTACTGAACGATGATGAGGTGTTGGATTTTCCAGCGCTGAAGCTAGGAGCCACTCCGGTTGGTGACTGGGGAGGCGATTGCGGCATGAGGTTCGTTGCTGGGTGGTAGACCCTTGCTGACATCGTCATACCGCCTGAAATTAGAAAAAATATGGATTTATTAACATTGCCGAAGTAGTAGACAAAGGTGTATAATAGTTACTACATGAAAATTTCGCCAGTTACGTCGAAACAATAAAAAGGGTTATGATTTTGACCGGTATGTATGTATGTTCATCTTTCTTGTAACTTCTAAACTACTTATTTGACAAATTAGGTATCGTGTGACATACGACAGCAAGCTAGCCTACCAACTATGTTGGGGTCAGCTTCCAGTCTAACCAGATGCAACTGAATACCAGTAATTTACATGGAGCGACTGCCTATCTGACCTCCATAACCACTGGGTTATCCGACTGATTGTCAGACTTTTGGACTTGTGACAACCCGTAACGACTGTCAAAGATCCAAGAATGGCAGCCGGTAGGTACTAACGACTTAACGTGCTAACTCTTGCTTCTCTCGATATCAAGATGGTCACCCATCCACGGACCGACCGCGGCAAGCTTAGCTTAGCCTGATCGATAAATCCGTCTGGCTATTATTACTTAGCCTTATTGCCCTTAACTATGTCTTAATACAAAATGGTATTCCCTAAAAACATACGTCATGCAAGGTCATGAGAACAAAGGCCTACTTGGCAATAGGCCACCGATCGTCGTCTGTTTCTGGCCACCGAGTCGTATTACCTGGTTTTTCCAGTCTTATCTACATAGATTATATATTTACGTAAGTATATACGTAAGTCGTAAAAGCATATAAATAGCGTAGTCATCATAATAATTAACTTTAAATAATCCTTGAATTAAAATGCATTTTATGAAACAATTATTTCTTGCGTTCGATTCCCATGTTATTGGGCATGTCTGTCTAGAGTTTCTCAATAGCAGCCCAGTTGATGGCAATAGGCTCATCCCCTATTACATGGGACTGAAATGTAACTGGCGAAATATGGGGATACTATAATAGGCGTCCACCACCTCCACTCGCCACCTTTGCATAAAATGACGCCTTAATTACCCTTTGGAGATATAAGGCGTTATTTTATGTCATGTTTATATTACTACGGAAAATTGGTGCGAAAAACATTTTACACGTCAAAAATAACTTGCGTTTCAAAACTAGATTAGTTCTGTGTTTCTTATCCAAGTACTCTGAGAAGAAACACCGAAACAAACTCAGAGGTCACAAACTCTTTTTTAAATTCCAGACATACTCTTGGTCAGGCCTTATGAGGACCATCCAGATGAATGTATATGTCGATCTTATAAGGAGAGAACCATACAGTTTTGGGTGGACCAAACACCATAATTGTAAAGGATCTTTTTGATTTGATTGTGAATTGCTATCCACTAATCCATTAGGGCCTTATCAGAAAGCTAAAGGTCACCCAAAGGGCAATGCTCGGAGTTTCCCTTCGTGATCGAAACAGGAATGAAGAGATCCGCAGGAGAACCAAGACTAGAATCAATTCTCTTTTAATGTAAATGTTGACGTTCAAAAGTGCCTTTTAAGTGCCTAATTGAAATAAATGCTTTGACGTTGACTTTGAACCGACATAGCCCGAAGAATTGCCAAACTTAAGTGGCAGTGGACAGTGCACATCGCTCGCAGAACAGATGGCCGATGGGGCCAAAAGGTTCTGGAGTGGCGACCGTGTACCGGAAGACGTAGCGTTGGAAGGCCTCTCATAAGATGGACCGATGACCTAGTGAAAGCCGCAGGAATCCGCTGGATGCGACAAGCGCAGAACTGGTCGAAGTGGAGGAGTTCGGGGGAGGCCTGTGTCCATCAGTGGACGTCTTTCGGCTGACATTATGATGATATGATGATGAATCCATTGCTTCATTTGTTTGAAAAGTTCGTCGGTCCAACCACTTAAATAAAGCAATGAATGCGAAATTGCGTTACACACTAACAGTAGGAATGACGTTCGGTTTGACAGTTCAACAACATTCATGGCGTTGTTTACGTTGTTGAGCACACGAACATTTTTTTTCGAACATAAGTTATTTACACCAATGGATTAGCAATATCCTTCAAATTGATTCAGATTCTGGTTGATAGTGTGTTGCGTTGATAGTGTGTTACATTGACAGTGTGTTGTGCGGGTTCAAATCTAGACTCGGGCCTGCTACTGATAAATTCCTATTGAAAAAACCCAGTCACACTTTACCCGACCTCAAAATCGAACCCCAGACCTCATGCTCTAGACTAGACCAACGAGGTTGCCAAGTCAGTCAGTGAACAAAATTATTGAAGATAATAATAATACAATACTTACTACTAGAATAAGACCTGGCGTAGGTTTGTTTGGTGTTGTAGTCTTTGGTGGGAGGCATCTTGAAATCTGTAACAATAGAAATAGATGTTATTATTACATTGATAAAATTAAAAAAAAATATATATCAAAACGCCTTTCTATGTTACCATTTTATAAATATTAAGTTTATAAATAAACTTTATGAAATAATTGAGGGGTTGTGGCTAAGTAATAATAGCCAGTAAGTGATAATACTTTTTCTTTCTTTTAGTTACAGAAGGCTTAGCATGACTCTTTCTTTTTCTTCTCTACTGTAGAATAGAAATCGCTTGTCTACATTTCTCGGTGAAAAACTGTCAACTGTCTGAAAGTAAACGTCATTTTTGTCTACTCTTCCCACGACAAAACGCTGCTCTACGGTTCTCGTGCTAAGCCAACTGGAGTTGTGAAGTCAGATAGGCAGCCGATCCATGTTAAACACTGGTAGTCAGCTGCTTCTGGTTAGACCGGAAGCCATCCCAACATAGCTGGGAAAAGGCTAGGCAGATGATGATTTAGAACGAATAAAATTGTGTTTTTTTTTTTTAATTTTCATCTTATCGTATGCTGCCGGGTGACGTCATCACGTCAAAGCTGGCTGTCGCTGAAAACCGTCGTACCATTATGTTGAGAGATGGGTGTTTTGCTTGGATGTGATGCATATTTTTCCCCATCTTGTTCTTTTTTGTGGGCACCCATTAACCTCTTAAATTGAAGGTGGAGACAAAAATAAACAAAACACTTTCAATACCTACCAATGCAAAATAGTATTTTGGACCCACAAATTAAACCTATCATCGAAATTAAAAAGTCTTTTTTTCAAACCTACTAATACATAATAGTGATGGGCTGTGGGTTTTGCCGATCTTTGACTAGTTTGAGCGTTGAAATTTTACGTAAGTTGTTTAAAAATATATACGTAATTTGTTTAAAAAATACATAAGTTGCTTAAAAAAAATTGCTGTTCCATACATTTTGACCGTGCAGGTATTGCGATTTTTTAACCAATAAAAAATATACTCTGAATTCATGCTTGTGCGTTGATGTTTCCTGCCATCCTCTCAATCCATCTATCCATCTAAGGTTCTCTCAAAGTAAACTTCACCCGAAGAAGCAAAGATAAAGAACCGATAGAGCAACGTAAATAAATTTGAGCTGTAACGAGCATCGAATCAAGATACTGAAGCATCCATTAATAATAAATGATCGTATTTATCTCTAGCATTCGAAGGGTGTACTGTAGTAGGTAGCTCATCATTTGATTACTTGTTAAGGTCCCTACTCATTCGGTATAGAAATAACAAGGAACACTGAATAAAAATGGAAAATATTGCAATTATCCTTTAAAACACGTAAGTATCGACCCTCTAATTATGAACACGTATTTAAATTATCGAACAAAAAATTTAAAAAAAAATTGGTCAACAAATGATGCACATTTTTTTAGAAAACGTTTTTTTTATGGCCTTTTTTCGCAGTTGTTCGCAGTACTGAAGCTAAGTATCGACCCTCTAATTATGAACACGTATTTAAATTATCGAGCAAAAAATTTAAAAAAAAATTGGTCAACAAATGATGCACATTTTTTTTAGAAAACGTTTTTTTATGGCCTTTTTTCGCAGTTGTTCGCAGTACTGAAGCTAGGATTTGTCGAACCAATGAGTTAGGTTAGTTACCAATACCAAGTAAAGTACTTAATGGTTATTTAGTATTTATAGGGCCCTAAAATAAGAATTATTAGATGTTCAAAAAAAATAGAGGCGCATTCATTATATCAGAGTCTTGAATATTATGTTTTTTAGGAACGCAAAATGGGAATTATTTGAGCTACAATTAAATACTTACTTGAAGATTGGCAATAAAGAATAATAGTAAAATAAAATAACCTTTTAACGTTAAACATAATTAAAATGATAGAATTAACATGCGTCAATAGAATACATCCAGAATTCCCTACAGCACAATAACTGTTACTGTCATGAATTAATAAACAATTACGTAAGTAAATAAACTATTATGACGTGCCTAAAAATACCTAGTGACACACAGTTACATCCTTACATCGTATTCTAATTTTCTATACAAGGTTTCAGGGAGACATCGACGCGCAAAATGTTGCCATGAATGTTCATGGTTACATTTTTTAGTAATGTTTGCAAAAGTCCGAGTCAGATATTTAGGAAATGAAAAAGTTTTCCGGAAAATGTACAAAATAGGGAAAAACCGACCGTCCATTTTCGTCAGTAGCATCAGCTAGTCTAAACTGTATTATCATTTCTGCTGAAAGACATCTGCTATCTGGACATAGGCCTCTCCCAAAAGGGGGGTTTTGCCATAATCGCCACGCTGGGCAGGCGGGTTGGCGATCGCAGTATGGTGGTAAAATGAATAGAGAACGCTGCTGCCCATTCTCTAGTAAGTCCCTTAGTCGCCTTCTACGACATCCACGAAAAGAAATGGGATGGTGCTATTCTTTTACGTTCGGCACGACACGGAACCACATAATAAAAAGAAACGATTTGATTTTAATTCTTTCACATAAACTATACATAAAAAGCTACATTATTAGCAAGTATCATGTTCATGAGCTATAATTGTTTAATACGAGTACCTACATAATAATGTGGTGTCTAACGACTTCCACGCGAAGTCGCGAGCAGAAGCTAATATTAAAATGAAAATATTACCTATCCCTATCACTTTGATAGCTTAAACGATGTAGGTACGTATTTTTTTTAAATCCTTCGTTTAGGTATCTGGTTCGACTTCACAAGATAAGTGTAAGGTTATAAATATAAATGATCACTGCTAAACATTGGGATTCCACAAAAATAAAACAGTATCAAGAATGATTTCGGGGGAATTCCCACCTAAGCGTATCGATCGTTAAATAATTACAAGAAAATTTTAACAATAAGCTTGCCCGGATATCGATAAATATATAATATAATATAATTATAGATTTGTTTAGAGATATTACGAGTATATGGAGTGTTCTGCAGAAATTATCATAACAACTAAACTGATGGACTAATTGCTTGGAATAGCCTACTTACGTAAGTAAGTGCCAATTTCGCTGTCATCAGTATCGTGGAATATTGACCTCACATAAGCAGCCTATAATCTTCCCACTGCTGGGACACATGCCTCCTCTCTGTGAGACGGAGTGTGCCGCAATCTTCCACGCACGCGGGCTCTTGGTAGATGTCAACATGACTTCGAATGTTTCGTTATAGGACATGCCGGTTTCCTCACCATGTTTTCTTTCCACCGTTTAGAGAGAGTAGTGGTGATGAAATTATTTACACAAAGTAGGTAGGCCCACTACCCGTCATTCAATCAACTCAGCCTATCCCAGTCCACTGCTGGACATAGGCCTCTCTCAGGCTACGCCACAACACTCTATCCTCCACCTTCCGCATCCAGTCTGTCCCAGCCACCTTTTTAAGGTCGTCAGTCTATCTAGCTGGGGGGCGTCCCACACTACGCTTGCCGACACGCGGTCTCCACTCCAGGAATAACGACCGCCAAACATGGAAGGGACTCGATATGTCGTGAATGGTCACCCATCCACGATCCAACCGCGGCTAGCGTAGCTTAACTTTCGATCGATCTGTGCAGTTATCATTTGGCTATCACCGATCATAAAAACGCAAACGTTAATTGATTGCACTAACACTTTTATGCTCAACAAAATTTAATAACAAGTAAATCCTCTACATAGAATGATGTGTAAGCACCTTAATAGAACATTTATTAACCAATTTTTCCCTTGAACGGTTCAGTCTTAATGCTACGATATAACGATAATGCAGGCGATACGGTATTGATGACAACTACCCGACTTGGAAAAGTCCTATCTGATCATACGGCATGCGAAAATAAAGCTTAAATGCTTTACAGAAGGTGAATAATGCGCTGCGTCCAGTATTAATAAAGTTGAGTTCGATACTTTCACACAGTGTTATCATATTTTCGTTTCTCGGGACATTTTATGTACGACCGTAAGCAAACGCAATCGAGTTTTCACTTTATGTAGAGGGAGGTAAAGTTCAATTTTGTGTAGTGTCAATGTTGAGTTACATCGTTTAACGTGTTAACAGATCTATCTTCAAGCGTTGTCTGAAAAGATTTATTTCATAGGAAAAGAAAAAGACGTACGTTGGGAGAAGGGGGGAGGATATTTGTAAAATTGATTATCTTTGACGTTCTTTTGATGGCATCCCTTTGAATATGAAACATCCGATTGGTTTTAATTTAATTCTTCAGGAGGCTTTGATTTTTGGAGCTTTTTGACGATTATCTGTTTCGGTACACAAAGGTATTATACAGGGTGGATTTTTGGGTTACGTAGCTCTATTGTATAGGGAAACTACATGCTAAACGATATTATTAAAGAACGGCACCCTAATTGTGTAACTCACGATTAATGATAATCTTTTTCGTTTTGAAACAGATTGTTCTTTGCTTCATATGTTCGAAAAATGTGTCTGCTTAGCAACGTAAATAACGCAATGAATATTGTCGAACTGTCAAATTGAAACCGATTATAATTAATCGTGAGTTACGCAATTAAGATGCAGGTAACACACAAGCTTCTTAGGGGCCATCCATAAATTACGTCACACGTTAAGGGGGTGGGAGGGGATCAACGAAATGTGACATTGTGTGACAAGGGACAGGCGGGCCCAAAAGTTTTGTGACGTCACATGTTAAAATCGAAAATACTTAAACTCGAAATTTATATGTTACCCAAAAACTTAAAATATTACTTATTTGATCTATTTTATAAGGCTTCTTCTAAAATATTTGACTTTAAGATAATTTTACTAAAGATTTTTTTTTTAGTTTATTTGTTTGGGCTGGACGTTGATGAGTCAGTCAGTCAGTCAGGACTTTTCTTTTTATTTATATGGATGACTAGCTTTTGCCAGCGGCTTCGCCTGCGCGGAACTTTCATCCCCTATTTAACCCCCTTAGGGGTTGAATTTCGAAAAATCCTTACTTATTCCTTGTCTACATTATAAAGGGAACCTCTGAGCTAAATTTCAGCTTTCTAGGTCCAAGGGTTGGGCTGGGCGTTGATGAGTCAGTCAGTCAGTCAGGACTTTTCCTTTTATTTATTTAAATTCAGATCATGATTAATACTGTGTTAAGCAATTAGGTCGCAGTTATCAATTTCAACATCGTCTGCCTAACTCTTTCCCAACTAAATTAGGGTCGGTATCCAGTCTAACCGAAAGCAGCTGCATGCCACTATTCTACATGGAGCGACTGCCTATCTGACCTCCATAACCCAGTTACTGGGCAGGTAATACGATTTTCATAAGTAAGACTGGTTATCAAACTTCCGGGCTCCTGGTTCTGACGATTTGTAACGACTGTCAATGGTCCACAAATGACAGCCAGGCCCTAGGCTTGACGTGTTTTCCTCCACGTAGGGGCTCTTCATCATCATCATCATTTCAGCCAAAAGACGTCCACTGCTGGACAGAGGCTTCCCCCAGGCTCCTCTACTTCGACCGGTCTTATGCATCTCACATCCAGCGGATACCCGCGGCCTTCACACGGTCATTGGTCCACCTTGTGGGAGGCCTTCCCCACTCTACGTCTTCCGGTACGCGGAGGGGCTCTTAGTATGAAAACATTATCACCCATCCACGGATCAACCGCGGCAAGTGTATAGATTGCATAAGCCCCTCACATGATATTACCGCAGCGCCATTTTACAGTTTTCCTTATTTTTCGTGATCGTTTGTGCTCTTTATGCAGGCACTCGTCTTTGTTCTATTTCTTAATAAGGAAATGAATATATTTCAATTAAATGCTTTAAAATAAAATTTAGATCATTGATTAGTTTTGCATGAATAAACTCACAAACCCGTTTTCTTTTAGTCACTACAATTATTCTTTGCTATGTTTAGTATTTTATAGGTACTTTGGTAAAAAACCGACATTTGCTTTTTTGTTATTGAAGGCCCCCGCAGACAGGCGCGACTTGACGGTGGAACGCGATTCTGGTAGAACAATTTCCATGAAGTTTTTAAAATAATTATTCTACTAGTCTCATCGCTCTATTGCATTGTGGCTGTCTGCGGGGGCCTTCAATACCGTAAACAGAAATAATATCGGAACTGGACCACAGCAACAACAGCATCAGCGCTGCTTGGCCGACGCATATGAGTAGGTACTTCCCCGAACGAGCTTCCTCACAAAGATCTCTACTAAGTTACTAATCCGATCACCTCAAAACAATCTACGTAGCTTTTACCCAACTATTTTGGGGTCGGCTTCCAGTCTAACCGGATTCAGCTGAATAGCAGTATTATACATGGATCGACTACCTATGTGATCTCCACAACCCAGTAATAAGGTAACACGTTACACGATACCCCTTTCCTGGTTGTCGGACTAATCTAATCACCACAAATTAATATGAGCTATTTATACTCGTCATATAGTGAGAAATAGCCTTTAATTCACAACATTTTTAATAGAGATCTCTTCTCTAAAACACGCGCTCGACATACAAACGATATACAGCGACACACGGGTGGGTACGGAGGGTAGTTGTATATTTGTGTAAGATAGCAACTGTATCGGAACGGCGCTTTCACACCGAGCACAGTGTGTGGAAAGTTCGCCATAGTTTGAGCAACGCGCGGCGGTTGGTGTAGTGTGGACAGGCCTTTAGGTTTTTTTTTTTTAACAACATTCGTATTTACGTTTATACTAACAGGTCTTATATATAGCTGATTTTTAAAAATAAAACCCAACCCGGTAAAACACAGCCCAACTCAATTGCATACAGCCCAGTAGGAATAAAACCCAGTAAAATAAAACCTAGTAAAATATCGCTCAGTTAAAATAAAGCCCATTATAATACACCCCAGTAGGAATAAAGCCCATTAAAATAAAGTCAATTAGAAATAAAACCCATTACAAGAGCCCCGTGAAAATAAAACGCATTAAAATACAACCCAGTGCGAATGAAACTCCATAAAATAAAGCCCAGTAGAAATACAATACAATAAAATACAACCCAGTAGAAATAAAGCATAGTTAAACAAAGCCATAGAATTTTGAAATATCAGATACCATTTTTTTACGCATACGGATTTCAAGAAGCTACGTTTTGCAAAAATGACTTGAGTCATTCGCATTTAATCCTAAAGCGTCCTTGGACACGTCACCTAGTATCAGTAGTTTTGGTAAATTGATAATGTTATTCACAAAGACATGTTTGTCAAAATATGTAGTATGATAGAGCGAAAACCAGAAGCTAGTCAAGCCGATAAGAGGCGAATATTGATAATATTATATTGATATAATTCATATCATACTATCAGTGCTACAGTGGCGAACATATGAGATAATCGGAGACTATAGTAATAGTTCTATTTTTAGTGCTATTACCAATAATATTGTACTAAATTGGACGATATAAAATAAATTTGAACTGGGGCAAATCATTGTCCCAATTTCTTTTATTTGTCAATAATTACAAATTAATTATAGAGATAGCGTCTTCTTTTATTACATTACAACTACGTTTTCTGACATTTTAGTTTTAAGTTGGAAACAACGTGAAACAAGGAAAAAGATTATTACAGGTGACGGACATAAGAATATTAAATTATTTAGTTATAATAATTTTCCAGTAGTAGATTGCGTAAGTACCTTTATTTTACGATCTAGTCAATTACTTACAATTTTTTCGCCACACGCAATACAATTTCATTCTGCTGGCGTTGTGACAAATTTATAGTTGCCGTCGGCGGCGCGCGGCACGTGTAAACAAGATTTTAAAATAAATAAGCCTACTGTGATATCACATCTTATGGATATCGGTAATCAAGAGGTTACCCAATGCGTTATCAAAAGAAAAGTCTCTGTCTATGTGTCATCCATTAAATTCCTGGAACACAAAAAACCGGAGCAAAATATAAAAGTATGTTGGAAATTGATATTACCCGGACGATACTTGTCCATACTTTTGTGTCTGAGTTGTGTTTGAAGAGGCATCGTCTCCTTGGTGTATCACGATGTCGCCGGTTGTTTACTAGGACTCACACTGTGGCAGATTTGGCTCGTGGCTCACTCGATATACGGCAGACATGTCCAGCCCAGTCCCACATAGGCTTGGCTGCTTTTTGGGTGACGTGATGTAGTTTGCTACGGTATCACGCCAAAACGGCTGAACGGATTTGAATTTTTGGCAATGGCCCATGCAAGGACATAGGCTACTTTTCATCCTGGATTGCACGAAGTCGAAGGCAACAGCTAGTTTTGATTTAAAACACTAAATTAAAGTCTTATCCCCTTATTCCCAACGTACACCACATTGTTCGTCCTAGATGCAGTAGTGTACGTATTTATTTATTCACCCACCTACCATCGGTGACAGCCATTTTGTTTATGAACTGACGTTCTGCATGTTTGTATGTTTGTGCATCGCTACTGAGATGTTTGATTGTGCCAATGTATGATATATGTAGTTTGTAATGGAGATGTTTCTCGAGGTGCGGAACGGTAGTTGTAGATGAATTTAATTTTGTTGAACGATCTCTTTTGTGGCATTTATTCCTAAATGCGTTTGCACGGAAAAGATAGTTATTTTTTTTAAATACAGAGCTTGAATTTATTTTCAACGTTTCACATTAAACACGTCTTGAATTGGTTTTGATCTTTTTTCGTGTAATTTTTTGTAAGAACTACTCTACACTTTCTGAAATGAACATGATTTTATCCAAACTAATATTGGCTTCATTGATTGCATTCAATTCCATGAGTTTAACACTAATTTAACATCACGCATTGTTTCCCTAAAGGGTTGGGCAGTACTTATAGTACACCCCCATTTCGCCAGTTATGTTTAAGACATCGGTAATAGGGACGACCTGGGAATCAAACTCAGTAGGCTTAGCACGAGAACTGTAGAGAAGCGTTTTGTCAACGGAAGAGTAGACAAAAATGACGTTCCCGTGTAGACAGTTGACAGTTTTGAGCCGAGAAATGTAGACAAGCGATTTCTATTCTACGGTAGAGTAGAAATAGAAAACGTCATGCTAAGCATGCTGGTTCTCATGCTATGCAGCAGTGGTTATGCCCACTAGATCAACGAGCCAGTCCACTGACTTATTAGTTACTAGTTTTTGCCAGCGGCTTCACCCGCACGGAACTTTTATCCCCTATTTAACTCCCTTAGGGGTGAGGGAGAGGCAGCATATGCGCCCTCGCGACCCCAGCCGCCGCAGGATACGGAGACGCCCTGGGCGTCGGGAATCCCAGGCCGATTTCCGGCCACCGTAGGCATGGGCTTGCGGACGGCGAGTAATGGGTAGCTCGCTGTCCGGTAAGGACCAAGCCCAAGTCGACGGCGCGTTGTGTTCCACGCGCGCCTCAAAGAGATGTCAGCACAAAAAATGATGGGGCCCGCAAGGGCCGATGCCTGCCAGGGGTGCGGGTTTGTTCGAAAGAGACACCACAGCCCCTGGCTTAAGGGCTACTGAAGGAACACGGGTGGGTTTTAGTCAGTAAAAGCTTTTGCCAGCGGCTTCGCCTGCGCGGAACTTTCATCCCCTATTTAACCCCCTTAGGGGTTGAATTTCGAAAAATTCTTCCTTATACCTTGTCTACATTATAAAGGGAACCTCTGTGCAAAATTTCAGCTTTCTAGATCCAAAGGTTTGGGCTGGGCGTTGATGAGTCAGTCAGTCAGGACTTTTCTTTTTATTTATTTATAGAGATAATTTTTTGCGTAATTTTAATAATCTAAGTATTGTTGTAAAAATTGCAATTTTATCATCGATAATATGTACCTATGACATTGAGTTATTTTCCATTTAGTTGTTGTTGTAATTTATTATTTCAATTTGACGAAAATGATTACGCCGTAGAATACTGGAGTTAGTACTTTGGTGATGATCTCCAGAAAGGTCGAGTCCATTATTATTCGCAACTGGCGTGCGTGTATGAACGTAAATGACGCAGAAGGAGTGTCTAAGGATCGTAGCAGGTGTTCTGTAGTTTCTACTTACCAGCATGGGAAGAAAGCGTTAGTTTATCGACGGTGGAAATTTCATGTCGTATGGGATCTAAACGTCCCTTACGACATTTGAAATTTCCACCGCCGGTCGTTATGTATGTAGGTATTAGGAGAAATTGATGTCTTTGGTGGTTCTGTAGCCTCAGTTAGAACTAAACTTAGTCTTATTTATATGATTACTTTCTTTTATATCTTTTTACATTTAACTTATCTTACAAAACTTTTTCATTTTCTATGGATATGTTCACATATTTTTTTAGTTTTGCGTATGTTTAATTTTTATTTGTAAGTGTTTTATATAAAATATGCATGCTAGATTCACATCTAGTAGATGTCAATCAAAAGTATTTATGGTAACACTTTTTTGTAATTGTAATTGTGATTGTACATCAGTTTTGTGAATTACAATTTTTTTTTAAAATATGCTATGCTAAAAAATCGGCTGGCCAGTCAGGTATGTAGAGGGCTGCCTACGTGTGCCAGGTGTAGGTTAAATGTATCGATACTCGTTGAGGCTAATAATAAGAGCGTTATTCTAACCCCAAAAAAAGTCGTATTTTGTTTAGTTTCAAAGCGCGCGGTCACGGCTGTCACTCATATATCTTTGACTGTCATAAAGGGTCTTCAGAAGCCCGAACAAGTTACAACCAGTCTTACCAATGGATATAGTATTTCTCACTAACTGGATTGTGGAGGTCAGATAGGCAATGGTTCCGTGTAAAATACTGGTATTCAGCTGCATCTGGTTAGACTGGAAACTGACCCCATCATAGTTGGGAAAAGGCTCAGATGATGATAAGTAATCTATACATACATATAAATAAAATTGGAGTGTCTGTTTGTAATATTTAAATAACCGCTTATTACTAAATGCATATTTAGTAATAAGCGGTTAATATACATTACACGGTACATAAACCAAAATTTCATTTTTTTGAATTTTTGTCTGTCTGTTTGTTCCGGCTAATTTCTGAAACGGCTGGACTGATTTTGACGGGACTTACACTGGCAGATAGCTGATGTAAAAAGGAGTAACTTAGGCTACTTTTATTTAAGAAATTTGTTAAATTGATGACGAAATCGCGGGCATAGCTAGTAACTACATGAAAATTACTGTTAATGGTTTCGAGATCTCGACCAAGAGTTCATAGCTTAGGTAACTCATCACCATTTCGCCACATCATCTAGCATAGCACATTGGATACATTTTTGGATAAGTTTTTTAAGTGACATCTGTAGGTATTATTAATCTTTATTTCAATAAATACATATAAATTACATTTTTAAATATTATTATAAAAATATAAAAACATTTAAAAATATAAAAAATAGTAGCCCACCGGTATCGGGAACAAGGTCCAAGCTACCGGCGGTCAGGGCTCCAGAGAGAGGAACCTCCTAACGATGCGAGCCGTGTCCAGGAGTACCGCTTTCTGGATCAAGCCCTTGACCCAGCTGCCCAACGAGAGCCTCCTCAGATGTTGGTCGAGGCTCTTGGCTATCAAGCCATTGGCTGAAACGACTATCGGTACAATGATCGCTGAGTCCACATCCCACATGTCGACAACCTCGTGAGCCAAGTCAAGATACTTGATTTGTTTATCTTTCTCGGCTTTCACGAGGTTCCCGTCATGCGGGACCGTTATATCAACGATCATTGTACGCCGCTCTAGTCGATCCACCACCACTATATCAGGCTTATTGGCAACAATAGTCCTGTCAGTGATGATGGATCGATCCCAGTACAGTGTGACATGTCCATTTTCGAGAACTGGGTCGGGCACATACCTATAGTACGGCACTTCCGATTCCACAAGGCTGTATTTCAGAGCAAGTTGCTGGTGAATAATCCTGGCTACAAGGTTGTGCCTATGCAAATATTCTTCGTTAGCTAGACGAGAACACCCGGAGATAATGTGTCTGATGGATTCTCCCGGACGGTGGCATGCCCGACAGATGTCAACCGTACCGTCTTTCACAATAAATCTCCGGTAATTGTTCGTCATCATAACTTCGTCCATAATTGCACAGACAAAACCTTCGGTTTCCCCAAAGAGGTCACCGAAACGCAGCCAGGCTACGGACGCTAGTTGATCTACATCGGGCCCATGTAGGGCCCGGAAAAAGCGTAAAAGTATTATTAATATTATTATGCCTTTTATTTATTTATGTTGACATCAAACTATTTTATGGCGATTACATTTTAAGTAAGTAAGTACTTTAATTTTAGTGAGTTGACATCAAATAATATTTTTGTATGTGACTTATGTTTTTAATTAGTGTTATATGAGAGTTTTCATTTATTTATTATGTAGTAGTACTTCAAACACAATGTAAATTGTTAATGAATAAATTGAATTGAATTGAATTAAACAGCCTATAACGTTCCCACTGCTGGGACACAGGCCTTCTCTCTGTAAGAGGGAGTGGGCCGTAATCCACCACACGGGTCCAGTGAGGGTTGGTAGATGTCACATGTTTTCGAATTTTTGGTTCTATGACATGCCGGTTTCCTCACGATGTTTTCCTTCACCGTTTTGATAGCAGTGGTGATGAAATAATGTACACAAATTAAAGCGCCTGTCTAGGTTCGAACTTACGACCTACTGGCCTTGCAGCCACCACCACTGGGCCACCACTGCTCTCATCGTAATTATAATGATGTAATCTTCTGATAATAATATGCCATTTACCTTAACTTCCGTCTTAGTGGCATAACTTTAAGAATCATGGTGAAACCATGTTACCACGTTTTTTCTTTAAATCGTTTTTTCCTCATTAATGTCAATGACCCCAATCGTATTTAACCCGGTGACGATGATGTTGGTCTGTGAGACCCGCACCTTAATAGCGTTTTTTTTTTGTGGATGGGTAGTCATCAAATAACTTCTCCCGCTCTGGATGGAGCAGGAGAGCGTGTAAGACTTTTACTGACTAAAACCCACCCGTGTTCCCTCAGTTGCCTGTGTGCACTAGGCCACAATATCTCTTTCGAAAAACCCGCACCCTAGCAGGCATTGGCCCGTGCGTGTCCCACCGGTTGATGCTGACATCTCTTTGAGGCGCGCGTGGAACACAACGCGCCGTTGTCCCGGGCTTGGTCCTTACCGGATAGCGAGCTACCCATTACTCGCCGTTCGCACCTTAATTGCGTAACATACTATCAATCAGAATCTGCATCATTTTGAAAGATATTGCTAATCCATTGCTTTACATGTTCGAAAATTTACCTGCTCAACAATATTATGAAACCCATTCTAACTGATAGTGTTTTGCGCAATTACCCCGCAGCGCCGACAGGAAAAGCAAAGAAATCCGTAGTTAAAAGCATTCAACATCTGCAGGCTTAGCACGAGCACCGATTTGTCGACGGAAGAATAGACATGACTATTCAATAAATGCTGTACAATAGGATAAGATAGCTATGTTTTTCTATTCATTATCTCAGTTATGCGTTCTAAACGAATAATGATTTTGTAGATAATCGTATATACTTTGTAGCCGTCGAGTAGAAAGTTTTGTAGTCAGTGTGATTTTGGCAGTTTGGGAAGAAATATTCTTCATTCTTAAGCCTGCAGCGGGCTTAGCATGACGCTTTGTATTTCTACGAAGAATAGACAGCGCTTTTTCAATACAAAGTGACATTTCGTTCCTCCATTTTTGACATCGTACCGTAGATATCTTTCTACAATTTATCATTTTATCTTTCGTTTCTAACGATCTTTGTCTAGGTTCTTATAAATTTAGACTATTACACAAGAATATTTCTTCCCAAACTATCAAAATCACACTTTCTACTCGACGACCACAAAGTATACGATTATCTACAAAATCATGATTCGTTTAGAACGCATAACTGTGATAATTATTAGAAAAACAAAGCTATCTTCTCCTGTTATACATCATTTAGTTAATAGTCATGTCTATTCTTCCGTCGACAAACCGGTGCTCGTGCTAAGCCTGCTGGTTGATGAGATACCTACATGAGATCACATCTCAGCGACAATCAGTGTCAAGAGCTAGTCAAATATGTGAGTAGGTTAGATTTTTGAGAAATTGAGATTGTATTTTTAAATACAGGAATTACTTCTCCTATTTCAGATTATTTATTTCAAAATGTCCATACGAACCGAGGTCTCACATTTTTATTATTATTTAGAGCCAATTTTAAGCAATTTGCACAATATTATTTACTGGCTGGGCCACCCAGTTTTACCCGCATAAGTCTCGATCCCGTGGGAATATCAGGATAAAAGTATCCTATGTCCTAATCTAGATCATAATCGACTCATGTGTAAGATTTCATACAAATCCGTTCAGCCGTTTTAGCGTAAAAGCGTAACAGATAAACAAAGTGACTTTCGCATTAATAATATTGTTTAAATTGACGAAATTCAGATTAAGATTTAACTAACATTGTGCCATACCTAAATTAAAAGGCTGCACGTATAAGAATGATGCTTCCTTACTGCGTTGATTCACCTACGATTTTAAAGCAGATACCAGCTTAATTATTTCATTAATTTCAACTGTAGGTACTTAAGTAATATTAATGAGAGCCAATGAAAACAACACCGGAGAACAGCTATCCTACCCAATACGTCCCATAAACGACACATGCGCCAAATTATAAAATATCAAATATAATATTTAAACACCACCCCGTTGTTAATCTTGATTAAAAAAATACGAACATCAAACAGAACAAAAAGGGTTGGAGTCGCCACCCACCTTACAAATATTAAATTACTCAATATTTCATACCGATACTAATTTCGCTATCTTAACCCTCGCCGGCCGCGGAACGACAGAAAATATTACGAAAAAAAAAAAAAAATTATACTCGCCAAAAGAAAAAAAACGTCGCAGGCTTAATTGACATTCTTTATGAGCGTCAGTCCTTAGACGCGGATATTTTTTAATTAGATATATTTTATGGGCTTTTTTTTTTCGAAAGGGGTAAGCGCGAATAAAGGGTTAACATTTGTTTGAGCCAATGGGGGAGGGGGTTCAATATTAGCCTTTCGTAATCAGGCGGAGAAAAAATGGTCGATTAGACCCCTCCGACGTTAATTTAGGATCATTGGGCCTACGTGGAAGGTAGCCTACCCTTTTCTTGGGTGTCTTTTTAATGTTTTGCTCTCGATGCTGGAGTTAAAATGTCTTAGATTTGTTTTGTTTTCTTGTATTTTTGTAATTTAATTTTAAATTAAAACTAAAGCCATGATAAGTGATCGTCATAGAAATCATGTCACTTGATTTAAATAGGTTTATTTTATCTCTGTGGATTCTTTTATATATTGTGAATGAGAGAATGTTGTATGCCTTACAGACTGTAGATTTGTAGACGATTTTCTATTCTTTATATTCATTCCTTTAAGTACCTGGCACTTATTGACAGGCTTGCGCTGTTCTCCCATACCTATTATCACTGTAATTTTAAACCATTGTAAAAGCCAACTATTTTGAAAAGAGTAACCGTGGAGTTTCTTGCCGGCTCTTCTCCATAGGAAACAACAATTTGGAACCGTGCACCTAGCTTCTAACGTTTCATAAGTGCCCATGCAGGTAAGATATTTTGATTTTTGAGAAGATAGTTTTATACTTTTATACAGCAACAACGAATTCCTACAAATTCTAGAGATGGTTCAGAAGTTACATGAATCGACAGTGCCATAATGTGTTCTATTTATTACATAACATCACACATTGTTTCCCCCTAAGAGCTGGGCAGAAGTATACCTATGGCACACACACATTTCGCCAGTTAAGTTAAAGTCCCTTGTAATAGGGCGAGCCTATTGCCATCAACTGGCCACAAATCCAGACTACGGGCTGCTACTGACAAATTTCAGATAGAAATACCAAATAACACTGCCCAATCTGGGTGTTATCGGCCATTAGACCAACGACGCTATGTGCTCTATTCCTATCTTGAATAACTACCAAGTCAATTATTAATCAATGATGTTAGAAAATGCATTATGCACCTTCTTTAATAAATGTATGTGCTTTTCTTGTTTTATTTTTAGTTAATTACTAGGTGACCCTACAGACGTTGTCCTGTCTTAACTGTGAATATTGAATTTATTGCGCACCAATTTCTTATTTTTTTGTTCTGTCTTAAGAACCTTCTCCTGACTATAAAAAAAAAAACAACAAAAAAAGAATTAGCAAAATTGGTCCAGCCTTTCACCTGTGATGACCAAGGGAAATAGGGTTTTTTTTTGTATACTATACGTTGGTCTTCTACACTTTTACTTCTCAGAATTACTCAATATTTATATTTCCACATAATTCCAAAATACACATGTTCTTTTTCTCAAATCAGTATAAACGAATTTTCATATATTTCAAAAGCCAAACAGGAGGGTAAATAAATAATTTTAACGTATTTTTTCATCGAAATGAGGTGCGTTTGTCGTGCACTAATTCAATCTGCGACACGAGAAATATCGTTGAGATTAGTTGCCGGTGAAAAAAGTCGCCGGAAGAAAAGTTGGTAGAATCGCTCTTTGGATGAGGGTTCCGTACCGATTTACTTATCTTTTTTTACTTTCAGCAGAACAGCGGCTGCAGTAATACGATGAGAAACTTTTGACTTGAAATACACGCGCCTTTATCATTCGTCAAGAATCATTCTTTTGTCATATTTTGATGTCAAATATTCAATTGTTGGCCAAAACTAAGAAGGGTCGAATGAGCCATATTTTCTTCAAAAAATCAAAATATTTTATTTCATATAAACATGCATGGGCACTTACGAAACGTCAGAAGCTAGGTGCACGGTTCCAAATTGTCGCTTTCTATGGAGAATAGCAGGCAAGAAACTCCACGGTTACTCTTTTCTTCCTAAGTGGACATGTATTTTAAAGCGAGCACTTTGACAAGAACAACTAACACTGCTTTTTCCGTTTTAATTTCTTTGGTTAAGTTAAATAATGACGATAGCAGGATCAGCCGTAGGTACATTTCCTTTTTTTTTTCGTAGAAGGGGACCGGAAAAAGTAGAAGTAACAGAATAGTATCACAGAGAATAGGAAAACAGAAGGACCATTTCAAACATGTGAAGACGGCTTGAAAACTACTGTGGGAGGGACATGGAGGAGAAAAACTCAGAACCGTGAACAATGGAAAAGCCTGGGTGAAGCCTATGCTAAAGGTAATTATCAATCTGGAGATTTGTGATGTCTAAACCTTTAATTTAAATACATTGTTACGAGTATTTTAGTTTTAAGATGTCTAATAAATACTATTTGAAGATTGAAATTTTCCCGTTAATATTTAACGGTTTATATTTCTTCAATGCCACACAAAACGTCCTGACGCACATCTAACGGAACCCCAAAAACTTCGTCGAAGCCGAGAGAACCCGTGAAAAATCTTTATTAAATCCCTCTTGAGCTAAATAAGTTCATTTGGAGAGTGAAAAAAAAAATTTTTTTTTTTCGCCTTTTTTATAAATTAGTAAACATTTTCGGCGATTTGTATGGCTTACTCCGAGGGTAATTAGTGATTGTCTGTCTGTGTGTGGGGGTGGGCCTATTGGCGAATTAAATTATTTTTTCCGCCTAACTAATGAGGGGAGCGAAAGAGAAATAAATGTGGATTTAGACAAATTCATGTTAGTTAAAGTTAAGACACGGTTATAAATCCGTATTTTTTATTTCGTACTCTCCTTAGCCGCCCTGTCTCTTTAATTGGGTTCGGAGATTGGCAGTGTCGCGCCTTGAAGTTTTTTCGGAATAAAATGGTTTTATTTGGTGGTAATCATGTTAAGTCATGGATTGTCTTGTTATTTTATAGCAGAACTAGATTTTGCCTGTAGCCTCGCCCACGTGGTGGTCGGAAAATCTCACAGGAATATAGTTTTGAATATCGATAGCGTTTAGATTGTATATAGAGTTGGCTTGAATGTAGGTTTTCTTAAAGGCTCCTATTCTAGCTGTAAAGACACTGAATCATTGAAAAAATCGGATAGATTTATATGAAAGTAACTTTTGTCAGCGGCTTTGCCCGCGCAGATTTCGAAAAGTATACCCCGGGAAAGTACTACCGGATTAAAAATGTCCTATATATGTTAATCCAGGTAAATCTATCGCTGGCAAAAGGTAGTTTATGACATTAATAGAATAATGCTGTTAATACGCTATGCTTGCCATGGTCGGTTCGTGGGTGGGTGAAGAAGAACATTTTTTTTTTAGGGTGGGAAGTCATCAAATAACTTCTCCCGCTCTGTGTGGAGCAGGAGGGTGTGTCAGGCTTTTACTGACTAAAACACACCCGTGTTCCCTTAGTAGCATGTGTGCCAGGAGCTGCGATATCTTTTTCGAACAACCCGCACCCCTGGCAGGCAGCAGTTCAGTTTGTGCTGACATTTCTTTGAGGCGCGCGTGGAACACAACGCGCCGTCGACCCGGGCTTGGTCCTTACTGGACAGCGAGCTACCCATAACTCGCCGTCCGCAAGCCCGAACAAGAAAGATCATCCTTTACATATCAAGACCCGTCCGTGCTTCGGAGCGCATTTTAAACATTGGTTCGTGGATCTTTGACATTTTGAACAGGTATTCAGAAGCTCAAAAGTCTGACAACAAGTCATACCCAATAGGTATCGTCTTACCCAGTAACGGGATTACGGAGACCAGATAGACAGTCGCTCCATGGAAAATTCTGCTATTGAGTTGCATCCGGTTAGACTGGAAATCGACCACAACACAGTTGGATAAAGGCTACGCAGATTGATTTGAATGTCCATAATAAATAGTCCTGTCTGTTATTTGCATGTAATTTATGGCAACCGGCTTGCCCCCAGTTAGCTACCTACTTAAGTCTCAAAAGATAGGTGGTGGAATTCGGGTGTAGGTACTCTAAATACTTCTGCCTAGGTCTTCGGGGAATACGAGCGTGATGTTATGTCATAACCACAACGATGTTTTATTTGTGTCAATGCTAGTTTTGTGGTTTGTGATAACAGTTTTGTTGCAATGAAAACAATCAATATTGTTTTGACAAATTGTAATAGATAACTAGTGGTCCTCTAGTGGTACAACGTTTTTGATTCACGTACCTACATGACAAAATAAAAACGGTTAATTACTTGTTTTATACAAGTTAAAGTTACGTACTTATCAGGCCTTTTAAGCAGATACACCTGGGTTTCGTTCTTTAAACTTATTATGAAACAAATAAGAGATGCCTACTTATTTTAAACTTACCTACCTCCCACAAAAATACTGTTTTTTTATATTTAGTTATTTAAATTAATTTGATTTAAATATGGTTGTGTGTGACTGTGAAGTAAATTTTTTCTTATTTTCAAAAGTATAGCATAAATTATGTACAGTCCCGGACTTTAATTGATGAGCCACTTTTAAACTTTCCAATTTTGCAGTTTTATACACTCACGAGATTACAGAAACAAGATGAAATCGGAGATAGTCTTATTCATAGAGGTTGAAGGTTGACTAATAAGTTGTCAATGAATGTTACGTCAATACACTGTTGCATACGTTTATCCAATCTATTTGATACTGACCTCCTTTGAATTAGAGCTCATTAAATACTCGTTATTTCTGAAAACCTATCCGAAGACAGTGACAGTTGAAATGTCAACTACAAAACAGAAATAGTAAATAAAATTCGTGATCAATTGTTCCAAGATGGCGGCAGTTAGGTGTTATTTATGTTTATGTGCAACAGTTAGCATGATTGTCATGAACGTTATCTTGGGCGCTACGCGTTTGGATAAAATCGTGGATACGAGTTTTTCCGATGTCGAAATGACCAATCATAATATTTCTCCGTACGCTAACGTTACTATCACTACGCTAAAACAATTGTCGCTAGGTTACGGTTGCTAGCCCTGCAATCGGTTGACTTTAGGTTGTCACTGTGGACTTTATACGAGTATAACCGACTAAACCCGATTTGTATTACACGGCTAAAATAGGAACTGTGGCAAGTGGCTCATCAATTAAAGTCCGTGACTGTACATTAGATAATAGCTTCGTACCGTGGTTTCGCCCGCCTAAGGCTCGATCTCGTGGGAATATCGGGAAAATACATCATAAGTTCTAATCCAGGTCATGGTCTACCCATATGCTAAATTTCATCCGAATCTGTTTAACTGTTTTAGCGTAGAAGCATAACAAACAAAACACAGAAAAAAATCTTTTGTTTTTTATTAAATTACCTATTAGATAAGATGAGGCCACAATTTATCAACTCCTGATTTTTTCTTAAAACACAGGAAGATGCACGAAAATAATTGCAAAAACGATCAAGCATTTTTCTAAGAATGCAATGTCTGTATTTATAAGAATCTGCACGGGTTTCCTTAAATAAATGTATGTACTATGAATCATCGAGGTCACGCGGTTGATGACTTTAGGTAAGTGCCTATTGCTGCTAAGAATGTTTAGGGCCATCCATAAATTACGTTACATGTTAAAGGGGGGAGGGATCAACGAATGTGACATTGTGTGACAAGGGACAGGGGAGTTCAAAAGCTTTGTGACGTCACATATTACAATCAACCTTATATACATTATGTCACTTTATGTTAATTATTTTTAAATTTGGTTAAAAACAAATGGAAAAACTGCTGTTTCAATTTAATTACTTCTAAATATAAAATTGAAAAACATGTGACGTCAGAAAAGGGGGAGGTTGTTTCACAAGTGTGACCACCTGTGACAAGGCACAGGTGTTTTTTGACATCCCCGGGTGTCAAAAAACCTTAATATTTGTGTAACGTAATTTATGAATGGCCCCTTAAATGTAATGTGGTAGTAACGCCTCTATTTCGGTATGTACTTAGAATTACCTGTTTCATATTTTTAAGTTAAAACAGGTAACTGGTTATTTATTTATTTATTCACAAAATCCACAGCTCTTTAACAATTTCACTTAAAATTAATAAAATAATCTTACAGCCAATAACGGATTTACAATTTAATAACTGTACATATAGGTACCTATGCATCAGAAACAAACAGGATGTCAATATACTGTTTTATCGTCAGTTATACAGAAAAATAGCACCCTTATTCTGCCCTGATTGTATCTGCTGTAATCGACACTTTTGAGTTATTATTTTTTTTGCAGAAATCGCATCCTTAGATGTGTAAACCTTTATGTGAAAAATAAAAATATTTGAGTACTGGCTGTATGTTTTTTTTTTTCACAATACTTGCATGAAAATTATAGTTTTAGATTTCCGCGTTTTTCTGGAAACCGGTTTTTTGCAAGTGCTGCATTTACAATTAGTAAGGAGGGCAGAATTGCGTACAAAATAAATTATCCATCAGAAGGCGAATCATTTTGATGAATGTTGCTAATTCATTGCTTCATAAGTTTGAAAAATGTTTGTGCTTTACAACGTAAATAACGCAATGAATGTTTTTGAACCGTAAAAATTAAAATTATTTCTGTTAGTGTGTGTCGTACCTATGATACACCAAATTCTAGTTATCTGTATATAAGAATGTTCTTTCAGCCTCATCGTTGGGTAGTACCCGCTGAATTATTAGTATATTTTGGGATTGAAAGGAAAAATACGTTCGTCAATTTTTATAGTTTCTGTCATAACAATATTGTTTTTTTTTTAAGATAATGGAATTAATTCTAGACGCACCTATTTCGTATCTAAAAAAAAAATTAATTCATGAATCCTTTAAGTTTATCACGCAAGGTAATTAAAAACTTATTACAACAAGTTTTAGGTACACTAATTACAAACAAAACATAATTCCTCATAAACCTCATCTAGTTTAAAAAAATATGATTGACGTGTAAAAGTGTTTGTACAAACCTACTTACAGAAATAAAATCATTAATCATTTATCAATTAGCTAAACATTTAGTATATTTAACCAAGAAATCCATTCAAAACAAATTAGGAATAAAAATACCGATACTGAACAATTAACGAGAGAAAACGAAGGTTAAATAATTATTTACCAATTAACAATAATTGCTTAGACTTTATTAGTTCAAGGATATAACCTAGGCATTCATTTTGAACGATAACGTATCGATCATTTTGGTCAAGTCTTCATCGAACGGAAGTGGCATTTGAGGGTTATAATGACGTAAAATTCGTGGTTTGTTACCTCAATATTATGATGCCTCTGCTACCCTGTTATACTAGGCAAAACTTTCCAATGATCTTACCTTGTTTAAGTTGAATGTTTATTGAAATAAACATAAAACGAAGTAGGTCGTAGATATTTTGGGTACAATTTAATCAATCAATCTGCCTAGCATTTCACAACTATGTCGGGGTCAGCTTCCAGTATAACTGGATTCAGCTGAATACCAGTATTTCACATTTGTTTTTATATAGCGATTTCCTATCTTACCTCCACATCACAGTTACTGGGTAACACGATACTCTTTGGTAAAAGTGGTTGACTTTTGGGTTTCTGAATACCTGTAACCACTGTCAATAATTTGGATACGATTAAGAGCAAATTTCTCCAATTAATCTGAACGCGATCAGCACTTAAACCACGTTTAAGAGCTGTGAGTGTCTTTTTATTCTCTGGAATATTGATATTGACAGCTCCTGAACGTGGTTTAGTTTTAATAGCACATCTATTAGCCTTCAGTTTCATCGGTTCGGTATCAAATTCGGTTCTCACCGCTAAAAACCAATACCATTTTGACTTTGGAATAATAATTGTACAAAAGAGTCTTATATTTAATTTTGCAAAACATGCGTAGAACAATGGGAATCGAAAAGGATACCTACCTAACCTACAAAAAAATATACCGTTAATAATAACCGTAAAGTTCGTTCTAGTACAAATTTGGTACCGTTATTGTGGTGACGTTGATAAGTATGTACCTATTGGTTGACGGTACCACGTGGGTGGACAGTGACCTTAAACTCTGGTGACCCAGTTTTATTTGCGGTGTGACGTTTTGCGTAGTAATAATGTAGGAGAATGATTCGATTTTGATGAACAAAGAATTTATTATTAGTGAACTTATTGTATTCTGGTGTGCGTAATTGGGTAAATTAATCAGGTACCTACCTAGGTACCTAATTGGGTATTTTGTCGAGTTGACTGGAAAACAAGTAGGTACTAAACAGTTTACCAATTGTTAGTCTATTTATAATATATTTAGTACAATTTAGGTACGTATTTACTTTTTTCATGCTGTTCAAAATGGAATCATTACTAGAAATACGTATTTAGGGAATTGGCCCGTTTTGAATTTTATGCAAGAAGTACCTATAATAAGTTAATTAAGAAGATTTAACTAATATTATTACTTTGTTGCATATAATTCAAAACGTGCGTTTCTATTTAATATCTACGTAATGTCGATTTGCCCACAAATAAAATTAACTTCGTTCGAATCGCTTACACAAAGTATTATTAAAATGTGTCAATTCTGGGCACGCCACGATTGCGGCGGTAAGTCCCCTCTTTGAGGAGTGGTTTGAGAGGCGGCATGGCGTCCTCACCTTCCGCCTGACGCAGGTCCTCACCGGACACGGTTGTTTCGGGAGGTTCCTGTTTCGGATAGGGCGGGAGGAAACGCCCGGGTGTTTCCACTGCGAAGATCGCCCTGAGGACACGGTGGAGCACACGGTGGCGGTCTGCCCTGCTTGGGCGGAGCACCGCCGTGTCCTCGTGGAGGCGATCGGCGGCGGCGATCTCTCGCGTCCGGCCCTGGTCCAGGCCATGGTACGGAGCGAGAGGGCATGGGGAGCCGTCACCTCCTTCAGCGAAGCAGTGATGCTCGCGAAGAGGGAGGCGGCGCACGTGAGGGAGAGGCATCATATGCGCCCTCGCGACCCCAGCCGCCGCAGGATACGGAGACGCCCTGGGCGTCGGGAATCCCAGGCCGATTTCCGGCCACCGTAGGCATGGGCTTGCGGACGGCGAGTAATGGGTAGCTCGCTGTCCGGTAAGGACCAAGCCCAAGTCGACGGCGCGTTGTGTTCCACGCGCGCCTCAAAGAGATGTCAGCACAAAAAGTGATGGGCAAGGGTCGATGCCTACCAGGGGTGCGGGTTTGTTCGAAAGAGACACCACAGCCCCTGGCTTAAGGGCTACTGAAGGAACACGGGTGGGTTTTAGTCAGTAAAAGTCTGACACGCCCTCCTGCTCCACCCAGAGCGGGAGAAGTTATTTGATGATTTCCCACCCAAAAAAAAAAAAAAAAAAATGTGTCAATTCAAAAGGGCTGGTAAATTCATACGAATTGACTTAATAATAATAAATAATTTAATTCAGGCAACAAAGACCCATAACATAAATACCCTAAAGACTAAAGTACATAATTATTTATAAAAAAATAAACACTTTTTGACACCTGTCAGTGTTACAATTCTAGTAACTATTAGAGATCAACAAATGAGCAAAAAACGTATTCGTTTGTATGTAACTGACAGATGTCAAGGCCGTATTCTCTCGACAGCCGGTCTTCAAACACAGCTACTACCTATTCATACTTCATACCACACTGCCACCTAATCTTTTAAAAGCCACAGTTACTGTGACTCAACCAATTAACTCAAACACTTTCTACCTGCAGCATGATTCACTATCCACAGCACAAAACAAAGGAATCGGTTCGTTCTTAGAATAAAAAAACGTTACCAAAAAGTCCCGTCGTCCAATTTACAAGTCCCGAAAAAGATTCTCTTTAACCTACTCGAAGAAGAATGTGTGTTGTTTTATTGAAAGTGCAAGGGAACGTTATGAATTGTTGTGAAGAAAATAACTGGCCAGTATACTATTTCCCAACTGCCTGCGTTAGAGAAGCCTTTGCCTTGGCAAAGGCGTTTCTTTATACAGTATTTCGACCGAAACTACTGTACCGATACATGATAAATCGTAGTTTTTATGAAACAACTGATTTTTTTTAATATCCGACGTGCATTTCGACTCTACGACTCAGTATTCAAAATTTCAGTTTTCGCGTCGATGTCCGGGATGCTACCCAGTATTAAAGACTCGACACCACCAACTGATATGCTGTGGACTTGGCACCCATTAAAATACCCAATCGTGAACGCGATTTGTGATCAAAATCAATGATTGCGATCAAAATCGACTGTGTATAGAGTGCTTTGAACCGACTACACAACATTGTGCAAAATCACATTGCTTTACACGTAAGATCTTTAACGTTTCGTCACATATTAATCTAGATACAAATCTCGGCAGTCTTTATCACCGAATTAAAAATACCACTTTATTAAACATTACACCTTCCTTAAACGAAATTAATGTTTGGTCAATTAGTCATACAGCTCCCTTCTTGATTCTTTGTTTTAGTTCCAGGAATAGCTTGAGAGTTTCGGTGAGATCAAAACTAAGGGTTGAGTGTACTGGGAAGAATATTCAAGTACTTATTGATGAGTCTTTGTGTTATAATTTACTTCAGATGTAGGAGGAGGTAAATCTATACTACATATCTATACGAATATTATAAAGAGGAAAGATTTGATTGTTTGTTTGTTTGCATTGAATAGGCTCCGAAACTACTGAACCGATTTGAAAAATTCTTTATCTGTTGGGAAGCTACACTATCCCCGGGTGAAATAGGCTATATTTTATCCCCGTATTCCCACGGGAGCGGGAACTACGAGGGTGAAACCGCGGAGCACTGCTAGTTACAAATAAAATTGAAGTGTCAGTTTTTAATGTCCAAATAACAGATTTTCCGTGAATGCGTAACCAAAACGTAATACTGGTATAAAAAGTATTAATCTAGGTATTAACTATCAAATCAGTTCAGAAAATACATTACAAAAAAACAAGGTACACTACAAAATATACAATGGGCGGCCCTATCGCGATCTCTTCCAGGCAACCTTGGCGTGGACAGCGATTGGTCTGGATATAAAATGGGGATGTTGTTGTTGTATCTTTGTTCTTTCTTAAGAACCACTCGCATGGTTTTATAACTTAACAAAACATCGTCAAACAAGTTTTTGAAATAATATTTTTAAATGTAAGTTTAATAAAAAATATACATTCTCTGAATGAAAACTTCCGAAATAAATTCTCTGAATAATTATTAAAACCGAATCAGAATCCAATGTGCAGTTTAGAAGAATAATGCGGTCACACGGACAGAACGAGAAGCGACATAAATTTACAATAATATGTAAAGATACAGACATTTCCTCATGGCATAATTCTAGTAAGTTTAGACTGCATCAGATACCTAGACGACATGGCTAGCCTATGAACGCTCTTTTCTCCATTTCTAAACAAAACATCACTTGTATCGTCGAGACAGCATTTTTCCGTATTCCCCATCACAGCTACGTGCCTAACTTATCCAGTCGTCCAAGAATGCGAGGTTCTTAGTAGTATTACAATTGGTAATAAAACGAACGTGTTCAGACTTAATTTGTTGACTACGCAAATATTTCTAGTACACACGATGATGTGTTAAGTTAGACATGTCCAGTGTACGCTGGCCTCGAATAAAGATGGTCACTTGTATTAAAAACGATCGAACAAGTAATAGAATCGATGGAAATATGTAGAAAGAAATTACACGAGACACGCTTTAAAAGATCGAAAGGGATCTTTCCGTGCTGTCTGTGATTTTTGACAGTGATCTTTTACAGTAGTTACGGGTCCTCAGAAGCCCAAAACTCTGACAATCTGTACCTATATATATAATCTTACCAAGCCTTTGTGGAAGTCAGATGGACATGTAAAATACAAAATTATCATCGTCTCTCCGACAGACCATCTGTTCCGTGGTCCCTTCCTATAATTGTATACGTTTTCCGTATAGTGAGAGGTCAAAATATACTGGATTTTTTTAGCTTGTTATGTTGCAGTGTATACCTACCACAGACTGCATTGTATTTTAATTGTGGGCAGTGTCCTTTGAAACAATAATATTAGAATTTCTAAGTAAATGTAACTTGACAATCGTTATAGATGGATGTTTATCAAAATCGAGGGCTTGTTTATCGTTCTTCGTATGATGTATTGTTTGTATTTTGTTGGGTGTATGCCAAGAATTGCTTTGTTCGAGAATGTAAAGTTTAGATGCAAGTTGCAGCAAAAATACTTGTATTTGGTTGTGTTGTTCAGATCAATTTTAAAAGAAACTTAAATCTACCGTATCATATAGTATCTACAATCTAATCTATTTATCTTTACCGTAATCCAGTAAATCTGATAAATATTTTTGCATGTGTCAAACATGAAAACATTGACTGGTTAAAATGTGGGACATTCTGCTTGTGTCATTTTGACATACTTTTGTTGATAGTTTTGAAAACTATCGAGATTACTGTTACTGAGCTGTTTTATTAAATCAAAATCTGTGATTAAATTTAAATATAATTTTAAAACACCAGAAACATAGCATAAAAATAAAATCCTGCTGTAGACCTGTAAGTATAAAAAGCTATATAATTATGACATAATACAGTAATAGTGAACGAGGAAAATAAAACAATGTCATATGCTTTGTTTATGATAACAAATTACAACATTGTGTGTTCTTTTGTTAACCTTTGACTTAATTATCAATAATGTGTCAACTGGGATCAACAGGTTTTAAATGACATAATTATTTTATTATTTAAGACTGTTATTTAACCTACAGTTTAATAATTGTATAGTGTGTGTGTTTACATTATATACTTTATCTTTATTTTAATAATAGTTCTTTTGCAAAACAAAAGCGATAGCGAAGCTGTGCTGGACAAAAATGTTTTATTTTTATTTCTTAGCGCGCTACTCGCTACACAAGTAGGTATGTAAGTTCACGACGAGTAAAACGTCCTTTCTTTGGTATTGTTTGTCGAATCGTTGAGCTCTATATGTTCTGTGTTGAGCTGCACGTTAGCCACTCAATCTGGTTCTTTCCTCCAAATAGCATTTAAGAAATAAATCTTGAAGGTCTTCACATCAAATCACTACACAAAGAGACTGTGACCTCTGAGTTTGTTTCGGCCTTTCTTCTCAGAGTAGTCAGATAGAAAACGCCAATCACATAGTTTCTAAAACATGATTGACGTGTAAAAAGTTTTTGACCTACTTAGAGATGAAATCATTTATCAAAATGACCCCACTGTCTCTTATTCGCAATCATGGTACCTACTTAACGGTACATACTGTGCCCAAGATACATACGTCAAAACTGTTTCGAGTAGAAAGAAAAACTCGAAGTCTAACCTAATACAGTAAGATTAAAATAATGTTGGTTCATGGTACAGAACAAAATATAAAGAGAAGTAATTATTAAGTTGTAATTATTACCTCGACTTAGCGATCTTGTTGACGTGCACTGACTCATTTGCCAAGTTCTAGAGTATAGCGTTTAATAATACGAAATTTCTCACTCTCAGACCAATTTTTATTTCAATTGTATTTTGATGTTATTATTAACTTGTTATCTCACAATAGTTTTAACTTGTTCTTGTGCTTGTGCACGATTACTACGTTTATGGGCCATGCGGTGCTAAACTGCTAACCTTTATGAAATTGTTACACATAACCTTAGATATAAGTAAAATATTATCTTAAAATTGTAACGGTGTAAACAATTGTTGGTCGGCCATTTAAGAAAATAAATAAACTTAAATGAGACCTATCTCAGTAACTATCTGAGGGGCTGGTGGCTACTTAGCCTTTGGGGTATTGAGAATCCAACAGACAGCAGAGTCGAAAAACACAGACCGCGAAAAAATCCCGCTGTATTTTTATTACGTCCGTATGAATGTCTACTTATTACGAAATATTGTACCTTTTCTATTGAGATTTTCCACTATTTATTTATTTAGGGATAGGTAATAAACAACTACAACATATATGTAATACATTAAGGTTAACAAAACTTAAGTAGTAATGTTGCAATCCACTGCATTATCCGCAGATAAGACATATTTAAGATCAGTGGGGATGGTGGTATAACAATGAAAATACTATAGCATTAAGTATTTTCAACTCATACGGTCACTGTTTTTCCAATCACTTATTGAACTAGTGTCAATTTTATCTTTTAGATAAGGTGCAATCTAAAAGTCTAATCGAGCCTATGGACTGTCTGTGATTGGTTCAATATTAACACAAAAACAACCTATCATTTATGTATTTTGAAAACTACTGATCAGAGATTAAAGTTCAAGAAACCTTTATGTAACAACTGTGTGCCCGGTGGAATCTATAGGCAAAAATGACTTACAAACTCCAATCCCCTATTTAAACCCTTTAGGGGTTAATGATAAACGATTTTATTTCTGTAAGGAGGTTTGTACAAACACTTTTACACGTCAATCATATTTTTTTTAAACTAGATGAGGTCGGCGTTTCCTATCTGACTACTCTGAGAAGAAAGGCCGAAACAAACTCAGAGGTCACAGTCTCTTTTAAAGTCCAGACATAATCTTGGTCAGATCATGTGAAGACCATGTGGATTGGTGTCTGAAATGGTCTTTTGAGGAAAGAACCACACAGACTGAGTGGACCTGTCCATTCAGTGCACGCATGTATCAGTAATCATACGGCTCAACTCAGAACTTGAGGAGCTCAACGATTTGACGAACAATACCAAAGAAAGGATATTTGGGTAGGCTGCATTAAGTACTCAAACTGCCAGATTAACATTAAAAACGAACTGAGAAAGAGGTGAAACATGAACAAAAAACAAAAATACCACATAGTCCTCACATTCACAATAATTAAAACAAAAGTAATATTATACTTCTCAAAGTAAATATTCATGTCAAAGTGTATATAATAATAATCAAATGTCAAAGTGTATATAATAATAATCAAATGTCAAAGTGTATATAATAATAATCAAATGTCAAAGTGTATATAATAATAATCAAATGTCAAAGAGCAAAACAAAAATAAAGGACAACATTCAGTATACAAAATTGGAGCAGGTAAATCCCCTTTAAAAATCCATCTTTAGTGATCGATTTCGCTATAACACAGGGTGGCATGACATCAACGTATAGCCTATTACCATAAATACAGTGTCTACATGATTCTGAACCACCTGCATTGAAATTTATCGTTGGTTATAAAAAAAATGCTATTTCATACATTTTTGACCGCGTCGGTTGCAATTTTCTATGAAAAAGCTGGTTTTTGACCGCGTGGGTTCTACTTTTCTATATTAAAAATCTGCAATTTTTTTGATAGCCAATGAATTTTTTTTACGCCAGGTCTAGAATTATGTGCTGATTTCATGGTTATAGTTTGCCCGTTGATATATGTAGTAAATGTTTTCTTACTAAGAACATTTATATCTCTTAAATGTCTGTCTTATAGCTTGTCTTGATCGAAACCGTTATCTGTTATTTCGTATCGGTATGAACTCGAAAAACCTCGACCCGTTCACAAACTTAGAGAGGCTGCCTGCATATCGCCATTCGTGGACACAATAACATTACTCCTTGTGGGAAACGAGGATTGATCAAAGGTATATCTACCTATACCTATAGTACACCCACATTTCGCTAATTATGTTAATGTCCTAAAACATCAAACGGACTCACATCTAGACTCCGCGCTGGTATTGAGAAATTCCATATTAAAAATCCCAACAACATTTTGGACCTGGAAATCGTACCAAAGCTCTCATGCTCAGCAAAAACGCTTACAACCATTATACCAACAAACCAGTTTGAATCTAGGTTAGACATAAAACGAGGTATAACTTGCGTCAAAATACCGAAATAAAAACCGGTTTTCTATCACAACTTCATGCCAATTTTGCGACACCAGGATCCAAACCGCAAACGTCATCGGTCACAGCAATGGCGCCCATAAGCTATGTCAAAGTGAAAGTATCAACTTTGTGACGTCGTAAAAGGAATTCGGACAAGTCAGCATTCGCAACACGCAACTGGCTCGTGAATCATGGTCAGAATGTTGATAGTTAGATAACCTATCGGTCTATCAAAATTGCGTCAGCAGTTGTAGGCCCTTATATTATTAGATCCGCTTACTAAGTGTAAAATAAAACTGTTTGATAGTAGTTTGACGTACTATGTACCTATACGTATCGATATGTATGGGTTGTCATTGTCAGAAGCCCGAAAGTCTGACAACCAGTTTAACCATCGTATCGTATTACCAATTAACTAGGTTATGGGTAGAAGCATCAAGGATAATGTAACCAGGATTTACAAAATCCATAATACAAATCTTGATTTCAAATAGTGTTGTTGGAGTTTCTTTCCCGTTCTTCTCCATAGAGATCTACGTTTTGGAACGGGCAGCAGCTTCAACTTTTCGACTAAATTATCGACCTTTTGACAGTTCAGAAGTGCTTGTAAATAGTTTAATTGAAATGCATGCTTTGAGTTTGTGTTTCATAGGCCGTCGCTCCATGTAAAATACTGGTATTCAGCTGCATCCGGTTAGACTGGAAGACGACCTCAACATAGTTGAGAAAAGGCTGGGCAGATGACGATAGTAGTGTTGGCGTGTCCGCCTGATCTGCCTCGTTGGAGTATTCAAACTCAAAAACTCAAACTCAAAGCATTTATTGGTCTGAAGTGTAACTGGTAGCCGTTAAGACCCATGAGGGTTCGATATTTGGGTTGGGCAAAGTGGTATTTGATTTTTCCATGATGAAATTTCTCAGTAGCAGCGTGCAGTATAGATTTGTATTCGGTCAACGACAAGAGACTCATCGGCTGGGTAAATATAACAACACACACACACACACCCACACACACACACACACACACACACACACACACACACACACACTTCTCTAACCGACCCTTCGGGGAATACAGGCGTGATATTATGTTAAATTATTAGGCTTTCAATTATTTCAAAAGAGTAGTCTAAAGCCTAAAAGTCTGACAACCTTACCAATGGGCATCGTATTACCCAGTTACTGGGTTATGGAGGTCATATAGGCAGTCGCTCCATTTAAAATACTGGCATTCACCTGCGTCCAGTTAGACTGGAAGCTGACCCAACATAGTTGGCAAAAGCAAGGCAGATTGATATCGGCTTTCAATTATTTCCAAAACAACGCAACGTGGAATCTAAAGTAGGTAGTCATGTGCAATATCTAGATTTTGTTTGCAAATAATAATTATCGTACTATTCGCGTAACACTGAGCCTAGATAGTATATCTATAACCTAAATAATTTAAGTAGGTTTACACACCTCTAATGAACTGTCTTATAGATAACAATGTTATGTGATAGCGGATTTATGTTATGGATCGCGATACTGTCAAGATAATTCTAAAACCGTGCCTCGGAAAGTATGTTAAGCTGTTGGCCCTGGCTGTCATTCGTGGATATTTGACAGAAGTTACTGTACTATATTCAGAAGCCTGAAAGGCTAATGAGTATCGTGTTTCCCAGTTGCTGGGCTGCAGAGGTCAGATGGTCACTCGCTCCATGTTTAATATTGGTACGCTGCATCCGCTAAGACTGGAGGCCGGCCGTAACTGCCAATCTTTACAACTCTTTTTAGAGCCGATCGGGTAACACGTACCATCCATATCCCTCGTTAAGACAAATAACAGTTATTGTCAGTTTCGCATCCTGGAACATTTCATTAATTTTAACACAGCTGCGTCACGAGGATTGAATCTGTTTTTTTTTAATTTTGATAGTCTTCAAATAACTTCTCCCGCTCTGGGTGGAGCAGGAGGGAAGAAGTCAGACTTTTACTGACTAAAACCTACACGTGTTCCCTCAGTCGCCTGTGTGCCAGGGGCCACGGTATGTCTTTCAAAACCCCCATAAATTTTGTTTCCATAGAGAAAATAACATTTTACACGACCCGGGAAACGAATCCTCAAGACCTCGTGTTTAGCAGTGGCGCTTGGAACCACTAGATCAACGTGGCAGTCAGATATTTATTTTACTTGTATGCAATATCGCTATCGTATAAACAGTGACCAGTTGCAACGTTATCTACTATATGTAACCGTTTTATCTATTTCTACTGGAAGACTTGCAATTATAGATAACTGATTGATACACTCGATTTGAATTAGTTCAATTTGCATGTGTAACTGTGATTTGGTAGAAGAATTTACCTACTTCAGCTAAATTCACTATCGATTTCTTTCATTTTCGTAGTGGGTATGATTCACTGACTCTATTTTTTCAGCGAAGCAAAGAGGAGAATTCTGATTTTGACCGGTAGGTACTTAATGATATGTATGTTCAGCTGTTCCCCGATAACTTCTAATCTGCTAATCATAATTTGACAAATAAGTTTTCGTTGGAAGCGTCTTGATCATCAGCTGGGTGACGTTACATTAAATTGAATATGGTGTCCTCTTGAGAACATAATAAAGTAATGAACTAAAAAGTTTTTTTTTTAAATGATTCCGTGTCTACGTCCAAAAACTAAAACCCGCCGACTGAAAAATTACGGTCTAAAAAGTATGAACTAAGTAAATATTTTCATCTAAAAACCCTGGTTGTATGCCACCTATCCTAACAAAACAATACATTCTTACTTTAGTGATGTATGTACAGACGCCAGCACATCAAGCCACGCCAATCTGTCAAATTTCTTTGATAGATTTTTAACTTTAAAACATAAGCATTAGGTTCATGTTCAATTGGGTAAATTTTACAGTTTGGGGTAACTTCATATGCTGGCGTCTGTACTAAATCCATGGCTACAGGGTGTGCGTCGATGTTCCTGTCACATATACAGGTATCTATTACCTTACTAGCATTTGCCAGCGGCTTTGCTCAAACGGAACTTTCATCCCCTATTTAACTCTCTTAGGGGTTGAATTTCGAAAAATCCTTACGTATTCCTTGTCTACATTATTAAGGGAACCTCTGCAAAATTTCAGCTTTCTAGGTCCAGGGTTTGTGCTGGGCGTTGATGAGTCAGTCAGTCAGGACTTTTCTTTTCATTTGCATAGATTCGTCCTATGTTACTTACATAGGTCAACCGGAAAGTCCTATAAACCGGAAAGTTTACTATGATCAAATATTATTGTTTTCATCAGTAATTTTAAATTATTTACTTGAATAAAATTACCTACATAACATTTACATTGGTGGAATTCCTCAATGCAGTTCTATGCTGAATTTTAATTGTACCTACATACTTATCTACTTATTTTAATCTCTGTCTGTACCTACTAAGACAGGGAAGGCGAACCAATGGCACGCGTGCCAAAGATGGCACGCGGCACAATATTTTGGGCACGTCATTGATCACAAAATTCATTATGCACTACGAAAAAAAGTGTGAAGTAGGTACTATATGACGACTATTTTTTTTGCAGTAAATAAACAGTTTTGGTTTGATACTATTTATTATTATTAATTTCCCAATTATAACAAATACAAAATTATTTGATGGCACGTCTGTGACCTCATTAAACATTTCTTTAGAAAAATGGCACGTTGATACGTAAAGGTTCGCCATCCCTGTACTAAGATGTTAGGTAACAGTTTTAATAACCCAAGATTTTGCCTAAAATAGCAGTTTTATTATTATTTATTAGTAGCTAGCTACCAGACGGACCTTTGCATTGTCTAAATTTCAATTATTACTACAAAAATCTCTTACATCTACGTTCATATTTTCCGGAAAACCTTTCCAATTTTTCCATAATTCAAAACCTAATTTAAACTAGGTATTAAACAAAAAGCATTGTGAAATCAGTCCATTCGATCGAATGGATCGGATGGTGATGCGCTAACCAACAAAGATCATTTAATTTTATTCATTCAATAAGTTTTAAGTAACCTTCTTTGTTTACGTCGATTTTCAACATCCTTTTAAAAGAAAATAGGTCTTGAATACTGTCAATTTTGTAGTATTTTATAATTATAACCAACTTAAACAAAGAAGGAGATTGTTTTTTCCAATTAAACCATAAACCACTGAACTATTTAATTGTCCCTTTGACAATCCAAAAGTGTCTTTAAATGGTGTAATCTGAAGAAATCAGTCAGCCAGAAAGTTGAAGCTAGTTGCCCATTCCCAAGCGTAGTAAAGATGCGCTTACACGAGCAACTAAAATTGCTCCATCCTGGTCAGTTCTCGTCAACTATGACGTCACGACTACATCCAGCAATTTAGAGCAATGGCAACATGTAGCAACCTGTTGCCAGAGATACAGCCACACAATATGGAGCAACTTAAAAAAAAACTAGGGAATGCGCCTCCCCCGCCGCCTCCACTGCCTCCGCCGCCGGTCGGTTCCTCTCCCAAAAACGAAACGCAGTTATACATACGTACAAACGATATAGAAACAAAGTTGACTAAAAATTTCCAAACCGATTGGATATTCGGCAACTCATATTGGCGACATTGAGAAATGTGAATTTAATGGAGCAATTTACAAATTTTATTGTTGTTGCTCCAGATTGCTCCACTTAATTGATCCAAATTGATCCATTAGTGTTGCCGAGCAATAATTGCTCAAAAAATTGCCCGTGTAAGTGCACCTTATGTTGCTATGGAGAAGAACGGGCAAGAAAGTCCATTGATACTCTTTTAAATTATCCTACTAATATTACAATTATCAGTGTTTGTATGTTTGTTACTCAATCGCACAAAAAACGATACCGTAAGAGAACATGTAGACCATGACCTGCAGGCTTAGTGCGAGAACAGTAGATAAGCAGTTTTTCGTTGGAAGAGTAGGCAAAAATTACGTTTCCGTATAGACAGTTGACAGTTTTAAACCGAGAAATATATATAACTATTCTAGAGTAGAGTTGAAATAGAAAATGTCATGCTAAACCTGCAAGCTTAAGACTTAGAATACTTTTAATCCTGGTAGTACATTCCCGTGGAATAATCTCACCCTGGGTATCTTTAGAACACCGTGTCATAAATGATTTCGGTCTATTATTAAGTCTTTTGTGCGATAAAGCCTTATCCAATCAAGGCTACGCAGTTATATTAAAAGATTAATTATAATCAATAATGTCACTTTTAATAATGCGCTTATTACCTACTATTATAATAACTAGCATTTGCAAGCGGCTTCGCCTACATCAACCAATTTACACAAAACCATAATAAAATATACACTTAAACTTTCCTCGTGAATCTATTGATGAAAATTGCATGAAAATCCGTTCGGTCGTTTTTGAGTTTATTGCTAACAGACAGACAGACAGACGCGGCGGGGGACTTTGTTTTATAATATGTAGTGATAATACACACTGTATGACTTCATTTGTCTTTCAGTTTCAGTACCTACTTAGTATAAACTTAAAACAATGACTCAGCCAACTTCTGTAGCTTTCACACAATGGCTGATCTTGTACATGTTTTGTCAACTGTCTGAATCAAAATTGTATTAATAACCTACTAATTACTAAAATGTATGTTGTGTTGTTATGGCTGCTGATATTGAAAACAGCTGATCAACTCTGATTACTGTTTAAAATAAGCTATGCCGAAGATTTAATGCTGTCGCAGACAGCCGAGACGCGTCAGCGTGACGTTTAATAGAACAATTTCTATGATACTTTCATGGAAATCGTTCTACCAGAATCGCGTCGCACCGTAGCGTTGCGCCTATCTGCGGGAGCCTTTAGATTTTCAAGTGCATTTGGTAACAGTGTATGTAGGTACCTACTTAGAAAAATAGGTACCTATGCATATTCAAGTACCTGATTGTGTTACGTATAAGTACTATTAATGTTGTCATTTTCCTTAGTGTAATTGAGACTTGTTGAAAGACACTTGAAATCAAAGAAAAAGGTATTAAGTAACACAATTATAAAAGCTCCTTTGTCATCATAATAAACGAAGAAAAGAAAAGAATTAATAAACAAAAAGAACCAAAAAACACACAGAAACAGAACAGATGTAACCGCGGAAAAGACTCCCGCGCAGACTAAAAATATTAAAAATAAAACTTACGAGAGAGGTAGATAACGGCAATTAAATCCAAACTCAAAAAGAGAACCACACAGCTCGACAACACAAATTCGAAAAATAATAAAACATTCGATATTTAAAAATTAAAACAATGAACTGTCTTCAAAACAGCGTTCGATGCCAAACTGACAGAGCAACTGAACATTTTGCGACTGATAGCTATAGCTATATTCACTTCGAAAGAAGAGCCATGCTTTCGACAATTGAAAACCAACCTTAAAACAATACGATAAAGTCTATAATTCAATATAGAACTATGCTCCACTATTACGTGAAACTGTCCAAGCGAGTATTGAGGTCAGTGACGTCTTTTTTGTAAGATAAATTCGCGGAAGCGAGAGGGCCTATTAAAATTAACGAAAGAATGAAAGAGACAGGCATATTTATCGTGTGTGTCACAGAGAAATTGGTTGGATGTGGTCAGTCATTAATTGCTGTCAATTAAAGTTATGCTGAAGAGATTTCTATGGGACATGACGGATTTCTTATACCATCTCGTTACACAGAATTGATAAGGTTCTTTCTATAACTATAAGAAAGTGCCGGCAATGATAAAAGGTGCTTAGATTCGGAGAAATATATGATAGAGTCTTGGTTCTTCTGAGTGGAGGCCACGTATTGGCAAGCCCAGCGTGGGATGCCCCATAGCTGCCTGATGAAGAGCAGGCCTCGATAAAACACATCCGCAGGTAATGTCATTCCCATACATTTTGGCGTAGCGTTTGGCGTGAACGCTAACAGAAATATGTTTTGTCTGTCGGGGTGCCAACTGAAAACCAGCGCTGGGAGTCTCACGCCCAGCAAATGCTGAGATGGTAACCCTTTCGATATGGACACGCTCAGCACAATTGATACAATTTTTTTTGTAATGTTTATTGTTCTCTTTTTTATGTGTTTGTTGTTGTTGTGTTGTGTCTGCGAAAAAATTCCGCCGCAATGTTTTACGTCCATATCAACTGGATGCAGAAGGTGTGGAATTTGCAGTGCTACCCTGTAAAAATCTCGCCGTGAAAACTTAGACGAAGTGAGTTTGAAGTTTCCTGTATCCTTAGCGTCAGTCGGGATGACAGTTCACTTGAAGCTCACTTCGGTTAGGCAACTTGGTAGAGGCCTATGTCGAGCAGTGACCTGCGATATGCTGACGATTGATTTATAGTTAGGGTTGTTTTTTGCACTATCCCGCTACCGCCGCGCCGTTGTCAATTGGCGGTCTTCATTCAAAAAATCTGCAGCAGACTGGACCTGTTCTTTGCAACTTACAGCAGTTTACTTACTTTCCACGCTAACTATCCAATGAGTTTAAAATATCTCATCATCATCATTCCAATCGAAAGACGTCCACAGGCCTCCCAAGCTCCACCACTTCGACCAGTTCTGTGCGTCCCGCATCCAGCGGATTCCTGCGGCCTTCACCAAGTCATCGGTCACCGACGTCCGGCTATCGGTGAACCGATAAGGTATCTGCTAATGCAACTTTGGACTTTTGGTATTCGTAACTACGTGAACATCATTCAACCGAAAGACTTTCAGAGCTAGCTAACTAGGCAAAGTCCCAAGCATCACAGCAACTACGATTCCTGTGCTTAAGTCACTCCACTGCATGGCGTGAGCGCAAGAACCAAATTCGTCGGGTTGACGGTCAATGGTCGTCGGTGGGTCAAGCTTGTGGGTGTACCCCCCAATGCTCTTTCCGGTAGACTACTTCAGAGCGCTTAGGCTCCATTAGCCATCCCTAGCAATTTTTTGGGCTATGACATAGCCTGGAGAAAGCTGCCGATTTGCATGAAAACGTAGAGATTAAAAAGCGTGTGGGGGTCCTGGCAGGAACGAAATTCCTTATGCTTATTCTTCAACTCCAAATATAATTCGATATGGAAATTTAGATTGTCGAACACCATACAAACGACACTTATGAAATTTTTGCAGGCGCCATCTTGGATTTTCATTTTCACGTCCACTGCTGGACATAGGCCTCCCCAAGCTCCGCCACTTCGACCGGTTCTGTGCTTCCCGCACCCAGCGGACTCCCGCGGCCCTCACAAGGTCATCTGTCCACCTTGTGGGAGGCCTTCCAACTTTACGTCTCTTTGTATTTAGAAATAATAAAAAGTCACATGGTGGACGCTGTTTCGTTACGTGACGGTTTCGGTACTCCTACCGCATGTTGCGTCAAATAATTTCTTACCAAAAAGCGCTACCTGGGAATAGAACTTAGGAAGGGCAAAAGTGAAATTAGGAGTTTTCATCTGAAGATTCTCAGTTGCGAGCTGGACTCTGGATCTGTGCCCGGTTGATGGCAATAGGTTCGCCCTAATATGGGACTTAAACATAACTGGCGACAGTTGGCTGTACTTTAGGCACATCTCTGCCTAAGCCCTTCGGAAAATACAAGCTTTATGTACAGAGGCCAGCACATCAAGCTGCACCGATCTGTCAAATTTCTTTGATAGTTTTTCAACTTTATTACAAAGGAATAAGGTTTATGTTCAATTGGGAATTTTTTACAGTTTGTGTTAGCTTGACCTGCAGGCTTAGCACGAGCACCGATTTGTCGACGGAAGAATAGACATGACTATTAAATAAATGATGTACAATAAATGATAAATGATAAATGATAAATGATTTTATTTCTGTAAGTAGGTTTGTACAAACACTTTTACACGTCAATCATATTTTTTTACACTAGATGAGGTCGGCGTTTCCTATCTGACTACTCTGAGAAGAAAGGCCGAAACAAACTCAGAGGTCACAGTCTCTTTTAAAGTCCAGACATAATCTTGGTCAGATCATGTGAAGACCATGTGGATTGGTGTCTGAAATGGTCTTTTGAGGAAAGAACCACACAGGTTGAGTGGACCTGTCCATTCAGTGCACGCATGTATCAGTAATCATGCGGCTCAACTCAGAACTTGAGGAGCTCAACGATTTGACGAACAATACCAAAGAAAGGACATTTGGGTAGGCCGCATAAAGTACTCAAACTGCCAGATTAACATTAAAAACGAACTGAGAAAGAGACGAAATACAAAAACAAAAATACCACATAGTTCTCACATTCACAATAATTAAAACAAAAATAATATTATACTTCTCAAAGTAAATATTTATGTCAAAGTGTATATAATAATAATCAAATGTCAAAGTGTATATAATAATAATCAAATGTCAAAGAGCAAAACAAAGAAAAAAACAACATTCAGTATACAAAATTGGAGCAGGTCAATCCCAAGCTTTTTTGTCCTCAATATAATCTTTAACGGTATAAAAGGCTTTCAGGCACAACTTACGTTTGATGAATGATTTAAATTTATTGAGACTTAGATCTTGAACATGGCTTGGAAGTTTATTATAAAAGCGTATACATTGACATCTGAATGACCCACCTATTTTCTTGAGCCTTGTTGATGGTACAACAAATTTGTGTTTGTTCCTAGTATTTATACTATAGATATCACTGTATTTTTTAAACAATTTAATATTTATATGAGCATATAAAAGATTTTCATAAATATACTGTGAAGGCACAGTCATTACATTTATCTCCTTAAATTTATCTCTGAGAGAGTGTCTCGGACTTAATTTATAAATTGATCGGACAGCTCTTTTCTGCAAGACAAAAATAGTCTGAATGTCGGCGGCATTTCCCCACAATAGAATACCATACGACATTACACTATGAAAATAGCTAAAGTACACTAAGCGGGCTGTCTCTACATCAGTTAAATTACGAATTTTTCTAACAGCGTATGCTGCAGAGCTTAGCTTTTTCGACAATTTAGCTATATGTGGGCCCCACTGAAGCTTGGCATCCAAAGTTAAGCCCAAGAATACAGTGCTATCTTCAGGATTCAATTCTTCGCCCTTTATCAACACATTAGTTTTCACCTGCTTAACGTGAGGTAGCGTAAACTTAATGCATTTGGTCTTTTTTTCATTAAGAAGCAAATTATTAACATTGAACCAGTGAACTACTTTTGAGATTGCGCTATTTACATCGTCATTAACAAGTTGCTGACGTTTAAGTTTAAACAAAAGTGAAGTGTCATCCGCAAACAACACTATATCATGATTATCCTTTATGAGGTAAGGCAAGTCATTAATATAAATAAGAAACAAGAAAGGACCAAGAATTGAGCCCTGTGGGACTCCCATTGATACTACGGATCCCGGAGATCTTTTTCCGTTTACATCAACACACTGAATCCTATTACACAAGTATGAAATAAGAAGATCCAGAGCGGTGTTCCGGATCCCGTAGTGGCGGAGTTTCCTGATTAGAGTTTCATGAAGCACGCAATCGAAAGCTTTAGATAAATCGCAAAAGATGCCCAAGGCATCGTATTTATTTTCCCATGCATTGTAAATATGCCCTAAGAGTTCAACACCGGCATCGGTAGTTGAACGACCCCTTGTGAAACCGAACTGTTTGCTATGTAATAAATTATGTTTATTAAAAAATCTTTGCAGTTGGTCTAAAATTAATTTCTCAAAAATTTTACTAAAGGTAGGTAGTACTGAAATAGGTCTATAATTAGAGGGGTCTGATGTACTACCTGATTTAAACAAAGGTATTATTTTACTATTCTTCATTAGGTCAGGAAACTCCCCGCAGTCTATACAATTATTAAATATAAGAGCTAAAGTAGGTGCTACAATGTCAATAATAGACTTAGCAACTTCTACAGAATTACCCCACAGATCTGCAGTCTTTTTTACATTTAAAGTGTGAAAGGTTTTAATTATATCTCTACAGCTAATATGTTCAAAATGAAATTCTGAATCACAAACATTAACATTTTCCTTAAGCAAAGACTCAGCAACTGAAGGTGATGAGTTTAGTGATTTTGTAGTTGAAACGGGAATATCTGTAAAGAAATTTTCAAAAGCCGCGGCAACTTGCGAGTCCGATGTGATTATGTTGTCATTGATAGACAGGCTGTAGTCAGTATTTCGGTTGCTAGACCTTCCCGTTTCACTATTAATAATATTCCAAGTCGTTTTAATTACATTACTACTGTTTTTAATCTTTGAACTCAAATAACGCGACTTGGCCATCCAACAAACTTTTTTAAATAATTTGGAATAATTCCTAACATATAAATTAAATTCAGCAGTGTTTACAGAAGTCCTTTCATCGTATAGCTCATAAAGTCGTGCTCTACTTTTATGAATACCAATGGTAGCCCAATCACTGAAAGAGACGTTACTATTAATCGAGATAGTCTTGGGAATAAAAGTGGAATTAAATTGTTTACAATATATCTTAAAAAAATCATCATATAGATGATTAGGATCAGCATTTGCAAACAAAACTGGTAATTTATTTTCGAGTTTAATTTTAAAGGCCTCTAGGCGAAATGCAGTTTTGGGGTTAACAATGATATCCTTTTTACCCATTTTTTTATTTTGATTTTTAATGGTAATGTGTTGCCCGCAATGATCAGAATCTAATAAATTAATAATTTCTTTGTGGCTCGGTACAACATCTGTAAAAATATTATCTAGGCATGTGGCACTACTAGGGGTTATTCTTGTGGGCTCCATAAATAAGTTTACAAGATTGTACGACTGAAATAAACTTATTATTTTACTACAATAACCTGAGTTATCCAATAAATTAACATTAAAATCACCGCAAACAATAATGGATTTGTTCGAGTTACAAATCTTGTGTAATACTTCATCCATTACCTTTTCAAAGCAGTCATACAATCCTGAAGGTGGTCTGTACACACTTAATACAACAAACTGCTCCAATTCTATACAGGCTATTTCAACTGTCCGCTCAACAGAGAGGCTCACAATATCCTTACGTTCTTTAAATTGTAACAGGTTACTTACTAAAATTAATGAGCCACCATGTATAGCATTTACTCTGCTGAACGAACTACCAACCTGGTGATTATTAAAATTAAACATGAACTGGTGGCATTTAAGCCAGTGTTCTGTCATACAAAGAATATCTATATTGTTACAATTAAGGAATAAATCGACTTCTAAATCTTTGTTCAAAAACCCTTGAATGTTTTGATGCACCAGGTTGATACCATGTAATTCTTTTACACTTTTGCAAGAGGTTGCCTCCATTGTCTTACTTTCTAATTTAAATGAAGATCAATGTCAAAATTATTTGCCAAATTATTGGCAGTACAGTTTAATATTTCATTGCATTGCTCAAAAGGAGCAAGTTGTTTAGCCAAATTTTTGGCTGAAATAGAAAAAAAATATGATAGCGACACAGCTATCTGTCTTCTATGATAGTTAGAAAGATAGTACATCACAATATTATATCTATCTTTTGTCAAATGCAAATTATTACCAACATAATTGTTGGTATCAACTAGATTAAACAAATTATTATTAAAAGTCAAATTATACAAAGTCATATTTATCTCATATCTTAACCTATTTTCTTCCTGTGGCAAACCGTTGCTATATGGGAATGTAAACAAAACTATTTTTCTTAAACTAAGATTACTCAGGGTTCTATAATACTGGAGCAATTCTCCTTTGTTCACTTTTCCCCTATTACCCATAAAAACTATTAATGTGGTGTCTCGGCTAAAATTACATTTAATAATTTGTTTCATAATATTAAATAATGAACAACCAGGCATACAGTAATTTATTATAGAGTGACCTGGATATTCCTCTGTCAACAAATCGCCTAACTCTTTTCCAATTTCATCACAGAATAACACTATGTCATTTTTTTCAATTGGCTTACACTGTTTTTTGGAACTGTAAATACCAGGAAAGCTCAAATCAACACAGGGCTGTGGTAAGGTGGATTTGCATGTTGTCAATGAACAATCCGGTGTAGGTACATTGGATGGTGTTTGACACTGCTCACAGTTGTTTTTTTGTGAGTTTACCAGCTCATTCATTGCCAACACGTATTCCCTCATGATATCTTCTGAGGTATCATATCTTTTAGTCATTGAACTTAGTTTTTCCTGTAAATGGTCAAGTTCAGATTGCAAGTTCTCTGTGTCAATGTTGTACCTCCTAGTACTTTGCTCCAAATTTGAAGAATACATATCTAATAATTTAAGCAAGTTTAGTCGTTCTCTATTAAGTTTCACATTTTTTATGAAGAATTTATGTCTTTTAACTAACTTTTTCGTTTTAACAATGTATTTATTGATCTTTATGTATTTTTTAAGTTTATTGTTACTAGTTCTTACCCTCATTGAGTGACCTGACTTTGAATCGTTATCACCTGTCAAATCTATAGTGTAACATGGTTTTATGGCAGAAACCATTGAGGGGGCGACCGGCATCAACTCATCGAACAGACTTTGATTCAGCGAGGCGGTGATGTTAAGATTTGTAGTCTGAAGTTCAGTTATTTGACTATGAGCCTCAAGTAGCTGCTGTTGTAGTAAATGTTTGTGACTAAGAGCTTGTTCATACTCTATGCTACACTGGCTGAATCCGTCCACAACGAGCTGAAGTCTGTCGCGTTCTTCTATGGCATCAGTGTATTGAGTATATATCTGAGCCATTTCACTTTTCAACTTCCTATTCTTTTCATGGGCATCAAAGAGCACCCTTTCATTGTCATCTATTTCCTTACTGAGTTGGTCACAGGACTTCTTTGACGCCTGTAATTCGCTCAAAGCCTGATTGAGTTTGGACTCTTCGAGGCGAGCACGGGCGCTGCGAGTCATAATCATGACTATAACTAATAAGGAAGCGACAAGAAAGTGAAAGAGAGAAGGTAGTTATGCCAGCAGTCTAGGAGATGATTATTTTTAGTGGAAATATGAAAGTTAGATGTAAAGAAGGAGTCCTGTCACCAAACCAAAGTAAGGTTATGTTTACGTTCAAAAGTCACTGGCATACGTAGCCGAAATTAAAAAGAGTACAATGTAACAGCTGGTAAAAAAAAAGAGAGTACGCAAACAAACTAATAGCACGTAAAATACAAAGTATTGTACCTGATATCAAGATGACAATGCAAAAATTCACTTGTGCCGGCAACTGTCAACGATTCACATTGAAATATTTACACTTATTTTACACTCGTTACGTGAATCTAATACGTTATACACTTTATTATTCTGTTTACTTGAAGAGTAATTGGAAATAAGCCATAAAAACAAAGAAATCTAAAGTTAAAAATTAAAATTACGAGAGCAAATTTAAATCAGCTGTTAGCTGTAGTGTTGCCACAGGAAAAAAAAAATAGGATAAGATAGCCATGTTTTTCTATCCATTAGCACAGTTAAGCGTTCTAAACGAATCATGATTTTGCAGATAATCGTATATACTTTGTCGCCGTCGAGTAGAAAGTTTTGTTGTCAGTGTGATTTTGACAGTTTCGGAAGAAATATTCTTCTGAAATAGTCTACATTTATAAGGACCTAGACAAATATCGTTAGAAACGAAAGACTAAATGACAGATTGTAGAAGGATATCTACGGTGCGATAACAAAAATGTAGGAAGAAAATGTCGCTTTGTATTGAAAAAGCACTGTCTATTCTTCGTAGAAATACAAAGCGTCATGCTAAGCCCGCTGCTGGCGACTGAACGTAAGAATATAGTAATGGACTACCTCAGACCACTTATGTCTTAATAGGTTATTTTCCAATTTATTGAAAAGTATTCTAATTTTAAGATTGGGACGAAATATGTAACAGAAAAATAAAAGTAAATTGATTTATATCGATTTTCTCAATTAAAAACGATTGAAATTAAACTTAATTCTCGATGTTTTGAATTTACCGCCAAAACGCTCCTTACGATGACTTTATCACGTGACGTCAACTTTGTGTAAACTAAGGTAAGTAGTTAGTAAGTAAACAAGTGAATGTCGAGTTTAAATACAGGATTTTTAATGGATAGACAGTTTTTTTTTTTTTTTTGGGTCGGAAATCATCAAATAACTTCTCCCGCTCTGGGTGGAGCAGGAGGGCGTGTCAGACTTTTACTGACTAAAACCCACCCGTGTTCCTTCAGTAGCCCGTATGCCAGGGGCTGTGGTGTCTCTTTCGAACAAACCCGCACCCCTGGCAGGCATCGACCCTTGCGGGTCCCATCACTTTTTGTGCTGACAACTCTTTGAGCCGCACGTGGAAAACAACGCGCCGTCGACTTGGGCTTGGTCCTTACCGGACAGCGAGCTACCCATTACTCGCCGTCCGCAAGCCCATGCCTACGGTGGCCGGAAATCGGCCTGGGATTCCCGACGCCCAGGGCGTCTCCGTATCCTGCGGCGGCTAGGGTCGCGAGGGCGCATATGCTGCCTCTCCCTCAGGTGCGCCGCCTCCCTCTTCGCGAGCATCACTGCTTCGCTGAAGGAGGTGACGGCTCCCCATGCCCTCTCGCTCCGTACCATGGCCTGGACCAGGGCCGGACGCGAGAGATCGCCGCCGCCGATCGCCTCCACGAGGACACGGCGGTGCTCCGCCCAAGCAGGGCAGACCGCCACCGTATGCTCCACCGTGTCCTCAGGGCGATCTTCGCAGTGGAAACACCCGGGCGTTTCCTCCTGCCCTATCCGAAACAGGAACCTCCCGGAACAGCCGTGTCCGGTGAGGACTTGCGTCAGGCGGAAGGTGAGGACGCCATGCTGCCTCTCAAGCCACTCCTCATGGATAGACAGTGATATTACTGATGTGCAGTGTCTCTGTACACAAATACTTATAAAACTGCGCTAAACTAAGTATTTGTACCGATGCCGTTTACACAAAGCTGACATCAGGATGTCACGTGATATAGAAGTCATCGTAAGGAGCGTTTTGGCGGTAAATTCAAAACAAAGAAAAATAAATTTGATTTTAATCATTTTTAACTGAGAAAATGGATATAAATCATTTTATTTTTATTTTTCTGTCACATATTTCGTCCCAATCTTCAAATTAAACTAGTTTTTAATAAATTGGAAAATACCCTATTCACACTTTCATAGTAACAAGTAAAGGTCACGACCTTGATGACGTACTGAACTTGACACGAAGAGATGACAAAACGGATTTTCAGTTTTACCAACTACAGCACATTATGTATGTATTTTCAACTCAGCCTATCGCAGTCCACTGCTGGACATATTAGTCGCCAAGGTAGGGTTGTCAACAATTGTTTGACGAAATGTAGTATGTTTCGAAAAAAGCTGTAAAAAATAATTGAGGTAATATGGTACGTTAGTACATATTACCTCAATGTAAAAAATATCTAAGACCTTTAAACGAGCAATAAATATACTAGGTGTAAAGTAAATAACGCACAACCTCTTAAGGGGTCATTGTCTCATCATAATGAATAACTTTTACGGGACCAAACCTGAAATCGCGAAAAAAAAAATCAGTTCTTCCCTACATTTTGACGAGTTATGCGAACATAAATGTAGGGAACAGCAGATTTTTCTTTTTGCGATTTCAGGTTTGGTCCCATGGTAAAAGTTGTTCATAATGATGAGTACAAAGACCCCTTAAGAGGTTGTGCGTTATTTACGTTACACCCTGTATATCATCTGAATCTCGGAAAAGGCTCCAACGATTTTCATGAAATTTAGTATACAGGGGGTTTTGGGGGCGATAAATCGATCTAGCTAGGTTTCATTTTTAGAAAACTTTTCTTTTGTTTATAGGACATGCCAGTTTCTTCACAATGTTATCCTTCACCGTTTTGAAAGCAGTAGTGATGAAATGATTTACACAAAGTAAAGCGCCTGTCGGAGTTCGATCCTACGCTACAAACTCGTAAGTCGCAGCAGTTACCACTAGGCTACCACTGCAACTACTCACTGCACCACTGCTGCAAGATATACCATATTTCTATTACTTTTTTATTTTTATAAATAGCGAAGGATTTCGTTTTTTTTTTTTTTGCGTACTAAGCATTATTTCTTCAACAGCAAATAGTATGCAGACCCGAAATATAGCCCAAATATCGAATACGGTTGGTAACCCTTCTCCCAGGCTGCACTATCCTCTGCCTTCGGCATCCAGTCAGTCCCAGCCACCTTTTTAAGGTCGTCAGTCTATCTAGGTTGGGGGCGTTCCTCACTACGCTTGCCAATTCGCGGTCGCCACTCCAGGACTCAATTTTTATTTATTTATTTAGAAACAAATATTGACCTTGCTAGAACAATAGTAATGACAATTTTTTGTATTACTAATTACCTAAGTAAGTACCTAAGTAAGTACCTTGTTACTAAGAATTTTATCAAACCTTGAATGACTGGCGCGATGTCCTTACCAAAGTACCATAATTCACGTCAAGGAACAATTTAAAAACTACAAACGTAAAACAGTACAATCTGGTGAGTAATTAGTAATTAATAAATAAATGAACAATCCTCACCTTGCATGAAAAGTAGGGCATGTCCTATGAGTGGGTACAGCCAATGCCCACCATAATCTGACCCCTCTTACAAAGAAGAAGAGGGGAAGAGGGGGTCAGTTTATACGGGGCTCTAGCGAGTACGGAAAAATTGGCATGGTCATCGCCGATGACTACCTACATCAATATAGTGTTGTATGCGGAACTGTCAGATGACCCAGATTATATAGGTATTTAGCTGTTAAACGGTAACCCCGAAGAATACGTAGGTGTACGTAGGTAGAATAGATAATAGCAACTTGTGGCTAAGATATGAAAGCCGCAAGGGTCGATTGATGGAACGGTAGATAGGTGACCCTTGATATACTCAAGAGAAGACCCCTCCGTACCCCGGAAAGCACGGTAAGCCGTTGGTGCCAGCTGTCATGAGTGGATCTTGGACAGTAGTTAAGGGTCGTCAGAAGCCTGTCTTACCTCTTACCGAGGAGTATCGTATTACTCAGTAGGTAACTGGACTCTCCCAATGTCGATGAGAAATAGCAGGTAGATCACACAAGGCTTAGCTTTAAATACCGGTATTTTTTTAAACCGGTAGGTATCAGACTTTACTGTTGGTATTTCTAATCAGTTTCGGTAATGTACTGGTACCAAATATTTCGGTTAGTTAGAGTGAGAAAACAATGTTATGTTGTAAGTAACAAACATTTACCAAAAAAGAAAAAAAAAACGACTTCCGGAAAAACACTACAAAGTGAAAAAAAACTTTAAAATATATATTTTATTAATTTTGCTGTCACCGTCTTCCGAAATTAAGTTATTTTTCACTTTATAGGTAGTGTATTTCTTTATTGTTTTTTTGGAAAAAGTTTTTATTTTTCACTTTTTAGATATAGTACCTACCCCACACAAATTCGAAATTTCGTCATCTTTGGGGTCAAAACAATGCATATTTATGCGATAGTAGTCCACCTAACTCCAAACCGTTAAAGAACTGTACCTTCGTTCATGAGCTCAGCGTCATGAGATGATGACAACCATACGCAAATATCTCAATAGCTTTAGAAAATATATGTAAAACATTGTTAATACCTATAACATTTGACGGTTGCCCTCGATTTTCCCGGGATTCCATCATCAGATCCTGACTTGGTGCTAATGGGGCCACTTCAGGAGTAAATTCTTTCAAATAAAAAACCAATTTTGATAATCGGTCCAAAAATGGGGGACAAATCGATGAACACAGAAAAAAAAATACGTACAGTCGAACATATAATATAACCGCCTTCCTTTTGATAGTCGGTTGAAAAGGACAGATAATGTAATAGGCATTAGAAATCAACTCCAAGATTGCCAACTGAACGAAATTCCTCGTAAAAATATGAGATTTGTAGAACGCACCGTGCACTTGAATTTGTGTGGAGTACCGGTACCCGTTTGGAATCGATACACACGTATCTTAATGGTAGTGCAGCGTACGGCAACCATCATCTCGGGCTGTGTCACCCCAGGGACGCTATCCACCTCCTCATCCACTGACTCATCGGCTGATGGGAAAAGCCATCGGCGGCGGTATATGCTCTTCTCTAGCAGTTGGTACTGAACCCTAGCCTATCTCTCTATGCATAATCAGCCTATAAAGTTCCCACTGCTGGGACACAGGCCTCCTCTCGATGACAGGGAATGAGCCGTAATCCACCACGCGGGCCCAGTGCAGGTTGGTAAAAAAAATGTATACTTATCGAAGTATTTATTTATTTGAACTATTTTAACAATGAAGAAAGATTATTCATTTATTTATTGCCTATAAATACAAAAAACAAGTTGTAAAGACAGCATCAAAAGACGATTATTCCGTTATTCTGAAATAATTCCGTTATTAATTTTAAAAAGTTTCCTTCACCAGAATTCAGAACATTTACACAGAGGAACTAATAAATGGAGTAATAACTCGTGAGATGACGACGTCAGATTACCAATAATAGGAATAATGACTTATGCATATAAGAAATGTGTGAACAAATATTGTAATTTCAAAGCAGGCTGTAAAACCGATGGAAATATGGAGAAGCTTCAAGCTTTTGTAAGGGATTATTCGTGTCGTTGTCGCGCGGTACGGACAGTGTATGGCGCTAGTATGCAGTTACATAATCGTGATGTCACTTTTGCAATAGTGTCATCCTTGACTAGCAATTATTTTAAAACGTTCATAACTTGATAACATTTTTAAGCTTTGGCACTTTTTATGATAGTTTTATTTAAAAGACAGATTATTTGCAAAACAATTTAGAGTTTAAATAAAAAGTTTGTCATATTCACTATTAAAACAAACAGTTCCTACATTTCGTCTGGTCCTACACACATTTCGTTCAGTCATTCCGATCACTCAACAGTTCGGCCCGCGGTAAATCGGTACAAGTCTCCACTATCGATGCAAACTCACTTAATACGATGTATTTATAGCTATTTAACAGATTAATTAATTCTGCAATTTGTCTTTTCTGCTAATCGTGCTATTTATTTTTGTGTTTTTTGCAGGTTTCTGGTCGGAGACTTGGGGCGGGCCATGGCCATAAGTATACATGTTTCCAGTTATAATATTATAACATGGACTCAGTGCGGCTGCCCTATACTCCGTCGGCATAGGTGAAGGCTGCGGCGGGTCCAGAGGAGGCTGCGGTGGGTCAAGAGGTGGCTGCAAGTTTGTTGCCTGTTGGTACACATTCGCTTCTACCTTCAAGCCTAAAAAAAAATTAATCCATTTTACATTGATTGGAAAAACAACTTGGTTAGTTTTTTTTTTAAATTGATAGTTATATGATAGTTCCCAGACGAGCTTGATGTTAGATAACATTTTAAAAGTAACTGATCGTGTTTTTATTGGTATTTTGGCTGCTTAACCCGAGTCGGGGGCCGGGGCAGGGGTTAAAAACTTAAAACTAAAGCGACTGCTCGCGAAGGGCACCTTCTGTAGGGTACGGACCTCGACTTAGGGCGTCGTTGGTACAGAGCAGCAAGGAACGTGCTGGATCGGACTGAAGATATTTTTTAATGTAATTACCTTTTTATAGGTAACTAGCGACTTGTTGCTGCTTTGCACGGTTGTTACGATTTGACACAAAATAAGGAGTAAAAAAAAAAAACTTTAGTATTAACGAATTTATTCACATCAATAAACCTGCCGCAATAAATTTTCTATATGCACTTGAAAATAGCAGCAAAATCACGCACAGACAAGCATGAAAAGCGACTTTATAAACCTAATTACGTATAGATTACAATAGATTGTTGAGAGCCCCGCCCCGCCACCGGGGTGGCCGGCGTCGAAGAAAAACATCGTGAGGAAACTGGCATATCCTAGAACCAAAAAATACGAAAACATCTGACATCTACAAACCCGCACTGGGCCCGCGTGGTGAATCCCGCACAGGCCTCCTCTCCGTGAGAGAGGGTGGGCCGTAGCAACCCCTCTCACGGAGAGGAGGCCTGTGTCCCAGCAATGGGAACTGCTAACGTTATAGGCTGAGTATTTATGTATGTAATCGTAACTTTATCGAATTATTTTGTACGAAAAATGAAAACCAAAAAGATATTAAAACTGATAAATAATTCATATTATTGGTTCTTTGATATGGTTTCATTCATACCCTGGAGTTACGGGATATTAAAAAAAAAACACCTTGTAAATGATTCAGTTATTATATCTTGAAATAACTGAATCTATAATTTTATTTGATATATTGATCAGTTATTATAATAAACGATAGATATCATTTTAAAATAATAGTTTTTATGAGCATACATTGAACATAAAATAGTTTGATAAACCACTCAAAAGACATAAAACCTATAATGCGCCTAGTTTAACGCCCAGTTAAAAACACATAGCAAAATTGCATATATACACATTATAACTCAGTCTAATTATTCATTCGTTGTGATGACATAATAATATGTTATCTACAGGCTACAGCCTGTAGATAACATATTATTATGTCATTGTTAGTAGTCACTTTGTGTGCATTATCTTGCTCAGTTAAATAATAACTTACCTATTTCTTTTAAAAGTGGATTCTTAAGAGTGTGAGATACATAAAAGTTCGAAGGGTGCAGTATTCTTTGTGAATGCATACAGCGATGATAAAAACGAGACAAATAAATAATAACTGGATTTGTGGACAAACGAGAAAAACAATTTTCGTGCCATTACTAGGTACATACATTACTAGGAGAACCAAGGTAACCGACATAGCTCGAAGAATTGCCAAACTTAAGTGGCAGTGGGCAAGGCACATTGCTCGCAGAACAGATGGCCGATGGGGCCGAAAAGTTCTGGAGTGGCGACCGCGTACCGGAAGATGTAAAGTTGGAAGGCTTATCACAAGGTGGACAGATGACCTTGTGAGGGCCACGGGAGTCCTCTGGATGCGAGAAGCATAGAACTGGTCGAAGTGGCGGAGTTTGGGGAAGGCCTATGTCCAGCAGTGGACGTCTTTCGGCTGAAATGACTAGGCACACTCAGTTTGTCAAATATTCATCCTTTTTTAAATTTGAAATGGACCGCGGCACGCTCGCTTCACTCGCTCGCCTTCTCGTGTTATTGGTGATGACCAATTCTAACCTAACCAAACCCAAATAATTCATCATCACAAATCATAGATTAAATAAACGTTCTATCCAATAATCTAATCCAGTGATACGAAATAATTTTTAGAGTATTTAATTGTTATGTGTAAAAAAAAACAACAGTTGGGATAGCTCACGTTTATTACATCTTGTGAACGTTATTGAAATGAAAATATACCAAACTAGCTTCCGCCCGCAGCTTCGCCCGCGTGGAAGTCGGAAATTATCCCACTCGAACGTACTACCGGGATAAAAGTCCTGTGTTAATCTAGGTTATAATCTATCTGTGTGCCAAATTTCATCCAAATCGGTTCAGCCGTTTTTGCGTGATTGACTAACAAAGACCCCTATCATCTTAACAAACTTTCACATTTATAATATTACGGACGTTATTCTTTATTTTTGGTTTTAGGTTAGGTATAAATACTGAGTTTCGAGTTAATCAGAACGCGCGTTAAAATTCTTCCATACAAACTTTGACACCCCTCAATGCCCCTTCAGGGTGTAGTTTAGAAAAACAATAAATTACCAACTTTATAATTTACTTAGATAAGTAGTTGTATGCACCAAGTTTCAAGTTTATTAACTCAAGGAATACGATTTTTCATGCAAAAAAAACCCCCCTTTTCACCCCCTTAAAGGTTGAATTTCCAAAAATCCCTTCTTAGTGCACCCCTACATTATAAAAGGAAGCCGTGACTAAAATTTCACGTTCCTAGTCCTAGTAGTTTCGGCTGTGCGTTGATTGATCAGTCAGTCAGTTTCTCCTTTTATATGTATATATAGATAACTTTATACATATGATATGAGACGCACCCGATTTCAAGATATTAATTATCATGATACAAAAAGAGGACTAATTACGATTATAGTATGCAACGCAAAAAGTACTCAAGCATAGTTAATAAAATGTATAACCACAATTAAGGCATGTAAAAATAATTGTACCGGAGATATCGCGGAATTCAATAAAAATAGCTACACGTCGTGATTGTGACAAGAAGACGAATACGTCTTGTGAAAGTACAATTGCTTAGGATACGATGGGACTGACATATGCTATGCGCGAAAGCCCCTAAAAACAAAGAAAGAAAAAAAAAAAGCTATGCTGTGGGTTCCCATAGCACAGCATCATGCTGAGTGGAAGCCTTCTTCTTCATCTTGACAACCACTGACTTAATGATACGAAATTATATGGTCTATAAGGTTATATATAATACTACAATTTATCTTAATATAAAATGGTAAGTTTAAGCTAAATTAGCACTAAGATGGTTTGATTTGGTTTGGTTTGAGAAACGCAATTGGTAGTCGGACGCGAACTAACTGGTTATAGTTACCATACATGCAGGCAAAAGTGCTTAGCTGTTCGGTCACAAATATTGTACCGAAAAAGAAGACATATTTATTGTGCTATGCTGTGGGTTCCTCTAGCACAGCATCATGCTGAGTGGAAGCCTTCTTCTTCTCCACAAGTTCATCAGATACCGGTACATGTACCACGTTTCGTGATACAGCTTTAATAATTTTATAACAAGTATTTAATTTAATGGCTTAATATTTATTGAAGCATAATTGAAAATGCTTTCATACAGGATAAGTTTTTAACCAGTGTGTAAACTCAAATCAAATCAAATCAAAATATTTTTATTTCATATAAACCTGCATGGGCACTTATGAAACGTCAGAAGCTAGGTGCACGGTTCCAAAATGTTGTTTCCTATGGAGAAGAGCCGGCAAGAAACTCCACGGTTACTCTTTTAAAAATGATTGGCTTTAACAATGTTTTCAGGTAAAAAAAATGTATGGGAGGACAGTGCAGGCCTGTAAATAAGTACCAGGTACTTAGACGAATCCAGAATAGAAAATCGTCTACAAATCTACAGTCTGTAAGGCCTACAACGTTCTCCCATTCACAATATGTAAAATAATCTACATAAATAAAATGAACCTAAATAAACATAGTGACATGATTAACATGACAATCACTAAAAAATAGTTGATATTAAAATTGATGTATAATGTCAAATAATGACGAGAATATGTCAGCATTGTAAAAATAAAAAGAACATTGAGAGCAGTTAATAGACTTTCACATAGATATGCTGTTAATGAGGTACCAGGGAAGCCACATGTGCAGAAGGAATTAATGCCAAACTTCCCTGTCTTCAACGTAGTCTTTTATCTTATAATATGCTTTTTTGATAAGGATACGTTTGATGTGCGTTTTAAACTTTCCATCGCTAAGTTCTGTAACTGACTTTGGCAACTTGTTATAGAAGCGGATACTGTTTATTAGAAATGACTTGCTAGTTTTAGTCAATCTAAATTTTGGAATCACAATTTCATCTTTACTACGTGTATTCAGATTATGGAAATCACATCGTTTTTTGAAAAGGCCTAAGTTTTTGCGAACGTACAAGATATTTTCTAGGATATAAAGAGACGGCAGAGTTAGAATATCAATTTCGCTGAATTTGTTTCTAAGAGACTCGCGAGGCCCCATTTTATAGATTGCGCGGATTGCCCTCTTTTGTAAAATGAAAATTGAATCTACGTCAGCTGCCGATCCCCACAACAGAACGCCATAAGACATAATACTGTGAAAATAAGCAAAGTAAACTAACCTAGCTGTGGCTACATCCGTCAACTGCCTTATCTTTCTTACTGCGTAAGCAGCTGAGCTTAATCTACTTGAAAGAGCTCTAATGTGAGCACCCCATTGCAATTTTGAATCTAAAGTAATTCCCAAAAATACAGTTTCCGAAATAGCATCTAGTTTCTTCCCATCAAGTTTTAAGTTTAGACCTACTTGGGGTACATTTGGTAACGAGAACTTAAGACATTTAGTTTTGTTCGCATTGAGTAAAAGATTATTAGCGGCAAACCATTTCGAAAGAACAGCTAGACTATCATTGACATGTAAGACATCTGTATCTTTTCTATCTATTCTAAAAATAAGAGAAGTGTCATCAGCGAATAAAATTATATCCGAGAAGTTAGCCATCAGGTAAGGAAGGTCATTAATATAAACTAGAAATAAAAAAGGGCCAAGAATTGAACCTTGAGGCACGCCCATTTTAACTAGAGACCCCGAGGACGTCGCCCCATTAACGTTTACTTTTTGCTGCCTGTTTGATAAGTAGGAAAGTACAAGATTAGCAGCCTGTCCACGAATTCCATAGTGGTGTAATTTACAGATAAGTGTATTGTGGTCAACGCAGTCAAACGCTTTTGAGAGGTCACAGAAAATGCCAATCGCGTCCTGGGAATTCTCCCAGGATTCCAAAATGTGACTGATGAGTTTTACTCCTGCGTCAGTCGTCGACCGACCTTTCGTGAAACCAAACTGTCGACTATGTAAAATACCATTTGAGTTAAAATGTGACAACATCTGGTCTAGCATGATTTTTTCATAAATTTTGCTCAATGCTGGAAGCACAGATATAGGTCTATAATTAGAGGGATCACTCTTACTACCTGATTTGAAAATAGGTACTACTTTACTATGTTTCATTAAGTCAGGAAACGTACCGTTGTCTAAACATTGATTAAATATGCCTGTTAGGACAGGGGCAATTGTGTCAATGATATTTTCGAGAACCTTAACGGAAATCCCCCATAAGTCTTCAGTGTTTTTTATGTTAAGACTTTTAAATGCTGTTTTAATTGTGGCAATAGAAATGGGTTTGAATTCAAAACTTGGAATGTCCTTGCTGAAGTTTTCTTTAAGAAGAGATTCAGCTAATACAGATGATGAGGGGAGAGATTTCGTAACTTCTATTGGGATGTTGGTAAAGAAATTTTCTAGAGTCTCAGCAACTTGTAACTTATCTGAAATGATTTCATTATCAATTTTTAGAGCTAACTCATTCTGATCTCGCTGTTTTGTGTTTCCAGTTTCTTTGTTAATTACCTGCCACACAGCTTTTATTTTATTTTTAGAGATACTAATTTTGTTACTTATTAATTTAGATTTAGCGTGAGCGCAGACTCTTTTGAATATTTTAGAATATTTTCTTACATAATTATGAAGGGCCTGATCAGAAGTCAATGATTTTTCGTGATACAAATTATATAAGATATCTCTGCTTTTTCTAATGCCAGTAGTGGCCCATTCGCTAAATTTTGGTTTAGTAGTTATTGTAACTTTTTTTACAGGACATGCTTTATTGAATTCTTTGCATACTGTAGAAAAAAATGTGCCATAGTTTATATTGGGGTCTTGTGAATCAAAACTCGCTGTTGATAGATTGCTAAGAACATTATTATTAAAAGATTTCAGTTTATTTTTGGTCAGAGGTCTCAATTCAATGGTTTAACCATGACTGTAACCATGAATTCAGTATATCATTTTGGCCCCCCAGCGAAGAAATTTTTCGTCGGTTATACAAAAAAAATCAGCTATTCCATACATTTTGACCGCGTAGCTATTGTACTTTTCTATGTAACAGCAGTTTTTTTTTTTTTTGTATAACCGACGAGAAAGTTGAACCGACTGAGGCGTTCAAATTTTTCATCGGTTTTGTAGAACCCTAGAAACATCCAAATTCATTGCGTAGTTTAAAAAAACAACGCGATCATACATACAAATAAGAAAACTTACTTTATTTGATAATATAAATACATAGATAATTCAATGAATTATATGTCAATGAAGTTTTTAGTAACGTTTATAAAGAAAACACTATAAATGTACGTGATTTAATTTAATTTATTTTTGAACGTTAAAAATAATATGTGAAGGTAAAAAATAAATGTATAATTATGTAGTTGTAGACATGTTTTAGAACTTATATTTGAATTATTATATTTCAAGTAATTTTTGATGTACTGTTTCATTAATGGAAGACTGGAACTTTTTAATTTGTGCTTAATAATAATGTGCGCAAAAGGAGTAAAACTATATGCACATACGTTTTGAATCTACACACACATTACCATATTTTGTGCACTTTTTTTTCTTTAAGTTAAAATAAATGTAAACAACATAATTAATAACTATTGAAATAGATAGTACAAGAAGAAAAGACAATATTATTAAGAAAACTGAAACAGAAACATCATCAGAAAAATATAAGTTGTTAATTTTAAGTATTTCGGAATTTTTAAATGAATTTATTAGTAGGTAATATATAAATGTGTGAAATACAACTTCTTTTACAATAAAATAAAGTATATTAATTAAGGTCTTTTAAAATAATCAGTGACTAAATGTCTGCTATGGATAATAATAAAATAATTACAATGAAGAAAGATATTCAGAAAGCAGCGGTACAATAAGCAACAAACTATTATAGTATGAGTATTTCGGAATTTAGATATTAATTTGGTAGTGATTGGGTACATTTTAAACATTAATATTAAAGCGTTTAGATACTAGCTTCCAATAAAAAATAATACTAATATATTCAATATATACTAATATATATATACTATATATATACAAATATATCCAATAAAAAATAATACTATATTATTTTTCAATAAGTACTACTTTTTAAATACTGTACTATAATTAGCTTTGGTACCAAAATACTGATTAACGATATGTAATTTTGTAAACATAAAAAAATAAAAATAAAATATTGACACAGACACAGAGTAGCTAACAAATGGAGTACGCGGCGCGAGATCAGAACATACAGAAAGTGGAATTTCTCAGACAGTCCTATCTGTTCTGTCAGAACTGACAGGACTGTCTGTAAACTCCCACTTTTAGATCTACTCTTAGCTTGATGGTCGTGTACTTATGATCACTCCATTCATTTGGTAACTTCTCTGTCTGATCTTCTCGTTTCTGTTCCAAAAACTTGCGCCTTATCCAGAACGCAGGACTCGGAAATGCATGCGTTTGTTGTTATTATAGTCAACATAACATTCAGTTTCTGACTCGGAGTCACCATCAGCTGCGTTGGTATGCGGAGCGAGGTCGAGTGATGCCACCCTTTTTTTCACGGAATAGACCCCTATAATACGATGTTCGAGGCATTCAACGAACACAGTGTAAGCTGGAGGCTGGGCAGGGTCGACTGGAACCTCGGGTGGGTCGAGAGGAGGCAGCAGGTTCGTTGCCTGATGGTAGACAGTTGCCTCCACTTGCAAATCTGCAAAAAAATATATGATAAAAGAGCAGTTGTCTCTGATCATGGGAAATAGTCACCGCCTCTGATAGAAACTTGTAAAATACATCACAATTCCCACGCTGCCATATTGGAAACAAAGCAAAATGACGCATGTGCCTGTTACCACACCAGCACCTACTCTTGGAGAGTGACTGACAGTAGAAATAGAAATGTTAAAGTAGTGCTTTAACGGACATATTGGGAATGAGAGAACGTTGTAGGCCTTACAGACTAGATTTGTAGACGATTTTCTATTCTGTGTTTTCATTCGTCTAAGTACCAGGTACTTTTTGACAGGCCTGCACTGTCCTCCCATACCTATTATCACTGTAATTTGAAAACATAGTAAAAGCCAATTATTTTTAAAAGAGTAACCGTGGAGTTTCTTGTCGGCTCTTCTCCATAGGAAACAACAATTTGGAACCGTGCACCTAGCTTCAGACGTTTAATAAGTGCCCATGCAGCTTTATGTGAAATAAAATATTTTGAATTAGGAAGTACTTCCCACATTGCATGCATTGCTTATTTGTTGTATTTATCGATCAGTCACGAGCTTACAAGGCATATGTGAGTGAAAACTCCGGGATACTCTACCAGGACATATAGTAAATGGTAATGTTCTTCAGAAAGATCAGGGCGTAGAGACAAAACATATTTCTGTTAGCGTTCACGCCAAACGCTACGCCAAAATGTATGGAAATTACATTACCTGCGAAAAGGACACGACGTAACCTTTCCGCAGGTTATTTTCTGGCGTGGCGACCGCGTACCGGAAGACGTAGCTTTGGCTTGGAAGGCCTCCGACAAGATGGACCGATGAAATTATGAAGGCCACAGGAATCCGGTGGATGCGAGAAGCGCAGAACCGGTCGAAGTAGAGGAGCTTGGGGGAGGCCCATGTCCAGCATTGGACGTCTTTCGGCTGAAATGATGATACATTCTGGCGTAGCGTTTGGTGTGAACAGAAATGTGTTTTGTCTAGGCCTTCTGGTGCGTAATACTCCCTACTAGCGTGCATGTGTGAGTAGCGGGGTGGTTCCGTAAACCAACTTACAGTAGACATTTTGGGTTTCATTTTGGCAGTTCAAACTCATTCATTGCTTAATTGACGTTGTTGAGCAGACGAATTTTTCGTTCACATGAAGGAATGGACATGGAGCAATATTAATCGAAATTATTCATATTGTGATTGATAGTGTGTTGTGCAATTAGGTTGCGGGTGTATGAACGTAAACGAGGCAAACAGAATATGCTATCATCGTTGCAGGTGGCGTTCTATAGTTTCTGCCTGCCCTCATGCGAAGAAGGCGTGAGTTTATGTATTTATTTTCGAGGAAACTTACATCTGACCAATTTGAAAACAAAATCCCGTGCACACAATGACCACATCTGTTAGCAAGCGCTACTATAGCGGCTGAGCGCTGCAAGCAATCATAGTCCTTAAGGTGTATTGATGTTACTTTCCTCGATAGTACGTGTTTGGTGGCAAGCTGTACGGTACAGATGCCAGCACATCAAGCTACCCCAATCTGTCAAATTTCTTTGATCGATTTTCAACTTTATTACATAGGCATAAGGTTCATGTTCAAATGGGTAAATTTGACAGTTTCGGGTATCTTGATGTGCTGACGGCTGCACATACAAAATCTTCGACCAGCCGATCAGCTGCCAATTTATAGCGAACACATTCAAGAGTTAAGCAGTGCTTTTTATTATTAGCAGAAAGCGATTGCCATTATCTTAGCGTGTCGATAATAATATAGATAATATACAAACACACTAAAGTAAATAATAGGTCTTTACCTATGAAATTGCCGTTTTGTATGAAAAAATTTAAACGAATTTTTTTCATGAATTTTTTATTTGTATTAATCGAAGTAATCACCCATGCAATCAATGCATCTTTGCCATCGCAGTGGCAGTTTATTGATGCCCTTCTTAAAGAAATCAGCTGGACGGGAGGCAACAAATTCTTCAAAGGCATTTTGTACTGCCTCTCGGGTATTAAATTTTTTTCCCGCCAAGAAGTTATCCAAATTCTGGAAAAAGTAGTAGTCTGTAGGCGCAAGGTCTGGTGAGTAGGGCGGATGACGGAGAGCTTCCAACCCCAGTTCTTGCAACTTGGAGACCGTCTGCTGTGCAGTATGAGGTCGCGCGTTGTCGTGCAGGAGCAGCGGAGACGAGCGATTGACCAATGCTGGTTGGAGATGCGCCAGCTTCTCCATCATTGTGTTCAGTTCTTCACAGTACACATCTGCAGTAATGCTCACCCCGTTTGGTAAGAAGCTGTGATGAATCACACCGGCGCTAGACCACCAAACAGTGACCATCACTTTTCTAGGGGTAAGTTTTCGTTTAGGGCATTGTTTAGGTGCTGAACCAGGATCCAACCAACTTGCTGAGCGCTTACGGTTATCAAACAGAATCCATTTTTCATCGCAGGTAACAATGCGGTTCAAAATTCCTTCATTTGTGTGTCTGTTGAGCAGTGCAAGGCATGTCTCGACGCGTACTTCGCGCTGGCGATCATTGAGTTCGTGGGGCACCCATTTGTCAAACTTTTTTACCTTGCCAATTTGACGCAAATGGACCAATATTGTTTTGACGCTAACGTCGAAAGCTGCTGCTAATTCAGCCGTAGATTGTGTATCATCAGCTTCCACAATCGCCTTTAATTCGTCATTGTCGACCAAAGTCTTCGGACGACCGCGAGGTTCATTTTTCAGGTCGAAATTTCCAGAACGGAAGCGAGCAAACCAATAACAGGTGGTGCGTTGGTTTGTAGTGTTAGCTCCGTAAACGTCGTTGATGTTGCGTGCCGCTTGTGCCGCGTTGCTGCCACGACGGTACTCATATTCCATAATTACTCGAATTTTTAACGTATCCATGATGACGAAAAAGATTGAAATGCGATGAAAATGTAACACTAATCAATAAAGAAATGACTACTTTTAGAAAAAAAAATCCATGTTTTTAAAATAAAATTAATTTGAAATTAGAATTCTTAGCCAAACAAAAATTATTTTGATTTGAAATGGCCAGTACTGCAGAACGGCAATTTCATAGGTAAAGACCTAATATATTATGTACGAAAAAAGGGAAGAGCTCACTGGGCATCAAAGAATTCCTCCGCATCGCTGTCGGTCGGAAAAGTACCCAAAAAGCTGGCAGCGTTGCCACGTTAGATGGCAGTCCTAATTCTTTGACCTAAATTGAGTCGGCCCAGAATTTAACTACAAGTCCCGCGTCATCACTGATTAACAAAGTGTCACACTTGCAATTATTAATATCGTCATCAATTGTAAGTTATATTGATTGCATTGCGCCCGATGCGATTTCACATTGACAAAATGCCCGATTTCCAAATAAACTTTTGTGCCCTTTAGGGTTTTTTTTAATTCCTTTTTTATTGTTTAAATGACAAATGATTGTATTACAGTAGTAAAGAAAGGCCGAAACAAACTCAGAGGTCACAGATCACAGATCTACATGGTCTTCACACCATGTGAAATGGTTTTTGGGGAAAGAACCACACAGATTGAGTGGACCTGTTAAGTCAGTGCATACATTTGTCAGTAATCATGGAGCTCAACTCAGAACTTTAGGAGCTCAATGATTCCACAAACAATACCAAAAAAAAAACATATGGCACGCCTTGTTTCCCAAACGGTTGTGCAGAGGTGTACCTATAGTACACCCACATTTCGCCAGTTATTTCAAGTCCCATCTAATAAGGGCCGAGCCTATTATCATCAACTGGGCACAAATTCAGACTCCGGGCTGGTACTGAGAAAGGCCAGATAGAATAATCTAATAATAGCAGGCCACTCAGAAAGTATTGCTAAAAAAAGTTTTTATGTACGAAAGACTGGCCAGCTATAATATATTTTGAAAATAATGACTATTTGTAAGTAAAAAACATACGTTCCCATTTAAAAACTTCCCTCCAAATTGTTTACGAGCTAATTTAAATTACATACCGTGTTTCATTCAAAAATGGATCTGCGCCGGGAACATTTTCGCGCTATGATTTTTTACGATTTCAAGTGTCGCCTGAAACCGGACGAATCGTACGATAGACTTCAAATGACATTCATGGATGAAGGCCCTTCTAAGGCAATCGTGTGTCATTGGTATAATGAATTCAAGCGAGATCGACTAACTTTGGAGAATGAAGAAAGAAGTGGTCGCCCTTTGACGGCTGTTACGGAAGAAAACGTGCTAGCAGTGAAAAATTTAATCCATGACAATAGATGAGTTACGTATCAAGAGATGGTGTCAATTCCTTTACGGAACCAAAGAAGCATCAATGCTGAATGGTATACTACCAAGTGCTTGGCAGAAGTTTTCTTTGTTGTGAGCAACAAGCGACCAAACACAGGGCTCCACGGGCTACTGCTTCACCACGACAACGCGCCTTCGCACACCGCGCTCAAAACGAGGGACTTCCTAGACAGCACGCCGGTCAAACTCCTGGGTCACCCTCCTTCCAGCACTGACCTAGCACCGTGTGACTTCTTTTAATTCCCGTAAGCAAAAAATCAACTCAAAGGGATACAATTTTCGTTGGCGGAAGCTGCGCTGTCAGCGTTCGTGCAGGCTGTAAACGAGGTGTCTGCGGCGGACTGGAAAAAGTGTTTCGAAAGCTGGTTCAGACACATGAAACGTTGTTTAGAAGCTAATGGAGAGTACTTGGATAAGATTTAATAAAAAATATTTACCTATAGAACATTTTTTTTTTTCGCAAAACAGTGAGTGTCCCACGTATTTTGCCCGATCTGGGAATTGAATCCCAAACCTCAAGCTAAGCAACAGCGCTTGTGACCACTAGCAGAATGAATAAAAGTAATAGCAATAGTAACCTATCACAAAGTAATAGGAAGGTAAACCCTTAAAGCCGCTTTGCATTGCGTGACTAACCCAATCGATCGCTACTGAAGTATCAAGAATCTTAATATTCTTACCGTATTTAATCAGTTTTCAGAATTGAGCATATGTGTGAGTGTGTCACATGTAGACCAACACCCTAATTGCATGACACATTTTCTATCACAGTCTGCAGGACTTTGAAGGAAATTCATTAAATATCTTCTGTACATATAAAATGCGTTGTCCTGACTGACTGACTGGCGGATCAACGCACAGCCTAAACCGCTGATCATAGAGACCTGAAACTTGGAGGGTGTGTTCTTTGTATGACGTAGGCATCCGATAAGAAAGGATTTTTCGAAATTCTACCCCCTTTTTTTAGGGGGTGAAAAACGGGTGCAACCTTTTTCTCAATACATTTTGTTAGTCACCTTTTTAAACGCTAATGCCATCGAAGTACCAGGTTGTCATAACTTGGTAGGAGCACAACTAACGTAGCTGTCAGCTAGAAAGCGTTATATGCCGTCAAAGTACCAGGTTTTCATAACTCGGTAGGAACACACCTAATATTTGTAGGTAATTGTGTCAGCTAGAAAACGCTTTATAAAATCGAAGTACTAGGCTGTCAAAACTCGGTGGGAACACACCTAACATAGTTGTGTCAGCTAGAAATCGTGTTATGCCGTTAAAGTACCAGGTTGGCATAACACGGTAGGACCAGACCTTATTTTTTTGTAAAAAAAAAAAAACGCAATACATTTAGTAGTCAGCTTTTTAAACGCTTTATGCCTTCAAAGTATCACACACAGTATAGGTAGGTAATTGTGTCAGCTAGAAAACACTTTATAAAATCGAAGTACTAGGCTGTCACAACTCGGTGGGAGCACACCTGACATAGTTGTGTCATATAGAAAGCGCTTACATTTAAACATAATATTTAATTTATATGCAATAACAAAATTAATAACGTAAGAAAAAAAAAAAAAAAAAAATCCTATTAGAACCATTTTCTACTTTACGCGGACAAAGTCGCGGGCAAAAGCTAGTTTTCTACTAAGTATAGCTCTTTCTACCAGTTTCTACCAGTATAAAAAAAATCTGTGTTAATCCAGGTGATAAATTATCTGTGTGCCAAATTTTTATCAAAATTCGTTCGGCCGTTTTTGCATGATGAGTTACAAACACCCACACATCTAAATATTTTAGTATATTTTATAATGTTAGTCGAATCACAATTAATTTCCTCATAAGATTATAAAACAACGTTAATGTACCAATTAATTTTGGTGAATTTTCAAATTATTGGCATTGTGATTAATATTTATAATGGGTGTGTTACGGAATTACCCCGCAAATGTCGACGCCAGTGATTGATCCCGAAATCAAACAATGTATTTATTTAAATGAAACTATTAACAGGCACTTTGTGAATTGTATAAGGAGTCGGTCTTTTAAAAAGATGAAGTTAGCTGTCCATTCCAAAGCTTAGTAGATGGACACTCCATGGATAGTTACATGGACAGTGTCCACGGAGTGTCTTTTAAATCAAATTGTTACAAATTATTAGTTACAACATTAAAATCAGAAGCAACAAAATTGCCAAGTAACAAGCACAAAGTGTGATTTTGTATGGTATAACTTTTCGTTTGAAAACAAAATCGTTTGCACACCTGCGTTGTCCATTTACAAAAACCTGTGGCGTTCAATTTTGTCAGCCATAGATAAGATTTCAATGACCGGGATTACGATGTAACACTAATGACTATGCCCTGTATTTATGATATTGTTATTATGTATATTGTATGTAGAGTGTCCAACCTATGGTCCAACCTGACGATATGGCTACGCTACCAGGGTATTTCCCCACCATAGTTACCTATATCGTACTTTGAATCACATATAAATATGGATTGATCCATATTGGGGAACACAATGCATACCAATTTGGTATTATATAGGAAAAACCATACATTCTAATTATAAGGGTATTAATGTGACATATTGCTGTCTGATGTCATTATAATTCACTTTGTGAAAAATTTGCATCTATTTTTAACAAATGCGAAACTACTTTTCCTCAAATTGACATTTCTACAGCGTGTTAAAAAGGTGTGGTCGAATTTAAAGGACGACCATCAAATTGGACAACTTTCTCCATGGGATCAACACCGTAATTGCGAAAAAAAAATCAACTGTCCCATAAAAGAAAGTGTGATGGTTTGGAGTTATGGACCACACCCTTTTATTTGACCACACCTTTCTGATAGGTACATGCTGTCTAAAGCGTCATTTACAGACTCGAAAATTTGTTTAAAAATTCACACACCCGGCTTAAACAATTAATATTTTGTATCAACGAGAAAACGCCAAATGGCTACGATATCACGTAATAGTCCACAGAAACATGAAATCAAAATTATCAAAAATATTAAATAAATAAATGTTTAAAAACTTACTCCGAAATCTTTTCCGGGGTAACATTGATTCACCTGGCTCCAACCTTGGGAAGTAATCTGGTTTGCTATTCATCTTTGCTGCCCCTCTTGGGTGTGGCAAAAATATCTTGATAATTCGACGAACACAAATGCGACAATTTTGGTTTTCGCAATCGTGAACAACTCACTTCCATTGATTTATGCGTTCTTTCTAGTTTATTTATTTTCAAATTCGATTTTCGAACGAATTACAATGTGAACTAGTGATTTCCGTATGTGTATATGTATTCTCTTCCTTCTTCGAATACAGACTGGCTGCAAATGGCGGGGGGGAAGAACTTATACCGAAACAGAATACTGTAGGTACAGTCATCAGCGGAAAAATAGACGATGAACATATTTTGTTATTCTTTTGATGATGAAAGTATTTTGTATGCTGTATCGGTTGACGTTATCACGTCAACGCTGGCTGTCGCTAAAAACTAGCGGTGGAGCTCTGTCTCGTATAGGATCATAGCCAAGTTTTGCGTAGATTTCACGCAATTTTCTTTCTCTGTGTTACGTTTGTTGAGAATGTACGCATTTTGTTTCTTTCTTCCTTATTTCAGAATTTTGAATCGATTAGGGAAAATGTGAGTGTTCAGTGCTCTAATTTTTAACCGACTTTAAAAAGAAGGATGTTATAAATTCGACATGTTTATGGTTTTTCTTTTTTATAATTAATATGATTTATGATGTAGATAATATTAAACCTATAGGTAACTCATTTTACAGAGAACACATATAGACCCCTCCATGCTTTCGGAAAGCACGTTTCGGTTCTCATTCATGGATCTTTAACATTGGTTACGGGTCGTCCGAAGCCCAAAATTCTGCCAAAGGGTGTCGTACTACCCAGTAAATGGTTTTGGAGGTCAGGTTGGCAGACATTCCATGTAAAATACTGGTATACAGCTGCATCCGGTTAGATCGGATGCCAACTCCAACCTAGTTGCGAAAAGGCTCGGTAGATGATGAGAGAATCCATAAAGTGCATTTTTTTTTTTTGAACCACTGCAATATAATGTGGGTAATATGAAAACCGGACAAAGGCGAGTCTTCTTTTTCTTCTTTTCTTCTTTTTTTTTTTTTTTATTTAAACGTTGCCCCACACTAGGAATTTCTCCTGTATTGTGGGTGCGTTAACAAACATTTAAAGTCACATACTCAAACACCCAGACCCGGAACAACTACTTGTAGGTCACACAAATATTTGTTCCGTGCGGGAATCGAACTCGCGACACGCAGCGCAGCAGTCAATCGCTTAACTACTGCGCCAACCGTGCTGTCGGTCGTGTGTGTGCCGTGTTCGTGAGTCTCGAATGGTGACCCTTAATTTTTTAACTTAATTTGATTTTTATTATTTGGTAATACTTGTCGATAGAAATACAAACTATAATGAAAATTACAATCCGCTGACAAATAGATGTACGGACATACATACATACTCAGCCTTTAAACGTTCCCACTGCTGGGACACAGGCCTCCTCTCCATGAGAGGGAGTGGGCCGTGATCTACCACGCGAGCCCAGTGCGGGTTGATAGATGTCGATGATGTGGTGTGTCGTTTTTGGTTCTAGGACATGCCGGTTTCCTCATGATGTTTTCCTTCACCGTTTGAAAGCAGTGGTGATGAAATTATTTACACAAAGTATTGCGCCTGGCTGGGTTCGAACACACGACCTACAACTCGTAAGTCGCGGCCGTTACCAATGGGACACCTGCTCTGAAAATGTACGGACAGTGGAGCCTTAATAGTAGGGCTATGATTGTGTTTGCGGTTGGAGTTAAGTTTAAGTTACAAATCATTCGAGTTAGGTATAAAACCCAAGACATTTGTAACTTTTTAGCAACTGAGCCATTGCTGCTTTTAAAAACTCTAAAAACTTTTCACTTTTTTATTTTTGTTGCTGACTGTATTCCAAGTACTATTGCGCATTACCTATTAAGGATATGCAAGATAAGTACTTATTGTGTATCGACTGTAATTGACAACTAGATATCAGGACGTAAGTCCTGATATCTAGTTGTCAATTACGATTAATTGTGTGTATACACACACACATAAAATAACCTCTATAGATAATGCTACGTTACCTTTTATGGCGATTCAAAATATTATTGAATACATTATCTGAAGTTTTTGTATACGTAGATAGATAGGTAGGTACGCGGTTTTTTGTTAGCATACGGCCACTGCTTAACATAGCGCTCATCTAAGCACCGCCGCTTCGATCAGTTCTGCGCTTCTCGCATCCACCAGATTCCTGCGGTCTTCACTAAGTCATCGGTCTTCCAACTCAACGTCTTCCGGTACGCGGTTACCACTTCAGAACTTTTCGGCTCCATCGGCCATCTATCCTGCGAGCAATGAAAAAAAATCTTCAAGTCAATACCTACCTTGGTCATTATTGGCCGATTTTATTACTTACTTATAGCTGCGCCTCGTGGTTTCACCCGCATAAGTCTCAATCCTGTAAGAGTATCAGAATAGAAACTATTCTTTGTTCTAATCCACATCATGGTCTACCCATGTGCCAAATTTCATCTAAATCCATTCAGCTCTTTTAGCGTGAAAGCGTGACAAGCAAGGATATACTCGTACAATGGGCCTTTTTGGCGCTGCCCACTTTAATGCTGTTTCTGACATTGCACTTACCACTTTTATGTGATTTTGATTTTAGTTTTTCTGTTGTTTATTGTGTGCTTTGTAGTATATGCTAAATAAATGTATTTTCATTGTTATTGTTTTCATCTTGTGTACAATAAAGAATAAATAAATAAATAATCATTATTAGCTTTTTTTTTGCTTTTATGAATGAAAAACACAATCATACTTGCTTAGTTTGTTGCTTTGTTAGTCCAGTGGCGTTGGCGACCCATTCCTAGGTCGGACATAGTTTTAAGGCGTTTTCATCAAGTATTTTTTAGTAGCACACAGAAGATCATTTCAGACGAAAGACGTCCACTGATGGACACCGGCCTCCTCCAAAAGGGGGGTTTTGCCATAATCGCCACGATGGGCAGGCGGGTTAGCGATCGCAGTATGGTTGTAAAATGCATAGAGAACGCTGCTGCCCATTCTCTAGTAAGACCCTTAGTCGCCTTCTACGACACCTACGGGAAGAAATGGGATTCCTGCCATGTAGGTGAACTTGGCAGATCATTTCCCAGCAGAGCATAAAAAAATGTGAGTTCTATTGGCATGCGGATGAGTTCTTGAGTTCCTTATAATTAAAAAAAATAGTTCAGGCGTTTTTGCCTGAAAAAAGGTCGAATGAAAATATGCTCTGCTAACTTCCGACAGCAGATCATTTTTTCCAAAATTAAAATTTTAAAACTGATTTCGGCACACAGTGATGAGATCTATAGTTCCTTATACTTTTCCGGAAGAGTTCTGCCGTCCTAAGTCATGAAATAAATAAAAAAGAAAATGTTACCCGCTACACGAAAAAGATAATATTTTTTTAAAGAGGCGCCTGATAAATTTGCAGCTTCTCGTAGATTCTAAGTTTAGTAGTAGCCAAGACCCCCAGGAACATAAAAAAAACAACAAAAAGAATGCAGATGTCCCTAAAAATTATCAGCAGTGCCTTATGAAAAAGATAGACTACAAGAAACCTAGATTTCAAGGAGAGATTAAGTTGGGATGATAAAAAAAAAGTTTGTATACAACTGAGGAGCTTAAAACTCCAAGTTTCATGTTGCAACTATAAAATAACTGTACCAAAACATTCAAAGGATCCCAGAACTCCGACTCAGGTATCAGCAGAGCACGGGTGAATATATAAGATAATTTAAATCGTAATTTTTATCAGTGGTATAGGAAGATGGATATAAAAAAGAATTCAGTGGCACTCCGGACCGGGAACTCCACGGTTTCTCATGCAACACTAAAAGAGCTATCCAAAAATATTCATTGCTGCCCCAGAACTCCAACTCAGGTATCAGCAGAGCATAGGTGAACATATGAGATAGTAAAGCACAGGATTTTAATCAGTGGTATAGGTAGATGGATCAAAAACAAATATGAGTAGCACTCAGGAGCGAGAACTCCACAGTTTCTCATGCAACACTAAAATAGCTATCTAAAAACATGCATCGGTGTCCCAGAAGATCTACTCAGGTATCAGCAAAGCATGGGTGAAGATGTAAGATAATTTAATCAGGATTTTAATCAGTGGTATAGGATGATGGATTTAAAAAAAAATGAGTGGAACTCCGGACCGGGAACTCCACGGTTTCATATGAACCACTAAAAGACCTAACCAAATATATGCATTGATGTTCCAAAACTTCGAATCACGTATCAGCAGAGCATGGGTGAAGATATAAGATAATTTAATCAGGATTTTAATAAGCGGTATAGGAAGATGGAATAAAAAAAATATTGAGTGGAATTTAGGAGCTGGAACTCCACGGTTTCTCATACAACACTAAAAGAGCTATCCAAAAAAATGCATTGGTGTCCCAGAACTCCTACTCAGGTATCAGCAGAGCATGGGTGAAGATGTAAGATAATTTACTCAGGATTTTAATCACTGGTATAGGAAGATGGAATAAAAAAATATGAGTAGCACTCAAGAGCGGGAACTCCACGGTTTCTCATACAGCATTAAAAGAGCTATCCAAAAACATGCATTGGTGTCCCAGAACTCTTACTCAGGTATCAGCAGAGCATGGGTGAAGATATAAGATAATTTAATCAGGATTTTAATCACTGGTATAGGAAGATGGAATAAAAAAAAATATTGAGTGGAACTTAGGAGCGGGAACTCCACGGTTTCTCATGCAATACTAAAAGGGCTATCCAAAAATATGCATAGCTGCCCCAGAACTCCAACTCAGATATCAGCAGAGCATAGGTGAACATATGAGATAGTAAAGCACAGGATTTTAATCATTGGTATAGGTAGATGGATCAAAAAAAATTATGAGTAGCACCCAAGAGCAGAACCTCCACGGTTTCTCATGCAACACTAAAAGAGCTATCCAAAAACATTCATTATTGTCCCAGAACTCCTACTCAGGAATCAGCAGAGCATGGGTGAAGATATAACAAAATTTACTCAGGATTTTAATCACTGGTATAGGAAGATGGAATAAAAAAAATATTTAGTGGAACTTAGGAGCGGGAACTCCACGGTTTCATATGAACCACTACAAGACCTGTCCAAAAATATGCATTGGTGTCCCAGAACTCCTACTCAGGAATCAGCAGAGCATGGGTGAAGATATAACAAAATTTACTCAGGATTTTAATCACTGGTATAGGAAGATGGAATAAAAAAAATATTGAGTGGAACTTAGGAGCGGGAACTCCACGGTTTCATATGAACCACTAAAAGACCTGTCCATAAAAATGCATTGGTGTCCCAGAACTCCTACTCAGGTATCAGCAGAGCATGGGTGAAGATATAAGATAATTTAATCAGGATTTTAATCAGTGGTATAGGAAGATGGAATAAAACAAATATTGAGTGGAACTTAGGAGCGAGAACTCCACGGTTTCATATGAACCACTAAAAGACCTGTCTAAAAACATGCATTGGTGTCCCAGAACTCCTACTCAGGTATCAGCAGAGCATGGGTGAACATTTGACATAGTAAAGCACAGGATTTTAATCATTGGTATAGGTAGATGGAACAAAAAAAAATATGAGTAGCACTCAGGAGCGGGAACTCCACGGTTTCATATGAACCACTAAAAGACCTGACCAAATATATGCATTGATGTTCCAAAACTTCGAATCACGTATCAGCAGAGCATGGGTGAAGATATAAGATAATTTACTCAGGATTTTAATCACTGGTATAGGAAGATGGAATAAAAAAAATATTTAGTGGAACTTAGGAGCGGGAACTCCACGGTTTCATATGAACCACTAAAAGACCTGTCCAAAAACATGCATTGGTGTCCCAGAACTCCTACTCAGGTATCAGCAGAGCATGGGTGAAGATATAACAAAATTTACTCAGGATTTTAATCACTGGTATAGGAAGATGGAATAAAAAAAATATTGAGTGGAACTTAGGAGCGGGAACTCCACGGTTTCATATGAACCACTAAAAGACCTGTCCATAAAAATGCATTGGTGTCCCAGAACTCCTACTCAGGTATCAGCAGAGCATGGGTGAAGATGTTAGATAATTTACTCAGGATTTTAATCACTGGTATAGGAAGATGGAATAAAAAAATATTGAGTGAAATTTAGGAGCGGGAACTCCACGGTTTCTCATACAGTACTAAAAGAGCTATCCAAAAACATGCATTGGTGTCCCAAAACTCCTACTCAGGTATCAGCAGAGCATGGGTGAAGATATAACAAAATTTGCTCAGGATTTTAATCACTGGTATAGGAAGATGGAATAAAAAAAATATTGAGTGGAACTTAGGAGCGGGAACTCCACGGTTTCATATGAACCACTACAAGACCTGTCCAAAAATATGCATAGCTGCCCCAGAACTCCAACTCAGATATCAGCAGAGCATAGGTGAACATATGAGATAGTAAAGCACAGGATTTAAATCATTGGTATAGGTAGATGGATCAAAAAAAATTATGAGTAGCACCCAAGAGCAGAAACTCCACGGTTTCTCATGCAACACTAAAAGAGCTATCCAAAAACATTCATTATTGTCCCAGAACTCCTACTCAGGAATCAGCAGAGCATGGGTGAAGATATAACAAAATTTACTCAGGATTTTAATCACTGGTATAGGAAGATGGAATATAAAAATATTGAGTGGAACTTAGGAGCGGGAACTCCACGGTTTCATATGAACCACTAAACGACCTGTCCAAAAACATGCATTGGTGTCCCAGAACTCCTACTCAGGTATCAGCAGAGCATGGGTGAAGATGTAAGATAATTTACTCAGGATTTTAATCACTGGTATAGGAAGATGGAATAAAAAAATATTTAGTGGAACTTAGGAGCGGGAACTCCACGGTTTCATATGAACCACTAAAAGACCTGTCCAAAAACATGCATTGGTGTCCCAGAACTCCTACTCAGGAATCAGCAGAGCATGGGTGAAGATATAACAAAATTTACTCAGGATTTTAATCACTGGTATAGGAAGATGGAATAAAAAAAATATTGAGTAAAATTTAGGAGCGGGAACTCCACGGTTTCATATGAACCACTAAAAGACCTGTCCAAAAACATGCATTGGTGACCCAGAACTCCTACTCAGGTATCAGCAGAGCATGGGTGAAGATATAAGATAATTTAATCAGGATTTTAATCACTGGTATAGGAAGATGGAATTAAAAAAATATTGAGTGGAACTTAGGAGCGGGAACTCCACGGTTTCTCATGCAATACTAAAAGGGCTATCCAAAAATATGCATAACTGCCCCAGAACTCCAACTCAGATATCAGCAGAGCATAGGTGAACATATGAGATAGTAAAGCAAAGGATTTTAATCATTGGTATAGGTAGATGGATCAAAAAAAATTATGAGTAGCACTCAGGAGCGGGAACTCCACGGTTTCTCGTACAACACTAAAAGGGCTATCCAAAAATATGCATTGCTGCCCCAGAACTCGAACTCAGATATCAGCAGAGCATAGGTGAACATATGACATAGTAAAGCACAGGATTTTAATCATTGGTATAGGTAGATGGATCAAAAAAAATTATGAGTAGCACTCAGGAGCGAGAACTCCACGGTTTCTCATACAGCACTAAAAGAGCTATCCAAAAACATGCATTGGTGTCCCAGAACTCTTACTCAGGTATCAGTAGAGCATGGGTGAAGATATAAGATAATTTAATCAGGATTTTAATCACTGGTATAGGAAGATGGAATATAAAAATATTGAGTGGTACTTAGGAGCGGAAACTCCACGGTTTCTCATGAAATACTAAAAGGGCTCTCCAAAAATATGCATTGCTGCCCCAGAACTCCAACTCAGATATCAGCAGAGCATAGGAGAACATATGAGATAGTAAAGCACAGGATTTTAATCATTGGTATAGGTAGATGGATCAAAAAAAATTATGAGTAGCACTCAGGAGCGGGAACTCCACGGTTTCTCGTACAACACTAAAAGGGCTATCCAAAAATATGCATTGCTGCCCCAGAACTCGAACTCAGATATCAGCAGAGCATAGGTTTTTTTTTTTTTTTTTTTTTGGGTGGGAAATCATCAAATAACTTCTCCCGCTCTGGGTGGAGCAGGAGGGCGTGTCAGACTTTTACTGACTAAAACCCACCCGTGTTCCTTCAGTAGCCCTTAAGCCAGGGGCTGTGGTGTCTCTTTCGAACAAACCCGCACCCCTGGCAGGCATCGGCCCTTGCGGGCCCCATCATTTTTTTGTGCTGACATCTCTTTGAGGCGCGCGTGGAACACAACGCGCCGTCGACTTGGGCTTGGTCCTTACCGGACAGCGAGCTACCCATTACTCGCCGTCCGCAAGCCCATGCCTACGGTGGCCGGAAATCGGCCTGGGATTCCCGACGCCCAGGGCGTCTCCGTATCCTGCGGCGGCTGGGGTCGCGAGGGCGCATATGCTGCCTCTCCCTCACGTGCGCCGCCTCCCTCTTCGCGAGCATCACTGCTTCGCTGAAGGAGGTGACGGCTCCCCATGCCCTCTCGCTCCGTACCATGGCCTGGACCAGGGCCGGACGCGAGAGATCGCCGCCGCCGATCGCCTCCACGAGGACACGGCGGTGCTCCGCCCAAGCAGGGCAGACCGCCACCGTGTGCTCCACCGTGTCCTCAGGGCGATCTTCGCAGTGGAAACACCCGGGCGTTTCCTCCCGCCCTATCCGAAACAGGAACCTCCCGAAACAACCGTGTCCGGTGAGGACCTGCGTCAGGCGGAAGGTGAGGACGCCATGCCGCCTCTCAAACCACTCCTCAAAGAGGGGACTTACCGCCGCAATCGTGGCGTGCCCAGCACTGGGTTGCGACAATCGCTCTCTCCATGTCACCATGAGATCCCGCCGGAGCTCTGTCCGCTGTGCCGCGATTTCCTGCGGCAGCGGAGTTACGCCCCGGCGTTTGGCCTCCTCGCGCCACTCCCATATTTGCGCGAGGACCTTTGCCTCCAGATCCCATGGCGGTAATCCGGCAAGGAGGCCCGCCGCCTCGCCGGAGATCGTGCGGTATCCTCGGATCATCCGTATGGCCATGACCCTATGGGACGCCCTCAGCTTGCGAGCTGGTTGGCGCCTCAATGTAGGCGCCCACACCGGCGCCCCGTATAGGGCCATGGACCGCACGATCCCCGCGTAGAGCCTCCGGCAGGAGGCGTTTGGCCCCCCTAGATTGGGCAAGAGCCGCTTCAATGCAGCCCCAGCCCGCTCCAGTCTGGGAGCCAAACGGCGGAAATGCTCCGCGAAGTTCCACCGGCTGTCGAGGACGAGTCCCAAGTACTTCATCGTCGACTCGACGCCGATGTGAACCCCTCCCACCGTTATCTGGGAACCCGTCGGTGGCGCATTCCGAGGACCATGAAACCACATGGCCTCGGACTTGTGCAAGGCCACCTCGAGTCCCAGTTGCCGGATCCTATCCACGATTGTCGCAACCCCTTGTGTCGCTAAGTCGGCCGCCGCCTGGTACGACCTCCCTTGCGCCAGGACCAGCGTGTCGTCAGCGTAACAAACTACACTGACGCCGTCAGGGAGGTCGGCGCGCAGCACCCAGTCGTATCCGATGTCCCACAGATGCGGCCCCAGGACCGATCCCTGTGGGACACCGCACGACATCTCTCGCCGGTTCCACTCTCCGAGGTGACCGGGGTAGATGACGGCCCTGTCCGTCAAATAGGCCTCGACCACACGACAGAGGTAGGTCGGCATCCGGTGATACCGGAGTGCCTCCCTTATGCAACTCCAGGGCAGGGTGTTGAAGGCATTGGCGATGTCTAATGACACCGCCAAGACGACCCCACCCCGGGCCACAGCATCCCCCGTCGTGAGGGCTCGCACGCGCATGATGGCATCCACCGTGGAGCGCCCCTTGCGGAAACCAAACTGGCTCTCCGCCAAATCCGGCCCCACCCGCACCAGCCGCCCGACGAGGCGGTCTGCAATTACTCTCTCAAAGAGCTTGCCCACCTCGTCGAGCAGCACAATGGGCCGGTAAGCGGACGGAGAGTCCGCTGGGCGCCCCGGCTTCTTAATGAGGACCAGTTTCCCCGTCTTCCAGCGAAGTGGGAACTGGCCCTCCTCCAAGCATGCGCTTAGGAGCCCTCTTAGTCGAGGCCCGAGAGCCTGCAAGGCCAGGACCCAGGCTTTGCCGGGCAAGCCGTCGGGTCCTGGGGCGGTATTCTTGGCATTCAGCCTACGTACCGCGTACACGTACAGCAGAGCATAGGTGAACATATGACATAGTAAAGCACAGGATTTTAATCATTGGTATAGGTAGATGGATCAAAAAAAATTATGAGTAGCACTCAGGAGCGAGAACTCCACGGTTTCTCATACAGCACTAAAAGAGCTATCCAAAAACATGCATTGGTGTCCCAGAACTCTTACTCAGGTATCAGTAGAGCATGGGTGAAGATATAAGATAATTAAATCAGGATTTTAATCACTGGTATAGGAAGATGGAATATAAAAATATTGAGTGGTACTTAGGAGCGGAAACTCCACGGTTTCTCATGCAATACTAAAAGGGCTATCCAAAAATATGCATTGCTGCCCCAGAACTCCAACTCAGATATCAGCAGAGCATAGGTGAACATATGAGATGGTAAATCACAGGATTTTAATGATTGGTATATGTAGATGTATCAAAAAAAAAAATATGAGTAGCACTCAGGAGCGAGAACTCCACGGTTTCTCATACAGCACTAAAAGAGCTATCCAAAAACATGCATTGCTGCCCCAGAACTCCAACTCAGGTATCAGCAGAGCGTGAGATATTATAAGATAAGATAATTTAATTATCGAGAGTTCAAGTTCTGGGACAGCAATGCATATTTTTGGATAGTTCTTTTAGCATTGCATGAGAAACCGTGGATTTCCTGCTCCTAAATACCACTCAATTTTTTTCTCAATTATCTTATATATTCACCCATGCTCTGCTGATACCTGAGTAGGAGTTCCGGGAAAACAATGCATGTTTCTAGATAGGTCTTTTGATAGTGCATTTTAAACCGTGGAGTTCCCGCTCCTGAGGTCCACTCATAATTTTTGTTAATCCCTCTCCTATACCACTGATTAAAATCCTGATAAAATTATCTTAAATTTCCACCCATGCTCTGCTGATACCTGAAAAGGAGTTCCGGGACACCAATGCATGTTTTTGGACAGGTCTTTTAGTGGTTCATATGAAACCGTGGAGTTCCCGCTCCTAAGTTCCACTAAATATATTTTTTATTCCATCTTCCTATACCAGTGATTAAAATCCTGAGTAAATTTTGTTATATCTTCACCCATGCTCTGCTGAAACCTGAGTAGGAGTTCTGGGACACCAATGCATGTTTTTGGATAGCTCTTTTAGTGTTGTATGAGAAACCGTGGAGTTCCCGCTCCTGAGTGCTACTCATAATTTTTTTTGATCCATCTACCTATACCAAAGATTAAAATCCTGTGCTTTACTATGTCATATGTTCACCTGTGCTCTGCTGATATCTGAGTTGGAGTTCTGGGGCAGCAATGCATATTTTTGAATAGCCCTTTTAGTGTTGTATGAGAAACCGTGGAGTTCCCGCTCCTAAGTTCCACTCAATATTTTTTTTATTCCATCTTCCTGTACCAGTGATTAAAATCCTGATTAAATTATCTTATATCTTCACCCATGCTCTGCTGATACCTGAGTAGGAGTTCTGGGACACCAATGCATGTTTTTGGATAGCTCGTTTAGTGTTGTATGAGAAACCGTGGAGTTCCTGCTCCTAAGTTCCACTAAATTTTTTTTTTATTACATCTTCCTATACCAGTGATTAAAATCCTGATTAAATTATCTTATATCTTCACCCATGCTCTGCTGATACCTGAGTAGGAGTTCTGGGTCACCAATGCATGTTTTTGGACAGGTCTTTTAGTGGTTCATATGAAACCGTGGAGTTCCCGCTCCTAAGTTTCACTCAATATTTTTTTATTCCATCTTCCTATACCAGTGATTAAAATCCTGAGTAAATTTTGTTATATCTTCACCCATGCTCTGCTGATACCTGAGTAGGAGTTCTGGGACAACAATGCATGTTCTTGGACAGGTCTTTTAGTGGTTCATATGAAACCATTGAGTTTCCGCTCCTAAGTTCCACTAAATATTTTTTTTATTCCATCTTCCTATACCAGTGATTAAAATCCTGTGCTTTACTATGTCATATGTTCACCTGTGCTCTGCTGATATCTGAGTTGGAGTTCGCGGGCAGCAATGCATATTTTTGAATAGCCCTTTTAGTATTGTATGAGAAACCGTGGAGTTCCCGCTCCTGAGTGCTACTCATAATTTTTTTTTGATCCATCTACCTATACCAATGATTAAAATCCTGTGCTTTACTATGTCATATGTTCAACTGTGCTCTGCTGATATCTGAGTTGGAGTTCTGGGGCAGCAATGCATATTTTTGAATAGCCCTTTTAGTGTTGTATGAGAAACCGTGGAGTTCCCGCTCTTAAGTTCCACTCAATATTTTTTTTATTCCATCTTCCTGTACCAGTGATTAAAATCCTGATTAAATTATCTTATATCTTCACCCATGCTCTGCTGATACCTGAGTAGGAGTTCTGGGACACCAATGCATGTTTTTGGATAGCTCGTTTAGTGTTGTATGAGAAACCGTGGAGTTCCCGCTCCTAAGTTCCACTAAATATTTTTTTTATTCCATCTTCCTATACCAGTGATTAAAATCCTGAGTAAATTTTGTTATATCTTCACCCATGCTCTGCTGATACCTGAGTAGGAGTTCTGGGACACCAATGCATGTTTTTGCATAGCTCTTTTAGTGTTGTATGAGAAACCGTGGAGTTCCCGCTCCTGAGTGCTACTCATAATTTTTTTTGATCTATCTACCTATACCAATGATTAAAATCCTGTGCTTTACACGTTACATCAATGACTATGCTAGAAGGTGACCTCGATTATTTTTTCGTGCAAAGCAACGAGTGCACGCGCTCTGGCCTTCGGTTATTTATTCTTGTTTTGGTTCAACTTACGTGCCGCGATCTATACTAGGCGTAACACCCACAACACACAAACCATCACGCAGACTGCCCCGTTGGTCTAGTGGTCACAAGAACTACTGCTAAGCTACCACCATGGTATTATTTCTCCCAAGACCCTTTAACATTGAATTCATGAAAAACCTCATCAAAAAAGTTACTAACTAATAATTCCAATTTTATTAAACAACCTATATATAAATCAGCCTATATTGTTCCCACTATTGGGACACATGCCTTCTCTCTGAAAACCAGCGTCATAGTAAAACTGGACGTGCAATCAAATAAAAAATAGGGCTCTCTGGTGCAAAACGGAACCCAAAATAAAATCTATCTATTACTAAGGACAACCCATTTTACACGGTCACTTTAATATACCTTTTTTAAAGTAATTGTAAAACGAAGAAGGGTTATTTATTCAACCCCCGATACTAAAGAGTCACGTCTTCGTCTAATTTAACACCCAATTTGTGTTGGAACCACTCCGAGGAGAAAAGGGTTAAAAATTGGACCCTTTGGAGACAAGTAGCTAATGATGAGCCATTTGAGAATGGCTACTTTGGGTATTTATTGAACAGGTAGAGGAATCTATAGGTAAAAAAGGTTGGTGTCCTTTACATAAGAAAATAATGACAAATGAAAGATATGAAAAAGAAAATAGAAAGATGGTTTAATTATTTTAATAATACCTTACCAACTCAATAGTGATTGGGGCCACAAATTGACTTCCGAACAACAAAAATTGGCTCAAAATGGGGCGAAAGTAGCCACAGATGGGCTTTCGAACAACAAAAATTGACTCAAAATGGGGCGAAAGTAGCCACGGATTGGTTTCTAAACAACAAAAATTGGCTCAAAATGGGGCGAAAGTAGCCACAGATTGGTTTCCGAACAACAAGACTTGGCTCAAAACTGGCTTTCGAGGTAGGCCCAGAAGGAAAAGGGGTCAAAATCAAAAATCAAAATCAAAACTTAGGATTAGGCTCTAAATTGCAAAAGGGAGAGAAAATGGAAAGACGGAAAGGATGCCTTTGCCCTGCAGGGGGACGCAACAGTCTCATAATCTGTACTAATAATAAAATTAAAGTTAGTTTGTTTGAACGCACCTCTAGAAACTAGTCCGATTTGTAAAATACTTTTTTCAAAGCTCAATTCTTGGAAAAGGCTTTATAAGGCTATTTATTTATTTACTTATAATAAGAACACCAACATCACTGTCACTTACATTTCAAATAAACTTACATTTAAGAACGGCATTTCAGTAACCGTGCAAATTACAGGTATGCATGACATTGACATAATGCAAATTAGAGACAAGAAAAAATAAAAGTGTGTCCAGTAAACCTAAATCTAGAACACTATAAAAACTAAACACTATGAGCTATCTCGTACCAAAAAAAGAGAAGTTAGAAATTATGCTAAGTGAAAACTAAATACAAGCGCGGGTAGGCGATGCGATGGGACGGGGTGTGTCGGATTATGTGTATGGGATGCAATGGGAAGGGGTGTGTCGGATTATGTGTGTGCGATGCGATGGGACGGGTGTGTCGGATTATATGTGTGCTATGGTGTGTCGGATCACGTGTGTGCCATGGAACGGGGTGTGTCGGATTATGTGTGTGCGATTTTATTACGACCTTATGGTGTACGTCAATTAGGATCCTTATAGCATTATATTTAGATTGCTTTCAAGGGAGAGTAGATATTATTTATTTATCGGTAAGTAGTACTTCCCCGGCTGATGACATGACTAGGCCGGATATCTTAGGAAATTAATACTTACCGCTTTGATAAGAACTCAAGACATGTGCGTAGACTCGTAAAGATCTTTAATCTATAAGTGAATGATTATATCACTGAACATTATTTTGACCAAGAATATAATTACGTATATGCAGATTCGATTTGAATAATCTTTAGCTGTTTTAAAATTATAACAATGTAGCAAAATTTATAATGTTTTAGAGTTCACTAACTGGACAATTTTAAACAGACAACTTACTCTCACATTTCTGCTCTAGCTACCATCTCGTACAACATAGTTTCAAAATAGCCCACAACATGAGTCCAAACTGACCATCTTCAGTAAGACAAAGCGTTAAGGCGAAGTTTCCAGCGCGTCCACGCGTCATAATCTTGTGAACGGAACCGCGGTCCGGCTACTTGAGAACTCGCCCTTAAGTTGGCCGGACTTAGCTGAAGTTTGTCATACACGCCAAGTTTTAGATAATGGAAGTTATGAACAATGCACTGTGGTGATTTATTGAGAATTATGACGTAGCGAGTATTAGGTTCCTATTGTACCTATGTTCTAATTATAGCTATGAATTTATCGGCAATATTTTAAGAGTACAGTGAAGAATACTTGGTGCGTAGACCTTAAGTAACAGCAGACGAGGGTCGGAAGACGGTAATTTCAGGTGATAGCACTGTTCCACCACAAAGACTCAGCTATCAACAGCTCACGCGGCAGCACGATGAAACTATTGTAGAACAAGATCCATGACATTTCTTAGAAATTGTTCTATTAGAGTCGCGTCAGTACGTGAGTCTTAATACACTTTACACTATTACCTACTTACGGGGAACACAGTGAATCAGTTGCGTGCTAACAACCACAATAAGTAAAACCCCTTAATTTCTACAATTCAGCTTTCACACAGTCCATCCATCGTTTCTTTGGTCTCTACTCTTATAGCCATCGACATTCATATTCAATACTTTCGTTACGACATTTTCCTCTTTTCTCCGTATCACATGCCGATACCTTGACAACCAATTTCCACACAACTTTTCAGTTATCAGTGCAACTTTGAGACTTCCTCTTATGTATGTACTCATTTCTTATTATATCTATTCGTCTAACACCACACATTTGCCTGTCATTCATCTCTTTTGTGGCTCAAAATTCTGACCTATACAAAACATCTGGACAAATAATTATCAGCACCAAATGTGGACAATGGGATCTTTGACAACCGTTACGTGTCATCAGAAGCCCGAGAGTCTGACAGCCAGTCTTTATCGTGTTACCCAGTAACTGGTTTGTGGAAGTCAGGCAGTCGCTCGATGTAGAATACTGGTATTCAGCTGCATCCGGTTAGACTGGAAGCCGACCCCAACATAGTTGGGTAACAGCTTGGCAGATGATGATGAAGAAATGTAGACAATATGTAGATAAATAATGAATTTGTCCACACAGCAGGCTTAGAACGAGCACCGATTTGCTGACGGAAGAATAGACATAACTATTGAGCTGAATACCAGTATTCTACATCGAGCGACTGCCTGACTTCCACAAACCAGTTACTGGGTAACACGATAAAGACTGGCTGTCAGACTCTCGGGCTTCTGATGACACGTAACGGTTGTCAAAGATCCCATTGTCCACATTTGGTGCTGATAATTATTTGTCCAGATGTTTTGTATAGGTCAGAATTTTGAGCCACAAAAGAGATGAATGACAGGCAAATGTGTGGTGTTAGACGAATAGATATAATAAGAAATGAGTACATACATAAGAGGAAGTCTCAAAGTTGCACTGATAACTGAAAAGTTGTGTGGAAATTGGTTGTCAAGGTATCGGCATGTGATACGGAGAAAAGAGGAAAATGTCGTAACGAAAGTATTGAATATGAATGTCGATGGCTATAAGAGTAGAGACCAAAGAAACGATGGATGGACTGTGTGAAAGCTGAATTGTAGAAATTAAGGGGTTTTACTTATTGTGGTTGTTAGCACGCAACTGATTCACTGTGTTCCCCGTAAGTAGGTAATAGTGTAAAGTGTATTAAGACTCACGTACTGACGCGACTCTAATAGAACAATTTCTAAGAAATGTCATGGATCTTGTTCTACAATAGTTTCATCGTGCTGCCGCGTGAGCTGTTGATAGCTGAGTCTTTGTGGTGGAACAGTGCTATCACCTGAAATTACCGTCTTCCGACCCTCGTCTGCTGTTACTTAAGGTCTACGCACCAAGTATTCTTCACTGTACTCTTAAAATATTGCCGATAAATTCATAGCTATAATTAGAACATAGGTACAATAGGAACCTAATACTCGCTACGTCATAATTCTCAATAAATCACCACAGTGCATTGTTCATAACTTCCATTATCTAAAACTTGGCGTGTATGACAAACTTCAGCTAAGTCCGGCCAACTTAAGGGCGAGTTCTCAAGTAGCCGGACCGCGGTTCCGTTCACAAGATTATGACGCGTGGACGCGCTGGAAACTTCGCCTTAACGCTTTGTCTTACTGAAGATGGTCAGTTTGGACTCATGTTGTGGGCTATTTTGAAACTATGTTGTACGAGATGGTAGCTAGAGCAGAAATGTGAGAGTAAGTTGTCTGTTTAAAATTGTCCAGTTAGTGAACTCTAAAACATTATAAATTTTGCTACATTGTTATAATTTTAAAACAGCTAAAGATTATTCAAATCGAATCTGCATATACGTAATTATATTCTTGGTCAAAATAATGTTCAGTGATATAATCATTCACTTATAGATTAAAGATCTTTACGAGTCTACGCACATGTCTTGAGTTCTTATCAAAGCGGTAAGTATTAATTTCCTAAGATATCCGGCCTAGTCATGTCATCAGCCGGGGAAGTACTACTTACCGATAAATAAATAATATCTACTCTCCCTTGAAAGCAATCTAAATATAATGCTATAAGGATCCTAATTGACGTACACCATAAGGTCGTAATAAAATCGCACACACATAATCCGACACACCCCGTTCCATGGCACACACGTGATCCGACACACCATAGCACACATATAATCCGACACACCCGTCCCATCGCATCGCACACACATAATCCGACACACCCCTTCCCATTGCATCCCATACACATAATCCGACACACCCCGTCCCATCGCATCGCCTACCCGCGCTTGTATTTAGTTTTCACTTAGCATAATTTCTAACTTCTCTTTTTTTGGTACGAGATAGCTCATAGTGTTTAGTTTTTATAGTGTTCTAGATTTAGGTTTACTGGACACACTTTTATTTTTTCTTGTCTCTAATTTGCATTATGTCAATGTCATGCATACCTGTAATTTGCACGGTTACTGAAATGCCGTTCTTAAATGTAAGTTTATTTGAAATGTAAGTGACAGTGATGTTGGTGTTCTTATTATAAGTAAATAAATAAATAGCCTTATAAAGCCTTTTCCAAGAATTGAGCTTTGAAAAAAGTATTTTACAAATCGGACTAGTTTCTAGAGGTGCGTTCAAACAAACTAACTTTAATTTTATTATTAGTACAGATTATGAGACTGTTGCGTCCCCCTGCAGGGCAAAGGCATCCTTTCCGTCTTTCCATTTTCTCTCCCTTTTGCAATTTAGAGCCTAATCCTAAGTTTTGATTTTGATTTTTGATTTTGACCCCTTTTCCTTCTGGGCCTACCTCGAAAGCCAGTTTTGAGCCAAGTCTTGTTGTTCGGAAACCAATCTGTGGCTACTTTCGCCCCATTTTGAGCCAATTTTTGTTGTTTAGAAACCAATCCGTGGCTACTTTCGCCCCATTTTGAGTCAATTTTTGTTGTTCGAAAGCCCATCTGTGGCTACTTTCGCCCCATTTTGAGCCAATTTTTGTTGTTCGGAAGTCAATTTGTGGCCCCAATCACTATTGAGTTGGTAAGGTATTATTAAAATAATTAAACCATCTTTCTATTTTCTTTTTCATATCTTTCATTTGTCATTATTTTCTTATGTAAAGGACACCAACCTTTTTTACCTATAGATTCCTCTACCTGTTCAATAAATACCCAAAGTAGCCATTCTCAAATGGCTCATCATTAGCTACTTGTCTCCAAAGGGTCCAATTTTTAACCCTTTTCTCCTCGGAGTGGTTCCAACACAAATTGGGTGTTAAATTAGACGAAGACGTGACTCTTTAGTATCGGGGGTTGAATAAATAACCCTTCTTCGTTTTACAATTACTTTAAAAAAGGTATATTAAAGTGACCGTGTAAAATGGGTTGTCCTTAGTAATAGATAGATTTTATTTTGGGTTCCGTTTTGCACCAGAGAGCCCTATTTTTTATTTGATTGCACGTCCAGTTTTACTATGACGCTGGTTTTCAGAGAGAAGGCATGTGTCCCAATAGTGGGAACAATATAGGCTGATTTATATATAGGTTGTTTAATAAAATTGGAATTATTAGTTAGTAACTTTTTTGATGAGGTTTTTCATGAATTCAATGTTAAAGGGTCTTGGGAGAAATAATACCATGGTGGTAGCTTAGCAGTAGTTCTTGTGACCACTAGACCAACGGGGCAGTCTGCGTGATGGTTTGTGTGTTGTGGGTGTTACGCCTAGTATAGATCGCGGCACGTAAGTTGAACCAAAACAAGAATAAATAACCGAAGGCCAGAGCGCGTGCACTCGTTGCTTTGCACGAAAAAATAATCGAGGTCACCTTCTAGCATAGTCATTGATGTAACGTGTACTAGAGTTTGGAAATAAATTACAGATCGCAGCACGTAAGGTGAACCTACATCCACTATATTGGTTCAACTTAGGTGCTGCGACCTGCAGTAGGTACGTCACACCTTGCCCAGGCGACTACACTATCAACAATAGCAAACTTTGACAATAGTACAGCGTTGCTGCATTCATTGAGTAGGCGTTTCATTCAAATACCGTACACGCTTAATCTATAGCCACATTGTGGAATTGGAAGATGCATAATAATTATGCAATATTGAATAATGGGCTTCGACACAATTTAAAGGTACAAGAAAGAAATAAGTCAAATAAATCGCTTGATTTCGAAAGTTAGTCTGAAAGTGTCATTATTTTTTTCTGCTTTTTATTTTTTTAGGTATTTAGGTTACAGGCTGATTTAGTCGATGGAACTTTTTTAGTTATGTCGGACTATGTTATGAGTTTTTAGTTATGATGTTACTGTTTATTCGTAGGTTACTGTACTTACTATGTTATAGGTAATATATAATAATTGATTAGGCATTACCTTATTAATTATTTACGAAAAGTCTTTCAGTACACAGTATGAATTAGAATAATCAGTTTAATACATCAATCTGCTTTCAGTGTAACCGGATGCAGCTATATTTTACATGGAGCGACTGCCTATCTGAAATCACAACCCAGTTACTGGGTAAGCCGATAGATATCTTTTATTAAGGTAAGACTGGTTGTCAGACTTCCGGGCTTCTGACGACCCGTAACGACTGTCAAAGATCCATGAACAGCAGCCGGGACCAAAGGCTTAACGTGCTTTTCGAGGCACGAAGGGGTCTTGGTATATGAAGTCGAACACCCATCCGTATCAGCGGCAAACATAGCTTAACTTGATCGATCAACATACTTTCAATCAATAATTAATAAATTATTGAATTTTCAATAGGCTCGCCCCCTAATTAAATGGAAAAAAAAATAACAAGCGAACTGTGGGCGTATCTACACCCTCTGGACTAACTTTCGTGGAAACAACTCGTGAAGTTATATTTTCAAGACTATTTTTAATTTTCAAGGTGACAATATGATATTATTGGCGCTTCTATAAGATTTTATATAATACCAACCCATTATTGCCCCACTGCAGGGCAAATGCTTTCGAGAGTTCTTTGACTAAAACTGGTAAACTTATATTTAAAACTATACTCAAATACGCCGTGAATTAACTAATAAATCTCGCCATTCCACACACGGATCCAGCCACAATGTACCAGGAACACAGCTCCCGCAAGAGATAAAACGTCGCCTCAAACATTCTGACTCAGCTTTATGCGGCTGTCAATCCGAAGCTTCCCGCGTTTTGTGGCTCTTTTATAGTCCACACCTCGCGCTTATGGGCCGAAGCACTACCTTCAATTATATCATTGTTTACCCACAGAATAAAATTACAGTATTTTATGTTTGTATACATTATTTGGAATGAGATTCGGTGGTAGAAAGCATTTTATGCATCAGTGTCATCATAAAAAATTGAGATTTTCTATTAGATTTTTAGCATAACTAGCCTATAATGTCCCCACTGCTGGGACATTGGCCTTCTCCTTGGAGTGGGCCATTATCCACCACGCGGGCCCAGTGCGGGTTGATAGATGTCACATGTATTCGAATTTTAGTTCTAGGACATACCGGTTTCCTCACGATGTTTGCTTTCACCGTTTTGCGAGCAGTGGTGATGAAATAATTGACACAAAGTAAAGCGCCTTTCAGGGTTCGAATCTACGACCTGTGCAGGTAACACGAGAACCTTAGAAAAGCGATTTGTCGACGGAAGAGTAGATAAAAATGGCGTTTCCATGGAGACAGTAAAAAGTTTTCTACTGTCTGTAGCACGGCGATTACAAATTCCAATTTGAAGTGAAGTGTCTAATTTTTTTGTGCCCACGAAGAAGTTAATTACAATAGAAGTTAAGTACAAAAATCTAAACGTTACAACACAAACGTCTGTCAAAATAATGACAGCTACAAAAACTAGTAAACTAAACAAAACATACATTTTTTATTTTAAAGTAATGTTTCTTTATGTAATTAGGAAATGTTATAATCGCAATCCGTATGACAAGTACCATCATACCCTAAATATCACTGCTACGGATTATGGATGAAGATTTCGAGCACCCTAATTGCGTAAGACACATTATTGCTATTCCATTGTCTCGTAAATGTTTGAAAAAATTGTCTGCTCAGCAACGTACATATCGCAATAAAACAAGTGGAAGCCATTCCATAAAGGTTTGTATAATAAATTTAGTATATTGTAAAGTTTTGCATTTCAAATGTAGGAACTTTATTACTTACTACTACTGTACCAATACTTGTAGCAAATAAATGATTATGATTTAGTTGCAAAATCACCTGACCAGACTATTGGCATCATCATTTGGTTGAGACATAAATCCATGTACCTAAATCAAGTTGATCAATTCCATCAGACCCGACAAGAAAAAACATTTAAGAAAACGACTTCATGAATGATCATGGAGATACAAACTATATTATCCTCCAGAAAAACAACATCGAATTACTTTGAATAAAAATCTAACAACACTTAAATCCGCGATTTTGAATTATTCATATAAAAAATAATTTTACAAATCATTTAACATTCTACCAAATTCGCCGTAAGTAAAGGACGGTATAAAAATTTTACTATCCCTATTTTCCGGCAGTAAAGAGTGGTCAATCCAGTTGTCGCATATAGGGGGTGTCCCGGTTTTATGTGGCCCATAACTCGGGCACCCTACTTCTTAAAGGTAGGGCCTCACAAATTGTCCATCGTATGTTTTATTGGGTATTCTGTCGAAGCCAAATAAAGTTATTAAGGGTTTGCCGGAATGATTTTTCTGTGGGGTAAAGCAAAATAAAATCATAGGGTTGCTTATGTTTATCAATTTGCTTTGTTGCATAATTATTTTGAGCAGTGGTGTCCCAGTGGTAACGGCCGCGACTTACGAGTTGTGTAGGTCGTGCGTTCGAACCCAGACAGGCGCATTACTTTGTGTAAATAATTTCATCACCACTGCTCTCAAACGGTGAAGGAAAACATCGTGAGGAAACCGGCATGTCCTAGAAAAAATTCGAAGACATGTGACATCTACCAACCCGCACTGGGCCCGCGTGGTAGATTACGGCCCACTCCCTCACATGGAGAGGAGGCCTGTGTCCCAGCAGTGGGAACGTTATAGGCTGAGTATGTATGTATGTATGTGTATATTTAAATAAGTTTGTACCTACTTTTAAAATGTCTGAACGTAATTTTGGAAAAAGAGGGATAAACTCTATAAGTTTGAAATGAACTCACCTTTTCCAGTGTAAATATTTCTGAATTTATTTTCTTACACACACTTTCTTCTTTCTTACATACACCTGGTATATGGCAATAATTAAGAAACAATTTAATTAGTTGCTCAATTTAGACTTTTTGAAAACGACCATGTGATTTCGAAGCTCGACGTGAACTGTCTTCTAACACAGTTAAAATCGTCGTATTTTCTAAACTAGGCGATGCTTCTAAAATCAAGTTTCGATTCCGGTTTGTTAAAAAAACTAGTATTTTTACGGTACCTGTCAAATGAGATAGTTTTAATCTTCATGACTACCTACACTCATGACAAAAAACTTTTTCAAAAAAAAAAAACAACCAACTTCCAAAAAACACTAGAAAGTGAAAAATAACTTTAATTTCGGAAGTCGGTGACTTTTGATATGTATTTTAAGAAGTCGATTGTTTTTTTTTTTTTGGAAAAAGTTTTGTTTTTCACTTTTTAGTTATAGTACCCACTCCACACCAATTCATCATCCTTTGGGTCAAAACAATGCATATTTATTCGATAGCAGCAATCGCGATTGATTTGCTGTCATTTTTTGAAGAGTTCCGTTGTCTGTCTCCGAAACGCATCATCAGATTTATATGATATTTAAATGGGACCATTTCGGACTAAAATCTTTCTAAAAAAAAAGAATTTTGCTATTCGGTCTATATATTACGGAGTTATGCCCGAACCTCCACCTAACTCCTAACCGTTAAAGAGTTGTACCTTCCTTCATCAGCTCAGCGTCATGAGATGATGATGACCATACGCAAATGTCTCAATAGCTTTAGAAAACATATGAAAAACATTGTTAATACCTACAAATTTTGAGGGTTGCCCTCGATTTCCCTGGGATTCCATCATCAGATCCTGATTTGGTGCCAATGGGACCACCTCAGGAGTATACTTTTTCAAAAAAAAAAAAAAATTGAGAATCGGTCCACAAGTGAGGGAGAAATCGGGGAACATACATAAAAAAAAAATACGTTTGGTGGAACATTATAACCTCCTCCTTTTTTTGAAGTCGGTTAATTAAAAACGAATGTAAGGCAAGTCACATTCTTTCTATTTAATATTTAGTTCATTCAAAATTATCTAAAAAATAATCTATTAATATTTGAAAACCATGACAAAGTTAGTATAGAGAATTTTAAGGTTTGTTTTTGCCTCACCTTTTCGCATTTAAATGGCATTTAAAACCTAGGCCGCTTCCTAATACCACCTCCTGCTGCGTAATAGACAGTAATGACCATAGATAATTTGTTTGTTCATTGTCTTCCTTGCCTTTCATACTGTATTTTCTCTATAATATTTGCCTCTATATCAACGTTGTGCAGTAATTTACGGTGAACACAGGCCACATAACCGAGCGAAGTCGTAAAAAAAATCTTTCATTAGGCATCAGTGTCCAAGGCGCGATGTCGCGACTTCTCGTAAAAATCCGTCACGATTTGCCACAATAAGGCACACAGGCCGCGCCCGCGCTGCGAATGACGAATACGTGATACTGTGAATGTTATTGTGAAAGGACTTCCTAAGGCGTAGAACAGGCATTTTTTGAAGTTTTAAAAAAAACACAACCTGTAGATATTTTAACTGATATTTTTGCAAATATGCTTCTCATTAACTCACATTTATTTTATTTTCATGAAAACCGAGCAACAGTTTTAACGGCTTCTTTTCAAAGGCCAGCAGAAATTAATTACAACATCACGCGTTGTTTCCCCCAAAGGTTGGGAAAAAGTGTACTTTAGTATGTTTAAGTTCCATGTTATAGGGGGCCACCCTATTGCCATCAACCGGTTACAAATCCAGTCTACTAATTTGAGATACTTAGAGAAATCCAATGACACTGCCTGACCTGAGAATCGGAACCAACACCTCATGTTTGTCAGTAGCCTTTGCGTCCACTAGACCAAAGAGGTATTCCAAATGGTCCATTCCCAACTCACATCACATCGGGCCCTATCAGAATACCAGCGTTACGACACCTTTTTAAATGTCACAGCATCATGCTGAGGTAGGCGCCTTTTGGTCTCGTATAGGGTTTTGCTTTTTTTTTACTTTCTTTAAAGATAATTTTCTTTTATTATTTTTTGCGAGTCTCAATAAAACCTTTCTTTCTATCTAACTCCTTTTTTCAAAACCGCCTCTACACCTTCTCCGCTCTACGTATCGGCTTTTACGCGTGCCTAGGTAAATATAAAGGTATAAAAGTGACGGATACGACCCACTGTTTGAAGGATAGAGACGTCCGTATAGAGATATTTGTAGAGATGTAGAGACATGACGAATCACAGTCAGACGTGCGCGGAATAAGAGCCTTCGGTCATTTTGTGGAGATGAAATGTAGAATTGTAGCAGATTCTGGCAGGTGTGCGTAGAGGCGAATGGTGATTTTGTTAGAAAAGTTTAAAAGAAAGAAATGTTCTTTATTCAAAAAAATACATAAAATACACACATTCAAAGATTTTTTGTCCACTGACTGTTGCTTGATGTCAGGGTTGGACGAGATACCTACTTTGCGTATGTGATACGTCACTGGCTAATTACAACAAACAAACAATCAACACAAAACGAAATGCCGATTACAGATTAAAAAAATAACTACTTTGGTAATCCGTGCGTCGCATCTGTGCAAAAACCTCCTTGCAGTGAAAGAGAGACAATACAACAATATCATCTGAAAAATCACAAGTTATAAATGCGTGAGAAATGTCCTAGAAACGAAGCTTAGATGTCTGCAATAACATTTTTCAACAGACATCCGACTTCCAAAGAAACACTAAAAAGTGAAAAATAACTTTTAATTTTTTGTCACTGTCTTCCGAAATTAAAGTTATTTTTTAATTTTCAGTTTTAATACCTACCCCACACCGATTCGAAATTTCATCATCCTTGGGGTCAAAACAATGCATATTTATGCGATAGCAGCACTCGCGGTTGATTTGCTGTAATTTTTTGAATAGTTCCGTTGTCTGTCTCCGAAACTCCTCATCAGATTTATGTGAAATTTAAATGGGACCCTTTCGAACCAAAAATGAATTTTGCAAATCCGTCCACATATATGACGGAGTTATGCCCGATCATACATAAACAAAAAATGTTCTTAAAATGAAAACTACTGGACCAAACTATGTTAAATTTTTATGGGACCAAATGGCAGTTATTCTGCATCAAACTACAGAAGAATCAAGTAATTCGAATCATAAATCTCAGTGTAATCGGTGTAAATACATTAAAATTAAAATACCAATCGAATTGAGGATCTCCTCCTTTTTAAAGTCGGTTAAAAAGAACAATAGAACAACACCTTTGCTAGGCAACAAAAATAGATTTCAATTCAACGCAATCTTCCAATATTTTTCTTCCATTAATCCTCACATTCTTCGTAACATACCGCGAATCACTTAGAAGCCCCTGCCATCTGCATATGTAAAGGGTGTTGCAAAATCAGGGCGGTTACCAAGATCAGACATGCTGATCTGAGAGAGACATCAATAACAAACACCCCTGTTGTCAGAAGATCACATTTGGTGTACATCAAGTATTGAACATTAGGCTTGACTGTGGAATATAGGGGATTTCGTTTTGTACGTTTTTTAGGTGGCTAGGTGGTGATGGCTCGAACTATACGGGTATTCAAAAGCCCAAAAATCTGACTAACAGTCTTGCCAAAGGCTACCCAATAACTGGTAGTGGGAGTCAGAAAGGCAGTACCCATATATAAAAAAACTAGTATTCAGCTCAATTCGGTTAGACTGGGAGCGGACCCCAAGTTAAGTAGAGAGTAGAGTGTCTTATGAGTTTCTTGCCCGTTCTTCTCCACAGAGATCTGTTTTGGAATGAGCAACTAGCTTCAATTTTCCGACTAACTAATCGACTTTATGAAAATTCAATGGTTTAATTGAAATAAATGCTTCGAGTTTGAGTCGTTCCGAAAAGTCTAGGCCGATTGAATAGGCAGTTGATCCACCTGATGGTAAGGGGCAATCGCTGCCAATGGAGTTTGACGCATCGCAACAGTGCGCTTCGAACTTTCGACTTTTACCTAGCTCGACAATCAATCCAACTTTTTAGTGCATTATTCAGTTAAATGACAATATTATTTCGTATGGTTCGACAATTTTCAGCTATTGACTGAAATAAACCAGTACTTTTATTCTTTCACTAACACATTTTCATTGCTGCAATGACCTGTCACTTTACCAACTAAAATCAAATCCCCTATGTTTTCACCACACATGAAAGATCTCGATCTTCAGTACACACTCAATTTTGAACCGTAAAACTTCACCAATGAAGACCAAACTCCCCCAAACGTCACATTAGTCGTTGTTAAGGCGGGAGCTATCGAAAAGAAATTGTAAAATAAAATCAAATGTAATTTGTTCTTTCCCAATTTGGTGTCGTTTGCTTCAGGCGAAGTAAGGCACACGTGTGGGGGTTTCCCTTTACAATACTTTGCCTTAAGTGAGATTGAATTGGTCGTGTTTTCGTTGTCTTCTTATCAAATATTGTGGGAATTGAGCCGTGTAGATATTGAGTCACAGGTTTTGAAAGGATTGTCTAATATTTGCTTGGTTTTCCTTAAGTGAGCAATTGTCGAATGCCAACTTTTGAGGTAGTTTTGCAGAGAAATCGTTGTTTTAAAGACAGGATTTTTCTAAGCATGCCAGTTTTATAACAATACGATTCAATTATTTTTTATGTAATCGTTAGTATTTGTGAAGGCCGTAGGAATCCGCTGGAAGCGGGAAAACCAGAACCGACGAAGTGCTGGAGCCCCCCCCCCCACCCCCAGCTATGTGAAATTATGAAACGTATTTTAAATAAACTTCCTAAAACGTCTTTAGAAACATATTTCTTTTATTTATTAATTTAATTATTTTTAAACTCATGTAAAAATATTCAGAAACTCACCACTTTAATGCTTTGGACTCTAATCTGACCCAATATTTCAGTCAAGCCCAGTCCAACATCGATAGTACCTTTGCAAATAGGTCTCCGAAAACAAATGACAAAAGAAACAGTGACGTATGCAGGCAATCGTTTGGCAAACGCGAAATAATAAATTGTTTAACATAACAAATTCAATATAAATAGTTGCGTCCCCCGCAGTTGGAGCGCTATCAAAAATCCCTCTTCTACACTACATCTATCTGCATTAGGGGTGGCAAGAGTTATGTTGTATGTAGCTAAGAATGTTTTAGGAATATTATTTTTGGCTCAATGTCAAACTTTTGCCTCAAATTCGCATCCCTCTCCACCTAACTATGTTATTGCCGGGCCATGAACTCAATCAATCAATCAACTTGGCCTATCACAGTCCACTGCTGGACAAAGGCCTTCCGCAGGCTACGCCACAACACTCTATCCCCCGCATCCAGTCTGTCCCTGCCACCTTTTTAAAGTCGTCGGTCCTTTATCTGGGGGGCGTCCAACACTACGCTGGAGGCTATGAACTGCCATGGCATAATCAGCTTATAATGTTTCCCACTGCTGGGTCACAGATCTCCTCTCTGTGAGAGGGAGTGGTCCGTATTCCAACAAGCACAGTGCGGATTGGTAGATGTCACATGTCTTCGAGATTTTGGTTCTAGGACATACCGGTTTCCTCGCGATGTTTCCCTTCGCCGTTTCGAAAGCAGTGGTGATGAAATAATTTACACAAAGTAAAGTGCCTGACAGAGTTCAAACCTATGACCATTCGTAAGTCGCGGCCGATTACGATGGAATGTAATGGACATGGAATGATCTGCCCGACTCGTGCGCTGGGTAGGTACCTATTGTCTACCGTTTGATAGGTACGTAAAAATTATTAACCGAGTGTTTCATAATTCTAAAACATTGTTTACTTTTCTTTGCACCTGTTTTCATAATGAATGGTAACAATTTTAGAACCGCTCGTAGAGGTTTTTTATGTTGGATAAATTGAGTGAACCACCTTTGTAAGACGAATAAAATATCCCGGTGAATATATGTACCCACATCAACACCGTCTAGGGATATTTTGTATAAAGTTCTTAAGGTGACACTTGTCCACATTTTTTCTATACAAACTTCGGGAGGGTTTTACTCCACTGTTTGACTATGTACATCAAAAATTAAACATGGTATGGTTTTGTCTCATTATTAATATTGTCTGTACGGAAATAGAATACTAAAATAAAAAGCCATTAAAAAGTTATGAGCCAACAAAGATTCGTTTTTTATGCTAATTTAACCTATCTTTGGGCGTGTTTAAGTAATAAAAGAAGTGTAAAATCTCCAAAACCAAGTCGGTACCGACAAAGTTCAACTATCGGTAAGTTAAATAAACTTTATTGGTCATTGATTTATGCCGTGGTTTTTTCATAAAACCCGATCTTCCGAAGGACTTTTAAAAAAAAATTCGCGAATGTTTTGCTATGAATGCTCCTGCATCTCACTCAATAACGTTGTGCGTGTAGATTAGTTTCTAACTGCTCGTCACTGATACTATCTCTGTCGGATACGAAGCCTGGCGAAACAGCGTGATTTTTAGCCAGGCCCACCAGTGAGTTCGAGCCCACGAAAAGTGTCCCCATAAACTCAAAAAATACTGGCCAGTTTTAAATTCTTTTGAAGAAAGCTTATCTTGTAAACCTTTTTGAACTATTTTAAATTTGGATTTTGTAAAAATAAATTAAAAACAAAAGATTTACGCGGCATAATGGTAGCGAAGTCCGAAGGTTTCATTAACCTACAGTAGTTTTTGGCTATTTTAAATAAATTTTGAGTAAATTGAGCAAATCCAAAATATCCCTAGACAGTGTTGATGTGTGTATGTATATATGGCCGGCCCAAATCTTCTTGACCCATTACAGCAAACACCATCCACAATTTAAAAGAAGCAAATCAATGTCACGTATGTCGGCGGTGGGGACATTACGGCATATTCTGAATACCATAATATATCGAGATGAAATAGTGGATTCTGCTGCTGGAGTTTTTTTTTTTTTTGCGCCTTTTGCATATCTGGTAACATTAACAATACAAATAGTACGGATTTAAAAAGGTATTTAAATAAGCAAGAACCCAATATTCCTGTAATGGCTGTCCCATCAACACCACACCTCTGCCGCCCCCCACCAGTCCAAAACGTCAACATATAGCATGATTGTTTCCAACATAGACTTATGTGCGATATAATTTTCCAATTTTCCGAACAAATGTCTCGTTGCGAAAGGCGTGTTTGCAAAGCTGTTTGTGTATTGTTGTGTGCGCGGTGAGGATGGTTTGTTTGACCCGGAAGCTAAAACTTATATTCGCACGTATATATTCAGGTAATTTAAACGATATTTTGCACAAATATACAATAGCCGCACGGTTCGATCGATCAGGTTAAGCTACGCTTGCCGCGGTTGGTCCGTGGATGGGTGACCATCTTAACATACCAAGTCCCCTCCGTGCCTCGGAAAGCACGCTAAGCCGTTGGTCCCAGCTGTCAATTGTGGATCTTTGACAGTCGTTACGGGTCGTCAGAAGCCCGAAAGTCTGACAACCAGTCTTACCAAGGGGTATTGTATTACCCTGTAACTGGGTTGTGGAGGTCAGATAGGCAGTCACTCCATGTAAAATACTGGTATTCAGCTGCATCCGGTTAGACTGGAAGCCGACCCCAACATAGTTGGGGAAAAGCTAGGCAGATGATAATAGGAAGGCATTGTTACGTAAAATATGTTTATGAACTAAAAAAGGGGGGGCCACGCCCACGTCTGTCAACAAACTGCAGTACAGTTTTATAGAGGTGATATGTCCTGTTTTTTTTTTTTAAATTCTTTTATTTTTTTTTATTCAATATATTTCAGTGTTGGTCCCACAATTAGACTTGCTAATATTCATACGTTTCACCCTTAGAAAGATTTCCAATCAATTAAACGTGAGTCCCTACTTACATGACAGTAACAAAAACATTTATGTATGATATGGCGTACACAACGTCAAATCATGCAAAACTGTGTTTTTTTAAATAATTTCTTTTGCAACTATTCCGACTATACTACATGCAAATTTTTCAAATATCGTTGAATTACCTCCCAGCTGAAGGAGACCTTTGGAGGGAACATTGTCGCTCATTATATGTTGGATTTCGATTTGACTAGTAATTGAAATAAATAAACTGATACATCAATACGGTGTAGTTTTTATTTAATACATAATTTTAAAAGTTTTTCCCAAGTATCTAATTCTGTAACATAAACACAAACACCACGGCGCGGAGGAAACATCGTATCACAGAAGGAATCAAACGCCGGAAGCGGAAAGGAACGTATTTTTCGAATTTGAATTCCGAACTCCGACTACTTCCGGAGCGGAAACTTGAAGATTTTACGAGATGGAAGTTTTAAACGGAATGGCGGATTTATATTCTTTCATTTTTATGATGAGAACTTTGTAATAATTTATTCCGTTCAAACTTAACTTTCGAATGCCATTTAGGATGTGTCACTAAGGATTGACACATACGAAAAAAATAAAATGGAACCCATAAAGGAACACACACTTGTGTAACTGTCCGTCTATTATGGCCAACTTGCTTCGTATCTACTGGATCGATTAGGTTTAAATTTGGTACGCATGTTTTTATAGTTTTTTTTTTTAAATACCTACAGTGTGTCAAGGAAATAATATATCTGTTGTCTCATTCGAAAGTTAAATAATTTCATCACCACTACTCTCAAAACAGTGAAGGAAACCATCGTGAGGAAACCGGCATGTCCTAGAACCAAAAATTCGAAGACATGTGACATCTACCAACCCGGACTGGGCCCGCGCGATAGATGCTCACTCCCAGCAGTGGGTACCTTATAGGCTGATTATGTTGTATAGAGTAAAGTTCTTCTAACTGAACAGACAGCTGTGCTGCTGGGGACTGTGTTCCGCTAAAGCGCTAGGAGGCGGTGAAGGGCGGGCGTTTCAAGCAATTTTGCAGTAAAAAACTTTTTCCAAAAAAAAAAAAACAACCGACTTCCAAAGAACACTAGAAAGTGAAAAATAACTTTAATTTCGGAAGTCGGTGACTTGATATGTATTTTACTAATTTCTGGTCACCGCCTTCCGAAATTAAAGTTATTTTTCAGTTTCTAGTGTTTTTTTTTTTGGAAGTCGGTTGTTTTTTTTTAAGTTTTTGTTTTTCACTTTTTCGTTATGGTACCTACCCCACACCATTTCGAAATTTCACCATCCTTGGGGTCAAAACAATGCATATTTATGCGATAGCAGCAATCGCGGTTAATTTACTGTCTTTTATCGAAGAGTTCCGTTATCTGTCTCCGAAACACATCATCAGATCTATATGAAATTTAAATGGGATCATTTCGGAATAAATCCATTTCTAAAAAAGTTTTGCAAATCGGTCTATATATGACGGAGTTATGCCCAAACCTCCACCTAACTCCTAACCGTTAAAGAGTTGTACCTTCCTTCATCAGCTCAGCGTCATGAGATGATGATGACCATACGCAAATGTCTCAATAGCTTTAGAAAAAACATGAAAAACATTGATAATACCTACAAATTTTGAGGGTTGCCCTCGATTTCCCTGGGATTCCATCATCAGAATCTGATTTGGTGCTAATGGGACTACCTCAGGAGTATACTCTTTCAAATAAAAAAAGAATTTTGAGAATCGTTCTACAAATGAGGGACAAATCGGGGAACATTTATATAAAAACACAGTGGAACATTATTATAACCTCCTTCTTTTTTAGAAGTCGGTTAAAAAGTGTTGAATCTCACAAAAAACACCACAAATGACTATTTGATTTCGTTATTGGGTTTTTAATGTGGAATTTTTGAGTCTAGGTTTGTGCCCGGCCGATGGTCGATGTTGTTATGCAACATAAGATATTTTTAAACACAGTTTCTGCACACACACAATTTCCTTACCCCAATCCTCCCCTAACTTCTATCGAACCTTATAGATATGTATCGAATAAAAAACGAGCCATACATACATTTGCTAACGTAATTGGCTCAATCTTCACATTGACAATCGTTTTGCACGATAAGGCGCCATAAAAAACGTGCTAACGTCCTTTATTCCTCTCAAATTGGATATAGATTTTATTTGATCATAGATATGGAAGCAGTTTGTATGGAAATGTGTTGTGTTTATTTTTTGATGCATTGTTTTTGATTTATTTCAACAAAAAGTGCTTTGTGGAACTCTCTGACAGTGCCTGTGGTCCCTACACTCACTGTTCCGTTCACTCTTTATTTGAAGGCAGACGAGGCAAAGGTGTTGTTGCCTCGTCTACCTTCAAATAAAGACTGCTAACATCTTGAACTTTGTGATGGGTGTCGTCGGAGGATCCCAATAACGTATCTTTTCAAAACTTTTTTTTTTTTAAACAACTGACCTCCAGAAAACACTAGAAAGCGAAAAATAACTTTAATTTCGGAAGTCGGTGACTTTGGATATGTATTTTATTAATTTCTTGTCACCGCCTTCCGAAATTAAAGTTATTTTTCGCTTTCTAGTGTTTTTTGGAAGTCGGTTGGTTTTTTTTTAATCATTTTATTTCATTCTAATCATTTATATGCCAATATTGGCAAAACATAGCGCTACTACTTTATTTTTAAGATCTTCGTATGTAATTACTATGTTTGACAAATAAATTATTCTATTCTATTCTATTCACTTTTTAGTTACAGTACCTACCCCACACCAATTCGAAATTTCATCATCCTTGGGGTCAAAACAATGCATATTTATGTTATAGCAGCAATCTCGGTTAATTTTCTTTCATTTTTCGAAGAGTTCTGTTGTCTTTTTCATTTTCAGCCTTGAAGATGGAAAGCAAATGTGTACCAACAAGCAACTAACCTTCAGCCTCCTCTTGACCCGCCTCCGTTTGTGCCGACGGAGACGAAGTGTTTGTACGACGACCCCGACGAACTATTTTACTACGAGGCATACCAAACTGATTATAATTTCGAAAATCCGGTGAATCCAGAAGATGAGAAAGATTTTGAATCAGAAATGACGAAAAAGCCTTTCAAAAAACCGTCCCGTCAGCAGACGGGAAAAACTTAAAAAAAGATCGGTTTGAAACGAACTCTGGCGCCCAAAGACTCCAAACCGAAATCCAAGAATTCTTGACTTCTGATCACTTGGTGCATGCCGAATATGTTTTTTTTATTTTTTGTGAAACAGTAGTTTTTATTTAATTTATTTCACCATTACTGAATGGGCCTGGTTTTGACCTCGACCACGCCTGATGGAAAGCGATTAATGAGGTCTACGATGGAACAAGCGTGCTCAGAAGATTCTTGTTTTAAAGGTAGTTTTTAATTATTTATTGCGTTCAAACTTAACTTTTGTGCCAATGGTGTCGGTAACAGTGTCGCGAGTTCAATTGTTTTTTCCCATCTCAAAAAATACCCAACGCGCCTAAAGAAGTTTTCCCTTCAAAAAACAGACATAAACTTTACAATCCACGAGCTATACAGTATTACATTGTACTCCTCAATAAAATTGCGATGCCAATAAGTTTGGGGTTGCCAGCGATGTAAATTTTAATACATGCAACATTTAATAAGCTATGAGGCGTAAGAGGGTGGATATTGGTAGTTTTATATCGAATATTGATATTTTTAAAATTCAATATGGAAATGAGGAAAGCTGTTTGTTAATTTTGAGGATACAGGATAAATAAAATGTGCCATATTTGGTACTGGTACCGACGAGGACGTGTATTAAGTCACATGTAGTCAAAACATTTAAATGTCCGTACGATAGACAGGATAAAGCAATTACTAACTAATTTTACGCTCAGTCCATTTCTATGTCTCGCGTCATACGCCCTGCCCCATAAGACAGTCATTTTGTGTACTGTAAGAAAATTATTAATCTATATAAATAAAAAGAAAGGTCCTGACTGACTGACTGACTCATCAACGCCCAGCTCAAACCCTTGGACCTAGAAAGCTGAAATTTTGCACAGAGGTTCCCTTTATAATGTAGACAAGGAATAAGGAAGAATTTTTCAAAATTCTATCCCTAATAGAGTTAAATAGGGGATGAGAGTTCCGCGCAGGCGAAGCCACTGGCAAAAGCTAGTATCATAAAAATCTCACAAATGCATTCTTTGTGAGATGTTTCGATTTTTATAACACTTTTATTAGCTCGGGGTGTATGTATGTATGTATGTATGTATCTATGTATGTAACGGAATCTATGAGCCTAATTTTCACTGGTTTTTAGACGTGTGATCAACTTGAAACTTTGCACACGTCATAAGGGCCGATGACAATGCAATAACCCGATAAAAAATTACAAAATTTCCAAAAAAATGTTTTTTTTTTTTTAATCAAATTTTTAAAAAAAATCCGAAAAAAATTTGATCGAACTAAAAAATGGAAAATAAATAATAGTTTAAAAAAACACGCTTTTATTATTGACCGAACTAAGAAGTAGAAAATAATTTTTAATTACAAAGAGTTTATGTTACAGTAGTAGGAAGTCAATAATTCAATTCAGAGTAAAAAGCGTGGGGTGCTTGATATTTTATTTATTACAAATAATCTATTGGCAACCATCTATGAGAGGAGAGTCATGAAAATATAGGAAAATGCACCCCACGCTTTCAAGAATGATATTCTGAATTCATGGTTACAGTTTGCGCACTGGTTAAAATTTTATCCTCTATATGAAGATTTTGCCATAACAAACGGACCTTATGTTCTAAACACGGTTCTGTCCGAGTGACAGTGCCATGTTGCGTTGACAACCTCACGCCACAAACTTCATTACGTGTCCGAAACGTCAAAGGGAGTGGTGGTCAGCCTATCAGCGGAAACCGGTACACCAACCGATCTATTCTAAAAAAATGTTCCGCGAAATATTGGTGAAATGAACGTAAAGTGAGTGTGTCAATAGTGGCAGGTGCAATGACAGCTCACTTCATAAAAAAATTACGATGATATCTTTACAGAATAGGCCGTTACTGAGAACAAGTAGAAACAGTATTGTAAAGGTACCTATATATATAATAAAAACAAAGATAAAAGAATGTAGGACATCAAAAAATTCGTCAGCATCGCTGTCAATAGGAAAAGTACCCAAAAGGCTGCCAGCCTTGCCACGTTGTTTGGAAAATTGGGGTTGGCTTAAGTTGTTTTCTCTTTTCACGTTAAGTGTACCTAACTCTCAACGTAAAGAAGTATGGATAGAAGAAGAAGTATCATATACTCTATTAATAGTCATGTTCTCTCTGGCTATCGTTTTCCAATAATCCAGACATCGTTTCTTTGGTCTTTTCCTCTAAATACCTTACGACTTATATATGTCGTGGCCATATCGTAGATTGCTCACTTCATGATATTCTCGTCTTCTTCTAGTTCTTATATTACAGAAGAAGATGGTCGGCGTAAGTGAGCAAATCTACGATTTTTTTTTTTGTGAATGGCATCTCGCAGTTGACCTTGAGAGGCTGTGACTGCTCAACCGGACTTTCCTGTGAAGGTTTTTAGGACTCTAAAAGCCTCCAGCCAGGGCGTAAACCTACTTAAACCTAAAACGACTGCGCACTGAGGGCACCCCCTGTGGGGTACGAACCTCGGCTCAGGGAGTCGCTGGCGGGGTGGGGGGGGGGGGGCAGCTAGTACTACTTGGGACAGGCTGGATCAAGATATTTTCATGATTATTAGACGGGGAATTTAAAGCTACTGGCTCAGCTGCGGCGCGGGCTGGCGCATCAACGAGCAAGGGACGGTCGGGAAATCTATGATATGGCCACGACATATACATACATAAACTCACGCTTTCTCCACATGGGGGTAGGCAGGACCTTTACATAAAAACGGTACCTGCTACGATCTTTACATACTCCTTGTACGTTCGTACACGCACTTTTATTGTCTTCTCCCAGCGTTTTCACTCACATCTACTTTTTGTAAGGCGCTTTCGTTCCTCCTTTAAGTTTTGACTTCGAGCCGGATACCGCAGGCAGATTAACCAAAACACGTACCGCAACAAATATAAACAAAATTCAGATATAAAGCCTGTTACCCGCTAGCACTACAACCTCCCCTCCTAAACCGTCAAGCCGCGCGTGTCGCGGACGCGATGACGCGTCGACGCGCGTCCACCTAATTGTTAATTAATGTGCTAATGCTAATGCCGCGATCGGTGATGGATGCGAATCGGATTTGTGCGTTTAAATTGACATATCGCGCGTCTAACAATCGCGTAATGTGTTATTAATCCGGCTTAATATTGCTGATTGTGATATGTAATTTAGTGGTTCTGAATGCGTTATTTTGCGGTTGTATCAAAGGTTTCGATTGTTTGAGTGATTAGTGGTTATGGTAATTAATTAATTCACTAACGGGGATAATTAATGGGTTGGTAATTTGTATTCAATGAAATAACAAGCAACAGACGAACCTTTTATATCAAGCGATATACTACGTCTAAAAGTCGAACAATCGAAATGTATCCAATCGAAACCGCGGGGTACTTGCGTAACACACTATCAGTGGTAATGGCTTTTATTTCGACAGTTCAACAGCATTAATTGCGTTATTTTCCTTGTTGAGCAGACAAATTATTCGAACATATAAAGCATTGGACTAGCAATAACCTTCAAAATTATTTAGATTGTGTTTGAAAGTGAGTTACGCAATCAAGGTGCAGGCAATTACTTGGTGACCAGCAAACGGTTGAGCAGTGAGTAAAAGTAATACCTTTAATAAAAGAACTCACACTCACTTAACCCTTGAATATTGGGCGTCGGGAATCCCAGGCTGATTCCCGGCCACCGTAGGCGTAGGCTTGTGAACGGCGAGTAATGGGTAGCTCGCTGTTCGGTAAGGACTAAGCCCAGGTCGACGGCGCGTCGTATTCCACGCGCGCCTCAAAGAGATGTCAGCACAACCCGATGGGGCCCGCAAGGGCCGATGTCTGCCAGGGGTGCGAGTTGTTCGATAAAGATACCGCCGCCGCCCCTGAAACACAGAGTTATAGTTATAGTTATAGTTTATTTCTCTCATAAAGGTACATTGTAACATAAATTTATTTATACAATTTTGCCTTATTCTAGAACCTTTGTAAGAGCTGGAGTCTGAACTAGGTTCGGGACCTGTAAGACAGATCTCCAGGCTCACACCCCTTTAAACATGATCACATTGTATGGCATTTTAATTTAGACTATAAAAAGCAAATAATTTTGAAAGAGAGGTAAGACTATAATAATAAAGTTATGGTTATATTTGCGAAGAGTAACATAAGGTGAAATAATTGTAGGATTGTGTGTGTAGTGTGTGAATGTGTGAGGGTTTTTTGTGTGTGTGCATGTAAGTCCGGTGCATGTGTTTGTGCTTATTAGCAGAACTGAGTGGGATGTAATTACTTAATGGTTTGTATGATACTTTCTGCACCTTCATAGTCCAAATCCAACAGCCAGTTCCTTACAATAGTTTTGCATTGACATTTAACCATTGAGTACATATGTAGGATTGTATTAACTCTGTTGTATATATAAGGACCAAGGAAAATATAGAATCGCTGTGCTAGCTTTGAATGAACAGCAATAGACGAACACACTGTATGCTTTCGTCTCAAGGCTTCGAACTTTTTGGGATTATATGAATTGCGGGAGTGGACTGTTAGAATTAAATTTAAAATGAACAATTTCCGAATAGAGAGGACCTTACAAGTTTTATAAAGTTCAGTGGTAGGAAATTGATAAGGAAGGGTCCAGCCTACTTTAAGGATCGCTCTTTGGGCACGTTCCAGTTTTAATAAATGTGTTTTTGATGCCCCACCCCAAACAACTATACAGTACTGTGCAACTGACTGACAAAGAGCTAGATATACTTGTCTAAGCACCTGTGTGTCGGCTACATGGCGAAGATTCTTAAAGATAAATATCAATTTGCGCAGACGGGAAGTAAGTAAGTCTATATGATTATAAAATGATAATGAGTCATCTATCTGAACACCCAAATACTTTATACTATCTATGCGACTAAGACGAGGACAGCTGCATGGTGTTTGTAGTGATGGATTACAGGAATGTACTATCAATGAAAGATGGGATGATGAAAGTTTACCAACTTTTGACAGAGAAAAGGTAAGATACTTAGATTTGTCTACATTTAGAGTGAGTAGGTTTTGTGACAACCAGCCAATGACGCGGTCGAGTCCTAGTTGGGCGAGATGAAATGTCGACTCCCAGGAATCCCCGTGGAATATTAAGGCAGTATCATCGGCGTAGGTAAAGATGGATCCATTAGAAAGTAAATGACGACAGAGGTCATTAATATAGATGAGAAAGAGGGTCGGACCAATGATACTACCCTGGGGCACACCGTAGGTTATAGGGAGTTCGGTGCTCATCCAGTCACCTATTTTGACACATTGGCGTCTTCCTGTGAGATAACTCGTGAAGAGTGAGAGCTGATCACCTCTGATGCCAATCTTCTCAAGCTTAGCAATGAGCACGGGAATTGAGATTGTATCAAAAGCTTTAGCCAGATCTAGGAAGACGCCAATAACACACTGCTTATTATCTAGATGAGACACAATGTTATTCGTGAGATCCAGAACCGCATCACTAGTGGACAATCCTGAACGAAAACCGTATTGGCTAGAGGACAAAATATGATTTCGCTCAAGAAATTTGACGAGCCTGTTATTCATGAGCCTTTCTAGCAGTTTTGATAGTGTAGGTAAGATTGATATGGGTCGGTAATTATGAGGTTTATCTCTGTCACCGCATTTGTGCACAGGGTGAACAATTGCCAGCTTGAATGCGTTAGGAAAGACTCCTGTACTGAATGCCAGGTTATATAAATATGTGAGGTGGGGAATAAGTAAGTGCTTAAATTTTTTAAGAAATATACCCGACACGTTATCGGAGCCCACCGCACAATCAGTCCTAAGACCGTCAATTAAATGTTCCAACTCAGAATTGTCAGTATGCAAGAGGACAAAGGTTTTGTGGTTCTGGATATCGTCCTGTTGTAACGATGTAGCTGGTACGGATATGTTCTCAGCAAGTGAGCGCCCAATACTCGCGAAGTAAGTATTAACTTCATCAACAGAGCGTTGGGGATCAGGTGACGACAACAAATCCGTTGCAGGTGTTTGTTGTTTAGTTGTGTTGGTAATTGTTTTTATTGCTTCCCATAGTTTTTTATTATTGTTTTGTGCGTTATTAATAAGATTTTGATCGTAGTTACGTTTGGCTGATTTGAGCAACATAGAACAGTAATTCCTGTACCTTTTAAATGTAATTTTTAGAACCTCGTTTTCAGGAGATTTCTTTAATTTTAGGTGCAGGTTATCACGGTTTCGGAGACATCTTAGGAGCCCTGGGGTCATCCATGGCTTTCTCAGTCGTTTTCGATATGGTACAACTTTCAGGATCATGTTTTGTAGTATGATTACATTTAGCGTATTGATAAAGAAGTTAGTAGCTTCATTAACGTTATGGAGATTGTATAGAGGACTGAAATCGAATTTATCAAGTATTGCTTCAATTTTAACGTAGTCGAGAACTTTTGATGTTTTACTTTTTAACGGAGGTGTATTGGAGGGCTTAGAAAGTTGAATGAAAAGCAGAACAGTATCATGGTCGGTGACTGAGGTATTGGCGACATACGAAAAAGCTGGGAGTTTTGATTTTAGCATTACATGGTCAAGGCACGAGCTATTGTAGCGAGTGGGAAGCGTATGTGCCGGCAACATACCGTGAAATGCAAACATAGTGAGATACTCAGTGGAGCGAGAGTCTGTACTACTATCGGAGATGTCAATATTGATGTCACCCATGACAGTAATATTGCCATAGGAGGAAACAGACGTAAGAAGTTTGTTTAAGGATTGAATGAACGGGGAGACATTTCGATATGCGGGAGGACGATATATTGCTATGATTACTGTGTCTTTATTAAGTTTCACTACTAAACAGTTTGCATCCTGAAGTATGTGTTCCGTTACTGAGATCGTGTGGTGATTCCTAAAATAGACCACCACGCCCTCATTTTGTGTGCTATGTTTGCTAGTAGCCGCGGAAGTATAGTCGTCCAGAATAGGCAGTGGAGGGGAATTATATAACCAGCATTCGGTGAGTACTATTATATCCCAGGATGTTCCACTCCTTTCAAGTAAGGCAGTAAAGTCAATGAAGTTCTTTTTAATACTTCTTATATTTTGACATAGAAGCTTGAGTGCATTTCTGTGTGACGCAGCAATTTTGTTGCATTCTTCTATGTTACAGGTTGCAGAGTCGGCTACTGAGACGTTATCCAGCTCATCTTGAATATTATTTAGATTATCGAACGTTTACGGTAGGTATAACAGTGGTTCGAACATAGGTAGTGCTCAGGGAAGAGGGAACGATGCGGTATATGACGCTTTGGATGACAGTGTGAAATTTTAGTACAAAAGAGACGCAGGAAAGATACCAAGGACGAGAAAGTAGCGTGGCGTAAACAAGTATGAAAGCAATTTGGGTGCAATATGGGGTGTAATTTACTGGTGGCTGAAAAGTGTGTGTTTGTATATATGTGTAACTGGTGCTTAGTGATTTTAGGTGCGTGTAATGGTGTAATCTTTGTCACATTAGAGATAATTAAACCGGTTAGTAAAATGAAAGCAGAAAAATATTTAGTGAGACAACAAACAAACCATACTAAGAAGTTAATTACATAAATGTGTGCACAAATTACAATGCAGTTATCTACACAGCAATCTAGGCACATATATTGATTTCCTAGTCATAAGAGTGGGAGAGTTATTTGATGATTTCCCACCCAAAAAAAAAAACCCTTGAATGTTAACGTCATTTTACATCCACTCAAGTTATCTAATTTTTGGGATCCTTAAAAAAGTTATTTTAGATTTTTGGCATAGGTACTTTAAAAAAGTCTCCAAGCGCCACTCATTTTATAAAGTGCCTTCACAATAGTAATCGCGATCATTTTTCTCAAAAGCCGCGTACGACAGTTCGTTCTCATCGATCGGCGCGGCTCAAATAGATCGTGACAAATTTAACACTCGCATGCTTGACGTTGTTTTATTGCTGTCTTAATTCTGGATGGGGTGCAAGTTATAAGCGAGTTGATCTGTGTGTCTTTTGGTGAATTTGTAGACACAGATATGTGTCACGGTCAAAACGAATAGGTTAAAGAACCAGTCCAAAATATCTCCAAACAAACCAACAAACTACATATCTGTTTGCGTACGAATGTATCAAGTTAATATTAGCATTTCCAAAGTATTGTGGGAAGGATGAATGATAGCGTTGTTGAATATTCTATAATTATTAACCTTAACTTTTTAATTTTCTCTTTTGTTTGTGTGTGTTTTTTATTATTTTAATGGGTTTAAACCGTTTTAATTAAAGTGAATAAATAAGTAGGTAAGGAATTTTTCTCACCTCTTTCTTTCTAGTTATATGATTTCTCACACAATTCAACTATCGTAGCCCCCTAACGCGTCTCACCATCCATATTTATATTCAAAAACATTCCCCTCGACATTTCTCTCTTTCCACATCACATAATCGTCCTCTGGTCCTCTGGACCAGATTTCGGCCATGGCGGCCACACTCAGCGGAGACTAGCCTTCGAAGAAAAATAAATATTATAATTCATGTATGTACGCAGACACAGGGGCACTCTCTCTTTCCGCACTCTTAATTACCGACGCAATCTGACACGATGCAATGGAGAGAGATCAAGCACAGGACCAATAGCTTAACGTGCTTTCCGAAGCACGCGGGTATCACAACGCCAATTTTTTAAACTCCGGGCTGTTACTCAGAAATTCCTAATGGAAACAACAATAACACTTTGCTCGACCTGGGAATGGAACCCAAGTATGCTCAGCAGACATATACTACACCACATACCTATGCCATGGCAGCCGATTTCCACACAGCTTATTAGCAACTAGCGCTACTTTTAGGCTTCCATAAACATACTCAGAATGCCTTGAATTATCAAAGTTATGTACTAAAATTTGACATGAACGACGTAATACGCCCAACTCGCTTCTGCTTTTCATTTGGACCAACTCCTATATCCTCTTCCTACTGTCGAAGTTTAAACTCCTTTTTAAAAATGTATGCCGATTGTAGAGGGGACTTGAAATTGTTTTATTTTTATTGGATGTGGCAACTTTTATTGTTTCCTACTTGTTAAGCAAAAGCAAAAAAAGCAAGCATGAAAATAAGCAAAAGGAAATTTACGTAACAGTGTAAGGTTTTTTGTTTTTTGTACTTATTCATTATTGTATCAAAATAGTGTCCACCAGTGGAGTTACTTAACCCTTTGACCGCCACGGACGTCTATGAACGTCAAATTAAATTGTGCTCACGACGCGCGACGCTTCCAACGGCATGACAAGTCGAAAATATCAAATTTTTCGATATTGACGTGGCGATCAAAGGGTTTAAACAGCTTAGTACTTGTTATAGACATCGACGTGAGACGTGTTACCATGCATTCAGTATAGTAAGTACGTAGTAGTATAGATAGATAATTCTGGACCGACAGTCTTGTATGTACTCACACAAAACTGGAAAAAAAAGTTATAGAGATAAGATAATATTTATTTGCTAAGTCATGTGTACACATACAAGAATATAAACGTGCATGCAAGATAACATAATGAGAATTTTACAGGTTCAGACATAATATGTTTGCCACATACAATGGCGTGCAAATATGAATAGTTCAGATTGAACAAATTAATTTAAAGTCAATATAAAATTATTTAAAATTAATCCAACAAATAATAATAAATTTAATTTTACATACAATGCTGTATGTGTGTATGGAACAGCTAATTTGGTGCATGCATATGGATGTTAAATGATGTTTTCTTATGGAAAATGACATTTTGAATGTTTTTAATAAAACAGCGAAAGTCCACAATTAACCTACTGGCTGCTGATTCGTATTTGAAAATACCAATATTAATATTTTTGCCAAAAATATTTTGGAAATTCTTTTAAACAATCAAACCGTTATTTGGTATAAATGGACATGACATGATATTATAAGAAAAAAATTAATGTCATCAAAACAAGATTTTTTTGTATTTTTGTAAATTCTCACTGCAATGGTAAAAATGTAGAGATTGTTTTTTTCTGTAAGAAAACCGTATTTTTATTTTCTGGCGGATACTTTAATTTTCGGGTCCAAAGTGTTTGAAATCTGAATGATGTCCTATATAATATTAACCCATCATTCGACTATAACCACTAAAACCTATAAATAAAACTACCACATTCTTTTCATATTCTTCCCGAACCCACACTCTATCATATACAACCCTGCTTCGCTTATTGAGACGCGACCGAATGAAATATTGGTCGCGAGCATTACCCGGATCCGTCTTTGATCCAGTGATAAATATGGTGCGAATGTGACGGTCTCAAGTACCCGATGTGGCACGTATCGGGAATTTTAAACGTGCTCGCGATTTAGGGTTAGACGTTGAGTGTGTTTCTTTTTTTAACTAGCGGTTGCTCGTGATTTCGGCTGCGATCCAGGATGAAAAGTAGTCCATGTCCTTCAAATTTCATCCAAAATTCTTTCAGCCATTTTAGCGTAAAACGGGTATCAAACAAACTTTCTATCACATTTATTTTATTTGTTAGAAAGTTAAGATGTCTTAGTTTTACTATTGACATTAAAATGCTTAAAAACAATTTTATTTTATTTTATTTTATTTTATTCGGGAAACTTACAGCTAACATAAACAATGTTATTAAACAATATGAGACTGAAGGCCATTTACAGGTTTCCACTGATAAACACTTAACTTAAACAATAACAAAAAAAAAAACGGTCGGTAGGTACAAAATAACTACTTACTTATGACTTATGAAATAAATAATACACGCTTAACTAATGCAAATAAAACATAAATACATACAGAGCAAACAATAACTTTTCCTTAAAAAAGCTTTCAACCATCAGACGCTTAAGCCGAGAAACACTGGTATTGAATAATATCCAAATCATGTTCAAAAGACAGTTTATTAAAACTTCTGCTCGCACGGATTAGAAATGAATTCTGCCTGTACGCGGACCTGGAATGAGGGACATGCAACAAGCTAGGTTTGCGAAACATTTTGCAGTGTGTGACTAATCATAAGCTGTCTAACAGTTCAGGGCAATCTACAGTACCATTTGCGATTTTAAACAGGTACAGGTATGACAGGTAGGAGGCATTGTTACACAATTTACTACTTTCCTACACAAGGCACAAAATTAAATGACTAACTGTACGAATATGTAAATACAAAAATAAAAGGAAACAATTCAAAATAGTGTTCGGACTTGGGTTGTTCTGCTAACCTTACATTTTTTTTTTATCTGGCTAAGATGGGATCTAAGACACGTGTTGTTTAATTTGAATAAAAAAAATTGTTTTGTCTAATTGAAACGTTACTCTTTTAGATTGCTGTGGATTAATCTATATAAATAAAAAGAGAAGTCCTGACTGACTGACTGGACTGATTGACTGACTCATCAACGCCCAGCCCAAACCCTTGAACCTAGAAAGCTGAAATTTTGCACAGATGTTCTCTTTATAATGCAGACGAGGAATAAGGAAGGATTTTTCGAAATTCGACCTCTAAGGGAGATAAATAAGGGATGAAAGTTCCGCGCGGGCGAAGCCGCTGGCAAAAGCTAGTTATATATAGAGTCATGATCGGATAATCATCTTATTGTTGTCATTTATTTATTATTATTTAAGGCACGAAAGGTCTCAAATAGACCATGTTTTTTTTTTCAAATATAGTTTCTTTAACAATTACGTACATACTTATATTTTTCTCGAATATTATATCAAATTCTACCTCCAATATTATGTTAAGAGCCAAAGTGTGCCATCCCAAATTTTAATAAAAACGCACTTTTAACCCCTCATTAAGATCGCCAAACAATCCGTGACACTTCCATAATACACAAAGACATCTTAGACTAGGAAAATACCCTGGAGTTTCCTGCAAAAAAGTATTTTTAAGTGGAAGTATTAGAATGAATGGTAATAGAATGGATGAAGGCCTGTGTTTATGTATGTATGTTTGTATTCCTATTTAACACGACACACCAGAGACACGCAACTGGAATCATTCTACAAGACAAAGCAAGACTTTCTAGCACAGTCATCAGTTTTCAAGTTGCGAGCACACAAACATGCGGACATACATTCTTAATCTTGTAATGCTATGACAACACTGAGCCCCTCGTTTTTAATATCAGCTGTATAATAAATAGGTTAGCATTCCCTTTATGAAGGAAAAACCTATTAACGAACGGCAAATGTATCAGGGGGTGGATTGTGAAGGTGCTCGATATTAATAGCGATCATGATTTGAGTGAACGATATTTGAATTGATTGAAATAAAGTAGAATGGGTTTAATTTTTTTTCTCGCTAGGTAACTATTATTCAATCAATCTATCAAATTCTTTTATGTATATTAAAGAATACAAGTGTTTTGAGTGATCAAAGGTTTGGCCCACCTTTTAGGCATATAATGTTATATTATAATATGTAATAAAACAAAATTTAAAAATTGTAACATGGTAGAAACAAACAAAATTACTTGCATTTTGGGCACTAGGTGTTGAAACAAAAATAAGATGCTTTGTAATGCCATTCGATATCTATTAAAATAACCTTGTCTCAGGTTTAGAATTTATTCCTGTCAGCGATATTTAAAAAAATACACAAACCTACGTTCCTAATAAAAAACGACAATATATCGAGTACTACTTGTGATAGCACCCCAAGAATATTGTGTAAACACCCCAAAGCGAAACGCGACAAAATAAAATATCTATTACTATTAAGGATAATGACGAACCTTCTTAAACATGACTTAATATCAGTTGGGAAAAATATTACGCTCATCAGTGGCGTTCAGCATTTCTTTTTTAAAAGAGGATTTATTTTGCATGCAATTTTTTCGCCGATGTCATTAATCGGTAATGGGGATAGCGAATGGTGTTGATAATAACATTACCTATTTTGTTTTTTGTACAATGTATTTTTTTCTGTTGATTTAATTCGGCTCATTAGCTTTTTGATGGTAAATAAGAACATTGTTTTAATCAATTTGTTATCTATTTGAATCTGTAATCTATTTATTGACTATAAAGGCATTTTTTTCCGTATGGTGCCGGGTGTCATAGATGGCGACTAAAGGACTTACTAGAGAATGGGCAGCAGCGTTCTCTATGCATTTTACCACCATACTGCGATCGCCAACCCGCCTGCCAAGCGTGGCGATTATGGTAAACCCCCCTTTTGGGGGGGGTGGGCTATGTCCAGCAGTTGACGGCTTTCGGTTGAATGATGAAAGGCTAATTAAAATGAGCGATGGGCAAAGATCTTTGCTCACTGTACGCCTGGCAGAGGACATCGACATCGAGGTAATAGGAAGGATTGAACGGCCAAAAAGGGCAAAAAATATATAAAGGTTTTATACAAAAAAGGCCTGCTTTTTTACAGCAAGTATTTAATCGAACCTACACCCCAGTTGCGTAACACACGGTCAATCATAATCTGTTTTATATTGATGGTTCAACAATACTCATTGCGTTATTTACGTTGTTGAGCAGACACATTTTTCGAACATATGAAGCAATGGTTTAGCAATCCGTTTAAAATGATCCAGGTTATAATTAATATGGCGTACGAAATTAGGGTGCTGAATTAATTCCCATTTAGTTTTCTTTAAAATACTACTAAACACTAGTACAATAATTGTGCCTTATTTTGTAAAACTAAATTACCTTTTGGAGTCCGAAAAATACTAAAGCCAAGTGTGTGATCAACATGAATTTAGCAGTTCCAAACTCAGCTTGGTTGGGCTACCCTAGCTTAGTTACTGTAAGAACGTGTCATCCCACTGCTGGGCAAAGGGCTCATGATTTCCAACTCTTTCGATCCAGGGCTAAAATGGTATTTTCTCCAGCTCGTTGCGCCACCTTCTACGGGGTCTACGCGACGTCTTTTACGAGAAGAGAAAAGGCTAGAATGTTAAAAAGGGTCCAATTATTAGGGGCTTTATTTATAAACGTTCATTAAAGTTAGCAAGTTTGAACCTTAAAAATGTATGGTTTATGTAGATTTTTATGATACAAGCTTTTGCCAGCGGTTTCGCCCGCGCGGAACTTTCATCCCCTATTTAACTCTCTTAGGGATTGGATTTTGAAAAATCCTTCCTTATTCCTTGTCTACATTATAAAGGGAACCTCTGTGCAAAATTTCAGCTTTCTACGTCCAAGGGTATGGGCTGGGCGTTGATGAGGCAGTCAGTCAGTCTTTTCAACCGACAAAAAAAAACGAAGGAGGTTCTCAAGTCGACGCATATTTTTTTTTTTTGTTTTTTGTATGACCACGCATATCTTTTTTTCAGAGTGGGCCGATTTTGATAATTCTTTTTTTATCGGAAAGCGTATGCCTCGAAATTGGTCCCATATAAATTTGGAATAAAAAACCAACCCTAAGGGTAGGAAAACCGGGGATGACTGATTTTTTACTCACAGATTTTAATATTGAGTTGTAAATTACAAAAAAGTAATCAAAAATTATAAAATAAAAACTTTTTAACAAAAAATTAAACCGCCGAAAAAACAGAAAAGCAAAAAGTATTAAAACTTTTTGTTTAACCTTAATAACGAAGTTCGGAAGGCGGTGACATAAAATTCAAATACATATCGAAAGTCACTGACTTCCGAACTTCGAACTTTTTTTTTGGCGGTTTAATTTTTTGTTAAAAAGTTTTTATTTAAATAGACTATAAGCAGCGTTTATAAATAAAGGGGAATAAATTCAACAAGTAACTAGTGGATCAGTTAAATATTTCCCCTAGTTTGTTTACCACTCAATAACTTGAAATAAAAACTGCGAAGTTTTCGCTGTACGGGCCCCAACTAGAATAAGAAAGATAAAAGTATCCACTAACGACAATAGTTTGAAACAATCGTTTATCATCTGTGGTGTATGCTGACTGTACCTACACGCTTCAATAGTATTCGTACCGTTAGCAGATACAATTGCAAAAACAAACACAGTTTTAGAAACTATCGTTGCTGTTAACGAACAAGAAAAAATTGTAAACCTGTTTTTAGTTCCAATAAATATTTGATTTGATTTGACTCCTACTACCCTACTATAGTATTATAAAATATGTGAAAGTTTGGATGTTTAGACGTTTGGATGTTTCTCACTCAATCACACAAAAACTACAGCACGGATTTGTTTGAAATTAGGCACACCGATAGATTATAACCTAGATTAACAGATAGGATATTTTTATCCCGGATGTACGTCCCCTTGGGATAATCGTCGAAACCCACGCGGGCGAAGCCGCTGCAAAAGCTAGCATTTTTTTGGCAATGGGTTAGTTTTACAAGAAATTAATTCATTTAATAATTTATAAAAACATTAAAAAAAACGACGCTTTTGCCCATTTTGTATTCATGATTCGTTGATTTTATTCATGACAAGGACCAATTTTATATTTACATCATAATTTCTTAATATGCATCGTTTTTACCCAACTGCTTTAGAAGGAGGGGTTAGTATCTAGAGTAGGTTAGTATTTCGATTACTTATAAACGTTCAGAACTTAAAGTTATAAGACGTTTTAAACGTCAGCAATTGGTATTTAAACAGACGATATACATTACATAACTTTAGGCAACGTTTATAAAAATGGGTGATTGTAACAAAAAATAAAAATGCAGTACCTAACTTTTGCTTCTCAATCTTTTTTTTCTAACTGTACCAGGCCCGCGACGGAGTACGTTAACTTACATCATTATCGAGTGGTAAACGTATCTTAATCGACGGGAAAGCTTAACTTTAGTTAGTTATACTTACTAGTACTACTACGGTTACGAGCTCGAAAGAAAATTAACAAAATGGTTTGAATTTATAGAGCATACTAGCTGACCCGACAGATGATGTCCTGTTTTAACTATGAATATTGAATTCACGCAACTTTCTAAATTTTTTCTTTCATAAGAATCTTCTAGTGACAATAGCAAATACAACAAAAAAGAATTAGCAAAATTGGTCCAGCCGTTCATGTGTGATGCCGTGACCAAGGAAAATAGGGATTCATTTTTATTTAAAAGATAGATAGGTTATCTACCTATCTATAAGTAAGTAGGTACAAAGTGAAAAATTATTTTAGTTTCACAAGAAGCCTGGTCGGTGCCACAAAATCACTTCTGATTAATAACTTCCAAAATGAAAATTTGTATTCGCTTTTACCCGACTGTGGTGGACCCCAAGAGGAGGATAATATTTTAGTTGTATTAATGTTGTTGTTAATACAAAGTGTGAGCTTTTGTGACTCGCTCACTTTTCACTCAAGGTCAAACTCACTAGAGTGACAATAACTTCCGAGTTACAGTGGTACCTCTTCTCTTAACCCTCACCAATCTCTCGTCCATTATTTATAGAGTAAACTTTGTTATTGTTTTTCGCTATAAGTGGTATAATATTTTGTAATACAATAACGGCAAAACTTTGTATCGGATCCTCTGCTAAACTTATGGTTTTGGTTGATCGCTTGCCCAATGGGGGGGGGGGGGGGTTGTAATCGGAATAGAATTTGTATTATTGTAGCTTAAGTCAGCGATTTTGTTTTTTTGCAAGGCATTTTTATTGTTCGCGGCTGCTGATAGATTAAAAACTGAATTTTAATCTATCAGCAGTATATTATATTCGGACACAGATATTTTTATTTATATACTTTGAACCTGAATCTAACGACTGAGGCGAGTTAGTGACACCGACAACCCGGTCTGTTTGCCCAACTTTGGCGATGGCCTCCTCCATTTCGTTTCCACGCTGTGCTATTTTGCGCTCTCCTAGTCTATGTTTTCCCTGCCATTATTTCGTCTTCCCATCTTCGAAACTGTCTACCTCTATATCTTTTCTTATTTCTTGGGTACCAAAATACTATGCTTTTGTTCTACTTTTTAATGCCTCTTATTATATGACCATTACCACATTTAGTTTCTTTATTATTTTTGTTACGTCTTTAATTTTTGTGCGTCTTCGGATATAAATTTAAATTAATTAAGTTTAAATTTTATAGAGATATTCTTTTTTTACGAAAAAAGTTTTAATCAGTTTTGGTAGTTTGCCATTATACAGGATAAGTTTTTATCCAGTGCGCAAACTGTAACCATAAATTCAGCATATCATTCTAGAACCCCTAGCGCAGACATTTTTCGTCGGTTATATTGACTGCGTAAGTATTGCACTTTTCTATGAAACAGCAGTTTTTTTTTTTTTTGTATAATGACGTTATTTTTTGCGCTGGGGGTTCTAGAATGACATGCTGAATTCATGGTTATAGTTTGCGCACTGGTTAAAAACTTATCCTGTATAGTACAATAGTCCGGACTCTGGATTATAAGCCCGGTAGCCCGGTATATGGCTTTAGGCTCGTCCCCTATTAGGTACACCGAAGATCCTAAACAAAACAAGCGAAATGTGAGATAAACATCTCTGCCTACCCTTTAAGTTATTTTGTTCATCCGAATACTTTAAGGCATGGCCCATTTAAACCCAATTTCGCTCATAAAAATATCATCACATCATCATCATCATCATCATCAGCCTATAATGTTCCCACTGCTGGGCCACAGGCCTCCTCTCGGTGAGAGGGATTGGGCCGTAATCCACCACGCGGGCCCAGTACGGGTTGGTAGATGTCACATAATTTCGATAAAAAGGTGGTTTTTCAAATATTTTCCATTCCATTCCGAATTGCCGATATACATATATACAACTTCATAATCAACCCTAAAAAGCTCAACAACACAAAGGCAACATTTAACCCTATAATGTTTTAATAACGACGTGTGTACCAACGAATCAATTTGTAGTTTAACCCTTCGGCTGCGGCACAGGTGTGGCGCGGCTGTCAATTTTAATAAACGATCGCTAGGCGTGTGTATTTTTGATTTAATTGCGTGAGCATTGGAGGGTTGGGCATTGATACCATTTGTTTTAGTAGGGTTGATGACTAATCAAAATTATTGGTGATATTGTTTTTCAATTTTTTATTTCAGGTGTATTTGCAACAGAAAACTGAATTCACTTTGTACCTAATAGGTACTCGATTTGAGCGATATTTGCTAAAAATCAATCTGGCCTATTTTCCCAAATAAGTTGGGTCTATTTCTAGTCTAACTGGATGCAGCTGAATACCAGTATTTTACATGGAGCGACTGCCTATCTGACCTACAAAATCCAGTTACTGGGAACACGATACCCCTTAGTAAGACTATGGATACCACATTTTAGGCTTCTGACTGAATGACAGCCGGCAACAACGGCTTAACGTGGTTTCCAACGCATGGCTGTATCTCGATATGGATGGGTGGCCACCCATCCACGATCGGACAACTACAAACGTAACTTAACCTTCGATCGTCTCTAACTTTCAGTGATTGTTGTTTATTTCCAACACTACTATTGAACTCTTATCGGCCTATCCCTAATATCAAAATCCGTATCAGTTGTGCTAGCATTTTTGACATATTCCAACTTTTACATAAAAAAAAACTTGCCGCTTTAAACTCAGGTATTCCTTTACCCATTCAACCAGTTACCTTCAACCGAAATACTTAAATTACCTCACAAATGAAGTTGCGACCGGTATTCCCATGAACCGAACTACATAAACAGGCTGTGTAGTGTAGGATAAATAATAAAACATGCTATGACAGTTGGTGGCAACGAAGGGACGCCCCGAGGGCTACATACGTTAACGCAGCTTGACCAACAAGGCACATGCAGCGAGGAAAGGGTTGGATATGACATGACATCCTCTGGGCTTGAGAAAATCTAGCCTTATCGCTTTCCGCGATCTCTTCCAGGCAACCTTGGCATGGACAGCGATTGGTCTGGATCTAAAATGGGGATGTTGTTGGCACAAATATTAAACATACAATATAGTAAAATAGATACACAGATATATACATAGCCTATCCTATATAATAGATACCTACATAAATACTAAATATATAAGGAACGAAAATAAATGAAGAGTTTACATCGAAAATTACAGTAAAGTATGAGAACCAGATCACAACGACATCCTTGACGAGTCTTTGAAACACATATAAAGACTGAGCGCATTTAATTTCAACAGGCAATGCATTCCACAAACGACCGGCCAGGGTGCTTAGGTACTCTCGAATATAATTCCGATAGATCGACATTGGAATTGTCAGTCAAACGTCAGGGATTGGCTAGACTCAGTGAGTCCAGCCAATCCCTGACGTTTAACTCAACCAACTGACGTTTGACCAATGTCGATCTATCGGAATTATATTCCAGAGTAAGCACCCTGGACAATGAAGGAATGGTCGAGGAAAGTCGTGGAATGCATAGCTTATCATAGCTTAATCAAAATTAAAAATATTTCAATTCTTACAAAAGCACTTATGACATATCATAAGCTAGGTGCACGGTTCCAATTGGTCCTTTCCTAAGGGAAAACTCCACGGTTACTCTTTGAAAAAAAATTTCTTTAACAATGTTTTGAAATTACAGTGTCTATAAGTTTGGAAGGACGGTGTAGGCCTATCAATCAGCGTATATTGTTCCCACTGTTGGGACACATCTGCCACGCGAGCAAATTGTGGGTTGGTAGATGTGTTTGTAAATGTGTCTCACGATATTTTCCTTCACCGTTTTGACAGCAGTGACGATGAAATTATGTACATAAACTAAAACGCCTGCTTGAATTCGAAGCCACGACTGTATTTGACTTCCTACTAATCTTATATATAAAATTTCCATATCACAATGCTAGTTACCGTACTCCTCCGAAACGGCTTTACCGATTTTTACCAAATTTTATATGCGTATTCAGTAGGTCTGAGAATCGGCTACTATCTATTTTCTATACCCCTAAGTGATAAGGGTTAAGGCAAAACAATGTTTGCCGGGTCAGCTAGTAATGTTATAAATGTGAAAGTTTGTGAAGATGTTTGGATGTTTGTTACACAATCACGCAAAAACGGCTGAACGGATTTAGATGAAATTTGACACACAGATAGATTATATCCTAGATTAACACATAGGATACTTTCTATCCCGGTAGTACGTTTCTGTTGGATAATTTTTGCCATACACGCGGGCGAAGTTGCGGGAGGAAACTAGTAATTCATAAGTCGGGGCCGTTAGTATTGAGCCACCCCTGCTCTCTGCTCTGGGAAAATCGAAACCTATCGATTAATCTGACAGTTCAGTCAATGCCAGTAGGAAGGTAGATGAGGCCTCGTTGGTGTAGTGGTCGCAAGTGCTCAGAGGACCGATTCCCAGGTCGGGCAAAGTGTTATTCAATATTTCTATTAGAAATTTCTCAGTAGCAGCATGTAGTCTGGATTCCAATTAATGGCAATAGGCTCGCCCTCTGTTACATGGGACTTAAACGGAACTGGCGATATGTGGGTCTACTACAGGATATCGTAAACTGTAACAATGAATCCTCTACCTAGCTTTTCGGATTATACAAGCGCGATGATTTGTTATGTTAAAATATTATAACGGATTTTTTTTTATCCAGTGCGCAAACTGTAACCATGAATTCAGCATTACCATTATAGACTGCAGAAATTTTAGCCGGTTTAAAAAAAAATCAGCTGTTTCATAGAAAAGTGCAATACCTACCGCGGTCAAAATGTATGGAACAGCTGATTTTTTTTTTTTTGTATTTCCGGCGAAAAAATTCTGCGCTGTGATGATGATGGAATGATCATTGCTGAATTCATGGTTACAGTTTGCGCACTGGATAAAATCTTTTGTACTGTATAATCCTTTGTAACGTCTATCATACAGGTAAAATAGACCTAAAGTGTGTATAGAATGGGGCAATATATACCTCTGCGGCAACTATCTTGGTTTTACCCTACACGTCGTTCGTCATTGTTTACGTACTTTAATATATAAACTTCTTTTTTAGGGTTCCGTACCTCAAAAGGAAAAACGGAACCCTTATAAGATCACTTTTTTGTCCGTCTGTCTGTCTCTCAAGACACTTTTTCTCAGGAACGCGGCGAGGTATCAAGCTGAAATTCATATCAAATACTCAGGTCTACTGTCCCTTGGGGCTGTGAAAAAAAAACATCTAAGCCAACGCAATCAAAAGATACAGCCGTTTATGCCGCAAATTTTCGACACTCGCAAGGGAATCAAAACCTACTGGGTACTTCCCGTGAACTCAGAATCTTGAAATTTGGTACGAAGCAACGTCTTATAGCACAGATAAAGGAAAAATTGCGAAAAGCATAAAATTTTAGTTACATCATTTATAATATATACTAAAAATATTTTTAATATATTATAAGTTAAGTAATATAATTATATAATAGGTTTGTACGGAACCCTCGGTGCGCGAGTCCGTCTCGCACATGGCCGGTTTTTTTTTTTAAGTAACCGCCGTGTAGAAAACACCAAATCACCGTATCCACATCCCTCTATCCCTTCGCCATCCATGTTTTGACCCAATAGTGGACAGTTTCAGGCCCTTTAATAAATATTTATCCCCATATTGTTTGTAGCCCTACGATATTATTACATGAGCCGCTAATTTTACTTAATTACATTATTTATTTGTTTGCTTAGGCCTTCATACGGTCATTGAAAAATTATAATTTAAAGTGGGGATGGGATGTGGTGATTATGATGGGGATTTACTGTAATAGCTGTCGGTTTTGGTCGTGAAATTATGCAGGGTATGGTTGGGAAATATAGTGTAGTGAATTGATGATATGATGGTCTGGGTGCTAAGGCTTAGGAGATGTTTTTCCCTTTCAGTTGATAGTAAATAATCGTTTACAAAACTTAAAAAAACACGCTTTAAAAACCAAACTAAAAAAGTTGAAAATAATTTAATACTATTAAAAACCGTGGGGTGCTTTTAGAGGTATTTTTATAATCATTTAATATCAAGCACCCCTTTTTAATAGAATTAAATAATTTTCTACTTTTTTAGTTTAGTTTTTAAAGCGTGTTTTTTTAAGCTTTTAAACTATTAGTTATTTTCTAATGTTTTAGTTGTGCTTACTACAAAAGCGTGATTTTTCAGTTGTATTGTTTTCTTTTTCATTTTTTTTTTTTTAATTATTGTACTGTCATCGGTCCTCGATAAGCCTATAAAGTTTAAAAGAAATCTGACTGTTTGAAGTGGGTCAAAATAAAGTCCAAAGAAGGCATCGGTTACAAACAAACATACAGGTGAAACTAATTAAAGCGTGTTAAAAATATGAATTGGCAAAGAAAAAATAAGGAGTCAATTTCAAAATGTTCTGTGGCTGTTTCTTGAAGGACCGGATGGCAGAGATGCTGGCTGGCTGTGTGACTCGCCGCTCGAAAGCTTGTGGAAGTGATGACACTGATGAAGCTGCACAAAGGCTACGCTGACGTTCATACTCGGGATCACAAGTAAAGGCATGAGAAACAGGGTGTGCAGGTCACTCAATCTCCATAAAAAAGAGAGAGTACTCCGACCGGTGATGCTGCCCATCAGACACGACAATGGGTGTCAAACTTAATGCGGGTCTATTAGGCAGATAATGATCTGCCTGGTTCTTTCCCAACTATGTCGGGCTTGATCTCCAGTCCAGAGCGACTGCATATCAAACACCAAGTTCTTGGGTAACACGATTTAACTTGATCCCAGTAAGGACTGTCAAAGATCCACGAATGAAAACCGGGACTGACGGCTTACGTGCTTTCTGAGGTACGGTCTGTAATGGAAGGTAACCCATCCATCCAGACACAAGACTCACTAATGCAAAAAATGTAATTATTTGTGTAAAAATAATACCAACACCACAAAAATCAATAATCAACTTCGTCCATTCGATGAACGAACACAACTTTCAAACCAATAATTACTGGTACCAGATCCCAATTTAGCCCTTAGATAATCGTCAAAATCACAATAACTAAACACCATTTAAAAGGTTCGATCGCGTGATACCTACGGTTTAAGTTTACCCATTAAGTTAACCCATTAGGTTAACTACCAATACATAATGGCTTCATAGGAAAGGGTTAAGTCTGATAATGATTGGGCCTCACCCTTGGAATCAGGAAAATTACTTGCTTTGTTATATTTAAACTATTGGTGGTCTGTGGTGCTACGTCATTGGTGATGTAGCATTTATTATTAGTTTCTGTAAAGCTTTGACTTCCTAGAGCAGCACTCTTAAGTCGAGATGGGCTTGCCCAGCGGTAACGGCCGCGACTTACAACTTGTAGGTCGTGGGTTTAAAACCCAAGCAGGCACTTCACTTTGTATAGAATCATTTTACCACTATCACCACTGCCCTCAAAACGGTAAATGAAAACATCGTGATGGGTACCAACTTTACACAGGTGGTTACCAAACGTCTTTACTTAAAAAAAAAAACATTTTAACAATGGGTCCTCTTATTTATAATAAACTGCCAATACACTTGAAAGAATTACCCATCAAAGTTTAAAAAAAAAAGTTAGCAAAACTGCTACTGGACAAGTGTTATTACGCAATTAAAGATTTTGTTGATGACAAAGCCTTCTGTTAATGGTGTGTGTGATTTAATTTACTGATATTTTTATCCTTAGTTCTATTGCAATTCTAAATTATTATTGTATTTTTTTTTTCTTTTGACATTTTTTTTTTATGAAATTTTCTGACATATTTTTTTATTATAATTTAGTAGTGGCATTTGTGTTCCAAATGTTTAATAATACCTATGTGTCTTAATTTATTCTTATAGTATTTATGTTGCTAAGGGAAAGGAATGCTTTTTTTGTCTTTTCTGCTATGTATGTTTGTGTTTTGTGTTTTACTTTATTGTCTAGTTAATGTATAACATCAAATAATTTTGCATGCCGTAAGGCAAAATGTATCGGGACTCTGTTAAAAATAACCATGATTATCTGTATACCTACATCATTGGCAAATAAATGATTTCTGATTTCTGAAACCGGCATGTCCTAGAACCAAAAATTTGAAGTCATGTGATATCCGCTAATCCGCAATGGGCCCGCGTGGTGGATTATAGCCCACTTCCTCTCGCAGAGAGGAGGCCTGAGTCCCAGCAGTGGGGACAATATAGGTTGATTATACATTTTGAAGTATGTGTGCATTATTCTTAGCTCTTGCCAGTGCCCCGTAAACCTTGACACAAGTTTAACATAACATAATACCTGTTTTCACCCACAGAGTTAAGCAGGGGTGTAAGTACCTTCACCTACATTTCGCCAGTCATGTCAACTCCTATGTAGGCAGTAGCAGATGAGCATATTAAATCTATATAAATAAAAAGAAAAGTCCTGACTGACTGACTCATCAACGCCCAGCCCAAACCCTTGGACCTACAAAGCTGAAATTTTGCACAGAGGTTCCCTTTATAATGTAGACAAGGAATAAGGAAGGATTTCAGAAATTCAACCCCTAAGGGAGTTAAATAGGGGATGAAGATTCCGCGCGGGTGAAGCCGCTGGCAAAACGTAGGAATATAATAAAACATTGATCGTACAGTGACCATAGTTTCATAGTTTTAGGTAAACAGTCCCCTTTAGCCATCCAAACACGTATTCCAAATACCTTTGTTCCCATACCCTGCAATAGGTCTACAACCAACCGGGGGTTGACCTTGGTTGCACTTACAAAAAATATAATAATGGTCGGTTGGTACATCGTTTTACTAAACAGACCTTAGGGGCAGTTGGCTTCGGCCTCTCGCCCGCCTTCCAAAGGTTTTTGACCCCAGGGTCCCGTCTATGTCAAAGACTATAAGTAATAATAAAATTAATTTATTAAGATTATTTAAAACTGATACTATTAAAATTAAATAATTAAAATATATTTTATTGACACCGGTTGTCTTGTTCTGGATGCCCATTAAGTCAATCATATCATCTGCCTGGCCTTTTCCCAACTTTTTTGGGGTCGGCTTCCAGTCTAACCGGATGCAGTTGAATACCCAGTATTTTAAATGGAGCGACTGCCTATCTGACTTCCATAATCCAGTTACTGGGTAATATGAAATCCCTTGGTAAGACTTGTCAGACTTGGGCTTCTGACGACCCTTAACGGCTGTCAAAGATCCACAAATGACAGCCGGGACCAACGGCTTAACGTGCTTTCCGAGGCACGGAGAGGTATTGGTATGTAAAGATGGTCATCCATCCACGAACGTAGTTCATCCTGTACGATCGACCCATGCGGGCTAATATTATTTAGCCATAAGACCCCATCAAGTCACTCATCGTGCATAAATCCAATCACCTGGTTGCTACTGAGAATTTCCTGACGGTATAATCCTAAGCCACCGCGCCTGACCTAGGACCCGAACCCAGTACCCCAGAGGTACCATTATTACCAAAACTAAAACTGTTAAACGTTCAAATAAATTCAAATAGCGTCAACTCACGCAGGTTATTTCTAAAATTGGGCAAAATAAACAAACTATATCAATATTAGGAGTTGTTACTATTTTCCTTTATGTCAATACAGACTTCGGGCTTAGTAAGTACGAGAAGGTAAATATTCAAATGTAATAGTAACGTTGATGAAGAGTTAATGGAAGTGGTTTGAGTGTAGTACAGCGGTGGTTTTCTTCTACAGTTTGATAATAGGTGTCATTAGGTGCCTAATTGCAGTGAAATTAGAGCCATTTTATGAGCAAGTGTGTTGAAAAACGTCGTATGATACACGTGTGTATTGATGATTATCGTCCTCGGCTCTCTTAAGACCCTCGCCTGACGGCTCGGGTCTCAATGGCGCCTCAGCGATAATCACCAACGTTACACACTCGTACCATAATGTACTATTTCTTTATTTTCTTTTTGATAGCAATCTAAATACAGATAGCCTAAAATTTGTCTACGAGCTTGGTCAGCAGCGTCCATCATAAACTCCTGTAGCGTGCAGACAAGAGGGCACGCTGGAATTGTGCAGCGTGACATATTGATATTAAGTACCCCATTATTTCTGGGGCAACACCACCTTTACAGTCTATGGTGGGATCATCTGTGAATGTCTACCTGAGCAACGGTGGTGTTTGACGCAGTTTGAACTTGAGGCGTCTTTTATTGTGACTCGCCAAAGGAGCTTTGTTTTTATTTTTTTATTTTAAAAACCATGGGGTCCCGGTCCTTTGGAAGGCCTAAGAGGGGCCGAATCCAACTGCGGGACCCCATTAACAAATTTGAAATGGAATTAAGGATCAACCTATACTTACCCATGCATGCATTATGCAAGTGCACCCATATTATTTCGATTATTATATATTATTATTATTATACGAGCTTGAATTTGTGTATAAATACAAACTACACGCTGGCCCACACCTTGTTTCTCCGAAAGGTAAAAGAGGCGTAGCTATAGTATGTACACCCATATTTCGCCAGTTATGTTTAAGCACCTTGTAACAAAGGGCGAGCCTATTGCCATCATGCGGAGACAAATTATGAAAAATAAAACCTAATAAAAACACATAAAACCATCTAGACCAACTTTGCAGCTATTAAAAGAGAAAAATAAAGAAAAATCTTTATTGGAACTCTTATAGGAAGATCAGAAATGAAACTTAACACTAATAGAAACATAAAAAAAATTAAATGAAAATAATAAAAAAACAGAAATAATTCGCTTCCATCCCCACTATATCCCTGTTTATCGCAACGAGGTCCCCAGACAACAAGCTAGTTGTACGTTCCCCAGTTAGCTATTAAGAATTTTTAATTTGTACACAAACAGATCGTTATGGTCGATAACATGTCGGTGACACGCTACTGTTACTGATATTATTATAGAGCTTAATAAAACATTTAATTTTGTTACATTTCAGTTTACTGTAGGGTAAAAAAAAGTTGGTAAAATGCCTAGGAAATAACTTCGAAAGAAATTTCCTTAAATTTCTTATTTAAAAATACTTAATAAAATAAATATTAAGAAATGTAAATTATATAACATACGTATGTGTCGCAAAGAAAAAATACCGCATTCGTAAAGAAAAAATGTCGTAACCATTTTTTTTTTCTAATAGTTTGGCACTGAGGTAGGCATAACCCTCAGGCATTTGAGATAGGAAAATATCAAAACACGGTATTAACCATTTTGCATCTTAGACACTATTTCTGAATGGTCCTCATACGGCCTGACTAAGTCTGGATTGTAAAAAAACACTGTGAAGGGTCACAGTGAGTGGAATGGTTTCGGTCTTTCTTCTCAGATTAGACGGTTAGGAACGAACTCGTCTAGTTTAAAAACAGTTTAATTGTGACGTAATAAATAATTATCATGCCTTTGGTGTTATCAAAGATACCAGGTTTTTTTTATTTTCATTCAGGGGGAATAACATCCATTTTTAAAATAAATGAGTACTTAGGTATCAACACCAACCCTCCTCTTCAAAAATCAATAACAAAAAATAAGGCAACAGTCTAAAGAGTAGTAAATCAAGCTGTCCCCTCTAAAATCGAAGCCAGAACACTCGCGGTATCTTCATAAGAATTGATGTGGCGAATAAATCAGGGAACGACAACCTTGTGTCCGGAGTACGCCCAAACACTTGACTAATCTGGATTTATGGATGTGCGTACGTAGTTAGAGGATTTTTTGGTAGGCTTTTAGTTTTATACTGATGCTAAATTGATTATTTTTTGGCTATAAAAGATAGAAACAAAAGTTGTTTATTCTGCACCATAATTGCGTAACGCACGATCAATCATAATCTGTATAATTTTGAAACAGATTGCTAAACCATTGCTTCATATGTTCGAAAATTGTGTCTGCTCAACAACGTAAATAACGCAATGAATGTTGTTGAACTGTCAAAATTAAACGGTTATGATTGATCGTGTGTTACGCAATTAGGGTACGGGTCAAATAAAACGCACATTGTAATAAAAGTAATAAAATACACACCTACAAAGTAGACTTTTACACAGTAAAAGTTAGAAAATTTTGTCCCATGCTTGATGTCAGAGCCAGGAAGCAAAGATAATTGTCATTGTGTCTCCTAACACAGGCATATCTGCATAAAAGGAGGCTCCAATCACTAGTTGTTAAGTTTTACTTGTTAAAATAAAAAAGCATTTTTTCATTTCATTTTCATTGTTATTATGTGTTGCGTCAAATAATAAATGACACCAAAACAAAGAATCGAAAAAAAATGCCCATTGCAGATTGGGAAAATGACTTTTTTTTTGTAACAAACAAACCTAGCCTAGACTTATATATTTGAAGTGGTTTATTTAGCAAGACTTATAGCAGCGACCAAATATAATTAATTTTGAGTTCTGTCATCGAAATTGAAAAAAAAAGGGAAATATTTTTGCAATCCTACTGGTAGTTCCATTACTCCCTACATAAAAAACTTACAAACAAAAACAAATTATATTATGTTTTTATAATATACATATTAGGTCTTTACCTATGAAATTGCCGTTCTGCAGTACTGGCCATTTCAAATCAAAATAATTTTTGTTTGGCTAAGAATTCTAATTTCAAATTAATTTTATTTTAAAAACATGGATTTTTTTTTCTAAAAGTAGTCGTTTCTTTATTGATTAGTGTTACATTTTCATCGCATTTCAATCTTTTTCGTCATCATGGATACGTTAAAAATTCGAGTAATTATGGAATATGAGTACCGTCGTGGCAGCAACGCGGCACAAGCGGCACGCGACATCAACGACGTTTACGGAGCTAACACTACAAACCAACGCACCACCTGTTATTGGTTTGCTCGCTTCCGTTTTGGAAATTTCGACCTGAAAAATGAACCTCGCGGTCGTCCGAAGACTTTGGTCGACAATGACGAATTAAAGGCGATTGTGGAAGCTGATGATACACAATCTACGGCTGAATTAGCAGCAGCTTTCGACGTTAGCGTCAAAACAATATTGGTCCATTTGCGTCAAATTGGCAAGGTAAAAAAGCTTGACAAATGGGTGCCCCACGAACTCAATGATCGCCAGCGCGAAGTACGCGTCGAGACGTGCCTTGCACTGCTCAACAGACACACAAATGAAGGAATTTTGAACCGCATTGTTACCTGCGATGAAAAATGGATTCTGTTTGATAACCGTAAGCGCTCAGCAAGTTGGTTGGATCCTGGTTCAGCACCTAAACAATGCCCTAAACGAAAACTTACCCTAGAAAAGTGATGGTCACTGTTTGGTGGTCTAGCGCCGGTGTGATTCATCACAGCTTCTTACCAAACGGGGTGAGCATTACTGCAGATGTGTACTGTGAAGAACTGAACACAATGATGGAGAAGCTGGCGCATCTCCAACCAGCATTGGTCAATCGCTCGTCTCCGCTGCTCCTGCACGACAACGCGCGACCTCATACTGCACAGCAGACGGTCTCCAAGTTGCAAGAACTGGGGTTGGAAGCTCTCCGTCATCCGCCCTACTCACCAGACCTTGCGCCTACAGACTACTACTTTTTCCAGAATTTGGATAACTTCTTGGCGGGAAAAAAATTTAATACCCGAGAGGCAGTACAAAATGCCTTTGAAGAATTTGTTGCCTCCCGTCCAGCTGATTTCTTTAAGAAGGGCATCAATAAACTGCCACTGCGATGGCAAAGATGCATTGATTGCATGGGTGATTACTTCGATTAATACAAATAAAAAATTCATGAAAAAAATTCGTTTAAATTTTTTTATACAAAACGGCAATTTCATAGGTAAAGACTAAAATATATTAAAAACTAGTAAATTATTCATAAATAAAACAACATTTTTCTCTAACAACAACAAGTTCCGTACACTGTACGCTCACAGCTGCCCGATGGAGCATTAGTGAGAGCCAACATTTTTACCTATCACACGCACTTTCCGATCCTCGATACTAATGGACGCCACTGATCAGGCGCAGAACCTGGGAAATGTGTTTTGTTAGTTGAAAAAAATGGCTGTTAATTCATGTAGAAATAAGCCAATTCGTTATTTTAATTAGATTATAATAAAGTACTTTTAAATACGTAAACTAATCCTTAAAATCAAAACAATCATATCTACTTAAATTGTTATAGTTATTTACTTTTAAATCATTAAATGGGTAAATCAACAAATTTGTAAAAAATATATTTCATTGTTTTCTTTTTTATGAAACCTATCATTGTGATTGATTGATTTTTTATTTACTAATATTTTTCAAGACTAAGGTGATTGATTCAATTATCTCAGTTTCTACGGATTTAATTTTCATGTACAAAAATAAATAGTATTAATGTAAATCATTCACATTATACTAGGTACTAAAACGCCTTGAATACAATACAATCTTAATACATTAGCATGAAAAATTATTTTATAAATTAATTTAGCAGTATTTGTGAGTAATATCCACACATTCAACCTTTCTTTCTTTCCTAATAAATCAGTTACGATTTTTATTACACAAAAACACCAAACCAACACCCACATACCATGTTCTCGTCCACACCACAGTCATCATTTGTCCCGATTTTGACACCAGCATATCGGCTGAAAAATGTGCCGATATACATCTCCCAATTACAAGGCCGCTAAGTGAAAAACCGGCTTTTGCCATATTTCGCGGGTTTTTCGACAGCCAGGCTTTCGACAGCTTTGATTTGCTTTTTTTGTTACACAGGACACGTCAATTTGTGTTGAATAAAGATTTATTTGTGTTCTGTCGTGGTTTTTTTGCAAATTTTTTAGCTACCAGGTTTTCGATTTTAGCTGAAACAGTGACTGATACCTTGTTATGATTTTAACCTTCACTTACCTACTTCCATCATTAAATCACCATGGAAATAAATGTAGGTAATTTATGCACGACAACTGAACAATTACGAGTCGTAGGCCCCGATTCACGAGTTGTAGGTTGTGAATTCAAACCCAGGTAGTCACTTTGTGTATTTACTCGTAAATGCCCACTTAATAATTACATTGTAAAAATAATATAAATAATAGTGAAAAAAAATTAAGCGAGTAAATAAATAAGCATTTTTAAATTAAATTAAATAAATAATAAATTTATAGATATACTTGCATATATAGGGGGGCTTGTGGCTAAATAACAATAGCTGCACGGGTCGATCGGCCAGGTTAAGCTACGCTTGCCGCGGTTGGTCCGTGGATGGGTGACCATCTTTACATACCAAGACCCCTCCGTGCCTCGGAAAGCACGTTAAGCCGTTGGTCCCGGCTGTCATTTGTGGATCTTTGACAGTCGTTACGGGTCGTCAGAAGCCCGAAAGTCTGACAACCAGTCTTACCAAGGGGTATCGTATTACCCAGTAACTGGGTTGTGGAGGTCAGATAGGCAGTCGCTCCATGTAAAATACTGGTATTCAGCTGCATCCGGTTAGACTGGAAGCCGACCCCAACATAGTTGGGAAAAGGCTAGGCAGATGATGATGACTTGCATATATAATTTTAATATAATAAGTAAATGTATAGTAACATAAATAATTTAATAGGATATAAAATAATTGAAACGAAATTAATAAAGCGCTCTTCCTCTCTCTAGTTATTTAGTTATTTAAAAATTTGCTGTGCCCGACGGGGTTCATAATTGTTTAAATTTTTTTTTTCTTTACCACCTGTAAGTGTACATTATGGATTGCAATAAACGATTTGATTTGATTTGACACCACTACTCTCAAGCCAGTAAAAGAAAACATTGTGAAGAAACTGCCATGTCGTAGAACAATAATTCTAAGACATGTGACAAGACACTAAGCCAAGGCCCAAGTGAGACCTTACGGCCCACTCCTTACAAAGACGATACCTGTGTCCCAGCAGTGGGAACATGAAAAACTCATTATGTTTGTGCTTGTTTGTATTTTATAGTTTTCTTTATCACGCTTGGAATAATTACCGTTTTTTTTTTTCAGTACCAAGTATACCTGCTCATCTTTTTCCGTGTATCTAAATTTGCGTTGGGGCTTGTGGCTAAGTAATAACAGCGGCACGCGTCAATCGATTAGGTTATGGTACACTTGCCGCATCTGGTCCGTGGATGGGTGACCACCATCTTTATATACTGAGACCCCTTCATGTCTCGGAAAGCACGTTAAGCCGTTGGTCCTGGCTGTCGTATATGGATCTTTGATAGTCGTAAGGGGTCGTGAGAAACCCGACAGACTGCAGCCTTACAAAGGGGTATCGTATTACCCAGTAACTGATTTGTGGAGGTCAGACTGGCAGCTGCTCCATGTGTTCTGGTATTCAGCTTCATCCGGTTACACTGAAAGCCGATGCCAAAATAGTTGGGAAAGCTGGGCAGATGAGTTTAAAAAAGCAAACAAGACTAAAATAATTAAAAGCTTCACATTTTCTTCTTTGCCTCACTCTCAAACTATAATTGTACCGCTAAAACGGTAGCCGAAGCAACAAAACACTACCTACCACAGTAATTGCACATAATTGCCCAAAAATCGATGGCAACCAATCGGTCTTGCCCCCACACCTGAATATAGCCCGCGAACACGCTAACTAGAAATCAGCCGGTAATCGGAGCTGATCAATCACTGGGCTAGATTCTATAGGTCGCTACACGATCCTGGTTCAGTTGTTTGGTTAGTTAACAATAAAAATGCAGTCAAGGGCACAACATTATTTTATGTATTGAGAATGTGAGAACGTTGTAGGCCTTTAATATAGATTTGTAGACCATTTTCTATTTGATTAAGTACCTCATACTTACTTGTTGACAGGCCTGAGTATTCAGCTGCATCCTGCTAGACCCGAAGCTGACCCCAACGTAGTTGCAATAAGGCTAGGCAGATTATGACTTTTTGACTGGCTTACACTGAACCTCAGAATACGGAAAGAACCAGAAACCGCGTTCAACTGATATTGCAAGCTGCAGGTTGTGTTCAAAAACAAAACAAGTGTCCCCCGCTTGCCTAACTTCCCACCCGCGTAATATTGCTAGCTCAGACATTATTTGCCCATTTTTGGGGTGCGAAAATAATAAAATCAAAGTTTGACTGTCCTTATCTATGCATGCATTATTACATACGGTTTGCTTTGATAACATTATTTTTTCAAGTAGTTTTATACATACTACAATAAATAAAAGCCCTCAGTAGGTAATAAAAAGAAGGGAAATCAAAACCCTAAAATTGGCAACACGTACAAGATGGACCCATTATTCACGATGACAATTACAAATTGAACAAATTATTCAATAATTAAAAAGACAATAACTGAATGCGCTACTTTCACATGAAATGTGATCCCATCCTATATTTTTTTTAGTCCGGCTGAATTTTTAGAGGTAGGAACGACACAAGAAGGCAAAATTTCGCGCGTCAAACTACTCTATTTAAGAGTCGTTTTTGTGGCTTCAGTATTAGGCGCTCTCACGGCTCCTGGTTCTTTTTGTATTCTGAGCACTGAACAATATCTAGATTTGAAATTCTTCTATTCAGAGTCTACAGTCTACACCCTAGCGTAGAATGTTTTTCTTGGTTATCAAAAAATAATTTAAACAGCTGTTTACCTACGCGGCCAAAATGTACTGATTCAATGGTTGCAGCTTGCGCGTCGATGTCCCGTCCTGTATTGAATATTTTCCATACACTGCAAACATTGTCGCTAAGCCTAGGACACACTGAACATAGCTATGCCTAACTATAGCCCCGTATCGGTCCCGCCAGTGAAATCGCCCGTGACGCCCTTCTGGGGAGGTTATAGCCCCAATTAGAAATACGACGTTTTCGTAAAATGCATGTCTGTGGGTACAAGTGTACGTATTGGCTTGTAATATTATACGTAAATTTACGTACAGTCACCAAAAGAGATAAGCGACCAGGGTCATCAAATATTCAAATTTGTTGAAATTTAGTATGAAACCGATGCATGTTTTCGATCAAAACTCAATTAGATTTAAAGAAAACAGTTTATTTTCAAAAAAATTTATTCAATAACATGTATCGGGTTTTTCTAAACTGCAACTATGCCCGATGACCCTGGTCACTTATCTTCTTTTGGTGACTGTCATCAGTCATCAGTTCAGCCGAAAGTAGTCCACTGCTGGACATAGGCCTCCCCCAAAAGTTTTGCCATAATCGCCACGCTTGGCAGGCGGGTTGGCGACCACAGTATGGTGGTAAAATGCATAGAGAACGCTGCTGCCCATTCTCTAGTAAGTCCCTTAGTTGGCTGCTACGACACCCACGGGAAGAAATGGGATGGTGCTATTCTTTTACGTCCGGCACCACACGGAACTGGTGACTGTACGTACAAGAAAACGGAAAGCGTGTTCAGTACTAATAGGGTTTAAATTAGTATCGATACGCAAGAATTTTGCCGCTCGAAATGGGCAAATATAATTTTAATTACTTTCTGTTGGCGATTCGACGTTGGTGAATCGAGTACTCCAGCAAAATTATAAAATGGAAAAATATTAGGAGTCATTGATTTTTACTCGATTTCAGTGTTGCTTCCGTAATAAATGTTCTTCATAAAGATAAGTAAAGTACAACAATTTTTTTAATGTCCCTCGGAAATCATCGAATTATTATCACTTTAGCAGCTTTCGTTCCATTTTTGAAATAAATTATATTAAAAGAGTACCTACTTACAAATCTTTATACTTTCAAGACGATTTAGAGCGTCCGGTCTGCATCTAGCGAAAAGAGTAACTGATAGAAGTCCAACGACTGACGAAACACGTTTTTTGCCGAGGGCCATTAAGAAAACTGTTGTACTGTAGGTACAACTTTTCAGGTTTTCGTTTATTTCAAACTGCGCCATTATTGATAGATTAAGAACGTCGAAAATGATGGTTTTTTTCCATAAAATCTTATCTAAGTATGTTGACAAACCCACAGTGAAAGTCATTGACCCCTTCCGACATGGAGTTGTTTCTGAAAAATGCTGAATTTCAGACAGTTTACTGTAGCCTTAATATATTTCTATTTTTTTTTTTTTTTACGTAGAGTAACAGCCTCAGAAGTCAGAGCTACGCGACACATCAACGGCGAAGAATAATTATTCAAATATGTAATAGAGCAATATTCCAAACAAGGTAGTGATAGCAAAAAAGTAACAGTTATCAAAGGGACTTTCGAAAAAAAAAAACAAGGTTTCCATTTTAAACAACCTATCTTATCACAACAACAACAACCTATCAGAAATGAAGAGATCCAAGAGAACCAAGGCAACCGACATAGTCCGAAGAATTGCCAAACTTAAGTGGCAGTGGGCAGGGCACATTGCTCGCAGAACAGATGGCCGATGGGGCCAAAAGGTTCTGGAGTGGCGACCGCGTACTGGAAGACGTAGAGTGGGAAGGCCTCCCACAAGGTGGACCGATGACCTTGTGAAGGCCGCGGGTATCCGCTGGATGTGGGAAGCTCAAGACCGGTCGAAGTGGAGGAGCCTTGGGGAGGCCTATGTCCAGCAGTGGACGTCTTTCGGCTGAAATGATGATGATGTGAATCTTATTCCGGGGCACGGAGGGATCTCGATATGTTGGGTGGTTGTGGTAGGTCGCCCATCCGCAAACTAACCTCGGCAAAAGAAGCTAAACCTTCGATTGACCCGAGCGGCTGTTATTATTTAGCCACAACTCCAGCACATATTTTTATTTTTCACTAGCCCTTGCCAGCGGCTCCGCCCGCGTGGATGTCGGTTATCGCGTAAAAAGTAGTCTGTCCTTCTCCATATTCCAAGCTATATCTCTGCCAAATTTCATGACATTCTTGCCCATTCTTCTCCATAGGTACCTACGCTTTGGAATGGGCAACTAGCTTCATCTTTCTAACTCACCGACCTTGACAATTCAAAAGTGCCTGTAATTGGTTTATTTGAAATAAATGCTTTGAGTTTGAATTGAGTTTGAGTTTGACGATCGGTTCAGTGGTTTAGGCGTGAAAGCGGGACAGACAGACAGAGTTACTTTCGCATTTATAATATTAGTAGTGATTTCAACATGGTACTATTTTTACCTTAAACTACAATTTAGCACTGGACTAACTTGTCAGTTTTGTAAAAGGAGCTGTATTTCGATTTCAGTTAGGTTCTTATTTAAAAAAAGGCTCGATGATTTAAACCATACCTAAAGAAAAACCTTGTTCTGTAATAAGGGGGTATGAGTTGTAAGGTCGTAAAATTCGAACACAGACAGGCGCTTTACTTTGTGTAAATTATTTGATCACCACTGCTCTCAAAACGGAGAAGGAAACCATCAAGTCCTACAAGCAAAAATTTGAAGACAAATCTACCAACTCGCACTGGGCCTGCGTGGTGGATAACGGCCCTCTCCCTCTCAAAGAGAGAAGGCCTGTGACCCAGCAGTGGGAACATTATAATATGGGATAAGGTATAGTACCAAATTTCGACAGTTATACTTGAGTCACATGATTAGTAGGAAGAGATTTTTTCCAACAACTGAGTACCTATTCCGTAAACATTCACCGTGAAAACACAGGTGAAGTGAGCTGTCAGTAGTGTCAATATGACAGCTTACTTTACCTAAGTATTCACGGTAAGATTTTTACAAAACAGACCGACTGGACAAAAAAAAATATTCAGAGTCGGAGTTGCTACTGACAAATTAAAACTGGAAAATATAAAAAAAAAAACATGAGATTGATTTCTGAAGGTAAAAAAACGCCTGTTTTGCGGACGCTACAAGGTAGAACACTATCGAGGCCGATCTCTGCCAAAAATATGATTATCACGAGCCACATTCCTAACAAATGAGATACAGGCGGAGACACGAGTAGGTAATAGTGTCATCATTTGTATAGTTGTTTGTGAGCCTCTTTATATTTACCTTGTTATATAATATACTAGCTGACCCGACAGACGTTGTCTTGTCTTAGCTATGAATATTGAATTGGCATTAGCTATACTAACCTTGTCCTGACAATAAGGACCACATAAAAAAATATCATCCAATTTAGTGCAGTCGTTCGGAAGTTATGCGCGTACATACATTTCGGCTATTCATTTTTATATATATACCTAGATATATGTATATTTTATCGAACCGACGAAAAAACGGAGGAGGTTACTCAATTCGACGCGTATATTTTTTTTTTTTTTTTTTTTTATGTATGACCACGCATAACTTTTTCCAGAGTAGTCCGATTTTGATAATTCTTTTTTTATTGGAAAGGGTATACCTCGAAGTTGGTCCCATATAATGTATTTCACAGAAAAATTTCAACCCTAAGGGTAAGAAAACAGGGGATGATTGATTGTTTACTCACAGATTTTAATACTCAGTCGTGTATTAAATCAAAAATTAAGCATGTAGTAATTAGTAGATTATAGCCACAAAAAATTATAAAATAAAAACTTTTTATTAAAAAACTTAAACCGCCGAAAAACCGAAAAATAAAAAATAATAAACTAGCTTTGTCCAACCCCAATAAATAAGTTCGGAAGTCGGTGACTTTGGATATGTATTTGATTATATGTCACCGCCTTCCGAACTTAGTTATTGGGGTTGGACAAAGCTAGTTTATTATTTTTTATTTCGGTTTTTGGGCGGTTTATTTTTTTTAATAAAAAGTTTTTTATATAAAACATGAGCCTGTATCGAATAAACTTACATCAAAATATTATAAATGATTATATTTCTGTCTGTACAAACACTTTTAGACGTAAATCATAAATAAATAAAAAAATATGATTAAGCGTTTCCTATCTGACTACACTGAGAAAGGCCGAAACAAACCTACTTATCCTAAGCTATTTAACCTCTCTATCTTCTATCTCTATCTGTCTCCATCTTGGTCAGATCTTTCAGAATCTTCTTTCGATTAACAGTGTATCGGCCTAACGTTCTTCGTTTTGCACTCGAGCCTATTGACAGAAGTCCAGACTATGGCATATTACTAAGAATTTCCTCATGGAGAAACCCAATAACACTTTGTCTGACCTGGGTATCAAACTCGTGACCTACTCAGCTACTGCTGACCATAAGGTGCTTGATCCTGGGTCCAGGGAACTTGCTACACAAGAGCATCGAACAACGAGCTTGAGACAAACTAATATAGGTAAGTAATATTATCGTAATAAGATTTTCAAAGCCTAAGAACCAGTCTTATCAAGGGGTATCGTATTACCCAGTTGCTGGGTTGTGGAGGTAGGATATGTAGTCGCTTTATGTAAAATACTGGTACTCAGCTGCGTCCGGTTAGACTAGAAGCCGACCCCAAGATATTTGGAAAAAACTTGGGCGGATGATGAAAGATTTTCAAACCGTACCTCAATAATCATCTTACACAGCCCAGAAGACCAACGAGTCTGCTAGTCCAGTATAGTACAAAGTTGTTTTATGATTAATCTTAACAATCGAGTTAAATGAGTTTGACTCGGTGGAACGCAGAGCGAAACGGCTCATAGGCGACGAAACGTTGGTGGTTAAGCTTCACAACCTGGCACATCTGCGTAATTTTGCTTACCTATCGGTCTTCTACAGACTGTACTTCGGAGAATGTGCTAGCTCCACGACCTGATCCCACCATCGCCCTTTTACTACCAGATTACCAGACGCACTGCAGGGTATCATCCGTACTTGGAGGATATCCCGACCAGTCGTACTCAGCGCTAGTAGAGGAGCTACATTTATTATGCGCACAGCCAAGGTGTGGAGCTCTGTGTCCGCGTCTTTGTTCCCTTCCACAAAACAAGAGTGAACATGCGTGGGCGCGCTCGTTCCTTCACAGACCTCATCAATCGCTTTCCATCAGGCGTGATCGAGGTCAAGAGCAGGCCCATTTAGTTTTAAAAAAAACCGGTCAAGTGCGAGTTGGACTCGCGCACCGAGGGTTCCGTACAAACCTGTGGGTATATAAGTAAAAGTTCAAAATTGTCAAAAATATTTTTTTTTATATGAGGAAACTAAAAATTTTCGGTTTTCGTAATTTTTCCTATAGTTACTTGTTATCTGTACTATAAGACGTGACTTCGTACAAAATTTCAAGATTCTAAGTTCACGGGAAGTACCCTGTAGGTTTTGATTCCCGTGCGAGTTTCGAAAATTTGTGGAATTTTGCGGCCTAAATGGCTGTATCTTTTGATTGCGTTGACTTAGAAGGTTGATTTTTCTACAGCTTCCAGGGACAGTAGAACTAAGTATCATATAGAAATTTCAGTTTGATACCTCCACGCGTTCCTGAGAAAAACGGTCTTGACAGACGGACGGACGGACGGACGGACGGACGGACAACAAAGTGATCTTATAAGGGTTCCGTTTTTTCCTTTAGAGGTACGGAACCCTAAAAAGATACAATTAAAGTAATATCAGTAAAAACGTCATGTTTTCCATTCACTCAATAATAAAAGGCCACAATCCTCTAAACCCGTATCACCAATCATCCGTCACGTCCCCAAGAGGCCCGGCAGGATGAACGGAAAAATGCGCAGCTTGAAGTGTATTCAATCTTCCAACCGACATAATTATCGTCAGATATCCACGTCAAGTTTTCTGAAGATGTAGTGAAAATGGAAGAGGAAGGGACGTGGTTTTGGGAGGTGAGTGAGCGTGGTTAGGTTTTGTGGTCTGTTTTGTTCGCCTTGGGTATAATAGTTCGACGCAGTAACCAGCCCCATGAGCTATTTAATATATCTTTGAAGTGAAACTGTAAGCATTTGTGCCTGCTTAAATAAAATTTTACCAATTTAGCATCGCTTGCAAGCAAACCTCTCGACACGTTGACAGGTTTGTGAGGACTGCATGCCTCAACTGTAAGTGCAGTCTCACTACTCCTTCACTTTGTGTCACGTAACGATGTCGTATGACAAACTCTGCTCATAATAAGTCCATCGAAAAGCAGAAAAGAGTATTTAAAGATCGTAAAAGAGGATGTTCTGTAGTCTCTGCCCAACTCCATGGGAAGAAGGCGTGAGTTTATGTATGACTCCATGACAATACGGATTGATATCAGAAAGGTGACAGTATTATTTCCCAGATGAATTCGCTATCCTCTGATACATACATGCCGTCTGTTGGGACAGGTCAGCTCAAAGCTGCAATGGCTCTTTCTTCAAAAGGCTTTTCCAGACATGTACCTACATTGTAAGACTCACATGAAATTCTAATAATAATTATAATGTTTGGACAGTCAAAATGAATGGGACCTCTGGGTATGTTCGCCATTTCTTCTCAGCGATCAGTCAGCTAGGAAATGCCGGCGCCATTTAGTTTTTAAAATATTGTCGCGTTAAAGTGTCTTATAAGATCTACATATGTAAACAAACATTTCATTTCATTTCACAGTTCAACTACTAATGATCTTCTTCACAATTGTCACTTCCATCCAACTATCTCCTCACAGAACCACCCTTAGGCGATGCGAAGGGGGTGTGGTGCGGGGAGGCTTCAGGGTGGTTTGTCTCTTGAAAAAGTCTCAATAACTCGACAGCGCGGAACGCGAATGACATCGTTAGTGCAAGTGGCTCGAAGAAAAGGCGAACTATCTACTTGGTACCGTGATATCTATCGGATGTTGGTACAGGATGTGGCTGAGACTGAGATTCATTACTGGTTTATTTAAATGACGGCAAAAATAATTAACTTACTGTGGACCGGGTTAACAATACAACAATCTGTTCCATCACTAAAATAACAGATTTCATTCGGAAAGCTGCCACGTTTAAATGGATTTGAGCTGGACACATCTGCCAAACTTAGGACCCAGTGGGTCCCGCTTAATGGCAAACGACATCGGGGCAGGCCCAGACGGAGATGGCAGGATAGCTCTTTTAATTAAGATTGGTCATAAGCAGCTCTGGATAGAGAGAGGTGGAAAGAGAGTAGGCAGGCAGTTGCCCGACGTTTGGACATATGGCTAATAATAATAAATAATTATAATTTATTTTTTGTAAGCGGTGATACTTAGGGCAGTAGTTAGTCAAAACAATCAACTCAGTCTATTGCAGTCCCTGTTGGCCACAATACCCTGTCCTCCGCCTTCCGCATTCAATCTGCCCCAGTCACTTTTTTAAGACCTGTATTATGTACCTACCTATGATCCACAATAAAGAGATTGAGATTGAGGTTTTCGGTCCTATCTAGCTGGAGAGCGTCCCATGATCCCCAGATCACGGAAACGGCACCGTGATCTGACGCCAAAAAGGCACGATTCCAACCAGCATTATGGCTACCGCAGAACAATTTCTATGAAGTTTCATTAAAATTGTTCTACAAGAGACACGTCAAGCTACCACGTCGCGGTTGTCTGCGGGAAGCCGAGTAGCATCTAAATTATTTTAATCACCTTCATTCTTGAACGAAAACTACAAAAATATTTTTTTCTGTTTCACATTTACCAACACGCTGTATTCAAGTATTGGCTAGATCTGAATAACAGCGTCGCGTAAAAACTCGCGACTATGTTCATTTTGCGGACTTTCTGGCCACGCACCTCTGATCTAAAACAAACCTTATATCTCAAACTGCAAGGTAGTAAATCCTTCGGCAATGGCAACCTGACCCATGTTTTAAAGGCGCTCTTGAGTTTCGCGCCGTGATCACGCATCACTTGCGTACGAGTGCGGGGCGTAATTATTTTGAATTATTAAGTCTTGGATATTGGGATTTTATAGATATATTTCTGGTGGGAATTGATTTCTGGTTTTGTGAAGAGAAAAATAACACGGCTACATTAATAGTTGACTATCAATTTTCGGTATAAAATACGAAATAAACTAGTTGTCAGATTATCGGGTTTCATTACAAAAGTACCTAACGACTTTGTGTCAAGATTTGTTTCCGGTTGATGGCAATAGGCCTGTCCCCTTTGCATCGGACTTCAAGAACATAACTGGCGAAATGTGGGTGTACTATACTGCTGTTCTTTAACTAGATAGGCGTTAAGCCTTAAAAGTTGTGCGCGACACGTTATTTCTTAAAAACTGTGATACTTACGTTACTGATTGTAGGACACATCAATTGATATTTCTTTCTGTTTATCCTAAAGAATCCTTTCCAGTTAATGGCCTACAAACTTTCAAATATTGGGAACTATTTGAATTGTAAAAAGATTGTTGGACTCTCTTAGATTCTATTAAAAAGTAAAAATTTACCAAGTGACGGTTCATTCCTTTCTAGATAAAGGACGGCAGTGTTGTTGTTCTTACATTACGTTTATTATTATGTTGACATTGGCAAATGTGTGTTAGTGCGTTAGGATTTGTGTGTTAGTATTAAAAAAAAAACCGGTCAAGTGCGAGTTGGACTCGCGCACCGAGGGTTCCGTACAAACCTGTGGGTATATAAGTAAAAGTTCAAAATTGCCAAAAATATTTTTTTTATATGACGAAACTAAAAATTTTCGGTTTTCGTAATTTTTCCTATATCTGTACTATAAGACGTGACTTCGTACAAAATTTCAAGATTCTAAGTTCACGGGAAGTACCCTGTAGGTTTTGATTCCCGTGCGAGTTTCGAAAATTTGCGGAATTTTGCGGCCTAAATGGCTGTATCTTTTGATTGCGTTGACTTAGAAGGTTGATTTTTCTACAGCTTCCAGTCAGTTTGATACCTCCACGCGTTCCTGAGAAAAACGGTCTTGACAGACGGACGGACGGACGGACGGACAACAAAGTGATCTTATAAGGGTTCCGTTTTTTCCTTTAGAGGTACGGAACCCTAAAAATGAGTTATTTTATTTTAAATGTGTCTGTGGTTTCGACACAACTAACATTCTTATTATTTGTACGCTCTTGAGTAAAATTTAGCGAACTGACCATCTTATTGTGACACTCTATTGTAATTAAACCTACATCTATCTATATAAATAAAAAGAAAAGTCCTGACTGACTGACTGATTGACTGACTCATCAACGCTCAGAAATTCCCTTTATAATCTAGACAAGGAAAAAGGAAGGATTTTTCAAAATTCAACCCCTAAGGGAGTTAAATAGGGGATGATAGTTTCGCGCGGTCGAAGCCGCTGGCAAAAGCTAGTTTACGAATAAATTTAGTTTGATTTGATAAGAATATTCCAATGCCACCAATTATATCCTATACAATCCACAGAAAAACCCACTACCTGAGACAGAAAGATTTTGCATACGATTGCAAAACAGTTACAGAAAATTTATTACACGAACTAATTTCAGATTATAGTCTGTCATTGCAATGACATGAAATATTGATCTAGGCAAAATATTTATGTCTAGGTAAGTGGTACGGAGACATTGTCCTCGAGCTGGTCTAATAAGGCCACGACATGGCCTTCCGTTTTGCTGCTGTCTGTACTGTATGTACGGAGTGAGGTTCTTGGGCTGCAGTTTTTGAAGTGGCAATTGTTTTGTGACGAGATTAAGAGAGAGATGCTTAGGGAGATCAATCTGAACAGACACTCCTCGGCCTATAATATGACTATGTTATTTTCTCGTGTCAATATTTTTTTTCTTTTATTCCATTTTACCTAACTTGGTAGGTTTGTCACATTTATAATACATTTCAATTTCTATATTAAAACTGTACAATGCCTTGGAATTCTTTATTGTGTAGTGTTGTGCATGTGCACTTAAATAAATTAATAAAAGTATCAAAGAAATAAATAGAGGTTCCCAGTGCTGGGAGACCCGTCTCAATAGCAGAGGGAGTGGATTGAAAGTCATCAAGTGGGTTGCTATGTTATCTGTTCTCAAATGGTTTGGTTATAGCAGGTGTCCTCACGATGTTTTCCTTCACCGCATGGGAGCAGACGCTGATGAAAACAAATCACACAAACTGATATATGCACTTTACTTTGTGCGATTGTGATGTGCCTGCCTGGGCTTGAATCCATGACTTACTCCTCGTAAACACGGGCCATTACCATTGGACAATCACTTCCAAACCTGTAAAAGTAGTGTTAGAGCGAAGTTTTTTAATGCTGCTTGCGGTAGGAGTAAAATTGTAGAACTCCGCACGTAACTAAAAAAGAGTTACGTTATGAAAAAGTATTATGCTCCCTTTATGAGACTTTTCATAACATGTACACTGTACACTGTCCTTGAAGACACAGGATTCTCCTAGTTTGAAGGGCAGGGGTCTTATCCATCTGTATTAGCCATACCTATCTCTGACTAAACAATCTCTGATGTTACCTAGGCTAAGTCTTTTGTTAAATAAACAACTACTTACTAAAAATGTAATAGTAAGAGATAGAGAGAGAATCAGACAGTTTTCATGGTTTTCGAGGGTTTTGAAGCTGATAGTGAGGTCAACATGAAAATCCAAGATGGTGGCTGCATTTTTAGGGTTTCGTACCTCTAAAGGAAAAAACGGAACCCTTATAAGATCACTTTGTTGTCCGTCCGTCCGTCCGTCCGTCCGTCCGTCCGTCTGTCAAGACCGTTTTTCTCAGGAACGCGTAGAGGTATCAAACTGAAATTTCTATATGATACTTAGTTCTACTGTCCCTGGAAGCTGTAGAAAAATCAACCTTCTAAGTCAACGCAATCATAAGATACAGCCATTTAGGCCGCAAAATTCCGCAAATTTTCGAAACTCGCACGGGAATCAAAACCTACAGGGTACTTCCCGTGAACTTAGAATCTTGAAATTTTGTACGAAGTCACGTCTTATAGTACAGATATAGGAAAAATTACGAAAACCGAAAATTTTTAGTTTCGTCATATAAAAAAAAATATTTTTGACAATTTTGAACTTTTACTTATATACCCACAGGTTTGTACGGAACCCTCGGTGCGCGAGTCCAACTCGCACTTGACCGGTTTTTTTTTATTGTTTCATCATGGGTGTTGTTTTCATGGTTTTCGAGTGTGCTGTAGTAAACAATGAAATAATAAAAAAAAAAATTGCGACTGCGAAAATTTTAAAAAGAAGAAGCGTAAACAACTTCGTTCTTGACGGCCCCCTGACCCAACACGTTTTTATTAACGTTAACACCATTTATTGTGATAACTAAATAGTACCGTTTTCCCAGCACATTAGCACTTGCCGTCAACACATAATTATGTGCTGTTATCGACGTTGACTTGCAAATACGTGTTTCCTTTTACGAATGTTTATTGTTCATGTAAGTAGGTGAGAATTATCATATTATGCTTAGATTAACCTTCGGACAACGCATACACCAGACTCTTACTAACAGTGAAGGGAGGAGAATTAAGGACCTGGAAGGAAGCATTGCAATCACGTTGTCAAGTAAAAAGATGAATGAAAACAACGTGACGAGACTGACATGTCCTAGAATCAAAATTTCGATTACATGTGACATCAACCACTCTACACTGGGCCCGCGTGGTAGGTTATGGTGCACTCCCATCTCACAGAATGGATGTCATGAACCAACGCACATGTATTTTTATTATAAAATAGATCGACTTAAAATTAACACATTAAACACAACATCACGTCTGTATTCCCCGAAATGTTAGCAAGAAAACTTATAGAATACTCCTATTTCGTCAAAAATGTTTAAAGCTCGACCCCTATGACATGGGTAATAAGAGGCGAACGTATTGCCATCAACCGGTCATAAATCCAAACACCGGGTTGGTACTGAGAAATTCTGGAGTGGATAACCCAATAACTTTTTGCCCGACCTGGCAATCAAAACCGAGGCCTCTTATTCAGCAATAGCGCTTTGAACAACTAAACTAATGATACTGCAGGTACTTCTTCTTCTTAACGTATCGATGGCAAAAAAAACAATTATCATTGGTCCAAAATTCGGCTTCGCGAACTCCGCTTGCTGACGCAGTTAAAAGATCGTCAAATGCACAAATAACAGGGCATGCCGCGCAGGATGGAAGGTGAGCCATTTTCTGTGGGGAGGTGCCGCATAAGCACTTGAGATCTGAGCTGTCCGTAAATCGCCATCTATGGAGATTGTCCTTGCTCCGGCCGACTTGGGTTCGAAGTCTATTTAGAAATTTCCAAGTCGGCCACGGTAACGCGTGCTCAGGCGGAAGGCTCTCAGATGGTTCGATAAGAGTACTGCAAAATGTCCCTTGAAATCGTTTTAATTATTTCAGATTATGACTAACCAAACCAATTATTTCAAAGTCCCCTACCCTGTACGCGACTAGCACTTAAAACAAAACCGTATCGGTTCGGTATCGGGTCGCAATCGACGCGGCCGGCGCACCACCGGCACGCGACGTCACGGTGGCGTGCCGTATCGACTGCATTCAAATCGGACGCTCGTAGAAATTGATTTACGATGCCATGGTAAGGGTTAAGTTGTGTTGTGTGGAGACAGACTATTACCTTAAATATTTCGTAGAAATTAAGGTGTACGAAGTTCAAGCTACTGTTTTGAGTCATCATTTACAACCCAAAGATTTTCCATCTATACTCATCAAAACTGGCCTGTTTTCTTGTTACAAGAGGTTATTCCTCTACCAAGTATAAAAAAGCAAACCTTTCTAGAAATCACGATAAGTGTGCAGAAAAAAAAGACCCTCTTTCTGGTAGGAAGTGGTGGTCTAGTAAGAACTCCTCCTCTCCTAAACAATAGGATTGCAACTTATAGTGATATTAGAAACTGAGCAAAATGCTCACACAATACTGTCAAAGTCACAGTGATCGTCATCTTGCTACAATAAGTTTGTTTTCGGTTGCTGATCAGAGGTAAAATAACTTAAAATAGTAATAATAATAAATAACAGTAAAAAACCAACCAAAAACAAATCAAAGAAGCCCATTCCACCCTCTTTATCCAGTAATATCACAAGAATGTCACGACAAGTTGCATTCATACTGTCTTATCTTCTATTGGCGGGAAGTTGCTGACATGACCTTCTACCCTGGATTTATTGCTGCACTGCTTCCGAGGCTCCATGCAGTTTATTGTCGAAGGTATATCGTCAGATGTGACAGATAAGTGGGTCTTTTATGATTGCATGCAGTTTTATAGTTGAAAAGTTATGTTTGAGATCGCAAATATTTGGTGGCGATAAGAATTATTATTTTTGTTTTATTGTTATCTTTTCAAAGAATCAATAAGAAAAAAATATATAAAGTGCTTATACTTAATTATTTTATTACTAATCAGCCTCCAGTTTATAATTTAATAACTAAATAATGTTCCGTGTGGTGTCGGACGTATAAGAATAGCACCATCCCATTTCTTCCCGTGGGTGTCGTAGAAGGCGACTAAGGGACTTACTAGAGAATGGGCAGCCACGTTCTCTATGCATTTGACCACCATACTGCGATCGCCAACCCGCCTGCCAAGCGAGGCGATTATGGCCAAACCCTTTTGGGGCAGGCTCATATCCAGCAGTGGACGTTTTTCTGGTGAAATGACGATGATGATGACTAAATAATAATAATTATATCCTTACCGACCTGATTCACAATGACGAACATGATTGATTGATTCAATTTTTGCATTATTGAGACTGGTTGTCATCTCTGTGACAGAAAGCCAGTCGTGAACGACTAAGCATGTGGGTTCAACAGTAAGAATGACCAAATCTGTCAACATTTGTGACTCCTCTGCCGTGAGAATTTAAATTTTAACATAATTTAATAATTTAATTTTTGTTTTTAAATAAATAAATCTTTATTAATACAAAAACTTTCATCAATGCTTAAAAACTGGGTCGCATGAATTACATTGAATAAAGGTTATACAGATACAGTAAACCATGACTACCAAACTAGGGGATCCTGTAACTTAGGAGTCAGTGTTCTACTGTCACTCATCATCATCTGCCTAGCCTTTTCCCAACTATGTTGGGGTCGGCTTCCAGTCTAACCGGATGCAGCTGAATACCAGTATTTTACATGGAGCGACTGCCTATCTGACCTCCACAACCCAGTTACTGGGTAATACGATACCCCTTGGTAAGACTGGTTGTCAGACTTTCGGGCTTCTGACGACCCGTAACGACTGTCAAAGATCCACAAATGACAGCCGGGACCAACGGCTTAACGTGCTTTCCGAGGCACGGAGGGGTCTTGGTATGTAAAGATGGTCACCCATCCACGGACCAACCGCGGCAAGCGTAGCTTAACCTGGCCGATCGACCCGTGCAGCTATTGTTATTTAGCCACAAGCCCCTCTACTGTCACTATGATACCAAAAACCTTTACTAAAAAGTGTGTTATATCGGTATACAAAATCATGGCAAAAAACACAGGTCTGAAAGTACAAAGGAATTATTGCAAAAAAATTAAATTAAACTAAGAGTAAATTAATTTATTAATTTATAGTCTCAGTTATGTTTAAGTTAACGAGTCTTAGGTCGTAGGTTTGAACTCAGACAGGGTCTTTAGTTTGCGTAAATTATTTCACCGCCACTGATCTCAAGCCCGAGGAAGGCAAACATCGTAAACAAAAAATTCCAAGACATGTGACCTACCATCTACCATCGATCTACCATCCCGTACTGAGCCCGTGTGGTTAATTACTGTCCCAACAGTGGGAACATTATAGGCCAATTATGCTATTGCCGGGCACAAAGACTGCCTCAGAAAAAACAAAAATTATTTACAGAAATCCCAATAATGTCTCAAAAAATCTGATACAAATTCGCCAACTACAATTCTGGTACAATCAAATTCTCATCGGTGTACGTAGCACCACGCACCGCACCGCAAGTAGTAGTAACAAATGTTCGGTAGGGGTGCAATATTTATCTACCCGGGACGGCAGTCAGGTTTTATAGGGAGGGACTGGTCACTTCGGAATTTGCGCTATTTATTTATTGTGTCGTGGCTAGCCAGTGACATATGTTACGGGTATGCGGAGAGAAAAGTGGTTGCCGAATTTTTCTAAAATTAATTTTGGTAAATTGTTTTTTTTTTTCGGTATTTTATTTGCCTACACTGGTCCCACTGCTGAGCAAAGGCCTACGTCAAATCCTTCCAGGCATCCTTGATGATTAAATTTTGAGTAAATATTACATTGCAGTTGTTAATGCCTAAATTGACCATTAAATTTTTTGTTTAATTTTATCTAAAAGCACCTAACTAAATTGACATTGCACCTGCACTCTGGATTTAAATATTGGATAAGTAAATTCATTTTGCAGGTTAATAACACATATTATTACGTCTGTTATCCCCCGAAGGCTTAGATAGAGGATTAAATATGTGGTTATTTCCTAAATATTGTAAACTATTACAAATGTGTTATTTTCGACAACAACATTACGTTTGAACTTGCCTTAAATATAATTACAAATGCATTTTTTCAATAAAAGCCTGAAACTTACCTTTATTTTAGCAGCTTTTCAATTCCACGCTATATTTAAATGCAGTCGCAATTTTTCTCTACAGTTTTGTCCTTGCCTGTACCCAGGAGTATATTAAACGTCGGAGGAGCCGGCAGAGCTCGCCAACATTTGGTTTTTATACACCAATACTTTGTCGCATTCTTGCCGACTTTTGTATATTGGATGCTGCAGGCACAGAGTTAAATAGACCTGGCAGATTTCTGGGATGGTAAAAAAAAAATGGAAAAAGCTAGCCCTTTTCCCAATTATGTTGGGGTCGGCTTCCAGTCTAACCGGATGCAACTGAATACTTCACATAGAGCGACTGCCTATCTGACACCTCTTGGTAAGACCGGTTATCAGACTTTCGGGCTTCCGACTACATGTACCGACTGTTAAAGACCCACGAATAGCAGCCGGTACCAATGGCTTTCCTAGGCACGGAGGGAACCATCTTTACATTCCAAGAGTATTTAAAGATGGTCACCCATCCATGAACCAACCGCGTCAAGCGTAGCTTAACATGATCAATCGACCCGAGCGGCTGTTAAAACTAAAAAAAGTATTTCTGCAACATATACTTGATATGTTGCAGAAATACTTACCAGCTGAAGAGAACCTTGGGTAATTTGGGTGTACGAGTAGGTACAGTCTAAATGTGTACTAAATGGAGTCGGCCCAGACATCGTTTTTATTTGTAAATTATGTAAAAAAGAAACTAAAATTATGTAATTTTAGGGTCAGAATCACAATTGTATCTTCAAAATACCAATTAATCGAATAGTAACATTTCTGTAACAGTCGAGTTACTTAGTTGTATTTTTATTTTTTATTCAATACTACGATTTTTTTACTGCGATTTTTTTTTTTTTTTGAGGGCGTATCTCACCACAGAAATTGAACAAGAACAACACATCTCATATACAGCGTTCAATTACAGCTGTCAGTGTCAATTTTCATCAAGAATAATGTCACTAATCGTTCTTGAACGCTTACGCTTACTTGGCAGCTTAGATTATACAGCAGGCCTAGACAAAACACATTTCTGTTAGCGTTCACGCCAAACGCTACGACAAAATGTATGGGAATGACATTACCTGAGGAAAGGTTATGTCGTGTCCTTTCCGCGTTTTCTTGTGTTTTGTGTCGCGTTTGAATGTGTTTTGTCTAAGCCTGCTGATCGTTGTAGGCCTTACAGACTAGATTTGTAGACGATTTTGTATTTTCATTCCTCTAAGTACCAGGTACTTATTGACAGGCCTGCACTGTCCTCCAACACCTATTATCACCATAATTTGAAAAATTGTTAAAGCCAATTATTTTTAAAAGAGTAACCGTGGAGTTTCTTGCCGGCTCTTCTCCATAGGAAACAACAATTTGGAACCGTGCACCTAGCTTCTGACGTTTCATAAGTGCCCATGCAGGTTTATATGAAATAGAATATTTTGATTTTTTGATCACTTTTAGTGTCACTGGTGAAAATCGGTCTACATGGTCACGTCTAAACGTTCCAAGTACTACATAGTTTAACGCGAATAAGTCCGGCGGACTAATAAGCCCACACTAGGATAATAAATCTCGCATAATGTCGCCTGCCGGCTTATTGATTCTCGTCATTTGGTCTTGTTTGTTTACTACATTATTATTTGTACTTATGTGTACATGTAGCTTTATCCCTATGCGATATGATTTAAAACAAAAAAAAAATACTACTGATCCAAACGGTTAGTATACACACGACATAGAAGCTAAAGTTAGTTAGTACCTACTTACAATACCAGAAAAACAACGATAGAAAACAACACAAAGGAACTTTATGAAACTCTTAATTTTTTGTTAATGATTTTAGTACTCAAGCGGTACTGTCCCCTCTCGCGTCCGGCCCTGGTCCAGGCCATGGTACGGAGCGAGAGGGCATGGGGAGCCGTCACCTCCTTCAGCGAAGCAGTGATGCTCGCGAAGAGGGAGGCGGCGCACGTGAGGGAGAGGCAGCATATGCGCCCTCGCGACCCCAGCCGCCGCAGGATACGGAGACGCCCTGGGCGTCGGGAATCCCAGGCCGATTTCCGGCCACCGTAGGCATGGGCTTGCGGACGGCGAGTAATGGGTAGCTCGCTGTCCGGTAAGGACCAAGCCCAAGTCGACGGCGCGTTGTGTTCCACGCGCGCCTCAAAGAGATGTCAGCACAAAAAATGATGGGGCCCGCAAGGGCCGATGCCTGCCAGGGGTGCGGGTTTGTTCGAAAGAGACACCACAGCCCCTGGCTTAAGGGCTATTGAAGGAACACGGGTGGGTTTTAGTCAGTAAAAGTCTGATACGCCCTCCTGCTCCACCCAGAGCGGGAGAAGTTATTTGATGATTTCCCACCCAAAAAAAAAAAAAAAAAAAAAAGCGGTACTGTCCCGGTGCGTCTATCAGACCCGTGAGTTTAAGAAATGATTACATTACATTCATCATTTCCACCGCAAGACGTCCATTTCTGCACATATAATGCTCCCAAGCACGGCCTCTTCGAACGGTTCTATGCATCTTGCATCCAGCAGATTCCACCAGGTCATTGGTCCATCTTGTTGGGCCTTCCAACTCTACATCTTCCGGTACATGTTCACCACTTACCTATTAAAGATTATATTGAGGACAAAAAAGCTTGGGATTGACCTGCTCCAATTTTGTATACTGAATGTTGTTTTTTCTTTGTTTTGCTCTTTGACATTTGATTATTATTATTTACACTTTGACATTTGATTATTATAATATACACTTTGACATGAATATTTACTTTGAGAAGTATAATATTATTTTTGTTTTAATTATTGTGAATGTGAGAACTATGTGGTATTTTTGTTTTTGTATTTCGTCTTTTCTCAGTTCGTTTTTAATGTTAATCTGGCAGTTTGAGTACTTTATGCGGCCTACCCAAATGTCCTTTCTTTGGTATTGTTCGTCAAATCGTTGAGCTCCTCAAGTTCTGAGTTGAGCCGTATGATTACTGATACATGCGTGCACTGAATGGACAGGTCCACTCAACCTGTGTGGTTCTTTCCTCAAAAGACCATTTCAGACACCAATCCACATGGTCTTCACATGATCTGACCAAGATTATGTCTGGACTTTAAAAGAGACTGTGACCTCTGAGTTTGTTTCGGCCTTTCTTCTCAGAGTAGTCAGATAGGAAACGCCGACCTCATCTAGTTTAAAAAAATATGATTGACGTGTAAAAGTGTTTGTACAAACCTACTTACAGAAATAAATCATTTATCATTTATCATTATCATTTACCGCACACAAAGTTTCGGCCCCATCGGCCATCTGCTCTGCGAGCAATGTGCCCTACCAGCTGCCACTTAAGCTGGGCAATTCTTCTGGCTATGTTGAATACCTTGGTCAATAATAGGGACAAAACTAAGCTCGTATAATTAAGAAATAATTTTGGTATACATCACTAACTATAAAATGCAAAACCAATATCAGCAAACACTCTGTTATTTCAATTCGCTTTTATATCCACTTTATAAATGACAGGATGACAGAATCATTATTATGACGTCACGGCAATGACGTTCTGATGGCATATGAATTCAGTGGCGATGGCTCGCAATACAATTATAATATTGGTTGAATAATTAACACGATTGCTGCATCGTTTCGCCACAATTGTTCTGTTATGGCTATCGCTTTAGGGAAGGGATGAGGCGATATCGTTTTCGATAAAATAAAAATAAAAACTTAGTGGCTAACAAGCGGCTAGGCAGCCTACCCTACGGGGCTACCCGTATATTTAAGGGAATTTGTATTCTAATTAATCTCAGTCTTAATCGGGTAAAAATAGAAATATAAATAGATTTTGACATTGATGGTTGAATGAAGTGAAATTCCGTCTTAAATTTGAACGTCTCTGAGTACCAGCATCACTGTTCATGTAATTTGCCTTTCCAACGACACAAATATAAACAGAAAAATATTCTAAAAAAAACCTGGATGTCGACATCGAGATTTACATAGAATGACACTGACACACTTGTCTTACTCATACCATATGAGTCGGCGATGAAGCATACAATCTAGATTCTCTAAAATAAAAGAAAAAAAAAGCTGGTTCCTTCTCCATTCCATTCCATTTCCAGAATAAGAGGTATTTTCCAGTTAGTGGAAAATTACAGTTTAACAAACTATTATACTACTATTTACCTACAACTAACATCATCATTTCAGCCGAAAGACCACTTCTGCTCATAGGCTTCCCCCAAGCATCGCCTAGTAGCCTTAACCCCTCAAGTGTCAAGGGAACACCAAGTGTGCATAAGAAAAAGTGCTCGAAGTGTCGACGGAACACCATGTGTGCATATTGTCCCGGCTCCCAATGGACGACGGTATTTTACGTTTATTTAAAATACCGACAATATGCACACATGGTGCTCCGTTGACACTTCGAGCACTTTTTCTTATGCACACTTGGTGTTCCGTTGACACTCGAGAGGACCTTCGATCGACACGTGCCACTGTTGTTTTGTAACCACTAGCCCGTTTAAAATTTACAGCCACTCCAAAACATCGAAAGGTCGATAAAAACATTCGATTAATTCACCCAGCCGTGGTTTAATCGAGTGTAGGCCATCCTTTCGCCTATACAGGTTGTTCCAATACGAGTGGCACATTACCTACGTCGGCAGCACGAATTAATGGTGATTTTATTCCGCACAGTGATCGTTATTTCGGAAAGTTTACCGCCATTGTTTTGTTTCGTTATGACGTCACTCGTTTGATTGAATGGTCGGCAATCGTTGGGGAATGCGTTTTCGTGTTTTATTTACCAATCATTTGTACGTTTTTTTTTAATGTTTTTTTTTTTCACATTATGTAATGAGTAGGTAATTTGAATATTGGTTGGTAAGGATTGAACGTTTAAAATAAACTTGCATAACATGACGCATTGTTTCTCCAATGGATTAGGCAGAGGTATACCTATATAGTACAACCACATTTCACCAGTTAAGTTTAAGTCCCATGTGCAAACCTATTGCCATCAACCTGGCCCAAATCCAGACTCTAGGCTGCTACTGAGAGATTCCAGATAAAAAATCCCAGTAATACCTGACCTGGGAATCGAACCCAAGACCTAGACCTCGTGTTCACCAGTAGTGCTTGCGACCTCTAGACCAACGAAGTAGTCACGTTTATATCTTGATTTTAAATATTTTTTGTCATTTCCTAGAAGAGCAGGCATAAAACCGTGAAACCCCACCGACCTCGGTGGTAATCTTAACATTTGCTCCAAATATTATATCAATTAATATTTTGGCTGAACGATAGTCTACAGGATAAGTTTTTATCCAGTGCGCAAATTTTAACCATGAATTCAGCATATCATTCTAGAGAACTACTGCAGAAATTTTTCGCCGGTTATACAAAAATAAAACAGCTGTTTCATAGAAAAGTGCAATTCCTACGCGGTCAAAATGTATGAAACAGCTGATTTTTTTAAAATTTGCGCACTGGATAAAAACTTATGATGTATAAGTAGCTTTTGCCCGCAGCTCCGCCCGCCCATGATGTCGGTTATCGCGTAAAAAAGTAGCCTATGTCCTGCTCCATATCCCAGGTCCCGTATGTGTCGCCGGGCGTAAAAGAATTCTTCCAGTGGGTGTCGTAGAAGGCGACTAAGGGAACAGCGTTCAGGGAGGGTAAGAGAATGGGCAGCAGCGTTCTCTATGCATTTTATCGCCATACTGAGATCGCCAACCCGCCTGCCAAGCGTGGCGATTATGGCAAAACCCCCTCTGGGGAAGGCCTATGTCCAGCAGTGGACGTCTTTCGGCTGAAATGATGATGATGATGATGATATCCCAGGCTATATCTCTGCCAAATTTCAAGACGATTGGTTTAGCGGTTTAGGCGTGAAAGCGTAACAGATAGACCGAGTTATTTTCGCATTTATAATATTAGAAGGGTTTATTTTTTGGAATCGAAACAAAAGAGTATGAAATAATCGTAGCGCGTTGCGTGCTATAGTTCTGCCTACCCTAAAAGTCGTGAGTTAATGTATGTTAACATCTCCAAATACCTCATACAGCGCAATCAATAGCCAAATCTAGCAAAAACAAGAAATAAATACATCGCAATAAGGAAAACAGTTCACCACACACAGGGGGCGCAGAATAATAAAAACTAATAGAAATGGTCGCCATTAGCCGTTGTCGACTATTGGCGATCTGTGTTAAGTACACTCGGTCAGTGTACGTTGGTATAGATAGATTTGTAGAAGGAAAGAAAGGCCTTTCCTTGTAGTGGGATGGAAAAAATATCGGTCAATACATTGAGTAATTTGTGTGAAAAATAAGACAAACCAAAAATATCGGGTTTACCCGATATTTTTGTTTTGTAAAAAAACATTGAGTAATTTAAAAAATGGTGTTAATAAAAAGATATCGGTAAAACGATTGAGTAGCTTTGTGTGCAAAAAAAAGAAAAAAAAAGAAGATTATAAATATCGGTAAAAACAAGATTTAAAACTTCATTCTTATTTGCTGAAAATAGGCAAAGGTATTAAGAATACGCTAGTTATATTTGAGGTCATGTAAAGGTCCTGTGTGAATACTGAAACCTTCAATCGGGCAAAAAATCTGCCTCCTAGCTACTGAGACAATCCTGATGGAGAAATCCACTATTACTTTGCATGACTAGAGAATCCAAGGACTGTGACCTCTGGGTTTGTTCCAGTGTGTCATATATTCAAAAGTGTTTAACCTATTTACAGAGATAAATGTCAATTTTCAATAATGTCATGCCCAGCAGATGCTTGCGACCACAAAACCAACGAAGTAGTAAGGTACTCTTGTTTTTTTTTCGCAGCAAAAAACTAAACGTACAAAAATATTCACAAAATTACTTCCTCACGACAAAAAGTCGCAAGTCTACGTATAGAGTCGCTAGTGTGTATATCTCGGGGACTGTCAAGCGTTGTCATCCCACGTGCATTACAAGAAGTATGCCCCGAGCGGTACTATGTACAGTCGGCACGAAAAATTGCTCACCTTTTGTAAGAGATGAAAAATGTATACAGTTCTTTTGTAGATTCAGTATAAAGTCAATATTTTGGCTGTCGAATGATATTGATAGGGTTGTTGGTGAAAAAATCTGTTATCCTAATCCTATTATCCTACTGGTAATGTGAAATGGATAAATGTGAAAGTTTGTAGGATTAGATGAAATGACGATGAAATTAAAAGTTGCTGATTTCATCTATGATCATCTCATGGACCATTTCAATAGTATTAAACTCTAAAAGTATGACGATTTAAGACGGTAAATAGGTAATAATTACTACTTTAAGGATCAGCATTGCCCACCTTTGTGGCAATGCTGACAGCATTCGGGGGCTTTTCCTTTCGACAAGTATGCGCAAGAAGTTCTGATGCCTTACGAGCACTTCCCTTTTATATATATATATATATATACATTTATATACTTGTACATAATATAAATATATTAGTGTTAGCTTGTATATTTGTATTTAATATTTGTCAAAATAAATAGTTTCCTGGTCCTAGTACTACTTCTAATTAATTACAAATCCGAAACACTTAAAATAATAGTAAAAGGAGAGAACAAGAAATAATGAATACCCACACAAAACTGAAACATATTTTTCACCATGACTGTCCCTCCCATAATCGAAAACTCCCAACATATACAAAGAAAAATAATAACCTTTGCACACGACTGTACGTAGAGGTACAGTCAAGCACAATGCAAACAATAGCACGAGCCAACAGCGCACAAATCTTAATCTTAGCATTCATTATGGCGCAGAAACGAACCTGAATTTATTCTAGGTAACCTGGTACCGACGCTTATGAACTAACGGTAGCTTCACTGGGACGTTTTATTTATTTTATGGAATATTTTCAGTTGAATAGTATCAATAATGTTGAAGAGAATGGATTGATGTAGTTAGAAATTATCGTCATCTCAATCCTTAGCGCAGTCGTAAGGCACACAATACTATTTTATGGTTTTTTGTTGTGAACCTGGGTGAAATGATTTGTTTTCTTTCTTTCTTTCCTTGGAGTTGGTAAATGTAACGGCTGTAACGGTAGAAACGGCTTTCTTGACAAATTATTGGGTTGGTTATTTGAACCATTTTTTTTTTTAAATATCTGTAATGAACCGAAAAAGGGGGCTTGTGGCTAAATAACAATATCTGCACGGGTCAATCGACCAGGTTAAGCTACGCTTGCCGCGGTTGGTCCGTGGATGGGTGACCATCTTTAAATACCAAGACCCCCTCCGTGCCTCGGAAAGCACGTTAGGCCGTTGGTCCCGGCTGTCATTTGTGGATCTTTGACAGTCGTTACGGGTCGTCAGAATCCCGAAAGTCTGACAACCAGTCTTACCAAGGGGTATCGTATTACCCAGTAACTGGGTTCTGGAGGTCAGATAGGCAGTCGCTCCATGTAAAATACTGGTATTCAGCTGCATCCGGTTAGACTGGAAGCCGACCCTTATATAATTGGAAAAGGCTGGGCAAATTGATTGAATTAAATATTGCCCTTACTTAGAGTACATAAATATGTCCCAAAGCTCTTCATTTATCAAACTACCATTGACATTGTTAGGAAAAAGCCAACTACATGACCATTTCACCTTCTAGTAATCAAAAAACTTTATGACAAAATAAATCAACAATCCAATCAAAGGAAACTATAAAGACGATCACCGCCACGCCAGGGATCTGGCCATACCTCATAATAATTACAAGATATGCCCATAAAATTCTGGAAAATTCTGGATCTTTGACAGTTGTTACGGGTCTTCGGAAGCCCGAAAGTCTGACAACCAGTCTTACCAAGGGGTATCGTATAACCCAGTAACTGGGTTGTGGAGGTCAGATAGACAGTCGCTCCATGTAAAATACTGGTATTCAGCTGCATCCGGTTAGACTGGAAGCCGACCCCAACATAGTTGGGAAAAGGCTTGGCAGATGATGATGTGTAATCAACCAAAATTCCTGAAATTTTCGGTGAACGAATAACCATTTACTCCATATTGGTCTTTCTTTTTCAAGGAATAGTAAGTAAGCTGGTTTAGACCAACAAAATAAATATGGCTGTTTTCAAATGTGGATTTAGCCTTTTGTTTTCTACATCTATCGGATCTATGCTGTTAAAATGTCACCGTGAAAAACGTAGGTGAAGTGAGCTAAGTGAGCTGTTAATATTGTCAATTCCTAGTACCAAGAGGAATGACTGCTTACATGAAACTCACGTTGCAATAGTCGTAATTGAGTCTTGGTGAGGTTTCTATACTAACAATTCCCAGCCGAGTTGATCAATAGGTACTTAAAAACCGCACCTGAAAATCGAACACCGACCCACAATTCACCAAAACTTTTCCACCACACATTTCGTATTCTGCTCCCACAATTTTTACACAATACACCTGAAACTGGCAATCGTTCCCTTTCTGTAATGAGGGAGAATATTACTCGATCGCCCTGAGGCGTTTTTAATTTGCCACAAGATCACCTACAGTATATAAGTACCATTTTTTCGTCGTAATAAGGCGTTCTGAGTTACTCAGCGTTTACGTAACATCGATTACGAGTTATGATTGTAAAGAGAATGAGCTTGTTTTCTTGGTATCTTTTTCGAGGATCTGGTGTTTGATAAAATGGCTACATTTTCTCTTTTACTTTCTTCGTTGTTAGGGAGGTTTTTGATGTGCAGTTTTTCCTTATAACTTTTGTGACATACCTAGAAATAAATGAGGTTTCTGAAGAATAGACACATGAGATCGAGTGCGTCAATAAATCTATAATTGAAGTGTCTGTTTTCTAATGTCAAAATAACAGCGTTTTACTGATATGATGCATATCAAAGTATATTATACTTATAATTTTTTTTTTTTGTCTGTCTGATTGTTCCGGCTAATTTTCGTAACGACCAGACCGTCTTGACAGGACGGCGACTTACCCAGCCAGATAGCTGATGTTATAAGGAGTTACATAGGCTACTTACTTTGTCCCGGCAGTACGTACCCGTGGAATAATTTCCGTCATCTATGTGGGCAAAGCCGCGGGCAGTAGCTAGAGCTTTTCTAAAGTGGAATAAAAGCGAAAATACTAAGTCAAATCGACTATTTATTTGTAGTGTTTTTTGCCACCCTTGGCAGGCGGGTTGGCGATCGCAGTATGGTGGTAAAATGCATAGAGAACGCTGCTGCCCATTCTCTAGTAAGTCTCTTAGTCACCTTCTATGTCACCCACGGGAAGAAATGGGATGATGCTATTCTTTTACGTCCAGCACCACACGGAACTTTATGTGAATCATGTCATATAATTATTAACTGCTCTCTCCCCTACTAGGTTATCACACGTCCCATTAAATCAATACTTTTACACCCCACTTACACACCATAATAATATCTTAATCCAAATTAGATGACCACCATCAATATACCGTTGCTTTGGACAAGATATAACCGTAATATTTTTATACGGTTATAAAAATAATGTGCCAGAATTTTATGGGCATATCTTGTAATTATTATGAGGTATGGCCAGATCCCTGGCGTGGCGGTGATCGTCTTTATAGTTTCCTTTGATTGGATTGTTGATTTATTTTGTCATAAAGTTTTTTGATTACTAGAAGGTGAAATGGTCATGTAGTTGGCTTTTTCCTAACAATGTCAATGGTAGTTTGATAAATGAAGAGCTTTGAGACATATTTATGTACTCTAAGTAAGGGCAATATTTAATTCAATTTTCCCAGGCTTTTCCAATTGTATAAGGGTCGGCTTCCAGTCTAACCAGTTGCAACTGAGTACCAGTACTTTATATGGAGCGACTGCCTATCTGACCTCCAAAATCCAGTTACTGGGTAATACGAAACCCCTTTTTTCATCACCACTGGTCTTAAAACGGTGAAGGAAAACATCGTGAGGAAACCGGCATGTCCTAGAACCATAAATTCGAAGACATGGTATAAGTAACAACTTATACCAACCTGCACCGGGCCCACGTGTTAGATTACGGCCCACTCCCTCTCAATGAGAGGAGGTCTGTGTCAAAGCAGTGGGAACAATGAAAGCTGATGCTTATGCAACCATGATTTACGATTTGATTTTTGAAGAATTTCATTATCCAGATATCGAACACTGTACAAAGTATTGATACTTTCTTTATACATTATGTAACACAAACCCTGTTGTTCTTTTTAGGAATGCATACACTTACCTACAAGCACAACATTGATGAAGTTATCATTTAAAAAAAATAAGCGTTGGCTAGTCGAGAGTTCAATTTCAAATAACTATAAAGTCGAAAAAAATGTTAACAGTATCTGATTTTACAAGTATCCTTACTTCGCACAGTAGACTACGAGCTCGGCGGCTTTCTTTGATGCAATCAAAATCAATTAAAAAACATAACAAATATTAATAATTAAATATTTATTTCAATTATTTTTGTTGAACAGTTTTTATAAATGAATTGCTTTATTACGTACATATACCGATTCTGAAAACGAGGGTAGAAGGAAGAATAGGGTTTTTGTTACATATTGTATAATAGAAAAACAAAACAACTACACATCGTTGTGTCCAGCTGCCCACAATATAGCCTGATCGATACATACGGCAGCGCAAATTGCGCGGTACAGTCGAACGCATTCTCTTTTACGATCGCACACCGCTGTTTACGTGTTTCGCGAAGATACGGACGATAGGCACGATGTGCGAACCTATTGATTTGTTTTGGAGGTGGTAAGAATAGAAATAGTAAAGTATGGGAAAAGTCACGAGAATTATCGAAACAATTAAATAATTGACTATCAACTTGAATTTTTATCAATCTCTTATACGCACCACGGTCCACCGGATAGGTCTAGGTATGCTTGCCCATGTAGACCTGAGCGTGTATTGGAATACACTGATGTAGTTCTTGCAACATAGATCTCTTATAGCTCCCGCAGATCAAATCAAATCAAATCAAATCATTTTATTTGTCACAATGCAGGTACATAGTTTATATTAGGTCTTATAGTGATAATGTTAGTGCGCTGCATTCTACTCGCAAGCATACAAATATTACACACAAGAATGAAATATAATATTACAAAAAACATAAATTAAATGTCTGTAGGTATAATTAAAATGTCAAACCATAAAATAGAAATAAAATTATGTCAAAATTTAAAATATTATTGTCAACAGTTATCCTCCATAAATTCAGTGATTGAGTAATAACATTAATTGATTAAAAATTGTTTCAATCGTTTTTTAAAAATAACTAAATTAAGATATTTTATTTCTCGCGGAATTTTATTGTATATTACTGGAGCCATTTGATATATACTTTTGCGGAAAAGAGCTGTTCGACTGCGGCCAACACTGAGAATGTTGGATTCCCTTTTTCTCAAACGTGAGTTTGCGGGGGGCCTAATTTCAAAAAGCCGTGGGTTTGTTTTAACAAATACCGCCACTTCGTAGATGTATATTGAGGGAAATGTTAAAAGCTTTAATGATTTAAAATATGGCTTACAACTTTCCCTTGAGCGCAATTTGCATATTGCGCGTACACATTTTTTCTGAGCAATGAACACATCATTTTTGTCGGTGGAGTTTCCCCAGAAAATTGCTCCGTACCTCAGAACAGATTCCACATAGCCATGATAGGCAGCAAGTACGGCATAACGATTAGCAAATTTGGCTAGCTTATAAAGAGCAAAAGAGAAAGTATTAACTTTTTTACATACTTCTTCAACCTGTAATTTCCACGTGAGTTTGCTGTCTATCATCAGTCCTAAGAATTTTGTGCTGGAGGTTGTGGTAATCGACATGCCTTTATAACTAATGTTCAATGGATGTTGTCGTTGTTGTCGTTGATTAAAATGCATCATATTAGTCTTTTGTAAGTTAATCTGTAAATTGTTCACCTCTAGCCATTCAATCATTTGACATAACGTATTATTAATTTCTTGCTCATAATTATACGATTCATCCGCTTTAATTACTATTGTGCTATCATCGGCGAACAATACTGTTGGGTGTTTTACATTTTTTGGAAGATCATTTATATATACGAGAAATAATGGGGGCCCCAGTACAGTCCCTTGAGGTACACCAAACTTCAACATTCTATATTTTGAACGGTAAGTAGCTTCGCAGATCGAAGCGAGTCTATTAGAACAATTTCTATGAAAACTTGACACGATACTGCAGATGTCCATGGGTGCCACTTACTACCAGGTGTGTTTTTATGTCATTAAATAATACCATAAAAACACCGCATCCAATAGCTATCGCATCCCAAGTTAATAGCGATCTCGTAATGGCGGTTTGCTAGTTGTAGCCCCATAAAGACATCCCCACCGTTTATTGGCCTCCCTGGTCCACGTACGTAACCTCTACGATTAGTGGTGAAAAATCAATTTGGACTCCCTTGTGTGGTACAGACATGCTATGGGACTGTTGTTTTTGTTGATGACTCTGAATGTAGGTACTTTTGAAATAGAGAGGTAAGTTTTATCATCAGCTAGGCTTTTCCCAACAACGTTGAGGTCGGCTTCATGAAGCGACTGCCTATCTGACCTCGAAAACCACTTGTTCAGACGGGTTGTCAGACTTTCTGGTTGTCGGCTTCTGGCGACCCGTAAGGACTGTCAAAGATCCACAATGACAGCCGGGACCAACGGCTTCACGTGCTTTCGGAGGGGTCTCGGAATGTATATATGGTCATAGAGATACATATCGCCTGTCAAAACTGTAGTTTTATTTTTATCTTTTATTTAAATGTTGAGTGTGCTCCGGTCTATGCTGTTTGAAATTAACCATAATCATTTGCAGGGCAGGCGATGTTCGGGTTGGTCAAAGTGACAGTGTAACGGTTTGTGTACATTAAAGTACAAAATCGCTTGACACGTCACTTTTCATATATTATGGAGCTAAGACGAGAACATGGTTGGTGATTCCGTTGATCTATGCATGGTTGATTTCAAAAGTAAAAAAATTGAATAGAATATATTTTTAAAGTTATGTGGTTCTTTAGAAATAAGCATCACCTCTGTACCTATTTTTCTGTTCCAATCTTCTTGTCTGTTTATTTAGTGTGTACATAAATGGTTAAATAAATAAAGTTGCTGTTTTTTCGTGAACATTTGTGCCTTATTTTGATGTTATTGAGCAAATACGATGTAAAATCTTTTCCAAAAATGCACTTTTGTATGTAATAAAATTCTATTACAAGAAAATAGAATGTATTCTAGGTGCCCCTTCCAAAAGACAGTTTCATATGAAGAAGAAGGGGCAAAAAACTCCATGGTCACACCTTTTCCATCCCACAGGCTGGTGAAGTTGAACATTTTCAATTTCACACATTGTGTACACCGATCACTATGTATGATGATTATACACATACAGTCAGATAAATAAATTGTTTATCAAGTTGGCAGAACTACGTCTGTTAGCTGTTGTAACTATTTCATACAATTATCAAAGAATTACGGTTGTGATTTGAAAATATGGACAATATTATGTTGGTATTTTTGCTTAATAATAAATTACCATCATAGTCATCTTATGATGTTCCCACTGCTGGGACACAGGCCTCTTCTCTGTGAGAGGGAGTGGGCTATAATCCACAACGCGCGCCCAGGGCGGGATTTTTTTTTTGAGGGTGGGTTACTGCTTCGCAGAAGTAGGCGACGGCTACCCATGCACTCTCGCTCCGTACCATGGCCTGGACCAGGGCCGGACGCGAGAGATCGCCGCCAACGATCGCCTCCACAAGGACACGGCGGTGCTCCATCCAAGCCGGGCAGACCTCCACCGTATGCTCCACCGTGTCCTCAGGGCGATCTTTGCAGGGGAAACCCCTTGGCGATTCCTCCCGCCTTATGCGAAACAGGAACCTCCCGAAACAGCCGTGTCCGGTGAGTACCTACGTCAGGCGGAAGGTAAGGACGCCGTGGCCCAGTGCGGGTTGGTAAATGTATCAGATATCTTCGAATTGTTGGCTTTCGGATATGCCGGTTTCCTCACGATGTTTTCCTTCACCGTTTCGAGAGTTGTGGTGATGAAATTAAATACACAAACTCAACAACATCAACTCTACACAACAACAACACAACTCAACAACCCAACAACTCTCTCACTCTCGTCAGGGCGGAAACTAATGGGACACCACTGCTCTGCAATTACACAATGTCTTTACATAGTAGCATTGATTGTTTTAATCTTTTTAATGCACTTTAACAAAATCTTTAACCACTCAGATGATTTTCTTACTTCCAACACAAGAAACATCAAAAACGAATTATCTTCCAGAAAATCCCTAATTCAAAGCAAAATGATTCCTAATTCTAATTCATTGCCATCAAAGTCATCGCTAGTGAAAGTTTACTAATTACTAATTAACAAACATCAAGTGGGGGTCGTGTTCCGAATATTTTTACTCACTGTACTAACAATCCAGTTGTGATAAGGAAAGTTCGTAGCGCTGGGCCGCTAAAATGTTGCACTAAAGCTAGGGTTTCCTAGAAGAACTGTGGCCGCAACATAAGCCCACGTTCTTTCGGACGTAGTAAATAATCTACTGGGAACACAATTTGGCAGGCAGACATCAGACGACCCGGCGGCGTATGAAAAACGCTTTCAAATTATAAAAAAGCCATGCACGTGCGGCATCTCCACCCAATAGAATCCGACTGTTGTCCGCCGCGCACGGACGTCTTCGCGCACTGTACTTTAAGCACACAGCTTATCGCCGAGAGTTGAAAATCAAGTGTGTTTGATTCTCATTCTGTTCAAGTATCAATGGTCAGTGGCCCTAGTGTGAGTTTAATTTAACCATCTCGATCAAACGAATCGAGCGCGTTCGGCGCTCCGATTGGTCCGTCACAAATCCAGGGCCCATCGGAGCGTCAAACGCGCTCGATGCGTTTGATCGAGATGGTTAAATGAAACTCACACTAAGGCCTCTGTTTTAATGCAGAGAGTTGTAAATACGGTGTGCGATGAAATCCCGTCGCAATATTTAACGTCCGTGTTAACGTGGTCTAACGCAGTGACAGCTTTGTCTTTGTAAGAAAAAAAATACACGATCTTAGAATCGAATAGAATAGAATTTTATTTTGCAAATATGTGTAACACACAATAGTTGTTAAGATATATCAAAGATCAGCCATATTTTGCCATTCGGCATGCAAACATTTATATTATTTAAGTAACTTTTACTTACATTTTAAAACCACAGAAATTAAAAAAAAAAAATATCATTACAGTTATTATATCCTTAATTTCAACATTTCATTACAATTATCATTATCATTACATTTTCATAATAGTACCTACTTACCCCATAAGATCTACATTAAGTTCAACTGTATCATCAAAGAATTGTATCGTGCTACCAATACACTTTTTTAATTTTTAACAATGCACACTTGCGTTTCCAATTCATTTTAGACATTGGCAGAATGGTAAGCATCGGTTTTGCTTGCCATAACAAAAATAGAATAGAATATCATTTTTTTTTTTTATAATACCTTATTTGACGGTAAATTGCATACAATTAACAATTAATTTATAATTACGTAAAATAAAACATTATTATTCTTTTCTTGTTTGTGTTTGTTTTGAATCATTTTAATATCAGTTTTCAAACAGAACGGTGTTTTTTACAGAAATTGTGTGTTAACTAAAAGGTCACTTCTTAACTAGGATATTAGAGATATCTATGCTTTACTAAAAAGTCTCATTGAATGATTTGAAAAATAAAGGGTTTACATATTTACTAAACACTTTCTTTCTTTATTTTTTTCTCTAACAAAACTGATGAGAAGTATCTACCTAGACATAAGTAAAAAAAAAACGTCACATAATTTACATTTTTAGAAATGATCACAGCTTCTTTAAAAAATGACTATTATCAGGTAGGTTTTAAACAAAAACAAATAAAATTACTCGCTACGTTTAGTTTAGCAGCCTCAATATTTAAATGTCCAAATCACCTTTACCACACTACTAAAGCGCCATTTTGGCACCCCTAACGGATGCAACAAGACGACCCTTTGACATCGACTAACGTATTTAAATTCATAGTCTTATGAAGTTAGCCCGGACAGGGGGTGGCGGGGGTCGCGGGCTCGTGGGGGGTCGCGGGGGGCGTGAGGCGTGACTGTACACTTTTTGGCTTCGGTTAAGTCGGATCGCCACTAACCGTCAGTGTGGAAAACGGGTAAGTGTGGATTTGTTTATTTTTTTGTGGTAGGTTTAAAAAAGTCTAATCCATATTTTTGTAAGGTTTTTTTTTATAATAAGCCAATGGCCTTTCTGAGAGTAAATGGTTGCCACTATCTGTAATATTAGCAGTGTTGTAGATACGTAGCCACCCCTATAGGTAAAGCGAAAATAAAACGTAATGTCTGTAAATAAAATGGCACATATACGTGCAGAAATAAGTACAGTAGCAGTACTTCTTGAGACGCATGAATAGTAATATTTTGAGATAACTGGTGTCAAATTTCGTGTAGGTAGATGATTTTCGAAAATGATTAATCAAATCTAAGACTAACTTTTAATTATTTGATGTTTTAGAACATTTGGTTACATTGAAAGGTCTGTTAAGGTATAGGGTGACTAATAGAATTGCAATTATGGTTAGTCAATTTCTCAGTTTAAAGAATAATATTTTTTTTATTAATTATTATAAAAATCTGGGTATTCTCGTATCCCATGAATTTTTGCTTAGGCTTTATGGGGCGTATTGCATGGGGCATATCGGCTATATTGCAAATGTGTCACACTATCATGTCCAGGAAGGAATACATCAAATTACATATCACTCTGTATACATATTGATATTTGTGGACACTGACAGGAAGACTTTTAACCTTTTCTGAAATAACGTACAACAGTGGAATACCGAATAATATTTTGGTTTAATTTGGTTCTTACACTACACTACAAAATATTTTATTTATTTATTCAACTACACCACATACAAAAACCCAAAATCCTCAAAGCCAGACTTACCCACTTTTCTCTACGGCCACTATCTCCGAAGGAGTTAAAATGCTATAGTTCGTGTTGTGGCATAAATTAACTGTGTAACTCGCAAGAAACCGCGTCGCATATTATCACCATTTTGTTCAAGATTAACGAAATATTCACCCCGTTGTTCGGAGTTTCGATTAGCTTGCCTTGATGCCGGATTATTATGCTGATGTATGGTATACGTGGCTGAAAATACAGTGGCTCGTGGCTATGTAAACGGATCATCAAAATATTGCCTTTTATCGATAGTAATCGAAGTGTGACGCTGTGAACGTGAAATACTGCAGGTCTATACTGTGAGAATCAGTACAAATAGTCAGGTGAGCCGTCATTTCACCTGGTGAAAAAATGTCACCGTATATGCTTAGGTGAAGTAAGCTGTCAAAAGTTTCAATTAAAAAAGAATGGGCTAATTAGTTCGATTCACACGAACTCCACTTCGCATTTTATTATAATACTAGCTTTTGCCAGCGGCTTCGCCCGCGCGGAACTTTCATCCCCTATAAAACTCCCTTAGTGGTTGAATTTCGAAAAACCCTTCCTTATTCCTTGTCTACATTATAAAGGGAACCTCTGTGCAAAATTTCAGTTTTCTAGATCCAAGGGTTTGGGCTGGGCGTTGATGAGTCAGTCAGTCAGTAAGTCAGTCAGGACTTCTGTCTTTATTTATATAGATGTATGTACTTGCAGATACCTATTTGCATATGGTTATTGCATAAAATTCAAAACGCGCCAATTGCCTAATACGTATTTTTGGGATTGTCGATTTGCCCACTAAGAAATTAACTTCGTGCGTGACGCCCATAGAAAATAATATATTATTCAAGTGTCGATATGCTCGTTTCGGGCGAGTAAATTTGTACGAATCGACTAATAATAAGCCGTAGAATGACAGCTGACTTAAAACTCACCTCACTAAGTTTTCACGGTAAGTTTTAACAAATAGACCGGTTGATAAATGATTACATTTCTGTAAGTAGGTTTGTACAAACCATAAAACACGTCAATCATATTTTTATAACTACATGAGGTCGACGTTTCCTATCTGACTACTCTGAGAAGAAAGGCCGAAACAAAGTCAGAGGTCACAGTCTCTTTTAAAATCAAGATATGCTTGGATGCTTGGGATAGACACTATTGATAGCTCACAAAGCAGGCAAAATGCTACTGGGTGAGTTTCTCGGAGAAGACCTAAAATTTGAATTTGTGCTTGGTTGGTTGCAACGAAATAGTCACACAGAAAAAGCAAGTGATAAATGATAAATGATTTTATTTCTGTAAGTACTTTGGTACAAACACTTTTACACGTCAATCATATTTTTTTAAACTAGATGAGGTCGGCGTTTCCTATCTGACTACTCTGAGAAGAAAGATCGAAACAAACTCAGAGGTCACAGTCTCTTTTTAAGTCCAGACATAATCTTGTTCAGATCATGTGAAGACATTGTGTCCGAAATGGTCTTTTGAGGAAAGAACCACAGATTGAGTGGACCTGTCCATTCAGTGTACGCATGTATCAGTAATCATAAGACTCAACTCAGAACTTGAGGAGCTCAACGATTTGACGAACAATACCAAAGAAAGGACATTTGGGTAGGCCGCATAAAGTACTCGAGAGAAGAAGAGAGTCCGTGAGTACAAATCCAATGAAACAATCGCTACTGCGACCATTGCTATAACGTCCGTATAGTTACTCCGCTCGTTTCCAATTACAGGGTGCTCGTAAAGTCAAACTGTCGATATAAAACTAGTAGCACCCTATCGGAGCCGCATTTAATTGTTTGGCAGAGAATTCCTTCATCGGACTGAGGGGAAAAATCAAAATTAAAACAACTTTTGAACATGGACGAAGCAAGCAAAAAATCATATTTTCAATCACAATAAAGTTTACACATTGGTTGAAGAAATGATTACTGACTCTTTTTATAAATTTAATTCAGAAAAACACATTTACGGTTCAAATAGCAATTTTCCTAGTAAAAATAGAACATTCCAGAAATAAGTACCTATATCGTTGGTGTCTGTACTAATGAAGAAATCAATGTATCACAAACACGCCATCCAAACTAGGTGACATTGAAAACATTTTCTTTAATTAATATTATAAAGCGGTAATTTCTCATCAGGCTACCTCAGTCCACTGTTGACATACGCCTCATTAATCGCACGGTATTCATAACGGTAACTCCCATCAAGCAGCTACCAGCTACCCTGCGCAGATCCCATCTAAATGGCAATTCAAATAAGTACACCAACCACCGACCCATTCAACAAATTGATTCCACAAACACATGCCGAACAAAGCCGTTAACATTATCAGGACTGCTCCATCAAAATGGCACTAGACAAACTATCCACCCATTGTCCAGGGTTCGAGTGTCGACCTTTGGACGCCCCCTAAACCCAATTGCCCGTAAAATCGGCTAACCAAGTGGAAAATATATCCGACCGGAATTGTGTGATGGTGCCTTTTTCGTTAATACGGCGGCCGAAGATCGGTTAGGTTGGCTACTGGGGCTGTGGACTTGCGCCGCTGCTATAGGCTGCAATACGCGACAAGAGGAGTAAAAAACGGATACTTATTTTTATTATTTTTGCCTTTATTTTTCCACTGCAGAGCTAAAGTCTCCCTTTCTTCTTTCCACTCCTCTCTGTCTTGACTGTGAACCAATCTTGTCTTGGTGGTGTCAAGCTCTTCCCGCTATCTTCTCCTGGATACTTATTTTGAAAAAAAAAATAGGGATGCAAATCAAATTGGATGCCTAAACTGCAGCTATCACCGTGTTGAATGGGTTTGGTACATTAAAGGTGGTTCGAATTATTGTAATGATTATTTACATTTAACCTTTTATACAATGAACATGTGAGTGTGTTATTTACTTAAGTATTCACAAGTAATTACGGGAATAAATTTCCAGGCAAATCCAGAAGGTTCTGCAACCATTAGCTATCGTCTTTGATGATTTTCTGGAAAATCTCTATATTCCTGCAAACGACAAAAAATGGCTTGGATAAGTTTAATATTTTTATTAAAATGGGTAATTTTGTTATGAACAAGATACAGGAGACTAATTTATATTGACTTGAAATTAATTAACTATTAACAATCACAACTTTTCATATTTGCATGCCATATAATGTGGCAACCATGTCTGAAACTGTTTTTTTTTTTTTTTAATTCACATTTTTATTCTTGTATGTGTACTAGCAAATGTTACCGATATATCTAATTTTTATAAATTATGCCAGAATAATAAAAACTATGAAGCCCAAATTAAACGTAAATTTGTAGTTTACCTCAATTGGTCCCAAGTTCAAACATTCCAGAGTCTAACCAATACTAAGGTCAGCATTGCTCTTTACTGTTATAGAGGTTCTGTCCTTCATGACTGCTCTTTGAATAACACTGAAAATAATCATCGTCAATGTTCATAATCGCGCTTGTTAAAGAATGAGATAGCCAGCACCCTAATTGCGTAATATACTATTAATTTCAATCTAAATCATTTTATGGTCACTGCCATCTAATAAGGATTTTACGAATGCGAAAATCTAAACTTAACACTTTCTCAACTGGCAGCCTAATTGCATATCAAACTTCCAATCACAGATTTCGAAGAAAATTACTATTCTATTGCTTCATTTGTTCGAAAAATTTGTCCGCTCCACAACGTAAATAAAGCAAAGAATGTTTTTTGAACTGTCACATTGTGGCGTTTTGGGGGGACTGTCTTATGTAATTTTGACGTTCAAAAAGATTTGACTCTCAGCCTAGTTTGAATAAATGACTTTCGATTTGATTTGAATGAAAGCCATTCCTACTGAATCACATATCATGACGTCACGTGTATTAAAGAATTAGTAGGTACAATAAATCTGCCGCGATGGTCTAGTGTTCGCAAGCGCTACTCCAAGCATGAGGTCCTGGGGTCTACTTCCGGGTCGGGCAGTGCTTTTGGGTTTTTTTTTTCATCCGGAATTTCTCAGTAGTAGCCCGGAGTTGGGATCTGTACCCGGTTGGTGGCAATACACCAACCGGGTACAAATCCGGTGTAATAAATAAACTATTTTATAAACTTCAAAACGTGTATAAATTGACTGACATACTTTATATATACAATACCGAAATTTCAAAATGCAATTATATTTTAACACTTTATTCCAACAAAACAATGATATTAAACTTTTTTAACTGACTTCAAAAAGAAGGAGGTTATCAATTCGACATGTTTTTTTAAATGTATGTTCGGGCATAACTCCGTTGTTTTGGAGACAGACAACGGAACTCTTAAAAAAATTACAGCAAATCAACTGTGATTGCTGCTATCGCATACGAATTGGTGTGTGGGGTAGGTACTATAACAAAAAGTGTAAAATATAAACGTTTTCCAACAAAAAAACAACCGATTTCCGGAAAAAAATTACAAAGTAAAAAATAACTTTAATTCGAAAGTCAGTGACTTTTTCCGGAAATCGGTCGGTCGGTTTTCTTTGTGATATTTTTTTTGTCTGTCTCGAAACGCGTTTTTCCGGAAGTAGGTTGTTTTTTTACCAATACGATACAGCGAAAATCCAAGAAGTTATTACCACCAAGGAGTTTCGTCATAATTTTTCTAATTGAACGCATTTGTGGGTCGCGCCATTTTTATGGCATTACAAAACGATTTCGTACTGTTTTGTTCTTTGTCCTTTTATTCAATTTATGAGAGCAGTTTATCTGTTTGCATAATAGTATCGCACGAGTGTTTGATTGATTAAGCAGCGGTTTCATAAAGTACTATTTCTTTTTTTTTTTTTGTTGTGCGGCATATAGTGCGGTAATACAACAGTAATATTATATCGATGCCTTACGGGCGAAAAAGGATAACCGCCTCTTTTCAAATTTTACAGGGGAGTGATTTAAAGTTCAAAATAAACGGAAAAAAAATCATAAAAAATTAATTATAGCTCCCGAAAGCCTGGAAATGAGTTTTTTTAATATTTAGCATGCTATCTATAAGATGGCGTTTTTATTTTTACGTAATTCAGCCTGCAAGAAGCAGTTACTGTCGGTTATCCCCAAATGGTCTTTATTTTAAAATCACCCAAAATGTCGTAAATTGAATTATCAAATTATCTGACCTAAATTCAACCCATGTTTTATTTAAATTAAGTAAAAAAAGGTCAAGTCTTGGTTTTTAGAGAAAAAAATGTGATAATATAATCTAACCAACAATGTAACAATAGTTGACTGAAAGGAAAATTGTATCAAGCACATTTTTTGAAAAGATGTCAATTTATTTAGTAGATGTATTTTGATTATTTTACTTTAAAAAACTGTTATCTCTGCATTTAACATTTCAAGTTCACCCAAGAGGTATATGTATACAATAAAAAACCATTTAATTAGGTAATCAGCTCAGTCTTTAATTAACATAAAAATGGCACCTCGCACTTATCAAATTAAAAATAAAGGTCTGCAAAATGCGGCCAAAACGGAATAAACGACTAATTATGTTTTAAACACGAACAGGCATAACAAACTAAATACATATTTCTGAATTTTTACTTCCAGCCAAAATAGTTTAACGTACAATCATTAAAATATTACAAAAAGTCCAAAAGGTGTAACTTCTTTATTCTTAAATAATTCGTAGATCAAACACCAAAAAAATAATTTTACAAAAATTGAAGTCGTTTACAACGAAATAAATTGACAGAAGTCTATATTTTTCCTACCGCGTAACCGACAAAAAGTTTCACGTAGGCAAACGTTAACTAGACCAATCGACGCAGAAAAAAAAGGCGATTCTAAGTATGTATATAACTGAATTTCTCAAAAAATGTCGCTTATCCCTTTTCGCCCGTAAGACATCGATATGTTGCCTTGTCTGGGGATCAAAAGGTGAATCACGCTGAGCAGCAATGCTTTTGATTACAAGACCACCGATTTTGTATTCTACTATACAGGGTTATGGGAAAAACACCAACAACCTCTTAAGAGGTCATTGTACTCATCATTATGAACAACTTTTACTATGGGACCAAACCAGAAAGCGCGAAAATCAGCTGTTCCCTACATTTTGATGATACTAACATAAATGTAAGAGAGACAGAAGATTTTTTTTCGGCGGATGTTTGTTACTCAATCACGATAAAACGCCTAAACGGATTTAGATGAAATTTGGTACACATATAGTTTATAACCTGGACTAATACGTAATATAGTTTTCATCCCGGGAATACGTTCCCGTGGGATAATTTTCAACCTCCACGTGGGCGAAGCCGGGGGCAAAAACTAAATAATATAATGCAAATAAAATAAGTAACTCCACGCGAATAATATTATTATCCCAACATTTCCGCACTATTCGTCACGCGCACTGTTATCAGTCTTTATCTGGTCCCGGGAGAAAAAATTGCGCGACCACCGACCAAGTTCCTGACCATAAATTCATTAGACACCGACGACATTTTTTTTTAAACTCACGTCCGCGTGGTCTTTGGTAGCGCTAGAAGTGACATCTTTTAAAAGTACCTATTAATTATTATTTTAAAATTATTTATATGAATACGACAATTTATTATTGCTAGTTGTTCTACTTTATTTATCTATGGTTATCATAAATGTGAGATTTGTAATAGCTGGCGTTCTAAAGTTTCTGCCTACCCAAGGGGGAAGAAGGCGTGAGAGTATGTGTGTATGTTTGTATTATAAATGTGAATGTCTAAAAAATGTTTGTTACTGTCTTACTCAAATGGCTTTTTTGAGATTATATGATTTTCGGGACACAATCGACATTAAAAAAAAGTGAAATTAATGTTTACTACTCTTAGTAAAACACATCAATAAGCTGCAAATAAAAAAAAAATCTTAGGATTAAGAAAACGCTTTCATTAAATCTTCAAAGAAAAACAGATCCCATACCTTTAAACCCAAACATTAACCAAAATAAAAATAATTATTAACAGTCCCTTCTAATAAACCGTACTCTGTGCATCCTCCAACGCGTCGAGCGGCTAAAAACTCCCCACTATATCATAATTTATTTATTCTGATGACCTCGCCGAGTGCGGCCCTGTCCCACCTAATATATACATTAATATAATACGTTTAAAAAAATTTAATTTTATCTCAGTCCCCGTATTGTTTCTCTCATTTGCAATATGGCGTATTTTTTATCTTTTATACTGTTTAATGTCTTTTTTCTGGGGTAATTAAAATTATTATAGGTATTTATTACTGCAGAAGGCCATTTGGCGTGTTTATTCCTACTCCTAATCGTTCCATGTTTACATTAATTAGCAATGCTTTAGGAGTGTTTCCAGCTTTATTGCCGATAATAAATTTTGGCCGGTTTGAATTGTACGGTGTGTTATTTTATATTTTTTTAAACGTTGGCTCCAAGGAGGTTTGGGTATATTAATCTAGATTTTACTGTATTATAATTATCGAAGATCCTTATAATTATCGTTGCGCCTTACTTCTCCAGTGCAGTTTTTAAATGTTGAAATATATGAAAGTACAGTTTTGTAAATACATGTATAGTTACAGTGAAGATTACCACAGAAAAAGTGCAATACATTTTACAATGTAGTAATCAACATAAGGTTCACGTGTTACGAAGTCTACGAAACACTCGTAGCAGTCTACGAAATGTTCGTAGGCGGCGTAGCTCATAAAATTCGTAGCAGATCACGATATTTGGTCATCATTATTCGATAGTGATCAAAGACTTTACTTATGTACGACCATGGATAAGCTTTTCGATGAAAGTATATAATTTACACTTCATAGTTTTGAATTACTAGGTAAATATTTACAGAGATGACCTAAAACTATTGTTGTTGTAAAATATACGAACGGCTCCATTCCATCTACTACCAAATTGATTCTTGCCTTCCAACGCCTTTCAATTAATTACCTACAATATCTTAACTAAGTTTCGTCCAATTTCTTACTAGATGTGTCCGAAGTTGGGCAAGGTGGGCTCTTAATTAATAACAGCAATCATTGACCGCCGCCGGCTGTTATTGGGAGCTATCACAACATTTGGGTCATGAGTCTGCATCCTGACATATACGCTGATGTACGGTTTTGATACTTGCGAGTTTTTAAGGTTATATTATAATATTAATTGTGATCTTTGTGGGCAATAAAATTATTCAGTGTGTTTTAATAGTTATGTTTGTTTGGATTTAACTAAATATAGCCTAATACGGTTATATTAATGAAACCTAGGACACAAATAATGCTATTTCGTACTGCTACTACTGCTGCTAATTCCAAACGTAAAAACCTGAATTTTGGAAAACGAGTTCATAAGCCCATAATGTACCAACTGCTGGGAAACAGGCATCCTTTATTTGAAAGAGAGTGGGCCGTAATCCACCACGCGGGCCCGGTGCAGGTTGGTAGATGTCACATGTTGTCGAAATCTTGGTTCTAGAAAATTTATTGCATAATTTGCTTTACACTTTAGTAGCATTGTGCCATTTAAATATTAATTTATTATGTTGTCTTATTGATTTATTGTATTCTTTCATTTCTTTGTATAGTATTGATATGGGTTCTTTATATGCTAAACCGATCGACGTTATTTTGGTCGAGTCTGTTTCACACATGAGTCGCAGCATTATGCTGAAAAATTTGCGTTTAGCGCGGATGTGACGCATATTTTCCTCGTTTGTTTTCTTTTTGTATTTATTTTTATTTTAAACGTCTTACGCGGCGCATATAGACTAAATAATAAAATCTTTCGATAAATGTTGAATCAAAGTATCAAGACCAACCGGCCGCAGTACATTCACACGAGTCAGTCACTAATAGCCGTTGGGTGCAATCACGGACGACCTCCAGTTTTGCAGCTGTTTGCTTACGATGTAGCTCGGCAGATCAATTACACTGTTAATTAATAATCTAAACATTGCTAATTTCAAATAGATCCTCTTGAATGAGTTTCGTTTTAGTTGAAAGTTTCGGGCCAAATAACAACTCAAATCATTAGCACTAAATAAAGTTTAAACCATCATTTATTAATTTATTCAACCAATTATGTACAGATCAATAGAAACAGATAAGAAGAAAAGAATAGAAATAGTACAAAGGTGATGCTTATTTCTACAGAAATCTCTTCCAGCACACCTGCGATAGGAGAGAAGATAACAGAGATGTAGACAACGCGTGTAAGTTTTAAAGAGAAAATAATATACATTTGTAATCAAAAACAATTCATTCATTATCCCACGTCAACTTTAAAAGATTTCATGAATTGTGGTGCACCAGCAGACTTAAAATCTATAAGTTGAAAGGCCAATAAAGACCAATATTAGCTGACAGATTGTCAAACTCATGTTAACAGCTGTAACGGGCTGACTGAAATAACAATAGTGGATAACGATATATAATCAATCTGTAAGTGATGATACGTAACATAATCCATCATTTCAGACACCAATCCACATGGTCTAGACATGATCTGACCAGGATTATATCTGGACTTTAAAAGAGCCTGTGACCTCTGAGTTTGTTTCGGCCTTTCTTCTCAGAGTAGTCAGATAGGAAACGCCGACCTCATCTAATATCAAAATATGTTTGACGTGTAAGTGTTTGTAGAAACCTACTTACAGAAACAAAATAATTTATCATTTTATTCAGCCTATGATGTTGCCACCGCTGGGACACAGATCTCCTCTCGTTGAGAGAGTGGGCCGTAATCCACCACGCAGGCCCAGCGCGGGTTGGTAGATGTCACATGTCTTTGAATTTTTGGATCGAGGACATGCCGGTTTCCTCACGATGTTTTCCTCACCGTTTTGAGAGCTGTGGTGATGAAATAATTTACACAAAATAGAGCACCTGTCTACATTCGAACCTGCAGCTTTGATCTACAACTTGTAAGTCGCGGCCACTATCACTTAGCTACCATGTTGCTTTATGTAATTATAAGATATATTATAAATTTCCCGCAGGAACATACGTACTACCGGGATTAAATGTATGTTATGTGGTAATATAGGTTATAATCTATCTATGTGGCAAATTTCATCCAAATCCATTCAGTAGTTTTTGCGTGAAAGCGTAACAAACATCCAAACATGCAAACTTTCGCGTTAATATTAGTAAGGAGTATGCCTGGCAAAAGATAAAAAAGTATATATATATGTAACTGCAACCCATTTCCGGCTTAACCCTTTCACCAACAAAAAAAAAAACTTTGCACACCAAATTGAATTACAAAAATATCATCCAATACTTATCTCCGATCAAAATTCACCGAAAACGGGGACAATAAATTTTAACTTTTTAAGTCTAACTGACCGAAAATCAAGTCACACAGAAAAGGGCTTTTAAAAGAAGAAATAATCTTTAATCTGCCCAACCAACCGTGGTCGAGGGTTGCTGGAATAGCAAGTGATGCGTGAGAAACGATTAAAAATGTTATCTTAGAAAAATGGCTGTCCCCTCCCCCCCGCGGACGATTGGGGGTGATTTCATTAATGTTGAAGAGTTTACGGGGTAAAGGGGTAGACTGTCTGTCTTTATTTTTCTCTTATTATGTCTCGGATTCTTTATAGAGTGCTGGATTTGTGTCTTTGCTGAAAGTATTTTCACTAGATAATGCATTTTAATTTAAGGTAGGACACCATTAATAAGTGTGGCTGAGGCATAACCATAATATAATGTATAGATCCAAAACGGAGGTTTTATCAGCCCTAAAATTGTGGGCTAGTATAATTTAGAACGTGTTAAGGGTTATTTTGACCTCGACCGCCTTGCGAGCAAATCTACTTTTCTTTGTATCATCTTAGAGGTCAACAATATTTTAGCTTCAACAACCTCACGACCAAATTTGCTTTTCTTTGAACCACCTCAGAGTTCGTAATGTTTCTGTTGACCCTCATGATAAATCTTAGACTCACCTTTGTTAGTGGTAAGAAATTACTAAATTTATTCAAACTGATGGTTATAAACACATCTTCACGCCTATCTTCCCGAAAGAGTTAGGCAGTGTTGCATCTATCCACGTTTCGCCGGTTATGTTTTAGTCCCATTTAATGGGGAGCGATCAATTGCCTTCAAGTGGGTACAAATTCAGACACCGCGCTGCTACTGAAAAAGTCTAGAAGGAATAACCCAATATTTAACACTTTTCTCGGTTATTTTGTCGCAAAATAAGCACGGCCTGTCTACACCGAAAGAATAATTATACAAATTAAAACTTATTATGCAGTCGCCCAATCCACCTACAATCCATAACTCGAAAGGGTACCAAAAAAGCATAAGTAATATCAAATTATGACTAAAAGTAAAGACTTCATAATTTAAAATATGCACAAAGAGTGAATTAACGTGTAGACATAAATAAAAATTAAGGGTTACCCAGGTAGGGGGGTAACCCTTTACCCCTCTAAATATAATTAAGTATAACCCAATAAGCCTTTTGCCACAAACAAAAGCAAAAACCTACGAAATTTTATTATCATTATTTGCATATTAAAATAATTATAATTATACGGGGACGGATAAGAATGGGGTTGTTTCCACGATTTAAATCCGAGGTATAGGATATTATAGCTCGGCCTGAGAGCTGTGAATTCGTTTATTAGTTACTGTAAAAGTGACGTGGTACCTGCTTCAGTATAAAATAGGTTACCTTTTCCTGTTCACTTTCGTATAAATAAAACGACGTACTCACTAAACATGATCAACTATAAAATTAACATCAATAATATATTACACTAGCTTTTGCCAGCGGCTTCGCCCGCGCAGAACTTTAATCCCCTATTTAACTCCCTTAGGGGTTGAATTTTGAAAAACCCTTCCTTATTCCTTGTCTACATTATAAAGGGAACCTCTGTGCAAAATTTCAGCTTTCTAGGTCTAAGGGTTTGGGCTGGACGTTGATTAGTCAGTCAGTCAGTCAGGACTTTTCTTTTTAATGAAATAGATAACATAATATTTATTTATTTTCTCATCACATTTTTTTTCTAGCCTTCCCCTACCTAGGAAAAGGCGTCCCTCCACTCCTTCGAACTTCCACGTAGTCTGCCCGACCCAAACTCACTGTCTCTGGGCACCAGTTCTGTGTTATTTGGGCCTACAGTATGACACGGTTTACAGGTCTTGCCCACACACACATCACAATTACCATATAAAATAATAACAAAAACAATATTGTCTAGTTATGGCCTAAAAAAAAAAAATGTGGGAGATTGATGCTTAAGCTAAAACGAATCCTGTTTTTAAGGCAGCCAGGTCTCCGGCCCAAGTATATAAAGTATGGTTTCATGTAAAGTAAACTCATTTCCATTTAACTTTTACGAAGGAGTGTTTGTGTGATGAACAAGGTGGTGCGTGTTAAAATATGGTGCAAATCTATTGCCATTATGTGATAGAAAAATACCGATTGTAAAAACCCAAACTCAACACTTTCCTAACCTGTAGCCAAATCACCTAACATACTGTCAATCACAAACCGAAAGATTTTGAAGGAAATTGCTAATACATTGCTGCTCAGCAATGTTGTTGAGAAAATTGATGGCACAATCTCTATTTTGTTCTTATTACAATTTGACTAATTTGGCCGTTTTCTGAATAATTTAAAAAATCCTTACACGTTCACAATGTTTCTAATTTAGTTAAAATCAAAAACATCAAGCGACCAAAAAACATCAAGAAAAATTAGACATCAACCCTTTTCACGCTTTCTCAATTTTTCCTACCTATTCGAAGTTGATATTAACCCTTTAAACGCGGGGGTCGTTTGTAATTTTTCATAATTTCACGCGCACTGGCCAGTGCTGGGACACAAAGAACGGAATCAAGTAAAAAAGACCTTAAAAGGAAGACCCGAGCATAAATTACATTATAATATAAATTAATATGGTCACACTATGAAAGAGGTTATGCTTCTACCGGGAATTTGTGTAAGGTTCCGTTGACATTATATTTCTATAGCGAGTCATGAGAGATCGACGCGCAACCACTTTTTTTTTTTGAGGTTACCAAATCATCAAATAACTTCTCCCGCTCTGGGTTACCATTGATTCAGCACATAATTCAACAATCCCAGCATATATTTTTTTAACCTGTCAAGTACCACTAATGAGACACAATTGTTTTTCTATTGTTTCGAACCCGTTTCGGGTGCGGCTGAACCGACGACAATTTCTGCTCTATCGGGTCCAGAATCATGTGCTGAATTCATAGTCACATCTACTCGAAGTCCATGTCATCCTGTGTTATATGTGTCATCTCCTATCCTGTCCTCCGTGCCCCAAAAACTGCAGACACGGTGACCTTAAAGCTGCCACACGAAGCTGTGAAAGTGGCGAAATGTTTGGGTCAAAACAATTGCAAACACTTTCGTACCATATCGACAGGATGAAGAAGAATATTATTTTACTGATGACATTTTGTTTATTTGCGAAATACTAAATGGACTATTATTTGGTGTCTAAATATTTTTCGATATTTCTGCGTTTCAAAACACAGATCCAACACTTTTTGAGGCATGTTTAAAAGTTCAACACAGAAAAGAGAGATCATTTAAATAATAAATCAAAATTACCACGCATTTTTTGAAACCTGAACATGGAAAATGTAGTAGGTACTTACGTGAAAAGCACACAACTAGTCACTGACGGATCTCTAAAAATAAGTTCTTTGATATCAACTTTACATGAATTTGAACGTTATTCCCAGTCTTCTAAAATTAACTTTCCTTTGACACACTTTTATTACAAATCTCGACTCCGGAAAAGTCTATGAATTTCAAAGTCAATTCATGTATGGGTCACGTTTAAATAAAATAGGAGATAATTTATAAAAGGACGTCATATTATTATTAAAATCAATGTAAATAGAATGAAAAGCCATTTAATTTTTCGTGTATATGAACATTTAATTTGATACCACGTTGGTCTAATGGTCGCAAGAGTTACTTGGGTTCGATTCCCGGGTCGGGCGAAGTGGGTTTTCCATCTGGATTTTTTCAGTAGCAGCCCTGAGTTTGGATTAATGGCCGCTTGATGGCAATAGGCTCACCCCCAGTTACATAGAACTCAAACATAACTGAGGTATACCAAAGAACGAATATTGATCACTGCATGCTTTGCTATGTTTTCTGAACCCCTTTTTACGAAAATTTGGCAGACGAGAGAGAACGAAATTTGGCATAGTTCAAATTAGGAAGAAGCAGTGAAGAAAGCTAATATTTCTGATTATTGTTGATTGAAATTATAAATCAATTATGATCGAAGACCACTTATGGGTCATTTCCGCCGAAATACGTCCACTACTAGGCATAAGCCTCCTCCGAAAGGGGGGTTTTGCCATAAATCGCCATGCTTGGCAGGCGGGTTGGCGATCGCAGTATGGTGGTAAAATGCATTGAGAATGCTGCTGCCCATTCTCTAGTAAGTTCCTTAGTCAAATCAAATCAAAAAATAATATTTCACATAAACCTGCACATACACTTATGAGACATCAGAAGCTAGGTGCATAGCCGCCTTCTACGACACCCACGAGAAGAAATGGGATGGTGCTATTCTTTTACGTCTGGCACCACACGGAACTTTACGCTGACCACTAGTTAAATTTAATTTCCATTGAAAACAATAGATGCCGTATTTATTTACAGTCAAATTATCCACAAGAAATGCTTTCACTAAATCTAACTCCTGAATTTCCCTGTCCCCTATTTAGCGTACTTTAGTTTAGTTTAGTGCTGCGGGTTCCCCTGTTTTCGCGCCAGTTTATGGGGAATTAGATCGGTTTCCTACGTCTGGCCGGCTGCATCGATTGCTTGCGCCAGGTATATTTTAGTTTTTACAATTGAAGTACGCTTTATCAAGCATTAGATTTAAAAGGTTATTTAAACGATTATAATGTTGGTTGAAATAGAGACAGCAGTGGTGGTCCAGTGGTAACGTAAAAATGTTTTATTGTCAGGCATCAAGGACAATAGAGTGTTAGTATTACATTTTAAAAACTATTTTCTAGAACACTAAAAAGAAAGAAAAAGAAAATTACAGTAAAAAAAGAAATGTTTAACAAGCTTTGTTGCCAACATGTAACTTGATAAACCTGCCCTTTGTAGGCCCATCCAGCCTTTCTGCAAACACCCTCAGAATGCTGTTGCTGCTTCCCCTCACTCGCGATATTACTGAGGCTACTTTCTTCCGCATTATCGCAAAGTAGTCGTCAGCATGTGCATCAGCGAACATACCTGACACACTACAGTAAGGTGGCAGTCTCAACAGCTTTACTTTGTGTAAATTATTTCATCACCACTGCTCTCAAAACGGTGAAGGAAGACATCGTGAGGAAACCGGCATGTCCTAGAACCAAAAATTCGAAGACATGTGTCATCTACCAACCCGCTCTGCGTCCGCGTGGTGGATGTTACAAAAAAAAACAAAATTTAAAGTCATTTATTCAAACTAGGCTGAGAGTCAACACTTTTTGAATGTCAAAATTACATAAGACAGTCCCCCAAAACGCCCGCACTTCACCACTTCCTAGTGCTTTAGATGGGAAGAAGAGGTGGCGCAACAAACTTCCCAGCAGATGGCCAACAGTGGAGACATTATAGGCTGATTCAACATCAACATCATCAGCCTATAATGTTTCCACTGCTGGGACACAGGCCTCCTCTCGGTGAGAGGGATTGGGCCGTAATCCACCACGCGGGCCCAGTGCGGGTTGGTAGATGTCACATGTCTTCGATTTTTTGGTTCTAGGACATGCCGGTTGCCTCACGATGTTTCCCTTCACCGTTTTGAGAGCAGTGGTGATGAAATAATTTACACAAAGTAAAGCGACTCCCTGGGTTCGAACTCACGACCTACAACTCGTAAGTCGTAGCCGTTACCACTTGGCCACCACAGCTCATAGGCTGATAAGGCTATGTAAAAAACTGGTATTCAGATACAGGTTAGACTGGAAGCTAACCCCAATATAATTGAGAAAGGGCTAGGCAGATTGATTAATCGTGTTTAGAGTTCTGCATATTAGTACGTTTGGATATGTACAGCACCAAGGATATTCACAGCACGTCATTAATATATTCTCCATCTTAGCAGCCGAAACATACACTTCTTCTCAAGAAAAAGGCAACACAAAACAAATCAAAACATATCCGACTCCCAAGTCGATCGTTTTACCAAAGGGTAGAGGCCCCAGTAGTTGGCAATCGGATAATAATATATATATTTTCGCTCCATATTCCGTGGAAGTGCTCTGAATATGATATACTGCGGATAAATCGGTAGTGACTGCCCTCAAGGGGGTGTTTACATCGACAGGGGTAGTTTTAACCCCAGGAAGTTGGGACAGAGTATTTTTCGATAGTTTTCAGTTCGATGTTTTTGGGGAAGTTTTTACTTTATTGTTCATTTTGTTTTTCGACGGGCATTACCCGTTTTGTCTATTTGTTCTATAGTACGAACATTACCTATAGTTATTATGTAATATCCAATTCAAGTCTCACTCAAATTACCGCCGTAAATATGAAAACGTACTCACTTGTTACCAATATTATACTCCATAACTGTGTAATTATTTGAGTAGACTTAATTATGTTTTAGATGACCATCAAGAAGTTTTCGTTCGCTTTATGCCTACTTAACCGAAAGCACTAGTTTCCAAAAAAAAAGTGTTCTACGGTCACACAATAATGGCCATCCAAACACAAAGCGTGTTTTGACACCTGAATGTCAAACACTACTGATAATGACAGATTTTCATGACGAAACCACTTTTATAGGAAATGTAATCTTTAGTCAAACGTGACGATAGATTATTTCTTGGGTTTATTATTACTACAATGGCCTAGCTAAACGGTTTTAAACTTTCAATAAATCGACTCACTATCACAGTCCACTGCTGGACATAAGCCTCCGCCTTCCGCATCCAGGCTGTCCCAGCTACCTTCTTAAGGTCGTCAGTCCATCTAGCTGGCGACTCCCTAAACTTAAAAAAAAATCTGTGTCCACAGACTATCCCAGACCCATTTCGTGCGATACTCAACTTGACATTTTATCACAAAACAAATAAGTCTCAGGTACAATATTCAAATAGCTTTAGTAAAATGACACAATCGTTTTCCTACCCTCCAGCACAAAGGGTACAGTTATGCCAAATAAAGTATAAAATATGATCTCTCAATATCCGCCGTAGACTCGCTGTCAATAAAATTTGTTACATAAATCACGGTGGTTTATGGGGAGTGATAGAATGATCCCTTTTTCTTCCACGGAAGTGTATGGGTTGTGTTCTTTTATTTTTTGTATTGTTACACTACCTGTTTTCTTCTTCAGTTGGTGTTTTTTTTTTAATTCTAATGTGGCTAGTTAATAATTTGGTCAAGATGGCGGTGACTGGTCAGTGATACCAATACTAAAACCGCTTTTTATGCTTATTTCAGTCATTGTACACTTTTGTAATTTCTAACGTGACAATAAGTTATCGTAGATGTCAGAGTCTATAAATGTATGGAAATATGTGCACATTGTAACGTTATCGTAGACGGAATTTTAAAAACATCTTGACTAGCTTCCATACATTTTAGCTAGTTACCGAGTTTTACGATATCCTTTGGTTGCCTGGTTTGTCAGACTTCCGGACTTCTGACGACCCATAGCAACTGTCAAAGATCCACGAATGACAACCGGGACAAACGGTTTAAGGTGCTTTCCGAGACACGGAGGGGTCTTGTTATGTTAAAATGGTCACCCATCCACGAGCCAACCGCGCCAAGCGTAGGTTACCTGATCGATCGACCCGTGCGGCTATTATTACTTAGCTATTCCCACCATTTTACCTACACATTACACCTAAATTGTCAACTTGTCACCGGCTTCGGAGCGTTGTAAGAAAATGCTATGCATGATAAAGAATCACCACGAAATGTGATTACAAGACAATCTAAGATCCTTTTAAAACATCAAAGTACACAAAACATAATAACGTAAACAGCGGCGTTCATTATGTGTTCTTAATAAAATAATAAACAATAACCTGCATATTACTGGTTGATATTAAATAACTCAATTCGTTTGTAATTTGTCGACAATTGTGCCCGACAAAGGCACGGTTCGAGCGAGTGAGCGCGAGTATGAAGGAAGTCGGTAGCTAGGGGGCGTAGGGATGGACGGCAGTCGATAAAATATTAGATTCAAGAAAATATTTTCCATAGGAGTATTTTTGTTTCATGCTAGATGAACCGACGACCCTAAAATAGTGGCTGGGACGGATTGGATGCGAAAGGCGGAGGACTTCTGGTGGTGCCTGGGAAAGGCCTATGTCCAGCAGTAGACTGCGATAGGCTGAGTTGATTGTTTGATTTTTGTTTCTGGAGCAATGGTTTTACAGAGTAGTAGCTTGATGAGAGTTATAGCTGCGATTTCAATTGAATGGCTTGCGGTTGGAGAAGCCTGTGACTGGCTGCCTTCGTCAGTTTTCTGTTACACTACTAGTAAAAAAAAAGTAATAAACCCCTATTTTAAGGGCTTGCCTTATTAATTGCAGCTTCACTAAAAATACGGTCTTCTAAAAGAGTGGAGTGGGTGGTCCGTGGAGTTTCTTGCCGGCTCTTCTCCATAGGAAGCAACAATCTGGAACCGCATTTAGGCAGGTTTATGTGAAATAAAATATTTTGTCTTTGATTTTTGAGTGGTTCCGTTATATCATAACGATTTTCATGAAAATCTGTCATTTTCATCAGTATTAACATTAAAACCACCATAATTTTGTGTCTGCAGTTCATCGTTTTTTGTTCAGCGTCACAATCTACGTATAGTTTCAAAAATGTTAAAATTCTTATAGTTATAGATTATTGTATAGTTTTGTTATTGCTGCACTCAATAAATAAGCCTTTTTATGCGGGTCCGAGATATTAATCTTACCATCTTCTAACTTCCTCATAAGACAAGCTTTCGAAATAATAATTGTTGTTTTTGACAGCAGGATAATAATACGTAATTTAAAAAATGAATTTATTAGCGTTTGATGGCAATGAATAGAATAGAATAACGTTTATTGTCTCCAGTATTACAGTTGAAACGTTATTTATGAAATTAAGTGGCTGTGGCGAGAGCATTTTTGGACACAGTAAAGTCAAACCCCGGTGACATAATTGTCATGAAGCTGTCACTCCAGCCGTTATGGGTCGGCCACCATTTCTTAGAATATCGTAGCTTTAGACTCCCAAAAACTAACAATAAAAACTATCGATAACTTCCGTATCCCCTCCCGCACCCAACAAAGCAAACGCCATTGCCAGTGGCGTTGTCGGAGCGGTGCGCCGATGCGTTTATAATATTTCATTTATTCGTTATAAATTATAATCGCGAATGAAGACGTGGGACTTAATTCTGTTTATGTCTAGCGTTTAGCCGCAAACTTGTGACTTGTCTTCACTTTAATTAGCCATCTTTGTTTTGTTTCAGTTCAATTTAAACATCGCTCAGTTAATATGGAGGATAATTTTGAAGTTTTTTTTTTTTTTTTTTATAAACATACACAGAAACTGGCGCCTTCTGCCTATGAGGGTAGGCAGACACTATAGAACGCCACCTGCTACGATCCCATTATACTGCTTTGCTTTTATTTACGTTCATACATTTGGTCCTGTTAAGAACGTTCATATTATAATCTATCTGTTAAAATACTTCTAATTTAGGTATCTACATTTATTAAATGTTATTTTCGCTGAGGTGCGACTGCCTCAAATTTTGAACGGTTTTAATTACGAGAATTTGCCCTTTGGTGGAGCAAACAGCACACAGCAAACTCACTTTACCTAAGTTTTCACGGTAAGACTTTAACAGATTATACCAGTTCAGCTGTTCAGTTCAGCTACCACATGACTGATCTCTTTTTTTTTTCAAACATCGAAAACTATGCATTTAAAGGAACGAAACACAACTTTCTTTCCACATGCAAATACACCATTATCATAATAAACAATGTATCACAATTCAACGCAAAAATCGTCAAACAATACTTGGCGAGACTTATCCGTTTCAGCGGCAATAATTCAAGAAGGCACAAAGGGACTTGCTGTCTACCAAGTTTGGTACAGGTTTCTTGAAGGAGCCGAGTACAGCGAGAACAATACTGAGAGTTTTATTTATTACTCTCTGTGTCCGGGGGAAGCCGGAAGCCCTGGAAAAATGGCCGTGGAACAAAGTAGCTTCGATGCAGCAAGGGAAACTGGTGCGAACTGGTTTTGGCTAGTTTCTACCGGTTCGGGTAATCTGATGATAAGTGAATGATGATTTTGGAAGCTTTCGGGGTTTCTTTTTTGGAAGTTTGGTAGAGAATGTCCTAGTTTTGGTTTACAATAAAGCATATTTTTTTATGAACCAACTTCAATAAGGAGGGTTCTCAATTTAGGGTTAGCTTCAATATTAAGTAAATAGTCCAGTGGGGTAGGTGCCAAAACTTAAAAGTGAAGAAAAAGCTTTTTTATATAAAAAATAACCGACTTCCAAAAAAAACACTACATAGTGAAAAATTACTTTAATTTCGGAAGTTGGCAAAAAACTAAAATACAGATAAAAAATTCGGACTTCATAAACTAAAGTAAATTTTCACTTTGTAGTGTTGTTTTTAATGTAGTTTGTTTTTTTATCCATAAATAAGTGTTTATCTTTCGGGTACTCCCAACCTAAAATAATAGTAAGTTTTGATTCAGTTTTCATATCAAAATCATATCGAAATCATCTCGGTGTGTGTCCATCTGCGACATGAGTTTTTTCTTCTTTTCTCATAACTTATGACTAAATACAGTTTAACGAAAAGAACAACCAATCCAAAGGGGTGAAGTAAATGCAAAAGCACCTATTACACATCCATAGCAGCATAACGTCCCTAATTATTTTAATTAAAATTCCCCTAGTGTGTACTCGCTTTAAAGAATCGTGATAATTGTACAATTTGTACATAGTTAACTTATGAGAGCACAATTAAACTCAAATTGTCTCGCATTCTAACATGTAATGGACATTACGTTATTTACCTGTCATGTAAATTGTAACTTACTGCTTTTCACCTCCATAAATGAAATTAAATGGTTTATTCTATAGAAAGGATATCGGAATCACTTTTACACATCGTTTATTGAAAAAAAAAAAGTTAGATGGAGTTGACATTTCCTCTCGGACTACCCATAAGAAATGGCCAAACCTTTGTTTTTACTCCGTGGGCCAAACAGACTCCGAGGTCACAGTCTCTTTTAAACTCCAGATATAATCTTGGGCAGATCATGTGGACCATGCATATTGGTGTCTGAAATGGTCTTTTGAGAAAAGAACCTACAGATTTGTGTAGACCAGTGAGAGTAAGCATTTCTTTTATATGTTTTCATACAGACACACAAACTCACGCCTTCTTCCTATAGGGATAAGCGGATCCATGTTGATGATGATAGGACTCCCTTTTCGAGTTCGTTGTGCGTGGGGATTCTGACTAACAGAAGTTTAGTCAGCAGTGGAGCCAGCCTAGCTCCACCCGCGGATGCCTGTTACAGATTTAGTTGTAAAATTGTATTTTAACGGTAAGTGAAATTAGAGAAGTGTATTAAAATTATCTTATAATTCAACCAAATAAATGTGTGAAGAAGTTTTGTTAAACTTGATTTATGGTGTGAAATACAATGTGTCAGGGGCACATCAATGCAAAAACGACGGTAATTAGCTATGCCATACATTTTGCACTTTTCTATGAAACAGCAGTTTTTTTTTGATAACCGATGATACATTTCTACGTTAGGGATAGATCATGTGCTAAATTCATGGTTTCAGTTTGCGCCACGTCTATGCCACCCTGTATACAAACTAGGGTGCGAGCCAAGGGCCAAAATAAATATCTTATTCCAATATCACAATACTTTATACTAGCGAACCTGTGCGTACGCATTTATAATAAAATACCAAGTCACTTTAAGGTATTAAACTCGAGGAAACTTAAGATTGAATTACACTAGTGGCTTAATGAATATAATTTTTACAGTTTAAAATGTTTTATGGATGTGAGATGTTGATTCCTTTTGATGATGTTGAATTTTTGCATGCTATGTTTTAGCGAAACATATTGATCTATTTTATTGATATTAACACCTATGTATACCATGTTTTACGCAAATAAATGATTTACTTACTTACTTACTCGTACTTTCACAAAAACACCTGTACCAATAGATAAATTCATCTACTTTTTGCAGCCACGTGTGACATTCGTAACGTCCCCTAAATACCGCAAAAAATAATTAATGCCCAACACATGCATCATGTTGTCTCACCGTGCACCTTGACATCTTTATGGATGCTTTTTTGTATCTTTATTTTTGGAGTTACTTAGGAAACATGAAAAACGCACTAACTATTGTGTACGAATTGACATAACAACGTAATTAGTTTTTTTTTTATGTAACTTTAATAATAATGTGTTATACACATAAACACTTTTTGTCGCCTATTTCGCAATGCTTGACGACTAAGGTCTTCAACCAGTGCTTCCTGCCCGTGATGACATACGGTGCCGAAAGGTGGACACTGAAAGTTGGGCTGGTCCACAAATTTAAAGTTGCTATGGAGCGGGCAATGCTCGAGTTTCTTTGAAGGATAAAATCAGGATTGAAATTTATCCGGAAAAGAACCGGAGTGACCGACCAAGCTATGTCGGTCACTCCGGTTCTTTTCCGGATAAATAGAGTGAGCAAGCTGAAGTGGCAGTGGGTTGGCCATGTTTATCGAAGGACCGATGGACGGTGGAACAGAGGAGTCCTAGAGTGGAGACCGCGTATCGGCAAACGTAGTGTAGGTCCATCAAGCTGGGGGGTGTCCCCAGCTAGATCGACCGACGACCTTAAAACGGTGGCTGGGACAGACTGGATGCGGAAGGCGGAGGATAGAGTGTTGTGGCGCAGCTTGGAAGAGGCCTATGTCCAGCAGTGGACTGCGATAGGCTGAGTTGATTGATACACATAAACCGTTTGGAACAAATTACCGATGCCAAACGATGGCAAAAACCGAGTCTGCAAATTCAACGCGGTCACACAGGTAGATAGAAACAGAGACTTTAATTTGTCTTACATTAATTAAAGATAAGACAAATAATACTAACGGGACTCTAAAACTTAACCGGCAAAATATGAGTGTTTTATTTTAGTTCTTACCCCTTCGTTCCTGCGATAGTGTATTATTAACTTATTACTCTTTGATTTTAGTGAAACAAAGTATTTTAAATTAATCATATTGATTTCAAGTTCGTTTATCAGGTTCTTTTTTCTTCTGTCAAAAGTAGCACTGACCTACGTCTATGTGACGTTCCTAACATTACCTAAGTTTTTTAATCCCAATTATTATTTTCTTATTACCATCGACACAACAGATCTACTACATTGACCTGTCACAATTAAAGCTAAAAAGAATACATTCTCAAATATTTTACGGAACCATTCTTTAGAGCCTGTGCTCCTATTATTTGGGCAATAAATACGTCTTCGCAACGTATATATCACTCGTTCACGCCAACACACATAAATAATTGTGGACGTCTACGCAGTTTCAGCGAACGACTTGCGTACCTACAATTAATTTATTTTATATTTGTGTAAGAAGTTTAGACCTGAAGTCTTGTAAGAAACAGAATGTTGGGCCACAAACGGGATGGATGACAGACAGTTGCATGCAGCTGAGAATGCTAAGATGGGTGTATGGTGTTCAGGTGGTGTTAGGAAATCATCAAATGACTTCTACCGCTCTGGGTGGAGTGAGCTGTTCCTTCATTTACCTGTGCCAGGGCCACGGTAACTCTTTCTAACAAATCCACGACCTTGGCAGGCATTGGCCCTGGCGGACCCCTTCCATTGTTGCTGACATCTGTTTGAGACGCGCGTGGAACACAACGCGTCGTCGACCTGGGCCTGGTCCTTACCGGACGGTGAGCTACCCATTACTCACCGTTCGCGAGCCCGTGGTATCGCGAACGCCTATTAAATTCATTAGCTAACAAAAAGCCTGTCAAAAGTTATATAGCTAAACTGAGAACTAAGGAATTATTTTTCTCACCCCCTAGAATGGTAAAACAGGGAAAGAAAGGTATATATTATAATTTTAATTACAATAGTAGTCCCACATTTAACCAGTTATGTTTAAGTCCTACATAAAAGGGCAAAATAGCCCCAAAACATGGTGGCAGGGATTTCAGTGCGCACCTAACATGATCTTGGTTCATGGTTCTTGACTCCCCAGTGTTAGAATTTTTCGTCTGTCATAAAAAAATCAAATTGCTGTTAAAATTTTGACTGCGTGGTAATATTATTACTAAGTATAACAGCATTTTTTTTTTGTGACTGCTGACAATTTCTATTTTAGGGTGTTTAGAATAAAATAAATGTAACTTAAACCTTGTACTAGTTTCAAAAGTAATATTTAGTATGAATTGCCTTACGAAATTATAATCCCTTCAAACATTGAGTGAAGCGCGTAACGCCATCTAGCGTCGAGTAGTAGAATTAAAAACTTGTTCTTGTGAAAGTTTCAGGACAATATTCAGGTAAAGTTATGTTTGATTTCACATTATTAAACAAAAGCATAGCTAACTTAAAATTAAGGATTTCTTTTTTCTTTCATGCTTTTCTCTCTTTTCCTATAATTGTTTTCATGAACATGTCTCAACAATATTTATTTTTCAGTTAACTATTCTTGTAAATATTAAAACAGATACAAATAATTTACCAACTATCAAGTATACATTTTAAAGTTTTAGATAAATAAACTGTAGCAAGCATCGTAGACGCGTAGCTGTAGCAAGTGCTACGAGGCTACGAACTACTTTGCGACGCGCTACGCTTTCTCTAAGTTTATTTTCTACTTAATAAAATTAAATACATTCATTCAAAGATAAAGAACGTAAAGCCTGAACCGATAGGTCTAGAAGCATGAAATTTTGTACAAGAGGTCTGTATATAACGAAAGTGGGCATTGAGTCAGGATTTTTGAAAATCGAGTTCCCTAAAGAGAGTTTATATAGGGGATGACAGTTTGTGACATCGTTCGTACCGATGGGAAATTCCATTGGCCACGTGGTTTGTCTTTTAATAAATAAAACAATACATTTTTTTCCTTTGGTTGGCCGTTCAGACATTTAAAATTTGTTCAATGTAAAATCTGTGTATTTTTTTTTAGCAATAAAGTTTTTTTTCCATAAAATAAAAAGAAATCGTTTCGTAAATGACTAATAAATAATAATTAATCAAGTGTATATATGTATTATCACTTGCACAATATTGACATAAAGTATTCTTCAAGTTACTACTTACTATACGGGCTCACAATTTTTATTCGAAGTTAAGCTGATTATTTTGTTTTTATTCTAAATGTCAGTTTGACACTATTTAAAGAAAATTGGAATATTTAAAGAATACTTCATCTTTATATTAATATAATAAACTCACATTATTATTTTCAAGGCAAGATTATTTATGTTTTATTCTTATTAAAAAAATGAAAGTATTATAAAATCAAAGCATTTGATAAGGCTGGTTATCAATTTCGGGCTTTTGATTACCCATAAAGACTGACCTAGATCTGAGCCTTGACGTATTGCACGTGGCACAGAGGGATCTCGGTATAAAATTAATGGTTACCCATCCTCAAACCGTCCGCGGCTAGAGTCACTTGACTTTGATCGATCGGCTTATTCGGCTTTACTAAGCCGGAGTGTACTAACGTGTGTATTTTTCCACCCCTTTAAGACCTGTATCCCATGGCGCCCTCATTAAGTAATGAGACAAGCCCATAAATATCACTTCCTTACTCATTATATAGTACAGCATTTTCGTTTTAAGCCACCCACGACAACTCTTTGTGGTTATTTATATTAATAAGTTTGTTTTATACCTTGCGCTAGTATTAAAAGGTCGCAATTAGACTGGTTAGATAACAGCGGATAATTTTGATTAATATTAGGATATTTACTGACTGTTATCGATCTGCGTGACATATTTTCCCAACTATGTTGAGGTCAGCTTCCAATCTAAACGGATGCATCTGTCTATCAGCACTTTATATGGCGCGACTGCCTATCAAGATCAAAAAATCTAAATCCAAATATTTTATTTCATATAAACCTGCATGGGCACTTATGAAACGTCAGAAGCTAGGTGCAGTGTTCCAAATTGTCGCTTCCTATGGAGAAGAGCCGGCAAGTAACTCCACGGTTACTCTTTTAAAAATAATTGGCTTTGACAATGATGCCGATTCTGTTGTACACCGAACTAAACTAACTAAACTATAACTAAAGATCCTCACTTTTGACTATGAGAATCTTAACGCTATTCTGCAACAAAAATCTCTAAATTTAAAACAATTTTGACACAACTAAAATCGAATTTGACAATCGCGACTTAATATCAAAATGTCTGACCTCCACAACCCAGGTATTGCGTAATACGATACCTTTTGGTAAGATAGATTTTTCTGCTGTGTTTTGTAAGCTTTATTGATCTGCTAAGATGGAATACCCAGACCAGACGTACGAGTATGATGTAGAAGGAATATGTGCAATACTGGGGGTAGGCAGCAACTACAGAACGCCACGCGCTACAATTCCTAGACTATTTACATATTGCTTTACGAATGGACATGTCTTTTTAAATGTACATAAAGTACAGCAATGCAGTAGATTAGTAGAGCTCATTTTTATTTATTTATTTACAATTTTTATTATAATTTGACGCAAATAAATAAAATGAAAGAAAGGGAGAAACTACAAGATACTAACTTTGTAGTTTTCCATTTCTTGAATGGTAATTGTAATGATAGCTAATAATTTGATCTATTGAGTGATAATTGTAACGATATATTTTTAATTCTTCTGGTTTTCAAAATATAGTGTTCAAGTTACATATAAATAATGTAAATTTTTGCATGCCGAATGGTAAAATATGACTGACCTTTGATGTATCTTAACAACCATTGTGTAGTTAACACTTAATTGCAAAATAAATTCTACTTATTTAGTTCCAAGCAACAGGCAAACTAAGGTTAATGTTTAGAAGTGTAGAAAAAGTCTCAAAAATCGAATTTTTTGAGACATTGTCACATTCATGTTTATACTAGCTTTTGCTTCGCTCGCACGCCACTATCATCCCCTATTTAACTCCCTTAGGGGTTGAATTTCGAAAAATGCTTCCTAATTCCTTGTCTATATTATAAAGGGAAACTGTGCAAAATTTCAGGTTTCTAGGTCCAAGGGTTTGGGCTGGGCGTTGATGAGTCAGTCAGTCAGTCAAGACTTTTCTTATTATTTTCTTTTTATTTATATATTGTTTTACTTACCTTCCATAACTTGCACTGCACTAAAACTGCCATGCAAATGACACACCTATATGGGCACACCTGGAGTATATTACTCACTTCAAATATTAAGTGAAAAAATATCAATATCTTACTAGGATCGTAAAGATACTCTCAATTCCAATAATATCCAGTAGGTATGTTCAGCACGCGCCCCGCCCACTCACGTATCGGTTTCGAGTATCGGTTCGAGTCTGCGCACTGGGCGTATTGAGTTACAACGTCGCTTGCTAACGCCCCGTGACGTTGTCTGTTCTCACTGCTTACAATCAGCAGCAGCTTATGATCAACCAAGCAATAACATGGCACTGGCACGGTTGGCACAGTGGTTAAGCGATTGACTGCTGCGCTGCGTGTCGCGGGTTCGATTCCCGCACGGAACAAGTATTACTATTAGTTGTTATTGACCTACAATTAGTTGTTCCGGGTCTGGCTGTTTGTGTATGTGAGTTTAAATGTTTGTAAACGCACCCACAATACAGGAGAAATTCCTAGTGTGGGGCAACGTTTTAAAAAAATACATCTCACCATGATCCATGATATAGTGAGAAAACATTTAAAAGAGTATGCTTTGAATCTTAGATGGTTTGGTCATCTTGAGAAGATGAATAAAAGGCGGCTAACAAAAGGTAGGCATTGTAAAGCAAGTGTGAGTCGAAACGCCGGGATGACGTCCTAGAAGGAAATAATAGTGATCTTATTGGTGACTAGCAGCGCTCCGCGGTTTCACCCGCGTAGTTCTCGTTCCCTTGGGAATACGGGGATAAAATATAGCCTATGTCACCCGGGGATAGTGTAGCTTCCCAAGAGTGAAATAATTTTTCAATTCGGTTCAGTAGTTTCCGAGCCTATTTAATGCAAACAAACAATCAAATCTGTCCTGTTTATAATATTAGTATAGATGTACTTCAGAAACGTCAGGCGCGTAGTAATCGCAACCAGTTTGCGTGTACATATGACCAGAGGAGCAATTCTCGTAATTTTAAGAACGGTCACAGTCTAACCTCAGTCTCAATTTATCAAAAATATTTCGAGTTTCCAAACATTTTTGACAAGTTTTTGACATTTGATAGTCGCCGCGAAGACTGCGACTAGATTTTGAACCTTTTTTAATTTCGAGAATTGACTTTCTGATGTACGGCCGTAATCGTAGCTAAAGGAGTTTTTAAGGACCGTAGGAGGTGTACTGCTCTATAGTTTCTACCTACCCTCATGGGAAGAAGGCGTGAGTGTATGTATGTATGACCATGATCTTCGTCTTCGACACATCTAGTTTTAGTCAAAGTTCGGGTTTATGTAACGTCGTACCTGCTTCAGCTGCCACATATACGCAAAAGTAAGCGATTTATTAAGATCATATTTTAGCTATTACAAAAACTGCAATACCTAATTGTAATTCTTCGTAATTTTGCAACTAATAAATCACGTGATCATTTGTAAGCTCATATTTATAATCAGTATTACGATCGGAGTGTTTACAACTTGTTTTTTTGTGCTTACTCGTTTTGACTCACTTCTCTATCTTCAGCTTTTTGTACATTAACAGAAATAACATTCACTATTATCCAGAACTGATACGAACTGTTGTTATCAATTTTTTTCTAGAATGGAAACGTTTCTTAGAGAATTTGTTGTTCGAATTTCTAAATTAGAGATTTATTAGTAAAAGGAAAACCACAACTGGGTCATTCTCAGGAGACTCATTATTTGGTTGACTTCGGTGTCAATGTTTTTTTTTATTTAGTCATTGTTAACATTAAATTTCACATCTAGAGTTAATTTAAAGCAAATTAGTATTAGAGTGTTAACTCTAGATTTGATATTTCATGTTAAGAAAAAATTGAAAAATTTGACACCGAAGTCAACCAAATAATGAGTTTCCTGAGAATGACTCGACTATTGCCTCCGAACTATAAAGCTATATTGTGTAATGGGCGGGAATACACATTATCGTATCGACAGGTCGTAAGGGCGTGGTGTATCGATACTGATAGCTATCGAAGTATCGAAGGCCACGCCCCACAGAAAAAAAATACATCGATGCGCGCATGTCCAGTCTGATCGGTACGAAGATTTTAAAATGTGAGGCGTCTTTAGATAGTATGTTTACACTTAACATTGTTCAAGTGAGATTTACTACTCGTGAAATGACGATAACACCTTTGAGTTAAACACTTATTGACCTTCTAATGATTTTTTCTTTTTTAAATTAATCAACTTCTTAAAACTATATGTGCTTCTAATGATGCACACTTTTTTAAATAACCCTCTCAAGGCGAAGCTCTACAAAATCATTTCTCTAAAAATATGCTGTGAGAAGTAACAATGGGAGTTATTCAATTCATAATATGTACTTTCTGAGTTTATCTTGGACATAAATGAAATAGGTGAAGGAAAACATTGTGAGAATACCTGGACTTTTATAAAATATAAATCTGAAATCGTCATCACGTCGTGAGCAAGCGTGGAGATCTTGCTCGTGCCTTCTTTGTATAAGAAGAGGCATTTGGCCTGCTGTGGGGCAATATTTGGCTCGTATTATTATTTATCTTTATGTCATTTTTGTAGTTAATTTTTTTATCAGAATAATAAACACCAATTTTCATGGTTTACATGAAAATTGGAGTTTATTATTCTGATTAAAAACTTAAAACCACGTGTTTCAGTGTTTTTGGGAAATCAGCCCCTGAGGGCGTAAAATAGGAGATGAAAGTATAAATGGGAAACCCGTAAGTTTTGTAGTTCAAACCATGAAAAATTGTATTTATCTCAAAAAATTGGCGCTTGCACACTTTTAATTCGGGAAGTACGTTCCCGTAGGATATTTTCCGACATGCGGGCGAAGCCGCGGGCAAAAGCTAGTACTTGCAGTACTAATAAACACACGCCATTTTCTCATGGGGGTAGGCAGAAGCTACAGACTGCCACCTACTACAGTCCTTACGTATTCCTTTTGCGTCGTTAACGTTCATACATCTGTTCGTTCACGCACGCTAGTTCCGAAAAAAAACTTTAGTCTAAGTTTATTCCCCGTTTTTTTTTTTAAATTAAGTGTTCTGTGATATCATCATCATCATCATCATCATCTGACAGTGTATTATAGTAGTTCATAATGTCGTTTGACAACTTGTCAAACTCATAGATACAATTTTATAGACGCACTTTTACCTGTAACGCTGTTGCACATAAGTTTTTGCACGTCATCAAAGTCGAAGACAGAATCAAATCATTTATTTCAAATAGGCACATAAAAGGCACTTTTGAACGTCAACTTTACAGGAAAATAAAATCGGTTCTAGTTGCCCCTTCCAAAAGGTAGTTTCATACGGAAAAGAATGGGCAAGAACGTCCATCTATGTATTACCAATAAATAACTTATCCTGCCCACCCACACATCCCGTACATAGGCGTGTGCATACGGGCGTGCCAGCCTTCGCTCCGGTTGGCTGATCGGAAACCAATCGATAACCGATAACCGCCTCATTCCCGCTTCCGGTCGCCGTGGGGCGGGTGGTATGACGTGGCTTTTTTATACGAAGGGTTTATTTTATGATAATGGCCAGGTTCAGGTTTTGGTAAGGAAAATATCTCTTGCTTTTCTAATTGACGTAGTATTTAAAAATACTGGAAAGATTGTTTGAGATGTTACAGAAATTGTTGTTAAATGTTGAAATTGGTTGTTTAATTGATAAATTTCTGGATGATCGTTGGAGACTTTTCCGAGATTCAGATTATATATATACAAGACTTGCTCGTTTAATGGTATTTATTAGACGTGCTTCTAGTTTTGATAGAAAATTATGTTCATTGATGTCCGGTTCTTTAAGGGGTAAGCAGATGGGAATACAGGATGGCAAGGACATTGGTGCGCAAACTGTCACCAGGAATTCAGCACCTGATTCTCAACACCCCAGAAAGCCGGACCGGAGAAATTATTTGCTGGTTGTCAAAAAAGGATCTGCTGTTTCATAGGAAAGTGCGACAGAATTTGGTTCATCATTGTTTATTGATTTTATTACCTCATATTACGTACAATAGCTAAATAACGAAACTGTATTCGGCTGGCTTATGTACATTTTTCTTCGTCATTAACATTGGCTCCCAAACTAGGCAAGCTTTGTCTTTATCTTGGGAGCCGACAGATTCTACCATTTTTTTTTTAAATACACATTCACTTATTACTAACAACTCTGCTGAATCCCTTCTTTAAGACAACCGTGTCACGTAGAAGTATGCCCTTAGCATTAATGTTCATTTGTCAGCTTATTATTATTGTCCTTTAGCAAAGAATTGTCTCAAAAGGGTTAATTACTATGGACTAAGAATTGAATTAAAACATGCCAACGAAATGGTGTGGACAAGACATACTAAACCAGTTTCAAAGAATTAAAAAATGAGAAAGTTCTAACTTGCTTTCATCATCATCTCGAAAACGTCTGCCTAGCCTTTTAAAACCAGCTATGTTTGGGGTCAGCTTCCAGTCTTACCGGATGCAACTCGATACCAGTATTTTATATTAAGCGACTGCCTGCCCTCCACAGCCCAGTTACTAGATAATACGATACCCCTTGGTAAGACTGGTTCTCAGACTTTCGAGCCTCTGACGACCCGTAATGACTGTCAAAGGTTTAACGTGCTTTCTGAGGCATGGAAGGGTCTGGTATGGAAAGATGGTCACCCATCCACGGATCCGACACGAACAAAACCCTTACTTACGTTTTTCTTTGGTATCACATACTAATGAATGTTACAATAAAAAAAAAACATTGTATGAACTTGACGCCTCTCAAATTGGAAATTTGCATACTCGTTCCATTTTAATAACAATATACTTATTTAGTAAAAAAAATGCTGGTGCCATTGTTTGAACACATGGTAACTGTTATCTCATCAACATATCAGCCGAAAGACGTCCACTGCTGGACATAACCCTCCCCCAAAGGATGATTGACATGTGTAACGGTTAATAATAGCTTTAAGAAAAGGATTATTTTTAATTATAATTTAGGGTTTTTTTTACTTCAACTTATCCACACTATTCCAACGACCAGCCAATGGATAACACAATGAGACGGCGACAGATCGCGTCTCGGGCCAAAGAAAAAGCGAAAAAAGCGAAAAAAAAGCGCCTGCTAGGAAATATCTTTCATCTTGTAATTATTTTTATCCTTTTAGCGAAATAAAGATAAAGAAAAAAGACGAACACATAATCAGTTTGTCTAATTCACTCGCTGGACTATTGTCGTACGGCTATTGTGCTCATTTTTTAATGAAAAATCCTTATTGTTTTTGATTGTCGTATCGCGCGTGCTGTTGGCACGAAAGAGGGTGAGTTTTAGCAGACATCTTGGTTTAAGATTTTTGATCTTGGGTATAGATTGGTAATATACTGGACTTTATTAGAATGTTGAGCCAAAAAAGGTATGATCACGCAGGTTCTGCTGCTAAGATGGGTGATGTTACAGGAATGGATAAAATAAGAAATGAGTATTTAACAGGAAATCTAAAAGTGGCATCGTGGTGTGGAAATCAGTGGGTATTGCGAAGGAATGAGGTTTTGAGTATGAATGTAGATGGCTAGAAGAGTAGGGAAAGATTAAGAAAAACGATAGATGGACTGTGTGAACGATGAAATGGCTAGAAAAAGGATGAATACCGTAATGTCGACTAATAGTGAAATATGTATGTAAAAAACATGTTGTGCCGACCCCAAATAGAAGGAAGCAAGAAAATAATGAATTTACTGTATTAAAATGCCAGTACAGTACAACCGGCTTATAGCGAATATTAGCCCCACCACCAACCCTACTGAGATGTCACCATTGTCAAAGTTATAAAAAAAAACATAACTTTTCAATGCTTCTTCAACAATATAGTTTTTTTTTTTTTTTTTTTTTTTGGGTGGGAAATCATCAAATAACTTCTCCCGCTCTGGGTGGAGCAGGAGGGCGTGTCAGACTTTTACTGACTAAAACCCACCCGTGTTCCTTCAGTAGCCCTTAAGCCAGGGGCTGTGGTGTCTCTTTCGAACAAACCCGCACCCCTGGCAGGCATCGACCCTTGCGGGTCCCATCACTTTTTGTGCTGACATCTCTTTGAGGCGCGCGTGGAACACAACGCGCCGTCGACTTGGGCTTGGTCCTTACCGGACAGCGAGCTACCCATTACTCGCCGTCCGCAAGCCCATGCCTACGGTGGCCGGAAATCGGCCTGGGATTCCCGACGCCCAGGGCGTCTCCGTATCCTGCGGCGGCTGGGGTCGCGAGGGCGCATATGCTGCCTCTCCCTCACGTGCGCCGCCTCCCTCTTCGCGAGCATCACTGCTTCGCTGAAGGAGGTGACGGCTCCCCATGCCCTCTCGCTCCGTACCATGGCCTGGACCAGGGCCGGACGCGAGAGATCGCCGCCGCCGATCGCCTCCACGAGGACACGGCGGTGCTCCGCCCAAGCAGGGCAGACCGCCACCGTGTGCTCCACCGTGTCCTCAGGGCGATCTTCGCAGTGGAAACACCTGGGCGTTTCCTCCCGCCCTATCCGAAACAGGAACCTCCCGAAACAACCGTGTCCGGTGAGGACCTGCGTCAGGCGGAAGGTGAGGACGCCATGCCGCCTCTCAAACCACTCCTCAAAGAGGGGACTTACCGCCGCAATCGTGGCGTGCCCTCAACAATATAATAGGTCTTTACCTATGAAATTGCCGTTTTGTATGAAAAAATTTAAACGAATTTATTTCATGAATTTTTTATTTGTATTATTCGAAGTAATCACCCATGCAATCAATGCATCTTTGCCATCGCAGTGGCAGTTTATTGATGCCCTTCTTAAAGAAATCAGCTGGACGGGAGGCAACAAATTCTTCAAAGGCATTTTGTACTGCCTCTCGGGTATTAATTTTTTTTCCCGCCAAGAAGTTATCCAAATTCTGGAAAAAGTAGTAGTCTGTAGGCGCAAGGTCTGGTGAGTAGGGCGGATGACGGAGAGCTTCCAACCCCAGTTCTTGCAACTTGGAGACCGTCTGCTGTGCAGTATGAGGTCGCGCGTTGTCGTGCAGGAGCAGCGGAGACGAGCGATTGACCAATGCTGGTTGGAGATGCGCCAGCTTCTCCATCATTGTGTTCAGTTCTTCACAGTACACATCTGCAGTAATGCTCACCCCGTTTGGTAAGAAGCTGTGATGAATCACACCGGCGCTAGACCACCAAACAGTGACCATCACTTTTCTAGGGGTAAGTTTTCGTTTAGGGCATTGTTTAGGTGCTGAACCAGGATCCAACCAACTTGCTGAGCGCTTACGGTTATCAAACAGAATCCATTTTTCATCGCAGGTAACAATGCGGTTCAAAATTCCTTCATTTGTGTGTCTGTTGAGCAGTGCAAGGCACGTCTCGACGCGTACTTCGCGCTGGCGATCATTGAGTTCGTGGGGCACCCATTTGTCAAGCTTTTTTACCTTGCCAATTTGACGCAAATGGACCAATATTGTTTTGACGCTAACGTCGAAAGCTGCTGCTAATTCAGCCGTAGATTGTGTATCATCAGCTTCCACAATCGCCTTTAATTCGTCATTGTCGACCAAAGTCTTCGGACGACCGCAAGGTTCATTTTTCAGGTCGAAATTTCCAGAACGGAAGCGAGCAAACCAATAACAGGTGGTGCGTTGGTTTGTAGTGTTAGCTCCGTAAACGTCGTTGATGTTGCGTGCCGCTTGTGCCGCGTTGCTGCCACGACGGTACTCATATTCCATAATTACTCGAATTTTTAACGTATCCATGATGACGAAAAAGATTGAAATGCGATGAAAATGTAACACTAATCAATAAAGAAATGACTACTTTTAGAAAAAAAAATCCATGTTTTTAAAATAAAATTAATTTGAAATTAGAATTCTTAGCCAAACAAAAATTATTTTGATTTGAAATGGCCAGTACTGCAGAACGGCAATTTCATAGGTAAAGACCTAATAGTATGTAATGTAACTATATCAACAATATAGTTACATTGGTTTTCAGTCGTTTTTCGGATTACCTAAATCCAACATATTGATAAAATACAACGGTTTTTCTTGATTCGTTTTAATAATGATAATTCAACAAGTAACAAAATCGTAATTTATTCATTAGCATATACATGCTATACCTTCACTTGTTTCTTAAGGTGAATCAAGTCCACATTTTCCCATACAAACTTCGGGAGTGTATTACTCCACTGTTTGACAGTGTAGATCAAAAATTACACATGGTATGGTTTTGCCTTATTATTAGTATTGTCTGTAGGGAAACAGAATGCCTACTAAAATTAAAAACCATTAAAAAGTTAGGAGCCAACAAAGGTTACTTTTTCTTGCTAATTTAACCTAACTTTGGGCGTGTTTAAGTAATAAAAGAAGTGTAAAATCTCCAAAACTAAGTCGGTATCGAAAAAGCCCAATTATCGAAAAGTTCAAAAAGCTTTATTGGTCATTGATTTATGTAGTGGTTTTTTCAGAAAACCCGATCTTCCGAAAGACTTTTCCAAATTTTTTACGCACCTGTTTTATTATAACTGATCCTGCAGCTCACTCAATAATGTTGTGCGTGTAGATTAGCGTCTAACTGCTCATCACGGGTTACCTCTGTCGGACACGAAGCCTGGTGAGAAAGCGAGCTTTTCAGCCAGGCCCACCAGACAGTTCGAGCCCGCGACTAAGTTCCCCTTAAGAACGTTTATTATTGTTGCACGATAATATAAAAATTAAATTAAAAATTTTAAAAACCCCCGACCCAAACAAAAACTCTAAAAAGTAAAAAATAATATTTATAGGCCTTTTAATTTGAACGTAATATTTTGATCAGGGCATTGTCAAGTCGGGGGACGGCTAGGCCTCTGTTTGGCGTTTTCATTGACCGTCCCCCGACTTGACAATGCCCTGATCAAAATATTACGTTCAAATTAAAAGGCCTATAAATATTATTTTTTACTTTTTAGAGTTTTTGTTTGGGTCGGGGATTTTTTAAATTATTAATTTAATTTTTATTTCTTGCTTTTTAAACTTAATGTCTCCCTTAAATCACCATTTATCTATAATCTATTCATTGAGACCTTTTCAATGAGCCCAAAAACGATACTTCTGCTGTTTGTTGGTGAATAACTTTGGTTTCCTGGAAATTCCAGGTGTTGCTCCAGCATCAGTTCAAAGTTATTTTATTCGAGTTGATCAGAGGCTAAAATCCGTTTTTCAACCAGAAAAGAGCTGATAATCTTCAAACGGCTGAACCGATTTTGATGAAACATGTCTAAGAACACTCCCGACTAATACACCTTTCAAACAAAAAAAACTAAATCAAAATCGGTTCATCCGTTCGGGAGCTACGTTGCCTCAGACAGACACACACACGCACACACACACACACACACACACACACACACAGACACGTCAAACTTATAACACCCCGTCGTTTTTGCGTCGGGGGTTAAAAATACGTCGGACGTAGTTTGTTTCGGGCTTTCTTCTCAGAGTAGTCAGAAAGGAAACGCCGACCAAATCTAGTTTAAAAAAATATGATTGACGTGTAAAAGTATTTGTACAAACCTACTTACAGAAATAAAATCATTTATCGTTTAGTACTCATTCAGTACAGTGTAGTGCAGTTCAGTATAGTTTCATTGAGTACGTAACCAGTGTTTCTCGGTGGCACAAATTAATGTTTAAAACCATTCAAACTTTTCCATACTAAAAATACCACGATTCCATTCACAAAAATGCTATGAACCATGTCTACACTTGAGGATCTAAAACCGACACATCAAAGGTCCGGGGAGTAATTAGCACTTTTATAAAAACCCCTTTTAGAACAAATAGCGGAGTTGCGTTAATCCCGGAGACAGGTAGGCCCGCATTAAACTTGTGTCCCACCCCTTACTTTCTCTGGTCATTACAGGCTGGCATAGATTAAGAGGTCCATGTGTGGATACGCAGAAATGTAGAAAGCACTTGTTGGAATACAGAATTAAGAATATACATACCTACATCATGCCGTCCAACCAAGAGAGACAAAAAAAATACGGTTTCTTCCTTGGAGGCAGATAGAAACTACGGAACGCTAACTACTACGATCTATTGCTTCGTTTTCGTTCAGACATTTAGTCATACTCGTCCGCCGAATTCAAGCAAGCATACTACCACCAGATCTGTCTGAAGGACATCACCAATAAGGTCACTATATGTATGTCTTTCTAGGGCGGCCCCTCCTGGCGTTTCCACTCAACTGTATGCAGTTGAGCAATCTAGTTAAGCAGTGGGGAAGTTGTGGTTACGGCAACCCCAAATAAATTTGGAAAAGAAAGATGAATGATGGCGATCTGTAGGAAAACTCTGAAAAAACTTTATCCAAGTGCAGTGATCTGTCGTATCTACATTTTAATCTATAATCGAACCGACCCCACCGGTCATCTTAATCAACCCTTCAAAGGACAATCGGTCCACTTGACCCCCGAGGGATCGGGACCCAAATCGCCAAACTAATTATTGTTATAAGCCATTATTAGTGTATTAACTGAACTCAATTATTTATGTTTTCATTAGGTACCGAATTTTGTGGGTTACAAGTTTCTTATTGAAAATGAGGTATTGATGGGGTTAAGTTAAATGTTTGATGATAAATATGGAACTGTGAACAATTTTAGTACATACCTAAGGAGTAGATACGGCACATTATTTTTTTGTAGTTGTTGGCATCATCTCCTAGCCGTTTCACAACTATGCTGGGGTCGGATTCCGGCCTAACCGGATGCGGTCTTTTACAAGAAGCGACTGCCTAGCTGACCTGCACAAACCTAGTTCCTGCAAAATACTTATACCTTTCGGCCTGGTTGTCAAATTTTCGTATTTCTGACTCGTAATGACTGTCTGTGTACCATCTACATACTCGTAATTATTTTTCTGTAATGTTGATGGATCTTTGAGGGTTCCAAACTCAAATAGCGTGAACAGAACCTCATAAGAAATAAAACCTAGACTTTATGTCTGTCTGTATCTCACCCACACCTCGACAATGAACATTTTCATAGAATATTTAGTATGACGTCTTACTTGACAAATAAAAAAAACCGGTCAAGTGCGAGTTGGACTCGCGCACCGAGGGTTCCGTACAAACCTGTGGGTATATAAGTAAAAGTTCAATATTGTCAAAAAATTTTTTTTTTTATATGACGAAACTAAAAAATTTCGGTTTTCGTAATTTTTCCTATATCTGTACTATAAGACGTGACTTCGTACAAAATTTCAATATTCTTAGTTCACGGGAAGTACCCTGTAGGTTTTGATTCCCGTGCGAGTTTCGAAAATTTGCGGAATTTTGCGGCCTAAATGGCTGTATCTTTTGATTGCGTTGACTTAGAAGGTTGATTTTTCTACAGCTTCCAGGGACAGTAGAACTAAGTATCATATAGAAATTTCAGTTTGATACCTCCACGCGTTCCTGAGAAAAACGGTCTTGACAGACGGACGGACGGACGGACGGACAACAAAGTGATCTTATAAGGGTTCCGTTTTTTCCTGTAGAGGTACGGAACCCTAAAAAAATATTGTAAATAAAACGTATCATGGTTTTCGTGGTATGAAATCCTTACTGCGTTAGTCTTACATACAAAATGCCTATACACGCATAATCACATAATTGCAAAAGATTTTCAAACTATACACAGACAATCATCTTACTCGGGCCAAGATTTCATCCCCACTCACATTATATTGTAGCGTACAATACTTAGGGGCACACTTAATGGTTATTTGTAAGGCCCGAGTGGCGGTCGATCGCGAGAGCTCGATTTGTTACTATACAGTTACAACTGTAGTTTACACTGACCAAGTGCTAGTACAGTTATAGTGTCTGTGACGAGAATGGGAGCAAAATAACTTTTGTTACCTAAGTTTTGAAGTTTAATTATAAAATTATGTTTATTTCTGTACGAGGATCTTTGAAGACAATCTTCATCTGTCTAGTCTTTTCCCAATTATGTTCGGGCTTGGCTTCTACCATGCGGGTCCAGTGCGGGTCGGTTGATATCACACGTCTTCGATTTTTAACCGACTTCCAAAAAAGGAGGAGGTTATATGTTCCACTGTATATTTTTTTTTTTTTATATGTATGTTCATCGATTTCTCCCCCGTTTGTGGACCGATTCTCAAATCTATTTTTTTATTTGAAAGAGTATAACTCCTGAGGTGATCCCATTGGCACCAAGTCAGAATCTGATGATGGAATCCCAGGGAAATCGAGGGCAACCCTCACATTTTGTAGGTATTTTTTTCTTTTTTTTTTTTTTTTGGGTGGGAAATCATCAAATAACTTCTCCCGCTCTGGGTGGAGCAGGAGGGCGTGTCAGACTTTTACTGACTAAAACCCACCCGTGTTCCTTCAGTAGCCCGTATGAACGCAGTTTACATATGCTGATCACGTTCAGTATAATAAGTGAAATTTGCCTTAAATGGTAGCGGGGTATGTACGTCCATGTCCGAGTGCGTTCTCGTAAACCGGAGGGCGGAGAGTGACCCTTTCGGTTTAGTGTCGCGCCGATATCTTTACGATATCCGACCTCTGATGAACTGACCTACAGGGGGACGGATTGTTTCTGTCAAAACAAGTAGTTTTTACTTAAAAACTTATAAAAGACATGCACAGACTCAAAGAACTTACAGTAAAAGTGAATTAAAGGTGGTTAAATAAAACGTTTTTTTAGAAATCGGATACAAAAATATTCTTCATCATCAGCATTTCAGCCGGAAGACGTCCACTGCTGGACATAGGCTTCCCCCAATTTGGGGGGCTTGCCATAGTCGCCACGCTTGGCAGGCGGGTTGGCGATCGCAGTATGGTGGTAAAATGCATAGGGAACGCTGCTGCCCATTCTCTAGTAAGTCCCTTAGTCGCCTTCTACGACACCCACGGGATGAGATGGGATGGATGCTATTCTTTATGTCCGGTACAACACTGAACAAAACCGAAAAATATTCTTGCAATACTTTTATTCATTAATTTTTATAGTCAGATACACTATATTTTGATTGAGTGCCTACGTATTGCATTTCTGTATTAAGGTACTATATTGCAGATTTTTACATGCACTTCATAGATCTTTTTCACTTTATTTGTATTGACTTTTATAAAAAAATTCTGTTAAACTGTCGATTTAGTCCCTCATACGTCACGCACCACAAATTCTGAGACATATAACGGAGTCCGGCCCTGTCCAGCCAATGGGCCGTACACGACCGAATTTAATCGTGTTCGGACAACTGGCCGGGCCGAGTGGAAACTGTTTAATGTGAAAACTAGCCAGTGTACACCGCCCCTTAGACTTATGATGATGGCTTAGTGGGGATACGGCTTTATGTGACGTGTCACTGACCAAGGTATACAGAACCGATTCTCATGTACTTGATATCTTTGAAAGATCCTTTTCTATAGAATCTTTGAAAGAAAAAGTTCTAAATACTAAACTGAAGTGAGGTTGGGCGGGATATGTATCCTACACTAATATCATAAATGTGAAGGTTTGTATATTTGTTACTCAATCACGCAAAAATGGATTCCGCCACTGTCCATTCACGTGCACAATTGACGATCAGTCGACCGCGTTCGGCACTCCGATTGGCCCTGGACTGGTGAAGGACCAATCGGAGCACCGAAAACGGTCAATGAGATAAGTATAAAGAAGAAGCCCTGGGCCTTAGGCCCGATGCCCTAGTGTTAGTTTCAAAGAAACTCATACTAGGACCTCTGAACAACGGCTTTGACGCCGCAATAGATCTAGCTACGTATATGGCCCAATGCCGGAGCAGTGGTGGCCAAGTGGTAACGGCCGCGACTTACGAGTTGTAGGTTGTAGGTTCGAACCCAGACAGGCGCTTTACTTTGTGTAAATTATTTCATCACCACTGCTCTCAAAACGGTGAATGAAAACATCGTGAGGAAACCGGCATGTCCTAGAACAAAAAATTTAAAGACATGTGACATTTACCAACCCGCACTGGGCCCGCGTGGTGGATTACGGCCCAATCCCTCTCACCGAGAGGAGGCTTGTGTCCCAGCAGTGGGAAGATTATAGGCTGATTATGTATGATGACGATATGGCCCAAATAGTATTTGATGTATCGTCGATGCGAATAGAATGGAAGAAGGCAACGCACAGAGAAGAGTAGGAAGGGTATGGACAAGAAATTTGACCATAATGTAGAAAAATACGGCTACAAAAGATTAAGTTTAAAGTAATACATGTCCACTCAAAACCATCGTATCGTTAGCCATTACGAACACGGAATTACAGTGGGAACAAATAAGTCTTAGGGAGGGTCGCAGGTTCGATCACCGGTTGTGTATATGTTGACTTTTGATTGCTCCGTTTTAATGGGTGTCGGCGAGTCTAGCACCATTCTTGTAAGGAAAGTTTTATTAACTTCATTCGTTGTTTTGCAGAACCTACATAGTAAGTGAGTATTCTTATAATTGTCCTAGAACCAAACATTTGGAGGGCATATGAAATCAACCAATACGCAAAGACAGGCGCTTTACTTTGTTCAAATTATTTTATCACCATTACTCTCAAAACGGTGAAGGAGGAAACCGGCGATGCAAACATCGTGAGGAAACATGTGCATGTGCTAGGACCAAAAATACGAAGACATGTGACATCTATCAACTCACGCGCGTGGTGATTATAACTGATATATAAGTGATACCTGTGTCCCACAGTGGGAAAAATATAGGCCGACTTTACCTATTTTCACTAACACTAGGTGGCAACTAAATTCCATGAGTAGTTACTCGTACTTAGCGCAAAATAACTTTTCACCAACAATTAGGCGATCACTAACGTTACGACACCAATTCACCGATGCTTAATGCTTAGACAAATTTTGTAGGTTGCCTTGCAACAGATGACTGACAAACATGTAAACACAGCGAACTTGAGTTAATAAAACCACAAACAAGTTACAAAAATGTAGATTTTGGAGCATGTGTTAGAAACGAATGGTAAAATAAATAGAAGTGGTTACTTACCTATCTACTTACGTTCGACATACATAACTAGTCGTTGAAAAATATGATGTTAGTGAAAACGGGCATCAATTTTAAAACCGGCCTATAATGTTCCCACTGCTGGGACACAGGCGTCCTCCCGGTGAGAGGGAGTGGGCCGTAATCCACCACACGGGCCCAGTGCGGGTAAGTAGAAGTGGTTACTTACCGATCTACTTACGTTCGACATACATAACTAGTCGTTGAAAAATATGATGTTAGTGAAAACGGGCATCAATTTCAAAACCAGCCTATAATGTTCCCACTGCTGGGACACAGGCGTCCTCCCGGTGAGAGGGAGTGGACCGTAATCCACCACACGGGCCCAGTGCGGGTAAGTAGATGACACATGCCGGTTTCCTCACGATGTTTTTCTTCACAGTTTTGAGAGCAGTGATGGAATGATTTACACAAAGGTTTGAACCTACGACCAACAAGTCATAAGTCGCAACCGTTATCCGATGGTCACCACTGTTCTGGAAACGGGCATCATCATCACTATAATTCCAGCCAAAAGACAGTGTTGGATATAGATCTTGCCCGCCATTTCCACCGGTTCTGTGCTTCTCGCATCCAGCGGATTCCAATCGGGCCTGATTATGCTAAATGACCAACTAGTAGTACGTACTCGTACAACGTGTAACATGTAACTCAAGACGTCATTTACGCCAATTAGAGTGTTGAGTTTAAAGCTTAATACAATAACCAAAACCTATTTTTTTTAAGCTGCTTGTTATTGTTCCGTGTGATGCCGGACGTAAAAGAATAGGACCATCCCATTTCTTCCTGTGGGTTTCGTAGAAGGCGACTAAGGGTCAGAGAATGGGCAGCAGCGTTCTCTATGTATTTTACCACCATACTGCGATCGCCAAGCGTGGCGATTATAGCAAACCCTCCTATTGGGGGAGGCCTATGTCCAGCTGTGGACATCGTTCGGCAGAAATGACGATTATTAATGAATTGTCATTATTAAGAAAGTTATGTTGACCCTCGCACTACAATGCATTTAAAATTGAGTCTTATTGAACGCTCGATCGGTGGTAATTATGACATGATACGTAATTTTTTAAATAAACCTAAGTATGATAAAAGTGAAATCGGTTCACTAGTCAATTATGAACTATCTACTTCTTTCTGTAACACCTTGCATTTATTTGTATAGATTATTGAACAGAGTAGTCGAACAAAACAGAGACAGCGACGATGATTACACATTCATTATCGGAACCCACCCAATTTGAGCTCGTTAATCAACAATCCAACACAAAGAGATCCACATAAAAAGGGTTGTTTGTTAAATCAAGTCTTACAGATAAAAAAAAGACAATCACGTCCCTCCGTCCCCCTTTGTCCCTTTTATTTTTTCTTAATTTCAACTTGATCCCAATCAGGAGTAAATTATAATGGTGAGTTGACTAGAAGAATGTTCTGTTGTATTGTCTCTGGGACTGCTTTTTTCTTTGGTCTTTGGAGATCATTGGTATTTGTATAGAGCTGTACTTTTTAAGTTGTTTCGCGTTTTTATTTTAATACTCAAAAAACTGTTCTGTGAGGGTACTCAAGGGGTAACGTAGTTACTGTGTTGTGGAGGTCAGATAGGCAGTCGCTTCATGTAAAATACTGGTATTCAGATGCACCCGGTTTGACTGGAAGCTGACCACAACCTAGTTTGGAAAAGGCTAGGCAGATGAGGATGATGATAGAAGTTACAGATATCATAATGAATAGGATTCGGCATTTGAATGTTTTTTTTTATAAAACACGTATACGTAAGTACTAACTGGGAGAATTAACATCACACTTGGCTCACGTTTGCACATACGTCATGCGAGCCAGGTGTCGTGTTATTTCGTACGTGTTGTAAACAGATGCAGAACGTGATGTTTATAATATTTTTACATTTTTTTACATAAACTTCGAAACATGAGCACTTACTCTATTAAATCGGCTTGAAAACGTACCAAACAAAAAACTTCTACACAATAATTATCATTTTAAAAATATTGTCACACTAAATCCGTCCAAAAACACACCACCAACCAACATAACAAAATAAATAAAATATCAAGAAAAAAAATTCTTTGCCGCGACTTCGTTTCCTCGCTCGAAGTTAAATTAACTTTTTTTTTCGCCTTTTTTTGTTTATCGGCAGCCATCTTAACCCCTTCCTTTGCTATATCGGCAACAGAATTGTCAAAGATGAGAGCAATGAACGTCGTTTTTAAATTGAATTTGTTATCGAGATGCCAATTTAGGGTTAACGATTCGATTACGCTCGAAAAAGTGTTATTTTTTCAAAAGTCGCGCCTCTAATGTTTCTAGTTAAGAAACAAGATGGCTGACATTTCGGCAGGAATTTCCGTTCTATGGTTAAAATGACAGGTTACGTTTGATGATTTGACGTTTGTTAAGTGTAAACAGTTGTTTTTGTGCTTGATTCGCTTTGTTTTATTTTAGATGTTGAAATGAGGCAAGACTGCTGAAATGAAAAATATTAATTTTGGAGCCGCCTGTTCTTTACTTGGATAAGTATTAATGAAAAAATTATAAAGAAAACGCGATTTAGAGAAAAGGATTAGATAATATTTTTTTATGAACTCAAACCATTTATTGTCAAAAAAATTGTCAGTTAATCAGAATGCTAGTTGCCCATTCCAAATCCTAGATTTCCATGGAGAAGACCGGACATTCATAAGTAGTCTGAGTATTCCGATCCGATAGACTTCTTTTTAACCCCTCTTTTTTTGCATGTTAGTTTCAAGCATAATTACGCCGTTATTCTTTTAATTAGATATATCCCTAAAAAACCAACATAGTATAATGTATGCAACAAAATCTTTCAAGTGCCCTTCGAAACCACTCGCTCTCGCACCATTAACTGAAAATTGAAGTTAAATCCTTTTAAAAAACCTTCTATTTTCCGTGCCATAGACACTAAACAATGCTCTCTGGTTCTCGTATTAATTAGCTGTGGCATACTAGAGGTGCACTTCACTAGTGGGGTGCTAACTGTTCGTCAGTTTGCTAATTGAAGTCTTCGTGACGAATCATTGAGGTTCTAATACAATACAATTACTGTTATAATGTGCAGACATTTTTTGCACATCGTTTTGTTATGCAGTAAATTCTAAGGCTGCCTATGTTGTAAAAAATTACAACAGGGCTTTCAGTACTAATTTAAAACGAGAGCAATTTTTTCACTGATTTAATTTACCATTGAATTTATTTATTTTCATTTGACTGATTCGTTGGTCCAATGGTCGTAAGCCCTACTGCGAAGAATAAGGTCCTGGTTTCAATTCCCAGGCCGGGCAACGTGTTATTGGGTTATTAATTTGGAATTTCTCAGTAGCGGTCCGGAGTCTGGATTAGTGGCCAGTTGATCTATAGGATTTTTTTTATAATGGGATAACAAACAGCTACAATATAGGGTGACTGGTAATTAGTGACCGATATTTAAACACATGATTGTACTCATCATTATGAACAATTTTTACTATGGGACCAAACCTGAAATCGCGAAAAAAAAAATCTGCTGTTCCCTACATTTATGTTCGCATAACTCTTCAAAATGTAGGGAACAGCTGATTTTTTTTTTCGCGATTTCGGGTTTGGTCCCATAGTAAAAGTTGTTCATAATGATGAGTACAATCATGTGTTTAAATTTCGGTCACTAATTACCAGTCACCCTATACAGGGTAAGTTTTTATCCAGTGCGCAAATTTTTTCAAAAAAAAAATCTGCCGTTCCTTACTTTTTGACCGGGTTGGTATTGCACTTTTCTATGAAACAGCTGTTTTTTTTTTGTATAACCGGCGACAAATTTCTGCGGTAGGGGGTCTAGAATGATATGCTGAATTCATAGTTAAAATTTGCGCACTGGATAAAAACTTTTCCTGTACACATCTTAATACTAAAAGCCTTGTAATTATAAATGTTTGACAATATTGCAGCCCACTACATTATCCGCATATTAACATGCAATATTCAAACAGATAGGTGTCACTAGATGGGTCTATACATTATTAAATTATTCGTGTTCAAAGGTAAACCTAAATGGTATATTACAATTACCGAAACATTACTAAAACTAAATATTTATTTAGATGTTTATTCCATTGACTGCACATAAGTGGCTTAGAGAATAATAAAGAAATATAATCAACCACGTACAATAAATCTTAAATTGAGATAATTATAATATATTCATAACATAGTATAATAATTATTAACGTACAAAATATTGGCAAATTATATTATTAATTAACAACATATCATCATTCATTGACAAAAGACTACATACATTTGATTTTTTTTTATTCGCGAACGATGTGTTTGTTGACAGTGCGAGGAACTGTGTAACAAATTTTGGTTCGCCCCTATCACACAGCCCATGGGACTTAAACAGAACCGGTGAAATAGGTATACGCCTAGTACAACTCTGCTTGAACTTTCGAAAATTACAGGCGTGATGTTATGAAAAATAAAACACTGAATTTAATCGTACGATTTTTAGAGATTTGGGACATGCACTTTTACAAAATTATAGGATCCGTCGTAGGTATTATGCCTGTATTCTGTAATAATACATTGAAGTGAGTTGTCAATTCACCTGATACTAGGTATTGACAGCTTACTTCAGCAAAGTTTTCACGGTGAGATTTGTAGAAAATGACCGGACAAGTCGAAGAACCAACAAGGAGATCAAACCTAATGGATAAAATTATAATCTCCGATACTAAGTTTTCTGTACCATCTAATAATTGTTTACTATCGAAAATAATTTGCCACCAACCCGATAAAAAGGTCTCCCTCTAATTTCCCTATCTTGAATTCACTAAGATACATAACAGAACAGAACAGAAATGATAAAATTCAAAATTTGTCACGCCAAAAATTATGCCGAAACATTTGTGCCAGAAAATACAGGCTTATTACTCAAAAACGCCGATCCCCGATCCAGTTTTTGGAAGACGTCAACTATTCGACCGCTGAGCGTCTTATCCGAGGCGTATTTGAATAATTTTTACATTTAAAATCATTCGCCACGACAACATCCAAAGGGTAACCACTCTGAATCGCGACCATTGCCACGAGATAAGGAGAAAACTCGATGGAGCGTTGTAAGGGAGAAGCGATCGAGGGAAAACAGAATAGTGACGACATTGATACGCTGTAATAATATTATTGGTGTTGATTTTGAAATACATATTTTATTTATTTAAATATTTTCATTAACACACATAAAATAATATTAATAGTATGTACATACATGTATAAAAATGGAAAAAAGAGGGAAAAGAATTACAGGGCATCAAAATGTTGAAATTAGTAGGTATAAATGTTTCAAAAAACGGTGAAACTATTGGTTGTCCATAAGTAACGGTCGAGATTTTTATTTTATTTTATTGCTTATACAGAAAATAAGACTATGAAAAAGACATTTCGCGGTATTCACTGAAGACTTCATTATTACATTTATGTGGCTGTTGTAAGCGACACGTAGCTCGCTGGGAATGATGCAACAAACCTAAATGTCATTTTAATTTATGACGAATAATTAATCCAATTTTTTTTAATGATTAAAACTGTTCGTGTATTGTAGTTTTATGTGATGTTAAATAATGTGACTGTGTGTGTTTCTATTATTCATATTAATACTCAATATTACTTGAATTAAATGATTTGATTTAACGATTGTGTCAGAAAGTATATAAAAGTTGAAATTTTAATAACAATGTACTAATATATATAGCAGTGGTGGCCCAGTGGTAACGGCCGCGACTTACTAGTTGTAGGTCGTGCGTTCGAACCCAGCCAGGTGCATTACTTTGTGTAAATTATTTCATCACCACTGCTCTCAAACGGTGAAGGAAAACATCGTGAGGAAACCGGCATGTCCTAGAAGAAATAATTCGAAGACATGTGACATCTACCAACCCGCACTGGGCCCGCGTGGTGGATTAGGGCCCGCTCCGTGTCCCAGCAGTGGGAACGTAATAGGCTGAGTATTTATATGTATGCATGAAAATATGGGATATTTTTCATCCCGGTAGTACATTCCCGTGGAATAATTTCCAACCTCCATGCGGGCGAAGCCGGTAGCAAAAGCTAGTTTTGTAATAAGAGGGAGTGAATAATGGGCAGTCTATCACTTCTAGTGGTTCTCTTTAAAATCGCGTTTCACTCAATACTTGCGCCGCTTAACAAATAAATTCCGAGTGATTCTTTTAATACGGATTTTAAGCAGATTTTCTGTGGAATAAGTAAAAACGAATCCGTCACTCCAGCTAAAGGTTTAACTCCGCTCTGTGAATATTTATAAGTTTTTCTATTATTTTATATTAAGCGTCTTCGGGGGATTCCACCAGCTTTTATTTTAATCGTTCTATAGATTAATTTTAATTTCACTTATTTAAATAAAATAAGCCTCTTTTGGGATATTTACATTTGATGTAATGAAATCATTTTGGAAGGATACTTTTTTTGTGTAATTGTACTTTTTTTTTAATTTTGTATGATCCATGTGGTTTATTCCACTAATTTAATTTTTATCGGTTTATCGGAGTCATACACATATTGATACCAATGGCAATAACATACAAAATACATGATAATTTATGCCTACCTTACAAGATAAAATAATAATCAAAAACTAAAAAGACAACTGTAATTAAATTATAATCCACAAATGACAGCCGGAACCAACAGCTTAACGTGCTTTTCGAAGCAAGGACGAGTCTCGATGTAAAAATGGTCATCCATCCACGGACCAACCGCGGCAAGCGTAGCTTAACCTGATCGATGGATCCGTGCACCAAGGCACGAGCTTTCCCACACATTATTTTGTTATGTAATAAAATTGTGCTATTTAATTATAAAAATACAGTAGCCTACAAGCGAGGCGACCCAAATCCGCAGACTTACAAATTCAGGTAGTTGCCCAGCCTAACATCACATTACAAAATCTAATGAACAAACAAGATAATGTTACAACTAGCGCACTATTTAGTGCCAACGCTGCCTCCGCGGGGTTGCCGCTGAAAACCTTTTAATAACAAATGAACTCAAAATTGGTACATGTCAAACGGTATTATTAGGTGGAAGTTTTAAGAGTGGCGTATACAGCGGCGAGGCGTAAAAATGACACGTCTAGTTTTAAAAAGAGACGGATAGCCGAACTTCTTAGGCAAGGGGCTTGAGGCTAAATAATAACAGCCGAGAGGGTTGATCGATCAGGTTAAACTACGCTTGCCGCGATTAATCTGCCAATGGTTGACCACCTTTACATACCCCTCCGTGGCTCGGAAAGCACGTTAAGCCGTTGGTCCCGGCTGTTATTCGTGATTCTTTGACAGTCATTACGGGTCGTCAGAAGCCCGAAAGCCTGACAACCAGTTTTACCAAAGGGTATCTTACTCAGTAACTGGGTTTTAGAGTTCAGATAGGCAGTCGCTTCATGTAATATACAGGTAGTCAGCTGCATCTGGTTAGATTGGAAGCCGAACCCCAACAAAGTTGGGTAAAAAAATCCAATGAAAAAACAACCGACTTCCGAAAAAACACTACAACGTGAAAAATAACTTCAATTTCAGCAGTCGGTGACGAAAAATTAAAATACATGTCCAAGGACACCGACTTCCAAAATAAAAGTTATTTTTCACGTTATAGTGTTTTTTCGGAAGTCGGTTGCTTTTTTTTGGATTTGTTTTACAGAAAAAATACAAATAAAAAAATGTTTTCTGAATGACCATTAGTTCGACCATGAACCATTTCAAGGTTATCCATTAATTACCGGACATCCTGTAGAACCTTTCCTAGAAATAAATATCAATTCGAAGTTGGTATCAACAGCTCTATATCATCCCACGACCATCCTACGCTAAATAATGATGGTAGCGCGCGTATGATTACGTATTAGAGCGACGCGACTAGTTTCGTTCACTGCAACATTCATGTATCGACGTGTGTAGCCAGCCTTATGAGCTCACGTTATGTGCTAGTTTTATTAGATTTGCTAATTTGGTGGTACTTGTTCTGAATTCTGGGTTGGATGTCCAGATTTTTGAATATTATTCTGGTTTTCAGTTCCCCCGCTACATGGTGTTACAGTATCGAGAGGGAGATCAAATCAAATCAAATCAAAATATTTTTATTGCATATAAACCTGCATGGGCACTTATGAAACGTCAGAAGCTAGGAGCACGGTTCCAAATTGTTGTTTCCTATGGAGAAGAGCCGGCAAGAAACTCCACGGTTACTCTTTTAAAAATAATTGGCGTTTAACAATGTTTTCAAATTACAGAGATAAAATGTATGGGAGGACAGCGCAGGCCTGTCAATAAGTACCAAGTACTTAGACGAATACAGAATAGAAAATCGTCTACAAATCTACAGAAGATGAAAGCCTAACTCCTATTACAACCCAGGATGGATCATTTTGGCGCCGCTGTACAAGAAGACCCGGCCTCACATAGTACTGGGATTAAGGGATGGAAGAAGAATAATAAAATTCTGGTTTTTCGTTTTCATAAGCAAATATTTCATTGATTCTTTCTTGAAAATATTTTGTGTGTAAGATGTTTGTTTCAAAGTCAGTTAAAGCTTACAAATTATTATCACAATACCATAGTATGTACCTCGAAGTAAATTAAACCAAGATTGTACAAAAATTACAAAAATATTGTGACAGATTAATAATACATAGCAAACATACCTTTAGAACAGTGATGGCCCAGTGGTAACGGCCGCGAGTTGTAGGTCGTGTGTTCGAACCCAGCCATGCACATTACTTTGTGTAAATAATTTCATCATCGCTGCTCTCAAAACGGTGAAGGAAAATCCGGAAACCGGCATGTCCTAGAACCAAAAATTCGAAGACGTGACATCTACCAACCCGCACTGGGCCCGCGTGGTGGATAACCGCCCACTCTCTCTTACAGAGAAGTGGCCTGTGTCCCAGCAGTGGGAACATTATAGGCTGATTATGCACAGCGTTGATCGTGGTGAACCTTTTTATCAAATTAGAAATAAAGGTTCCGTTGAAAAATAAAACAAACCAACATTGAAACCACTTTCCTTACGACAATAAATCCAGTCACAAGCAAAGTAATAATTGCAATTATAATTATACACGCCGACGTGACGACGCGGCATAATGCGTTATACAGTTTTGAAAATTTGATAACTTTACAAATTCGTAGGTCGGGAGTACACGTTGGGGAAATCTGCGGGACTCATTATTGTTTCTAGTGAAGCCCTGGGAGGATGCGTTGACGGAACACTAATGCCACCTTTTCGTAGATGATGTGGGAAGACTTGGATGTGGCAGTTTTGAAAATGAAAGATGAAATTTAATTTAAAAATATTTATTTCGACATTGTTCCAAAAATTATAACAAAAATAATAAAATATTTTTATTTATATTGAAGGGTAGGTTTATTTATTTTATTTGTATTATGCTAAAATATTTACAGTTCTAATTAGTACGGTTAAATTTTAATAAAGACTAGCTTCCGCCCGCAGCTCCGCCCGCGTGGAAGTCGAAAATTATCCCACGGGAACGTACTACCGGGATAAAAGTCCTGTGTATTAATCTAGGTTATAGTCTATCTGTGTGCCAAATTTCATTCAAATCTGTTTAGCCGTTTTTCTATGATTGAGTAATAAAGATCAAATCATCTTCACAAACTTTCACATTTATAATATTACGGACTACCGATTTTTACCCCTTTAGGGGTAGATTTTCAAAAAATTCTGATACACATTATTCTTTATTTTTGGTTTTAGGTATACGAGTAAATACTGAATTTCGAGTTAATCAGACCGCGCGTTATATTTCTTCCATACTAACTTTGACACCTCCCAATCCCCCTTTAGGGGGTAGTTTTGAAAAACAATAAATGACTGACTTTATAATTTACTTAGATCAGTATTTGTGCCAAGTTTCAAGTTTATTAACTCAAGGAATAAGTTTTTTCATACAAACAAAATCCCTCCTTTTCACCCCCTGAAAGGTCAAATTTCCAAAAACTCCTTCTTAGTGCTCCCCTACATTATAAAAGGAAGCTGTGTACAAAATTTCACGATTCTAGTCCTAGTAGTTTCGGCTGTGCGTTGATTGATCAGTCAGTCAGTTTCTCCTTTTATATAATTATATAGATTAAAATAGTAATGATATGAAATAAACATAAAGTACACTGAGGTACTCATTCAGAGTAGCCCAAAACTTATTATAATTTAATAAATAAAAATAATTTAAAATAAAAGACTTTAAACGGTAAAAGTATAATAAGAAGTAGGGGTCGGTCATTATGGTTATCTTAGGTTAGGACTGCACTGAATTTTTTTTCGCAACACAACTTCCTACTTTAATACCTAAGCATATTCCACAAAGCCGTGTCTACGAAACGTCTACGCCGTAGCGTTCGTAGCTCGTAGCAAGAACGTAGCGAGTGGTCGAGTTATCAACTGGAGAGCCCTTAAGAGCGAAGTTCGAGATGGATTTTTGCTGTAACCGACTGCGCCTAATTGTGTAATGTTATTGAGAGAATATGTGTCAGCTTTCAGGAGTGGCTTCAGGGATATTTAAATTCATTAGGCGACCTTCTTATAGTACTTAATGGGGCATTATTGCCCCTCAGGACAGATGGTTTCTGAAAAGCCTAGAAACAGAAGTTGGGTCGTAATAAAATTAGTTGGTTCTGTGTTAATGGGTAGCTTGCTGTTGGCTAAGTAGGTTAAAAATTTAGAGTGTATTCGTTTCTTAGAAAATATAGTGACACGGTATATGAACACATATGACGTGTTACGAAATCTTCATATTTTGACACCGTCCATATACCAGAGGATCGATTCACGTAATCTTAAGAACGTTCACAGTCTGATCTTAGCCTCAATCTGTAACAAACACCTCGAGTTTCTATACATTTTTGAAAAAAAAATTACATCTGAATGTCGCCGAGATGAGACTGTGACTAGATTTTAAACGTTTTTAATTACGAGAATTTACCTCCTGAATGTATTAATTTTTCAAAGTAAACAAATTGTCGAGCGCTATTTTTACTGCTCATCCTCATTTACATCTTTTAGTGATCCAAAGCATTTCACAGAACAATCCTAAACCTAATTTAAATTAATACCAACCCATCTTCACAAGTCAACAGAACGGCACTTACCAACAAACCCAATTGCAGCCCAAACATAACTCCATTAAAAAAAACAAAACTTCTTTCAAGAATTGCCATAAAAATTGTGAATTATTATCTAAAGATAAATAATATTGTATTTTATTGCTCTACTAACACCTTGTGTCTTTTAAAGAGGCGAAGTTTTCAACATTAATAGGTCTTCCCGAGTTTGGGGGGATTAATAAAATGCGACTGCGACACTTCTTAATTAATAGCACTTTCTAAAGAAAACAATATCATTTTATTAGCATAACCTGTTAAGAGCATTGTACACTTGCGGAGATTATAATAAGACTGTCGACTCATAAATTGCTATGATGATAACTTACTTTAATTGACATTTAATAATTCTTGTGTAATAATTATGACGAAATTTAAATATTTGTACGCCACTAAGGCCAAACATGACTGATCTCAACTATTGTAATTTAATAACTTGCATGCTCTGTATGTGTACTCATGTTTCTACAAATAAAGAATCTTGAATCTTGAATAAAACTTTAAAAACTGCGTCGCTACTGAGGAGAGTGAGGGGTAGTCAAACCAGCAGCATCCTGAAAACTGTAGCCGAGACCTTCGGCTCTCCGACTGTACAGCAGTTTGTGCGGAGGTTGATTTTTACTAAAACTAGGCATTAAGTTATTTTCTTGTATGTTACTAACACTATATGGATATTTGTGTCCGAAATAAAGTTATTCGATTATAATTTACAGTAAGCTAATCACCCGTCTGGGTTCGAACTTACAACTCGTAAGTCGCGGTGGTTTCCACTGGTCTCTCAACACTCTTTCACACCACAATCTAAATATTTGTAATGACCTGGATCAGTTTATATAAGCACATCGATAAAAGAAGGCATGAAACATATAATTTAAAATTAAATTTTGTGCTAAATAATTACTTAACCATTATAAGCACTTTATTTTGACACAGGAAAATGTTCATAAATGATCCCGTTGGTACGTTCCCGTGGTACATTTCCACCTCCACGCGGGGGCAAAGGCTAGCACTAAATATTCTTAAGATTTCCTAAACGCAGCGGCCCTTACCCCAATGTGAAAGCAACTTAACACTAGCCTTAAATAAAGCCAGTGATGACAAGTTAAACAAAGTAGCAGAGTTGAGCAGTTAACGTTACTTTGTAAAGTTTTTTGTTAACTGTTGGTGTCTTTGCATTGATTCATTATGCTATAACCTACACTTGTGCTGCGTTTGTAATCTACCTGCTTATTTAAATAGGTTTTTAAGTTACTCGAATAGTAAAAGCATTTTTTTTTTTTTGAAATCAAATCTTGTGAAAATCAATTTTTCTTCAGTTTTTGCAATTTAGAGGTCAGTGTAAGGTTCTATGTTGATTAAAATATGATTCCTGACCTTACTATCATCATCATCATTTCAGCCGAAAGACGTCAAAAAGGGGGGTTTTGCCATAATCGCCATACTTGGCAGGCGGGTTTGCGATCGCAGTATGGTGGTAAAATGCATAGAGAACGCTGCTGCCCATTCTCTAGTAAGTCCCTTAGTCGTCTTCTACGATACCCACGGAAATGAATGGGATGGCGCTATTCTTTTACGTCCGGGACCACACGGAATGACCTTAATATGTATTACAGAATTGTAATAATTCAAATCAGTACTCCCCTAAGATAAGATATCTTTATTTGTGTAAAACATGATAAACAAGGTGATAATGGAAAATATATACCAAACTACTAAAAATACATTATAACATTGAATTATATACATTATATTGATTTCATATTAAAAAAATCATTAATACTATAGAAATTATTATTATTAAGCCATTTATATAATTGGGTTTTAAATAACGTACAATTTAACTTTTTAAACATTTTTGGTAATTTATTATAGAGACATATACACATAGCCAGAGAGTTTTTAATAATTTTCCCTGATCGAGGCAGTACATCTAGTACAAGTCTTTATTGGTCTCGCCTACTTCGAGAACTTATTTCCTGTGCCGTGTTAAATAGTTCTTTGTGTTTTTGAACGAACATGCAGTCTTCTTACATATTATATAATGAAGGTAACGGTAGCAGTAAGTTAATTTAATAACATTGAATGACCGTTTTATAAAAAAATCCATCATATGTTAAGGCTAGCGCAGATTGGGCCACGCCGCAGCGTAGCGCCAAAATCCTTCTTCATAACTTTCGTACATTTTCTATTGGCTGTGCCTGCGGCTTCACCGGCGTGCTACCGGGACAAAACGTACACTATGTTATTCCTTATCAAATTATCTATCTGACAGTGAAAGTCCCGTCAAAATCAATCACGCCGTTTCAGCGATTATCTGGAACAAACCGTACCATACCTACACTGAGAAAAACGGGCTACTTAAAATTGGCAAATTTGTAATGTACTGGCAGCCAGATAAGTATAATGTGCTTTTGACATGAAAATTATAAGAGCCATACTTATAATGAAACGACACCATGTTAAGTAAGTATGCGGCATAATGCTCTGTAAAGACAATGTAAACAAGTTACTTGTAATGAGGCCGCATCCTTAATACGTAAGCCGCATCATGAAATTACTGTGCCCGCATTATTAACGTTTACGTATGCGGTTTAATGATGCCGCATATGTATTAACAGAGCAGCATACGTAATTTACTTAACCCGCAACAGGAAAAATGTATGCGCTATACGAACGAAGATATACAGCCGCATTATTTCAGTATCTAGGCTCTTTACAACAGTAACTGGTTGCCAAATCATTGTACTGACTCCGACTCATTAAGTAATGGTCCCGGTTACGTACATAATGTACGAGCAGGGTCGGGGATATGCCGATACATTTTACGCACACTAGATAATTAATAATGTCTCCGCCTACATAATCATTTACGTATCTTGGCTCATTTTACGAACTCCGTTTACTTACTGACTGTGTTCGGTGCATAGAATCTTTATGACGTCCGCCGCATCATGAAATTACTGTGGCGCACTCTTATCATTTACGTATGCGGTTTAATGATTCCGCACAGAGCAGCATACGTAATTTACTTAACCCGTAACATAAAATATGTATGCGCTATACGTACGACGTTGTACAGCCGCCTTATTTCAGTATCCAGGCTCTTTAAAACAGTAACTGGTTGCCAAATCATTGTACTGAATCCGTCGCATTAAGTAATGGCCCCGGTTACGTACATAATGTACGAGCAGGGTAGGGGATATGCCGATACATTTTACGCACACTGGATAATTAATAATGTCTCCGCCTACATCATCAGTTATTACGTATCCTGGCTCATTTTACGAACTCCGTTTACTTACTGACTGTGTTCGGTGCATAGAATCTTTATGACGTCAGCCGCATCATGAAATTACTGTAGCGCACTCTTAAAATTTACGTATGCGGTTTATTGATTCCGCACAGAGCAGCATACGTAATTTACTTAACCCGTAACATAAAATATGTATGCGCTATACGTAAGTACGACGTTATACAGCCGCCTTATTTCAGTATCCAGGCTCTTTAAAACAGTAACTGGTTGCCAAATCATTGTACTGAATCCGTCTCATTAAGTAATGGTCCCGGTTACGTACATAATGTACGAGCAGGGTAGGGGATATGCCGATACATTTTACGCACACTGGATAATTAATAATGTCTCCGCCTACATCATCAGTTATTACGTATCCTGGCTCATTTTACGAACTCCGTTATTTGCTGACTGTGTTCGGTACATAGAATCTTTATGACGTCAGTCGCATCATGAAATTACTGTGGCCCAAAAACAAAAAAGTTGGCCGCCATATTGGATTTTTTAATATTTTCAACACTGCGTTATTTCCTTGTCAAAATAGTACCAAAACCGAGTTTCATTGAAATCGGCCCACAAACAAAAAAGTTGGCCGCCATATTGGATTTTTTAATATTTTCAACATTGCGTTATTACCTTGTCAAAATAGTATCAAAAACCGAGTTTCATCGAAATCGACCAAAAAACAAAAAAGTTGGCCGCCATATTGGATTTTTCAATATTTTCAACATTGCGTTATTTCCTAGTCAAAATAGTATAAAAAACCGAGTTTCATCGAAATCGGCCCAAAAACAAAAAAGTTGGTCGCCTTAATGGATTTTTAATATTTTCAACATTGCGTTGTTATTTCCTTGTCAAAATAGTATAAAAAACCGAGTTTCATTGAAATCGGCCCAAAACAAAAAAGTTGGCCCTGCCATAATGGATTTTTTTAATATTTTCAAATTCTAGATATTATTTTGCTTTTGATCGCGTGGCGGCGTAGTGTTGTGTCGAAGATATATTTGTTTTTGTTCGCGAACGAAATGTCTAACAACGGAAAATTAAAATAATTGTATAAGTATTTTTTGTGTTGATAACAATTTGTGTCATTATTCCCCTTAACATTGTATTCGCCTTAATAAAAGAAGCATTTTTAACCTTATACAATTTCATTCGAAACACGATTAACGAAATTTAAAACAAGGAACCGACAGACAAATGGAATTACGAAATCTAAGAGCCTGCGCGCATTGCCTTGCCTTTTTCTAACGCCTAATCTATGAAATATAGTGTCATAGAAGTGCGCGCATTGCCGTGAAATAAACGCATGCGGTAGAGTCACCGTTAGCCTCTCGCTGCAGCGGTGAATCTACGGCACATATTTTTGTATCGCATGGAGATCTAGGAAGCGCCGCGCACTGCCGTGAAAAAAACTTAGCCTAGGGCTGTCAAGGGATGTACGGTGTACCCAATACCGTTTGGGTACCCTTTTTACGCAATACCTAATAAGTATACACAGATAGTGACTCATATTGTAGTTTATAACGATAACATGCGCATAGAGTTGCCACCTTTTGTTTTGATCCACGATTTCTTAAATAACTAGATATTAAAAGTATTAAACATAATTGTAGTAGTTTGTTGTTACATAATTTGTATGGTAGTTTGATTTGGTATGTAGTTTTGTAAGTTATTCCAGAATACCTGCTGTAATACATAATTAATGTATGTCTACTCGGCAGGACATAGTGGAACTTAATTAAATTAAGCTCCACTATGTCCTGCCGAGATGATCAAACAATAAATTTTATTGTTTGATCATCTGTATAACCTATGCCCACAATAAAAAGATTTGATTTGATTTGAAGGATAATAGTATTTTTTCAAACAGTGGGAAAAATATAGTATTTTAGGGAAGTTCATGAAAATAAAAAGTAAACAAACATGTTAGGTTGCCATGCTGACGTGTCATGAATGAGTTTTGTTGCAAAATTACATAATTTCCGTTGCGGGTGCATTCCAGTCACAGTTTAATACAAAGAAGTGCGAAAATTTAACTAACAACAGTAATGTGATAGTAGTAAATAAAATACATCATAGCGAAGGAATTAAAAACAAAAAAAAAACATGTAATCATCAAAGTTTTAATCAAATTAAATGTTAAAAGTCTCAAAGATACATTTATTTTCTACGTCAAGTAACATTAGTATTATCTAAAAACTAGTATTGTTAAGCTAATACAGCACTTCAGAAAAAGTGACTAGTGATTTTTGAGGAAGCTTGCCCTGAAAATAACTCATGACAATAAAGGTACCATATAACTCGATAGTCAAAGCATTCACGGGGATTCCCGAGTACCTAAGTAAAAAAGCAAACAATGGAATGTCGGTAAAACAGACATCGACCGAACGATCTACTCACTATGCCCACCATTAACGCCATCTAATAAATCGATTGACAATTAATTCCAGTCCGATAATAGTAGGTTTTACTGAAGCTAACTTAGTGTACGGACTACGTAGCAAAGAAGAATGCTTATTTTTGACCTGACTATGTATAGAAATGAAATAAATCTTAAAATATAGCTTATTGAATTGTATATTGATTACGCTTATCACAATGATAAAAGAAACGCAGGAAAAAAAGATTTTTTAACATTAATTTAAGCTAATTCTACGTCATGACATATCGTATTGACATATTTTGAACGCATCCAATCATTCTTTTTTTTTAAACGTTCCATTTTAAACATTGCTGGTTGACCATATTTAACTTCGTTTCGTAGTTTAATACTTATTTTACGTTTAATTTGATCAGTAACTATTTCTTTATTAGTCATGGGATAAATTAAATTATATAAAAATAACACAATAATTGAATTAAATTAATCATTCAGTGTTTCATTGAGTGTGCGCAAGTGAAATGGATTTTTTGACATTTAACAGTTCTGTGATTTGCATCGGCGGTCGGCGCCAGTGTTGCCATATATACGGATTTGTCCATATTTGTACGGATTTTGGAAGTCCAGTACGGATGAATCATGCTTACGGACTTTTATACGGATTTACGTACAGATGGACTCAACCTCAGCCAGATGCTGTACAGAGCATATTCCGAAGTTTTTTTCGTAGTATTCATTATAAATCACATTTTAGTCCTCTGTCGCAACTATTATTTTCATTTCATGGAAATATAACATAATAGAGCCGTAACACAAACATGAGATGTGGGGAATACCGTGCCATAGGTCGCGTTCGAAACCGTGTATCAAAGACAAAACCTTTAGAGCTATTGTCTTTGATTGAAAAGGACATTAAGTGTAGTTTGAAAACAATGGCTGGAAATGCAAAAAATCAGGCATAATTTAGCGCTTCAACTTAGATTGGTTGGCTGAATCTACTTTCAAGGTTTTGCTGAAACGTAGCAAGAAGGATTTTGCACGTTTGCATTATGTAAAAAGAAATTGAGTGACTTATCTATTGGACGCGGAGGTAAGACGAATATTTTTAAGTATGTACATGAACACGACTAAACATTGAAATTCAGTACCTATAACGTCCTAAAGATCTGTTACAGGTTTTTTTGCCAAAAAACAATGAAAAATGGTGAGATTTTACTGGTAATACGGATTTTTAAAATGAAAATATAGATTTCACGCCTCCTCCATATGGCAACACTGGTCGGCGCAGTCTTAGCATTGTTGACTTAGGGGCAGTTAGTTTCAAGGAATTAACAAAGTAAAAAGGATGTTTTATACCACAGTTAGGTAAATACTCCTATTTTAGACAAAACATCGAGCGTACCTAATTAATTAGTTCATGCACGTTTGTTTCATTATTTTTGGTACCTAACGCCAAATCCTAACCTAAAAAGAAACATTAATATTTTTTGGACTTCGTGGCGTTTAAATCGCCAAAATGACTATAAGACATTATTTTATAAACTTGTATGAAGTATTTCTACTATATCATATAACTATACATATACTTTCATTATCAGGTTTTTAAATGTATGGAAGGTGGGCATTGTTCTTTTTTACTGAAGCTGACTTAGTATACGGACTACGTAGCAAACAAAACAGAGACACCATCATCTTAAATAAAAAACTTTAGATTTCGAGGCCTAAACTAAAAACTGAGAGAATTTACAAAAAACTGTAGATCTACAGTTAAAACTGTAGGGTTGGCTACACTGACCGCACGTTAGAATAAACGCACCGCGCTCCCCCGCAAGGCACTGCGCAGAGGCTCTAAAACAGGGAATCAGCCAAAAATTGGACATTATAGAATCGAACACTAGAATTTACCAGAAAGTGAAGAACTATTATAAAAAAAAAGACTTTGCATTTTGCCTTTGATTACAAAATGTGTTAATCAATAACATAAGATCAGGCTGCATGGGCTAGATTCCTTTGCCTTCCCGCAAGGGTAAAGAAAAAAAAAATAAAGAAACATCGCGAAGGTCACGAAACGCTACCAAATAAGGTAATGTGTTGCATCAGCCCGTGACGCCCCGCCCCCGGCGGCGCCAGAGGCGGGGGCGCCTCGCGGCAACGGCGCGGCAGTCAGCAGTCGCCTGAGAAAAACAGACCGAACAACACGAAGTCTGGCTGAATTATGATTAGTGATTTTGTGCTAAAACGCGTCGTAGCGTAGCCATCATGGAATTTATGGAAGAGATATTAAACGCCGGTTTATCTGAAATAATACCATTCCTTCAAGGTAAGCCAGTTTCTCGGTTTTATTTAGTCAAGATTTTTTGTTTTATTTAGATTATAAATTTTCTTAGATCTGTCGCACTTTGAAATAGTATGTTGCGTCATAACATAACCCCTCGTTTTCACTCATTGAGTTATTTTCACTCTCATCTTTGGTGGCATGTTTGAACTTGTCTGATAGCCTTTTACATATAATACTACTTACAAACAAGTTTAAAACCTTATTATTGCTTGTTGGATAAAGTTGTAAACTTTACTAATCGGTAACGGACAGCATTTTTTAACCGACGAAAAAAAAAGGAGGAGGTTCTCAATTCGACACGTATATTTTTTTTATGTATGACCACTCATAACTTTTTATTGAGTGGTCCGATTTCAAAAATTCTTTTTTTATTGGAAAGAGTATATCTAAAAATCGGTCCCATTTAAATATGAAAAATTATATCTGCCCCTAAGGGTAGAAAAAAAGGAATTTATTGATAATTTTCCTACTGAATTTTCAATTGTGAACCGATTCTGTTGAAATTAACCAAACATTTATGATGTGTGATGACACCACAACATAACACGGATCTGATGATGGCGTCTCCATTATTAGATCAACTCCAGATCCCTGTTATGTTGTAGTGAAGTCAGTTCCAAGAGGTCCTCAACAGTGTACAGGTGGCGCCATACAAACTTTGGCGCCGACTCGAAATTTATGTGGAGCTTAGCTGGACTAAAACGTTAATTTTTTATTTTTTCCTTTTTTTATTTTTTCGTCGGTTCAATTTTTTGTTAAAAAGATTTTTTTTTTTTGTTGAAAACCAAGAGACCGCCCAAAAACCTGACTCTCCGACTGAACATGTAGGCAATTATAAGTAGGTAGGTACTTACCTACATAACAAGTTTTGTACATGTTTGTATTTGTATTTTTCAGACAATCTTATAACATCACTTGAAACTGCCATTCTGTTAAACGATGAAGATTTGAAAGAAATGATTCCAAAGATTGGCCCCAGAATAAAATTTAAAAATTGGCTACTACAACATCAAAAAGCGACCAGTGTCAATGTACGTACCTACTTGTTTATTGTACATCTTGTATTTAGCTAATAAAAATGTTTTCGATTTTTTCTCTTGGACCGATGCCGTATACTTTTAAATTATTTTTCTAGAACCTTGAAATTAGGAATGCTGGGCTAAACGACTCAACTCAAAACGCTGTACGGGACACTGATGTCAGTGATAATGCAAAAATCTCTACAGATTGTACTGCTGCAGCTAATAACACTGTGAGTTACTTATAATAATAAAATTACTCAGTTTGATAACAAAACGTATTTCGTCGGCCTAATTCGTTAACCTGCTAAGTCCATTTTTGTATAGTTTACAGTGATTGTAATACAATACTGACAGGCTGCCCCACCCTTTTTTGGTGCTCACTTAAATTTTTATTTTGTAGCTTAATTTGGTAGGTACTTTATGTTTGTGTTATGGACCAAAAGCATTGTTTACATAAGGCCATCGCTGGCTGCCAGTCTCACTGGCTTGAAAAATAGACGGGCACTTTATTCTCGCCAGCGTTGCTGGCTTGGCTTGCGATGGCCTCGTGTAAACCTTGCTTAAGATAAAATTGAAAATGCCCATCATTAAGATAGGACCGGGTACCTATTTAAGTTTGTAATAATTCTTAGATTACGTTTTGTTTTGTTTCAGGTATTGAAACTATTAAATGTAATGTTATTTTCTTTAGTAGATTGTATGAGTATTTAGAAGGCACTAGTCAAAGTTAGTGTGCTAGTAGAATATTCATAGTTTAGGTATATTGTTTAACCAGCAAAAATGTAAGTACATCCGTATGTATAGTATTTATTTGGTACATTATTAAAACCCGTATTATTACAACTCGTATAGTTATGCAGGCCATACACCATCAATTCGATTGTACAATTGGCATGACACTGCCGATTGGATCCAATCGAATTGACCGTATGTGGCCGTGGATCGGCAGGCAGGACAGATCGAATTGGCGGAACAATCAAAATTCAATTATTTTGGCTGGATCATGCCGATTGGACCGTGTATGGCAGTGGGCGATCGATCGTATGATTTTTCTTAACCGACTTCAAAAAACAAGGAGGTTCTTAATTAGATTGTATATATTTGTTTTATCATTGTTTGCGCATATCTTCGATATTTATAGACCGATTTTTATGTTTTTTTTCTTTTTCTTTATTTGTCCGATTGGACAGTTAGAATTGATCGTGTGTGGTGTAGGTATATGGACGAACTGCAGATTGGATCCAATCAGCAGTATCATGCCAATTGAACGATCGAATTGGACGTGTATGGTCTGCATTACTAAGTAGTATATGGGTCGTTGTCAAATTTTGCGCAGGAAAACTAGTCCCTCAACTGTATTATTTTATTATTAGTAATAATCACACAACCTCTTTCAAATTTTACATTAAATTCAAAATACTTCGCAATAATAAACATTGATTACTAAAATAAAGACTCAGTTTTGTTTTTTTATTTTATTTTTTAAAGTAACATTGTGGTAATTTCTGGTAACAGAGTGGTTTTCCTTCCAAACTCTGTATGTCCCTGGTTGCACTCTGTTATAATAACGATCAAATTATTTCATTTTCTTCTATAAAAACCTACCTTAAATAAATTATTATCATAAACAGAGTATTGTGAACATTTAAACAATATGTCTTAAAAGCGGTGAGTATCAAAATTTACTAAATTATCAATTTTTTTAAACTTCGTCCCACGCATTGTGTGAAACTGTCTGGAATACTATGTTACTGAGTTAATCGCAACTTAATATAGAGATTAAGCTGCTTAAAGTTTGTACTAGCTTGGACGGGATGTCTGCATTCATCGTGGTTGACCGGTACATCGGGGGGAGGGGTACAGGAGGAGTCAGTCGACCGCGAGGCGTTGAACAGGCTGCGTGTTTTTATTGTGCATCCACTTTGTTACCTACCTATTACGTAAGTAAATCAGCGTATTTTTTCATCATTTTAAGCTCAGTATGTTATCAAAGAGGTATATATTCTAAATATGAAAGAAATAGTGTACTTTACGCTTTATTTTATGACTTGTGAGTTATGAAATGTAAAATTTACTACTCTGTTACTATGCAACTCTGTTACCATCGCGTGGTAACAGAGTTGTTAAGAGGGTAACAGAGTTGAATATGCCAATATTTTTAAATTTTTACTTAAATGTTATGTGTCAAAACGTTTTCTTTTTAATAAAAGATTTTTCCTTAGTAATTTATATGCTTGGTTAGTATAAATAAAACGAATACGTATATTTTAATAAATATAAAAACATAGTTAGAGATACTTTTTCTTTGCGATTTCGAGATGCCTCTGACGCCTGCTGAGTAGCAGCGACGATACCGAGAACGACGCAAAAATAATCCCGAAAAGGAAGCAGACTAAAAGAAAAGATCGAGAGAGATACCATGCAAACAAAAGATTAGTACGAGGTTTGACAGCACGTGAACATCAAACAATTCAAAAGAAATGGCGATCTGCAAATGCTAGACAGAAAGATAAGGTCAGAGCGCTCCGTATTGTTATGCACACCCCAGAGTCATCACCTTCTCGTTTAAATAGTCCAGCCCCTTCAGGTCAAGATCAAATTATTCCAAATGCTCATCGTCGTTTGTCTACGCCCCAGTTGTCTACTTTCCGTGAATATACTCCTAGCTCCGTCACATCAGCATCTTCTCGCGGCAGAAAGCAAGTGAAAAGAAACAGACCGAAGTTAGAGTTAGAGTTTAGAGATAATATAAAATTAAAGGAACAATTAGAAGCAATTTACAAGAGATTCGAAAAGTATAAAAAAAGATACAATAGAGAAAAACGGAAGACATCTAAAATTGAAGAAGGTAGTCAAGTAAATCAACAGAAATATGCGATCTTATGAAATGCTATTAAAAAACGCTACGAAAATGTCAAAAATCGGAAAGAGTAATGTGCTATTCAGAAGATATTTGAAGAAAAGGCTTTGAAGAATGTCTAGCTGTGAACCAAGGTTATGTTCGAAAAAAACAGCCTCTGCTTAAGAAAAAGGTTTTAAGTACCAAAATTAAGGAATTTTTTGAACGTGACGACATATCAAGTTTTCACTGAAGAGGCAGGAGTTCTAAAGTATAGAAATTTGAGTTGTTTTTGTCAACGCGGCTTTTGTTCTTGCAAGAATCCCAAGCAATACGTTCCATTAAAAACTTCAGTGGAAAAATCAAATTCTTCCACGTGCGACAACAATTTTCTGTCCGATATTAGCAACATTTGTCAAAAGGGAGCAAAAGGCTTTTATAACATTGTCTACAGCTCAGACTCCGATGATGATGATGCCCCTCTTATATCACCAACTAGCACTCTTCTGGCAGAACAACCCGGCACATCAAAGCAAACTGACGATGCTTTGATCGAGAAGGAAAATATTCATGTAAATAAAATAAAACAAAGTATTTGTGTCTTGGTTAAAATTTCCAGCTTAAAACAGGACTATGTACAGTCACGAGCAATAATATGTATACACTTACCAACTTTTAAAAGTAATTTTCTCCACTTTTACTAATTGTAATCTTATTTTATTATGAAAATAATATTTTGGAACCCACACTGTAATGAAATATCTAAGTTATCTCGAGGCTGCAATCGCTATTTAAAAGAAAATCGCTTTTGAATTTGGCGATGTGTTTCCATGTTATTGCTCGTGACTGTATATCTGGGAAAGGCCGTATCGGAGGTAGAAGAAGATGGTGAGGTTAAAATTATGTTTTTTAAGTCAATCGATCATACTGCAACAAAATTTAAATTAGTTGAGTCTGACCTATCTTATGTGCCTTTTGATAGGTTTTCGTTGTGTGGCTAAAATCATCGTGTTATAGGTTAAGTTTTTTGGAAATAAATAATTTACTTGCAATGTTCCAGAACCTAAAATAGTCTGTAAAGGTAAAAGAATATACTACCATTTTGATACTCCTTTAGACATATTTGAGAAATAAGAAACTTTCACTTCCCAGTTACTCTTTCAAGAATATTTGTTTTTTATTTTCATAAAGTTCATTGTAGATTGGTAAATACCAGTCATAAAGTTTATTGTTATTAATGTTGATGCAATTTTTTTTTTGTTATTAAGATCTCAAGCTCAACCGAGTGCAATTCAGTCAAGTAAAATACAAAAAAGAACAACTATGTTACCGTGCTACAGCTCTGTTACTTTTCTGTCCCAAAGATTAAAGGACATACTTTAGATTTTTATGAAAAGCTATTTAATATAATTTGGTAATATAAAATACGTTAATTTGTTAGATATTTATACGTTCATATGGTATAGTTAGCAGTTATAATATGAATATTTAGAGTAATCAGGTAGAATTTAATGTCTACTAAAATTCTAGAAGTAACAGAGTTGTTTGGAATTTAAATAAATGATTATTAAACTTAAAAAAAATGTTGTGATTCTGCATGCGATTATAAGATAAAAGACTGTAATTAACATTAATGCCAAAATATTTGGGATTGATTTGTTTAATTTTATAATAAAAATTAAAACTTTATGATAACAGAGTTGTATTTTTTTACACCCTAACTCGCATAATCTGGAATAAATCATAAATCCCTGGTGAAACATCGCGGCCGACTGTAACACACAAAGTTCATTGTTTTTAACAGGCATTGATACGAAGAAAAGTCATGTATAAGTATTTTTTTTTTTTAACAAGTTTATAATTTTAAGCCACGGCTATCTGCACAAAATTTGACAATGACCCATATACCTATTTAGTATTCAATAGTATTTATCATTAGCTAGCTTAACTTGGTAACTGCGCGGCATTTAACCGACTTTAAAAAGGAGGACGTTCTCAATTCGTCGGAATCAGTTGGAGTGTTGCCTTTGGGGCCTATGGGAAAAAAGACTCAGAATCTTTTTAATTTTTTTTTTTTGAAAAAAAAATCGTTTACCGATGACTTTTTTTTGCTTTTTTTTTATTTAGGGCACATATAGTAACATGTTTAAACTTATAATTTTTTTTTCGTTAAATGCATATTTACTGAGAACTTATATCGATTTTCGATCATTGTCCCCATCAATTTATGTCATGGGCATGATGTGTCCCCGACTCACAGTTATTTAATTATTATCACGAGATATTTAATTATTAAAAAAAAGTAAAAAAATCTTCAAAGTTAAATTACTCGAAAAATATGCATTTTACGAAAAAGTGTACAAAGCCTAAATTGTTTCTATGGGTATCCTCAATTAAATAAGAGCAAAAAAAGGAGGGACAATCGGTCACCGAAAAAAATTTTTTTTACAATTCTATTTTTTTTTTTTTGGTTTTATTTACTACTCATAGAGCTCCGAAGGCTGTTCTCCAACTGGACCATTTACTCATTAATTTATCAATTTGTTCAACAACTTTAAAAAGTTGGTATCAATAGTGTTTGTGTTTTACATACAGGAAAGTTTAGACGGCAGAGCAATACTCAAAGAGGGAAAAGGAGGCTTACTGACGGAGGGTTCCCGAAGGAAATTGAGCCAGCTGCTAATACACCACATACTAGAAAACAATTGTGCGAAGAAAATTTCCAGTGAAGAATTTTATAAACTAGCTACCGAAATTGTGGAAATATTTCACAAGGAACGCGTTGTAGTGTATTATTCTGCATATTTATCAGCTACAAATAAATTAGCTAAAAAAAATGCTAGCGGAAAGCTCTACGAGAGCTATATAGCTCGAAGGAGAAAGTTGCGAGAAAGTGGACAGTTGCCGGGAACTAGCCGTTCATCCTCGAAGTCGTCCAGATCATCACTCAGATCCACGCCAACTATCACAGATGATGACATTTATAGCCTGGAATCTCTGGAAAGTGGTAAGCAAATAATCGCTAGTCACCTTTTTCGTGATTTAAATGTACTACGGGCGACTGTACTATGATGCCCTTCCTCTTGTTGACTCATCCCACCATACACATATAAATTACAGGTATTGTCTATGAAGAAACATTACTATGGCTGAAAAACAATGTCGATCCATGGAAATCTGTTGAAGAAAAGTGGGCAGAAACTGCAGATTACCGCCTAAATCGCATCCAATGTGGAAAAGGTGATATAGCAGATTACTTCAAGGATTTTCCAGCCTTAAAACAATCACAAGGCTATACCTTGGTAAGCATAAACCGCAGCCGCTTATTTTTTACATAATCCTTGTGGTTTTTCTATAAATAACCACAAGGATTATGTAAAAAAAAAACTTGTAGAATACTTGTCAAAACTGTCTCAAACATTATTTCGTTCAACTGTGTAGCCAGCAAGTATTTTTACAAGTATAAAACACATTTGCGTTTACAATGAAGTCTGTGACATGTATTAACTCGTCTGTGGCCCTAGTGTGAGTTTCTTTTAACTATCTCGACTTTACGCATCGATCGCGTTTTGCTCTCTGATTGGCCCTTCACCAAACGAGTGCCAATCGGAGAAAAGCGGTCGATGCGTAAAGTCGAGATGGTTAAAAGAAACTCACACTAGGCCCTCTGATACATTGACAGCGTTCTCACCTACAAAATACAAACGTGGTTTAGACAATTAATGTTTATTTTATTGCAATTTCTGTATATGAGATCATAAACATGTAGGCGACTAGAAGTTTTCAACTAACAAGTTTCATACAAGTTTTGTATACTTACAACAAGTTTTATACAATCATGTAATATAGTTTCATAACAAGTTTTGAACAACATATTTAATACATGCGAAAAACTAAAACATTGCATTAAATTTGTAAAATACATGTATTATACTTTGGTGAAAACGAGGGGTTATAAGACAAGTGTATGAATTTCGATTGCCATGTAAAATTCGTAATGTTAGTTCCCGTATCTGCCACGGTTCTTCTCTTTTCGCACAGACTCTAGTCACTTGCAACACTCGCGCGCTGCCGACATTGCAGAACGAGATATTGTGCAGGCACTAAAAGAGACAAGCTATTCTAGTTCTCGCTCAACAACCCAATAACCTATGTGGTAGCCATCCGGACCTTTCTCACCAGTGGAAATAACGTGGCGCACATTTATTGTATTCTTTTTTTCAGTTAATGAACGATTTCAGTCGTCTGTATCCGGGAAAGGAAAACAAATTATTTTCCTCTATCACCCTCAAAAATGAAGAAATTATAAAATATGCTTCATTAAAATTACGAAAAATTAGAGACCAAGATACGAGAACAAAAATAGCAAATATAATTGCACTGATTGACGGTAAGAAGTTTTGCTCAAATATTAGTTCTTATTATTAATCTTTAACTATGACGTGGAGTCTCAGAGGCCCCGCCCATTCTTGAAATCGCACAGATTTGTGACTTCCCCCTCCCCTCAGCACCGAGCCGCTCAGTTAGTGTATTGAAAAAATGACGTCCATAGTGTTTTTTTTTTAATTTTAGTAAAATTAAGTCTTAAAAATTAACCGAAACTTTTTTTTTTTCTTTGAATACAGAAGATGAACCAGAGACATCTAGCAATGTTGCTTTGATGTTGCTGGCTTATGTCATCAACATTTCACCTGCACGGAAAATAAAAGGAAAGCCAGCGTGGAAGCCATCCAGAGCAGAAGTATGCGACGGCTATATATCGCAAGCTGCTTCTGAAGCCGACGTTACCAACAAGATCATTCAAAAAAAGGAGAACCTGCAGAGGCTAGGCCGCACAGTTCAACCCTACGTTATTTTTGTTGGCCTTACCGTTACTGAGGTAAAAGTAGCATATGTGGTAATAAATGACACATTGTATAGTTTCAACAAATTAGTAACAGCAGTAGACTGTGCATTTAAAATATTTCAATCGATAGGAGCTTGTTACCCGGAGGAAGCTGGAGACATATGGCTTTTTATTCAATTGGGTTTCTACGATATTAAAACTAAATTTGACAGGCCCACACAGGCTGTGAATAGTCTTTTAACTGATCTAGAGTTAATACTTTAAAAATGTTTACCTGTTACTATTGCAAAAAAGCCAGTGTGTCTCCGAATTTACTTATAACTCATGTGCGAACTTTCTGTAAATTAACGGTAGAATTTTCCGGATTTCGGTGTGGTGAACAAGGGTGTTATCGTCATTATATTTCCTCTGCATCTTTCAAAAAGCACTTAGTTAGAGAGCACCAGTCATCATTGTCAGTCTTGCCTCATCCAAATAGTAACAAACCGATTGATACAGAAGCCAATATCTCAAATTTACCTTCAACGTCAAGCAAAGAAACTTACGAAACGGCAAATACGATGGAATCTCTACCAACTCAAAGAGACGAAAACTCTCTTGGTCACCATGCTGCAAGTCTCGTTTCCACTCTATATGCTAACCCAATAATACCGCGTAAAGCCGTACAAGTTCTTGTAGAAAATCTTCAATTATTTCATTCTAAATCACAATGCATTATAGAGCGACAGTTTAATGATATGGTACCACCAGACCAAGATAATGTTCATGTTAAAAATGCTTTAAAAAAATATTTAGCGCGTTCAGCGATGCGTTTGAGAATTTAGATTCGGAACACAAACGTTTAAAATATTTTAATGAAATAGGAACTTATTCTGAGCCCCTTGAAGTGGTTGTAGGTCAACGTAATGAGTCTAAAAAAACAGCGGCTGGTTTGTTATTAGTACAAGTAAATTGTACAATGCAGGTGATTCCGTTAAAAGAAAATTTAAAACTAATTTTTTCATCAAAAAATTTCATTAAGGATACTCTTGAATATTTGGACACAGTACAAAATGACTCTTTCGGTATTGAGAATATTGTTCAGGGTTCAGTATGGAAAAAAATGACAGAAAATTCTGTAGAGCATGATGCAATGATTTTACCATTAATAATCTACTTTGACGATTTTGAAATAGGCAATCCCTTAGGAAGCCACGCTGGGATTCATAAACGTGGAGCTATTTATGCCTCAGTACCATGTCTTCCACCTCACTACGTGTCGCTTTTGCAAAATATTTTATTATTGGCTCTTTTTCACTCATCAGACAGAACAAGCTTTGGAAACAACATAATTTTTCAAAAAGTTTTTGATGTTCTTAATGATTTAAGGAACAATGGTATTCATGTTGAAACTGATGTGTATACTGGCAAAATTAAGTTTTATGTTGCAGCTGTGACGGGAGATAATTTAGGATTGAATGCTATGTTAGGTTTTGTTGAAAGTTTTTCTGCAAATCGGCCATGTAGAATTTGTACTGCTAATAAAGAACAAATCAAAACACTGCTTTATGAAGATGACACGTTGTTGAGAAACAATGTCAATTATGAAAATGATTTACATTTAAATGACATTCATATGACTGGTCTTAAAGAAAAATGCTCGTGGCTTGCTTTAGATGGGTTTGACTTATTTCAAAACGTCGCCGTAGATGTTTTACATGACTATCTCGAGGGTGCTTGTCGATATGTGATGCCATTTGTGATACAGAATCTAGTGTGTACTCAGATGCTAATTTCTTTTGACAATTTAAAATCAAGAATACGGTATTTTAATTATGGACCTGATTCTACATCGACACCGTGCGATTCTGTAGCAAAAGAAGGCTCAACATTAAAGTTAAAATGTTCGGCTTCTGAAATGCTTACCCTTGTTCGATATTTTGGGCTGATTGTCGGATATAATGTCCCAGATGAAAACGAAGTTTGGTTCTTATACATCAAATTAAGAAAATTGTTGGATAAACTTTTGAGTCATAGAATCCATGAAAATACTATTGATCAAGTAAAATTTTCAGTAGCTGAATTAAACGAGCTCTATCGAAAATTTGCTGAAACAGACTTAAAGCCAAAGTTTCATTTTCTTACACATTATCCAGAAATGTTAAAAAAATTTGGCCCACTTACCCAAATCTGGACAATGAGGTTTGAAGCCAAGCATCGTATATCTAAATTTGTGGCCAGAGCATCACACAACAGAGTAAATGTTTGTAAAACAATAGCTATTAAACATCAATTAATTTTAAACGATACTTTTCTTAAAAATGAAACTGTAAAGACGATCTCTTATGGCAAAAAGGCAAATATGACAGAAGCGCAAATTGAAAATGTAAGACAAAACTTTCATTCTCGAGGTATAATCGATAATAATTGTTGGTACTCATTATCATGGGTGAAACTGTATGGTGTCCGATTTGAGCTGTCGTCAATTGTCATTCTAGATATTTCAGAATCTTCAGGCTTACCAAAGTTTGGTGAAATAAAAAATATTTATTTACTTGACAATTATGAAGTTACATTTGAGTGTGTTTCATTAGAGTGTATAGATTTTAATCAGCATTACTATGCGTATCAAGTGATGAGAACCAACGATTACCTATTACATAATTATAATACCCTTGTTTCGCCTGTACCGGCTACAATTACTATAATGTCAGATTTAAAACTTTATGTCACTGTTCGATGGACTTTAGAATAACAACGACCATTACACATCACATACGACGTACGTACCCTTGGGGTAGGACTTCCCATCATATTAGCACCAACCTTCTTCGTTTATTTTTCTCTCATCACACACTTACATGCATATGTAGTCAAACTCCGAAGTCCCGGCGCTCCTAGGTTTGCCTAGTCAAACCTCAGGTTTGACAAGAAGCCTTAGTCAAAGTCCAAAACTAAAGCGTGTTTTGGCCTTTGACAAAAGAATTTATGGTCAAACCTTGGAGAGACCAACTTGGGTAGTCAAACGCCGAAACTCAGTACGATCAAATCGGGGTTTGACTAGTCAGACTTAAATTAGGGACAGAATGGGTTATATAACCTAAATATGTATGAAAAACTTCATTCATTTCCGATGTTAGATTCAAAACTGCCTTACTCCTGTAGGTCACGTGGTCCTGCAGGTTAGAAATTTCGCAGCGGAGTAATTGCGATTTGATCAAATTGCGTTTCGGCGTTTGACTTTCCAAGTTAGTCTCTCCTAGGTTTGGCCATAAATGCGTTAGCCAAAGGTCGAAACACGCTATTAGTTTTGGACTTTGACTAAGCCTTCTTGTCAAACCTGAGGTTTGACTAGGCAAACCTTGGAGCGCCGGGACTTCGGGGTTTGACTATAACACATACAACACGTGCAAAAATTCAGAAACACACCCACCTGTGCGGATCTGTTGCCCGCAGGTGATACAGTTTACACATTTTACGTACCCATACCTTACATTATATACCGTTTTGCAAAAGCGTGAATACGGGCCCACCACCAATTTGTTTCTTTAACTTAACTTCAGGTTAAACATCAGCTGAGTTTCATTTGTTGTTTGTATTCTTTCATCGTATTGTCATTTATGCTTTTAAAATCAGTCAAATTTCGTAAAAGTAGAAAATATCGAAACTCGGTACTGATGTTTAACCTTCACCTAGGCCATGGGGTAGGGGTGCACCGCCCCTACTGCCAAAAGGTGGCTTTCGGATCGCTACCAAAACGGGGCGATCCCCACATTTTGTATTTTTTTTTTTGTAGAATACCGGTTATATCAGTTTAAAGTCGGGCCTTGCGACATAGGTTCCGCAACTAGTTAGGTTTATGCGTATGTATTAGCGTTCGTATGCGAACGAGCTTTAAGTTAAGTTTACCGTAGGCCTAGATGCATTGGTTTCCAGCGACGACCACGCGGACTCCATTGATGCCAAGGTACCCTTAGAGCCAGTCCACACGGCGCGTTGCGTCGACGCAACGCAAAATGTAAAATGACGCAACGGCAGCGCTGCGTCGACGCAACGGAGACGCAACGCGCCATGTGGACTGGCTCGTACTAGTGATTCTTTGGTCGGGAATCCTAGGTTGCTCTTACTTACCCGCTTCCGGCTCGTGCTACAAATACCGGAGATCTGAGACATTGTTCATGTTGATAATGGACTGTCTGTTGTTATACCTAATTAAGTATTTATAATTGCCCTAAAACATTCAGACGAAATCTATATAAGATAGGATATCTACTGACGCCCTTATATTTTAATAAATATCTAATCGCCAATCCTCTCGTCCTTTCCGTATTAGGTTTTGTAAAGGCCTACTCAAACCTGACCGATATCCCGACCGGTATTTTGTATGGCATTACCGGCAGCAGTTGCGGAACACCTTTGAACAGCGCGTTACCGCATACCCATTGGGATATCGTTATCGCCACCGGTACGGGATACCGGTCAGATTTGAGTAGGCCTTAAATCTTGCAATGGTGGACGCCTGTCAACAACCGACAGACGGTGAAATTCCTCGTTCATAGTTGACTACCATGTAATTCTAGAATAGTATGATTAATTAAGCTTGTGGTTTTTTTGTATGTCTCAATTTTACGATTGAAAATAAATAATATGAATCTTTTATGTCTATTTCCTTTTAAGCATGTAAAGTTATAAAACTTGTACAGGGTTTGAGAACAGAACTTCTTCAGAATTTCTTCTGTTAATAACCTTGTAAAAGTTTAAAAAATAAAAAATGATGTATCATTGCTGTGTAGGTAGTACCTACACTAAATGTATATGTATCGTGAAGTATTATTTTATCTAAATTACCAATTATTGTATGCTTTTCACTTACAGGTCCGATTTGGTGCTTTAACGGTGTAGCTGTTAAGTTTGCTATAAAATTATTTTGCATAATAATAATAATAGCCGCACTAATATCGTACAAATTCAACAACAGTAGGTAAAGCCTGACCAGAGTTTTAAAAAAACCCTGCAATGAGGACGCGACCTTTTGTGATATATTTATACGTAACTATTGCCAGTAAAAATTAAATCTGAAAAATACCGCACGCGGGTTTTAAAACATCTGGTCAGCTTTATAATGATACATCATTCTTTACCGTACCCGCACCATTATTTATAAGTAGATATCTATGTGACCAGTGCAGGTTGTACTACTTATACTACAAAGCATAATGTGTATAAAACTTATTAACTGTTATAGTAGAGGTATGAACGGGAAGTCGAAGCGTAGGCAGACCGCCATTCCTAAGATGGCAGGGCCGACCTCGACCAGATACGCCGCATCGAGGATGACATAGAAAAACCATGGGAGAAGCATAAATGTCCAGCAGTGGACGAATATATATGCTGAGAAGAAAAATAAAAGGTATGATTACTAGTGCGGGACAATATGGCACCATACCATTCACCATACCCGTCCATCTACACGCCCGAGTACATGCAATACTGCTACGGGTATAAGGCATGGTGCACTATTGCACTACGTGTTACGTATTGCACATCATGCCTTACGATACTTGTACCTGTATTTTCCTTATGCTGGCATGGTTACAGTCAACGTCATTAATATATAAATATACAACGTGTTGTTTTGCATCCTCGTCAAATTTCAGGAGGCTGTTCTGAAAGACATAAATAATCAAATAAAATTACGATACTTGCTCACTAATGAATACATACTTGTTTTTTTAGCTATTTAAGTTTAACAGTATTTCAGAAAACACCTCTTTCAAAGGACAGAATCGCCCCGTTCCGTAAGCAGTAGGCAGTGTCGCACGACTATATCGCTGTGTGTTACAGTGCGGTATCACACGGGCCGCGTTTTAACATGCGAACCGAAAAAAAAAATGCCAAACGCCGATTTCCGAAAATATGGAAAAAAAAATCGACTTATTTTATTATTGATTCGTGTCGAGAATCATTAGCATGGTTACCTCCTTGAATTTGACGAGGATGCAAAACAACACGTTGTATACAGCCATCGAGTCAAAATATGTAAACACCAACCTTATTGTCAGTGACATAGAGGCGTGTAGATATTTTTGAGCTCTTGTTAACGTATATATTTTTATGACGCTGGCCGTACATACAAAGGTGTTCAGATATTATTATATATTAACCAATCAAAGTCAATGAAATTTTGTAGACACGATCGAGAAACTAATATCTAGGTCTGTGGTTTATTACATTTTCGTAAAAATGTATAGTTTAAATATTGCAGGGGGTTTTCATATTTTCATTCAAAACTCCCTGCAATATTTAAACTATACATTTTTACGAAAATGTAATAAACCACAGACCTAGATATTAGTTTCTCGATCATGTCTACAAAATTTCATTGATTTGAGTGTTTAATATTCAAAATAAGTATCTGAACACCTTTGTATGTACCATGCGCCAGCATAAGGAAAATACAGGTGCGAGTATCGTAAGGCATGGTGTGCCATACGTAACACAGTATAGTGCACCATGCCTTACTATACCCGCAGCAGTATCGTACGTACGCTAGCGTGGTACATAAGTATGGTTCACCGTGCTTTACTGGTCCCGCACCAGTATCGTACGTCCACTGCCGTGGTACATACGCACGGTTCATCATGCCTTACTGTACCGGCAACGGTACCTTACCTCTACTACGACAGTTAATACGTCTGACACATCATGCTTTACTGTGCCTGCCACAGTATCCTACGTATGCTGCCACGCTGCACACGTATGGCGCACTATGATTCACCGTGTCCGCCATAGTATCGTAAGTATGCCGCCATGGTGTACACGTATGGCGCACCATGATTCACCGTGTCCGCCATGGTATCGTAAGTATGCCGCCATGGTGTACACGTATGGCGCACCATGATTCACCGTGTCCGCCATGGTATCGTAAGTATGCCGCCATGGTGTACACGTATGGCGCACCATGATTCACCGTGTCCGCTATAGTATCGTAAGTATGCCGCCGTGGTGTACACGTATGTCTCACCATGATTTACTGCATCCGCCACAGTATCGTACGTATGCCGCCGTGGTACACACGTACGGCTCACCGTGCTTTACTGTGTCCGCCACAGTATCGTACGTATGCCGCCGTGGTACACACGTACGGCTCACCGTGCTTTACTGTGTCCGCCACAGTATCGTACGTATGCCGCCGTGGTACACACGTACGGCTCACCGTGCTTTACTGTGTCCGCCACAGTATCGTACGTATGCCGCCGTGGTACACACGTACGGCTCACCGTGCTTTACTGCGTCCGCCACAGTATCGTACGTATGCCGCCGTGGTACACACGTACGGCTCACCGTGCTTTACTGTGTCCGCCACAGTATCGTACGTATGCCGCCGTGGTACACACGTACGGCTCACCGTGCTTTACTGTGTCCGCCACAGTATCGTACGTATGCCGCCGTGGTACACACGTACGGCTCACCGTGCTTTACTGTGTCCGCCACAGTATCGTACGTATGCCACCATGGTACACACGTACGGCTCACCGTGCTTTACTGTGTCCGCCACAGTATCGTTCGTATGCCGCCGTGGTACACACGTACGGCTCACCGTGCTTTACCGTGTCTGCCACAGTATCGTACGTATGCCGCCGTGGTACACACGTACGGCTCACCGTGCTTTACTGTGTCTGCCACAGTATCGTACGTATGCCGCCGTGGTACACACGTATGGCTCACCGTGCTTTACTGTGTCCGCCACAGTATCGTACGTATGCCGCCGTGGTACACACGTATGGCTCACCGTGCTTTACTGTGTCCGTCACAGTATCGTACGTATGCCGCCGTGGTACACACGTACGGCTCAACGTGCTTTACTGTGTCCGTCACAGTATCGTACGTATGCCGCCGTGGTACACACGTACAGCTCACCGTGCTTTACTGTGTCCGCCACAGTATCGTACGTATGCCGTCGCGGTGCACAGATATGGGTCATCATTATTTAACGTGCCCGCTACAGTATCGTACGTAAGCCGCCATGGTACACACGTAAGGTTCACCGTGTTCTACTGTGCTCGCAACAATAGTATACGGGTGTTGCAATCGTAGTTTCAGGAGTATTCAGTGCGACTTGCGCACTACGTATTACGTAGCCGGATGTCGGGCTACGTACGTACGTACAAAAATCGACCACGAGTAAATTACGTAACCCGCTCCATGATGAGCGTCAGTATGCCGACTACGTATGACTGGCTACTTACGCGTAATGGAGCGGGTTACACACGTCATTGTGGTCGATTTTTGTCCTTATTTTACGTAGTGCGGCAGAGGAAATTTTTCTCAGTGCAACTGGCAGGATATGGAAGGGCCGATGCCTGTCAGAGGTGTGAGTTGTTCGAAAGAGATACCGTG